>OY292387.1:41585000-42856250 GCA_958496215.1 Verbena officinalis
ATTGGTAATTTCTGGAATCTTATGGGTTTTCCGCATTTAGGCCATACCTCAAGTGGTAGTTGGTAATGATCCCCTAAATTAATTAATAATCAACGGAATTTGTCATTCATTCTGATGATTTCCTTGTCGATAGGTAATATGACTTCTTGACTTGTTTTTTTGTAGGTAAAGTAGGTGCTGTTCTTGCTTCAATACCACAAGCTTTAGCTGCTGCGGTGCTTTGCTTCATGTGGGCTTTGGTTGTTGCTTTAGGTCTCTCGACTCTGCAGTATACTCAAACAGCAAGTTTCAGGAATATTACAATAGTTGGTGTTTCATTGTTTCTTGGTTTATCAATCCCGACTTATATTCAGCAGTATCTACCGGAGGCTAGTCTTATTCTACCTAGTTATCTTATCCCGTATTCGGCAGCTTCTGATGGACCCGTCCAGACTGGAAGCAAAGAAGTAAGATATCAATACCTTAATTTCTTTATATATATTGACCTTATTTAGAGATAATTACAGCTAGACCACCTGAGGTATGGGTTAAATACAACCAGTACCTTGAGGTTTGGAGAATCACATTTACACCCCCTCAGGTTTGAACCTCCTTACAAAATTGGGTCCATCCACTATCTTTTTTAATGGAATTTGCTAGTGTCGGTATAAAACTTTAGTAAACATCCTATTTTGCCCTTACTTTTAATAAATGTGTGTTGTCATGAATATTATTTTTCTAAGAGGGTGCTTTTGTCATTTCCAAAAAATTCTTTTTCTCAACAATAAGGGTATAATGGGAAGCTCACAAGTTCTGTTAGGGTTTCTTGACATCCGTTGAGTCGAGGGGGGGTGTAGATGTAATCCTCCATACCTCAGGACCATCAGGGGGTCTAGCTGTAATTATCCCTACAATTTATTTATATTGAAGGCAAATCCATCAACTCTATAGTTATAAAAAAGAAGAAGGAAGCACTCTATTCGGTAAGTGCCTACACGAAACGTTCTTGCCCGTAGCACCAACCAATAATATGAAATGTGTTACTGCAAATTGCAATTGTCATGTGATCGGTTACTCCCATTTTTCCTAAACACCAATCGCAATACTTCATTCGAATACTAACGACAATCTATATTTCTTCGTTTTCAGCTTGATTTTGCATTGAATGCGCTTCTTTTGCTGAACATGGTTGTGACATTGCTGATAGCATTTGTGCTGGATAACACGGTACCGGGTAGCAAGCAAGAACGAGGCGCATACATATGGTCAAATGCTGAAGATATAGCTGCAGATCCATCTGCACTTTCGGATTATAACTTGCCAAGTAAAGTTTCACGGTGTTTTCGTTGGGCAAAATGTTTAGGAGTTCGGTAACAAGTATGCCAAATGTTTTATGCTAGGATACCATTACTTAGGTTACAACTGAAAATATTTCAAGCAAACAGTAAATATTGCCTAAACGTTAAACCGCATTTTTAACTGTATAATCTTGAAATGCCAGTTTGAAAATGTCTGTTAGATGATACTACGGAACACTTGGAAATTGAGATTATTTCATGCGAATTTTAATTTTGTACTCCAATATTTAAAATATTATTTGAAACTGAAAAGAAAATCTAGGAATTATTTGTAGTAGAGGGACCGGACCATGTCCATCACTATCCCATCAAATGATGAATCCAAAAAATTCTTCCACATAGGCAGAATGAAAAATGAGATATTTATAAGAGAATTAATCCTAAAAACAAAAGAGGGAGTAGTACCATATTGTAATAATTAAGAATATTTAGTGGAAAATTATAAATAATTTTTTGTAACAATCAATAATTAATGGCAGAGAGAGAGACAGAAAAGTGCACGTGCGCCTTCCGGAATCAGCGAGGGAGATTATTTCAGTCAAAAGATGCGCGCACGTGCCTCCCCGGTCAAAGGTCAAAAGCCACTGATTGCATTGCACGAGTTACTACTCTACATACTGATACTATTTCAGTATTATATTTTTCTTATAATTAATTATCTTTTAATTATATATTTATTTAACAAAATTAAAAATAAAAAAAAAAGTGCCCTAAGCCCTAGATAAGAACGCTGATGAGGATCGTTCATCTTTTAATCAAATCTCCGCCACACATTTTTATCAATATTAATTGATTTAACTTTACCTTTTTCACATTAGTTATATTTTAGGATAGTTTAATTAGTTGATATTATTGACCATTATGAATGCGGTTTGCATGTTACTGCTAGCTATATAAATTAGAAAGAAGGAAAGCAACGTGTTATTTAGATAGTAATTCACAATTAAATAGAGTTATATATAGGTGTCATACGTATAGGGGCGTAATATAAGTCGAGCTGGTTCGATTTGAGCTTGAATTTTGAACTGGAGCTCGTCCTACTTCTTCACGAATCGAACTTGAATCCAAATATGTTTATTCACGAGTTCATGATCACCCGGCACATGAGCGTTTTCTATTTTCACCCTTATACATCAGCAAATATGGCAACCGTTTAAGGATATGTGGAAGATCAAACAAAGTAAAAGTAAGTAACAGACTCAGAATTTCTTTGAGATTTAATAATTATAAAATTTGAAGTTCCAATCTTGTTTATCGCTTGATTAAAAACTAATGTCAAACATTCTCAGCTCTTTAATTTTTTGTTTGAAAATTACAAAAACACCCTTGAAATTTCATTATTCATGTATGACCTTCATCGGATTTCGATTATATATGTTTACACCGCCAGAAGTGTATTGTCTCCTACAATTTATTAATCTAAGAATAAATGCAGACAAAATGCATGCAACACCAAATATCACTTTTAAGATACTTCATAGTACATTTTATAACCGCCTACAAAAATCTCCATAGTATAGTAAGATAATAAGATATTTATTTTTTGGAGCAATACATATACATGGTAATTAGATATTTATAATTACAAAGGATCAAAATTTGTTTAATTAATTTAGTATTAGGGGCAGCACGTGTGGATCACATGGCGACAATGATGCTAGCTAGTCAAAAGGATGAATTGGGAAATGCGACAATGTTAATTGATAATGTTAATTGGGTTGGAATCCAGATGAACGCAAAAGGTGCAACTTGGTCCAACAGGGTCGGTCTGGATACCAAACCCGAGGAGGAGGGCGTGGTGAGGACCACGCTACCTATGTGTGACCCAATACATGGGATTCCTACCTCTCTCCTCTGGATCACTTCCCTTCTCCTCTAATTTAGGTTTAGCTAACTTTAATTAAGAGTAATTATTATTGGGTCCTCGTGTTTCCTCTTAATTATATATGTACTATGTAACACATGGTTACTATTAATCTTTGTGCATTATCTTATATATTCATGAGATACAGAATGATTTGGGGAATTAGCCCTAGTTAATTATTTGGTTAATTGAATTGTAGTAAATGCAATTGTCTAATCGTCACGTTTTCGATATCTTTGAGCGATTAAATAAAGTGGTTAATAAAAAATCAGTTGATTTAGTAAGATGAAACACTAAACCTTTGGATGAAGCAACTGAAAATTACATATACAATATATATGTTAGTATCTCGACCTAGGGAAAAAATAAGCGGATGGAAAATAGAAAATTAAAGAAAGAATAATGTACATGGTAAATGATTACACGAAAATAAAAAACAATATTAATATATTTTATTTCCTAAGACCTTATCCCAAGTGATACCAAGTGGGTAATTATACCTTTTACTTTATTATCAAATAGATCAAAAGAAATAACATTTAACATTTGACATTTGTTACTATTCAGAAGGAAAAATTATTTTTTTATCTCCTATACTATTATATTTTTTTCAGTTCGATTCATCATAATTTATTTTTTGTACAAAATTGTCTTTTTATATTTGCGTATTTTACAAAATGTTTTCTCCAATTACAAATTATATTCTTCAATAAGAAAATCCAAGAATCAATTAAATTGAGCAAAATTTCGAAAGAGTCAAAAGAGTGGTCGATCGTTTTTATTTAAGAAGAAGGAGAATTGGTGAGTCAGAGCAATCAAATGTCCCTTTCACTAAAACACAACGGGTGGCCACGTCCTTTGCGGATCATTTGTGGACCCTTTTCATCTCTTTGCTCACATCTTTAATAACACACATTAATAAATGATTGATTCTATCGATCAATTTATGAAATAAAATGAATATTTGCAAATTTTAATTGATTTAGAACTTGAAATCATAAGTATGTCTTTAAGTATTTTAAACTTGTAGCTCATTCGGCTTAAATTTAACGAAAAGTTGCGCGAGCGTGCAAATTTAAAGTTGAAAAATATTTTTTCTATAGAGTCTGCAAACTCAGTTGCTCGTTAGATAATATTTTTTAATTAAAGTATGTATGGTGAATATGTTAAAACGAAGAATCATTAATATTAGATATTTACTTATAATGACTTCTATATATGTTTTATAGATAAAATTAGAAAGAACAAAAAAATTTGTTTTAGGGGCTTAATTAACAAAACAAAACAAAACAAGGTTATATAATTAAAGAAAGGGATGCACCGCCATGGCTACAAATGAAGGATGCAACATGTGTGGAGACTACTGTAGCAATATATATATATATATATATATATATATTTATAGGGTTGGATTCTCTTCTTTTTATTTGATTTGCATGCATCCAAAACTTCCATTCTCTCACAGATCATAAACCGTGTCAGCCAATTAAACAAATATTTTATATCTTTTCCACGTTATTAATTCATTAATTAGTTTAAAAAAAATTATCTTGATTTATATGTTTTTTTTTATATATTTAATAGTGTGATAATTCCTGCAGGGGGAGATGAGATCTATCTAGTACTGATCAATATTGTCATAGATTTTTCGACTAATATTATATAGATTATTTTGATTGAAAATTATTATCCATACATGATATAGAGAAAATCAAACAACAAAAATATAGAGGAAAAGGTGGGGTGAGATGCAGGGGGTAGGGGGGTAGGTGATTGGGGTCTCGATGTGGCAAAAAATTAAAAATCAGTATTGGTAATATTAGAGCAGAAATGCCATAAAACCAGGATTGCTTCAAATTTATGTACAATATAAGCCCCGATCACCGGCTCACTCTTCTCCAATTGGTCTGCCCTCTTAAATATTTAATTTTTAATTATTTTTTTGAAATTATTTTAGAGTTTCTCATGCATATATACAATTTGTTAAACTAATATTAATGGAATTCATTATAAATATTTTGTGGGTGTCTGTCTAACTTAATATATCGTTCTCTTTGAAAATTTCACATTTACCGACCGGTGATATGGTCAATGTGATTAAGTTGATGCACAAACTTTACAATTATATCTAGTTTGAAATCGAAATGGCCTTTTAACCTTAATTCACTCTGATGTGCCATAATCTCGTAATGTTTACGTGTCACTATCCTCTCCGCTCGTCTCTTCCATTCCTGAACCATTATTACACTCTAGAAAATGCTAAGTGTTCCCCTCAAAGGAAGGATTCGAGGACCCGCCTCAAAGAACTCTCCTCAAAGATACCCACCTCACTAGCACTCACCGAGCTCAGGTATTCCAACTCGAGTACGACCTCGAAACTATTCAGTCTCAATTTCGATAGAGCACCTATTTACTAGGAATCGCTCAACTCCCACCACCTTCCCACTACTATAGTGGCCCTGATCCTGCGGAAATAGCTTGTTATGACATGACAACCTCCCTTGATCAACTCCTTCACTAAGAACGTGGCTAGATTTCCAACCCACGATCCATAAATTCCTTATAAATACTCAGAAACACAACTCTGAGAGCTACGTACACTTTACGTACTGAAAACTCTGCCAAAATCTCTCATCGAGTGTTATTGGCTTTCTCTCCCATATAGTTCTCTAATTTAACTTAGTGAAGGGTCAATGCTGGATCCAACTCCAGCTTGATCTTGACATAGATTGTTTGGCTAGTTTTAGTAGGTTCCCGAACCAATCTCTCAAGGGATTGTAGCTAAATTTGGTTGAATCACCACTGTTAGATTCGCCCCCATTTTTAGTAACATCACACTCTTTATTATGTTATAACCATAACACAAGACAAAATGCTGAATTTTACCAAGCTTATTGCACTTTGAACATAAAATCAAACACTCACATCATGAACTAGCTCAGTAAAATAGTTCGATTATAATTCAATTTAATCTCGAACTTATTAGATACGAATTGAATTCAGACTTCTGCAAAAGCCAAACATTGTCAGTATGAACAATTCGAGCTCAAATACTTTAAAAGTAACCTAAACTTAACCCTAAAATGTAATTTTGAATTCAAGGCAAACTTGATTCATCATTTACAATTATAAATTAAATTACATGTTTAAGAGGCTCAAGTGGAATCGGGTACAGCCATTAGACGCACATATGGAGGGTGCAAGGGTTGGGGAACAAATCTGAAAAGTAAAAAACCCAAATAGCTAGCTAGGCAAAAAAGGAATAAATAGTCGTTTGTATTTGGTGTGTGAATTTACATTTCATTCCAAAAAGAAAGAAAAGACCGTCAGCCCGGATCTTAAGCGAGCTTGCTCCAGACAAATTTTCCTCTGCACCTCCCAAAAGTCACTGCCCACCTCCCTATTTTACTGTTTCTTTAATCTTCCTCACACTTGCATTCTTTTTTTATATTTTCAAATTTCACCTCTCTCTCTCTCTCTCTCTGAGAGAAGAAAAAGAAAACAAAAACCCAAAAAAGCCCTCGTTTTCCCCTCTGGTTTTACGCCGAATGGCAGATTGAACCGCCTCTTTCTCCCATTATATTCCTCACACCTGCCTCCCATTTCTCTCTCTACTGTTGCTAAGTTTGTTCACTAGTTTATAGCTACCTAGCTGCTATTTCGTCTTTGTTTTTAATTTTAACCCAAGTACTCTTGTTTTAAACACGAACCCTCTTTGCTTTTTTATTTTAACTTGCGTGTATGTGTTTGGTTGAGTAAATTTTCCTGCTTCTTCTTCAACTCTGCATGTGCCCTTCTTCTTTCTTCTTCTTCTCGGTTTAACACTTAACAAATCTACTGGGGCTTATATATTTTGATCTTGATTTGAAACCAAGTCAAAAACATAAAAGAAAAAATCTTACCTTTTTACCTAGCTCATATTTTGTCATGATGGATTCTACGACGAGTGGTGCTGGAAAAATGATGAGGTAAATTAATTTATATATATTTATGACTTATTAGCTTCGTGTGCTGAAGAAATAATTGTTCCATTGATTGAACTTAGACTGATTATATTTACTGTTTCTTTTTTAGGAGTTCATTCTGATTGAAGAAGATCATCCCTTTCGAACAAGAATCTCTGCTTGTTTGAGGTCTTTCAACAACTTTGAACAAAGGGGTTTTATTTATAGAAAAAAAGAAAGATTGAGGGATCGAAAAATATAAATAAAAATGGCACGAGATAATAACTGGCTTTCGTTCTCACTGTCTACTATGGAAATGCTGAACCCGTCTTCACAGCCTGCTGATTCTCACCCTTTCTACACTTTTGCCGATAACTTCTATGCAAATGGTGAGTAAAACACACACACAAACATGTGGGTGTGTGAGTGTTTTGTTGATGCAGAAATATAGGAGTCTACATTTATCAGCTTTTTTGGAGTTTTTTGAATTACTTATTGGAAAATCCTTGCACGAAGACCTCCATGTTTCCGTTTGTTTTGCTGAGCAAAACAAGTTTGAAAAAAGTGAGAAAAGACAAGAAAATGAACCCGTGTATTTTTCATTTTCCGTTACTTCAAATTTCTATCCAATAACACCTTATATTGTATGTATATATATTCAGTTTTAGCTTAATCCAATCATATTTACACAAGCTTCACCTCTCATTCAGTTATTTTTTGGCATTTTTCCATTCAATATACATATAGCAAGCAAAGGTTGCTTTTTCTCCCTTCCTCCTAATCATCGTAGTCATCATCTATTTATTTCGGGTTTCGAGTTAATGATTTACAGCTCGGATCACTCTCATTTTTTCATGTCTTCTTGTTGAAATGTTTGTTTTCTTCTTCAGGTTGGCCGAATCAAAAACCCCATCAAGCCATGTACGCAGAGGCTGAAAATCACCAACTGAAAGAGCACAACAGCTCCTCCGTTTTCACCAGCTACATGCAGGCACCGCCGAAGCTCGAGGACTTCTTCGCCGGCGGCGGAGACTCGACGGAGACTCAGGACTCGTCCTTGACTCACATCTATGAAAACCCAACACACAACGGGGGCCACGCCTACTTAAGCAACGGCGAGCATCAAGATCTCAATACTTTTACTGGGTTTCAAGCCTTCTCCGCCAACTCGGGCTCGGAGGTGGATGACTCGGCGTTCGCGTGCCAGACTCAGTCTCCGGTTGAGTCCGGCAGCGAGTTGGTAGCCTATTCTCAGTGCCCTATTACTCCTAATACAACTAGTAATGCTTTGTCTCTCGGAGTAAATAACAGTAACAGCACTAATTTGTGCACTGAGAATAATAACAACAGCACCGCCGTTGTCGTCCCTGTTGAGCCGGAAACCTGCAAAAAAGTTGCTGATACTTTTGGTCAAAGAACCTCCATTTACAGAGGCGTAACTAGGTAACATTTTTTTTTAAAAATGTTTAATTTTAGTATGCTTTAATTTACTCATACATGCATGTTTACAATTATTAAAAAATAAATAGATTTAACTTTGATTTGTGTTTCTTGATGCAGACACAGATGGACGGGAAGATATGAAGCGCATCTATGGGATAACAGCTGTAGAAGGGAGGGTCAAGCTAGAAAAGGGCGTCAAGGTACAACTTAGATTTTTCTTTCAATCCTGCAAAGCTGTACTTTTTTGAGAAAATAATCATTTCTTTTTTTTCTTTTTAAGTGAAATAAAGGGAAAATTTTCCATCTTCTTTATCTTTTTTTTCTCTGCATTTATTTCTTTAGGTCAGGCTTTTATGATGATTGATTGAGTGGGAATATGTATGTACAAATTTGTACTTGATTTTTGATGGTATATTTCATTCAATCTTTCAGTGATTTGATGAGATGGGCCGCCATTTTTACTCATGTTTCTGCAAATAAACAATTATACCACAATAACTCTGCAAATTTTGTTTGGATTTATCTCCAGGTTCATACTAGGAAAGTTTGTCCATGAGTTTTCTTTTTTTTTTATTTTAAACAGATTGTGGTTTTTATATTTATATAGCGTATAAAGACTTTGAATAGCTCCCTCTGAGTTCTCACTCACATCATACCTGAAATTCTGAGATGTATCAGATTTTGCTTTTAGCTTTTGCTTTTTTTTTTTTTTTCTTTTCTCTTTCAATGGGTTTGACCAACTCACCATGCTCTGCACACAAAGTTAAATCGCCTGCCTGCCTGCGCCCACCTGATTTTCTGGGTTTCACACCTTTTTTTTAAATTTCTTTTATAATTGTGTCTTCATTAAATAATATACTTCTTTTTTAAGTGTACAACATTAATTTTCTCTTGGATAAGTTCATATTTCAACCATATCTAGTCTTATTGTAATAATATAATATGCATTCTGTTGAGGAAACTAAGGGATGGAAAAATGTAATTACATTTAGACCCCATATGCTATGGAAAATTACACATAAATGTAGTTTCCTGTAGTACAGGGGGTCTAAATGTAATTAGACCAAATGTTAGGGGGTCTAATAATAATAATGCTGATGATGGTGCTTTGGTAGTGCATTCATGTATTAATATAACTTAGACATAGAAGATTAAAATACAACGTTATAGACTTTTAAAACCACACAAACTTGCACATATTTGTTGAAAAGGCCAGGTCTTATGGTTTCTTTTAACTACATGAATGATTGGATTTTGTATTACAAGCTCTTTCTTGTGTTGATTGATGTCGTTTATTATTTATAATTAATCTTCATCGTGGACCATATTCTAATGGATTCTACTTTTCTTGCATGAATTGGGATCATATTCCTTGATGTTGCTGGAAATATCCTATATTCTGCAGTGTACTTAGGTAAGTACTAGTTTTCTTGGCAGTTCGTTTCGCTCTATTTATGTAGGTCTTCGTGATTATTTATTGTTGAAATTTATATATATACAGGTGGATATGACAAAGAAGACAAGGCTGCAAGGGCATATGATTTGGCTGCTCTCAAATACTGGGGTCCTACCGCCACGACCAACTTCCCGGTAATTTTGCATATTAATTCTTCAAAATATATTAATTTCAGACTTTCAATTCGCGTGAATCATTATCTAACTAAGGACATTATTCTTGTTTCAGATTTCAAATTATACGAAAGAGCTGGAGGACATGAAGCATGTTACTAAACAAGAATTCATAGCCTCACTCAGAAGGTCTTAATTCGCACTAAAAAGTTACTGAGTACATTAAATAGCAAGAAAGTTTTTTTTTCTTTTTCTTGAAACTCAAATCTTTTCCGTTTTGTTTTTTTCAGGAAAAGTAGTGGTTTCTCAAGGGGGGCGTCGATCTATAGGGGTGTTACAAGGTACATATCAGTGTCATCTTCATTGTATTCGGGAGTCGTAATTTTAATCTTCATTTTTTATTGTAATATTCTTTCTTAATAAAGTACATCATAATTATCTGTTGTTTCTAATTAGGACTATGAACTCGTGCAGGCATCATCAGCAAGGCCGATGGCAAGCAAGAATTGGCCGTGTTGCCGGCAATAAAGATCTCTACCTCGGAACATTCGGTAAGCATATACTTACATACATATAAAATATATACAATTTCCTATTTTCCAATAGTTGACTTAATTAAGCAGCTAAGTAGATTTTCTTTCATAACAACAATATAATGTACTAAATAAAATCAAGTTGATTCCACTGTGGCTCATCTGAAAATTGACTACTCAAGTTGGAATTTTATAACACAATTCCAAATCAGTTGGTATTTTCTGAACTAATGGTATATTACAAATAGACCCTACAGGAATACTCGATCTAACAATTAGACCCAAACTCATCAATGGGTGTATTTGTAATATTCTGACTAACTGAGGTCTAATTGTAATATCGAATACTTGTGTAGGATCTGTATGTAATTAACCCTATTTATTATTGCTCTTATGAAATATAGTTGCTGACCACTTTGTCTCTGCAGCAACTGAGGAGGAAGCAGCAGAAGCATATGACATAGCTGCGATAAAATTCAGAGGAATAAATGCCGTAACCAATTTCGAGATGTGCCGTTATGACGTGGAAGCAATAGCCAAATCCCCTCTCCCCATTGGCGGAACCGCAAAGCGCTTGAAACTCTCTCTCGAAGCCGAAGAACACAAACTCCCTCTAACCCACACACCCTGCACCACCACTGCCACCAGCAGCACTACGAATATCAGCTTCTCCGCCATCCATCCACCGTTCTCAACCATCCCATGCGGCATACCCTATGACACCACCACCGGTCCGCCGTTCTACCACCACAACCTCTTTCACCTCCACCCGGGCCCCACCTCCGACACATCCGGATCTTCCGGGATGTCGTCCATGGTAACTCCGGTGAACCTCATGCCGTCGCCGCCCGAGTTCTACATCTGGCCCAACCAATCGTATTAACAAATCTAGTCTTCGACTAATTATGTTTCTTTTAATATTTAACTGGTAGGTGTTATGATTTGTTGTTGTTTGTTGTAGACTGATGAAAATGATCATCTGATCTGACCCACTAAGCTTTTAGGATAAGGTACTGATGATGATGATGATGATGGTTATGTAACAAAAAAGAAAAGGGTTTTAAGGGTTATAGGTAGAACAAGTAGAAGCTGGTGATGTAAGCAGCTTCTGTTTTGTATTAGGGTGTATGATGGATGAAAAAACGATGTGGGAGCGTGAGGAATGGATTAATTTTCAACCGGTTTTCCATTCCCAGATGATGCTCCTGTATATCAGTCAATTTTGATGAATCTCAACATACAAAAATCATACAAATTAGAACTTCGACTCTTGAGCTCGCTTTGTTTTTTTGCATTCTTGTTTCTGGCAAATCTTAGTAGTTCATAGTGTTTGTGTGATACATATTAAATATTGGCAGTGTAGAGCTTCAGTTGCGGATAATAAATTATATAAATGACTAAGTTAAATCTAAAATACAATAGGACTATATGTTTTCTATATTTTTGTTTTATTCTTTTTCTGTTCCAAGATTTGATGCCTAAATTAAGGTTTTCTTAACCACCAAACGACGTCCATCCCAGAAATTGCTCATCAAGAAAATAAAAAAATATGTATGTATTAAATCAAGTGCATACGGCGTAACAAGACTTAACGAAAATGACCTGGAAAAATGCAGCTAAATTTGTTACAAGCTAGTAGAATGTTATTTGAAGGTTGAGGAAATAACCTATGTCATCTAGGAAAACAAAAATAGTAGAAAACAAGAAAACAACAAAAATAAAAAAATCCCCAACGTATATATAACAAGTTAACAACAAAATAAGTCCGGCCCAAAACAGATATTAAGAGCCCAATCGGCCCAAACCATCAACGGCCTCTTTCAAACTGGGCTCAATTTTCAAGGCCTCCTGAAAAGCATTCATGGCCTCTTCTCTCAATCCCTTCATCTCATAGCATTGGCCCAGCAAGCAAAAGGCCTTAGCATTATCCGGGCTCAACCCGACCGCTTCAACCAGGTCCGCAATCGCTGAGTCCACCCGCCTCTTTCTGTTCAGCGCGACCTGCAACTCGGCCCGTTTAAACAGCGCGTCGCCCTTTTCAATCCCCGACAACATCTTTACCGCCGGCGGCGAGAGCGCCGTATCGAACGATTTAAGGGCCGACGTCCTCTGGCCCATCAGACACTGAGCCATGGCCTTGAGAATGTGGGCGGCGGGGTCTCTGGGCTCGAGGGCTAGCGCCTTGTCCGCTTCGTTGACGGCGGATTTGGCGAGGGTGACGGCGGTGGATTTGGTTCTGGAGGATCGGGCTCGGGATAGGAACTGGGCTCCCTGGATGAAGTGGCGGTGAGCCTGGTGGTTGGGGCGGGTTTTGGATCGGAGCTTGGTGAAGGCCCGTTTGGGAAGGCTGTGGAGGACGTAGAAGATGGAGAGGGTAAGAATCAGAATGCCCAGTTGGAGGAGGGCATCTTTCTCCATCGCTGAACAATCGGAATCTTCGGCGGAAGGCGGTGGTTCTTACGCAGATGAAAATTATTGTCGTTTGCTTTTGAAGGGTATCCGTACGTAAATTGATTCGGCGTTTGTATTGTATGTATGATTTCGGAGTTTGATTTCGGAGTTTTCGTAAGCCAAAATTCCTTTTGAGTTAATGAAATTACGTTCTCCAATTACTTTAAATATGATTATTATAATGCTAACTTAATTGCTGAATAATTTACACCCATAATTGGAGATTAATTTATTTAGGTAAGTAAACATACTCTAAAGTTTCACATATTATAAAAACATACATACCTAATTTCTATTTGTCGTTACAGAATCCAAAACAAGAACCATCGTTATTCTGACTAATCTATTTAGAATGTAACGAATTTTTTTGAGATGGTATGTTTTTGTAATCTAATAAATGTCAAGTTACTTCAGTGTAATTGTACGTATTTTTTGAGTTTTAAGTCAACTAATGAAACAAATACCACTGAGACGAGGTTAACTAGTGAAAAGAACAACATGATTATAGAACAATAGATGCAAAGGTTACAAAATAATTTACAGATATTTTCATTTACTCTTTTAACAATAGTTGCCCAAAATCAACCAGCCAAAAACAGCAAACCAAAAGAAAGTAAAAAAATTACTAGTCCTTTTTGTTATATACCTATCTTTAAAATTATAGTAACCTGCTTCTTTTTCTCAGCTGCCCTTTCTATATATTATAGGGAAGCAATGAACACTTGAACAAAGACGTTAAAAATTAAGAAAATTGAAGACGTGGGATTTTTATTTATTTCTCCATGATTAATTCCATGTGTCGATCCAAGTCCTTTTGGTATGTGCTGGAATTGTAATCGTCCAAGTCACAAGCATCCCACATATGTGTTCTCACGCCCATCGACTTTTGCTTCATGTCGATTGCTTCATGCTCACCTTTCAAAAGCTGAATCACCTGCAAACAACACACAGATAGATTGCTGCTTCATACTTGAGGGGCTTCGTCTCAAATGTTAAAAGAAAATATTGCATAGTAGTTTTATTACCCGAGTCATGTTGGGGCGCATGTTAGGCAAGTGATGTATGCATATGGAAGCTGCATACATGGCGCGCTTCATTTCTACAACGTTGTAATTGTCTCCTAAACGAGGATCTGCTATTTCTTTCACATTGTTGTCTTGCAGAAGTGGTTTTGCCTATTATATCATCACCCATTTAAATAAAATGTCACAACTCCTCCATTAAGTAAAAGTTGGAATATTGCTGCAATAGAAAACAGAGGATGTGAAAACATACCCACATCACGAGGCTCTGTCGTGTAGAATCAACTGCACGACGACCTGTTATGAGCTCGAGCAATAGGACCCCAAAAGCAAACACATCGGTCTTCTCGTGAACTATTCCGTGCATGAAATATTCTGGAGCCATGTACCTAATACGTAATCATAAATTTTAGCAAAACCAATTATATGAGAGGAATCAAAAGCTAAAGTGGAATTTCGAGAATGCTGTGTTTTTTTTTTACCCGAAAGTGCCTTCAATTGGAGAAACAACGTGATGAAGCCATTTATCAGGAAGCCATTTTGCTAGTCCAAAGTCAGATATCTGCACAACTCATAAGATTATAAACACAGAAATCTTCGTCTTATCCCCATTGAAAAAATAATACTGTTTCGAATTTACCTGAGCTTCAAAATCTTCAGAGAGTAATATGTTTGAGGCGGTTATGTCTCTGTGAACTACACGCCTTTGGCAGTCACAATGCAGATATTTCAATCCCTCAGCAATCCCAACTGCCACCTTAAACCGTACTTTCCATTCAATACTCTCTTGATTACCTGAAAATTTTGAATGTATTTTAATTTATAGGGAAACCAAATAAATCTGAACAAGAATTTATATAAGAAAAAAACGCACCGCCATGTAGCACGGTGGCGAGGCTTCCATGTGGGGAGAACTGGAGAACAAGGTGCAAACCACCATCAGCACTGAAGCCAATTAGCTTAGCAGTATTTGGATGATCAATGTGACAAATGATTCCAAGCTCAGACAAGAAGTCACCGACTCTGTCCTCATCGTTCTTTTGCTCCTTAATTATCTTCTTCACAGCCACCACTTGACCGTCGGGCAAGAACCCTTTGTACACTTCAGCATGTCCTCCTTTCCCGATCATGTTATCTGTTCAGATTTTGTCACAGACATTTCATCAAACAGTTGGCATGCGAAACCAGATTATAGCTGGAAACTTATTTTGTCTGGACAAACATGACCAAGATTATCATTGTCTAAGAATCAGAAACAGTATTAAATTCGACCACTGTAGAAATGTCTGTGATGGTGACTGTCAATTATTCAAGCCCCAACCACTCAAACTTGACCTAATAAATTTCAACTTGTTGCCAAGGTTACCTGCATATTACACACGAGGTAGACGAAGCAAACTAAAGAATCAACTGTTTTATTATCAGATATAAATCATATTCAGCCGACATGATGTCCCACATTAAAACATCTGTTCAATGATTGTACAATGAAGGAGTCGGTCAAAAAGTTCTTGCTAGCCACCAAAAGAGAAGATTATTTCACTTGGAGAAAAGAAAACCCTTTGACTGCAGAAGTGGGGGGAAGTTGAAAACTTTTATTGAACTTAGCATCACTAAACATAGCATGCGGACCCATGATAAACCTAATCTTGGCAGATGGCTTGTCTGTTTAATGCAATAGGTTGAAAAGATGCCAACTTTATTGGTAATAATCGTAAATTTGGCAAATTCTGACAGCAATTTAAGATGTGGTAGGAAAATTCAATTGAATGGCAACAAATTTATGCATCTTCCGTATAGAAATTATTGAATCGCACCTAAAGATTTATAATATAGTGAGTGTCTGCAGTAAGCCAGTACCATCAATATATTACTAATTGCAGAGAAAATCTGTACTCTGTTCTGAAGATAGACGTTGAAACAGAAAATTGAACCAACCCAGTAATGAAGTCTAGATTTAAGCTACCAGTAAGTGCACAAAAAATCCAATATTTTACAAAAGTAGCATGCTCATGCTTCGGAGACACTCTGGTGAAATTAAAAGTTGAACTTGCGATTTATTATATCATTTTTCAGATCACTTTATATATATTTTGGATGAAAAGTGACGTAGAAGGAAAATGAAAAGAAAAAGAAAAAAATACCCCAAAAAAATTAAAGAAATTTCCATGGATGAATGGAAGGTGAAGTAAATCTCTTTTAACTCCTCTAAAAAACAGAGCATGCAGTAGAGACCATGAATAAACATATCAATAATCAACAAGAAATAATTTTTTAAAAAAACACATAAATTTAGAGATTAAATTGAAGATTACCAGGGCAAAAATTATCGGTGGCTTGTTTAAGCTCGGCATAAGAAAAGTTCCTCCAAGAAGGCTTAGGCACCACGAAATCTCCACAATCAATGGCGTCTTCGGAGCTGTGATTTCTCCCAAACTTTCTCCTAAAAGTTTTCCTGGAGAGCTCATATCCATAACTACCCAGAAGTGGAATCGTCGAGAATCTCATGGTGGATCTTCTCTTTATCTGCCCAAACAATTTCTTCCAATGCAGAGTCCCATAATTCGCATCCCATGAAGCCCCGCGCTCGCCCGTCGATTTCTCGCTCTCGAAACTGCTGCTGCGATCAGTGCCGCTCATCCCGCTGCTGTGATCCGAATCAGAACCGGATATGGGCATCTCCAATACGCCTCTCGGAGACGATTCCACCTCATCATCGGTATACTCTGTTTTCGGGACCTTTTCATTCCTTTGGATTTCTGTTATAAACATATTTGCATGGGAAATGTGTTCTTAAAACTGTATATTGATATTACATATATATATATATATATATATAAACACAGAGAGTAGTGATATAAGAAGCTTACCATCCATGGTCATGGTTATGGGGATGGTCTCAAAAGCTATCAAAAAGATTTCCAGGTAGTTTTTTAGAAAATTAAATGATTATGGAAAGCTTGATGTCACATTTGAGAAATCCCCATTCTTTCCTCCTCTTGTCCCACAAGAACAGAGGAGAGAGAGAGATCAGAGAGAGGAAAAGAAGAAGGATTTTTGGTATATCTTGTGAAGGTTGATATTCTATGAAGAATGAAGATAGAGAGAGAAGGGGAAGAGGGAAAAGACTAGCTGAATTTGTGATGAAGTAAATAAAATGGCTTATTTATACACCACCCCCTTACTTCTAAATTCTAATTCTAATCCTAATCCCACTTAGTATTAATACATTTATCTAATTAGGATGAATTGGAAATGAGAAAATAAAGAGTGTTTGTTGTTTGTTATTACATAATAGTGGAAAATGAAATCTTGGACGTCCATGATTTGGTTCGTGATTGTTGGCGCAACTACCGCTTCTACAGACAAAAACATAGAGCTATAACGAACCCTAACTGACGGACGGACTTCAAGGGTGTTTTTTGTAATTTTAAAAAACCTCTAATATAGTGCATCTTCTATATTTATTAATAATATTCTTTTAATCTAAAGGCTCCTAATCTAAGTAAGTTCGTGTACAATACTTGAATGACACTGAATTTTTCTTTATTACACTTTAAATATCCATTAATTAGGTTTTTTTGGGTACAAACATATTTTAAGAAGATTTATATGAGACCATTCATATTCCAAAATCTATTAAAAATATATTTTAGTGATTTTAGTTTTAATATAGTTTTATTAACATATATTTACTATATTGTCAATGAATATCCCCCAAGTTTTACTCACCAGCTTTTATATTTTTTTTGAAAATTCTATTTTATGTACTATATTTAGAAAAAAAATATGATTTTGCTCCCCATTTGTCCAAATATTACAATTGGTCCTCTACTAATAAAAAAAATTCATACTATTTACATATTTTAATCTTGATAGTATATAATAGATTATGTTCTTGATAATCTTTTATTGTCAACAATTTTGTCAAAAAGAAGTCACAATTCATGAATGATAAATTAGATTAGGCCATTAAAGCATGAATTTCACTTGAATAGATATCTCATATCTGTCTTTTTTAGCCGCAAATGAAAAGCATCTCTTCTTTGATCTTTCGCTGCGCATATCCCGTGCGGGCATGGAGATTCGGTTCCTTTTGAATAAACATTTCTTTTTCTTTTTTTTTTTTAATAATTACTTGAAATAAACATTTCACACTTTATTGAAAGTGCAAGGTTTTATTACTTCAAGATTATGAAGTATAGTTCGCATGCTTAATATTTTTCTCAAGAGGCTTCGAATTTCGAAAACTTTCGTAGTATTTTAGGAATCAATTAAAACCCTTCAAACATAGATTTTAGGGTATATTACACAAAATTCTAATGTATGTATTATTTGTAGTTTCACTATTGAAACTTTGCAATCTTACATTTGTTGTTTGGGGGGTATTTGTAAGATTTTTCAAGTATATTATATATAAAAATAGGGTATTCATAAAATTATAGTTGACTAGAGAGGTATTTGTAAGATAATATAATAATTTTATGAATTATAAGCAAATTTTTGGGGATTTGTGTAATTATCCCCAGATTTTAATAAGACAGGTGTATATTTTTCTAATGATAATCATAACTTGCGCGTGTGGAAGAGAGAGAAGGGGAAGTTTTGCTTAACTTTATAAATCTGAGTTTCACGTTTAGAATATAGAAAGTTAGAAGCAATATATCCCAATTTCCAAAGAATATTTATTACTATTAATTTGGAGTTTAATACAAACATCAAAAAGCTTTTGCACCTCTCGAAAATGTTTGGTCCAACACAATTTAATTTGTCCCCCCTTCTTTTTTTCTTGGTTTTCGGCCTTCAATGGAAAATATAGACTATGAAATATTAATTTAGGACAAACATAAATCGAATTTCCACCCCCAAATCAAGGGTTTAATTGAATTCCTAGTCTCTAGGATGTTCAATGTTTTAGAAACATTATCCTCTATTTTGCATAGCTAGGTCACAATTAAACAATAGAGCAATAATACATTTGACTGTTACAAAATTTTAAATCACTACTTACTTATTAACTTTTCCAAGATACATATTAAATACTTGTGTAATAAAATGCATGTGTTGTTCTGAAATTTTGAACTGTATTCGTGCACCTTCATTAATTTTCCCATTATAAGGGGTTGAAAATTTGAAATCTTCAGTCATCACTTCTTATTTACTCGTTGAATCTTACAGTGTAGTGTTGCACTAATTCATCATGATAAGTATAGAATCGAAATGATGGATAATGACATTACTAATAGATTAATAGTTGAATACATCTTTAATAAGAAAAAAATCACATCATTTAGCACAAAAACATGACCTATAAGAGTCAATAGACATAAGATCTATCGTTTAGTGGGTGAACTAAACCAGTTCTTGAAATTTGAAAATACTAATTTAAAAAAAATAAATCCCATTAGAAAGTCAGTATATGCAGACAAAAAATGCTTAATACACCAACCGTACCAATGTCAAATTCAGTTGGAGAAGTCAGCTTAACTGAATTCTCAATATAAGGTTTTTTTTTTTTTTTTTTTTTTTTTTTTTTTTTTTTTTTCCAGACGAGGGCAATTACCGTCGACTATAGTAACTAGTCCCCTCGCTAACTTGTAGGTACCTCATTGGGTGGGACAGCTGGCCAGGAGATTTAAGGTTGCTCCATACCCAAAGTCCAGATTCAAACCCCTGACATTTGGTTAAGGATGGATGAGTTCCTTCCACTCAACCACACCCTCCTGGTTAATTCTCAATATAAGTGGTCTTGCAAAGGTGTTGATTTTCCTATGATATAACTAACTCTTGACTAATTTGCATCTTGTAATGGATTTTGATTTTGTTCGGAGCTAATTTGTAAATTAGATATTGCCACAATTACATTAAATATATGAATAATATATTTGTTTAGGATTTTGAGTTAAAATTATATGAGGGTATCTTAAAATTTGGTATATTTATAAATCACGGTATTTTATATTTAAGAAATTACCATATAGTTTTTAAGGTTTCAATAAATATGTAAATATTTCGAAAATATTCCTACTAAGGGTTTCGATAAAGGGTTGTTCGGAGGTATTTATGGAAAATTTACACATTTGTTGGAATGTCATGGATTATATAATAATTTCTCAAATAAGAAAATTCGATTTGTAAATACACCAAACTTGAGGTTACTCGGATGTAATTCACGCTATATTTTAATTAGCATAATGAACCTAGCATAACTCCGAACTGCTAAGCTATGCGGCCTGGTGGTAATTAACAGTATATGTAATGCCATAGTTAAGGGTCACTTTTGTTGTACTCATACAAACACGATACACAATACACTACGGACGTGGGAACCTGAATCTTTTTCAATATTCAATACTAGACAGATATTCGACACAATATCTGATACGATACAATATTTTATAATAATTTTTTCAAAAATATCCGTACATTATCGGAAACCACTCATGGAGCTTGGGACCTTTCGTTTTAGCCAAATCCACAGTCAAATGGGCCTCAGGATTACGAAGTACGTCCTTTGAAGAGTTGCTAAAATAGGATTTGGTACTCCAAATTCAAAGGTGGGGCACCAAACCTTAATTGAGGATTAGAAAATGGTGGGGGATGTGATGCATTTGTACTATGAACTTTAAAGTATTAAGATGTACCCAAAAACTAATATAAATAAATAAATGAAAAACTAAACTATATAGTATTAAGTAGAAAAACATTGGTAACGAAAATTAGGTTGGTTAAAGAGTTTGCCTAAAAGGGTCAAACATGGTTCAGTTGTTTGGACTGATCATCTTCCATTACCTTGGGACAATAAACAATATAAGCTTACAAAATGACCTCACTATGCACTATGGCTTTATGCTACATTACAAAAAAGTCCTTCACCTTTTCCTATAATTACGAAACGAACCCTACTGTTCGAACTAAAATAACAAAATAGTCTCCAAGAAAATTTTGCTCTTATAAAACTGAAAGTATTATGCAAAAATAAGTGAGGGTATTTTCAAAAAACGGAACCTAACATAAGGGGAAAACCACAAACAGAATAAATATCAGGGACAAACCTCAGAAACAGACAGATGTAGTTCGCCTTTTTGCGTAAATTGTAAATAAGTCCACACACACGCTTTTGTGTTAGATTAATTTCAGCATCAAAATTTGTTTTGTAATATTGTTGCGTACTTCTTTTGTGATTTTTCACAATGTTGAGCAATACTGGGCAAATTTGCAATATCTATACACATTGATAGTGCAAGCATTGATGCATAGAGTGGGGAAAAAGTTATACAAAGAACCGTTGGATCAATTTCACTAATGCTCACAACTTTATAATATTACATCCAAACCCAATGAAACGTGTTCAAATAACAAAAAAAAAACCCTTATAAAGTTCATACAAATCCATAAGGTTTACTGTAGAGAAATTTATTGCTCTTTCTGAAAATTTTGCAGATTTTATAAAATCTCTGGACTGGAAGAGATGATTAATGAACAAGTGGGGTAGTTGGAGGACAGACCTAACAATACATCCAGCAGGTCTATTCTTTATCAGTAATATAGCTCCAGAAAGGGTGGGGATGGCTATTAAATTTGAATAAAGGAGGCCACATTATGCATGTTCCTCATAACAGGGTTACTCCACATGATCCTGCGACATGCATTCTCCAAAACTGTTAATTTTGTAATGTAATAACAGAAATAATTCAATCATACATAGTCAACAGTTCAACATGGTCTGGCTATTAAGTGACTCGTCAGCCACGACTTTTCATATCTTCTGAACTGTGATCGTGTTTATTTAGTTTGACGTGACGAAAGGTACTGCAGAAAATCGGATAAAGAACATATCCGTGAGGTATGACTTAAAATTTTTAATACAAACATTCACCGGCCTTAAATAACAAACATCTATTTAAAATGAAAGGTAAAGTTGGTTTAACAAAAAAACAATATTTTTTTTTTCTTTTAGCTCTTTCCGTGAAGGGCAACATGATAATTTTACTGTCTGTCGTTAGTTTTCTATTAGACTTAAAACCTCATAAAATATTTTGTATTTAAGCCACACCTCAGGGGTAGTTGGTAATTTTCCCTATACATTTTTCATGACATTCTATATGTATGGAGCTGGATTGTTTATAATTTTCTTTTGTAATTCCTTGATCATGCCTAAAAGTGGTATCTGTGGGAAATCACTCACACAGATCCTGGGGCTAGGTTCGAGTATAGAAAGTTGATCGAGCGTAGGTGCCCGGGTGTAGTTTGTTCGGGGAAAAAGGGAATTGGCAACCTGTTAGGAAGGAACATGTTATGAACGAGATATCCATAGAGAATTTTGAGAGAAAATAGAGAGAAATTGAGAAAAGAGAGTTTGAGAGCTAAAAGAGTCAAATCTTATTTCTTAATTGCTTAATCCCCAAAATAACATGCTAACCTTACAATTTATACTAATTCAACTAATTCAACGACACCGTATTTAAAGAAACGCACAAACAAGTATAAAACACAACTCTAGTTGAACACATGCATAACAGAACAGAGGTTAGAGTGCTATGGAGTTTATCTGAGTATTGATACTTTGGCTCTCAAATCATATATAAAGTACTGGTAACAGAGTTCGAGACCAGAGACGGGGGTTTATCCGAGCATTGATACTCCAACCCTCGAGTTATTAAACAAGCTAACAGGATTTTAATATTGGAGCGAACTACCTTAGTTGTGTGAGCCATACATTTCGCATTGGAGCGACATGTGGTTAGATTGGAAGACTTAGCAGATCGAGGTTGTATGATCACGTATCTTAATTGATCATTTTTTATTGTGGATTTCGCCTCTATTAATGAACATTTGGTTATTATACACTTATACTACGTATAGAATAGTATATATATATATATATATATATATATTAATTATCAAAATGTCATCTCAAAAAGTCCCGTGATCTAATATTAGTTATCACTGAATTGGACGGAAAATTCACACAAATGTTGCGACCGAAACTCAGAACGTTTCTATGTTATGTAATTGATTATGTACCCTCAGATGAAGGAGTGTGTGTGTGCGCGCGCGCTTCTTTTTGTCTATGAAAGTGTTTTGTCCTAGGCAAGAGTGTTAATTAAAATGACATATTCCGTTAAGTCGTTTTGTCTTTTGATCTATATATATTGGAATTTAGAGCGATGGTACAGGAGTTTCCGTGCTATCTCTCAAACTATGTAGGAGTTTGCAAACTCAAAAAAAAATTCCTTCTATTAAAAGTAATTTTTTTTAGTACTTTTAATCCAAACACTCCCAACTTCTGCTAAATTTAAATAAGAATAAGCTAGAATCCAAAAGCACGTAAATACATGCTTTTAAATTCAGATTCTATATTTTAAGTATTTTTATAATCAAAATATAACTTCAATTAGTATTTTTATTAAAATTAGAGGTGACTCTTAGTTTTTTTTTCCAAACACCCAACTACTTTTTCTCTCTGCTTTTAGCTTTTTTTTTTCCAAACGCACCCTACTTTTACTACTGCATTTTTTTCAACTTTAATTTCAATTTTAACTTTTCTAGAAACAGTAGAGTTTGCAAAGACCCCTTATATATATATATATATATATATATATATATTCTCACTCACCTTAGCATATCCCCTTCGCTTCTCACTCTCAAACTACTCAATTGCGAGAATAATGAGACGGCATCACTTGCTTATTGATGATTTGAGGCCATTTACCTTCTCAAATTCTCCGTTCGTTTAATATTTAGCTTTTATTACAGAGATGATAAGTGCACTATATTTAAACCCCTAATGCTAAGTTTGCTCATAGATTGTTTAGGGTTGCAAGAAAAAGAAATTATTTTAATTGTTTAAGAGAGGCAGGGAAAGCAACTGCAAGGAAATAATCCTTAACAACCAAAAAACAAAACCATATCTGTGAGCAATTACTGTCAAAGAATACTCCTGTAAGAAAATACATGTCCAGAACACGACCTTTTAACAGGGTATTAACTATGCAAAACCAGGGGGAGCAGAAGCGACCACTACATTTGAGAAGAAGATGTGGTGTAAAAAACTGGAACTTGGAAGTATAACTAAGCTTACAGACAATTCAGCAAAACCATATCACCATGACAAGTCAATCAGCCAAGCTTCAATCATCATATACAGAAACTATTTTAACTGAAATTATCCAAACATGCTATTACACATCTTATAACCCAGATACCAACAAATTAAGATTAAAGCTTCAGTAGTTCACAACCTAGGATATATCACAAAGAGAAGCAACATAAACTTCAAGAAAGTGTTCAGGAACTGAGCCAGGAAATAAATTGTTGGATGGACACTCTGGGCAAAACAATCTTTCATAATATGCTTTCTAATTAAGAGATGAATGTCCCAACATAAACCTTCAAGATTCTCACTCAAAGATACAAATATTGTTCCAAACACATGATTACTCCAAATGATGGAATTTCACAAGTGCACATATTATAATAAACTTATAACAACAAGCCTTTTCGCGTCAAACTCGTAATCAATAAATGCAAAATTTCCAGTATTTCAGAACACCTATTCCATAACACATTAGCCAAAATTGATTAATGAGATAAAAATATTTAAAACCTTTCAGCAAGGCGAGCAGTCACTGATCTCAGCTTTGAATAAACTTTAGCAGCAGGTGAACCCAAAATCAAGCTACAGAGAGAATCCCTCGCAACCTTAATATTTGCAAACGACCCAAGTATATGAATCTTTGTGTCAGCAATAACAATCCTTGTCCTAGTTGAGTTCTCAATCGCAAACTTTGTCTTCCCTCCTTTCCCACTCAGTCTACCTATAGCTCGCGATAAGTGCTCCCCTTTCAACGTCTTCACATCCTTAATTTCAAAGGACTCCACGTAAAGCTCGTCCATTCGGAGCATCGCCACTGCGTCGATGATATCAAACCCAAGCATGAAGGCGTGCACGAAATCCGCGCATTTTTGGAGGTTGCTGACATCAGGGGTGTCGGCTCGGGTCTTAAGCTCAACCCTGCGAGCTTTGAGATTCATACGGATATCTATTTTCATTTCTTCGTAGATTGGCGTGTAGATTTCGAGCCAAGCTTTCTTCAACGGAGTGTAACGGTGTGGAGGGACAGAGACCTTTCGAAATTGAATTTGGCCATCAGAGATTTCATGCGCTTTTAAAGGGCGAAAGTTGGGCTTTGAAGCGAACAGAATGGCCGGCTGCCGCTCCGGCTTGGTTGTAGCTTCGATGTCCATGGCCATGGAACTGGAGGTCGCGGCGGCGGCGGTTTCGCCGTTGGCGGAGGAACTCTGCATGATGCCGGATTTGTATGTCGAGAGCTGCAAAATTCCGTCTCGGCGAAAGGTGAATCCGAAAACCCTAGAGTCTCAGACGGTATGAAAGGTAGGGTTCTGGTCTTCAGGGTAATAATATGAAATCTATAAATAGTTAAATCTATTGGGCCTGGGCTGGATGCCTGGACAAGTTTTATGTGTCGGGCCTTTGAGAATATTTTGGACCCATTTATCCGATCCTATTTAATAATGTAAAGTTGTAAACTATTGACAGAATCAGAGAATTTTAGAAATATTTTAATCAATGAGTAATGAACTATAAATGATATATTCCACTAAGATAAATATTCAAATTACAATCTGTTTTTTGTAAGTTTATGTCAAACTATACATTATGGGCTTTAAGCATTTTTTAATTTCCCCACTTGAGTCCCAAGTTGCAACATCTTTGGAGAAACTATAAAGTTATTTCGTTTGTTTATGTTTATATGACTCTGTTACACTTATTTTGAAAGAATATCATTGACAATAATTCTTTTATCTTTTTCCTCCTCACCAAAATCTAAATACGTACATCAAGATTCAAGAGCACTTGTTAAATCTAATTCATATCCCTTCATATTCATCAGTTATTCCAAAAATACATATTCCAGAATCCAGACAGAGAATTGTCGCAATATGCAAGGAAACAAGCAAAACATAAAGCAGAAAATTTCACCAAGCAATTTCCATTAGCCAAAACTCTCCCATGCACACAAACATAACTCAACAAAAAATTACAGTAAAAGATATCAAGATATGCTCCTATCTTCTATTTTCAGTTTCCAATGTTTTCCAAAATACAGTAAAGTAAATGAAAAAAACTATGACTGTAACATTATAATATACAAGTTCACATACTCATACCAAGCTTGCCTTGGGCTAGTCTGAAATGATTCGGGTTAATACTTGACCACGTGATGGCGCAACCAAAGTTCGTACATCACCATATGGAAAGCATCGTATTTCACAGGAGGTGAGTTCCACTGGAAGTGCTTCTGGACCTTATCACATAGGATCAAAAATAAATTATCAACTCAAGCTATACTGTATAATAATAAGCATTGTAGTGTAATATTAGCATGTCAACTGCAAAATGGCAAGAGGAAAATATATTTGTGGGGAAGGGTAGATTTGTACCTTGACCAAATTGTTGTGCAATGCAATAAATTCTTCTTGTGTTATCTTCTTAAGTATTTGCTTCAGCTGATAGACATCTTTTTCCTTCAGTACGACCGCGAATTTGTGCCAATTGAGAATGTCATTGAAAGGCAAGTCGTAGTAATTCGAGAGTATCACTGCACAAGAACAATCAGATTAGATATCAGGAAATTCAATAATTATGAATTGTTTTCAAGTCATAAAACATGAGAAGTATCAGCAAGATGACTTTTGTGAACTAGAAGCAAGTACCAAGGGCAACGATTTATATCCTGAAGATATAAATGTTAACTTGCATGAGAATAATGTATGTGGAAAAGGTACAGATGAAAAACGAAGCGGAATCTGATAGTTTAACTTTAATACAACAACTAATTATATGGAAATCAAATTCAGGTTGAAGTATCCAATACGTCCATCGTCCATCAAGATTTACTAGGAATTAAGAAAATGCTCAGAAAAATTGAACTTACTGAATCTCATCTTCCCACCAAATATCATCCCATCGTTATCTATACTATCAATAAATTTTATCCTGTTTAGTTGTAGTTCATTCTTATGTTAGACAGAGTATGGCATTTCAAGGGAGTTTAGGAAAGGAGTTAACTTGCCAGATAGTTCATACATTGTAAACTATAGAAAAAACACTAATTTATCCATAAATAGCGCTGGAAAAGACAGAGTCATGAAAATGGCTAACTTGAGGAGTCTAAAAAGGATAAAGTTCTCACCAGGTATGCATCCATAATGTATGGAATCTGCTATGCGAGCACTGTTAACTTGTGAGCCACCAGGGCAAATACAGAACTTAGTTCTATAAAATCTCTTCTGATACAGTAGATGTCCTGTTGCTCTGTTAATTCGGTTATTTGAAATATCAAGTTCCGTGTCATTTTCCCACACGCGAGCCAATATGACCCTGATCTTGGAGTTCCTATGCCCTGCCCAGAAACCCAGTGTCGTCCTGCAAAATATATGATTTTTGAGTTTCCAGACCTCCAAATAAATTTTAATCTTTTTGTACTTGATAACCAAGTCGAGCACAGTGAAACCAGTCAATTTGAAAAATCACGGAACCCAAGTTTTTCCTAACCTCATTCTTAGTGGAAACGGAGGCTTGACTCAGAGTTTGCTAACATTGATCAACTTGTAAAAGACTTATGGCAAGCAGGTCACCAAGGAAAATGGAAATTAATATTTTATTTTCCTCTTAGAAGACATTAAACAACATCTTTGCATGTTCTTAAACAAACATCTCATTTAGAACCAATTTACATTACCTAGTAGAAAGGTGCAAAGGAAGACCTGCGAGGCAACCACATTTAACTTCGGCAAACCCAACTCCAAAACGAGAATGGAAAAAAATGATATATGCATCCAGATATTGTCCTAAGTGCTTTTTTATAAACAAAATTTCATCAATTCTACTTGGCCGTCTACAAGACAACCTTTAGTGGTTGACCCAAGAATTTCCCGGTGCATACAAGAATTTCCCAATTAGGAGAGCGGGGTGGGTTTAGTCGCATGGTTGGTTACAAAAGTCATCACCTAATTTGACTATTTTCAAATTGAAAGCAAAACAAATTACAGGAAAAAGGTCAGCTCCTAGGTCATTTTAGTTATATATCATGTATAAAAGGACCACATCAAAAAGAAATATGGACGAAGGAGAAAGTCTCAAGAGGATTGGATATCGAAATATTACCTATTTTCTACATCATTTCCACCAGCTGGGAGTGCAAAAGGCTGAAGAACTTGAGGGAGAGCAACATCTTTGTGTGGTATAAACCCGACATCATAGCTTGGGGAGCAAACAACACGAATTGAATTCTTTACAAGAAATGGAAGTCCTTCAGTTGCCCTCACACCAACATCGTGGCAAGTAACAAAGAAATGATCTGCACCAAGAGTTCTATTCCAATACGGATACTTGGACATCAATCCGTCCACATAGTTCTGAACTATTATGGTCATGTTATCATATGATATACCCTGCATGTTATTATACCAGCTCAAATTATGACAAGAATGAAAATAGACAAGAAATGGTCTCCCAGGAATAAACTTGTTTCCAATAAAATTGAAAACTACTCGAGCAAACATTCAAGGAACTCAAGCACAATCTAGCTAAGAAAACCGACAGAGTGAAAACACTCCTTCCCAACTCTACTCTCCATTTCATCAGACAGTGGCATGACCTACTCTAAGTATCACAAAGTATTCAATGAACAGGCATTCAAACAGAACCTTGCTACTCCCATAAAATGAATACCAAATGTATAACTTCAGCATACCTTGCCTCGCATCTTATGGCAAGAGATCGGAATGAAAAATAAATCTGCCCGATCGGGATCGTCCGTCACGAAGTTACTCTCTCTTAGATTCTGAAAAAAGTAGCCCTCGCTCGCGTATTTTCCCGTTAGCTTCCTCGGAGTCTGGTAATAGGTATTAGGGTCCCCATCCGGGTAAATGTACACCTTAAATCTCCTCTCCATTTCCCCATAGTTCAACTTAAAAATCTTTGGAAAATGATAAACATCATCCTCTACATCATCACTCTCATCTCCATCCTTGTCCGACGAGGATACTTTCTGCAGATTGTCCACATCGGCGTCGTGGCTTACCTTCAAAATCACAAGATAAAATTAGTGAAAAAAACAAGTGCATGATTGATGAAATTGAGAGGAAATCAGTAGTACCTGCGGCCTAGAGGGCTGTATGGTGCGGACGGTAGGGTCAGTAGAAGGGGAGGATAGGAGATAAGGGGAGTGGAGAGATTTAAGGGAGAGATAAGAGAAGGCGACAAGAGTCACGACGGCGAGAGTGAGAACGGAGCCTCGGAGATTGCAGATGGCGGCGTAGGCTGGTGGCGGATGGAGTTTCACCGCCGACATTCCCTGGCGGAGCAGGTGGTTTCCGGGGAATCCTTGCCGGTGGAAGCTGTTGCTGCTGTTCAATTAATTCTGAAAAATAATTTGCGCGTCTCAAGTTTCTTCAGATACGATACTATATCATATGCCAGATCCGAAGCCTTTCAGTTTTTATTTTATACTTCTTTCTTTCTTTAGTATGGAAAAAAAAAAAAAAAAAAAACAAGATAATTACTACTTCCCAGACAAAGAGATTAAAAGTACATATTAATTCAAATTTTGTTCTAAAAACAGTTCAATTATTGAGTTTGCTCATTTTCTTGACATAATTATCCTTCAATTTCTCATTGATTTTTTTTTTATATTAAATTGTTTCATTTAACTATACTAATTCATACATACAGCATAACAGTAATCTTATTAAATTAACTTACAAAAACTACAAAGCAGTAAACTTCGAAAAGAATTACCATTTTTGTGTTAAATATTGAAAGAAATCCGTCTCTGGGTCCTGTCCGTGCATCACATGTACGAGTAATGACTCCAATGAATTTACTCTAAGAATTCTTGAAACCAAAATTTAGTGTAAATTTCACTAAAACTTTGGAAATTAATAAATTAAGTGTATCTTATTGTGGCTGCAACATGTACATGAAAATACCGCCTGCTACTGAAACATTGAGAGACTCAAACTCTCCCGACATCGGAATGCTGATCAGCTCACACGTTTTCTTACTGAATTCAGAAAGTCCAGTTCCTTCACTGCCCAAAACCAGGCATAGAGGATAACCCACTACAGAATCAGCAAAATCTTTACTGAGTGTAGACACCAGATTTTGTTTGTCACTTGTTGCAGGATGAGCAGCAAACAGTTTCATTTCAAATTCAGATCTCATAGCTTCAATGTGTTTCCAATTACCAGAAACAATTGGAGTTCGAAAGCAGGCTCCTCGACAAGCTCGAAGTGCTTTCTCGTTGAATGGATCGCAACAACCAGGAAGAAGAAAAACGCCACCCTGTTCAATCAAGAATAAAAGATTTAAGGGGGTGTATGCATATTAGCTAAAAAAGTGAAAGTAGAGTAGTTTGGAGAAAAAATTGAAAAGCACAAAATAAAGTAGTCCACTGTATGGGAATAAGAAGCACTTTTACTACTCTCAAGAAACTTACATTTATTTACAAAAATAATCTAGAAGCTGAAGCAGCCAAAAGCAGGTCCTTAGGTGATTCAAGCTTCTAGCTTATTTTTGCTTAAATTAAGCAGAAGTTGGAAGTGTTTGGAAAACCAAAGTGCTGAAAAGGAGGCAAAAGCAGAGAAGTGCTTTTTTTTTTTAAGAATTTGCAAAAACAACCTAAGTATTATGAGGTAAAAACAAGTTCACAAACCAAGAGTTGAAAGGTATTTTGCACCCTGACTGAGTCTATATTCTCATGTATAACAAACATCAGTATGCACTCACTGATAAACAAGCTTCTACTTATTCAAATTTTTTATAGACGCTTTTTAGGTTAATATTTGTTGTTTCTCTTCATGAATAAACCTTTTTTCTATGGGGAAATATCACATGGAGAAGTATTTGGGCTTCTAGAAAAGCATTTAATCTCTTTATCAACTTGCCACTAAGTAAAGGATATCCATAATATGAATTGACTACAAGCAAATCAGTATTTCTTGGTAACCTTTATGTGCACTAAAGAATCCTTCTCGTACTTTGTAAGAGAAACATCACATGAAGCCTCTGAGAATAGATTGTATAATAATGCTACTAAAAACTCTGAACTAAAGATCAACCTGGTATTCTATATTTAGTATTGCGAAGGGTGCCAACAGAAGAGAAGAAATACACAGAAGGCATGAATCTAATGGCTAATTTCGTTATGAGTAAAATATTGGGATAATTACAGTGACATACCCTGAGGTTTGACCTAATTACAGAAACACACCCTGAGGTTTAGGAAATTTTAGAATCCTACCTGGCAAAGAATTTTCATTGCATCCATTAACTTGTTGGATGGAAATTGAAGACGTCATCACAATTTATTTATTTTTTAATTTCTTATTTTGCCCATGGCAGTTATTGGTCAATATTTGACCCTTTAACAGGAAACTTACTCTTTCCGTTAAGGTTTTCTAACGGGCTGTTAGATGCTAGGGTATGTTTCTGTAATTTTCCAAACTCAGGGTATGTTTCTGTAATTAGGCCAAATCTCAGGGTATGTCGCTGTAATTATCCCAATGTTATCCATTATCACGAACTTTATCTTTTCATAGATAGAAAAAAAAACAGCTTAGCTCGAAAATATCAGAAATTTTAAACTATAAGCTGTGCCAAACTAAACAAGATTAATGAGGATGCCAACCTTACCCATTTAAATGCCGTAGCAGATCTAAGTAGTGTTCCAAGGTTGCCAGGATCCTGCCACAAAAAAGTTACAAGATTTCAGAGAGCTCAAACTGAGGTGAATAACACAATAAATTTTTAAGACAAACATTTTTAGATAGAAGTCAAACCTGGATCCCATCAAGAACTAGAATTCGATGTGGGAATGGAAACCATGAACGACAATCTTCTTCTTTCAGGTTGTCATTCACTATGTGAAATGTTGAAGGAATTCTAAACAAGGCAATGATTTCGACAGAATCAATGGATTGAACACCGGAAATTTTTCCTATTATTGCTGAATTAACGCGAATAACGCGAACAGCAGGATCAAATATGTCTTCAGGGATCTGATAGTTGTCAAGTACAAGCAAGTATTCGATTATAGGCCTGTCTAGTGATGTTTTACGAAAGCAGCATATTTCCCTGCAAAAGGTACCATTAGTATTTTTTTCATAATGTATCCCAGTAGTTATGTCATACGTTTGAAAAATCATCAATCAAACCATCACTTAACAGCAGAAAATATTGGGCATCAACCAGCATTAGAAGGCTAACTCAAATTGCTGCAGTAATTTGTTTTAGGGATAATTACAGTTACACCCCCCTCGACTTATGCCTAAATACAGCCAGACCCCCTCTTCTTTAGAGCTACAAATCTCTGACAGATTAACAAGAAGATAATAAGAAAAGGAAGATATATATCAGAACAAGCACAAAATATAACATTTTTATGAACACTTATCACACTAAATCAAAGTACCAAAGCACGTAAAAGTTGAAGCCACCAAACAAACATATTTATGCTCAATTCACTCAAATAGAAAACAGCACTACCTTCACAATATAACACAGCACCAGATACAAATATAAAATTGAATAAATAAGAGAAAGAAAAACTGTAATAAACCAGATATAGCTAGAAAAAGCAAGAAAACAAATACCTTATTGGCGTAGAGCCAACCACAAGAACTAAGCCATGAAAGTGGCGATAAGATGAGTTCTGGCGAAGCTTGACACAGTGTTTCACAAAAGGGTTCGACGTGCTAGAAATGGTTTTCACACTCGGAGGTAAAGTTAGCGCCTTTCTTTCGCCGCCATTATCATTATAAACTTGTGGGCTGTGAAACACTTTGGGGGTTCTAAGCCTGGGTCGGAAAGTTGAATGGTTGGGTTGCGAATTCGGCGAATTAGCAATAGAAAACGGAGTTGCTGATACCAAGAATTTGTTCAGACATAGCATTCTTCTACTTTTTTCTGTGTCATCTATGAGGAAGTTACATGGCTTCAGATATGGGTTTCGGTTAAAAAAAAAAAAAAGGTAAAAGAGTCTAAAAATATAATATATAAAATACCGATGTTATAATGCGACAAAGATTTTTTGTTTCGTATTTTAAACTAGAGAAGTATTTGATACTGAGTATCCGATATATCGAACACGACACAATACGACACGACACCTATAATACAACACAGATTTTTTTGATATTTTATAGTAAAGAAATATTCGATACTCTAATATAGTATCGGACACAACAGAACACAACAAAATAAAATTTTTAGGAGGGTCCATATATCAAACAATATAATTAATGATATTTTTATGAAAAATACACAGGAATCATAATAGTCCATAGTAAATAGTACCCCAATTTTACAAATTTCTCATTCTTTAAAAAATGAGCAAAAAAGAGTTTTAAATATTAAAATAACAAATAAACAATTTCTATGATAGCACAATTTTTTGACGGGGAGCCTTCCTGAGACGGGCCTTTGCGAGGGGGTCTTTACGTAATGGGCCTTCATGAGAAATGATCTAAAAGCCCAAAACACAAACCAAACTAATACCAACGACTCAACTAGACTGTAATTTCAATTTCAAACGCACCTCTGATTTTAGTTAAAGTGCTGCGACTGCGATATTTGTATCAATATTCTCATTCCAAAGTCGGACTTGTCCCAAAAAGGCAGTGTGTAACGGTCAAATTTTTTAAACGGCCAAAGGATTGAAATTCAAACCCCAAACGCTCAAAACATCCATTACCTCCTCGTCTTGTTAACAGAGAGTAGCTATTTTGTTATTCTGTATTTGCAGTAAGATTTTCCGGTTCGGAAGCCCCAATTCAATGGAGAATATTCAGCTAAACGCATTAGAGCAGAACCCAGGATTTCATACGGAACATTGTGTCTCGTCCGGTGGTTTTGATTTTCAGATGGAAAAGAGTTCGAATCAAGAAACTGAAGTTTCTGCAATGGAAGAAGATGACCCTGAAGAATCACTAACTGATTCGATGGTCTGTGATTCCCGGTCAAGATTAGTCCCTTCTGGGTTCAAAAACCCCGACTGCAAAGGTTGGTTCATCCTCTTCCTCATCCCCACCCCAGAAATTGAATGACCTGAAAATTTTAGGGTTTTTCTCGCAATAGCATTAATTCTGCTAATTTTGAGGTTTGACCCTTATTTTTCGCTTAGGGATTTGACGTTTCAAGCGTTCTCTACCAGTTTATGAATTTATTTTTCTTATTCTTTTTTAAAACAAGATTCTATTTTTCTTCAGTAGTGAAGTAAAGTAAAAATGTTTTCTACAATTATTTATTCACAAATGTCTAAGTTAGAGATTTGGGTTGTCGGTTGGGGTCATGGCCTGGGCAAGTTAGTGGGTTCTTTTGAAGAAAAGAAAGGATTTATTTTATGCAAATCAAGGTTCTCTTTGACAAAATACACACACACACACACACACTCATATATGTATAAAGTATGTGTACGTAGATGGACATCAGTTGAAATTTTGATGAACACGACAACTGCTGTTTACTTGTGAATTGTGATGATTTCCTGGTCATTTTCTGACTTCTTGCCAAATTTATTTGTTGAATTAGATGAGATTTTGCTTTTCGTCAATGCTGGTTCCATGACCACAGTGGAATCAGATTGTGGTGTTAGCTTTCTGGCGGACAAGTTTTTCCAAGGTGGAGACACATTTCACACTGAGGAGTTCATCACTGAAGGTGGCGACTGTCAGTACATTTACCAGTCAGCAAGATTGGGAGATTTCTGCTACCGCATTGAGAATCTCCCCCCTGGAGATTATTTTCTTGATCTTCATTTTGTAGAAATTATAAACACATTTGGGCCGAAAGGAATGCGTGTGTTCGACGTTTTCATGCAGGATGAGAAGGCAAGCAACTGATTCTGACATTATAAAGAGTTTACAACCTTTTCTCTTGCTTAACTTGTACATTTTAAGTGGTTGTGCTTGAAATTTACTCTTGGATCTATCGTTTTGTGCAGTACCTATCTGATTTTGATATCTTCTCCATTGTTGGAGCCAATAAACCTCTGCGATTAGTTGATGCTAGAGTTTCTGTAAAGAATGACGGGATCCTTGTGTTAAGGTTTGAAGGGATACATGGTTCACCTATAATTAGTGGAATCTGTGTTAGGAGAGCACCTAATGCACCAGGTATTTTCATTTTCTTGCTGGATTTTTGATATATTTGTGGTTTTTAGCTAGCAGTTTATGAGTTTCAGAGTTTTATCTCTCGTTGCTTGCAGCCAAGCAAGTGAATCGTGAATATTTTGTATGTACAAACTGTTCTACTGAGATTGAATATCCTTCAGCTCAGGTATGATGTAAACTGAATTTATGACTCAATTATATCATGGCAAGTTTGGCAATCATACCTTTTCACTGTTCTACAACTCATGCATTATTTGGGTCTTGCAGAAGAAAGCTCTGAAATCAAAATCCATAGCCAAGTATGAGAAAAATATCCAAGAATTGAGGGATATGTTACAGCGGAAGACCGATGAATGTTATCAATCTTGGATGTCGTGGACTGCTACTAATGAGCAATTAGAGAAGGTTAGAATGGAGCTCGACAATAAGACATTCAGGACTTATTCCCTTGGTAAGACATATATCGGATTCTGCTTTCTTGAGATTTTCCATTTTCTAGCTCATGAATTTTCTAAAATTGAATGTCTTTTATCTTTTATAATGATAGACAGAAGTATTGTTCTTTCCTGAATTTTATTTAGCTTCGTGCATTTGCAGTAGAACTGACTCAATGTTTTGTGCAGATCAAACTCTGGAGAAGCAATCTGACAAGATTAAGGACATTTCGGGCAGGTACGAGCGCGACAAAAGGAGCTGGGAGGTCGCAATCAGTAATATGGATCAGAAAGTAAAGGTGATTATCTTCTTCTCCTAAATTATGGGTAGCAAATAATATCCCTTTACTGAAAATCTACTTTCTCTTGTAACATATAAACCAAATCTGAAATGGAATTATTGGGTACAGATGATGAAACAAGACCATTCTCAGCTTTCTCGTGAAGCACATGAATGTGTGAGTTCCATTCCGGACTTGAATAAAATGGTCTTTGCCGTTCAATCTCTGGGTAAGCTCTTTTTACTAATAAATACTCTAATATTTTTTGAAAGGTGGATTCTTTATTATATGTATGGGTCAATGTGCAGTGGAACAGTGTGAAGATCTCAAAGTAAAGTATAATGAAGAGCAAATGAAGAGAAGGAAGCTGCATAATCAAGTACAAGAGGCAAAAGGTCCGTTTCCTTTTATTTTCATTTTAATTTATTATCCTGATTAACATATACCAGTTGTACTTAAAACTCCACATTCTACAGTTATCAAGATTTAAATTTTCATTGATAATCAGGAAATATAAGGGTATTTTGTCGTTGCCGTCCCTTAAGCAAGACCGAGTTAACCGCTCGAAGTGCATCAGTGGTTGACTTTGATGCAGCCAATGATGGAGAACTTGGTATTCAAACAAACGCCTCTACTAAAAAGACTTTCAAGTTTGACCGTGTTTACTCACCAAAAGATGATCAAGGTGGCTTTATTACAATATTTTCTAGTTATTGAGTAATTATGGGGCGAGACAAAAAAAATTTTAACTCTCATTTTCTGTTTTGAACAGCTGAGGTTTTCACGGATGCTGCGCCTATGGTGATTTCAGTATTAGATGGATACAATGTTTGTATATTTGCTTACGGTCAAACAGGAACAGGCAAAACATTCACAATGGAGGGCACTGAGTCAAATCGGGGAGTCAATTATAGAACTCTTGAAGAATTGTTTAAGACTGCTAATGAGAGAAGTGAAACCAACACATACAACATTTCAGTTAGTGTTCTTGAAGTTTACAATGAACAAATACGAGACTTGCTTTCTGCAGAAACATCAAAGAAGTAAACTTCATAATCTCATCTTCACCATACATGTTTGAAGTAATTTTTTTAAAATAGTTTGGAATAAATTTGTTTTTCTATTCAATAATGCCAGGCTCGAGATAAAACAAGCTTCTGAAGGATCTCATCATATCCCCGGAATTGTGGAAGCCAAAGTGGAAAGTATAAATGAAGTCTGGAATGTTCTACAGGCTGGAAGTAAAGCCCGGGCCGTTGGATCAAATAATGTGAATGAGCACAGCAGTCGATCTCACTGGTAATTACTTTGTTTTGCAAATTTTGTGAATTTTAGCATTTTTATCGTAATCTGTTTTTTATTTTCATCTTTTTTTCTCAGCATGCTTTGTATAATGGTAAGAGCCAAGAATTTAATAACTGGAGAGTGTACAAAAAGCAAGCTTTGGCTTGTTGACTTGGCGGGAAGTGAGAGGCTTGGAAAGACTGATGCTCAAGGCGAGCGGCTCAAAGAAGCTCAAAATATCAATAGATCACTTTCAGCTCTTGGAGACGTGATTTCTGCTTTAGCTAATAAAAGCAGCCACATACCATACAGGTTTTAAAATTATCTTTGTGATTATACCTTTTTAACTGATTATTGGGTTTACTATCTTAATGTGTTTTTTTCTTTAAATTCTAGGAATTCCAAATTAACCCATCTACTCCAAGATTCGTTGGGTGGTGACTCGAAAACTTTGATGTTTGTGCAAATTAGTCCATCAGATCATGATTTGAGTGAAACTTTGAGTTCTTTAAATTTCGCAACCCGAGTTAGAGGGGTCGAGTTGGGTCCCGCTAGAAAACAAGTTGATACAAGTGAGCTTCAGAAAATGAAAATGCTGGTATGATTTGAATTTCTAATGTTCGTCTTGGCAGGAATGTTTTCATTCTTCTCTACTGATGTGTTGTTTCTCCTGTTTACAGCTGGATAAAGCTAAGCAGGAATCTCGGACCAAAGATGAACACGTTAAAAAGCTTGAAGAGAACTTGCATAGCTTAGAAAACAAGGCAAAAGGAAAAGATCAGGTTTACAAAAACCAATTAGATAAAATAAAGGAGCTCGAAGGGCAGTTAGAGTTGAAGTCGTCGCTGCAATCTCAGTCCGAAGAATCTTGTTCTAGACTTCAACAGAAGGTACTTACTATAGATTTTTCTTACTTACATATTAATGTAAATAGTTTGAGAATTCTTGAATGAGTTTTTGAATAATTTTTTTATTGTCTTCTGAAGGTGGTAGATTTGGAGAGCAAGCTCAAGCAGCAAGAAGAGCTTCAGTCTAAAACATATCAGAAAAAGGTAGCTTTATTTTTGATCTAGCAACACTTGTTTTTTATTGTCCTACTTCTGAATTTCTCGTTTTTATAGCTCATGCTTGAAATGCAGATGAATGAGCTTGAAAACAAACTGAGAGAGCAATTGCAAGAGTCTGAGTCGAGTTGTGTTATCCTCCAGCAAAAGGTTCCAAGACATATTTTCTAGTTGTATTAATATAAAATTCTCACGATGAACCGACTTTATGAAAAATACCTTCATCTTTTCAGGTCAAAGAGCTAGAGATAAAGCTGAAAGAACAAGAAGAAGACCAAGAGTTGTCACTGGCTCTTCGTCAAAAGGTGAATATTTCCATTTCCTATAACCATGTTATGTGCTTATATTTTAGGGATCATTACACTCACATACCCTGAGGTTTGGGTCTAATTACGCAAACATATTTTCATTACATCCGTTAAGTGGATGGACGGGTTTCCGGGACATTCATTCAATAAAACCTGGTTTTATTTTTATTTTTTAACAGAAAAATGAGGAACATAACCTGAAAGTTCTAACTTCCAATTATGGTTCTCTAACGGTAGTTAGAGTTCAGGGTATATTTTTGTAATTTTCGTAACTTCAGGGCATATTTGCGTAATTAAGCCAAATCTTAGGATATATGAGTACAACTATCCCTACAATTTATGTACACATATGTCAACATTGTCGATTTTCCTATGTTGATGCCAGATTCAAGAACTGGAAGATAAAATAAGAGAGAAAGAAAAGCAGTTGATGATGATCTCACATTCGACCACGAATCCATTATCATCATCAACCCCTACTCCACAAACCAAGCAGCAACCGATCAGAGACGACATAAAAAACGAGGCTGCTTCTGAGAATTGTGTCTTGAAAAATTCAAACTTTGTTAACCGCCCTCCACTGGTTAAGGAAAAAGAGTCTCTTCACGAGGTCAGAAGAAAAAGACTGTCGAGAAATGGTGAAACCGAAAACAATAATAGTTCCGTTGTGCCAACTCCAGTAAGTGACAACAAAAGCAGACATTCTGATCCACCGAAAACTTTTTCTTCAAGATTTTCAAGAACAACGACTAAGCCGACTGTATTATCGTCCCAGAGGCCGTTGGTGCAAAACAAAACAAGTAGAGATCCAGTTCAGGGAGTCAAGGAGAGGGATAGCAAGAAGAGAATGTGGTCAAGATGATGACTAGTGTTGTGATTGATCTAGCAAATGTTTCTGCTTGTCTAGTTGTAGTGATGTAAAGAGTTAATATTATTGTCTTAATTTTAGTGTAGTTGTAAGGTGGTGTATTTGGGGCCCAATTCGTTTTGGGCTTTGTAGCAGGCTTTAGTCCATCTATGATCAATTGGGCTCTATGATTCTTAGTTCATACAAGTACTAAGATCAATTTCCCACATCCTTTGATTTAATTTTGAATAATTTGGATAAGATGGGATGCAAGATTGATTTATAAACTCCACATGTGGAACCCCAGGCATGTTGTAGGCTCAAATTGTAGGCCCAAAATGTCAGGCTATCAAATAATAATAATAGCAATTATTTTTTAAAAAATTCGAATTTAAAACCTCAAGCACTTCATTTAATTAAGTAATGTCAAATCAAACTACTAAATTACGTCGTTTAATAGTAATAATATAGATTATATTGTGGTTGAGCAATGTCAGTTCTTTTATTTTCCTAATCAAATCATAATCTAATGATATATAGAAAATTTAGAACAAGAAAAGAAAATGTAATTCCGGCTAAATACTCATGTGAAAGTAGATACTGGTTATTTACCATTACTTAGTTACCAAATATTTGTCAGTTTAGTGGGATGAGATATTGAATCTCTTAAATAGTGTGCTCCTAATTGAGTCTCTATAATATCCTAATTCTGAAAAAAAAAAAAAAAAAAAAAACACGGGTAGGAAACCAAAAAAAAAGTTTAGCTAAAGAATTAATGGCATAATAGTTTTATGTTTTTCTTTAATTGATATATAATTTAGGAAAAATTACCTAAACCCCCCTAAAGTTAGCTTTAAAATCTGAAACACCATCCAAACCTGAAAACTTTACAAATATCTCTCTTGAAATGTAAAAGTTACAAGGAACCTTATAAATACCGCCCCTGAAAAACCTTACAGGGAGTATTGGTAAGGTTTGAAGGTTTCGATGATTTTTTAAAATTTTAAGCAAATCTTAGGGTTCTATTTACCTATAATTTATACTAAATTAAAAACCGTGATGATTGGGAAAATTAATGGTGAAGGGGTATGTCAGCATTAAGAGCAGATGATTCCAGGCCGGTGGCCTTTTGCCTCACAAAGTTCCAATTACTGTTGACGATAAGTCCAAATATTGGACGTTATATTGAATCCATTTGCAGACAAATAGTTGTAGTTTCTCAAAAGGCTAAAATAAGAATGATTATTTTGCGGGAGTGGGTAATCTATTTTGTTTTTGGACTAAGAAAGAACCAAATGAGATGACGATATACAATCAATGCATTTTTCTCGTTTTGAGGAAGATCAGTAAGGAATACCAAGAAAGAATCCTACTCACACACTCACAAACAAAATCCTCCTACTTGCATATAGTTGAGGGGGTAATTTGTAATTTTGTTAAATCTCCAGGATAGTGGAGATATAGACACACACAGGTAGGTGGAGATGAAGAAGAGAAAAAGGGTTTTCCTTGATATAGTTCTGAGATTGCTCATGAAATTCTTGCATGTATGTATATATATGTAATAATAATATTTTTTTGACAGTTGAAGAAAAGGCCATTTTCACTTTGTAAATGTTAGTCTGTATCACGTTAATCACGCCACGCCTCTCTGTCTGTTTTTCCTCTTTCCGATCACAAATTTCTATCTCTTGAGAGAATGTTAATTTATTCAAAAATTTAAAAAGTTACACACACCATAGTTTTACATATAATAGCAAATCTATAGAATCTTCACTTTTGCAATCATTTGTAAAGAACAAAAGCCGATACCAACAAAAAGGAGAAATTAAATTAAAAGCAAAAGAATTGAATGATAAAGAAACATATATTTACATATAATCTTAAAAAGTTATTTAATAAAAAACAAAGTTTTGGTACCCCATTCTTGAGCTTTTTTCAAATTGGCTACCCTAAAATTAATATTTAGTTAATATCAGTTTTGGTACCGAAACTACCGATAAAGTAAAAAAATTGGCAATTAGGAAGGAGGAATGCAGAGTATGGGAGTAAAAGGCTCACTGTCCAAGACCTCCCACAAAAGCTACAAACATCACATTTTTACAAGAGCCAAGGACAAACCCTATGCCCACATTCTGCACACACTCCCTCTCTCTCTCTCTCTCTCTTGAATCTTGATTCAATTCAAACTTGGACAGTCTTTCATTCAATTCACTATTGAAGCCACCACTTTTTCAGACACCACCAAATTGCACCACCACTCTGCTGTAATAACTAACAATTGCTACAATTAATTGATTAAAACAGTAGAAAATTCTACTTTCGGTTTGACCGGACCCCGGCCTATTTGTTCGTTGATTGGTAAGTATATATAAAATATGGTTACACACCGATTTAGCGGAGTCAGATTCAAAGTAGAATTATCGGAAGGAAACTTCCAAGTGTGTGAAAGAGGCCTGATGGTTAGCTAGGGCCATTATAGGGTTTACCGGCTCTTCTATTCATCAGCTGATGCTAGTGTATGTTGTCAGTAAGCTGATCCACAGTTACCTGATTGAGAGAGACACTCCAAACAGTCATCAACAACAAAGAAAACAGTTTCTCAACAATCACCAAACGTCAAACAGATCAAATATTATTTTATATAATAATTAGGTCCTATTTAATTAATAATGGTCCCAAACCCATCACCAATCCCAAAGATACTGAAACAGAACGAAACAAGAAAATTTTAAAGAGAAAAGCCTACTTATTTATGGTAATATAATTATATAGATGCTAAAGAAAATAGGAACAATCTTAAATACACCCAAGTGCAATTGTTAAATACATGATTAACTTATAAGATGCAGTAATTAAGCAAATCAATCATGAATTTTTACCTTCGACTTGATATCTAATCTCATATCTTGATATTTATATTTAATTTAACACCCAATTATATTATACATTCTCTCGATCCTAACATTGCTGAAATGAAGATCAAGATGAAACTAATTATGAAATTTTATTCAACCATGCATCAAATAACATAGTTTCGATACTATATTAATTTAATCGGAACATTTAAGTTCAAATTAAATCTTGATCAGTGAACATTATAAGCGAATTTTGTACATTTTAATAATCTTATTCAACTTCAGTCGTCAGAAATAAATATGATATAAAATCTAGACAAATTAAACAAACATAATTCAAATTTCAAAAGCTACTTTATTTCTCTCCGATCCCTTAGAACATTATTTCTTTCCATATCTTGAACATCTGATTATAGCTGCATCAAATGAAAAAAAACAACATAATTAACTGAACAATATACAGATTACATCTTCAGCTTTAAGCATCACAGCCTCACAGGACACGAATGCACTAATTTAAAAAAAAAAAAAAGAAAAGAAAACTAGAAATTAGAGAAATAATTAATAAGATGATCATCACTAGTCTGGAATCTGGATACTGTACTTTTTTGAGTATACATATGAAATCCTAGAATCATCATCAATAAATTAAATCTCCCACATATATTCAACAGTCAACATCACCTTAAATTGATTTAAGGAAGTGAAGTGTAGTTTGACATATGATCACTCCATGCTTGAATTCCACCACCATTCCAGTTGCTGCTGCTATTATTCATCATCTCATTTACATTGCTGCTGCTTGTTGCTGGAGTTGAACTAACAGTTGCATAAGAATTATCAAAATACCATTCTGTAGAAAGATTCCCACCACCTGCACCATCTTTTCTTGAACCAATCCCACAAGATTCGTCTGGTTTTGAAATATCAAGATTCTCAAACAAAATGGGCTGAAGGGGTTTCTCAGAAAGATCAATGGATGAATCTTTCTGATTATTATTATTATTATTATCGTTGTTGTTGTTATTACTATCTCCAACGAACAGCATCGCCAGTCTTTGTTGCTGTAATTTCCAGTGAAGGTCTTGGTTCATACAGCTTAACGACTCAATCGAAGTGGCGACGCTGCTCGGAACATGTAGAGATCCTGGAACTTCTTGGAAGTTAATGTTGTTGTTAATTGCTTCTCCTTGTTTGAGTGCTGCGGGATTGGAGAAAGGGAAGTTGAATCCCATAAGAGGAGAAGAGGTTCCCGCTGCGGAAGGGATGTCGAGATTGTTGAAACAAGGGTTTGAAGAAATTGCACCGCAGGTGTTTGATATGTCGCCGAAGGGTGAAAACTGGCTGAATAGAGCGGCGTTTGCAGACGGATGATGAATTCTGGGATAGTTGACGCCTCCGAGCTGAAAATCCATGGCGGGGGAGATACCCTGAAAGAATTTCAACCCACCTATATGATGATCGGACGACCCACTCGAGTGGTCTTTCGAAGACTCGCCGGAAAGCCTCGGAGAAGACTTGAGCTTCTTGTTTTTCCGGCAGCCACCGCCTATGGGCACGTTCCGCAACGCGCCGCCTTTGGTCCAGTACCTCCTACACGTCTTGCAGAAATGCCTCGGTTGCGTGAGGCTGTAATTGTTGTAGTAGCAGAACTTGGTGTTCGGCGAGTCACATCTCGGGCACTTGAGAACCGGTTCTTGGGGCCTGCCGGAGGCGGATTTCCGGCCGGCGGAGCTCTGGGTTTCATCCTTTCCGGCGGATTTGGCCGACGCTGGTTTATTAACGTCAGGTGACATGCTGTTGGCAGGAGAGGTAAAACCCTATTACAGAAAGAGCTAGATAAAGACCGAAATTCTGTACTTGTTATAGAAGAAATAATTAGAGATAACAAATTGGTTGTTCGGTTTCCTTTAGCTGAGGCAAAGATGAAATTCATTGGTTTCATGCATGAGGTTGATAGACAATGAGAGGCCGGATGTTATGTTGATGGGCTCCTGTGATCTTCATCAAGAACAGAAACCATATAAGCTGTGTTTGGAGATAATTAATTAATTAGATCTGATAGAATAAATAAAGTGGTGTGTACTCTCTGTGTGTGGATGAGAGAGAGATAGAGATAGAGATAGAGAGAGCACTAGAACATGTAAAGTGTCTACGTCGACGTATATATATAGAAACATGTACTATGTGAGTCGTGAGAGGTGAGGGTTTGTATGTATAACAGACAGACTAAAGTAGATGATGTAATGGGATGAGGCTAGCTGCAGAATGGAGAGATTCATGACAATAAATAGTAAATGGGAATTATTTAAAGCAAAGAGGGAAAAGCTATTCAGGCCCACAAACTTTTTATGGATGTATTATTAATTTATAATCTTGATTAGGAATTATATATGATTGTGTGTGTGATCATTAAGGATCTAACATTTGAGTGAAACTTGGAGTTACTTGACATCATAAGCTTAATCCCAATTTCAAAGTAAAACTCACATTTTCTGATCGATCAATCTTCTATGAATCTTGGTTAATTCTTGTTTGAAATTAACTCTAGCTATAGACTTAGTACTTAATTAAAAAGTACCGATCGAGTGAAAACTGAAAAGATCACAATCATTGTTTTCTCAATTAAAAGAACATGACCGCCATGAGATATTCTTATTGGCTATTGCAAGATTTCACTTGAACATAGCTCAACTTGATTACGTACTGCAATTCCACCAACAACTTAATTATACTCATTAAATCAAATTTTACTCTTCACTTAATCACACATTATCCAGTGACGTTGATACTTAAACTAAAAGATAATGTATTTAACCACTAAACCACTATATTGGTTATTTATATTCATCAGGGGTAATTACACAAATCCTCTCACGTTTGTTTTAAAATCCAAAAAAATTATCGAAATTTTGAAACCTTACAAAAAAAACCCTTTGAAACATAAAACTATATACATAATAACTCCGAAAAACTTTACAAATTCAAAGGGGTAAGTGGAATTTTGTGTAACTGACTGTATTCATTATTTATTCGCTCTTACCAATACAAAATGGTTCAAATTAACCAGGTTAATCTGAATTAAGCATCTAAGATAATTAAGATTGTGAGACGACGAGCCAAAACATAAAAGGGCGGATATATCTGATGTGACAGAATGTGTGTAAGTTTATATGTAATTAAGAAGGTGAACGTACAGTAGCAGCGAGGGGTGGGGGGGTTGGTTCAGCGACAAACTGCTGTGGGGTTGCGCAACTCACTAAGGCTTTGTCTCATCCTTCTCATGTAACGTCCCTTTTCACTTAACTACAACTTCCCTCTTTCTTTTCCATCTATAACGTACAAACTTCTATATATGCATAATATATTATATTTTAATTTACAGAGAAACTTATAACATCTATTAACTATTCCTAATTTGGAGGTTTAAAGTCCTTGCATTATTGGGTGGTGGCTGCGAGAGACGAGGGGTGACAGATGGTGATGAGATGGCGCAATATTATAACCGGCCAATTACAAGACAGAGATCGAGTTGGCTGAAAAACCAAAATGGATCGGAATTAAGCTGGAAACTAAACGTGTTGAGGCCGTAAATTATGAAGAAACTGCTAAAATGCTGTTGGGAGAAATATGAATATCTCGTGAGAGGCCCGGTGAAGGTGGGTTCCCCGTGAGAGATAGATCATAACTGACCAAACACACTCCACAAATTATATTGTCTTCTGTCGTCGTCTATCTCTCACGGGCTTTTTCATATATACTAATTCTTTCTTCTCTAATTAAGCTTCCATTTCCCTCAGATCATCTTTTCTGCACTAGTCTCCGTACTATATATATATTTTAATTTCCGATGCAAACCCAGAAAATTATATATGTTTGTTTTCTTGAAAGTTGAAACCCAATAAATTATGTTATTGCATGGTATATATATCTTACACACGTTGTATATAAGATTGGGAACTCTTTTTCTAATAATGCAAAGTAGTAGGGAAAGTTACATTTTTGATCATATACTACAAGGAAACAAGGGTTTATAGGCTTTTTAATTCAACAACAAATTAAAATTTCCAAATTATCTAAACTTATTTCTTTCCTTTTATTATAGTAATACTTTTCAATAGAATAAATAAATGAATAATGATAAAAAAAAATATTAAATCAAATTAAAATATATTTCAATTAAATAATAAACAATTACATGAGGGCGCATATTCTAAAAGGATTTGATAGTTGGGCATCAATGGGCCAAATCTACAGTCCAGCCCATTCAAAGGCTTTACTTTATGGACTGGGCTTTCTGCTAAGACTGAGAATATCAGCAGGCCTGTTTAAAATCTGAATGCGGCTTTAGTCTATATGACAAATGGAGAAAATCTGCTAAGGAAGTTTTTAAATATTAACTTATTTGTATGATACTACCTCCTGAACGAAACCTAGAATCCCCTATTTTGTAATCACGGCAGCTGACCCAACCCCTCTCTGCGCCTTACCTTAGTCCGCCAGCCTCCGCCGCCGTCACCACCGGAGATTCCGTCTCCTTATTACGACGACTTCGCATCAAAAATCCGTCGATCATCATCCCGTTAGGACGAACTTACAACTTGTAGCCCGCTCCGGCGAGCGCCACCGAGTGGCTGCCTCTCGTTAGAACTTCAGTTGGTCCCTGGTTCAGTCACTCATACTGTATTGTCATTTTGTTGTAGTTGAAGTGGGGTTCTATAGCAGTTGTTGACGTATATGGCTGCTACTAAACCTCGGACTGCTAGTTTCTCGCGCAACTTAACGGCAGCATCTAATGCGGCCTCACAGGTTCCTGGGCTTAAGCATGGCCCCAATGGAACTATGTTTCTTTCGTCGGGCATTCCGGACCTTGACAGTAATTCTCATTTAACTTGAATTTATGCTGATTTTTATGGTATATATGATTTATTTTTCCGCGATATGAACCATCTATGATTTTGTATCGATAGAGATTCTGGGAGGTGGATTTGGACTGGGAAGTCTTGTGATGGTTATGGAAGACCCTGAGGCACCACATCATATGCTGTTGTTGAGGAATTTCATGTCTCAAGGACTGATTCACCACCAACCCCTTATTTATGCTAGTCCTGCAAAGGATCCTAGAGGTTTTCTTGGCACTTTGCCTAATCCAATGGTCTCAAAGGATGACAAATCTCGTGCCAATGAAACAGAGAAGGTCCCAAAATTCATTTCATTTTTCTATTCCTTGAATGTGAGTGCACCTTTATTGTTAACTTGGAGAGAGTTTCTGAAAGAAGTTTGTGCAAACCCTTTATTGCAGGAGAAGGGATTGAGAATTGCTTGGCAATATAAGAAGTATTTTGGGGAACATAATGCAGAGTCTCAGAGAGGTATAGTTAAACCTTTCTGAGTTTTCTGTTATCGTTATTACTTATGGCGAGATTGCTGTCATGATATATTTATTGTAGAAGGTAGGATGAATTTCTGGGTTGGCAAGAAAGTGAAGTAGTGATGTATTCAAATAAAAGATCTTGACTCGCGTCTTATGTGAATAACATTGTCTATCATAGGTTTGGTGTAGCTAAAGCTAGAAATTAGTATGATCTTATAATCCGAGCTAGCATAACTTGGCTTCTCTTGAAAGACGAGATATGAGATTTTTGTTATTACTTTGGATCTGCTAATGACTCTTGTGTGGTGTAAGTTTGTCCTTGTACCATACTTTTGTTCTTCTAACCAAACCTTTAACGGTTTAACCCGTTTTTTTCTGTTTATTTCTACTTTCAAGTAGTTCTTAGCAGTTTTCACCTAGTAATTATATTGTTTCTTTTATGTACAGATGGAAAATCAGAGTACTGCAGTGACTTTGATTTGCGGAAGCCCCTAGAAAGGCACTTTTTTACTGGACAGCATATTGACTGTATTAGCCTTAAAGATTCTACTGATCTTGCCACATTTCATGAACGATGTTCAAGCTTCTTATCTCAAACTCCTCGGTAATATGATTTTACATTGTTGCATTTCCATTACAGTCTTGACCGTAGAATTTCTTAAAATATAGTTAGTCATGATTCTGGATAAAGGACCTGTCATAGAGGGCTTGTCAAGGGGTTAACAGGTAGAATAAATGCCATTGACACTATTGCTTTGCAAAAAAAAAAAAAAAAAAACTATCAACTTCTAAGTTTCCAAATTGAAGTGTTTTAACTTATTTGCCTATCATGCTATACCTTTTACATCTTAAAAGCAAAATACGATGTGTAGAGTTACCGTGACTGTTTAGCTCAGTAATGCAGGCTAGTTAGTTTAGAACTTATATAGAAATTAAGTAAGATTATCAGCGCTTCTGTTACCTTACTGAGGAAGGCATACCATGATTGTGATACTAAGTAAAACTTGACATTGATCAAATATTTGTTGGTTCATTAATTATCTGATTCTGATATTTATTTTCAATTCAAAGAGATTGGTCTGTTTCATTCAGTTTCTCTAAATTTGTTATGTTAGTGCAAATGTATCCCGCATCTCTCTATCTCAGTTGATCCTAACTGCTTGTTATTACCGTATAAAAGTTCAGATCTAGTACCTACCGATGCGATAAGTCAAAGTTCGTGCAATGCATCATGATTCACAATTAACAATCACTGACTTGTTTGCTCTGTTCTTAGAAACAATGGAAATCTGACAAGTGGTCGTATTGCTGTTCAATCGGTGTGTTCTCCACAGTGCGAATTTTCTAATAAGGTAACTGTCAATGTTTTGAATTCAGAATTTGATTTTCATCCGAAATCAAAATGTCTGCAACCTTTATGCTGTAAATTTTCACTTCATAAGCTAAAAATCCATCTACCTTTTCCTGCAGGAATGGGAAATCCTTTCTTTTGTCAGATCTCTTAAGAGCGTGCTAAGATCATCAAATGCAGTAGCCATTATAACATTCTCACCTTCACTGATTTCCACAACCTTCTCAAAAAGGCTGCAGCATTTGGCCGACACTTTACTTTCTGTCAAAGCAATTGCTGGTAAATACTCGTCATTTCTGCTTTTTCAAATGCAACATAAATTTATTTTAGTCATAGCATACTTCCACAGAAGCATAAATGATAATTTATGCTTAAATCAGATGAAGACAAGGAACTTGCTAAGCTTCTTACTGGATATCAAGATATGGTCGGCCTTCTCAGCGTGCACAAAGTGGCACGTATTAATACACAGGTATTTGCGGTTTGCTAGCTTGAAACAATTATCTCGTGAAACTTCAAATTATATGCCATGTTTAACTTAGTTTATTACTGGAAATCAGGTTCCTGCAATTCCAGAAGCAACTACATTATCGATGAAATTGCAGAAACGAAGATCCTTGATTTTGGAATGTCTAAACCAAGCTCCTGTAGATGGTTCCACTGGAGCTTCCTATAATTCTTCCGGTAGCTGCTCTGGCTCTTCTAAGACAGGGGTTCTCGACTTTTAGTTGATGCACGTCGATTATTTAATGGAACCAAATCTCTAGCAATATTTTATTGTATTTGTCTGTAAATTATACTAGGATAGACAGTAGTTCCATTAGGATTGAAATCCAAGGCTGGAGTCCCAATCCAGTTGTTCCATTAACAAGGTCTGAATTAATTTAGCGTTATATCCAAATACAGCAACTGATCTTTCGTACAAAAAATATATTTCTGATTTAAACGGAAAATAACTGCGAAATTATACTTGTCAACAACTCTATTTTTCCTAGTTGACTTGATAGAGTTTAGAATTTTATAAGAGTGGACCATATAAAGATATTGTAATGTAATTAGAGTGGTCCATATAAAAGTTTTTGTAATAAACTTCTTATCTTAATGTACATAGTACCGCCCCACTTAGGACGTGAAATCAAATATATCATATTAACGAAATAAATGTTATAACTTTTAAACTAATCTAGTGGAAACTCCACTTATTTTAGACGTTGACATCAGATTAGGGGACCTCCAACAGAAAAGTAGCTTTTAGTTGTTTGCAAACTCTATTACTTTTGGAAAAAGTCATAATAGAAATAAAAGTTAAATAAAGTGTAGTAGTAAAAGCAAAAAATATTTGGAAAAAAAATAGTTAAGTGTTTGGTAAAAAAGCTAGAAATCACTTATAATTTTAAAAAAACTACTAATTAAAATTATATTTTAATTATGAAAATACCTAAAATCTAAAATCAGAATTCAAAAGCCTTTTTGATTCTGGCTTATTTCTACTTAAATTTAGCAAAAATTGGGAATACTTGAAAACCTAAAGTGCTGAAAAAAAATTACTTCTAACAAAAATAATTTTTTTAGTGTTTGCAAACACTCTCCCTCTAAATCACATGACATGTATGTGCGAGAAATTATCTTGTATTCAATATGAGGCACATTTAAGACAGAAACGTAAGCAAAATAATTTCTCAATAAGTACATTATTAATAATTCAGAATCATTCTTATTCCGAACAACCAAATTACAGTAAGAAACACACGCTCAGACGAAAACGTCGACAAACAAATCCCAACTTCCGACCACATTCTTACTCTTCTGCTTTCAACGATTTCTCAATGTCGATCACGAAACGGTACTTGACATCGGCCTTCAGAAGACGCTCCATTGCCGTGTTAATGTAATCAATCGGAATCATCTCCACATCGGGAAGTATATTATGCTTAGCTGCAAAATCAATCATTTCTTGCGTCTCTTTTAGTCCTCCGATTCCACTGCCGGCTATCGACTTCCTCCCTGTCATTCCATAATGAATATATTATATGTTAAATTTTCTTTCTCATTAAGGGGTAGAGTATGGGAAAGAAAAGAAAATGTAGAGTGATGCTATTGAGTACTAACCCATGAGGAGGGGGAAAATGGGTAATTCGAGAGGCTTTTCCGGAGCACCGAGACAGACAAGTTTTCCGTCAGGTTTCAACAAGCTTAATAGAGGTGCAAGTGCATGAGTGGCGGAAACCGTATCGATAATACCATCCAGTGTCCTTGCTGCAGCCTATTATACATACGCATAAAAAGACTTGATTATCCGTGAGATTAGAGCTAATTTCAATTTAATCTTTCTATTTTAAATAATTACAAGGAAACTCCTTAACATTTCACTTTATTACAAAAAAGCTCCTTGAAAAAGGCTATGTACTTGCATTTTATGACTCCATGTTGTATGATTGAAGGAGTTTATTGTAATTAAGTGAAATACTGAAAAGCTTTTTGTAGTTTCTGAAAATGGATGAACTAAATTATAGTTAAGGGCATAAGGGGCATGATGACTTGACGTCATCCTCACACGCCTTATATACCGCTTTTGGGCAACCTTCTCAACAACTAAGAGATCCATTCGAGGAACACGGGGACTAGTTAAAGTAATGAGCCTCCCAACAACACTCAATGCCCAAGCAGTTACACGTTGTTGATTTAAGACTCCTCCGGCGCACCTGAACTACCCATAGTCTATCTAGTATCTTAGGGGTAGTAAATGTGGTTCACCAAACAAAATATTATGCAAATTTTTAAATCTAATGCAGTTTATATTGAGATCTTTGCAATTAGCTCAAAAGAATTTACTCCACCAACAAAGACTATAGTAAATAGTAAATTTACCTGCATCTCCTCTGGATTACTGCTAACAAGAAACTCATCGGCACCAAGTTTGTCAATAGCTTCCTTCTTCTTACTCAAAGAAGTGCTAATCACCGTCACCTTAGTCCCAAACGCCTTGGCAAACTTCACAGCCACATGACCGAGCCCACCAAGCCCAACAACACCAATCTTCATGCCGGGCTTGTCGAGCCCGAAATGCCTCAACGGGCTGTAAGTAGTGATACCGGCACATAGAAGAGGAGCGCCTCTATCTAGAGGCAAATTTTTGGGCCAAACAATGATGAAGTGCTCATCAGCAACCATTAGGTTGGAGTAGCCTCCATATGTGATGGTTCCGTCAGTGTAAGGCGCGCTGTAAGTGAGAATTTGTTTCGCGCAGTAATTTTCAAGATCGGCAGAGCATTGTTCACAATCGCGACACGATCCAACGAGGCAGCCGACTCCTACTTTGTCACCGACTTTGACTTTTTCGACTTTGGTGCCAACTTCGGTTACTACTCCAACGATCTCGTGCCTGCAGAAAAGAATGTGGTTAATGGTTAGACTCTAGAGTGTGTGCGAAGCAGGGATAATTTCCCGACTCAGAACTCAGAAGATCTATGGAAGCCAAGAGATGAAAGATATATAGGGGTGTTTTCAAACTCTAAATACTTTTGGGGATGCTAAAATTAGAAGCTAAATTTGAAAAAAAGTTTAGAAGTAACAACAGGGAGTCTTGGCAAAAAAGTAGTGCAAGTGTTTGAAAAAACAAGCTTAGAAACACTTTTACCAATCTAATATCTTCCATTTAGTTACAAATATAGACTAGAATCTAGAAGTTGAGGTCCGAGGTATGTTCTTAAGTGCTTCAAATTTCTGCTTAAACTTCTAGCAAATTTCTGCTTAAACTTAGCAAAAATTGGGAAAGTTTGAAAACCCAAATTTTTTTTTTGGTATATTTGAAAACCCAAAATACTGAAAGAGAAATACCTTTTTAAAAATGCTTTCTTTAAAGTGTTTGCAAAGTGCAAACACTTCCATAGTGTGGTTCAAACATTAATATAAGACCATTTTTAAGCATATCTTTCAAATATTCTAAATCGTCTGGATTTTACAGGACCACGATATCAGTAGATGAAGACGACCGTGGTCCAAAGTGATCCTCGTGGGGAAGCATAAATCGATTAGGTCAAATATTTATTGATTTTTACAAATCAAGAAATTGAAAAATGACAAAGAAAAAAGTTCAATTTTTTTCTCATTCATTAGCAGATCTAAGCTCACAAAACTAAAGATATTACAAATACAAATGTTCAAGATTTTCCTTGACCAAATGACATATTCTGTTCAACTCAAATAATCAACAGCTATGATCAAACCACAAAGAAAAGATGGGAAAAAGCTTACCCAGGTACAATCGGATACTGGGTGAAACCCCACTCATTCTTGACCATGTGAAGATCTGAATGGCAAACGCCACAGTAGAGAACTTTGAACTGCACATCACGCTCACCAGTAGCCCTGCAAAACCCCAAAGAAACAAACATTGAATAATCAAGATCAAACCTTGGTTCTTAAGAAATAAAAATCAGAACTTTGATTTATTTGTTTGAAGTTTTCATATCCACAGACCTTCTTGAGAACTTGAAAGGAGAAAAAACCCCAGATGTGTCTCTGGCTGCCCATCCACAAGCCTTCACAGGGTGCTCTGTTTCGGGTGATTTCGCCATTTCAGCTAGAAAAGTACTTATCAAGAGATTAAAACAGAGAACAAAACTGAGAACTGCAAATGGGTTCTTGTTCTTGAATCTTGATCCCTCCACACGCAGCCAAAGGTATATTTATAGCACTGAGTTTGTGCTGTCCGTAGGTCTGAATATAACTTTTTTCAAACTACACAGATGCGTCACGGCTTATGACATAAATCATAAATCTATAATTGTTTCAAACTTATATGAAAATAAATACTTGGTAAAATCAAGTTCGATTTTAACTACTATTATTTATTGTTTTCAGAGTAAATTTGTCCAAGAAAATAATCATAAAAAAGTGAATCGTTGACGGGCAGTTGTGGATATAAATACGGCAATATGTAGTTGGGAGATGATTGGCGCACTAGAATTAAATACTATCAACTTTGATGGAGGTGGATGATGCGAGTAAATATTATTCAATTTGGTTGTCGACTTGTAGGTGAATAGGAACAAGACGTGAGGTGGATTAATTGGTAAAATATGTCATTAATTTTAAAAAACTATACTTATCAATGCATAAATTGTAATTTTTTTTTTTTTTGGGGGGGGGGGGGTGGTTGTGTACGTACAAATAAATTATAAATTCATATGAGAAAAGTTCGAAATTTCCTCCGAAAGAAATGACAATATAATAATTCTCCTTGTCAAGAATCAAGATTCAATGAAGACAGCACGATGCCAAGAAATACCAATCACCTTTTTTCTGATAAAAAGATATCAACAATATTAATCTATTTTTAACAGTATCCGGTTCGATCTGAGTATCACGACTATTGAGATTTCCTTTCCCAAAGCCAAAGTACTAAATGCCAAGGAAGCGTTTGAAAAGTATGATGAATTTGTGGTATCTACTTCTTTTTTCTTTTTTGGTTAAACACACGCACACAATTCAATTCTTGTTATTGTAAAGAATCGAACACAGACCTCCACATTAGGAGTAGCATCTGGTGGCCATTGGGACAAACCTAATTGTTGGTTTCTAGTTCTTAGTGATAGTAGATTAAGTCAAATTAAAGTAAAAATACAAAAAACTTATTTTTGTTTAAAATATGTAATTGACTTTTTTTTTTTAATTTAATCTAATGGTCAAAATTCTTGAAAGCTATGTTTGGCTAAATGACCAAATTACCCAAATGAAATGGTGGTGTTAGGGATATTTTGGTATATTGCCTCAAAAAAAACATTTAATCTCTATGGTACGTCACTTTCCCATGTAATTTAAATCATCTACTTTTGGACAAACCGTGCGAGCGAGTCTTAATCTGAGTCCGCGGGCCTGGAGCTGGGCCTGGGATTTGTGTCTTAATTCCAAACAAGAAATTGAGTGAGGCTAATCTTTCACAATCATCAACAATTTGGAATTTACAAACACTTCCTAGACTTTTCCACAAAAGACAAGTCAAAATTTAGTAAATAATAATAATATATGTCCTAATATTTTAAAAACTTGTAGAAGTTGCTCGCAATGTGTAAAAATGCATAATGGGAAACAATGTGCAAACAAGCTCAACATTTGTGTGAATGAACCAAAACAAAAATTGATAAAGGAACAATACATTTTATTGTTTGCTAAAAACACATTGGAAACGGAAGATAGCCCAAGGGACACATAATATGACTTTGACGAGGATTAATTAAGAACATATGGATTAAACTTATTTTAAAGAGCTGCTAATCTATCACATCTTAGAAGATATTTTGGAACTTATAGCATGTTAGATAATTATGCTTATCATGACATGACAAATCGCATTTCTTGCGTTTCAATAAATAACAATATTCCTAGAAGGCATACCAGGCCAGTACACTAACCTCAACCATCATTACAATGTTAATCAACCTTTAACGAATTTCCAACATTGATAACGAATCGATACTTGACATCGTTTTTCTGAAGACGGTCCATAGCCGTATTCACGTAGTCCATTTGGATCATCTCCACCTCCGGTAGTATGTCGTGCTTTGCTGCAAAATCAATCGTCTCTTGCACCTCCTTCACTCCTCCACTTGCGGTTCCGACTATTGACTTCCCACCTGCAGTCATCCCAATTTTGGATATCTCATTCTTAAATTACTATTTTAAATATTTTATTACAATTTAAGTATATATATACACAAAATTTCTGGCTCCTCAACTCACTGCTGCTCGTGGGCCTTAGATGTTGACACAATTGACAGAACAATAAAAGAAAACAGATAGACACACTTACCCAGTACCAGGGGAAAAATAGGCACCTCAAGTTTTGTTGGAAGACCAACCAAGATAAGGTTGCCATGAGGCTTCAACAAATTCACTAATGGTAAAAGTGAGTGATTCGCAGATACGGTGTCAATGATACCATCCAACGTGCCTGCAGCAGCCTGCACATCGCGAAGCCGATCGATATTATAATATTCAATCTTAAATTTCAGTAAAGCATCGTCCCAGGAAGTTCTCGATTAAATTAAGGGTCAATTACAAATAACTCCCTATAAATTTATGCTGTTTACGGCAAATACCCTAATACCAAATTACAAAAGACACCTCAAACTAATAGAAAATCATGAACTCAGGGTGTTTTTTGTAATTCTCAAGGTTTTAATGTTTTCTTTTTTGTATTTATTCCTGAACTGAATACCTCCATCTGCTCTTGATCATGGCTAACCAAAAACTCATCAGCACCAAAAGTTTCAATTGCTTCCTTCTTCTTACTAGCCGATGTACTAATGACCGTCACCCTACTCCCCATTGCCTTAGCAAATTTCACTGTGAGATGACCAATTCCACCAAGACCGACTACCCCAACATTAACTCCGGGTTTGTCGAGCCCAAAGCGCCTCAATGGGCTGTAAGTTGTGATACCAGCACATAGGAGAGGTGCGCCTTTATCGAGGGGAAAGTTTTCGGGCCATCGAATGATGAAATCCTCATTAGCGACCATTAGGTTGGAGAAACCTCCATATGTGACAGTACCATCATAGTAGACAGCGTTTAATGAGATTATTTGTTTGGTGCAGTAACTCTCTTGATTCTTAGTACACTCCTCGCATGTGCGACACGAACCAACCAAGCATCCGACGCCTACTCTGTCCCCAATCTTGTATTTAATCACCTTGTTGCCTACCTCAGTGACAACTCCCACCATCTCATGCCTGCATTAGTTAGTACACTTTAGTGTTTGTATCACAATTCAGGGTGCTCAGTAATTTGAGAATAAACATGTTGGTTTTCACTGCTAAGAGCACGAGAAAACACACACACACACAAAGCCATTTCTGAACCATAAATATAGGCGGAGAGATTGAAAATTACCCAGGTATCAAAGGGTAAATGGTGAAACCCCACTCATTCTTGGCCAAGTGAAGATCCGAATGGCAAACGCCACAGTAGAGAACTTTGAACTGCACATCATGCTCACCAGTAGCCCTGTACCACCATTGCAACAAAATTAAACGACTTAAAATATAACCTAACCCAATGAATTAACTAGGGAAAAAAAAATCTATAAATTAATCAGCATACATGCATAAGTAATTATCATCGGAAAAAGTGATGTACTAACAAATAAAAACCTTCTTGAGAAGTTCATGGGAGCAAAAATCCCAGATGAGTCTTTAGCAGCCCATGCCAATGCCTTGATAGGGTGCTGTGTTTCTAGTGATGTCGCCATTTCTACAAGACAAGATTCACCAAAATGAGAAAGATACCAGCTAGCTCCACTATAATTGAGGTGTGTTGTAACCTGTAACATGCATATATTTTTATAGTGGACTGTGTCTGTGTTCGATCCTTTACATGCATGATAATGTGTTGTTTAATTTGCACCGGCACATTTTGTTCTTCACGATACAGTAACAGCAATCCAGAAAATCGAGAATTGATCTTAATGATGGGCTGATGGCTTGGTATGTGTCGTTATCCTCTCGAAAATTATATATACCGACACATATGGAATATGGACTACGGAGACCGGGCCCCTGGATGTTTGGGAGAGGGTGGGAAATTTATTTGAGTAATTAATAATTAAAAATTTATTAAATAAAATATAATATTGACAAATAAATTATTGCCAAAAGAGTTGCTTAATTCTAAATTAATATTCAGATATATTTCAGAGACCGATATGAATTGCAAGTTCGCTCTGCTAGTTGCTAAATAGAAAATCACAAAATATAAAAAAGCAAACATTTCACAATTAATTATTCCTTTGTAAGATACGGAAATTCCTTTGTATTTTGTTGTGGTTAAACTTAAGGCATGCAGTGTATACCCTGAAATTGAACTTTATAAAATTAATACGATGAGAAATAAACCCGATCCACCCAATCGATCGATAAAAATTGCAGAGACCTTTATTTCTTCTCCATCAAAAAATTAATTAAATAAAAACGAAAATTGGTAGAAGGAACAATATATATATTTTGTAGCTACACATTGGAGAAGGAAGACAGACAAGCTAGGGGCTTCATAATATGGCTTAAATATATATTAAATGCAAAAGCAAAGACAATAAAGAGAGATCTAAAATACTTGTGAATTAGAATCTGAACAGTACACAACACCAGTTAACAAGCAACAGTAATGGCAGTACATTATTTTGTTGAATCGGCATCCATCATAAGTCGTAATAATCTTATTCTACCACCATGAAAATGTCACAGATCAGCTTTGAATGAATTCCCAACATCAATAACGAATCGGTATTTGACATCATTTTTCTCGAGACGCTCCATAGCTGTGTTCACATAGTCCATTTGGATCATCTCCACCTCCGGTAGTATGTTGTGCTTTGCTGCAAATTCAATCGACTCTTGAACCTCTTTCACTCCTCCACTTGCGCTTCCTACTATCGACTTCCCACCTGCCGTTTCCAAACGCATATTATTTTTAAGAATAATTACAAAAATCCCCCTAAGATTAGTGCTCTCCTCAATCGGGAATAATTACGAAAACCTTCCTAAGATTAGCTAGATAGGTCTCTTTTTGGAAAATTCTTTGACATTACTACCCTTGAAACATTACAAATATTCTCTAAGTTTTTAGAAGGATACTGAAACTTTGAAATATTACGAAAATACACCCTTGTAAAGCATTACAAATATGCCCCTTGAAGATATTTCTAATATTTCAATATTCCACGGTGTGATTGTTATGTCCTGAGGAATTACTTGCAATAAACTGAAAAGTTTCAGGAATTTCTTTGTAATTTATAAAAGATATAGTCATAAAATTGTAATTAGGACCAATTTCACACATAATATATAATTATAGTCCTCTTTCTAAGAAAACAGATCAATAAACTTACCGATAACTAGGGGAAAGACAGGAATCTCAAGTTTTGGTGGAATACCAATCAAGACAAGGTTTCCGTGAGGCTTTAACAAATTCACTAGTGGTAAAAGTGAGTGATTTGAAGATACTGTGTCAATGATACCATCCAACGTGCCTGCAGCAGTCTGCACATTGCAAACGTGGCACCAGTTAAAGATTAAATTCAATGAAACATTATTGATAAACGCTTTAAATCCACCCAATAATATAATTAACGGTCAATTACATAGAACACCGTAAGGTTTGCTAAAAAATACTAAACATCATCGAAACCTTCAAACCTTAAAAAAAAAGAAAAAAAAGAAAGAAAAACCCTATAAGGGGGTATTTGTAAGGTTTCACTTACATTTTTACATTTCAAGGGGGCAGTTGTAAGATTTTTAGGTTTGAATGGTGTTTCGAATTTTTAAGCAAACCACAGGGATTTGGGTAATTATCCCTATTATTAATTAATACCTCCATCTGCTCTTTGTCATGGCTAAGCAAAAACTCATCAGCACCAAAAGTTTCAATCGCTTCCTTCTTCTTACCATCCGATGTACTAATGACCGTCACTCTACTCCCCATTGCCTTAGCAAATTTCACTGTGAGATGACCAATTCCACCAAGGCCAACTACCCCAACATTAACTCCGGGCTTCTCAAGCCCGAAGCGCCTCAACGGGCTGTAAGCTGTGATCCCAGCACACAATAGAGGAGCGCCTTTATCCAGGGGAAAGTTTTCGGGCCATCGAATGATGAAATCCTCATTAGCGACCATTAGGTTTGAGAAACCTCCGTATGTGACGGTGCCATCGTAGTAAACAGCGTTTATTGAGATTATTTGTTTGGTGCAGTAACTTTCTTGATTCTCAGTACACTCCTGGCATGTGCGACATGAGCCGACCAAGCATCCGACGCCTACTCTGTCACCAATCTTGTATTTGGTCACCTTGCTCCCTACCTCAGTGACAACTCCCACCATCTCATGCCTGCAATGTTAGTCAATACGTATACGAGACATGCACCCCGTCACAACTATCTAATTTTTATCAGTGTATGTCCAGTTTAAAATAGGCTAGCTAGCTGTAGTTATACTTCGATTATCAATGATATTTAATACCCATTTTTCAATATATGTAATTAACTAAAAAATCATTTATATAAATCTTTTATTTTAACTAATGAATCCACTCAAACTTATTTTGTTTTGGAATATTATTTATTTCATCTCTAACCTATTAATTTGGAACTCAAGAAAATTAAAAGTTACCTATAAATTCAATTCTCATAAAATTAAAGATGTTTTAATTTCAATTTCGGACAATATTTTTTATTAGGCTTTTGCGACTTACCTTTTTGCTATATGTATATATCTTACTACTCCTACGGATAACATGTCAATTATAAATTCTAATTTCTTTATAACCACAATAGCCTATTATTATTATTATAGTTTATTAATAATAATATACATAAAAATTACTAAATACTTAAAAAAAATTAAAATTCAATGGAATCAAGTACAACATCACTGAAAAAAATCAAGAGTGGTAACTAGTAATTACCCAGGTATCAAAGGGTAAATGGTGGAACCCCACTCATTCTTGGCAAAGTGAAGATCCGAATGGCAAACTCCACAGTAGAGAACTTTGAACTGCACATCATGCTCACCAGTAGCCCTGCAACACCATTCCACCAAAATAGCATAACATACGTACTCCAAAAGCATTGCATCTTAATAGAATAGAAAACAAAAAATGAAGAAATATAATATATATATTTCAGCATATGAGCTGAGAAATAATAATAGTTCAATTACACAAAATCCCTTGCGGTTTGCGCCTTTTACAAACTTCACCATCGGAACGGCCTTGCAACCTTACACTTACCTCTGAGGGGTATTTGTAAGGTTTTTCAAGGACTATTATGTATACAATTTTATGTTTCAAGGGAGGTATTTGTAAGGTTTCAGTTACCAGCAGGATATTTGTAAGGTTTCAATGTTTTTTCTGATTTTTAAGCAAACCTCAGGGGTTTGGGTAATTATCCCATAATAATAAGAACCTTCTTGAGAAGTTGACAGGGGCAAAAATTCCAGATGAGTCTTTAGCAGCCCAAGCCAATGCCTTCACAGGGTGCTGAGTTTCTAGTGATGTCGCCATTTTTATAAGACAAGATTCACCAAAATGAGAAAAATAGCAGCTCACAATGCAAATTGCAGGGTTAATTTGTTTTTGCTTAGAAATCAAACCATGTTATGTATATATGTAGGAGCAACGGTGGGAGCTCTAGCAGTAATAGGAGGAGTATTATATAGTAATAGCAGTGGTAGTAGCAGCAGCTAAGTAACACATAAAAAATTAGCAAATATACATTTCCTGATAAGTTCAAAATTACATGATAAATTAGGAATCAAGAAAAATATAGTTTATAGCTAGTTTCTATCTATTATGGTAGAAATAGCAGTAATAGGAGTAGTACCAGCAACACCAGCGGCGGCAAGTAACACATTCAAAACTATTATTTTTATTAAAAAAAATATATTGCTGCTCCCTAGCTAGCTAGCTAGCTAACTTTTCCATCTCTATTGTGAAAGATATTACTGGAAACATATAAAATTTTCAATGTGTTATTAAGTTAAAAATTATTTAAGATTTTAACTTGGGATAATTCCCCAAATCCCTGAGATTTGCTTAAAAATTCAAAACCTCGGGGAATTCTATGTAATTAACCCTTTTAACCTTTCTAGTATTATACTATTATGTTTTAACAAAAATAAATATAATATTTGATAATTTTGAAATATATTTTAAAGTAAATTTAACAACAACACGGAGATATAATTAAAGAAGTCATTATGTAAATAATTTTGCTATATTCTATTAAAGTATTAGGGGTTGGAATTCTATTGTCTGCATTTTCATTTTGTTTTACCTATATAATTAAAAATACCTTTCACTTATCTATATCTATCTATCTATCTAGGAGAATTCTATAGTTAGTTACCAATTATAGGTGACTAACATTAGTTATAGCTTAAAATAATGTCATGTGTCCATATAGATATATATTACTAAAATAGTTAATCTTATCCTTTAATATTTTTAAGATTATAATTCATTATTTTTAGACAAAAATATTTTATTAAAAAATTAATTGAAAATTTACACCATATTAAGATGCTTTTTAATTAAACGTATTTACTAAAAAGTAAACTAATTATTAAGTCAACATTATTATTATGATGTGAGATAAATATAATTATATAATAATATTTTATAATAAATGCTATCAATAATAATGATAACATAAAATAAATAATAATAATAATTCATATAGAACAACACTCGTTTTTTGATTCAACTTATATAGTACATACTTTATGCATGTTAAATTTAACGACATGATTAATGATCAATTTTTCTTAATATAAAATAAATATATTATAATCTTAGATACTTTATGTTATTATTAATTTAATTAACGAAAGTTGATTAACATAAAGTTATGAACATAGTTATGGACAAATTAATTTTAATTATTCAATTAACATATAACTAAATGATATAATTTTATATTTAACTTTAAATCAATATATAATATTCACTTTATTTAATTTTTAAAGCAGGTATTTTTATGAAATATTTACATAATTTAATGAATATAAATAAATTTGTTAATTAAAATAAATAATTATGTCATGTAATTCAGATCTAATAACTGTAATATATTTTTAGAATTTTAATGGTTATATAATGTATTTTTAGGAAAAAAATATAAATTTTTTATAGAAATAACTAAATATAAGCAATATGGATGTCATTTTACTCCTTACATTATTTAGGAACAAAGAAAATTACAAAAAAATTACAAAAACTCATCAATTTATTGAAATTTGTCATTTTATTTTTGAGTTTAAATTTTGAAGATATAGTGTTGATGGGTGGATACTTAAAGAAAACTAAGAAAATATATTTTAATTTTAAGAAAAATTAAACGGCTAAGATTATATGCATTAGATCTAATGGTTAGAATGATGGGTGACTAATATTAGTCACCTACAATTGAGACTAATGATAGAACTCCCCATCTATCTATATCTATACTATTATAGGGAAATGGGAAGAGTTTGGCAAATAAATGGCAATTCTTGATTGTCCATAAAAAAAAAGAAAAAATAATGTTTAATTTCCCCAATGAAGTATTTTAACAAACATAGAAGATGAATAGTTGAGTACTCAATTAATAACTCAATTTAATTGGAAGAAGAAGAGTTGGGTAGAGTTAAAGAAACTAATTAGTTGAGAATCAATAATTCACTCTTTTTAAAAGAACCAATTAAATTTAGTAATAAAATATTAATATTATTAATTCAAGTTAATTATTAACTAAGGATACTTTATTCCATTCACAATAGGAAAGAAATGCCATTTGCCATCTATTTTTCATTTTGTCACATGAATTCAGTAAATCTCTATCCATGCCAAAAGAAACCATATCAGTACTCATTTGTACTATCTACCTTAAAAGTCAGTATATTTTCAATATTTTGATTCAAAATGAAAAAATAAGAGGCAAGACATTAGCTAAAGAATGGGGGTAAGTTTATTAAATAACCCTTTTAAGTTTCTATTTAGTTAAATAACCCTCAAGTTTGGAACTCTTTAATAAATAACCCTTTTTACTAATTAACATGAATAATAATATTAATAACTTATCTAATTAAGAAAAATAGTTTACCCACTTTTAAAAATATAATTTTAACCCCAAAACTTATAAATACTACAAATCAAACCCAAAAAATATTTACAAACCCTAATTTGTCATCCCAATTTGACGAATTTTTATCCTCTCTTCTTCATCTTCCTTCATTTTTCTTGCATTTTCTCCACGTAGAAGACATCATCTCAAGGTATTTGAGCACTTCTTCTTCTCTTTTGCAAACATTCTTCCAAATACTTTTATATTGAAATCCTATATTATCAAAAGAAGTATTGTGGTCCAAGATAAAATATATTTAAGGAGGATTTCCACAAAAGTTGAACTAGAAAGTTGAAGGTAAGAACTATTTTGTACCCATATCAAATATATATCTAGTTGGGAAGATGGGTAATGAGATTTTGATGATTTTTGGCGAAATTTTTTTTCTGCTCTGCTCGATCTCGATTTCGCGACCCATAAGCGATCTCTGAGATCGCTTTTTAATTTAGCGCAAAACTAAAAAGCGATCTCGCGACCTTAAGCGATCTCAGAGATCGCTTAAGAGCGCGGCGCGAGATCGCTTTTTACTTTAGCGAGATCGCAAAATTAAAAAGCGATCTCGCGCCGCGCCCTTAAGCGATCTCTGAGATCGCTTAAGGTCGCGAGATCGCTTTTTAATTTTGCGCTAAATTAAAAAGCGATCTCAGAGATCGCTTAAGGTCGCGAGATCGCTTTTTAACAGATTTCGCATCCGATAAGACCTCTCTTTTAGCAATCACAATAAGCACTTCTAACAAGGATATTTAAGCACTTCTGTATACAAAATTACACTATAATTCTTTTTGAATTCAAATTTATAATTTTCTAAGCTATTTACTGATATTCTTTTTTTTGTTTTTATAATGCAGATATTTAATTGCATTCAATGAAAGCATTTATTGTAGGTGTTGTATTTGGCGATTGGGTGGAGAAAGAAAGTGGTTGGGAGTGGTATGCAAAAGGTAATGTAACTACACCACTTCTTTTGAGTACAGATACTACTTATGAGATGTTTATTAATGAAATTATCAAAAAGAGCGAGCTGAGTTGCTTACCTAATGATGTACATGTGAAGTATATTATAACAAGTGCACCTCCGAATGAAAAAGTACATCCTACTGAAATAAAGTCGGATGAAGATCTAATGATGTACAAAAGTGATGTTGGTTGTGATGGTTGGAGGCCCATTTTAAAAGTCTCTATATCTCATGTTGAAGAGGACAATCAATTTGAATTACCGAAAATTTGTTCACCAAACGAGAATACAATATTTGATTTTGATTTCAATGGTGAAGATGAGACTATGGATGTAAATGAGAATAATAAATTGGAAGAACTTAATGAAGAACAAAATAAGATTACGGATAAAGATAATAGTCTAACCGATCATCTACTTCTAGAGGATGGTGATGCCGATGAAGAAACTATGTTGAGTCGAGAAATGTTAGAGGGAAAAACAAGAGGTGAAGTTGGAAAAATTACATATCACACATTTGATGACGGATCGGATTTGTCTGAAGGATATTTGTTCAATGACAAGATGCACGCGATAAGGAAGATAAAATTTGTTGCTGTGAAAGGAAAATTTGAGTTTGTAACAAAAAAATCTACAAAATCACTAATTGTTCTTGGATGTGCTTCCCCAAATTGCAAGTGGTGGATTCGATGTGTTAAGATCCCCGATTCAAGTAAATTTGTTATTAGAAAATACATTCGTGAGCACATATGTGGTTTGGAACATATTGGAGGTGAACATCGGCAAGCATCGGCTGATGTTATTGGAGAGTTCGTGAAGCCTCTATTTGTAAATGGAAAAGGTCCTACATCCAGTGATTTGAAGCATTATGTGAAAACACACTTGGGATGTACTGTTAGTTATTGGAAATGTTGGAAAGGGAGACAATATGCAAAAGATTTTGTGAGAGGAACACCAGAACATGGGTTCGCAGTTCTTGAAGCATATCGTCATATTTTAGAGTTGACAAATCAAGGAACCAAGACAGATTTAGCAGTTGATAAAGAAAATAGATTTTTTTATTTTTTCGTAGCTTTTGGACCGTGCATAAGGGGGTTTGTGTTAATGAAGAAAATTTTAGCCCTTGATGGTTGTTTTTTAACTGGAAAGTTTGGTGGTACATTGTTTGTTGCCACTGCACAAGACGGTGAGAACCATATATATCCTATTGCATGGGCAGTAGTTGACTCTGAGAATGACAAATCATGGGGGTGGTTTTTGAAACATTTGCAAGATATAGTTCCTGACAGTGATGAGCTATGCATAATATCCGACAGGAACCAGTCTATAAAGAATTCAATTGCAAAAGTTTACCCCATGGCGCATCATGGGTATTGCATGAGGCACCTCGGAGAGAACTTAAGGATAAAATTCAAGCGTGGTGAAATTATTCGTCCCTATTATTCGGCAGCGCAAGCTTACACACTTGATGACTTTCATGAGCATTTTCGCGAAATTCGACGGATCGAAAGCAAAGCGGCCGACTATCTTGAACATGATGTTGGATTCCACCGATGGAGTAGAGCTCATTCTCCTGCAAACAGGTTTAACATTATGACAACCAACATAGCTGAGTCTATTAATGCAAGGATTTTAATAGAAAGAGAATTTCCAATTACCGCTCTTTTTGATGCAATACAAAGAATACTTTCTACGTGGTTTTATGAGCGTCGTATGGAAATGGTTGATTGCACAACAATATTAGTTCCATCCAAAGAAAGCCTATTGCGCAAAAATTTGGAACTTTCCAATGTACTTGTAGCAAGTCCAATTAATGTGCATGAATTCATTGTGCGCGGTGGAAGTCGGGATGTTGTTGTGGATCTAAATAAAAAGGAATGCAGCTGTAGAGTTTTTAATGTTGACAAGATTCCATGTTCTCATGCATTAGCTGCTATTAGAGATCAAAAACTACCGGATTTCGGTAGGAGAATCTACACATTTTGCTCTCCTACCTATAAAACTGAAAGTTTCTTGCATGCTTATGTAGAAAATATATATCCTAATCCAGCAGAGGAACAATGGGAGGTACCCGAATCAGTGGCAAATATCATCATTTATCCGCCAAAAATAAAGGTATCAAGGGGCAGAAAAAGAGTTAAGAGGATTCCTTCCGCTGGTGAGGGCAACAAAAAGAAAAACATGTGCTCGAAGTGTAAGCAACCGGGTCACAAGAAGCGTACTTGCAACCAACCACCTCTTTCCAAATGACCAACTTTATATTTTCGATTTGTGTACAATTTATAATTTTGAAACGGTGTACAATTTATATTTTTCGATTGTACTAATCTACTTTAATTATTTTTCACGAATTTCTTCTATTTTAATTTATTAATTTTATTTTTCAAAGCCCATAATTTCCAATCTGGTAAAATGTACAAAACATTAGTTTGGATGAGAAAAAATTAATATTGCTTCATTTTTTATGCTTATTTGAGTGAAAACCATTTTCTTAACAATTAGAATGAAATGATAAAAAATTAGACACAAATTAAACGTTTCATAACACCCATCACTTTCATAGGCATAAAATTTCAAGTTTTTGGTCATTTTTTAAAATAATAAAGTAATCAATAATATAATAAAGTTATTCTTTAAGAAAATTTAATTTGATTGACAAAAAAACAATCTCAAACCTCATATATAATTTGATTGACAAAAGTCTTGTTCTACAAAATACAATTAATATAATGTTCCATTAAACCATTAGACCATTAGTTGCAATCTCATATTTTGTATATTTTCCAAGTGTGTTTGACAAAATAAAGAAATTGTTCTAACTATTTACACACTACTTTAGTAAATTCATATACTATAATATAGATTAATACGATAAACGAGATTCATGCACTATACTCGTGCACTAATTTCATCTTTATTTCATCTAATTCGTGCATTTATTTTTTAAATTTTGAGTTTGAGATCCAAATAATCAATAATTTCTTCTAATTTAATATTTTAATTTAATTTTTCTAAATAAGCGATTTGGCTTGCCTCAAGCGATCTCATAGATCGCTTGAGGGAAGCCAAATCGCTTATTTACAGTTTGGGGGGCGAAACTGTAAATAAGCGATATCGCTTGCCTTAAGCGATCGCTTAAGGCAAGCGATATCGCTTATTTACAGTTTCGCCCCCCAAACTGTAAATAAGCGATTTGGCTTCCCTCGCTTGAGGCAAGCCAAATCGCTTATTTACAAAAATCAAATTAAAATATTAAAATAGAAGAAATTATTAATTATTTGGATCTCAAACTCAAAATTTAAAAAATAAATGCATGAATTAGATGAATTAAAGATTAGTTTAGTAAAAATTCTCTCAAATATGGCAATCCAAAATTATTGGACGAGTATAGTGCTTGAATCAAGTTTATCGGATTAATCTATATTATAGTCTATGAATTTACTAAAGTAGTGTGTAAATAGTTAGAACAATTTCTTTATTTTGTCAAACACACTTGGAAAATATACAAAATATGAGATTGCAACTAATGGTCTAATGGTTTAATGGAACATTATATTAATTGTATTTTGTAGAACAAGACTTTTGTCAATCAAATTATATATGAGGTTTGAGATTGTTTTTTTGTCAATCAAATTAAATTTTCTTAAAGAATAACTTTATTATATTATTGATTACTTTATTATTTTAAAAAATGACCAAAAACTTGAAATTTTATGCCTATGAAAGTGATGGTTGTTATGAAACGTTTAATTTGTGTCTAATTTTTTATCATTTCATTCTAATTGTTAAGAAAATGGTTTTCACTCAAATAAGCATAAAAAATGAAGCAATATTAATTTTTTCTCATCCAAACTAATGTTTTGTACATTTTACCAGATTCGAAATTATTTATTATTTTGGATCTCAAACACAAAATATACAAAATACACAAAATATACAAAAACACACTATTTATTTTTTACATGCACTTCTTCTTGAAAGATCTCTATAGCTAGAGCCTCTCTGAAGTATGGAATCGTGGAGTCATTAAGTGAATCAATGGGAGTCCTAGTCATATGGAACTCCACGAATTTAAGTGCATATATCCCACAATCTCCACTGCAATTTAAAAACAACAAAAATATTAAACACTATAATTTAGAAAAAACAAAAGGATAGGTTAAGGTACTAACCCATGTGAGTTTGAGGGTAAGTTGTCAACGAAATCGTATTTCCACCGTCGGTCAAATATTTCCGATTTCAAATGAGAAAACCGGCCGGAAGCCTTTAGTAGCTTCGGAAATAGCACGGACGGTGCCCACATCACCCGATCTAATGCCTCTTTTCGATAGCAAGTTCTATTGCAATCGAGAAGTTCAATTCTACCCTCGTCAAGAAACCACACAATAGTAATCCAGTGCATATCTGCAATATTTAGTATACCGTAAACGTTACGGACTTCAAGCCAATTTCGTCCGTTATATGGTCTCCTTCCGTCAAAATATTCATCAAATGTATCATTATATGGAGACCCAAGGAGAAGCTTCTCAACTTCTACCATACTCATCGTTTGCGGTTGTTTGACGTTTTTCTTTGTTTTTATTTCCGGATTACTTTTCTTCAGTGTCCAAAGGCGTTGAACTTCTCCATCAAGAACTTGCCCAAAATAAGCGTCGAGGACTGCACAGTGTTGATCATAGAGTTGAGGAAGACGACGTTGTTTAGACCTTATGAGAGCTAGACCTTCCTGCAGATGCTGCATTAAAAAGTATTACTGATAAGTATATATAAAAGTATTATATAATGTATAAATATATTGAAATATATACATATACTTACAGAATCCTCAAACCAAGCTCCTACATCCAATATCTGATCAAAAAAGTGATGCAAATACTCCCCATGAAAACATTTCGCCCACTTTGACTTGTCTTTTCCATCGTACCAATGGTAAAATGATTTCTTTTTTTCTTCGGAAATAGGCATTGAAATATTCAGGGGTTGTTCCACTTTTTTGTCATCAGTCTTTGCTTTTTTCTTGGCTCCATCTGCAGTGTATGGAGATGTTAAGTAATGACTTCGTTTTCTTTCTCTTTCTGGTCGTTCTTCAACATTTTGTTGAACGAAGTCATCTTTCATCTCGAACTCTTCTTTTGGTCGAAGACTCTCAAAATCTTTCCTCAACTCTCCCAACTCAACGACCGCAAAATCCACCCTCTTGCTCAACTCTCCCAACCCTTCCACCATGAAATCAACTTTATGGTTGAGCATCCTTTGTTCTGTGATTATGGTGTTCAGTAATTCCACCATTTGAGAATCAGGAGCAGAAGAGGGTGGTGGTGGTGGTGGTGGTGGTGATGATGGTGGTGATGGTGGTGATGGTGGTGGTGTGCTTTCCAACTCTTCTCTACGTTCTGGCGCAGAAGAAGGCAATGCCAGTAGAGTTATGGCGTTTTTAATTCGAAATGCGTCAGGCGAGACAATTACATTAGTCAGCTTCGTGACACCTTCCAATGTCTTCTTCAACCGATCAATATTCTCATCCGAAGCATCCTTAAGGTCTTCGAATGATAATATATATTGTTCTCGCATTTCACGTTTAGAAGGAATTAAAAACGGATGCACAACCACCTAAAATTAGATTTAGACATATTAGCTAGGCAATAACATAAAAATATTATTGAAAATTAAAAGTATCAAAACCATTGTGTTGAAATCTAACCTCGTTGGATTTTAGGAGTGATTCAAGCGTGTCGTAATCCCATTTTGCAACTCTCCTCAAATGATATTGTAACATCCTCGGAATTGGGCGTAATGAATCTTTCTTTAATGGAATAAGCCCATCTCCGAGTCTTGCAAAAAGGGAAATAGCTTCATAGCCCACACCTAAATGCATGTAAACAAATTATATTATAATTTATAACATATAAACGAACCATGAATGAAAAAATAACATGAAATTATTATTACCATAAATGCCCATGGAAAGCCTTGGAGGTTGAACTTTTGCAAAGTTTTATTTCCTTGCCACTCCTTATATCCTTTCTTCAAATTTCTTGTTTGGAGTGACTTGAGCGTAAGCTCGAATGACGTCCTACCCCACGGAAAGGAGTTGAAGTAATCAATGTCATTCACAGTCGAGATCCAAAGAGGTTCAACGTTTTTGCTTCCATCCTTGGCCATAAGGACATAGTGTAGGAATAGTACAAGACAAATCTTCAACTTATCTCTTGTACCAAAAGCTTTGTCATTATGAAGCATGTCCTCTAAATCTTTACCCTTAACACCGTTTCGGCCTCCTAAAATCTTCTCTAAAAAATCAGTTGCGTTGTCTACGACCTTATTTTCGGCATCCTTGCTAGGCGTAGGTCCGCAATTAAGGCCGGTGAGAAGGGCAAATTCTTTCATCCCAAAGCATAAAGGTTTATTGTCGACAATAAACCACATCTCGAAGTCCTTCCTACTTCGAACCGAATGGAGCAACATGTAATGACAAAGCATCCCCGGGAAGATCCAATCATTTGGCAAGTCAAGAAAATGACCCAAACAAGTCTTGCGAAATAAACCCATAACCTTTGCATTTTGGCGGAGGTACGTTTTTATTTGAACAAATTTAGACCAAGACGATCTCACGGTATAATTTCCAGGAAAATACCCGGACTCGTCTATCACCGTGCGTAGGTTAAAGTCGCGTGGGTCGATTGAACTCGACTGTTCTGGGATGGAAAGCATGTCCCCGTCCTCCTCATTCTCCTACGTATAAAGAAAAAAAAAATGAAAATAAATAATTTAGGTTCAATTTCAAATTATATTCAGTGAATTTGAAATTTATACTAACGTTCAATGGAAATAATTGAATTAATTTTGACATATGCTAAAACTTCTAACAAATACGTGCTTATGCAAATTCAACAAATATTAAAGGGTTGTATGTAATTTTCCCTCCAAATTAATAATATATATGTATGTATAGTATGTTTTATATTTATAAAAATTTTGCTATAATATTGACGAAAATGAATTAAATTTATATATATTTATGACAAATAAACAGTACTTTTCGTAGTTCATAAATATATATATATATAAAAAGAATAGATTAATATATAGAATTTGGTCGAGATGCAAGTCGCCCTCAACCTGCTCCAATTCTGATAACTAATTTAACCAAATTAATTCTATATATCTTCTGTTTCAAAAGATCCAAGTAATAATTAATAAAGTGATTGTATTGATATTAATTTTCTGCTTCAAAGAAGTTTAAATAAGCAAATACCTAAGATTCAATTCATGGAAATATATATGATCTAATAGACCGTTAAATATACGTTTACAAGATGCAATGTGTATATATGTATGTATATATGTATGTATATATGTATGTATGTATGTATGTATTAAGTTTATATGTATGTATTCAAAGAAGAGATCGCTTTTTCAAAGCTCACTGTTAATAAGCGATCTCGCGTCGCTTAAGCGATCCCCAAGATCGCTTATTAACAGTGAGCATTGAAAAAGAAGAGAGATCGCTTTTTCAGAGCTCACTGTTAATAAGTGATCTCCTGTCGCTTAAGCGATCTCAAAGATCGCTTATTAACAGTGAGCTTTGAAAGAGAAGAGAGATCGCTTTTTCAAAGCTCACTGTTAATAAACGATCTCCGAGATCGCTTATTAACAGTGAGCTTTGAAAAAGAAGAGATCGCTTTTTCAAAGCTCACTTTTAATAAGCGATCTTGAGATCGCTTATTAAAAGTGAGCTTTGAAAAAGAAGAGATCGCTTTTTCAAAGCTCACTTTTAATAAGCGATCTCGAGATCGCTTATTAAAAGTGAGTTTTGAAAAAGCGATCTCTTCTTTTTCAAAGCTCACTGTTAATAAGCGATCTCGGAGATCGCTTAAGCGACGCGAGATCGCTTATTAAAAGTGAGCTTTGAAAAAGCGATCTCTTCTTTTTCAAAGCTCACTGTTAATAAGCGATCTCGCGTCGCTTAAGCGATCTCCGAGATCGCTTATTAACAGTGAGCTTTGAAATAGAAAAGAGATCGCTTTTCAAAGCTCACTTTTAATAAGCGATCTCGCGTCGCTTAAGCGATCTCCGAGATCGCTTATTAACAGTGAGCTTTGAAAAAGAAGACAGATCGCTTTTCAAAGCTCACTTTTAATAAGCGATCTCGCGTCGCTTAAGCGATCTCCGAGATCGCTTATGTTGCGAAATCGCTTGGAAAAAGAAGCAGAACAACAAAAAAAATTTTGGCATTCCAAAAAAATCGTAAATATCAAACATTTAATACCTGGAGGTGTTCTACAACAGCTTTTTCTCCAATAATTTCTTCAAAATATTGAGATGGTTGGGCTTCTTCCGTAGTCTTCTTTGGAGATTCGGTAATAGTTGTCATTTTTCTAAAGAAACTTAAGAGAAGAAACCAAGTTGTTGCGAAGAACTAGAAGAAGAAGGAAATGTTGATTTCGCGCGACGGCAAGCGAAGAAGAAGAAGAACTTGTTCTTGCAGGAAGCGAGATGAAGAAGAAAAGGAAATGTTGATTTCGCGCGACGGGAAGCGACGGCAAGTGAAGAAGAAGAAGAACTTGTTCTTGCAGGAAGCGAGATGAAGAAGAAGAAGTTCTCTCCTTTTTTGAAATGTTTCTCAAGCGACTAAGCGATCGCTTGGGTAGGGCTTTTTCTTCGCAGTTTTGTTTTCTTAATTGCAGTTTACGCATTTTTAACTATTTTTTTATTTAATAATAGTATAATTATTATTATTTAAAGATTAATCTAAAAAAAAAAATGAAAAATAATTTGAGGGTTATTTGGTTAAATAAAAACTTGAAGGGGTCATACAAACAAATTTTCTCAAAGAATGGGACGACCACGTGCGACCGTGGCTCTTGCTAGTATTAATAAAACTGTGCTATTAGGAATTGACAAATAAAACATTTTACATAGTTAAAATTAAAATGAAGTAGCAAACATACCCAATAAATAAAGGATTCAAAGTTTTGTGGCAATATGAGTTCAATATAATATCCGACACGACAGTACTATATGTTACATTATTTAAGAGTGTCCGCGCTTCGTAGGTCACGCACCACACCCATATATATCATTCAACCTAAAACGAATTCGCAACATCAATGACAAACCGATACTTGACATCATTGTTCTCAAGACGCTCCATAGCCGTGTTCACGTAGTCCATTTGGATCATCTCCACCTCCGGTAGTATGTTGTGCTTTGCTGAAAAATCAACCATCTCTTGCACCTCTTTTACTCCTCCATTTGCGCTTCCGACTATTGCCTTCCCACCTGTTGTTCCAAAGTGAATATTAGTTGCTACAGAAATTGCATGTGATCGAACACCTCAACTTTACACTTAATATTCTCGATCGTTAGATATGCAAAGGAGAGGGCCGCCGGGATACCCGGCCCACAGAGCTTACAGGGCCAAGATGAGACACAATATATGAACAACATAATAAAAGAAAATTAGAAATATTAAATTGGAATATTGCTTACCTATAACCAGGGGAAAAGTAGGAATCTCAAGTGTTGGTGGAACTCCAATCAAGACAAGGTTGCAATGAGGCTTTAACAAATTTACTAACGGTAAGAGCGAGTGATTTCCAGAGACAGTGTCAATGATACCATCTAAGGTGCCTACAGCAGCCTGCAGATTACAACGAGACATTAATTAATTATTTTTAGGCCAGAGGGAAAATTTCACGAAGACCCCTCATCTTTAATGTATTTAACATATGCCCCTGTAGTTTAGAAAATTACACATAGAGCCCTCAAGTTTATGCCCTGTCATACCAACACCCCTTCCGTCAGATTTTGTTAGTGTTTAACTATCATGTAATCTTCTGAAATTTCCCTTGGGATCTGAAATATAACTTATTTCCTTCCAGATGGTCTTAATGTAAAGTTTGGAGAAATTAATATTAGATCTATCTATATATAATATAAAATTTTGCTAATTTATAAATGATTATGTATATAAATCATAAAATTATGATCATATGAAGTTTAGTTTAAACTAATTACTAAATATATAATATAAAATATAATTTATGTAAAGTTTTATTAAATTAATGTTAAATTTATAAATTCATATTAATTTTTAGAATTTTAAAACGTTTTACTTTGAAAATAATTTCAAGGTTTTCCTTTTTCTCAACTACAAGAAACAGGAGGGGGTCTAAATGTAATTTTTACCCTATTTTCTTTTTTAAGATCAAACTACTATAAAATATCGTAGGAACAATGTAAATTCACCCCAATGAAATCCCGAGTAACTAAAATTAATACCTCCATCTGCTCTTGATCATGGCTAACCAAGAAATCATCAGCACCAAAAGTTTCAATTGCTTGCTTCTTCTTATCAGCAGATGTACTGATCACGGTCACCCGACTCCCCATTGCCTTAGCAAATTTGAGTGCGAGATGGCCAATCCCACCAAGCCCGACAACACCAACATTAACTCCGGGCTTATCGAGTCCAAAGCGCCTCAACGGGCTGTAAGCTGTGATTCCCGCACATAGAAGAGGAGCACCTTTATCAAGAGGAAAGTTTTCGGGCCAACGAATAACGAAATGTTCATTAGCAACCATTAGGTTTGAGAAACCTCCATATGTGGCAGTGCCATCATAGTAAATCGAACTGATTGTGAGTATTTGTTTGGTGCAGTAACTTTCTTGATTAGTAGTACACTCCTGGCATTCGCGACACGATCCCACCAAGCATCCTACGCCTACTCTGTCACCAACCTTGAATTTCTCCACTTTGTTGCCAACCTCAGTGACAATCCCGACTATCTCGTGCCTGCTTAAATCAGCCAACTTCAGTATTTGCATATTTGATGGAATTACAAAAATACCCTCAGTTTACATTTATCAACCCCACCCAGGAATTTATTGCTCAGGGGAGTTGACATATTTGCTTTAGCATTTCAGAAACTAGTTGTCAATGTGGCTGCTAATGCATTCAATTTCGAACCCATATAGGAGCAACCTATTGAATTAATGGACCTTGGCCTAACTCAACCCCCAAAAGCTAGCTCAAGAGGGGAGGTTTGCCAAACCATTATATAGTGAACCCCACATCTTTGATTATTTGATGTGGGATGGTTTAACACACCCCCGTCACGCCCAGAGCCGCGGAATATGCGGGACAAACTAGAGCGTGAAATGATTTGCAGGATATCTGTGAGGAACAGGGGTGGAGAAACAGGCCGAGAATCGAACCCGCTCTGATACCATGTTGGATTAATGGACCTTAGCCTAACTCAACCCCAAAACTAGGTCAAGAGGTGAAGTTTGCCAAGTCATTATATTGTGAACCCCACATCTTTGATTATTCGATGTGGGATGGTTTAACGGAACCAAAACATCTCTATAAGCTTACCCAGGAATCAAAGGATAAATGGTGAATCCCCAATCATTTTTGGCCAAGTGAAGATCTGAATGGCAGATTCCACAGTAGAGGACTTTGAACTGCACATCATGCTCACCAGTTTCCCTGCATCACTACACCAAATTAAATGCCTTTTAAGGAAAAAACTACGGCTGTAAATTAAATAACCTTGTTATCTGATTTCAGAAAAGTATATAATACCTTCTCGAGAAGTTCATAGGAGCAAATACTCCAGATGGGTCTTTAGCAGCCCATGCCAAGGCCTTCACAGGGTGCTGTGTCTCGAGTGACGTCGCCATTTACAAGACAGATTCTGCAAAATGAGAAAATTACTAGCTAACAAATTGATGATTGATCAAACCCTTTTAGAAAATCGAAACTTGATGTTAATGATGTATATATAGGTATAAGCATGATTGTTTAATTTAGAGTTATTATTGTTCTTCATTCACTTCACCACATACTCCCACAAAAATCTCCTGGATCGAGGTGATAAAAGGAATAAGAGAAGGCCAGCTCGTGGGACGCGTGCGCGGAAACTTCTTATTTTATTATTTATATATATTTTTGTAAGGAAATGCCTAAAAAATTGTATTACAAGAATTTAATTTCCAGCAATAAGAAAAGCCAGAAATTATCCTTTAACAACAAGGTAACATAAACATTATATATAGTACATTAGTACATGTATATATACAATCCAATCAAAAACTACTAAAAACAAAAGCACAATTCCCTGTTTGGTTTCACTTAAACTAAAAAAGGAATGCAAAGGAAAATAAAAAAGAATAAAAAAAAGCAAAAGCTCTTCTCCAAATTTTTGGATGGCTTGTTGAACCAATCAACACAACAAACAATGTACAATTTATGTACAACTTTCCAATTTGCCAATATCCTATCAACGTGCTTGAGGCGGCCCTTCAAGGCGAATGTAGTCATAGAGTACTCCATTAAAAGGACCTTTGGCTATTGCTTGCTTAAGATATATTGTATTTGTTCCATTGACAAGCTGAGATTCTGGTAAATTAACGTTGTACAACCAGTACTGCCCATGAATGCCATGTCTTGCAATTGAATTGTCCCTTCCTATTCGACCTGTCCAGAAATGAGGCAAACGAGCGGAAGGATTGTTGATTCGTACCTGATGAAAACAGACAGTGAGGAATTTTAATTTTAGGATAGAGAGATCATTTAAACATCTGTAGCCCCACAGAAGGTGAAAAATTACAGTTTGTACGACTAAGTTAGTCAAAATTACCAGATACCACCCCCGAGATATGTAATTACAAAACCCCCAAATCGACTAGGTCGATCCAAACAGCCATGTGAAGACCGGTTAAACCTTTTCTCTGATAAGACCATTTTTTGTTCCAAGGGATGGCCTTTGTAATTTTGTAAACTGACAAGGGAGGTGTGTGTAATATATTTATAACGGCAGGGTGTATTTGTAATATTTAAAATGGCCCATTAAAATTTTGTAAACTGACAATGGAGGTGTATTTTCTTTAAAACCAAAACCTGATGAGTAATGATGGAATGGTTTCATGATTTGCTAATCCGATCTCGTAATAAGTTGGCTTATCTTAGGCTACCGACTAAGATGATGGCTTATTTCACAGCTTTTTGGGTTGGATCCGATGGGTATCATGTTATTTTGACTAACTCAAGGGTACAAACTGTAATTTCCCTAATCTCAGAGGGGGTCGAATTGTAATTAACCCTTTAAGTTATACACACAAAAATTGCGATTGAGAAACTGAAGTTGGTTAGTATTGTGCATACTTGTATTTCAGCCATGTGGGCAGATGCCAATGCCAGCCTGAGAGTATAGTTTCCTGTCCTACTGACATTTTTGACATTGAATGAAATTCTCCATGTGGTTGGTGTATAGCTTTGTTCATCTACTTTCCTGGAAATTAGCAAACACAATTATTAATATAATCTTGAAAAATACAGTAAAATTGCTAAACACAGGCAAAGTTTATAATTAATTACCTGTTAACATGAGCAAAGAACCAGTCTTTACTGTAATTGCTTTGCCCGACAGTGTAGACTAGATCTTCAGTAGGATATAAATCTGTGTATCTATCCCATAATCCATACTGCCTATACCTGACATGCAAAATATTAATATTCTTAGTAGCTAATATTAAGTTTTAATCTTGATGTGAGAATTATGGAAACTGTATTAGCAGAGTTCTTACTTTTCTGTATGATTGATGTATAATTTGTTGACAAACTCTGGGGCAGGATCAGGTACATAAAATTCAGCTGCACTACGATCAGGGATACCAATTTCCCATAACGTTGGACCATTTCTTGGAGGATGGTACACAATATAGCCCATTTCAACTTGGCTTCCTGAAATATTAAATATTTGTTTATAAATATATGAATAAACAAGAAGACATTTTAATTGCATTTTATAGGTTTAAAAAAAAAGACCTGGTCGGATGATGATGTCGGCATCATGTTTAAAGTCTCCGATAACCCCTGGAACCCAAGCATACAGGTTGTAAGTGTCGGTTCTAATGCCCCTTATCATGAAGTAGCCCATTTCGTCCGTTTGTGTCCAGAACTGGTAACCCTGAGAAGTGAGAACATCAACAATATGAGTTTAAAATTGAGCACGCTTTCAGGAACCAAGTCAAATCATCGTTTTACATGAATGACAAGTAAATATAACCTTAGTCTCAGCTTGCCAGGACCCGACTTGTCCAGGTGGCGCCAATCCAACGTACGATGATTTTGCGGGTACAAGAACTCTATGCGTGTAATTGTCGCGGACTAGTAATCGACCCCTGATAGTACCACGCTCGTTGGCCTTAGGGAAATCACTAGATGAAGGAAAATCATAAGGCCATTTCTTGATCTCTTCTGACCTCTGATGTTCCACATAAAACAAATACACAAAGGTTAAATACTTGATCCCTGTTAAATTATGGAGAGAATACATAAGGTCAAGTATTTCAAGAGAAATGACCTGTTTTTTAGCATCTTCCCAAAGTACCGCATTTGGTCTGTTGGTCGAATCCGAGTTGAGGTACATAAAAACCGGCCCGAAAACCTTCTTCCAATGCTCACCATTACGCAATCTAACTCCAAAATTCGGACCAGCGTAATGTTCACTAAAGAATATCTGTCAATGAACAAGTTAACAGTAAGGGACTGCGAGCAAAATTTTAAATTTCACAGAATCTTTGATAAAAAATTTAGTATCACAAGATTTTTTTTATCCACATTAACCGATCTTTTGTTATTTCCGAATACTCACCGCTAAGGAAGTCGGCCCTGCATGAGATGTGAGATCCGTTTTGACTGGTCCACCGGACCGAGACTCGTCACTCGGTGTCATAACCCAAAATCCGACACTGGAATTAGGGCTAATCCAACCGTGAACACGATTATCCTTGTTGTCAACCGAGTACTGATACTTATCATCCACCTAGTAATTATATTCCCATGCACAATGTTAATTGATTTATTTATTTATATAAAATTATAAATCAAACATAGTTCTTATATATGTATATATACCTCTCCTCTGAGCTTAGAATTGGCAGGATTTGTTAACAAAACAGCTTCTTTGTAATCAAGAACATGGCCTGCTCCTCTGTCACTGTCTGTGGGCATGATCCGTTGCTTATCGTCTGATATAGCCATGAAAGGGAACCTATTTTCATGCAAAGCAAAGAACATTTTAGAAAATATAATTACATACAGTACCCCTAAATTTTTCCATAGTTATAAAATACCCTCTTTAGTTTCAAAATTACAGAAAACCCCCTGAGGTTTCAAACAATTACAAAGTACAGGGGTTTTTTTGTAATATTTTGCGTAAATTACAGGGGGTATGTTGTTAGAATTTTTCTAATTGTTTTAAGCGTCAGGATCTTTTGTAATTCTGAAAGACCTTAGGAGTACTTATTGTAGCAAGCCCTTTTTTAAAAATTTGAACTAATGATTAAATACTTAATTAGCTTATGTTAGGAAGTACTATTACATACATGTTCGGGTTAAGCTTGATTGCAATTCTTGCTTCATCAATGTTTAGATCGGGCCATCCTTCTAAATGCTCGAATATTGCATACGAGTAGAAACCAGATGAGCCGCGAAGTATTATAAACCTGGAAAAATTACAAGGATCCGATTTTAAGCACAATATATATTTTTATTAAAAGCTATATAATGTGATCCGTCAAATAAAATGTGTAAATGCATTTGTAGGAATACCTTTTGTCTATATTGAGAGGTACGGAACTTGCACCTAGGGAGACATTCCATGTCTTTGTAAAAGAAACTTCAACCTGATCTTTAGTTTCTGTAATAACCCTGAAACTTGTAGCTTCAAGCCTGGACAAGGGAAGAAAAATAAATGAAACATTTAATTGAATTATATTTTTAAATCAAAACTTTGATCATTTGAATTTAGTTCTGTTGCATTATTCTTGCATGAATTTATAATAGAATTTTGATATCTTACATGTCGAAGTTACTAATATTGCCTAGCTTAGGCCTGCTCCACACAATGTCCCAATAACTGCATTAATCAATTATATTAGTTTACCAGAAAGGGTACTAATCTATTAGAAACCCTGTTTTTTTAGGGATAATTACAAAAAAACAAAAAAAAAAAACTTGAGGTTGACTTAAAATCTGAAAGACCATCAAAACCTTACAAATACCCCCCTGATCCAGTGAAACATTACAATTACCTCCTTTGAAACATAAAATATATACATAATATCCTTGAAAAACCTTACAAATTAATACCCCTCAGGGGAAAGTATAAAGTTATAAGGTACCATAGTGAAATTGTAAAAGACACACAAACGTCAGGAGGTTTTGTGTAATTGACCTTTTTTATGGGTGAGATTTAGAAGTATTTATCCATGTATATTTTGAATAAATTCTAGTACTAACCCCCTTCGATTTTCGTTATTACGATATGCAAGCACGTTGTCTATCCCATTGAATCCTACACCTGAGATCAGCCCGCTCGGGTTCAACAACGTTAGTTTAACTATTCCATTGTCCATTTCCACCTGCAAGAAATTAACAAGAAACCTATTTAATGTGAATATATTATAATATAATGGTATGGTATCTCTGAATTTATATATTTCCCACCATCATTTTGATAAACTAGAGTCTCAATCTTACATGGTTTCCGTATACATGGAGCTTTACTGGAGATGATGATGATGACTGTTGACCGCTCTGTGGAATTGAACTGCAAATTTATATTTAATTACACACGTTAGACAAACGAAAGTCATGTCATGAATTTAGTTATTTTTTAAAAATAGTCAAGTTTGATGCATGTAAATATGACCACCAGAAAAATTAATTAAATGAATTTTTTTCAATAAAATTAATAATAAATATTAATGCATAATAGACTATAATTTAATTAAGACATGGTTTAATTTATTCGTACGTCCACAGATTTATTAATTATTACTTCTCAAGATATTCAGTTAAGGCATTTGATTTTTACAGTTAATTTATTAGAAACATGCATGTTTTGTACATACTATTATTAACAGAAAAATTAATCCCACATTTGTTCATATTATATATATATATATATATATACATATATATATATGCCGTTTCATATATACTAGCTTTTTATCCCCTGCGTTGCACGGGAAAATTTACTTACAAAATATATATTATTAAATAAATTAAATAATTTTTTTTATATAATTATTAACAATACATTAAAAATTATTAATTTAGAATTTGTAGCACGCACAAAAGTAATTAATTTTATAAAATAATTAGAAATTATGTATATAAAAAACTCATTTTAAATATATAAAAATAGTAATATAGTATTTTTTGTAACAAAATACTAATTTTATATTTGTAATAGAGAGAATATATATTTATACATGTATAAATAGAAAGAATATCATGATCTTACAGAATGATAATTAAAATATAAAAAAATATTTAATAATAAACCATATAAATAATTATTGGAATCTCTTCATCTTTTTGATCGAAAAAAGAGCTATTTATTATACTTGATGTTTTTTTATTAAATAATTTGTTATTTTATACTTGGTATTTTTTTAATTAAATAATTTGTTTTTGTCTCGTTATTAATTAATAATAATATTCATTTCATTTTTAAAATTTCTTTTATATTTTGAAAATATTAATATTAAAATATAATAATTTAATAGATTTATTTACATTAAAATGAAATACAACTTTTCTATTACAAAATGAACATGAGACATGTCTATTTGGAATTTTTTCCAAAAAAATTAATTATTTATTTATTTTATATTATTAAAATAATAATAAAATTTAATTAAACTTATATTCTAAAATTTATTTCTTACTTTAATCAGATAAATTTTCATTTGAATCAATTGTGTCAAATATATCTGATAGAAATTAAAATATTAAATATAATATTTTCAATGGATTTATTGAATACATTATTTTGTCTTTATTTAATTAAGGATCATTCAATGTTGTATGTATAACTCTAAAGCTTATTAAAATTTAGATAAAATTATTTTTAAAAAAATAATTTTAATATTATATAAAGTATTATTTTCTTTTTCTCTCCAATTAATTACTTTAGGAGTGTCCATGCATCATAGCTTATAATTAGTATTATTTTCTTTTTCTCTCCAATTAATTAATTATTAATAATTTTTACTGCAGCTAGCTCAGTGAACACACCCTTATTGCACAAGTGCAGCAATTGATTTTAGGGTTCTGAAGATAGAACTAGAGTAGTATAAATATATATACCTGGCTGCATGGATCGTGGTAGTGCCGCCAAGATTAATCAAGATTAAGAAACAAAATGTGATTCTACACTGCAGCTGCTTCCGACGACCCTTCTGATCCATTTTCCCAACAATCTGTTAGCTGTATATATAAACAACAATACAACAAATTAAACCGACCGGCCAGCTACCAAAAAAACCTCACGAAATTGCACAAGTGATCAATTGATCAGAAGGCCGATTTTATGAAAACAGCCCTAGATCTGCATGCATGTTTTACGCCCAAAAATCTTGCTTGGCGAGTACTCATGAAAGTACTATTATATATATGCATGGATGTACGTCTATATGTAGTAATTAATATAGAAAATTAAATCTAACATGGATGAAAATCGTATATATAGAAAATTTAAGATTACTATATATATATATATATATATATTTAACCAAAAAATATAATATTACGAAGATTAAGATCAACAATTCTAATTATGTTATAATTACCTTGGCACCAAGAAAAACAAATTCTATCAAGATATATATATATATATATATATATATATATATCACAAACTGGTTTATATTTATGTGGCTGGCCTGGTCTGGCCGGTCTGTAAATTTGGTTGCTTCAACTTGCAGAGTTGAGTTTTTGTGATATATATAGACAAAATTAAGAAGAACTTCTTTATATGGCACCAACCACCATACTACAATTCCAATTCCTATTAATATTTATATCGATCGATCGGTTAATTTGGGATTACACCTATGAAATAATACTACATTTATATATAATATATAGTAATGCAGAGATAGTGGGGTACTGGTAAACGATCGAAGTCCCATGAAAGATCAGCAAAATATATTGACTTTGGGTTGTATTAGCCTATTAATTAGCTAGGTATTTAGGTCATAATTGGCAGTTGAAAAAGGTTTGTATATAATGATGAAAGAATTGGTTGTACGTAGAATCAAATTAAAGAGGAAATTCTATTTAATTTCCATATTCTGGGCAGCTAGCTAGCATGCAGATCGAATGGAATAATATTCCAATATATATATGTCAAATGTTTTCTGGAAGTCTTTAGGCGAGCGATCGAGTAATTGCGCGGATCTGGCCGGCCAGTACTGTCGATCCCCAGGCCAGTAAAATTAAACATTATAGCTAGCTAGGGATGACCTTAATTAATTAATTCCTTTGATTCTTAATTCCATTTGGAATATTGTCAATCATGTAATTAAAATTAAGCGCAGCGGCCGGAATTGTATCATCACTTCTAACTAGCTTTTTATCCCCTGCGTTACACGGGAAAATTTATTTATAAAATATATATTATTAAATAAATTGAATAATATTTTTTTATCTAATTATTAATAATACATGAAAAATTATTAATTTAGAATTTGAAGCACACATACAAAAGTAATTCATTTTATAAAATAATCAGAAATTATGTATATAAAAAACCTCATTTTAAATGTATAAAAATAGTAATATAGTATTTTTGTAACAAAATATTAATTTTATATTTATAATAGAGAGAATATATATTTATACATATATATAAATAGAAAGAATATCATGATTCTTACAGAAATATTAAAATGATAAATATTTAATAATAGCACATATAAATAAGGGATAATTACACTTTGGCCCCTCAACTTTTCCAGATTTCGTACTTTAACACACAACCTTTCTTTTCTCACAGTAAACTCTCCAACATTTCCGAAATGTCGCACTTTCACACCTAAAGCTAATGTCCGTTTATTTTACTGTCAAAATTAAATCATGTGTTCAAAGCGTGCCTCCTTCAGGGTTATTATTGGTATTATTGTTTCGTTATTAATTAATAATATTATTCATTTCATTTTTAAAATTTCCTTTATATTTTGAAAATATTAATATTAAAATATAATAATTTAATTAATTTATTTACATTGAAATGAAGTACAACTTTTCTATTATAAAATGAACATGAGACATGTGCATTTGGAAAAGTTTTTTTTTTTCTAAAAAAATCAATTATTTATTTATTTTATATTATTAAAGTAATAATAAAATTTAATTAAACTTATATTCTAAAATTTTCTTCCTTACTTTAATCAGATAAATTTTCATTTGAATCAATTGTGTCAAATATATCTATAGAAATTAAAATATTAAATATAATATTTTTAATGGATTTATTGAATACATTATTTTGTCTTTATTTAATTAACGAACATTCAATGCAGTATGTATAACTCTAAAGCTTATTAAAATTTAGTTAAAATTATTTTAATATTATATAAATTAGTTGTATAATTCTATAATTATATAAGTAGGAGTTATAAATTTTTTAGTATACATAAAAGTATGAAGTGTCAATAAATACATATGTAAGTTACAAAATAATAATTAATAAAATTAATTATAGAAACAATTGATATGGCAAAATGGATCAATTCTAACTAATCCACTTCATTGTCACATAAACATCTTTCCTAAAACATTCCACTCATTCATTTTCATATATATATATATGATTAAGTACTCTCTTCATTATATATATTGCATGCATGGCATAATATATCTATCAAACCAATAATTATCATATTTATTAAATATACTTTTAATTATCATAGCAATTTGCAATGCCACCCAACAACCGTAGCAACTATATATATTTTTTAATTTTAATCAGCTAAGATAAGCTGGACAGTACTTAAGTTGACAAATATATTATTAAAACTTTGATCATATTGTCCTAATCTTTATTAACTAATTGCTAAACTAATTAATTCTGAAAATTAAATTACTTAAAGAGAATATATACAATAGATATCTGCACATGCATGCACTATAATGTCACTCGTAGCATTATATTTTATTAATGTTGTGATATAGAATTTTGTGGACATATATATAAAATTAATGATAATATATCCATTATCAAGGATAGAGTACAATTTACCAATTACCCCTTTATTACATGTTATGTTTCAGTCGATCACAACATATTAAATTAACTATCTCCCATTCAAGTAATTAATAAGTTGACAAGTTTTCCAATACGTTAATTCTACTTCATTATAGGTACGGATACTTTTAAATATCTCGTTACACTGTATCATATCGTGTTGGATATTTATATCAGATATTTATATAGTGCTAAGTGTCAAAAAAAAATTATATCATCGTATCCGGATCATATCATATCTGTATTGGGTTATCCATATCCGTATCCGCGCATCACTACTTATAAATTGAAATCGACTATTTGTAGTAGCTTTATGCCTCTGTCTATTCATTTTAGGGAAAGAAACACACGCAAGTTGATATTACTAGCTATTATATATCTACTAATTAAGAGGCCATTACAGAAAGAAATACACACAACTTAATTAATTAATCAACTATCTTCATTAATTTATTGTATTTTTAAATTAGTATTATTTACTAAGGTGTCATTATGCCACTCGTGGCCTTGTACATATATTTTATTGTTGTGATAGAGAATTTTTTGGAAATATCAAAATTATATCCATTATTAAGAGTAGAATACATTTTACCCCTTTATCATTACATGTTATATGTCTCAGCTGTCACAAGTCACAACTCACAACATTAACTCAACAATCTCCCATTCAATTAAATAATTTGACAAGTTTTCCAATATGTTAAATTAAATAAACAATATTGTATATGTATATATAATCCAATCAAAAACTACTAAACCAAAAGCACAACTCCTGTTTGGATTCAATCAAACTATTGAAAGAATATAAAGGAAAAGATAGAAAAATAATAAAATAGCAACAGCTCTTCTCCAAAATTTTGGATGGCTTGTTGAACCAATCAATACAAACAAACAATGTACTATATATGTGCAACTTTTCAATTTGCCAATATCCTATTAATTAATGTCGTTGAGAAGGACCCTCAAGGCGAATGTAGTCGTATAGTACTCCTGTGAAAGGACCTGTGGCTCTTGATTGCTTAAGATATATTGTATTTCTTCCGTTGACAAGCTGAGATCCTGGTAAATTAACATTGTACAACCAGTACTGCCCATGAATGCCATGTCTTGCAATTGAATTGTCCCTTCCTATCCGCCCCGTCGAGAAATGAGGCCAGCGAGCCGAAGGGTTGTTGATTCGCAACTAAAGAAACAGAAAAACGAGTCAGGAATTTTATTTTATTTTTAGTACAGAGAGAGATTTAAAGTTATCCAAACAGCCATGTGAAGACGGTTTTACCCTTTGTAATTTTGAAAACTGAAAAGGGAGGTGTGTGTGTGTGTGTGTAATACATTTGTAATGGCAGGGGTGTATTTGTAATATTCAATAATGGAATTTCACAGCCATTCGGATCGGATCCGATGGGTATCTGGTAATTTTTATTACCTCAGGGGTATAAACTGTAATTTCCCTATTTTCATAGGGGGGCTGATTGTAATTAACCTTTTTAAGTTATACATAAAAATTAAGATATTGAGAAACTGAAGTTGGATAATGTTGTGCGTACTTGTATTTCAGCCATGTTTGCAGATGCCAATGCCAGCCAGAGAGTATAATTTCCTGTCCTACTGACATTTTCTACATCAAATAAAATTCTCCATGTGGTTGGTGTATAGGTTTGTTCATCTACTTTCCTGGAAATTGAAGACAATTTACATTGTTGTCAATTAGAAGAAAAAAAAAATATTAAAAAAAATTCTCAAAAATAGATAAAGTTTATAAATACCTGTTAACATGAGCAAAGAACCAATCTTTACGGTAATCGCTGCGCCCGACAGTGTAGACTAAATCTTCAGTAGGATATAAATCTGTATATCTATCCCATAATCCATACTGCCTGTACCTGAGATGCAAAATATTATTAGTCTTAGTAACTTATAAATTTTAGGGAGAAGTACATGCAGTACCCCTATCATTTTCTACAATTACAATGTAGCCCTTTTGTTTTTTCAAAAATTACAAAAGATCCCCTGAGGTTTCAAACAATCACAAAAATCTAACAAAATACTCGCTGTACTTCTATACAAATCTTACGAAAAAAAACATGTAATTTGTACTTGTTTGAACTTCAGGGGGTTTTTTGTAATTTTTCAAAAATACATAAGGTACTTTGTGATTATATCTTGGGGGTACTGTATGTAATTCGCCCTAAATTTTAATCTTGATGTGAAAACTACGAAATAACTTTATTAGCCGAGTAATTACTTTTCAGTATGATTGATGTATAGTTTGTTGACGAACTCGGGGGCAGGACCAGGTACATAAAATTCAGCTGCACTACGATCAGGGATCCCGATTTCCCATAACGTCGGACCATTTCTTGGAGGATGGTATACAATATGACCCATTTCAACTTGGCTTCCTGAAATATTACATATTTATTTAAATATATATGACAAGCAACAAGAAGACAGTTTAATTGCATTTTATAGGTTCCCAGAAAAAAACCTGGCCGGATGATGATGTTGGCATTGTGTTTAAAGTCTCCGATGATCCCTGGCACCCAAGCATACAAGTTGTAAGTGTCGGATCTAACGCCGCTTATCATGAAGTAGCCCATTTCGTCGGTTTGTGTCCAGAATTGATAACCCTGAGGACCATCATTAATATAAATTTTAAAATTAAGTACGGTTTCAGGAACCAATTCAAATCGTGTTTACAAGAATGTGAGGTAAATGTAACCTTAGTCTCAGCTTGCCAGGACCCTGCTTGTCCAGGTGGCGCCAATCCAATGTAGGCTGATTTTGCGGGTACAAGATCTCTACCTGTGTAACTGTCACGGACTAGTAATTGACCCCTGATGGTGCCACGCGCGTTGGCTTTAGGAAAATCACTTGATGAAGGAAAATCATATGGCCATTTCTTGATCTCTGCTGACATCTGATGTTCCAGATAAATATACATACACAAGAGGTTAAATATTTCATTCCACTTTAATTATGGAGAGAATTCATAAGGTTAAGTATTTCAAGAGAAATGACCTGTTGTTTAGCATCTTCCCAAAGTGCTTTTGGCTTATTGGCCGAATCCGAGTTGAGGTACATAAAAACCGGCCCAAACACCTTCTTCCAATGCTCTCCATTGCGTAATCTAACTCCAAAAGTCGGACCAGCGTAATGTCCACTAAAGAATACCTGTCAATGAACAAGTTAAAAGTAAGGGACTGTTGAGCAAATTTTAAATTTCACAGAATTTTTTTTGAGAATTTTTTTATCAAAAGATGTTTTTCAGAATACTCACAGCTAAGGAAGTCGGTCCAGCATGGGATGTGAGATCGGGTTTGACCGGTCCACCTGACCGAGACTCGTCACTCGGTGTCATAACCCAAAATCCGACACCAGAATTAGCGCTAATCCAACCGTGAACACGATTATCCTTGTTGTCAACCGAGTATTGATACTTATCATCCACCTGGTAATTATATACCCATGCACAGTGTTAATTAATTAAATTATTTATATAGAATTATAAATCAAACATAGTTCTTATATATGTATATATACCTCTCCTCTGAGTCTAGAATTGGCAGGATTTGTTAACAAAACAGCTTCTTTGTAATCAAGAACATGGCCTGCTCCTCTGTCACTGTCTGTAGGCATGATCCGTTGCTTATCATCTGATATAGCCATGTAATGGAACCTAACCATGCGAACCAAGAACATTTTAGAAAATGTAATTTATTTTTGGGCAAATTACATACAGTACCCCTAAGGTTTGCCATAATTACAAAACACCCCCTCTATTTTAAAAATTACAGAAACCCCCCTGAGGTTTCAAAGAATTACAAATTACAGGGGGGTATTTTTTTAGATTTTTGTAATTGTTTTAAACCTCAGGGGGTTTTCTGTAATTTTTTAAATTAAAGGGGGTATTTTGTAATTACGAGAAATCTTAGGGGTACTGATGAATGATTTAATAATACATTAGCTTTAAGGAAGTGTTACATACATTTCCTGGTTAAGCTTGATGGCAATTCTTGCTTCATCGATGTTTAGATCAGGCCATCCTTCTAAATGCTCGAATATTGCGTACGAGTAGAAACCAGATGAGCCGCGAAGTATTATAAACCTGGAAAAAATTACAATGATCCAATCAAGCACAATATATTTTTATATTAAAAGCTACATATATATATATATATATATATATATATATATATAGGTTAAATAAAATGTGTAGATTCATTTGTAGAAATACCTTTTGTCTATATTGAGGGGTACGAAACTTGCACCAAGGGCGACATTCCATGTCTTTGTGAAAGAAACCTCAACCTGATCTTTAGTTTGTGTAATAACCCTGAAACTTGTAGATTCAAGCCTGGACGGACAAATGAAGAAAGGTAAAATGAAATATTAATTAATTTGAATATTTTTAAAATCAAAACTTAGATCATGTGCATTTAGTTTTCTTGCATGAATTAAAAATAGAACTTTGATATCTTACATGTCGAAGTTACTTTTGCCTATCTCTGGCCTGCTCCACACAATGTCCCAATAACTGCATTATTCCAACGTTTAGATTAACAAAATAATTAGAGTACATTAGTTTAATTAGCTGATCAAAGGGTGTGAAAATTGAGATCCCTTTTTAATTGGGTTAGATTTAGAAATATTTATCCATATATATATTTTGAATAAATTCTACTCACCCCCTTCGTTTTTCGTTATTATGATATGCAAGAACGTTGTCGATCCCATTGTATCCTACACCTGAGATCAGCCCGCTCGGGTTCAACAACGTTAACTTAACTATTCCATTGTCCAGTTCCACCTGCAAAAATATTTCAAAATCAATTCAAGATGAGCTTATTTGATCATTTATTAGGTACATTTTAATTTATAGTAATATGTTGTTTCAACTTTAAAGTGGTACGTACTACGAAAACGCTACCAGCAAGTGAAATTTTCTTTTTTTTCTTTTCTTTTTTTCTTAAAGAATTCGATATTTGTCATTGCAAGGAGTCGAACCCCAGACCTCCATATCTGAAGTAATATCTGGTAGCCACTAGGTCAAACCTCAATGGTTTTCTTTTTCTTTTCATAATATATGAAGTTTTGTGTAGTTTATTAATTAATAATTTTAGTTATAGTCTTCCTGATCTCATATAAAATCCCAAGTAATTATAATCGATTGCTTACATTTCAAAATAATACAAAAATTTTATAATTAAAAAAAAAAGGTCCATTGTCCAAAAGTGAGAGAAAAAGCCCATTTAAGGATAAAACACTTTTGGGAGATTTGGAATTGTAGTCAACTTGTAGTTTTCTTGAGTTCTAATCATGTAAGTGTTAGGAATCAAAAGCTTTCTTTAATTTAGAGGACTTATCATTTTTTAATATATGATTATAGAGGACAATTGTAAATTTTATAAATACGTATTAATTAATTAGATAAGTTGTTTTATATACTTTTTTGGCAATTTTATTTCTTTTTAAATATTTAACCTTTGATTTGATTGACTAATAATCCTGAATTCGTCATTGATTACCAGGAATTCAAGATATCATTGTTGCAAGAAAAGTGTTTCCCAAGTGATTTAATTTAATTTGTTTCCTGAAGCAATGTGGAATTAAGATATATGCATCACCAGCTACAAGCTAGGAAGAATAATGAACAGATAAAGACCAATCGTAATTTATTTCCAAAAATAAATTAACTCTACAAGAAACGTCCTATTTAATCTTTTTTTTTATTTTTTCAAAAACCTATTTAATCTGAATATATATATTATATGGTATCTCTGAATTTATAATTTTCTACCATTTTGAAAGACTATTTAGTACGTAGTCTTACATGGTTTCCGTATACGTGGAGCTTTACTGGACATGATGATGACTGTTGATGAGTACTCTCTGGAATTGACCTGCAAATGTATATTCAATTCACAATTTCACATACGTTAGACAAACGATCGAAAGTCATGTGATGAATTTAGTTATTTTTTGAAATACTCAAGTTTGATATGATCACCAGAACATTTTTTTTTTTCAATAAGATAATAAATATTAAAAAACTTAATATATAGACTAATTAAATATAATGAAGGCATGCATATTTAATTTATTCATCAACAAATTTGTAATTTACAAAACAATAGGGAGTAATTTGTAATTACACCAAACCTATTAACATAATACTTTGATCAAATTAAATGTGAAAAAGAAAATATTTTTACATGATGAATGAGTGATATATTACGTATATATAGATCATTATGTAGTTGTACCCAATTTATAAGCTAGCTATATATGTTGACATTGTGGGGTATAGTAGGAACATAATTAGTCGCCAAGAAATTCAAAAGTGGCAGGTTTTAGTTGTAATGAAATTAATTAATCTGGAGAATTGAAGTATGTATGTAGGATTAGTTATGAAAAAGTCCCCAGAAAGCTAAGGAAAAATTAAAGGGTTGGACGCCTACTGCACGATTCGGAGATAACCTATTCATCACGAATCACCACCTTACCACAAATATATATTTCTCCTCGTCGTCTTTATTAAAATTAAATAATTATACTTACTTTAAGACTTGTTCATAGTTGAAAAAATTCTAAGAAAAACTACGTACATATATATATCACCATTACATCAATTCTATGAGTCTTTGTCAATGGCGAATAAAGCACAAGAAGAAAATTACTAACTCAATATTACATATATATGTTTAGGAAAAGGTATGACTTTTTAAAAAGGACGTACACAGATATGGGGATACTACATGACACGGATATTTTTTTCGACATTTACTACTAAAGAGAAGTGTTCGATACGGTATACATAATGGCATATTAATTTAGGAGTGTCCATGCATCATAGCTTATAATTAGTATTATTTTCTTTTTCTCTCCAATTAATTAATTATTAATAATTTTTACTGCAGCTAGCTCAGTGAACACACCCTTATTGCACAAGTGCAGCAATTGATTTTAGGGTTCTGAAGATAGAACTAGAGTAGTATAAATATATATACCTGGCTGCATGGATCGTGGTAGTGCCGCCAAGATTAATCAAGATTAAGAAACAAAATGTGATTCTACACTGCAGCTGCTTCCGACGACCCTTCTGATCCATTTTCCCAACAATCTGTTAGCTGTATATATAAACAACAATACAACAAATTAAACCGACCGGCCAGCTACCAAAAAAACCTCACGAAATTGCACAAGTGATCAATTGATCAGAAGGCCGATTTTATGAAAACAGCCCTAGATCTGCATGCACGTTTTACTATATATATATATAGGAGGGGCCGGGGAATTAAAAAGAAGAAAAAAAAACTCAAATTTATGCCCAAATACTTGCTTGGCGATCGAGTAATGAAACCAATACATGCATATGCATTGATTGTCTACAGTTAATATAGAAAAATCTAACAACATGGATGAAAATCATATCGTATGGAAAATTTAAGAACAAATTCTTATGTAATTACCTTGGCACGAAGAATAACAAATTAACTATCAAGAAATATCACAAACTGCGCGCTGGTTTATATATATACGGCTGGTCTGTAAATTTGATTGCTACAACTTAGCTTGCAGAGTCGAGTTGTACGTTGTGACCTTTCAAATACGTACTACATATATATAGAGAGAGATGGTTTAGAGATAGTGGAATGGTAAACGAAGTCCCATGAAAGACCAGACATTTGACTTTGGTTTGTATTAGGTATTTAGGTAATTGACAGTTGAAAAACGTTTAGTTTGTATAATACTATATAGTATATAATAATATATATAATTATTAGAGTATAATGATGATCAAAGAAATGTACCTAGCAGACAAAGGGGAAATTCTATTTAATTTCCATATTTTAGACGGCTAGCTACGACTACGATAATAGGCCGGATTGCTTCTTTTTTCCCATGCCCTAACAGAAAATTAGAAGTCAGGTTTAGAATATAATTGCATTGGATAAAATTTTTTAAAACTAATTCAAGGCATGCACTGAGGCAGCACGGTATCCGATATATAGTCAAATGTTTTCTGGAAGTCTTATTTGTGGAATTGCGAATGATGTTTAGGCGAGTAATTGGGCGGAACTTGGGTACCGTCCCAGTAAAATTGTTGTCTTAAATTAAACATTATATATAGGAAAGAAAAATAATAATAATAATTATAATTAAATGAAGTCTGCCAATCATATAATTACGATTATAAATTTTTTTTAAAAAAAATTAGTTCTTAAACCCATGAATATGGGTCGAACCGGATTGGACATTACGATTATAATAATACATATATATACATATATGGTTTAATTTGTTGTAGATATATTCTTTTAGCAAGGGTGCAAAAAGGTTCAGAATACATTATATTTAGGGGGAATTACCCAAAACCCCCTGAGATTAACGGCATTTTCGAAAAATATCCTGAAACCTTGAATTTACTCCCCCATAGGGGAGTAATTAATTTAAATGTAAGGTTTTTTGGGGGCATTTGTAAGGTTAATTTCAAGATTGTTTCGCATTTTCAGAAGGGTATTTGTAAGATTTCAAAGTTACAGTGGTGTTTTAGATTTTTTAGTAATTTTTCTGAATATTTATCATGATAAAAATTAGGAATTAATACTAGCAAACTTGTTTAACATTGCTACTGGACATTAACCAATTTTAGTACTCTATAACAATAAAATTAAAATTCAACTGAAAAAAGAAACTAAACATTATATATCCTACTTAAATTTGTTCATTTTCATGTTTTACCACTCTGTTTACCTAATTATATAAGTAGATCTACTTTTCTTAATTTACATATATTCGTAAATATTATCGTAAGTATTCAACGTACGTATTACATTTCGTACTCGTAATTCTTAATTAAAATATCCAATATCCATCTTGTATTTTCCAACAAGAAATTAAATAAACATATATATATGTATCCCGTTTCCTTGGAATTGAAATTAACTGCTATATATATATATTTTTCCCGATGTCATAAAAAACACGTGTTCAACAATGTGCAAACATGTTATGTATAGCAGACTTTCTTTCTCCAGATATATAATAAAACAAAAACAGATACATATATGGTTTTGAAAAAGAATTAGTGAAAAGTTGAAAGATGAATTAAAGAGAGTCAAATCCAATAATAAAGCTACATACGAGTGATGGTGTACATATCATGTACCTCATAATTATTCACATATATCATGTACCCCTAAATATTTTGTTATGCACATTTTGAGTTAGGTGCGCCCTACTCAGCCCAACTGAAATATATTTGATATATCATTGAGGGTGCTGCTAGTGCTAACTAATCTTCTTCTTATTAATTCCACGTTTTTGGTTGGAAATATATGTGTTAAATCCTCTCGATCGATCAGTTACGTTGCAAGAAATATTAGTTCAAGATTGATCAACTTTGACCTTGCTAGCTACTTGCCAGAATTCAATATTCCACAACTTAATTGATCGATAGCTATATATACATATCACCAATTAGGCATGCATGCAGTTAGCTTTAAATTATTATGACTTTAATTCCGACAAAATGCATAATGTACATCTATGGGCAGGGTTCAAATTCAAATTTGGTATTGATGAATTAATCTAAACAGATCGATCTATAATTGTATTTAAATAATATCATTTGACCATTCACAAAAATTAGGTAATTAGGTTACATTTAATTATTTGATTGAATAAATAAATTTCTTCAATATTAATATGTAGGTATGAGTACTCTACTGCAGAAATAAAATAGTACCCCATAGGAGATAAACCTAAACAATTCAACTTTGGTTAACCTATTCCATTCAGATCATGAAATTAAAGTGGGCCAACACTATTACTGTATTAGGTAATCACAATAACCTAAATCTTGTAATTTTGATTGGCTTGATCCATCTGTCTGTTTGATATATATATATGCAGAAACCTGCAAAAACTAACAAATTTTATTCAGGTTTAATTTAAGAATTAAAGTGGTATATATGTTCCATTTAATAATTAAAATTTGAATTTTTTGAGTGACGATGTAGATAAAGTTTATATTTATTTGATATTCCAAGTAAACGTACAGAATGAACTAATTTTATTTACTGTAGAAATTAAACATATATATATATATATATATATATATATATATCATGTAAAATTTGAAGCCTTTTATGTTTTTGGGCCAACCAATTGTTGGACGTACGGCCTGTCAGGACCCCATTCCTAATCTTTCTGCTAATTAAGCCGATCGAATGAAGATGGGAAAACCGGAAAACTACAATAGATGCAGCTAAAATATGTTATATTATTTTTATTTTTATTTTTATTTTTTTTATAGGTCAAGCATGGTCGGACCACTACTATCAACAACAACTGTGTTTTTAGATACTCGAATCCGAGACCTCTGGTTACACTAGCATAACGTTGAACTGTTAAGCTAAACCACTTAATGGTAAAAATATGTTAGAATATCATGGACATGATCAATTATCATGAGATTATTTTGAATTACTTACTAGAAAACTTAAATAGTTTTCAACTACATATATATGATTTGAAGGCAAAATTGCAAGATTCCTCCAGAAATGGAGGAGCTTGCATTCGTTTTAATATGTTAATATCTTCAATTTAATGATATACCTTCAACATTGAAACAAAAATCCGAAAGTTGGATTAAAGGGGTGTTTGTAAACTCTACTATTTCTGGAAAAAAAAATTAAAGAGTAGAGAGTGTTTGGAAAAAAAAACTAATAGCAGAGAGAAAAGGTGGGTGAACGTTTGGGAAAAAACTATGAATCACTTCTAATTTTAATTATAAAGTTACTAACTAAAATTGTATTTTAATTACGATAATACCTAGAATCTAGAAACAAGATCCAAAAGCATGTTTTCAAGTGCTTCAAGATTCTGGCCTATTTTTATTTAACTTTAGCTGAATGTTTGAAAATCTAAAATATTAAGGAAAAAAAATTACTTATATTAGAAGGGTTTATTTTTATGTTTGCAAACACACTCTAAATAAATAAACTTCGGAGTATGACCTTTCCTAGATTCTTTAATTTGGAAATGTCAATCAATAGTATGATGAATCCGATCGTACGTTATCAATAAGTGTGACTGATTAGTTTAAGTCTCTTCGATGATCATAATCTGAAGGCAACATCCAACTATTTTAATTTTAATCAGCAATGTTAAAAGATAAGGACAGGTTGGTAAAATTAATAAAGCAGCTTTGATGAGATCGTTGTAATTTTTAACTAATTGCTAAACTAATGCCGCCAAATAAATTGGTTTGAAAATTTGGCCACAAGTAGCGTAAGTAGCATAGCTTAGTAATGCGCGCGGTACTATACTAGCTTAATTAGAGTTTTTGAATTTGAGTTTCTGAAAATATAATTGCCAATAATATATATATATAGTAAAATTTTACACCTTAGTGACACGATTCGACTGACTTATATAAATAGGTCTAGAAAAAGAAAAGAAAGAGGAATAACTATCAAGCAAGAATAAGTAAAGTAAATCATACTCAAAAAAAAAATTAATAATAAAGACAGCTAGCTAGACTCAAGAACCAATTGAATGCTCAAATAATGAATTGAATCTTCTTAGAGAGTACTGAATACAGGAGAAACTATATATATGCTTAATTGCTACAAAAGAAAAATCAAAAGTAAAAGTTATTTAAAGCTAGCTCCAAACAATATCTCTTTCAGGCCCAATAGCCCAACAGAAATTACATATTGCATCTCAGCCTGATCTCAACAGCCAGCCAGCCCAACAGAAATTATGAAAACTAATATATATCTTAATTAGCTTTTTTTTTTTTTTGGAAGCGATTAGCTATGACATGACATTTACTCACATGATCTATATATTTAGGTTAGCAAGTTGAATTATACTTGACCATGATAACGTCTACTCAGACTAGCTACATAAGTTGTATCCAAAATGTTTAAATGCTTAAGGAATCTGTTAGTTTATAGTGGTGAAAAGTACTGACCACTGAGAAGCTGCAGAGATTAGGATACGGATTCTTGCATGCATGGTAGGCTATAATTCTCATAAGTTTTTAGGGTGCAAGGGCTTGGCTTGGCTTGGCTTGGCTTGCAAAAGTACTGGGATACACAACCTACCTACCTAGCTAGCTAGCTAGCTCGAGCTATATATAACTTTACCTACAATCAAAGCTTAGTTGGCTGCATGGCTCTGGCTGCTGGATTAATTAATATTTACTATTTACATTAATTAATGTCATTAATGCTGCTATTCAATGCGATGCAATTGTCAATGCTCTAGCTATATATATATTGATGATCATCGAGTACAATGCAATTAAAACGTACAATGTCCATGATTATCTTGATCTATTATTATTTTTTTTTAATAGTAAATATAGCATATCTATTTAATTGGGAGTTATTTGTTAAAATCGTGAATTTAAGTGGTGTTAAATGTAATATTTTTCGAAACTGATTGGGACATAAAGGTCTGTACATAATATACTTTGCATATTTCATCATTTTTTTAATTGGAGTATTTATATCATTTTGAGTACGTAATTAAGAAATTTTTAATTACAATATCTTATAAACTTCCATGTGTTTATTTATATGTAATTAATCTTATTTTAAATGTAAGCATGACGTTGGGAAAAGATAAACAATGGCCAAAGGCAACTACCGAATAATTACATGTATGGTGCAGGCAATGCATAAATGATAAAACAGTGGGTTATATATACTTACATATATAATTAAGGTGAAATAAATGAAGCTGCCAACCATGTTCAGTTCAGACAATATTGTAGCGGCCGGCGACAATCCGAGGATATCCTCATTTCACTTCAGTTAGCCGTTAAACTTTAAAGCCGAAAATCTTTTAATTGATTTATATCTAAATAGCCAAAAAAAAAAAAAGGGTTGAAAAATAGTCAAACTGAATTGAATGCCAGTCGCATGCCATTATTTTAAACGACTGGTGGCCGGCCGGCTGAGTACGTACGTACTGGGCTAATTAAGCTGCCTAATTTAGCCATGCAATTGAACAAGTCTAAATACTAAATTCTGATGGATGACTAAATTGACCGAATCTTCGTCAATTTCGTGAGTTCAGACTCTATCTATATATATATATATATGCTGAAACTGTACCCAAATTAAATAAAAAATTATATATATGCTGAAAATCGTACGTATTTAATTACCTATATATATTTTCTGCTTTGGAAAATATCAAGCTTGACTAATTTATATATAGTTTCAAAGTACGTACGTATGATAATCTCATGCAATCATAGATATCTTATAATTAAGATCACAAGTAATTATATATCTGGAGCATGGAGGTCGGACTAATTAAATTGAAAATGTTTGAAAGTAGATTTAGAACCTAATTAATAAATAAACCCTAGCTCTTGAGTCTTGACCCTTAATTAATTTGCTGAAATTAAGTACTATATATATTTACATTTAAAGGTAGTTTATATATATAAACTAACTAATAAAAGATTGCAATGAGTACGTACGTAAGTTAGTTTAATATTCACCAACAATACCCGATAGGGTGGAAATTGAATAATGGAGGGAAAAAAGGAAAAATACTGACTCTAATATATATAGTACTCAAATTAAACAGGACGATTGAGCATCTAGAGGGGACCAACGACGACATGCAGGAAAGAACACATGCAGTCCCACAACTACGAATAATCACGTGATGTCCTTGTGCCCTTGTCCCTTTTAAATTTACCAGCTTTCTCAAAAAAAAAAAAAACTAGCTAGTTATATAAACCAATATTTCTACTTTTCACAAATATAATTAATTGTCGCTATATATATTGCACATCTTTTAAATTGCTTGAACATCTATATTCTCAATTTCATACATATCGTAATTGTTCAGTGAAAAATGAAAATGGTCATTTTCATTCATTCAATATGCAAGTGACACAAGAACGAACGAAACGGACTCCTCCCTCAGAAAAGAAAACCAATAATTCTGAGTTTGTCTAATGGATGCCCATCGGGGCCCACATGCATGATTTCTGAAACCTCGAATTCTGGCTAATGCGGGGCCTACCCACGTCCTAGTCCAGGTGATTTTTGATAGTCGTGTATCTCACATTCCACAGTGGACGTGTCACATACTTAGCGTGGCACGTACGTTGCTAGAGCGCGTGTCAAGTTGGTTCGGGTGCAGTTCGGACTTCGGACCAATAAAACTGTCGACGTCATATATTATTCTCACACTTGCAGTCCACTACTAAGAATAATATTCATAAATAAATAAATATTTCCTCTTTTTTTTTTGGTAAATAATATACTTATGAAGTGTTAATAATATTATTTAAGGTAATAGATTTCATTATTACCAAATAACTCCAATGTTTTTGTATCCCCAAATTAACCATCTATTAGTTTTTTCTTTTTGGTGCTTCCATCTATTAGTTTGATTAGCAGCGAAAATTATAATTTCAAAATTCTTGCAACAAATTTTTAACATTAGTATGTTTCTGTTAATTTTATAACATATGTTAATACTAGGACTAAAATTGAGAAATTTTGATTAAGCATATTCAACACAGAATCATGAACAAAAGTCTTTAATCAAGAACGACTATGATATATGAATGTTCCTTAAAAATGTCATGCAACTCCTTATCCTATCAAATATAAAATAAAATATGTATAATCGTATTTATATCCGTATACGTAATTCAACTCACAGCAGTATACAAAGTAAAATTACTAGTAGTAAGAATGGCGATCGAGGGTACGGGAAACTCGCCTGACGATGGCGCGGCTGCAAATGGTACAGAATTGTATACGGCCATCGGTGCATGGTCACTGATTGATGGAGGCCAGGCCAGGCCCACTGCACCTGATCCCCATTTTCGAATCTTTTTAGCATTGCGGTGCTGTCCTGCCCTGCCCTGCCCTGCCCTGCCCCGGCTAGCTATTCCTCTAATTAAAAATTATAATCCCAATATTTCAATTTTAATTTTAATTCACGAGTATTTATTTATTTAATTTTTTTTCCAAAGTTTTGCTCTGATGTAATTCATGAATAATCGATTAGCAGTCATTATGTAAAGAATTAATATTCCTGTATGTTTCAATTGAATGGTTTAATTTGAACGGATATAGGACTTAAATCCATTCTTCAAAATCTTGAAAAGACCAATTTTAAAATATTATTGTTGTTTGAAGTGATAGTTTTTAGTAGGGATTTGATTTAAAAAATAATAAGAAAATAGTTACCATGCCAGAACAGAGTTTCCAAATTGGGCAATTGCATTATTTTCCAAAAATTGACAAATGAAATAATTAAAATATTTTGTGAAATATTTTGAAAGAATTAAATTTGAATGAACAGAGCGATGGCACCATTGCATTAGTAGAGAATTGAGTGTTCCAACGATTTTAGATGAGTTGTCAAGTGTATTGTCAAACCAACATCAGTAAAACTAGCTAGTGCATGCCCAAACTAAATCAGTACTGAAGAAATAAATTATAATTCTATAATTTATTTAAGCTGGTATAGTACGAAATTACGAACTACTAAACTATATTAATTATTTTGGGTTAAAATGTAATATATAAATGATATAAAAGAGCGGCTCCGCACATTAATTTTGCAGACCAAGATCTAGTTTGAATTCCTTATAAAATTGATCAGCTAAGCTTACATAAAATTTTGGAAAATTAATTCCTTCATATTAAGAAAGTTGTAATTTTCGAACCATCTCTTTAAACAAAACAGAAATAACAATAGATCAATGGCGTTCAATTGTGAAACAAGTACCTATAGTCCTCTCCGACCTTAACTTAAAAGAAGGTAGCAAAAGCAGAATCCGAATAGGCTAGCTCGTGCAATCAACCAAAAATGCTTGCCTCACCCTGAGATGAGAGGGAAGGTCGTTTCTTGTTTCTCTCATAATTTTACTTTTAAAAAATTACATATAACTACTAAAAATATTTATGATATTACAAATAACACCCAAGTGAAATTTAGGGACAACCCATGATATAAAATAATATAGGGGTATACCGTCATCCAATAGATAATGAAAACCTTATTCATGGATTTTTTGTAATTATTTAATTTTGTGTAAGGTATAATTATAATTATTTGACTAAGAATATTATTAATTATAATTTAATTAATTTATAGAATGAGCATAATCATACTATTCAACTGTTGCAACAGGAAAGTATAAAGGTCAATCTAAAATGAACATAATCTCAAAATTATTCAAACAAGTAAGAATTGATATTGTACAAACATTTAACCATATAACAAATATATTAAAATAGATATGTAAATGTCTAAGTGTAAAGATACTTATAATTAATATTAATTTGATCGAATTAAGTACAGACTAAAATCGAACCAAAAAGAGGGATATTATGGAAATTGATATCCATCCTATTTTTAATTTTATCTGTTGTTTCTCATATTAACTTAGGATCCATCTACATCCCTTTGAATAAATAAATAACAAATAACTGATGGAATAATATTTAAATACTTTTTTTTGGGAAAGAAAGAAAAAGAAATAAAATGGAAATAAAATTCCCCCCCACATTATTATGGCTATGGCTATGGCTAGGCATCTTCTCATCCTTATCTCCTTCACTTCTCCTCTCTGACTCTGTTCCGCTCTTGAAGCTCGCGCCCTGCCCTCTTCACGAGCCCCTTTCATCACTCTTCTTCCGTTTTACCACTTAAAATACTATAAAAAATTCAGATTTATCACACTAAAGTGATGCAAAAAACCAAGCAAAGCCATGACTTTCAAGTTTCAACTCACCCACTTGTGATGATCCATGTTTCCTGAAACAATTGCCCACCAAAAATAACCACAAAAAAAAGTAAAAAGAAAAAGAAAACCCTCTTGCCCAACGAATCAACAAAGGTAAATTTCAGCAAAATGAAAAGAGATCGCGATCTTGGTAAGACAACGGCGGCAGGGGTGGAGGCGGACGGCGGGGGGAAAGGGAAGATGTGGGCGGAGAAGCAGCAACCGGATGCTGGTATGGATGAGCTATTCGCTGTTTTGGGATACAAAGTGAAGGCGTCAGACATGGCGGAAGTTGCAGAGAAGCTGGAACAATTGGAAATGGCAATGGGTACCACCATGGAAGATGGGTCCTCTGTTCTTTCAACCGATACTGTTCATTACAATCCGTCCGATCTTTCCGGCTGGGTGGAGAGCATGTTATCTGAGATCAGCAACAATTCCAGTGGGTTCGACATGATTTCAAACCAAATTGGAGTTTCAGGTGAATCTTCCTCTAATATAATTTGCTTTTCGAATGATGGGCAAGTTCAACAAAGAGGAGAGAAATTCATCTACGATGATGACTTGAGAGCGATTCCTGGTGGAGCTATTCTGAGTAATAATCAGAAAGATGTTGTTGATGACTCGGAGAGTGGTAGTAAGAGGATGAAATCTTCTGTCGGATCTGAATTCGTCGAAAATGGCAGTCCTCCGTCCGTGGCAGCTTCCACGGCGACGGCGGCGCGTCCGGTGGTGCTGGTGGATTCGCAGGAAGCGGGAGTGAGACTCGTCCACACTTTAATGGCCTGTGCTGAGGCCGTCCAACAAGAAAACATGAAATTGGCTGATGCTTTGGTTAAGCACGTCGGCGTTTTAGCTGTTTCTCAAGTCGGCGCCATGAGAAAAGTCGCCACCTATTTTGCGGAGGCTCTGGCCCGAAAGATTTACAAGATTTACCCACAGGATTCCTCGTACTCCGATGTTCTGCAGATGCATTTCTACGAAACCGGCCCGTACCTCAAATTCGCACATTTCACTGCAAATCAGGCGATATTGGAGGCCTTCGCCGGAGCAAACAGAGTACACGTTATCGACTTCAGCTTGAAACAGGGGATGCAATGGCCGGCTCTAATGCAGGCTCTGGCTCTCCGGCCCGGAGGACCTCCGGCGTTTAGGCTTACCGGAATCGGCCCGCCTCAGCCCGACAACACGGACGCGTTACAGCAGGTGGGGTGGAAATTAGCTCAATTGGCGGAGACAATTGGGATTGAATTCGAGTTTCGTGGCTTTGTTGCCAATTCTCTGGCTGATCTTGATGCGAATATTTTGGATATTAGACCCAGCGATGTGGAGGCTGTAGCCGTAAATTCCGTTTTCGAGCTTCACCGGTTGTTATCCAGGGCCGGCGCAGTCGATAAAGTTCTGAATTCGATCAGAGCGATGAACCCTAAAATCGTGACAATCGTCGAGCAAGAGGCTAACCACAACGGGAACGTCTTCTTAGATAGGTTTAACGAGGCGCTGCACTATTACTCCACCATGTTCGACTCGCTGGAGAGCTCCGGGTTGACTCAGCCGCCCAACGGCCAGGATCTGGTGATGACGGAGGTGTACTTGGGGCGGCAAATATGCAACGTGGTGGCGTGCGAAGGGGCGGAGCGGGTCGAGCGGCACGAGACGCTTGCCCAGTGGCGCGGGCTGATGAACTCGGCCGGGTTCAACCCGGCCCACCTGGGTTCGAACGCGTTCAAGCAAGCCAGTATGCTCTTGGCCCTTTTCGCCGGGGGAGATGGGTACAGGGTGGAGGAAAGCGACGGGTGTTTGATGTTGGGTTGGCACACTCGTCCGCTCATCGCCACGTCCGCGTGGCGGCTGACGGCGGAGGAGTAGGGGTGAGTCAACTTGTTTGAGCGGTGTACTGAGTTGTGGGCCAACTCGGAAACGGGTATGGCTGAGTTGGTTTGAAAATGAGAAGAGATGAAAGAGAGAAAGTGACGGGCCCGAAAATTAGTCAAAATCGTGTTGTTACATTTTACTTCTCTAAGTCAGCTTTTCGTTATGAAAAAAGTTACTACATTTTCTTTTTGAGTTTTTATTTTTTACTATAGTTTTAGATTAGGGCTTGTTTTAATCCTTTCCTTTCTGGGTCACAACTCACATGTACTTTTTTCGTTATCATCATTTCGTTTTTCCTGTTTTGTGTAAAGAGAGTTCGATGACTGATTACCCATGTGTATAATCTTTCACTTGAGCCTTCCAATAAAACGTCAATAATATTTTTCTTTTTCACTCCAATTTTTAAAGTGTCCAACATTGTAGATGTTCAATTGAGAGCTAGAGAATCAAAAGTAGAAAAGGTAAAGTTGTAAATAATTATAGTAATACAATTGAGAGCATTTTGGTTAAAATACAAAGTAAAAGAACACTTTTAAATAATTAAAAATGAACCTAAAAATTGCATATAAAGATCCTCTAAAGTGTTTTTGATGTATTTATTTAAATATATACAATAAAACCGACATTTTACTGCTATTTTTGTTTTAAATATAAAAGAAAAAAAGAATACTTTTTTTTTAGAGTTTACCAACATTTTTATAGACGGAAAAAAAGATGTCTCAAGTGCGTTTCCACAAGAAATTTATCACGCTACTCCTATCCATAGAAAAATGCCTTTATTTAATTTACACTACAAGAAAATAATATTAGTGAAAAAAAAACAATTTAATATCACCAATAATACAAATTAAGTGGTAACACTTTCTATTTGGTGACTAAATTTTTTATTTTGTTAAGAGTATGATTTTACTGTAACAATTAGATATTTTGTTTTAGTTCTAATAATTGAGAACTAGTGACACCGTTATAGTGATAATTTGGTAACAAGAAAAATTGTGAAAAGATTTTACTTGTCACTAAACTCTCACAATAGAGTGTCATTAATTATTAATAATGACAACTTATACACAATTTTATCACTATAATGCATAATAACGATCAATTTGTGAAAATATCAAAATTTTTATGACTGAATTGGCGACAATTTTCATATTTTCACTTTATATTTTGTGATTTTTGTAAGTAATATTTTTTTTAAATTATGAATTTCCCTTTTAGGCATAACATAATACTTGAAACAGTTAAACTAACCTTAGATTATGTAAATTGTTCGTATCAATCAATGGTAATTTTCATTGGGAATCATAAAATGAATTTTCAACGAAAGGAATCTTAGGGCTGTGGCTGTCTTTTGTGATTCTTCCAAAAGCCTCAGAATTGCAACATAATTTTATTTTAAATAATGCAGATTTGGGCATCTAAAGGCCTGCACATAAATTAAGATAATGTTATTATAATTGTCTTAATAATTAAAAACTGTTTGGGATTTGATTGCAGTTTGGTAAGTGGTCTACATATTAATCCATCTAATATCATATATCCATATTATCAGAGGATCAGATTAGCCTGCGAATTGAATGATAATGCTTAATTTGGAGTTGATTAAGATATGCATCACCTGTCTATTCCACCTGATTGTGACTAGAATTATTTAATTTCTTGACTCTTAATTATTGTTTCCAGACTTAAAACACTAGGAAGTAGAGGACTACTTTTGAGTAAACGTACGATCGATATATATCACACTTGGATAAATTGTAAAAAAAAAGTGGGAAATTCTCGTATATACCAAAGTGTAGATCCATTTAAATACATTATTATTTTATTTACAAAATGTAATACTTTTATTTATATATAAAAAAGGAACACAATTTGTGTCACTCAAAACATAAGAGGGAGCTAGAAGTAATTAATTTGTATAAGAAAAATATATATCGCAATCAAAGTGGCAATGACACCGTGGAAAGGGACATACGTACGTTACGTTTAGTGGGATGGATGGATCCTATCCTGGGCCTAGGGAAATTCAACCCATGTGCAGCATCATGTTCGTTTCCATAAAATTTAAACTTTATTCAATTTTAAACCTGGAAAAGGCATTGTTTCCCTTTCTTGCTTCAAAATTTTCGGGGACCCCAAAAAATATCGGGATTGCCAAGGATTCCTTACCCGGCCCGGCGCCAAGTTCCACGAAAATGGGTATGAGTATACCTCCTATAAGGGTTTGTCGGCATGCATTTCTTCGTATATGATGAATTATTTAGTAAGTATTTTATTGTAATAAATTGAAACGATAGGGATGAAAATGTAAAATTTGCAAAAAAATAAGTGGTAAAGTGCGATTATCCCTTATATTTTTGATCATTTAATTCCCTCTCCCCCTCTTCACCTAGTGATAATATGTGTGATTAAGCGCAGTTATGAGGGTAAGATTAAGAATAGGGGCAATTTTGAGAGGAGATTAAATTAGTAGTTTTAAGAATTTTATGTACAAAGACATAAAAAGATTAAAAACTACATAAATTTGAGCCCCCGCCCTTCTTTTGTGAAAGTTATACTATATAGTATATTAAGTGACATTTTATTTTTACTAATTTTTATTAGATTAATAACAACAAAATATCATATATAGTTTTATAGAATGGGGATTATTAATTCACTGGATCATTTGTCACGTCCGCACTAGCTTCTTTTTGACCATATGACAAAAAGCGTAAGTCTCATTACCAAATTTACCAAACCCTACGCATACTGACATATGCAGATATACTTTGAAAAAATAAAATAAAATAAAATGCAGATATACACCCACGATTAGTAGATTGATTAATTAATTAATTAAAGTGTACTCGCATACTATATCATATTAAATGTTTTTAATTATGTATAATGCAACTCTGTGTACTTCGACCAAAAAAATGTAACTATATACTTTGTAAATCTGAAACATTAGGACACCGGCCCAAACATTAAAGAGAACTTGGGCTAAAACGAGTCCACGAATTTGTTAATTGAAAAGTCTATTACAATATACAAAATTGGGCTTTAACTTTCACTAAGCTCTCAATACATTTTGAGTTTACTATAACTAAATGTAGTTTGTTTTTCTGATATTTTTTTGGGGACAAATTAGTAATTACGTCTCCTTATCTTGAAGTTTGGTCTATTTACAAGTCAATCTATCTTATTTGAGAAATTACCATATAGTTTTTGAAGTTTTCGGTAAAAGTATAAGTATCCCGAATATACCCCACTTAGGATTTCACCTAGGGGTTGTTTTGGGAAATTTTTGAAAGATTCCCATACATATTGAAATCACTAAAACTACGTGATAATTTTTCGAAAAATAAGATATCAATTTATAAATATACCAAAACTTCAAAGTATTCAGATGTAAGCGTGATTGGGTGACTCCTTGCATAGAGACAAAAGTTATGAAACACGGACATGAACACGATGATACTAACACGACACGACACAGATTTTTTTCGATATTTTATACTAGAGAAGTGTCCGACACGGTGTCGGACACGACACGATAGAATTTTGTCTATTGATTCACCTCGTCTTTATTAATTTCCTTCAGACAAGAATTTTTCTTGGGATTTTCCCTCAGGAATCGGTTGATCTAGGATCCTCTTCCAATGATAAATTCGATTTTGTCTATTGAAGATGCTTACAAGCCTGCCCTTATGTCACCACTTTCCCAATAAGTTCCTTGTTTAACCAACCCGAGACAAGAACTCATATATCTAATCAATTGAGGACAATGAATCTTGGTAAAAACCAAATAAGCAACATCAATAATAGTTGCTTATTATAATGGGATTTTGCACACTTAGGAAATTAAGTTTATATAAACTAGACACGTACAGTAGAGTCCAACCCATGTTTCAAGGAATATATGAGTAGAGAACAAAACAGCATCTCAAACATATGCTTATATAAGCTTGCACCCACAAACTGTCCTTTCTTGACAAGATCAAACAAACATGGCATTCCTAGCAAACGTCCCTGCTAATGAAACCTTCTCTCCTCAAAAATACTTGCACAAATCCAAATACTCACAAAGCCACCACCATAAAATCAAGATCATCCGCATGAAAATCCATCCCACAAACGTTGCAAACACATCTATAGCTCAACCATCAATCCAACTCCAACAAGTGATCACTTCTCCCACTAAGCCACTAGACTTCGTGTTCCCCAATTTCAATTTCAAAGAATACATGATTACGAAGGCGAAGAAAGTCAACACGGCCCTCGACGACTCCGTCCCGCTCCAAAACCCAATCAAAATCCATGAGGCGATGAGGTACTCCCTCCTGGCCGGTGGCAAACGTGTTCGGCCCATACTCTGCCTGGCGGCCTGCGAGCTGGTCGGAGGTGACGAGGCGACGGCCATGCCCATGGCATGTGCTGTCGAGATGATCCACACCATGTCGCTCATCCACGACGACCTCCCGTGCATGGACAATGACGACCTACGAAGAGGCAAGCCGACCAACCACAGGGCATTTGGGGAGGACACGGCTGTCCTAGCTGGCGATGCCCTATTGGCCCTGGCTTTCGAGCATGTGGCGGTGGAGATTAGGAGTGTGGGCCCACACAAAGTGGTTGAGGCGATTGCGGAGTTGGGATCTGCTGTGGGGTCGGAAGGGCTCGTGGCGGGGCAGATAGTGGACTTGTGGAGCGAGGGGAAAGAAGTGAGTGTTGATGAGTTAGAGTATATTCACGTGCACAAGACGTCGAAGCTGTTGGAGGCTGCGGTGGTGTGTGGTGCGGTCTTGGGTGGAGGGGACAGAGTTGAGGTCGAGAGGTTGAGGAAGTACGCGAGATGTATAGGGCTGCTTTTTCAGGTGGTGGATGATATTTTGGATGTGACGAAGTCGTCTGAGGAATTGGGGAAGACGGCTGGGAAAGATTTGGCAACTGATAAGGCGACGTATCCTAGACTTATGGGGCTTGAAAAGGCGAAGGAGTTTGCCGGTGAGTTGGTGGCTAAAGCTGTGGAAGAGCTCAGTCACTTTGATGCTTTGAGGGCGGCGCCTTTGTATCATTTGGCCGAATACATAGCTTCCCGACAGAATTGAGATTAAAATAACAATAATATAATAATAACATCCGAGGGAGCTGAGCACATACCTTAGAAAGGAGATGGAACTATCAAAAATCCTTATTGTAGTGGTGTTATATTACAAGAAATTAACTATGTATATGTACTAGGTAACTTTGTTATTTCTACTGAACTCTATTCGGCCATTGCATAATTGTAAAACCAGCAAGGTTAATGAATAATGGGGCATTTACCAATGGACCCCTGAGGTCTGAAAAAATTTTGAATTTCCGAATTTACCCCAGGGGTCACTTGTAATATATTTTTGGACAAAATGCCCCTAGGGTGTGATTGTAATATTTTGAATTTCTGAATTTACCACAGGGGGTCAATTCTAATATTTTTTTGGACAAAATGCCCCTAGGGGTGTAATTGTAATATTTGGATTCTGATTTGTTTTTTGCTTAGAATTAAGAAAAAATCACAAAATTTATAAACAACCGCCGGCGGTGAGTTTTCTTCCCTTCTTCCTCCTTCTTTTCACCCAATAATCTGTTCTCAATTTAGGGAGTAGTTCATAAGACGAAGACGTATCTATCTTACGCAGAAAGCAGACTAAAATTAGTTGGAAAAAGATTGAAGTATAAAAGTTAATGGGAAAATTGATTGGAAAATACTTTCGAGTTGTTTGGTTCTTGTTTTCTTTTTTTGCTGCATATTTAAGTATAGTTAATGAGGTATTTAGTAGCATGGACCGAGTATTTTTCCCAATTCTCATTCCACAAAAACACTTTATTGCTTTTCCAGAGAACCGGGATTGAATAACGTTAGGCCGCCATTGTTCAGGTGGCAATCAGCTCCGCCGAGGTGGGTGGCGTTGAAGGCTGAGGTGGTGGTGGAACGGAGATGAGGAGATGGTGGTCAATTCACTTTTTCTTTTTTCTTTTTTTGGTTTTAAGTTTCAGAGTGGTAAAATTGAAATTTAAAAATTATTGAATTTTTAGGGTTTCTTTTTTTTAGTTTATGATGTCTCAGGGGCAAAATAATTATTTCGAATTTTCCAGAAAAGGGTATTTATGTCTTTTTCAACTTTTCAATTAGTTTTAACAGCCAAACTAACACTGTTAGTTGGAATTGTAAGGTTTTGAGGTTTTGACGTTAAGGTTTTTTTTGTAAGGATTTTTTTTCAAATGTCAGGGTGTTTTTTTGTAATTATTCCTTTATCTAAGTATCACCTGATACAAAATTTGTTTTTAACTTTTCTACATTAAATACGCCGCATCAGTGAGAAATGCACATCAAAATTCCTATATCAGAACAGATATGGTGGAAAATAGATGGATTCCAACTTGAACTCAGAGAAATATGATGTTTATATAACAAGGAGACTAGCTAACCAACGGTTTCATGTACTTTTGGGCACAAGCTGAAGCTAATGAGAGAGTGATGATGACATTAGTAGATCAATCAACCTTCGACTTTTGATCGCCAACCCTCAATCACATCTTCTGTCAGCGCTCGTGTTTTGATGAAAGAATCCATCGAGAATATCGTCTGAGCATCAAAGCCAAACAAGGGTTACAACATCAAGTCAGCTTTCGGATTATTTTGCAGAGCCGCAGAGATAATGAACACCGGCATATTGTATAAATATCACAAACATATAGATAGTAGAAAGTTTTCATTACTTCTTCTCAGATATGTAATGGATACTGAAATTTTCATCCTATCAACAAGGTATAGTAATGTTACGAATTTATTAGAAATGGCATGGAAAAGTACAAATCCATATTTATGTTACTCACTGATATAATGAGAAAAATGAAAACTATAAACTCTTTTACCAACACTTAAAAGCAGTGTTGAAGTGGTTATATGATTCTGACATTTAACCATAGAAAGCTTAAGCCCAAGGTTTTCCTTAGGTTATAACTTCTCAAGAAAGTGTCAAAAGTGATTGCAAAAATTGTACAAGATCAATTTTTTCAAATAAAATGATCAACAAATTAAAAATGATAATTCTAGAGGATATATTTCATTTTGATGTCAAAACATGCTGCACAAAAAATCTTAGAGATTAAAGCTAAAATCTTCATATTCTTAATTAAAGACAGCAAAGACGGAAATTGATAAATATTTAACATGGATATCCCAATGGAGAGAATAATTTTTCCAGGTATAATTAGCAAGTAATAAGGGGAATTTCAAGATTCGAGCAACGAAGGTACAAAGACAATTGGAATTCTGCATACAAAGAAAGGATACAAGATTTTCTAACCATACCTTCATGTATGACTTTACAGAGGAAAGTGACTCTGGGATAGACCACTTTTTATAATGTCCCAAAGCAATTTCCAGATGGTAGAGCTTAGGTGCAAGGGACAAATCTGCTGCAGATATCGATTTTCCATTGATAAACGGGCCCTATAGTGGAATATTCAAAGTTAAAAACGTTATGGTTAAAATTGGATAAATTTTGTCACCGAGATCTAATTTTCCTATTATGCCACTTTATCATCGGACTTAATTCATCAAAAGTGTCACTTATTCCTCGAACTGTCGAACAACTGAAACTTGATATGTGACCAACATATCACACATACATCAAACAACAAAAACAGATTACTCACATTTGTTTCAAGATAATCATTGAAAGAGGTTAGCTCAGTGAGTAAAGCCTGCTCTGTTCCATCACTGGAGTCTTTGCTTTTAAGAAATCCAATAAATGTGGAGAAGATCTTAGAACCACTGCAAATTATAAAATAAAAACATATGAATTGCTGTTGGCAACTATCCATGATATGTTTTACTAATAAAATCTTCAACACTACAAAAGTAAACCATAATATTCAAGATTCTTGATTAGAACTAGTTAATAACAAATCATGCATCATACACTGTAGCTTTCTCGGGTGGTGTCGCAAGTGAGGGTTCGGGAAACTTTTCTTCAAGTGCCTGTGTTATAACATCAGAATCTGGAACCCACTTCTCATCAAGCTTTATCAAGGGAACTTTACCCTCGGGGCTTATGCTTAAGAACCTATATATTTTAAGTATATAACAAAAGGAGCATAATTACGACATATGTTCCAAAGATTAAGAAAAGAAGAAATCACAGGCAATACAGAAAATGAATTTGCTTTTTACCACTCGGGCTTGTTCTTCAAATCAACCAACTTCAAGTCATATGGAAGGTGCTTTTCCTCCAATGTAAGCAGAACTCTTTGCGTGAAGGGACCTAAAAGCACAGCAAAATATGAAAATCAAGAATCCGACGGTGGTGAAAATGGATTTTATTTTTTTTCATTTTTTTTTAGGAAAAAGGAATGTGTTTTCTAAAAAACCTGCTACTCGGAACATTCATGACAAATTACACAGTTTCAGTATGAATCATATCTCAAGAAAAACATGGAAAATTAGCCAATATGCACATACATTAGCTTATTAATCTCCGTGTTCATACAGAGTGAACATCGAGACGAATTATCTGTGCACCATTTATTGCTCCACACTACATAACACAATTTCTTCAGGCAAAAATAAAAAAGAAATGAGCAATTTGTTGGAGAAGATTAATCCACTTACAGTCTCCGAGCTTGTTGGGAGTAGTGAGAGACTCTTTGGCGCAGACTTCAAGCGGTTCCGACGCTTTCGAGCACATTGCCACTCCCAGGTTTCTGGGTCGTCTACCGATTCTGGGTCCGGTAATTCGGGCGGTGAAAAGAGTTCGGGCCGGACTAGGGCGTAAGGAGAGGTGCTTAATGGTGGCAGAGAGTGCCGTCGCCGACGGTGTGATTTTCGCCGTCGACATTTTTGAGCTTTCCTTTTTCCTTTTCTTTTCTCTTTCTTTTGTTATTAATTGAAAATCTCTAGAGTACTGGAGACTGCGGTTGTATGTGTGACGTGTGTGGCATAACTTGCGCATGAATTCTATCTTTTATTACAATGTGCCCCCAACTTTATTATTATCTTTTATGCAACAAAAAAAAATTATTATTATTATCTTTTGAACTAATTACAATTTACTTTTGATAAAAAAAAATTACAATTTACTAACTCAAGTATAAATATTTTTACAGTTTATAATCCATTAATTAATGTTTATGAGAGCATATTCTTACATTTTGTCATCCTTTTTTCTTTTTTTTGTAAGGAAATTTTGTTATTTGAAATATGATTTTTGCTAACCTTTTACTCCCAATTAAAACTCGAAAAAATAGAATGGAAAACAAAAATAAACATTTAGTCTTTTTTTGGTAAGGAAAAATAAACATTTAGTCAAGATGCCATTCAATCTAGTGTTTGTTCTTTTTTTTATTGTTTAATATTTTACTGGGCTCGCTACTTTTTAGGCCCAATATAAGTTTCTAAAGTTTAATGGGCCAACGCTTCTGCCCAATTCAATTTGGATGAGCTATTTTATAAAATAAAAGGCTCAATTAGAATTAAGCCTCCAATTTGTCAGCGTCCTCCTGAGGTTTCTCTCTGTCTGCCCTAAAACCTCAATTGCAGAGTTGCACGCCAGGTACTCTCACTCCATCTCTGTTAATCAGCTTATTTTCTCTTCTGCTACATATTTGAATTAAGACATTGTTGTGTAAAAAGGAAATAATTGCTAAATGATTCGCAAGCGTTGATAGATTAAAGCCTTAAACCATAATTCGCCGGAACGGCCGCTTGGTATGTTAAGGCGGCGTTGGAGGAAAAAGAAAGGTTTTCAGAATAATGGAGTGAGCCAATTAATTAGGTTTTTTCGGAAGCAAGTAACTTCTGAGACATTTACTGGCCTGATTTGAAATCGCTAGTCCAAGACACAGGAACCCATAACATGTATATAAATTTATTGCTGAAATCATATTTTTGAAAAAGAAAAAAAACTCATTTGTACAATATTTATTTTGAGTTTATTTAATAGTTTAACTAACATTATCAAACTGTAATAAGATAAAATTGATTTGCTTAATAGTTATCTGAAATTATGTTTAAATTATACGAAATCTACTAATCATTTTGATCGGTGTCTTAATATGAAATGTGTAATTTGTTGTATTCATTTATACACCTAAAAAGTTGAATTAACAATTCCTGTGATGCTTGTGATTTTCCTTTGCGTTGTTATTAAGTGGGGTATACATTGTTGATAGTTTAATGAAGTTGGGATTTCTTAAAATGGCTGCTTTTGGAGTTGCATGTGTTCTTCTGGTTAAGCAATGAGCAAACTCCTCTAAAACTATGTAAATGGATTATAATATTTTTCTGGATTTATTATGTTTGTTGATTTGGTTGAAATGATACGTTTTAAAAATTACCTCCTTATTAGTTACTATATCATGTTTTATTACAATAAGCTGGTAACTCACTTAACTGCCTCCATCTAATCCAGGACTACAATCAAGAAGAAGGTAGTATATATTCTCGAGTTCCTGAAGTTGGAAAGTGGAACGAAAACCAAAAATGAGGCTTCTAACTCATAACATGTTATCATCAAATATAAAAGGTGTAGTTAACGGTTTCCCACTAATAATTGAGGTGGAGAAAGTGGTGGAAAAGGAGGTGGACTTCAACCCCGACTTCCTCAAAAACATGTTTGCTAAAATTGAATGGAAGGCACTTGTGGAAGCTTCTAGAACGATGGGCTACTCTGAGTTACCAGACAATGCTGAATCCACCATGCTCGACTCTGAGGATTTCCTTCACAAGTTCCACCATGCACTTCTAGAGCTTCATCTTGAGGAGGGTGCGTTAGTTTGTCCTGAGACAGGTCGTAAGTTTCCTGTAAACAAAGGAATCCCCAACATGCTCCTTCATGAAGATGAGGTATGAGTGTTTGTGTCATGTTGACATTTAGAGCTGTTGATGTTTAGGTTTTGAGGGTAATATTTTGTTATGCGTTGTTGGGCGTATTTTGTGAAATTATATGATTCAATATTTTGAGGAATTTGATCTCATTTGAGATTTGTGGGAGCTTATTACTACTGGGTGTTCGTCTTCATTGATATTCACTAAGTTTTCATTTTATGTGTTCAAGTGTATCTAAATCCATGAGATGAATGCTGTATGGCTTTCTGAAAGATCTTTTTGATATATTTAGGCTTGTGACATTTAAGTTTGTCTATAGAATACCAAATTAATCTGATAAGCATTTGACTTCGAATCAGCTTTGCTGTTTATTCTTTAGGAGTTAGTTAACGGAATAGGGGTTGAGATATTGGAGGTGCACTTGTTTTGGTTCTTTAAAGTTGAACTCTCTTTACCTGGAATGGAAGAACTAAACGTACTTTAATATCGAGGTCAGGCTAGACCCTTTTTTTTCTTTTCATTAAAGCAGTAAAGGATCTATTATCGTATTATTATTATTATTATTTTTTTATTATTAGGGTGAATAACATTTGACTACCTTGAAGTTAGGTGTATTTACAAATCGATCCCTCCAAAAAGCCATAGCTGAAATCTCAAGTGGGGATATTATTGGAAGATTTTACACATTAAAAATATCAGGAATGATAAGGCAATTTTCCAAACTAGAAGGATTGATTTGTATTTTCACCTAACTTCAAGGATAACAGATGTAATTTGCCCGTATTATTATTATTGATAGCATTGCGACCCGCTAAATGTTGAGGTTGCCCACAATTAACCCTATAGCTTATATGGGTAGGTATAATAAACTCACCATATTAAACTAGGATTTTTTGCTTCAACCCTAACTTTACGTTTCCAGTTGAGCAACAAGTACAATTGAAGATGCTTAAATATCTCAAACCTAAGTGCTGAATTCAAGCGATGTTCAACGGCACACAAACCACAAAACATACGAGTAGGAAACAAAAAAGCATCTCCAACATGATGGCAAATGCGTGTTATGTATATTCTCTTTATATATATCCCGATAAATGCTTGTATATTTATATATATGTACGTATATCAAACTACACCTGTAGCAGCAACTTAAAGTTTCCCCCTTCAGAAAAATATAGCAAGATTATCAGCACGAGTATCCAAGAAGCTCATAATATGATCACCTCTACAATCTCACCCAATTTCGATCTTCAAGAATACATGGCAACAAAGGCAAATACGGTCAACACAGCCCTTGAACTCGCTATCCCACTCCAAAACCGAACCAAAATCAACGAGTCCATGAGGCATTCCCTCCTCCCTGATGAGAAACGAATCCGCGCCGTACTCTGTATGGCAGCATCCGAGCTAGTCGGAGGAGACGAAGCCTTAGCCATGCCCATAGCTTGTGCGGTCGAGATGATCCACACAATGTCGTTGCTCATCCACAATGGCTTTAGAGAGGCAACCACTCTCCTAGCCAGCGGTTCCCTATTGTCCCTCGCTTTCAAGCACGTGGCAGTCGAGTCTAGAAATGTCGACCCGCAAAGAGTTGTTCGAGTTGTTGCTGAGCTGGCATCGGCTGTCGGATCAAAAGGGCTCGTCTCGGGGGAGCTAGCGGACCTACGTAGTGAGGCAAAGGAAGAAGTGGGTCTTGAGGAATTAGAGTATATTCATGTCCACAAGACGTCGAAGCTCTTTGAGGCGGCGGTTGTGTGTGGAGCGGTTTTGGGTGGAGGAGATGGGGTTGCGGTCGAGAGATTGAGGAAGTATGGGAGATATATAGGGCAGCTTTATGAGGTGGTGGATGATATTTTGGATGTGGCGAAGACGTCGGAGGAACTGGAGAAGAAGATGGTTGCAGGAAAAGATTTGGTTAGCAATACGACAACGTATCCTAGGGTTATGGGGATTGAAAACGCGGAGGAGTTCGCGGTGGAACTTTCAGCGAAAGCCATGGAAGAGCTCAGCCACTTTGATGATTTGAAGGCAGCACCGCTGTATCATTTCATTGATTATGTGGCTTCCCGCCACAGCTAAGAATGTAATTATAATATTCAAGAATTGGCCTTATTGTATCTCATGAGTATATATCTCTATTAATTAATTAATTAATTATGCATGTAGACTAAGTAAAATTAGTTTCTTGTGAGGTGAACTGTCTCATAAAATTAGTATGATGATCAAGTACGATTTGTCGTGAATTTGAAATGTTTTGTATTTGATGCTGCTTCTCACAAACGGAACATATTTTGAATTTTCTATGACGCTATGCATTGCAACTGTTATTCTATCTTTATGGATCCTTTCATAAGCTCGCATTCGACTATTTCAAACGTAGTCCTTCACAAGAAACCATCAATTCGCTAAAGGAAAATTTGTGGACGACAATAACCTATGATCATAACTTTACTCTGTTTGTGATAAAAATACAATGTTTAAGTGAATTTGAGTGTTGAGTAATGCATTTTGTCACACGTATGTTCTACATGACATAAATTTGGACTGGTATAGATTACACAGAATAGAATTAATCATTAATGACTTTCCAAACACATGTGTTTCTTTTTTGTTTCTTGTGGGCTTTTGATATGAGTTGGCTCATAATATTAATTCGCCCCAAACCCACACTTATTAGTCAAGTCCAGAGGATAAGAAGCAAAACCCATGAAGTCCAGAGTTGATCCAGGCCGTACATAGTGCCAAGGATCAAGGGTTCAGATAGCGCCAAGTGTCCCCTAAATTCTACTTAGAATATTATAAATAGATCACTTTCCACATTGGGAAGGGCAACTTGTATACTTTACTCAAATGATATTGAATGAATAATAGTATCTCGTTCTTACAGCTTATTCGATTCTTATTAGGCTGGTGAACTAGGAACTTGTAAGGTTCGAAGGTCGGGATCGTAGATCCCGATCCTAAGGTCCAACTGAGTTCGTCCAATTAAATTATGCAACCCATTGTCTCTTTTCTGTTTCTTGTGGGGTTTAATTACACTTGGGTTTTTTTGTAATTATGAAACTTTTGTAGAGGGTAAATTCAATTGTTTGACAAAGAGGGTCACCATTTATAATTTAACTAATTTTCATGTGCCAAAATATAATAATTAAACTTTTTTTTTTCTTATGGTTTATTTGAATTCGTGTGATGATGACAATGTACAGAGTATATTCTGCTGCAAATCGAATAAGATCTTATTTCTTACACTCTACGTACCTTGGAATCACATGCATGGAGCAGCATATAAATATAGCAGTGGTGTTCGTTCAACTGAAGATAAGTACGATTGAAGATATATAGTTATATACTTAAAAAGTTATTTAATAAAAAATACTTTCATTAAACTTTCAAATCCAAGTTACTTAAAGACTTGGCAGAAGCTAGCCAGACATCGTGAAACCGGACATGGCATTGTCCAATCCACGTTTAACGCCACAACCACATGTAAAAACATACGAGTAGAGAACAAAAAAGCATCTCAAATTAACATGGGAAATGCATGTATATATATATAATGTATATATATATATATATATATATATATATATATATTATGACCATGACAGTTCTAGCTAGCAAAAATACTTGCTTAGATTCAAAAACCTCACAGCCACCATTGAAAACTCAACCAGAAACCACCATGAATACTGCAGACACATCTATTGCTCAACCATCTATCCAAGTCCAAGAAACTCAAATCACCACTTCCCTCAATCAACTAAACCTAGATTCCCACAATTTAAATTTCCAAGAATACATAACAACAAAGGCAAAGAAAGTCAACACGGCCCTCGACGAAGCCGTCCCCCTCCAAAACCCAATCAAAATCCACGAAGCCATGAGGTACTCCCTCCTGGCTGGTGGAAAACGGGCCCGACCCATCCTCTGCCTAGCAGCCTGCCAGCTAGTTGGAGGGGCTGAGCCCACGGCCATCCCAATGGCCTGCGCCATTGAGATGATCCATACGGCCTCACTCATCCACGATGACCTCCCGTGCATGGACAACGATGACCTGCGCAGAGGAAAGCCAACGAACCACAAGGTTTTCGGGGAGGAGACCGCGTGTTTAGCTGGTGTAGCGCTATTGGCCCTTGCTTTCGAGCACGTGGCGGCCGAGACTAGAGACGTGGACCCGCAGATAGTGGTTCAAGTCATCGGGGAGTTGGGGTTGGCCGTGGGGTCGGAAGGGCTCGTGGCGGGGCAAATGGAGGATTTGGATAGTGAGGGAAAGGAAGTGAGTCTTGATGAGTTGGAGTTCATTCATGTCCACAAGACGTCGAAGCTCTTTGAGGCTGCGGTTGTGTGTGGCGCGGTCTTAGGTGGAGCGGATGGGGTTGAGGTCGAGAGGTTGAGGAAGTACGCGAGGTGTGTGGGGCTACTTTTTCAGGTGGTGGATGATATTTTGGACGTGACGAAGTCGTCTGAGGAGTTGGGGAAGACAGCTGGGAAAGATTTAGTTAGCGATAAGGCGACATATCCTAGGCTCATGGGGATTGAAAAGGCGAAGGAGTTTGCTGGAGAATTGGTGTCGAAAGCCAAGGAGGAGATAAGCCACTTTGATGCTTTGAGGGCGGTGCCGTTGTATTATTTTGTTGATTATGTAGCTTCCCGCAGAAACTAATTAATAGTGTCCTGCTAATATCAGAGCTTAAGGTGATAGATGGGATGCCTGTGAAGTGAGAATACATATCTCTAATAAGTGCTGAAGTAAAACTATATATAATTTGATTGTATTGTTGCAACTTTAGTTAATGAATTATGTACATGATTCAGGTAACTTGTTTCTTCTGGCAATTGCATAAAAGTCATTAATCAAGCCATGTCAACGAATAATGAAGTATGACTCGTGAATTTGCAATACTCTAATTTCCTATATATACAAAATATCTCTACCAAGAAAAATGACAAAAAAATTAAAGAAAACTTCTCGATCCCCAGTAGAATTGTAATGATAGTATTCGATACAATGTTGAAATACGAAACTTACAGTTATTTCTATTTGCTTCCATATTCAGATTTTATATTTGGCGTTAATATCTAATTATATTTTCTAGATCTTATATTTGCTTTGTTTTATGTTCTATTTAGTACACTTTGGAGTTTGGATGGTATAAGAACCGAAGATATTATTAGTAAATATATCCTTAGAAAAATAATTTAAGAATAAAAATATTGTAATTGCTCATAATATACATATTTTTTCTTCATTTCATCTAATTCATTTGGAATATTTTTCTTATTGACGTACATTTCAGTTTATAATATTCATATTTAAAATATAAAATTATAAATTACTAAAAATATCATATTCATCCTTTCATAACTATAATTTTTCATGTAAATTGAATTTCAAAAGGCATAAGAGATTTGAGGTTGGACTCCTTGCAATGATAAGAATCGAATTGTGCACGTGAATTTTAAAAAAAGAAAAAAATTCAAAAGACCTAACCGACAATGACGCTCACCCAAAAATGCTTGATCAAAATTAAAAAAACACAACCTAAAGATCTAAATCCAAATTGTTTTTAATTACCTTTAAACAAAGGGGGAAATGAAATTAACAGAATTAAAATAAAAGCAACAATAGTTAAACAATCAGGTTTGAGCCCCGTTCCGGAACCCTAGCCATGGACTCCACCTTAATTCAACCCCAAAACAAGCCCTCCGCTTCAAAACTCCCAATCAAACGCAAAACCCCCGACCCTAATCCTCCACCACTCGACCCAATTGAAGGCAGAGCTCCGCCGTTTAAGTTCCACCGCATATGGACCGAACCCGACGAGATCCGCTTCTTGCAGGGCCTATTGGATTGCTCTTCTCAGAACCTAGCCTTTCCCAGGGACTTGGGGATATTCTACGCCCGATTTTCCAACACCATGTCGCAGCCGTACACCAAATCCCAGCTCTCCGAGAAGCTCCGGAGGCTCCGAAAGAAGTTTCGGGTCATTTCCACCCGCTTATCCAAGGGTCTGGATCGATCGCAGTTGTCGCTTCATGATCGTGAGCTTTACGACTTGTCGAAGCAGCTCTGGCATCCGGACTATGCGGCCACCTCGCCTTTCAGTGGCGCCAGAAATGTGAGTGTGAATCACAGTATTATCATTAATAATCATGATAATAATACTAATAGTAATTCTAATGGTGTTGATGGTGATGGGAATCTGAAAAAATCAGACCTTGTTGGAATCAAGGTCGATTTTTCTCCTACTTTGCCGGCGGTCGTGTCTGGTTTTGATCAAGAGAATGATGTGAATTATCCCAATTTGGAGTTGGATTGTGAGGTTGGAGATCTTTGTGATGGGGATGATAAAAATGAAGAAATAAAGTTGAGTGAGGTGAATGTGGAGCTTGAAGGGGAAGAAGAGGCAGCCATGGAGGATGAGGGAAATGATACGTTTGGTGGAAGGGTAGAGGCCATGAAAGTGGGACCCGCACAGAATCTCGATTACGGCTGTGAGGATAAAATAGGGGAAGTGGCTGCAAAAGTGGTGATGAATGTATTTGATGAGTGTTTTAAGGATGTTAGAAGAAGGCTTCTAGTAGGTCGAGGTGGCGAAAGGGTGGGTGCAGAGAGTTTCCAAGTACGTTGGCTGCAGCAACGAGTTGCAGAGTTGGATGTATTAGGTAGCCGATTAAGATTGGTTCTTGAGCATTCTCTACGAAAGCATTGAGTAAATATGAAAATTGAAAAGAAATATAAATGGGATCAGTAGAGAGATAAAAAAATCCCCCTTTTTGCAGTCTTGTTATGTTTATATTAGTCTAGATGCTTGAGGGAATTGTAAATTTGGTAGTGGAATATGAAGAGTTCTTGGTTTTTTTTAGGCTATACATTTCTTTTGGTTTTCTGTTTTGGCTAGTCTATATTTTATCTGCCTTAATATTTAACTAAATGGTAATTATGGTATTCTAAAACAGGAATCCATCCAAAGCTAGTGCACAATATGCATCATTATCTTTAATATAGTGCTTGATAATGGGTTGTTCTTTGGACCTTCTTACGTTGATTGTATGTCTTAATAGTTTCCCTGGGGGATACTTTATTGAAGATAGAAATGCCCCTTACTCGCGTTAAATGTAGGCGAAAGAAAATGGGACAACGCCAAGGAACTATATAGGAAAGTTTCCATTGTTTGAGAGCAGCATCTAAGGTATTGGGCTACTTTCTCTGTTTGTTCGTTAATGACTCGCCCCATATTTTATCATTCAAAGGTTTAGTATTTATTTTTTATCTCGGTCTTAAAGTATTTCTTGCTCAAGAAAAATGTGCTCGTTTCGGAATTCATCTGAAGATGAGGTTATTGGTTGTACTTGGCTGTTTGTTCTGTTACTGTTAGTTATATTTATGGTATTGCATATGTGTTGGGCGGGGGCTGGTGTCTTCTTTAGTTCCTAGTTTCCGGCTCTTCTCCTTTGTTTTGTTTGGTAATCTACATTTGTTATTTCATAGCAGATCACATTGTTTTAACAGTTTATGACATTTACGGAAAAAACACCCTGCAACCTTGATGCCTTACGAAAATTACCCTCAGGTTTTGCAAATCATAACGAATACTCCCTAAAACTAACGGAAGATTGTTGACAATCGTTGACTCGGGATGATTTTTGTAATTTTCAAGGTTTGAGTGTGTTTTTCATAAAACAAACAAACAAACCAATGCCCTTCTGGTTTTTTGTGACGACTTGGCTCTTTCCTTGGGGCTTATCTTTTGGTGGACTGGGTTGTAATGAATTATTTTTTAAAACTGAAAAACACAGAGAATAAATCGGCTTCAAACTTGCAAGTCACAACCTAAACACAATGATCGCATTTTTACTGAAATTTTGTATTTCGCATTTAGATGACGTGTCCATAAGCATGAAGTGATGAAACTGATTATCAAAATCTCTTTGAGATAAGAACATAGATTGAAATAGTCCAACTATAAAACTAATTTGGATCAAAATTTAAAAGTAACTTAGCTGTATACTGAATAATTTCATGAGAAATTTAATATTGCACCTGAAAAAATATGTAATAGTCCATATATAAACTAATTTGGATCAAAATTTCGAATTAACTTAGCTGTATACTAAATAATTTCATGAGAAATTTAATATTGCACCTGAAAAAATATGTAACACTTTGCCCTAATAGCTCGAATCAGAGGGTTGATTTGTAAATATATTAAATTTTGAGATATTGAAATACTGAAATGTAATTTACTCTAAGCTTTATTGAGTTGATGCCAACAAGATTAAAAGCTCTAAATCACTTTTTCAGTAAAATCAATTTAAATATCAAATACTCGCAACCAATTAAACTATATCCACTATACATAGACGGACCAACAAACCAATTTTTGATAGACCAAATCCCAATTGATAGGTTTCAACATCTCCACTCAATTTCCATTTGTTCTTGATTAGTTGATTACGCAATAATCCTAACCCAAATTGGGTGGAGTATGGTGTAATCATCGGATTAATAAAAAAACAATAATGAAAAAACAAAGTAATTTTCTTGGTAAAGAATTTGGTAAGAGGAATCTGTTAGGATCCCATCACTCACAAACTGTTCTTCTCTGTCTGCAGCTTTGTCTTTGCCTGTGAGAGGTTCAGATTGGCCCATTAACTCCGGCCTCATCTCCCTCACCCACTCTTCAGTTTTCACTGGTCTGCATCTTTCTCTCTCTCTGCATTTCTAACTCCTATTTTTGTCGTGTATTATATTTCGCTCATGTGGCTCTGATTTTAGCCAAGATTCGCTCAATTCGTGTGTAATTACTATCCTCTATTGCGCACTTTTATAAACAAAGGAATATTAACGCATCAAAATCTAATAAAGCCCTCGTCGTCTAAATCTACCTCTCACTCCTTGAGTCGGGCAGGCAACCAGTTGCCGATCTTTTCATTTTAATAAGCTCTACTTGGAAACTAACTAATGCCCTTTTGGTATTTTCTATTTTGAATTTGATTCTTTTTCTTAATTTAAATATCTTATGCATTTATGTCTCCACGGAGGTCTATATTTATGCCGTGATTGACTGTCTTATTCTGTGATTTAAAATCTTAGATTGCATTTCTGGGATTTTAGCTCAAAAGGGCGTCGTCATTTATTTGGTTGTCCATTGGTGATATAATCATCTCGGATTAAAAGAGGCCGAGCGAGGTTATTTTTACAAAAGGGGGCCAGCAAGGTGAGTTCTTTTTTATTCTTTTCTTCTCCTTTTTCTTTTTTTGGGCCTTTTCTCTCGATCATTTTTTGACTCTCTTGGAAAATTGATGATCTTTTACATGTCATCATAAATCTTTAGAGGTAATAAAGGCCTTAACCTTTCCGACTGGACGAATCTGAATATCCATCTTGAGGTGAATTCAATTAGTTTAAGTGGTTCCTAAGTGATGCTTGGTCTCTGAATAGTTAATTGTATGCGGTTCTTATTTGCAAATGTGTTTCAGTTCTTGATAATTTTGAGATTTTATCGAACCAAATAGATAAAGAAAACTTAGGTTTGATGCTTTTGATTTTTTAATGGTGATTGAAGGGGCTAAGGGTACATACTATTTGACTTAAATACATAGATTCTTTTATACATGGAGCTCAGAAAATAGTTCGCTTTCTGTACCCTCTAAACCATTTGAAAGATTGACTCTGAGAAAATACAGCAGTTAGAATGTCCTTTGTGAGTTCCACTTTCCATGCCCATTTAAAATAGTAGAGGTGATTGCAAAATGTATAATCAATTGTGCAAGATCATTCATGTCTTAACATTCTTGAGGTTGGAGATTACAGAGTATGTGCAATATGATTTGAAGCAATCCTGCTTTCTTAGCTGTTTGCTTATTTACCAGTGGAATAGTGGCCTAATCTAGAAATAGTAAGATATCTCTCTTCGAAAATTTAGAAGAGAAACTTCATATGCCAAAGAAAAAACTGAAAATGTTTAATCCATAGAAAAATGATGGGCTCTATTGGTCTGCTCATTAGCTTTTGGTCTGATGGATTTTTGGTTGTGTATTTTTATTCAGTGACTATATTTTTTCTTATTTGCTATTTGATGCATTTTTTGTGCTCTATACAGAATTCCCATGACTTTCTACTATCTCCTAGTGCGTTGTGTATATAGTAAAACTAAGGTTTATCATATCTCAATTGTGAAAAGGTGCTAGTTTTTCAGGAGTCAGGTCCTCTTTTTTTCATCCATTGGTGCTTTTGTAGACTTAGATCGTTATTTCAAGTTCATTTGTGCTGCAATGTGACATTATCACTCATTTTACCTCTTAAAAATTGCATCTTGTGATGGTGGTATCCTCATAACATGGTCCTACTAATTTGATACAAGGATAATTCTCCTCTGCATTGTTTCCCGTATTTGCAAACTATGAGTTATTATAAAAAATATAATTCTTCTCATATATTTTTTTTGTCAGAATTCTTCTCATATTGCATGAACTGTATGTCTGACAAAATTTACTATTTGCTTAATTACCCCCGACTGATTTCCATAATTTTCATCATTATGGTTTACGACTGTCTCTAATATTTCACTTGCTTGTGCTAAAAAACTGTTGCAGATGGGTGATGTAGCTAAAGATTTAACAGCCGGTACAGTCGGAGGGGCAGCACAATTGGTAGTCGGGCACCCTTTCGACACCATTAAGGTCAAACTCCAAAGTCAACCTTCTCCGGTTCCCGGTCAGCCTCCAAAATATGCAGGGGCCATAGATGCTGTTAAGCAAACATTGGCTGCCGAAGGTCCGCGAGGTTTGTACAAAGGCATGGGGGCCCCACTTGCCACAGTGGCGGCCTTCAATGCAGTGCTGTTCACAGTTAGAGGACAGATGGAGGCGTATTTGAGGTCCGCACCAGGTGTTCCTCTTTCAGTCAGCCAGCAGGTTGTTTGTGGGGCCGGAGCTGGACTTGCTGTCTCGTTTCTTGCTTGCCCAACTGAATTGATCAAGTGCAGGTTGGTATTTGAATTGCATGCTTAAAAATGCATATTATTTCATACGGAAAGCCGAAACCAAATTTTCTCCACAGTGAAAGAACGAAGGAATGAAGTAGAGTATAACTAGACTTTATTACATCTACGCCCTTTTGAAGATTGCAATATTACAGTTGGTACTGCTAGTTTGACAAATTATAAACAACTCCCCAAAAATGTTTAGAAGTACACAAACCACCCCCTAATTTAGAGAGTCGTTTGTGTAATATTGAAAAATTATTGAGGGTGGTTTGTAGTCTTTTCAAACTTGTGGGTATCGAATGTATATTGCAATCTCGGAGGGGGTATAAATGCTCAATTTGTTCAATGGGAAATGTGATGCCACCTGCATATGTGATAAAGTGGAAATGCTGATATCATACAATTTAATCTAGTGATAAACAATCTAATTGGGTGTATAACGGTCAACACACAAAATTTTGGGATATCCCGTCATCTTTTCAAACGGAACCCTAGCCATATAGGATTTTTTGGCAATTTTCGAACTCTCATAGGGTGTATTTGTAATACTTTGACTAAAAGGGGTGAAATTGTAATTTTCTATACTCCTGTGGGGTCTAAATGTAATTATTCCTATATTCCATGATACAGACTGCAAGCCCAGAGTTCACTAGCAACTACCGGCCCGGGAACCGTGACCCTGAAATACGGTGGGCCCATGGACGTGGCGAGACACGTTCTTCAATCAGAAGGAGGCGCGAGAGGTCTATTCAAGGGGATCGTTCCCACATTAGCTCGTGAAGTACCAGGAAATGCTGCTATGTTTGGTGTCTACGAAGGATTCAAACAGTATCTTGCTGGAGGGCAGGACACGTCCAGTTTAGGACGAGGCTCGCTTATCTTAGCAGGCGGCTTAGCTGGTGCGTCGTTCTGGGCTTCGGTTTATCCAACTGATGTTGTCAAGAGCGTGCTCCAGGTTGATGACTATAAAAATCCTAAGTTTTCGGGATCGATCGATGCGTTTAAGAAGATCTTGAAATCCGAAGGGGTTAAGGGGCTTTATAAGGGTTTTGGGCCTGCAATGGCACGTAGTGTTCCTGCTAATGCAGCGTGTTTCTTGGCGTATGAAGTTACTAGGTCTAGTTTGGGGTGATTTGATTCGTTTTTTTGGGATGTTGGAATATTATTATGCATTTTGCGCAAATGAATTGTTTGGAATCTTGAAGATGTTTGATCCTTATTTATGGAATTTCTGATTGGAAACATGAAGGTTTTTCTTTTTTATTGAAAAATATATTGTCGTTGTGATATTGGGGAATTTCTGAGTTCAGTTTTTAGGCTCTTGTATCACAAGACTTGTTCTATTTGAAAAAAAGTTCAAAATGAGTGCTTTTGTGTTCTTTTCTTCGAAAACAAGGGAAGAGATTTTGGAATGCTTACTTCTACTTTAGTTGAGCAAAAGAAAAAGCTAATAACTATAAGGACTTCTTACCTAACTTTTAGCAGCTTTTGATTTTTTTGAATAGATTTTTATTTTTGAACATTATCAATTTAAAAAAAAATAAAATCTTATTAAGTATTTCGAAGGAAATATCAAAAAATCAAAAAGAAAAATCTTGCACACGCTTGGAAAAGCCAGTTAATGAGAAAACTTTTCTTTTCTCACTCGAAATCACTTTTTCCTAATCTGAAAATAAAGCAAAAAAACATAATCATGCTCATCCGGCTCCCACGGCCATGATGGTTAATTTAAATTTCCCAATAAGTAGATTTCTTTTTGGAAAAAAAAAAGGTAAAATAATAACTTATGGAAGAAAAGGATGATGTAAACAAAAGGTTAATACTTAATTGAGGACCTTAAGCTGAAAAAAAGTAGAAAAAGTTGCTTTTGAACCCACTAAAAAGTCTACAACAATGTCTAAAGTTGTTTAGACAATTTAGAGATAGTAAGCCATCGCTTTCACAGTCCCTAATTTGGTCCATTTTGTTCACTTTTATCAATTTTCAACTTTTCTTTCTTCCCAACATGCTGTCCATTCTTGACAGCTATGCTTTATTAAATTCTTTCAAATCATCCCGAGATTTGAAAAATTACAAAATATACTCTAATATCTGATAGCTTGTTAAGGAAAAAATAGTAAATCTAAAAAAAAAAGAGAGATAACATTATTAATTTCCGTCAACAACTTAATGAATGCAATAAAAATTATTTGCCACATTCAATAGTTTTCCAAATCTTAGGGTATATTTCTGTAATTAGGTAAAATAACAAATGAGTATATATAACTATAATTATTCCTAATAATAATTGATGGTTTGGACTTTGGAGCGTACTGTTATGAAATCTGAATTGCAATCCTTGTGGGCCTAGAGAATAACATAATATGTATCTAAATTATAGAAAGAAAAAAAAAAGGCATAAAGAAGGTATTATTAATTAATTCCTTATTATGAACTAAATCGTACCCCTTTTGGTGGATTTACCAGCCTAGCAACTCATTATGCAGATGCTGATGGGCTGGAAAATTGTTCTACTTGCAACTATAGAATGTACAAATCACAATAACCTTTCCTTTTTTGATAGTATAATATAAAAAATGTGTAACTTTACAGCAACATTCTGCAATAAAATCAACTTCATTTGTCTTCATAATTAGGGACGAAGGCACGAAGATCTCATATTATATTGGAGTAGCTTATCGGTTCGGTACTATGTTAGTTTAAAAGAAAAACACGAGTACAAAAATCTGAGAGGGACGGCAGATACATAATTATATCATTTATTAGTTTAAATCGAATAATAGTCATCAATTGGCCAATCAAAAGCACGAGTTATATATGACAATTCGTTAATTGCTCTAACTAATGATGAAATTAAAAAAGAGACTGAATTTAAATAACAGAAAATTAAAAAAATTATATCTACATATCTGTTTATGTCCGTCTGCATGCGCGTGCATAATATCGCAGGTGATTTTGACTTTTCATAGTTGGTGCGAGTGTAAAACACCTTTCACTAAATAAGAAAGCCCAATTACATTTAATATCCCTAAGATTTTCTTTAATTACAATTTAGTTCCTCTATTTTCACAAAAAACTCTCTTATATTATATTTTATTACAAAAAATTCCTTAAAGTTATACAATGTGAAGACGAAAAATACAAATAATTAGTCTATTTCAGGGAATATTTTGTAATAAAGTAAAATGTCAGTAAATTTCTGATGATTTATAGAAATAGAGGGACTAAGCTGTAATTGACACAAATTTCAGAGGTAGTAAATGCAATTTCCCAAACCAGAAAGTAGTAATTAAAAAAAATGTAATGTGCACAAGCATGTAGTGGGGAAATATTGCCGGTCCAAGAAAAGTTCAATCACATCACTAAAACTTGACACTACCTTTTTCACATAAAATATTTCATATGAATATCAATATATAACATAATTACTAACTAAACATCAAAATCATCGTCATTCTTCAACTATTGTTAGTTTGTTACAATGAAATACTAATTTCAATTCATATGAGCTTTCAGAAAGAGTGAAAACACACACACACACACAGTGCATCTTCATGCCAAGCAACAGCCATGGCGGGCAACAAATTTGCAACAATGCTGCACAAAACCTGCCATAAAACTATTGTGATTCTAATCTATGCAGTTCTTGAGTGGATTCTAATTCTCCTCCTCCTTTTAAACTCCTTATTCTCATATCTCATATCAAAGTTTGCCAAATACTTTGGCCTCAAACCATCCTGCACTTGGTGCACCAGATTAGACCACATTTTCGACTCGAACGCTAAGCAAGAGAACTCATATCGTCGTCATCATGTCTGCGAATCACACGGTGCTGAGATCTCGAAACTGGCCTACTGCACCAATCACAGAAGATTAGCCGAATCCACAAATTTGTGTAGAGATTGCTCGTCGACAAACGAAATCTCGTCTATGATTGCTTTCTTTACTTGGGTGAGGGAGGGTACACCGGAATACGGTGAGGATCAGAGTCATAGTCGTCGGTGTTCTTGCTGTGATGAAATCTTGAGCAGAGACAATCTCTACCGTCCATCTTTTCTGTTTAAGCCTACATGGGATGTTCTTGATTATTATATTCAGAAAAAAGGCTCTGTTGCAGAAGTGGTGGATTTGGAAACTACAACTGTAACTAATAAATCATTGTCTGACAAAGTAGATCAGACGAACAATGAGATGAAGATGCAAATGCAAATGCAATCTGACTTCACTTACGAATCTATTGATGATCCGTTGTCGAGCCTCGGATGCAATGAAGACGATGAAGATGATGATGAGTCTCTTTATATAACTGATATGCTTTTGCGAAATTCAGAGTATACAGACTCTGATAGATTCATATGCATTGAGCTGATTGATACCGAGAATAAAGAAAGTACTGATGAAGGAGATGAGGATAAACAACTTTCATCAGTTGAAGTCCATTCAGAAGAGGCTGATTTGGTGTCAAGTCAAATGGATGAATACAAGAAACAAGAGGAAGCTGAAGCAGAAGCAGAAGCAGAAACAGCAGAGGTTAAAGGGCTCGATAATTTTGAAGGTACTTTTGAAGGACTAGCTTACAGAAATTGGAAAAATATCATTTTTTGTTTATCCTATATGTTATGCCTCATTCAACTAATTTTGGACATTGCATTCAATATTCTCGGAAATTGTCTCCATTTAGCTGTCTAGCTAATTTGCATTCAATATTTAACTCTGACTGCACTAAATTATTACAAGGAATTTGACTTTATCACGAGATAATCCATTAAATATCTAATAGGAGTTTGATGAAAGAGACAGGAAGACTAAAATTGAGACAATTCAGAAGATGTGAGGGATAATTACGCTTACACCCTTTCGACTTTGACCTAAATACAGCTAGAGGGGGGTTTATCTGTATTTAGTCCAAAGTCGAGCGGGTGAGTGTTATCATTCCATAACACTAAATATGAAGGCCTAACATATGAGACCAAAAATGCGATTTTCCCTACTGAAATCCATCTGTCTCATTTTGTTTTAATTTTAATTTCCTTTGATTAATCTGAACGAAAAGATTTATGCAAATCATATGTATTAGATCAACTCCATTAGGTCATGAAGGAGAAAAAAGAGCATTATATAACAACTTTCTAATATTGAAAACCACTATACATCTATGAATACAGAGAAAGAGGTGGAAGAAGAAGAGAAACACACTCCTGACGTCTTGATCACCAAAAATCTCCATAACGAAATGATAAATTCTGAGAAAGTGGAGAAATCTTTTGAAGGAAGTGTAATAAGTGAGATGGAAGTTGACAACGAGTCTCTAATGACAACAGAACATTTGAAAACCACTGTAGAAGCTCAACAAAAAGCTCTGAATGCATTATACACAGAATTAGAGGAAGAAAGAAAAGCTGCTGCAGAAGCTGCAAACGAAACGATGGCAATGATAACAAAGCTTCAAGAAGAAAAGGCCGCAATTCAAACGGAAGCACTTCAGTACCAAAGAATGATGGAAGAACAAGCTGAATACGATCAGGAAGCTCTGCAGCTTTTGAACGATCTCATGAACAAGAGAGACAAGGAGAAGCAACGGCTCGAAAAGGAGCTGGAAGTGTGTAGAAATAAGTTGTCGGAGTACGAGATGGAGATTTTCAGAAGTAGAAAGGGGAGTGGCGAAAGCAATTATAATCGTTCCAACTGTGGAGACGAGTTATACAATGATGTCGGCCCTGATATTCATCAAGAGCAGAATTTAAGAAATGCTTTGGAATTTATGCCTGACATTTCCTTAGCAGAATTTGATGAAGAAAGGTTGAGCATTCTTGAGGAGCTTAAGAGCTTGGAAGCCAAACTGTTTGCATTGCATGATGATGATGGGGCAGAAATGCAATTATCTGAAAATGTTGTGGCGAAAGAACTACTCCCGCTTTTCGATGCAACTGAAAATGGGGAGGAAATGGAAAAAGATCGTTCAGGAGGGGCGGAATTGCAAGAAAGTAATAAAGTGATTATGCATGAGGAACTTGTGCATGTTTATGAGAGGCTACAAGCTCTTGAAGCAGATAAAGAGTTTTTAAAGCATTGTATTCGCTCAATGATGAACGGAAATAAAGGACTGCCTCTTTTACATGAAATCTTGCAGCATCTTCGTGATTTGAGGTCTGTCGAATTGCTCTCTGAGGAGATTCCATCAGCAGAAAATATTTATTCATCCTCAACTTGTGTAACTGAAGCAACAAGTGCTTTTAGTTAAGTTGATGTATTTACAGCTTGAACCTATCATTGTTGTTTCTATGAGGAAAAGCACATGAACCTGTTTATTTCATCAGTTTTCTGCAAGTTATGGGTAATTTTATGGCTATAGAAACAGACCAATGCTTTGATCATTGTGTATTGATCGATCTGTAGTTTGTGTAATTTAGCATCCTCTTGTGATCTCCTAGAAGAGTTTTGTTAACTTAATGGGGAATGTGGCTAAACTTAAGAAAGAAAACTTTACGCTCTCGTCGGCTCTATTTTTTTTTTTTAAAAAAAGAAACGTAAGAAAGAAAAAGTCAAAAAACTCATAATTATTACGATTTGGGGTTTAGTTTTGGTTTTTGAACTTAGTATGGTATACTCCTAGACTTGAAAAGATTTGTTTTGGATTTAGAAAATGTTCAGTTTTGTCTTGTAAAAGATCTCTTCGAAATGTTAGGATAAGGTAGACTTATAGAACTTATGATGTTACTCATACTAAATTTGTAATTGATATGGTGAAGGCTAGAGAACCTTTAGTTTGGTACACAAAATTTAAGTAATTTGTAATCCCCGAAAAATGATGAAGAAAATTTTAATTTTAATCTAGCCCCCTTAATCAATATCTTGGTTCCGTCCAACATAAACTATTTCGGACTTATAATTGTAATCTGAAATTTTTATTTTTCTTGAATTTGCAACTTAACTTATTTCGGGCTTATAATTATAATCCGAACTTTTCAATTTTTTTTAAATTTGCAACCTAAATTTTTCTTTTCTTTTTTTTTTTCTTTTTTTAATTTGCAACCTAAAACTATTTGTTTTGAAAGTCCACCAAGTTGCAAATATTGATAAATTCAATTAGTATAGATTGCAATTAAAATATAATATAGTTTATAACTCCTATTTAATTATAAAACTATATAATTACTTTATAAAAAATTAAAATTAAAAATTTTATTAAAAAATAATTTAAAATAAATTTTAACTAATCACTATGAAATTTATATTTAAGTACTAAATTATATATGATTGGAGAAAAACTTAACCGTATTTATAATCTAAATATAATATTTAAGTTGTACATAAAAGTATAGAATAAAAGAATTACTATTTACAAAATATTCAATTCAATGTAAATAAATTAATTAAATTATTATATTAAATATTAATTAATATTTTATAATATAAAAGAAATTTTAATAAATAATAAATATTATTATTAATTAGTAATGAAAGCTATTTAGGTAATTTTATATTAAGGATTCTTAATGTGGTTTAAGACTTAGTATTTTATATATATTTGTATTTTTGTATTGAATGCAACATAGAATACATCGGGTCCACATCACAACGGTAATAAAAGCAAAGCATTCATTATTTCATCAAACCCTGACCTGACCTGCTCCTAATTTTGTCCAGAAGCTCATTTCATTCTCTATCTAAAAGTAAAAAAGTATTTTTTGAGAGTATTTTCACTGTGAAGCTGACCCCTCAGTTCTCTTCCTGTTGTGTCTGTGGGGTTTCTGTCTCTCTAATTTTTATCCATTTTTCTTTTTGGTTTTTCTCTCTCTAAAACTCATTGTTAAGTTCAATGGCGACTGAAGATCTCAGCGCACCTCCGCAACTCCGGCCGTACCCAGAGGTAAAAGCATCAAAACTGCTTCGGGACTCTCGTTTCCTTTCCGCCTGTTATAGTACTCATTTCCAGTCTGCATCTTCAAGCGAAGCTTTTTGTGTTGCCTTTACTTTTGTTACTTTATTTGCTTTTACATGATTTGTGCTTATAATTTACATATTTTAACTGTTTAATGCAAAAAAAAAAGTGATGAACTTCACATTTCCTGAGAAATCCTTTGTTTCGTTGTGTTTGTATAAAACCCTCGTTTTAGCTTGTTGACTTCGTGAATACCTGGGTTTGAGGTAAACTTAATTAGGCTAATTACATGTATATCTGCATATGCATTTACCCTTTCCGTTGCATTAAGCTCAAGATTTCAATGATTTCATCCAAGCGCGAAACTAGGGCTCCTAGAACCGTAGACAAAATTTACCGCAGGAAATAGGAAATCTCTTTCTTCCACCCTCAATTATGTCGCAAATCCTGGATCTCTCCTCTCTGATAATCTCAATTTCCTACAAAATGTTTGAATTTCAAACTGTTTTTAACCTTTTCTTCCCCAAACAGATGATAATGGAAGCCATAGACGCCCTGAAACAAACAGAGGGAGCAAACCAGTCAGCCATATCAGAGTACATGGAGTCCACGTATGAAGAGCTGCCCGACGAGCATGATGACTTGTTAACTTCCCACCTGAACAGCATGACTGAAAATGGAGAGCTTCTCCACGTCAAGGACAACTATATCAAGGCGGCGGCCGATGCCCCCATCAAGCGTGGCCGAGGCCGCCCCCCGAAGCCGAAGGAGCCTCTGCCTGCTGGCACTATCCCTGCCCCCTCCCGTCCAAGGGGCCGCCCGAGGAAGGACCCCAACGCCCCACCCGCCCCCAAGAAAGCAAAACCTTCTGTGGGCCCGCCTAGCGTTTCCAAGACTGGAAGACCTAGGGGAAGGCCGAGGAAGGTTTCTGTGCAGAATGGTGTCGAGGCTTGAGAGAGGAGGCTTTTACTTACTTTGACTGTTGAGTTGACTTAGTTTTAGAGGTTTGGACGCTGGTTGCGAGCTTGTATCGGTTGATCTTTTTAACATTTTAGTTTTTGACTGTTTGTTGTTGTGTAGCTTGATGTAGGTTTAGGAAAGTTGTCGTTGGTCGTCTTAGTAGTTTTGTTTAGTGGCTTCATTTAGCTTCTTGATGTCGTTTGTGATGTTGCTTTGCATGAGTTTCTTGGCTACTGTTTGGTATTATTACATATGGATCCATCTGTTCTGTTTGATGTTAGAGACAGTGGTTAGATGCATTTGACTTGGATTGTACTTGAACAATTAAAGTTGTCCTGGTGGGGATATGTGGTTTAGTGAGTAGTGAAAGGTGTGTTGTCGATAACTTTAACAATAATGAGAGCTGTGAAACTGCATTTGGTGATAAGTGTTTTGAGTTAACTACTGTTTGATGTAAATTTGTAGAAAACAGTGTCAGGATAATCGCTTTTAAGGGTCATCATAATCTAAGTTAAGCTTTATGTGTTCTTATCGGACTTGTCCGTGTTTCAAAGGTAGGTTGCCAATGGCACAAGGAATATTTGCAAATTATTAAAAAAATATCCTTTTCAGTACTCTTTGCATTTTTTTTTCAGCAGTTTGTTCGGTTTTGGAAAACCAACTTATGTTATTTTAGGTAGGAACAAGCTAGAAGTAGGAAGCACCAAATTACCAACTTCTAGCTTCAGTGTCTAATTCCTAGGTTATTTTTACAAATAAATGAAGGTTGTTTAGTTTGATAGAAGTGTTTCTAAACTTTTTTCGGGAACACTCAATGGTTTTTTTGTTTAACTTAAACACATCATTTTTACTGTACTTACTTTCCAAAAAAAAATAAAAAAGAACAACTCCAGAAAATTCTGCGTTTTGGGAGTTTGAGGTTCATAAATTTTGGATAGAGGGGTAGTTGGAACTTGGACGAGAAATTTTGGTGGAAGAAAGTGGAACATTATTCCCTTTTTTTGGTGTACTCATATTCCAAGCATTTTAGTTCAATGATGGCCTTTTCCTGACCACGTTAGCCCCACTTTGAAATTTTATTTTATTACAAGGAGCCCCAAAAGGTTCTCGTGGGAACACACATTAATCTTCTTTTCCTACATTGATAGGAATCTAGCATATTGGATAGATAAAGAGTTGGAATAGGAAGTACTGATTCAGATTACTTGTATAGTTATATGATTTCTCAAGTTCAACTATTTGTTTTCATAAATATTGATACAAGTACAATACGAGTTCTCTTAACTCTTCCATTCATCTCATATATATTTTCTCTTTTTACCACTATGGATTGTTTCCAGTTATGCAATTTTAATACGCAATGGCCCACACACTTCCGATATGACAAGTTTCCAACGTATAGAGTACTTTTCATTCGTATTTGATATTTATTGAAGGGAGAGTCATGGTTTCAGGGTTTGGGATAATGTCATATTTACCCTAAAATAGTGACAATATAAGTACAGTTCATGTAATACTGATACGAGATGGATCAAAACTGCCGGTGGGTTGGGTGAAGCTCAACTTAGATGGGAGCGTATATCAAGACAATAATATACATGCGATTGAATTTTTGGTAGAAAGATTTTTACTATGGCAAAGTTACTTGGATTCGGAGAAGAACTTGTTGGCGTGGGAGAGACAATTCCCTATGCTATTGGTCGAATACTGACTTGAAAGTTGTTATTAAATTATCCAAAAACCAATATTTACTATTTAGACAGTCATTTCCTACATATATATTATGTTTGTAGATTTCTATGGAAAGTTTGCGCGATTCACTGTGATATATGGTTTGGCAGAATCACTGTGGAATCACCGTCACCCCGAAAGAGATTAAGGCTTTCATCGTTGAGGATATGAACATCTTTTTTTTCTTTTTCTTTTTCTTTTGCAACAAAAGAAAAAGGGTAAAGTTCTAGTTGACTTTCATAGATCCCTTCAATTTAATGTTCTGCCCCTCAAAATATGTTTTTCTTATAGTCTGATTGAGGGAAAGGCAAATACATCAAAAATTCAAGAACCAACTGAAGTCATTGTTGTAGCCCAATTAAAAAAGCCCATGAAGAAAATCCTTTCTTGATAGCCCAATGAAGCAAGCCCATAAGAAAATCTTCCCGACTAAGACGCGGACGCCCTCTCTATTTAACCGGTACCTAACGCGGATTCAACATCTCCCCATCTTTTCTTCTCCGAAACCTAGATCCTGAAACAGTTTTCCCTGTGCAATAAAATTCTTAAAGATATTTCTACGGATCATATATCTCTCTCTCTAATCTCTTATCCGCTCCTCTTTAAATCTTCAATTTCGTGTTTGGCCTCGAAAAATCGAAGATTTATTTGCCTTCTTGCTGCCGTTGACGTCTGATCTAAGGTATTTTTGTAGATCCGTTTTATTTCAATTTATGTGGATGCCGATTTATCAATTGCTTTATCTTCGTTTTATTTTAGAATTTGTTTTTAGTTGTTGTTGTAAGGTAACATAAAATTTCTCGTGCTGATATAGGGAGCATATATTCATCCTTAGTAGGGCATAATTTCATCAACAGCAGATTCATTGTTTTTTTTTTTTAAATTTATTTTCCTGCCAAAATATCCTTCTAATACATGTCTGCGTTTTCTCCTGAGATCTAATGTTGTAATTTGCATAATAGCATCATTTAACCATTATTGATTATCGTGGTTTCTAATATCTTGACCTTGCCTGGGTAAGGAACAGCCTTTTACTGCAGATCTATTGCTGCTTATTCATCTGGTTAAAGTGAATTTCTGGCAGATTTTTTTTTTTCTGTGGGGTCTCAAAGTACCAAGTATCTGGATATGGTGGAATTTTAAGTGTGGAAACAGACGAGGTATAATTTGAGGGTGTAAGATGCTAATTTCCCTGATTTACAGCTAAAAGAAATTGCCTGATTGCCTAAACAGCGTCACTTCACTTAACTCTGTAATGCGTAGAGAAATGGAATGGTGAAGAAAGAAATATCTAAACCAAGTGTGGAAGGAACCAACCCATAGCGTGCCAGTCTTCGCCCTTCACCAAACAAGATCCTTAATTGTTGGCAGTGAACCTCCTGCTTCCTCTGGATACCATATCCTAGATCCTTGGTTGCCTGTTTGACCTGTAATTCTGAATGCCACTCACGAAAATTTTTCTACCAGAAAGAATCACTTTTCTCAAAAACCTCCAAAAATTACCTTCAAACTTCTGTGGAACATTCAAATATTCATGCCTAACCAATCCTTCCAACTGGGTACACCATAACCAGTTGTTTCAAAGGCACCCCCGATTACAACTCCTTGAAGAACAGTGCAAGAAAACAGTTCATCATCTCAAACAGCTTCTTTCATATGTATTTGTTTCAGGTCTTCATCACAACCCATTCGTCATGAGCCGTATTCTATATTTGAGTTTGATTGAATTAGATGGAAACAATGGAATGGGAAATTTGGAATTCGGAGTTCAAATATTTAATCAAATTGGTAAACCCAACAAATTTTCTTGGAACACAATGATCAGATACTTCGCAGCAACTGATCCTGTGATTGCTTTTAATTATTACATGAAAATGCTTAGTCTAGAAGTGGGTCCTGAAAAATACACCTTTCCGTTCTTGCTCCAGGCTTGTGGGGCCACTTATGATCTTGGCTCCGTTAGACAAGTTCATTGTCACGTTGTGAAGTTGGATTTTAGTCGTGATTTGTTTGTTCAGAATTCTCTTCTCAATGCCTACATAGTATGTGATTCTACTACAGATGCATGGTTAGTTTTTGATAGAATGCATGAAAAAGATGTTGTTTCATGGACAAGTTTAATTTCAGGGCTTGTCTCACAATCTAGTTATAGTGACGCACTTCGTGTTTTTAAAGAGTTGGCGGTTGATGACTGCCAATTGAAGCCTAATGTCATTACTATCATCTCCACAATGTCAGCCTGTGGTAGTTTAGGTTCCGTGGACCTTACAAAATGCTTGCATGGTTTTTTAGTGAAGGCAGGATGGATTGAACTAGATGTGTCTGTTATTAATTCACTAATAGATGCCTATGCAAAATGTGGAGATTTATCCTATGTTCAAAAAGTTTTTGATGAAAATACAAAAAGGGACTTGTTCTCTTGGACATCAATTATTTCGGGATATGCTATGCATGGGCGTGGGCTCGATGCTCTGAACACGTTCTCTCAAATGGACCAAGTATATGGACTTGTTCCTGATGCAGTAACTTTTGTTGCACTTCTTTCAGCTTGTGCCCATTCTGGGCTAATTGAAGAAGGCTTATACATTTTTGAGTCAATGAGTGCAAAATACAGGATTGAACCTGATCTTCGGCACTATGGATGTCTTGTTGATCTCCTGGGGAGAGCTGGGATGGTTGAGCAAGCTTATAATGTTATTGGAAACATGACAATGAAACCTAATCTGGCTGTGTTGGGATCTTTGTTAAGTGCTTGTAGAGTTCATAATAACGTAGAGTTTGGCGAAGCTGTCTTGAGGAAGATTGAGTTATTGAAAGAGAGAGGAGGAGCCCCAGTCCTTATGTCCAATATGTATGCAAATGAGAAACAGTGGAGTAAAGTCATGGATATTAGGAAAGAAATGAGAAGAAGAGTGCAGGAAAAAAACCCTGGTAGAAGCTGGATTCAGGTCAAAGATGTAGTCCATGAGTTTGTAGCTAGAAATGAAGCTGACCGACAAGCTATGGAGTTACATAATGTACTCCAAGGATTGGAAAGGATTTCTAGGTTACTGTGATTTGGTTTGGAAGGACTAAGACAATCCAAATCCTCGTTTTCTCGAAAGTCCCAACAGCGATCATATACTGTATTACTAATGTTCTTTCTGTCTGACAACTGGTTTAATAACGTTTGTAAGCACTTTCTCTTGCGAAGATAGTAGGTTTGTATTCTTAAGCTAATTCCTCAATCTAAATAATGCTCAAGCTGGTTATAGAAATGCAGCTGTTATGTGTACAAATATATAGCAATAAAAATAGTTCATTGAGAAATAATCATAGTGATGTAAATTAGTACTCTTTCTATAAAAAGGATGCATCTGATAACAGTTCAGTCAGACAACATATAATCAAATAATCTACATTCAATAGCTAAAACGTGCCTGGGAATCCATGCATAGTACAAACAATGCGATAAAACATTTCATGCATACCAAACTAATTCATTTTGAGCCTCTTTTGGTGGTTATATGATAATTCCTGTTATGTATTTGCACTTACTTATACCTTAGGTTGTGATGGGATGATTGACCTCTCTGTGCTTGAAACTTGATGTTATTTTCACGCATTTCTGCTTCTTACTTGTACAATTTTTTTATGGAATATTGCAGTTTTTGTCATCAATGGCTTCTTTGGACATGTCTCTAGAAGATATAATAAAGAGCAGGAGAAATAGTAACAGAGGCAGAGGCCAAGGCAGGGCCCAACGTGGAAGAGGGGCAGGTGGTTCATCCAGAGGTGGTGGAAGAGCATTTGGAGCTCCTCGCAGAAATCCACTTGGAGTAAATGCTCGACCTTCAGCATACACAATTGCCAAGGCAAGCTCAAAATTATGGAAGTCCTATGCATTTTGTTGATCCAATCTGCTATGCTCGAGTATTCTGTAGTTGCTTTTTGAAATTCAATCTGGAACTTTTTGACACTATTTGATCCTTGGAGAAGCCTACGAGTTCCTCAGCGAGGGAATAAAGCTGTTATATAGTCCATGCTAGGTTCTTGATGGGGTTCCTCCTCTGTTTTGTGGATTTCTCATGAGCATATTGAATTGTCTTTTTGTCAAAATTGGAAAACTTGGCTGCCTGTTTGTGGAAAATTTTCTGTTTAGCATCTTATGTAGAGGAGCTTCACCACCTGAAACACGAGGTTTTCAACATTTAAAAACTTCTAACAATTGAAGGGCGCAAATGCCTTAACATCTTTATTGATTATGGTTTAGCAGAGAGATCTCTAGATTGTCGTTGTCGACTGTTAGAGGGAAATTTATGATGGATCCTTCCATATATGAAGAATTGTTTCATGGTGGATACCATTGCTACAATCTGCAATTACTTTGGGGCTAAAATTCAGTCATATCTCAGTTCATAGCGTTTTGCTAAGGTGGCTTCCTTCGCTGAACATCAGAACTGATCTCACCCCTTCTGCATGGCATTTATCTGGCATGCTGTGCGTCCAGTCGCAGCTCCACTATAGTCTAAAATACGTTTCTCATTTCCAATGGTATAACATTATCTTGTTTGAGCTTTTCGGCGTGGCTTCTCCGTGGAACTTTGGTGATATCCATTCATCTTGAAGAACATTAAGCTATTATTTTTTGTCATATACTGACATTGGTTTTTTCCCACTGTGCATAATTTTTTTGGTTTGCTTGCATCAGTCTATCCGCAGAAACAAGAATTTACCCTGGCAAAATGGTCTATTTGAGGATGGTCTTCAAGCAGCTGGACTGTCAGGTTTGGAAACTGGAACAAAGTTGTATATCTCTAACTTGGACGTCGGGGTGACCAATGAAGATATAAGGGTATACTATTGAGTTGTGTGTTTTGACAGTTTATTCATCTTTCAACTTCAATTCTGTGGAAAGTCACTGAAAGAACTTGTGATACAGGACCTCTTTTCCGAGATTGGAGAGTTGATACGATTTGCAATTCACTATGACAAAAATGGTCGCCCAAATGTAATTTGAATCCTTTTGCACCGTAATACATAAAGATATATTTTATCCTACAATTATTTGAATTTTGATATAAAATGTCCACTGATTGCTAAATAAGTTGTTGTTTGGAACGGTATACTTATGTAAAATTTAACTTCTCTTCCTAAATAAGTGCTCGTTGAGAGATGATCTAACAGATTTTTGAAACACCTTGAATGTATAGGCATTTGTTCTTTCTCCTTTATATAACTTTTTTTCGCACCTTCATATGTCCCCTTTCCTCTGCAGGGAGATCCGTTCTTCTGAGTTCAGTTTCTGCCTAACTTGTTTTGTTGAAAAAAGTATTATGATGACTTGTGTTATTTTCTCCATGTAACAGTTTGATTATGTTGATTGTTACACAGGGTTCAGCTGAAGTTGTTTTTGCTAGAACAAGTGATGCCTTTCAAGCTTTTAAGCGATATAACAATGTCCAGTTGGATGGAAAACCCATGAAGATCGGGATAAGTGGTGCTAACACCCAGACCCCCCCTGCCTCAGCTCACATGAAAGTAGTTGGAGCAGCAAATGGGAAAAGGAGGACAGTTGTCATGTCGTAAGTTACTATATTCTTTCTACTTTGCTGTGGTTTGTGAACATTCTTTCTACTTTGCTGTGGTTTGTGAACATTCTTTCTACTTTGCTGTGGTTTGTGAACGTTACTTTTTCCAAGGTGATTGTTCTCTGTAAACAAAAGTGAAACATGAGTTTTGCCTTTTGATTGGTCAACACTACTCTAAAGGATATCATGTTTTAATGTTCTTGGATAAATATATCTGGTGCTTAAAATCATTCACAACAGCTTTGTGCCAGAATCCAGTTGAGAATGCTCTCTGCCTATTGTGTAGGTCTGGACAGCCTGGTCGCTTCAGAGGTGGCTTTGCATCAGCTAATCGTGGTTTTGCGTAAGTTCATAATAGCCCTCCTTTTTCAATTGCATCTTGACCTTGTTTTTTGCTCCCTTAATGATGTTTGGGGTGGAACCGAGTTAAGAATGTAGCATAGATGGTAGTTTTATTTTCACATTGCAAATGCGGCAGTGTGTTTAATTTAATGAATATTTGTCAATGTGGTGTTTCTTCTGTTGATCAGACAAAGGGGTCGTAGTGGTCCAAGCAATGGACGTGGGCGTGGTGGTGGTGGCCGTGGAGGTGGCGGCCGTGGGCGTGGTCGTGGTGGGGCTCAGCAGAGAAAGAAAAATGTGGAGAAATCAGCTGATGAGCTTGACAAGGAACTGGAGAACTATCATGCTGAAGCTATGCAATCTTGAATGCAAATTGTGAAGTTGAAGTTGTTTGCTAGTTATGATATTTTAGCTGTAAAGTATTTGGGAGTTTTAATTGCTGAGTGGTTTTAGGTTCCTGTTACTATATCTTTACTTTTACTAGTCTTGCTAGAGAAATGGACATCATTGTGGCTATAACATACTAAAGTAGTAGTGCTTTGGAGAATATATTTTACGTGTTTTGCGCATTTTCTTTCTAAAGTTATGGTTTCTACGATCTCTTTATGATAAAATGTATCCAACCTTTTCCCTGTGAATATCATACAAATTGTGGCTACTTATGAATAATGTTACCAAAATGAATTCCTAAAACAGTGGAGGAGTGAATTAGAAGCAGATCAACAGTGAGGCAGAATCCGACACAGTACATTTTTAATTTGAATGATTTTCTGTTTTCACAATACTCTCACCACTAATTTTCAATTGAACCACCAAAATGATCGCATTCATACATCGGCACTCATACACGCTTGTAGGGAAAACGACTAAAAGGCAACAAAATCAACTTTTAGTAACAGAAGAATCTCGATTCAATTGCATTTTTCCTGATTCATTTTTCTTCAAAAGCTTCTCAACTACGTCACTCCAGTTGGTCCTTGCATTTTTACAAATTGGTTTTTCTTTTTCTTTTTCTGAGGAATGTTGGGTGTCATCAGGACAAGTGTCCAAACTTTTGTCTCGTGAAGATCCCTCTTCTTCAGTGTTTCCGGAAGATTCCTCTTCACCAGATGTCACAGCATAAGGTATATTCAAACTGACAGCTCTCTCCAATGCATCTTTGTGTTCTTTTTCTAATGTCAGCTTCCTGTCAAGCTTCTGAACTTTTGGTGGAGTCGTTATGGTATCTGTAATAGGCTCCTTTAACCTCTGCCAGCATAGCAAAATAGACTTCTTCTTACAAAGATTGAACAAGAAATCCAATTTATGATAAAGCGTGGGGGAGAGTCTCCATCTTTACAATTATACACATCTAGCAAATTTGTAAGCAGTTGTTTTGAAAAAAGTAATCTTAGCTTTTTTCAAGCACTTTTGGAGTGTTCTGAAAACCAGTTTCTGCTCATTTTAAGCAGAAATACGCAAAGCTAGAAGCACCCAGTGACCAACTTTTAGCTTCAGCAATCTAGCTTCTAGGTTATTTTCATAAATGGTTTGTTAGTCTAATAGAAGTGCTTCTCAACTTTTTTCAACACTTTTACTAAACTTTTTACAACTTTTTATGCATATACAGTGAGGAACAATTAAAGGGGAAGTAAAAAAAGAGTAGTTCTCTAATGCTGATGTATGCTTACTTGTAAGGCTATTTCTGCTTCTCTTTCTATCCAAATAATAGCATGATCAGCAATAGCATTGCTTGATAAAACAATATGCTCAAATCTTCCATCCACAGGAATAGCAGTTCTAACCTCTGGTGGGTACCTCGCACATCTGTTTGTCAAGCAGAGAATCTAATATCAGTGAAATTATCTAATTCCAATTGCCACAAAGTGTAAGCATATTAACTATTTTTAAAACTATGTTAAGAGCAAATGGGCATGGGCATCATGTCATCAGTCTTCAACTAGTATAGAAATATAAAATAAAATAAAAAAAGCACTTCAGTTAGATGATTATAGATGGTGCAAGATGTATCTTCTTTTTTTCTCTGGATTTTTTTCAGTTATAAAGGAAAAGTGTTGAATACTAAATAACGTGTACTTTTGGAATTCTCTTATATTAACCCTTGCAAAGTCGAGTATTGAATTGTAGTAACACCTCAGTCCTCAAGTGTGAACTTTCTCAAGCATTTGTGAACCCTTATATATGACTAGATATAACCTATTACCAGGTGTTTTCTGCATAAAATTGACTTGAAGGATGACAAATGAAGATCAATAGAATATTAAGCTACATTAGAAGTGTCATTCAGCAAGTATGAGAAAGAATAACTTAGATAGATTCTCGCTAAAAGAAATTCCATGGTATAACCAGCCTGGACTGGATATACCCAGATCAAAATGAGACTTGGGAACAATTAGACAAAAGGAGTACAATTTATCGAGATAGGAAAATAAAAGGTTTTGACTAGTCTCAAAACTACCTGCAAAATTTTCGTTCCACAATGTGATAAATCCGTCCAGGTGCATATAGTCTTCTTGGATCTCTGAGCTTTCTACCTTCAGGTATGAGTGTATCCCTCAGACACACGAGAAACAATAAGCAAGGCAAACTGTGAAAGCATTAAGGCCTGGTTTAAATGACGGTAAAAATTCACTGATTTAAGAGGAAAAAACGAAGAAAAGAAATATTACAAGCCTCCGAGTAATATTAGCTGATGAATACTAACCAAAAGACAGACTTGAAAATGTCTTCCAACGGGGTAGGTGTTCTGGGCAAGAAATCATCCTGAACAAATCCAATTCACAGGAGCATCATTAGATTCAGACTTTTAACCAAATCAGATTGCTAATAGGCCTCAAATTGGCTTTCAAAATAGACTCTAGAGAACCGGGGGCTATAATGGGCTCTCCATCTGAATCAAGGGGCTAGTTGTGAGGGAGTTCAATTTCTGCAAGCTTTACATTCTTATAAACATGTCAATACATGAAACTTTATTTCATTTAATCCTCTCACATTACAGTCTCACTGTATCGCAATCGTCCATCAAAGAAGTCTCAACTTTATGTTTACCCAGAATATGAAAATTTCCAATTTTAGTTCAGTCAGTTTTCCAGCTAAATTTCAAGAAGGAAACAGATCATACATACCATTTTCAAGAAAATGGTCATCGGATTAACCATCTATAAAAAACGAATTAACTCACAATAAAATTGAAGGTTAGATTATACTAAAAACAATTCACCTGCAACACGACGGAATATATAATATCAGCGTACTTGACAGCCAAGTTGAGCGACATACACCTTGCCGGAGCTACTGCAAAACACTTGATCAAATTCCTCGGAATTCCCCCTAATTTATTCCCATGGTTTGCCACAATCACACTCAATAGAGCTGCAACACCTGATCCCAAAGAATGTCCAGTAAAAACCATCTTGTACTCTCTCCCATTTTCCTCCCACAGTTTTTTCAAAGTCTCCGATTCAGCGTTCAAAACCCATATCGCTGATTTCAACAACCCGTGATGCACGTATCCCCCATCAAACATCTGCATACCGAGCCGATTGTCGAGCAGAAGCTTATAATCGCTTTCTTTAATCAAATTCAAGCCGCGAAATGCTAGCACAATCTCGCGATTATCGTGGTCGATGTATATTAAGTAAGGCGGAGCGTGGCCAAGGGTTTGCGCGTAGGCGACGCGCTTGACTACCCAGTCGGGGTTTAAACGGTAGCCTCCTTCAGGTAAGTACTTGGGGCAGCGGAGGTCGGGCTCGTAGACTGCTAAAATGATGCGGCAGATGCGAGGAATGGGTTCGAATTCGTCGGCGGTGGCGGCGGGCCAGGTGGCGGTGTCGTCGGAGCCGATGTAGGTGCAGCGCTTCCACGCCCAGCGCATGCACCCAATAACCACTACGCATTCCACCCCACAAGACACCGACATCTCATATGTGCAGCTTGGAAATTTCGAGCTTTTAATGGGGCCTGCCTTTATATTATCTGCAATTGGTAATGGGATTTTAATATGGTGACTCTCACGTGCTGAGAGCAAATAAAGCACGGAGCTTCACGTGGGTCGGAGCTGTAATTACTTGTAGATCTTCTGATTCTCTGTTTGTGCGATTGGGAAATGAAGAATTAGATAACCAGAAAAGAAAAGAAGAAAAAAAGAATGTTTATTCTGGTGCTTTCTTGAGTTTTAAGCATGCTTTTTTTAGTTGTTTTTTCTCCTCTCAGTTTTATTCTGTAAATGTTGTGTGTGCGTGGTGCGTGTTTGGTCATTGGTGGCGTTGATTTTAGTAGAAATGGGGTGGAGAAGAAGAGACAAAAATGCGCGTGAAGTGTTCGAAGAATTGACTAGCTGGTAATGAGTGGGGGCTTTTGTAATTTCTGGAACAAATCAATAAAGACAAATGGGCATTGTTTCCCTGCCTTACCCTATGCAAAATTGCCCCTTTGTCCCCCTCCAATATAGTATAGTATTTTACAATTACCAATTATCAATCAATGATATTATTAATTTTTTACATTTTTTTTAATTACTCCATCGTCTGATATTGATTTACACTCTTTACGAATCCAGTATTTTACCAGATATCTTAAAGTTGTATTACATGTTAAATTAAAATTAGTGTATGAAACGTCAGTAAAATCTTTTACACCTTGGTTCATTTCTTGTATTGTATGGATGCCAATGAGAAAATTCCCAGATAAGAAAATTAGCCACCCAGAAAGCAAAAGAAGGCATTTCCTAGATGGAGTTGGTTCAAAAGCAATGCAAAGTTGGCAAGGAATAAATAAAGTATATAATATGCTTTCTCTATTCCAGAAACAAGAAGGTTGAAAGCAGACGACGTGGTTTCAAAATATTACCCTTTTTCTTATAAAATAATATATATGGTTTGGACAGCTTCAGGAAACAAGAAAATAATATTTGAGAATCTTCCCCAGATGTGATGTAACGTTTTCACAAGGTTCATGTCCAATAATTCTTAGAATATAACAGAAATATAACAGATAAAAGAAGAAGAATAAAGCAGCGAAATTTGGGTATAAAGAGATGAGACACTAAGGTCTAGAGGTTGAATTTTAACTTGTGCATGGGGCAAACAAAACCTGAAAAATTAGGTTGGGGAAAAAATCATTTCCCACTCTTCTCTCCCGCTCTCAGTTGACGAACCCTAGAAGAGGCAAGCGATATTTTTGGTGGATCTTCAATTCTGGGTTCCCACCTTTTGCTGGAATAATCAACTTACCTGCAACATGGGAGAAGAATCGAGAGAAATGAGATCACTTCAGCTTAGTCTAAAGTCCCTATGATCACTTCAGAGATACCAACATGGTGTGGTTCAGTTGGCAACACAGACTGAGTTTGTGGGAAGAGCTGAACACATTTGTTGGGAGGGGTGAAGAGCCTTAAATGTGACTAAACCCTGAGCTGGATTAAAGACCCTCAATATAGGATTATCCGAACCGGTAAATCTCACAAAAAAAAATAAAATTTCAAGATTCTATTGGATTATTCTACACTATTTGCCTTTTTTTAATAGTTTTCTATCAATTTGATGAGCATTCAAACACAATTATATATTTTTTGTAGGCTTCTTTTTCTATCAATTTGGCTTTTGTAAAGCATAGGACTCCAGTTATCTCATGCTCAAAGTCGTTGAGTCGGGGATCAATACAACGTACATACACCATAATTAGAGTAATTGTTCAAGAGTATTATATTTTCAGCATCTCATTACGTATGACACAAGTAAAATTTTTTGTAGGCTTCTTTTTCCCTCCTTTTCTCTCTATGTGAACGAAGGCAAAACTAAAAAGTTCATGTGGTTAATACCCTCCATCAGTTACCAAAATGATTAAAAGTACCTCAATGTTATACGAGATATCAATCATCTTAAAGACATTTTCTTAAGAGTGGCGAATTGATTTCATCAGTTATGTTGGAATATTTTTAGGAACTAGCCAGAGCCACGTGCGTCGCACGCGGTCGTCTCATTCTTTAGCTAATGTCTTGCCTCTTATTTTTTTACTTTGAATCAACATATTGAAAATATACTAACTTTTAAGATAGATAGTACAAATGAGTACTAACATGGTTTTTTTTGGCATGGATGGAGAATCACTGAATTTACGTGACAAATTAGATGGCAAATGGCAATTCTTAAACAATCAATGGGAAATTAATCGAAAATGGGAAGAGTTTGGCAAATAAATGGCAATTCTTGATTGTCCATAAAAAAAAAAAAGAAAAAATAATGTTTAATTTCCCCAATGGAGTATTTTAACAAACATAGAAAATGAATAGTTGAGTACTCAATTAATAACTCAATTTAATTGGAAGAAGAATAGTTGGGTAGAGTTAAAGAAACTAATTAGTTGAGAATTAATAATTCACTCTTTTTAAAAGAACCAATTAAATTTAGTAATAAAATATTAATATTATTAATTAAAGTTAATTATTAACTAAGGGTATTTTAGTCCATTCACGATAGGAAAGAAACACATTGAAAGATCCACACTTTTATAATAGTATAGATAATTACAAAAAAAAAAAAAAAATACTGAGCTTGGGCCTTTTTTTCACAAAACACACCCTAAAACCTTGCAACCTTACAAATACCTCCTTGAGTTTGCGCCGTTTACAAGGATACTGAAATCTTGAAACATTACAAAAATTTACTCTGAGGTTTGCAAAACATAACGAATACCCCCCTAAAACTAACGGAAAATCGTTAGTTTTTATTAACTTTGGGGGGAATTTATAATGTTTTGTAAACCTCGGGGATTATCCGTAGGGGTGTAAGGTTTCAGAGTGTTTCCGGTAAACGGCATAGACTTCAAGGTATTCGTAATTGACCCATATTATTATGTATCTCGGACATAAGCCATATTAACTTTGCCGCACACCAAATTAAATCTGAAATTGGCATACCTTTTGAGGGAGCCTTTCATGAGTTGATGATGTTGATCCGTTTTCCAGTATTTGCTTCATCCCATGAAGAATGGACACAAACTTGAAATCCGTATTGAAACCTATAACAATGTTGTATTTTCTTCACAGAAGCCACAGCTGAAGGGCAGTCATCTAGCTCAATCCTAGACAAACTATCTACTCCAATTTTAGAAGTGATATCCTTTAATTTGTAGCAGTGCCTAAAGATCAGAGTATCGAGCTTTCTCAAGCATTTATCATCTGCAATCAACTGCTCCAGATCAGTATCTTCAAGCAGCAGATGGTCAAGGTTCTTGAACTCCCCATCATATATTTTCCATGCTGTCCCTCGAAAGGCATAGCATTGCAATTTGAGCACGGTAAGATTTGGCATGTCACCGATCAATCGCATATACTCCCAGGGATATCCGAACCCGCTCAAAGTCAACTTTTTAAGACTGGAAGGCAAAATTGTTGGTGAAGCAGGGAAAGTGACAACCTGACAAGGCATAGGGTTAGGATTCACAATCACACAGTTCAATTTTTCGAGTTTATCGAGCAGGGGAAGGTGATTGAAACAGCTCAAGGGTTCAGCTTCATCAGGTACTAATTCAATTTGAATTCCTAATTTCTCCAGTTTGGGGATTTTTTCAAGAATCCCTTGTGTACAACTACGAAGGCCCACACCAAAGAGTGTTTCAAGGTCTGGTAAGAGAGCATCATCACCACAATTAGGATCTGGTTCTGGTAGGTCGCGTCCCATGACCTCAAGATGCTTCAGTTTCTTCATATACCAAATCTCCTTGGATAAATACGACTGAGCTCAGGAGAATTTGATGCTGAGATGTTGAACAACAGTCAAGTACTCAAGGTGCCACAGTGTGGATATGGCAGCAGGGATCACTCCAGTGTAAGTGAGGGTGAGGTACCTTAATAGAATAAGTTTCAGCACTTCCATCGGGAACTCGTAGAAACGGATTGTAAGAACATCCAATACCTTGAACAACATCCAACGGAAACATACTGGTACTGGATATTGGTGGCGTTCACCGGTACATAGGATAGAACGCACATTTCGAACGGATTCCATTGAGTCATATACCTCTTTGATGCCAAATAAAACATTGTTATGGATGCACAACCTTCGTTGGGCTTCCATACCTTGTTTAGAACTATTACCATTTACAACATGAAAAAAATTGATTTTCTGGGCTTCTTTGACACATAGATACCAAAAGACAGAATGGAGGGAGCAAATTTTGATATATGAAGGAGAGGCAGAGCTCATCTTGCGGATCAAAACAACACTGTTATTAACTAGATCTTTCAATGTTTCCTTGTGCCAGAAATATTCGGGAGCTAGTTCCTCTGCACTCCACAAATTGAAGAGCTTTGAGGTAGATATCCCGCAACTTAATGGGACCCATATAGAGAAATCATGGTTTTAACTTTTGAGGTAAGTATGCATAACTTGGATATAGTACCTCGTACATTTCTTCATATGCATCTGTGAAAACTGAATTTTTTTTGTCTGCTACTTTCTTCCAGTACTCAGCGTCATATCAGCAGCTTCTGATAGGAGACGACCAACTGTGACGATTGTAAGAGGAAGACCTTCACACTTTTCTGCAATCTTCTTCCCAGCTTTCTCAAGTTGATAAGGGCATGAGTACTTTTCACCAAACACCTTCTCACGAAGAAGCTCCCAACTTTCTTCTTTATTCAGGAACCGTAATGGTTCACTCAATAATCCAGCTACATCTTTTAGCCTAGTTGTCAGCAAGAGTCGACTTCCATTATCGTCATCTGGCAATATTCTTTTGAGCTCATTCCAACACTCTGTACTCCATACATCATCCAACACAATTAGGTATCTCTGACCTAGCAAACTTTTGTTCAAATAATCAGCTACTTTTTCTTCTCCTTCCATTTGTATTCCATCCATGTTGTGCTCTATTTGAGTGAGAAAAAGTAGCATGATTTCTTTCAACTGATATTTTTGGCCGATGGTCACGAAAGCATGACACTCGAAACAAGTCAAAACTGATGGATCTTCAAAAAGGTTCTTCGCAAGAGTCGTCTTGCCAATGCCAGCCATCCCAAAGAGTGGGACCATAAGGAGTCTAGACCACCATGTTCTTATAAGGTCCTTTTTGATACCATTATATTCATTAGATAATCCAATCATCTTTGTGTTAATTGTACCAAAATCAATTCTTGATGGAACAATATCAACTTCTTCAGGCAACATGTTTGATTGTAGGTCTTCTTCACCATACTTCTCCTTACAAATTCGATTAAGGAATTGATCTGTTGCTCAACTTCCTCGTCCAAGTCTAAGGAGAGTATTAGTGACCGACCCTCCTCATCTCCAGTGCTTTCAGATTGTGAAAGAAATTTATTTGAGACAGTGAATTGAATTATATCCTCTAATTTCCATGCTGCGTTTCTGATTTCTCCAGCCAAATCTTCCACCCTCTTGCTGTTGTCCGAGCTTTCAAGAAGTCCTTCTAAGGATAGGATCTCCTCGTATGCAAATCGTAAGCTTCTCCGAAAGGGGTCAACAACTTTAATATGAGAAGAACGAAACGGTAGAAGGCGTTTTATTGTATGTTCAAGAGAAACCAAAGCAGCAATATCAGCCATCTCCAACCGCTCTGTTGCAGCCCAAGTGGAACAGTTTAAATGAATAATATTGTTATGTACCCCCGTGAGGATTGTGGATTGATTAGTGTTCCGACTACGAAGCTGACCTCATCACAACATAAGAAGGTCAAAGAAATAATCTTTAGATCATATGTATATAGTGAAGAAGTAAGCAAAAAGAATTTCGATTAGACATATATATTTCTACTATACATTGAACCAAGAAAAAGCATATGGAAGCAAGAAATTCAGATTATCAAAACCGGAAACAGAAATCATATAAAAAATCCCAAGAACAAGTTGGAGTTTGGAAACACAAATTAAGCCAACGAAACAACACTATATAATTTCAAATGAATAGCAAGTACGGACCACATACCTTTTTCAGCAAGAGTAGTAATTTCATAGCGCCCCAGTCCACTAACTAACATCTTGGCATGAAAATTTCATAATTCTCAGTAGTTTCTTGGTTTGTAGCAGGTTCACAAAGTCGTCGTCGATTGTATTTATTTAATGATGAAAACTTTTCTCCACGCATTGTAAAAATTCATGTGCACCTATATGCAATAACCCAGATTGATCGAGGTTGCAGGACTTGCAGCTTAATTGGTAATTGATTTTTGAATAGATAATTAAGATTGGTGGGTTGCAAGTTTTGTAACTAGTTCTATTCTACCTAGCTAGCTAATACTGTTCACCTAATTAGTATAAATAAAGTTCAAATAAATCTTATAACTACCATATCAGTCGAATCAGATTCAACATTGAAGTATTTTATTTGAAAAATAGAATATTATTGACCGGAACATATCAGCTTCTCGTGGAAAAGATCCGTACGTCCTAAGGTACAAATTGGGATTTCGAAACAAAATGAGAAAAGATTTTACATCATATTTTAATTCATAAAAAAATTCATATCCTTTTTACGTAACTAGTAAAAATAACGTGCTAACGCACGTAATCATTGAAATTCTAGTTTGCAAAAAATTACAGAGTCATTGGGGCTATGTATAATTTTTAAGTAATTTATAATAAAATATATAATAAATGAATATTTAAATTGAATACACTAAGCATTTCAATAAAAAAAAAAAGAAATACACTAAGCACCGAAAGTATATATATATATATATATATATATATATATATATATATATATATATATATTAAATGATAAACTATCAAACCCTTTGAGTGAACTAATTTTAACATTACTCGTGATTTTGAACTATCAACTTAGGAGCTTTTTTGTTGGGATAAGTCCTATCTAACGGTAGGACCTAAGTGTTAGATGAAGCCATAATTGAGGGAATGTCTCTGTAATTTTCAATAATTGAAGGGTTGGTTTTGTATTTATCCTTATATCGAAGGGATGTAAGTGTAATTATTCCTTTAACTTTAATAAGAATTTCTCAATAAAAACACATGCATACAAGTTCAATGAGATGAACTATATATATTCTTATAGAACCTCTAAAGTAATTAACAATAATTTGACTTATAATTCTGAATTGTCAAACTTTATGACTATTGATCAATTAAATTTTTATATGTTATCTTCTATCTCATTTTTACTCTCTAATGCATATTTTTCTCTCATTTTTTGGTGTATTTATTTAGTTTGCATCTTTCTTCCTCTATCCCCTATATTCTTACCATTTTTAATTTTTCTTCTATTTTTTATTTTCATATAACTATTCAGTTTAATTTACTTTCATTTTTTAAACCTGACAGTATGTTAATGTATTGTAAACATGTATTACATAAAAGAAATTAAGTAACTAACATTCTAACAATAGATTCAATAAGTACCTCTATTATTATCAAAATAATAGACCCATAAAACTAAAGTCAAACAACTTGTCATACTGAATTGTAATTTTTTTCTATGGTTTATTTCTAAATATTTTATTTTTTAACTTTTCTTTTGTCCAATTATCTAACATACTTTTTTTTTGGTTTTTATTTTCTTCTTTCCCCTGCAGTATCCTACGACCTTTAAAATCGTGGCTCTAGCCTCCAACCGTAGTTATTTTTTGCATCTAATTGTGGTCATCTTTTCCGCTTATCCCCATTTACCCCATTAAACTAAAACCCGTGACTAAATTTGAATGGAATATTTGAGAATATTCTGTCGAAAACAGTATGTTAATGTATTGTAAATATATATTACATAAAAGAAATTAAGTACCTAACATTCTAACCATAGATTCAATAAGTACCTCTATTATTATCAAACTAATAGACCCATAAAACTAAAGTCAGACAACTTGTCATACTGAATTGTAATTTTTTTCTGTGGTTTATTTCTAAATATTTTATTTTCTAACTTTTCTTTTGTCCAATTATCCAACATACTTTTTTTTTGTTTCTATTTTCTTCTTTCCCCTGCAGTATCCTACAACCTTTAAAATCGTGACTCTAGCCTCTAATCGTGGTTATTTTTTGCACCTAATTGTGGTCATCTTATAAATATGTATTCATGAAATAATGTGAAAAAAATAATAATTTAATAATATAGTTTTTAGTTTGGCTTTTTATTGTTTTACGAAGAGTTATGCATGTTAGATAATATAATATTGTGTCTCGTATATTATTCAATAATAATAATATGATATAGATCAGTTATTACTTTAAAGGGATCTTTAACAACAGATAATGATACATGGATGAATTATAGTAGAACTCTAATTTTTACCTTACAAAGAAATTTTAGTTCTATTTAATTATGTGTTTCTAAAAATTAATATAAAATTATATAATTATCCTTAAATAAAGATTATTGAAAATATTATTTTAGGAAATTAAATGAAAGATTATTTAAAAAATTATAAATATAATATTTAGTATATAATATAAAATATGTATCCAACAGAGATTCATAATTCCAATTAGATTAACGCGTGAAAGTTTTATCAAATAAGTAGAATTAAAGTTTGATTTGAATTAGGATAGAATTTGATTTGATATTAGATTTACCAAAATTACATATTTACCCTTTCACTAATGATTATTTAAAAAATTATGAAAGGTTATTTTGGACAATTAATAAGTTTCAAGAAACTCAAAAACCTACTCATACTTTACTCATACTTTTATAATATATATAGATATAGGGTTCTACATGCCTTTTAACTCTACTGATCGATATCTATGAAGACAAAAAAATGAACCATTCTCATAAACAATTGCCCAATTGTTTACAGTTTAGAGAATTAAAAATGACTGGTAACAGATGTTTGCGTACTTTAGTACTATTTTTGCCCATAACTCAAATTTAACACCCAAAAAAACGAGTAACTTACTCTTAGAAAATAATTTTGATAAAGATTATATTTTCTATATGTAAATAGTATGGGTAAATTAAATTAATTTATTAATTACATAACAATATTAATATAAGAAACCCAAGAATAACTTAATTTGTTGGAAAAAGGGGTAAAGTTAGGAATTGCATTTTTTGAAATGAAAAATTGAGAGGGTTTATTTTGGCATATTAAACCATATTGTCTAAATAGTATGCCATAATAAATTGTTTATTTCAATAGGTGGTGGACCTTGTGTTAAGGCATGAGCCTTGTACTAATCTGGATTATGGTCATGTTATTTTACAACTCTCGGATGGAATTTCTATTTAACTCATTTATAACCTATATATTAAAGTAAACAACAAATATATTTAAATAATAAAAAAGTAATATATTCATAACACTAATGAATTGAATTTCAAAAATAAAAATAGTATTTGAATTACTTTGAATATAAAAGATTATTAAAAGTATTATTCATGGCGAGACCTTTGTAAAAAAAATAAATTTGAATATCCATATACTGTATATTTTTATCATTGATAACAGATTGCCCATTTATAATTAATTCATCATATTTTAAGTACTCTTTTAACACTCTCCTCATCAAAACATGAAATTCTTTTCATGTTGAACTCAAATATTCTCATTTGCAACACTAACCACATGAGACCTGTGACCGCCTAGGGACTTCCCACTCGATAAGGTATTTACTGTTGCACAACTTGCAAACAAATCTAGAATCTTGAAATTTTCAACTTGCTCCATTATAATGTGATTTTTTTTTCTTTAACTATCAAAGGCAAGAACAAAAACCTAAATAGTGAAAAGCCAATAAACAATAGAGAGAACATCTTAGTTGGAAGTTGTGAAACTACCCAAGCGGAAAAGATAAATTTGGATATCGATCTATACTTATATTTTTATGGTTGATCCCATTAAATATTTTATAGATAAATTTGGATATCGATCTATGCTTATATTTTTATGGTTGATCCCATTAAATATTTTATTTTGTATCTGATTTTCAAACTTGAATCTCTCTGGTGTGTTTTCAGGAGGTAAATGCTTGAATGATGATTGGTTTTTGACTACATATAGAGTATGTTTTAGGGGCCCTTCAAAAGATTATTAAGTAAGGACGATTTGTTTTTGACAATTTGTTTATATAATTTAGTATGATTGGTAAATATACAAATTATTTTTTCGCAGGCTATTTATAATATCACATAATTGACTCAGTATAGATGAAGAGTATAAATGTAATGTAGAGATCAGTCATCTAATGAAGCAGATCAAATTTCTATAATATCCCTAAGAATATTATTATACTTTGTATAACTTTAGATGATCAAGAAAATAGCACAATATATTATTTAAAAATGATTCTAGAAGTAGTTGATACTCAGTATAGCATGAGCTTTAAATCCTATACTACTCAAACAGGGGTAGAGTAACACCAATTTATACCATCAACTTTAATTTTTAGTCAAAAATAATTAAAATTTCCATCAAATTTCCTCGTTAGAAAGAAGTCAAGAACTTAAAATTTGTCAAAGTTCCAAGAGAAACCTATATTCATCCAATTCCCATCCAATTAATTGCAAAAATCCATCATCCACACTCTAAACTTGTTCTCTGTACATGCTACTTCTCAAAAAATGGCATGCATGCATCTAACGTCTACACTGATCCTCTAAATTCATGCTACTGGTAACCAACAAATTAACCTCTCTTCTGACTTTTGTTCTTCGAGGGGTATTTTCCGAGAGAACGAGAAACTTGGCCAAAACTTGTTTCGGTTGCCCCAATTGAGCTAGTTCGAAACATAACAACAAACTACAACAGAACCGCGATCCATAATATACCAATCACAGCATTTGCTGCAAAAAGCGCACTGCTGTAGAGGAACTTGCCAGTAGCCCCTGAGCTTTTGGAATCAATAGCTGGAATCGTGCTGTTGAGAAGGCTACCATTCCCACTGCTGCATGAACACATAAACAAAACAGTTCAATATATGTCCCTTGTACGCATGCGTGTGCGTGTGTGCGCACATTAGCATGTTCTATTTGGTTCTAGGACTTTGCTAAGGAAAAGAAAAAAAGAAAAGGAAACATTACAAAAAACCCACTGAGGTTTCCCCCGTTTGAGAAAAACACCTCGAGTCTGTGATTTTCCTTAGTTTGAAAGTGTTTTGTAACCATCAGCCAAACATCAGGGTGTTTTTTGTAATTTCAAGGGCCGAGATTTTTTTCGGTGAACAACAAAAACCTCAAGGGGTTTATTTGCAATTGACCCAAAAGTAAAGAAGTTCAAAATTCGGAATTCTCGAATTGTTCTGTTGATAAGAAAAAAATAGCTACGAAAATAAATTTTCCGAAACTAAAAAGATAACTAACTTGTTGCGTATTGTGTGACTGTGACAGAATAGAATGGAATTGAGGACGAGTCAATTATGAGAGTAAGCGATTCATTGTTTTGTGAGGAAAATGATTTTTCCTCTCCATAGTGTAATCTTTTCCTAGTATTCCAATTCCTCTCCTTTTTTTCTTTTCCTTATTTCTTTAGCAACCAAACACAAAGAACACTTTTTTGCTCATCATTTTCTTTTCTTTTCCTCCCTAACCCTAGAACCAAACATATAGGTTGGGTAAAAGTAAACACATTATTTACCTTCCCGGAAATATGCAAGAACCGTGACCTGCAATGAAGTTATAAACAAACACATATTAGAAACTGAAAACAATTAAAAAAAATGCAATCTTGAAAATTTCAAATCGTTTTTTTACTTGGATTTGTGGTAGAGATCGTAGCCACCCCATTAAAATCACAGCTCTCGGGCGTCCTCCCCATCTGATGATAATAAGTATCAAATGCATACGTCGCATGAGCAAACACAGTATCCGGCTCGTAACACGCTTGTCCCTGCAACAAAGACGAACAATCCACTTTTCCGGGCCCACAAGCCCAATCCAAAGCAGCCTGCAGCATTTTCTTGTCAGCACCTTCTTTTGCAGTACAATAAGTCCCGTTTTGAGTATCATTAGCCAAAACCGAACCCGAACCTGTCAAGTGCAAAATGTAAACAGGAACTCCGTTTGCATCGAACAAACCCCAGTTCTTCTCCGAAACGGGCCCTGCTTTCATATCCTCATTGTAGAGCTCATAAATGTAAGTACTCACAGGTGTCCCGGGATGTTTAGGAGTTCCTGTATTGTTCAGAACATGTCTAATTAAATTGCTGTTGTAAGTATTGGCATTGTCCATATTAGCATCGGGCTCGTTTGAATCGCCCTTCGAAGGCCATCCCGACTCGGTCACCATAACGGGCACGTTTGTAATGTTGAGATCAAGCATTGCAAAATAAGCAGCATCCACCATTGCATCAAAGACATTAGTATAGTGGAGAAGCGTGTTAGCATCAACCGCTTCTTTATTAGAAGCAAGAGGCTTGAAAAGAGCGTAATCCAATGGAATGACTCCGTTTGACTGCATGTAGTCGAAGTAAGGGTAAATATTAAGCATGAAATATGACCCCGTCGACTGGAGGAATTTCAGCACGGGGACCAAAACAGGGTTCCAAGAATGGTTGAAGAATGCCTGCGACGGCGGGAATGAGTCCAAAATAATGGACGAAGCGAGAGGGGTCGAGACCTTGATCTGACGGTCGAGATCAGACGCCACGAGAGCCGACTGGATGTACTTGAGGGCATTGACCAAAACGGGGCCCACATTCGGGAGGGATGTCAGGACGTCGGAACCGACGCAGATTGTTGTGATGTTGGTCGCGGGGTAGTGGGCCACCACATTTTGGGCAACCCAGTTGGCTGCAGTGGAGTTTGATTGGCCAATGCCGAGGAGCTGGTCATTCGGGACAGAGATGGCAACTTTTATTCCCGTGTTGGCTAGTGCGAGGAGCATGCCACGGTCCCCGTTGTAGAGTCTGACGTGGCGGATTTGTTGGGCTTTGAGGAGCGCGACAACTTGAGTCGGGTGCGGCATGTCCGAGAGCTCGGTTCCTATGTTAACTCCAATAAATGCATCTGCAAAGAAAGAATGGAGTTCTTAGTTATTTTGGTAATCTCGGTTCTTGTCATTATGCAAAAATAAAATTTTAGCAGATAATTAAGCTCTTCCTTCATAAACTCTCAAATCTTAGGCCTAAGATCACAACTTTTTCCAATCAGACTGAAGACACAGAATAGCTGTATAGCAATTATTGATTTATGGGAAAAAAAAAATCCTCCTCTAGAATCTCATATAAGGACACAAGGGTATGCCATATTCTTGAAAATAAAAAGTATGCTGCATATATTTGGACATATACACATGCTGCATGAGACATTGACGCATCATACCAATGAGCTGGAAGCCACAAACTTTTGTTTTTGTTGTTGTCTGGATCTTTAATCTCACAAAATAGTTTCTTTTAGGAATTAAAGATCGAAATAATTGCTAAAAATAAACTAAATATTGGCACTTATTCATACAAACAGTACAGCCATGTATTAAACAGAAAAGAAAAAAACAAAAGTAATCTGAAAATTGGGGAATGTAGGACCAAGTACTCTTACAGCCATTATATTTGCAGTTTCTCACATTAATGGCAGCCAGCTACATTTCACCAGACAAAGACAAACATGAATTTAGAGGAACAAGTTGAGTAAATTGCCCCTAGATTAACATAATAAAATTTGTATTCCCTCTAAACATTTGGACTTTATATCCTCCTGAATGCAATCTGCTTTCTCGAATCTTAGTATTACTAGGTTGTCTGGATTAGTTGCTGGATTTCACCAAATATCAGGGTTTATCCACCAGTTAGAAGACAGAGAACAAATCTCATGATATCAAACATGCAACTAAAAGTAGATTAATCACATATATAAACAAACCTTCCCTTGGTCCATATAATCATATAAAGTGCTTCCCTCAGCTTAAAAATCTAAAATATTCACCACAACTTAACAAACACAAGCCACCAAACAGAAGCTTAGCAAAACCTTAAAAAAATGAAATGAACACAACAACCAACCATTAAAATAACCACAAAATTTCAAGCAAGAGCTTTTCCAAGAGCAAATTAGGTAGATAAAATGTCTTGTTTATATTACCTTCAACAGCGGAAACAGCTGACACTGTCAAAACCAAAAGCAAAAGGAGTACCGACGCCATTATCTTCCTAGTGTTCTTGTAAGAACCCAAATGCAAATAATTAAAGAACCTTAAAAAAAAATTAAAGAAAGCTGTTTGCTTTGCTTCTGAAGAAAAGCATATGGGAATAAGACTGAATTCAAAAAGAGTAGGGGTTTAGTGAGTGAAAGAGTATTTAAGAGAGGAAAATTGGTTGAGCATCAATCACAAAAAGTTCTTGGCAGATAGATCCAACGGCTAGGATATCATCTTTCGTTCTGTCCTATTCTCTTGTTTTCTTTCATATTTTTTTGTATTTATTAGATGTGACCTTTTTACAGTCCCACTATGATATATACTGCTTACTGAGTGTATCGGGAGTTTCTTCCTTCTGCCTCGAATTAAGAAAACCACTTTGTTGGTAGCCGTTATGGGCAACTATTTTTTTTTCAGCTTCTTGGATTAATATGAGCAGTTTTGGTACTGAGGATGGTAGGGTGGGGTGGGTCATTAGATATGGGTATCGAGGCAAACATACGAATAGATGACACGATCGCTGAGGTTGTCGGAGAATACAGCTGGTTTCAACGGTCAAATAAATTCCTTATCTTAGGATTATTTACATCTAAACCCCTCAAAAAATTTATTAAATTACAATTCATAGTTTTCTTAGTTTAAAAAATTACAGATACGTCTATAGAGAATCATTAAAATTATAAACTGTCCCTTCGTGTTAGGTTTCATCAGAATGTTACCGACGTCAGCAAAATTTTGACTTACCCAAGTATGCTTCATGATAAAATTCTCTACTTTAAGTGTGATTTGTAATGTATTGATTTAACATGGGGTTACATGTAATTTATGGATTAAAAGGGGTTACTAACTACAATTTATAGAACTCCCAAAGGATCTAAATATAAATAATCCTTTATTATTGATCTTATCAAGCCTAAAATTAATAATTTTCCAGAAGAAAAGCCCACAAGTGATTAAATTGCATTCAAAGTTCAGAAGACTTTCCGTGAGGAATCAGGCCCAAGTCAAAGCCCATCTATTATATCAATGTTGTAATAGACCAGTCGAGTCTCTGTCTCTTCGTCTCCCCCCGGCCCCTCTCTCAAATCAGCTCTGCTGGCCAAATCACTTTTGAGACTCTTTGTATTCTGTACTCCTTCCTGCGCGCCAACTCGTACATTCACGAAAATAGACATCTATACATACAAAAGTTTCTTCTCTCTCTACATATCCTATGCGTGTGGACAAAAAGCCCTAGTTTTTTCTCCACAATTTCATCTTTTTGGTTCACTACACACCCTCGAGATGGATTTCAAGAAAACATCGCAGTAGCCTACAAGCATAGCCCTTCAACAGATAAAAGGTACAAATAATATCATTTCGAAGTAGAATGGCTCTATCGGAAATCGATTTCGAAAATGGTGCTCAAAATACGGCGTGGTCGGAGGAGCACGAGCGCGTGCCGCTGAAACAGCGGCTCAAGTTGCTATTGGCGAGTCAGCGTAGCTCCAGCGTTTCCGACGTGAAAGTGGAGAGGCAAGTTCTGGTTTTACCTACGCTCGTTATTGATTTGTTCCGCAATACTATTTTTTGAATTTTTACTTCTTCCAAGAAGACCTGGTGGTTTTATTTTAAAGTACATGCTCTTAGAATCGGGTTTGATTGCTTGCAGATTTTTGGCAGAGAAAAGGGGCAGTGAGCAATGTGATTCAAAGGTCATGGTATTAAGTTTCTTTCCGTGATCAGTGTTGGTTTTGCTTTGTTGCCAATTGCATCCGCCATATGTGATTGTTTGCGTACATTCATATCTTTGCGCCTAAAAGCCATCAATGTATTCTAAGTTCTGTTTTCCTATTGCTGTTTGGATAATAGTTTCATATGGTTAAAACTTAAAAGATTATATCTGTTGAGGTGGAGAATCATCTTTCACGTATAGAAAATTTGACTAGGAGCAGGATTCATGTAGTCCGGCTAAATTTGACCTGTAGGGACAACTGTGTTCTCTGCTGTTGCTTATTTTTGGAGTTCGTTTGCAGTTGGCTGTAACTCTTCTGTATTTCAATATCTAGAAGAAATATCGTTAGAATTTGGCTTCTTGTAAGTAGAAAAGCCAGACTAGTCTCTTGACTTTGTTGGTGCAAAAAAACATGTATGTAATGCATATGTACAGTGTTATGCTGGATTCGGTGGACAGTCATATTTCTCATAGAAGTAAAATATCTGTAAGCTTCATTGTTATGTAGTCTCCATTGTTATTATGGCTTCACATAGGAATGTCAAATTTTACAATTGTCATATTGTCACTTGTTGTGCTCTGCTAGTCTTGGTATATTTTTGGTGCTTACTATTCTGTTTCATGTTTCAAATCAGAAAGCTATATGTCCTTTGTTCTGTCATCATAAGCCTGTACGCATGTCAGTTTCTTTTATTTCATTATCTGACTATGAAGCATTTATAGTCTGGCTGCTCTGAAGAGGAACGGATGATTGAGTCAGTATCAAGGGAAGAAAAACACGGGGGTAAATATCTCCAATGTTTTCCATATTTAAATTTAATTTTGAATGTCAAAACACTCATTCTTCTATTGGGTAGTACCTTCTAAAAAATTACTTATGATAACAGCCACTGCCACCATACCGAAAAAAGAATATTAAGAAAAGAGACCCCATTTCAATAGGAAACATGGGTTATCAAACTAATGCACAATAATCGGAAAGCTTAAAATTAACTTATTTTTCACTATTCTTAGTAAACACAGGGGAACTGCGAGAATCTAACTGCCAAGAGAATCTAGCACATAAGTGCATGAATTTGACAAATAGTATTGCTGCTGCTGCTACACCTGATAAGGATTCAGTTGATAGTTCACACCAAGGATTGTTGCTTGGGAAACTTCCTGTGGCAGTGAAGGTTGAGTATGCTGACAATGGTGCTGAGAGTTCAACTGCTATAAATGGATCTGCGATATGTGGAATCCAAGCTGGTAAATCTGAACCTCAGTTGAGTGAGAAACTCCTTCACGAACTGGATCATGTAGCATTAAAAGAACGGTTGAAGAGGCTTCTGACAAGGTTTCTCTTTTTGTCTCTAATGGCATCATACTCCATTAGACATTGATTTGATACATGTTGCTGCATGCTGAGTCAAATACTCGATTAGAATCTCTGTTGTTTTGTATTTAGTGTGTGAAATTGAATTCCTTAAATATTCTTTCGTAATTATCAAATCTTATCGATTTAGTTTTCTTTCTTCTGTAATTTAATTCTACTATTTTGCAGTAAATGCTTGGGATTGGCACCGACCGTGCCGAAGGTAGTTTTCTTCTTCAATACTTGAGTGCTTTTCTTATTTACAAGTTGAATATTTCACCTGCTTGTTAAACTTAAAAGAACGTATATTATGTGGCTGGTCCCCACCTGAATCTTTTAGATTTTAATCTGGTAAGCTTGAAACGTGGCTTTGGGATTCAAGCAGTTGTTCCATGATAATCTATAGGTATATCATAATAAAATAAATTGCAGTTGAGAAACTTAACTCCAAGATTTTTGCTGCTTAAAGCTTTGTTACAAGACCCTGCAATTTTTTCATTTTGCATGGAAGTCTACCTGTAGAAATGCCTTATGCCTATAATCTATATTCCTCGCAAGATATGGTTTTATTATGATGCTTTAATGAGATCAATTGATGTACTGGATATTTAAGTAACTAATTTTGGGATCAGGAGGGCTCACTACTAGTGTGATAACTTGTATTGGTCTCATGATGCATATTTGTTATGCTTATGCAAAAGCAGCAGATGTTATGGCATGCATAATATGTATCTTACTGTTGTCAGCCTAGAGATATCTCTCATGGTCTTGCTTTTTCCCTGTCCTTGTTACCATCATCTAAACTGGTTCTCCTCTCTTTTCTGGAACTCGCCCATGCCCCATGTAGATACGAGATTGATGTCAGCTCATTCTTGTCTTAGCTTTCTTATGTTTTTTAAGGTCCATATATATATATATATATATATATATATATATTTGTGTGTGTGATTAGTCTTGTTTTGGTTCTCCTTGTATAAATTAAAAATACTAGCTCCTTTTCACAGGAGAATCCTGTTGAAACTGTAAAAGAAGGACTAAGAAATACTGATCAAAGGCATGCTCTGTCTGGAAATCCAATTCATGAGATCGATAGGACTTTGAGAAAATGTTCATCACGGGGTACTCTGAGTTCCTTGAAAGCTCCTCAAGCAGTTGGTCGTTGCCTTCTAGGAAACAGACCAACTTATCCAAATTCACCAAGGCTTCAAAGAAATGATACAATATCCTCTTCTGAACGAAAATGCTTTAAGTATGCATCAGATGGAGGAAGGAATCTTGTTTCCACTGGTGTTAGGACTACAGAGGGTTCAGACATACCGAGCTTAGCAAACATCAAAGTCGAACCACCATGTGGAATGCAAAGTTGCAATGTTACTACAGTGGGACAAATGTCCTTCAACGACTTGGTCCTTGTGAAACCTGAAGCTGACACTGCTAGTGATGAAGATGAATTGGATCATATGTTGCTGCGAGAGAGAATGAAATTGCTGTCCTCTAGTAAGGTTCATAATTCAAACGTTTACCAAAATTCAGAATGCATAGGCAGAATGCTTCCTTCTGCCTCGGGTTGTGCACCAGTTGTTTCAAAACCTACTCAGTTGCTAAAAATCAACCGCCCAAGAAAAAGGCGAAAAACTGTGACGTAAGTTCTTTGGTCTTTTGAATAAAGGAATATTAAAATCCTAAGCCAAATGTACTCAATATTTGTTGTTTTTCTCATTTGTGCTATTCCAGAGATTCAGTTGAAACTGCCATGGAGGAAGATGCTCCTGGACTCCTGAAGGTACTGTATGCAGCTAAGCAGTGTTGCTCCTGTTAAGTTAGGGTACATTCTGATATAATTATCATGCAGGTGCTGATTGAAAAAGGTATTTCAGTTAACGAAATTAAGCTTTATGGTGAACCAGAAAGTAATGAAGCTTTGGTTGATTCATCCACCGATGATAACTTTGCAGAGCTGGAAGAAGTTATCGGAAAGGTGGGGAGAAAATCATGTTTTTTAAATTCATCCTTTTATTGCATATTTACTATACAACCTTATGATGCCTGTTCGTCATATAACTGCTGAACATTCCGTTGCGTGCCCTAATCTTTTGTATATCAGTCAATTATAGGTCATCATGGCGACCAGTTGCATGAACATATTTCCTCATTGCCGATGATTGATTTACTGAATACACATTCTGCTACTCTCATGTCTTAAGACTCTTTAACTAATATTTACATATTTTATCTTCTGTCTCGTCATATGCAACAGCATGTTTTTTTTACATATTGGACGATATATGGATTTGAAAGTATGGAGCATTACAGAACTGCTTTGTAAGTTGTAACAATGGATGTGATGAAAATGGTGCAAAGGAGATTAAACTTTCAATCACTGACTTGTTGATGGTTATGTTGATTTTTAGTATCTTTTCCTTTCTTCAGTCCAGGGTGGCTCATTCTATTTATAATCATTTCTTAAAATATCATATCTTGCTGCCAATATTTCTTAACTCTGTGGTTGTATGTCATCTAGCAGCACTTTGTTGCAAGTGATGTATGTCCAAGTTACTTTGTTGCATCAATTTTCTTGAGATTTCCTGTCTGATCTTTGATTATATATGAGCAGCTTTTCTCTCAGCGAGAGTCATTGTTAAAGTTGGGTCCTTTGCGATGTAATAAGGGCGAAAAGGCTAGTTACTGTTTGGGATGTCTATTTTCACTCGTGGAGCAGGTATTCACTTTCCCTAAGTTTGGTTTATGCAGTATCCATAGTAGAACAGTATAACTATACTGTTGGACCAAAAAAAAAACAGAAGTATAACAATACTGTCATCCTTATCTGAATATAAACAAACTGATATTTTAAATGTTCTGTTTTCTATTTTAGGCACAGTATTTACAGTTTCGGAATTGGCCTGTTGAATGGGGATGGTGCCGGGACCTCCAGTCATTTATCTTTGTCTTTGAAAGACATAACAGGTAAACATTGGTGCAACCATTATCAAGACTTCATGGAGAACACTCCCCCCTCCTCTCTCTCTCTCTCTCTCTCTCTCTCTCTATATATATATATATATATATATATATATATATATATAATGTGTGTGTGTGTGCGCGCGCGCGCGAACGGGATGAAGACAATACCAGTGTATTCATTCTTGCAGGATAGTGCTTGAACGCCCTGAGTATGGCTATGCAACATATTTCTTTGAATTGGAAGAATCTTTGCCTATAAACTGGCAGATCAAGCGACTAGTAATTGTAATGAAGCTCACCAGCTGCAGCAGGATTACCTTAATTGAGAACAAAGCATTGATGGTAATCACTGTGAATAAAATCTTTAGAAAATTGAAAATGTTTAAGTAGTTTGTTTCTTTTACGTTTATTATTTTACTTGCTGTTCTGCACTCATGAAGCATGTGAATGAAAGCACGAATAAGATTCACTTGTTATTTGTCCCAGCAGCTAATCGAGAAGTTTTTGTTCATGATACAAGGAATTCCGTTTCTATTTTGTTTTTTGTTTTAATGTATTCATAAGGTGGATATTACTGGTTTTACTCTTTTCTATCCCCATTTTACTGCTTCTCTAATGGATATGGATTTACAGAATCGGGGTGCTTTTTTCTGGCATTTGCGTCTTTTGGATGGGTAAAAGTTTAATACAAGCTTTTTGAATGGATGTATAATGAGTTGCCTGAAAATCTGATCCCGCTGCACCTTTAGCTTGTGATGTCACTTCTGCTGATTGTAGCCATGATGCCTCTTTGGATTATATTCTGAACTTTCACTTCTTGTTTACTGAACCTAAAAAAAATTACAGATAGGCGATGATTTGACTGAAGGAGAAGCTCGGGTTTTGATGGAATATGGTTGGGCACCGAATTCTGGTCTTGGAACAATGCTCAACTACTATGACCGAGTTGTTCATGACAGGAAGGCCGAGAAGGAGAGCTCCGAGTGGAGATCCAAAATAGGGAAGTTTCTTACGGATGGTTATAATGGTGGTACAATTACCTCCGTTGACATTCCAAGAAAGGTTATGGAATATAATCATTCAGTTGAAGTCAAGCTAGAACTTAGCTGACGTTAATATAGTTACCGAAGTTGTAAATTTTGTTTATAAAGATTATCTTTCGGCATGGCTTTTGGTTCAAGTAGGTTCAGAAATGTTAGTTTTAGTTGCACTAATCTTATCAGATCAGTTATTCAACATATTTCATGATTTCTGGCCTTTTCGTCTTAGTTCAAGATGTAATTACCTATTCTTCGGGGCAAAGGATTTGAAAATTGCTCGTCATGCTTTATTGGTTAGATTGTATGTAATTAGCGAAGTTATCGACTGCTGTCCCTCTTAATTTTGGTTGTTCAGGTGAATTAGAGCTTATGCTTTTGTATCTTGGCATGCCTTATGGATTTCGTATGTTAAAAAGTTGATTCCAAAATGAAATGTTTGCTGTTTATGATCTACTTTTGAATTTTAAGTATTTTTTGAACTTGTAGATATATGGTGAATTGGCGATAAACTTGTGGCCTGGAGGGTGTAAAACCCCCAACTGTTTAGTGATTTTATAAGTTCTTAATCTTATGTAAAGATATTAAAATTTAATTTGAGAAGTAATTAATAAAATGATTAAGCTAGAAAAGCTTTACAAGTTCTAAGTAGAGTGTTAACTCCCAACTTTCCTTCTAATTTTTCCTGGATCTTTCAGTGAGAGTAAAATCTGTACCTGAGGCCCATAAATTTCTTTGGTGGGCTGGACCTAATAGCCAATTAATAATGATAAGAGTTCACTCAGTGACAATATTAATGATGTATTTAACTCCATACCTTCTTCACTTTGGGCTTAATTGTACTATCTTCTTCTACGATTTATATAATTGCAAAAAAAACTTTACTCTGGATTTCAGACCTATAAATTATGATGCTCAGAGTATTCCTCAAAAATCTATTGTGCAATAGTGTGACTTGTGTTGTGTTTGATATCAGACACTTATTTAGTGTTACATATTAAAAAAATTCTGTATTGCGGGCTTGAACACAATATAGATGGATGACTATTAGTAAAGGTAAATTACAAGTGACATTTGTATTCTTAGAAAAATGACTAGGAATTATTATTTAACTCTGGACATAGTTACAAATAAGAAAGTATCATTATTTACCTTTTTCCTTTTCTTGGGACGTGTAGGTCATTATGCTTTTCGCTTTCTTTTCGTTATATATATATATATATATATAATATTTATTTATTCATTTCTTTTTATTGGTCTTGAGTCTTGATGATCATTCACCACCTACGGGCTACGTGACGTGCCCTTCATATCACTCCCCCCAACATAAAAATGTGTTTGACTAAAATGTAAAGCACGATATATACATTGATCACCACTCTCAACCAATAGAAAGTGTTGATTGAATCCAATGTATAAAGAAATACTTTTCTTTTAGCAACTTAAAAGGATCAGTAATTGCCAAATATTATTACACCAAACCCTTTCTTACAACGAATCCCAATAAGATTGCGAAAAAGTACCCAATCCTAACAAACTCCAAAACAAGGGCAAAAAGTGAGTGAGATGTGTTATAAAATGGTTGAAACAAGTACCCACATGAGTACAAAGTGCTCCCAAAACAAATTGTCTCCCCTCTCTCTCTCCACCAAATTAGTACACTTTGGCAAGAACCTAAGAAGAATGTAGAAACATATGGTGTGGTAGCAAAGGATAAGGTTAGTTTACATAACTTGGGAGCCCATTATGGCATTATCATTTTAATTAACAATCATTTAATGAAAGTGATGGACATATCAATGTATGAAATGGAGAAGATGCTATTATCTTTGTCTTTCTGGGGGTTGTTTCGTCATTTGGTGGTGCGTTGGCAAGCACAGACTCACTCATGGGCTCAAAACTAGGTCTACTTCATTTCTTGTTTTGGTACTATATCTAAGTCAAAGAAAAGGTATAAGCCGCGTATCTTATACCTTTAAAACTCGGCACTTATGTAGACATCAATGACCAAGAAAAAAAAAAAAAGCAAAGTAAAAATGTGGACCCTGATGGATGATGCAATAGAAGATAATTAAAGTCTGGTTATATTTTAGGGAAAATATTTATTTTTCATTTAAACTATCACAATTTTAACTATTTATTATCTTATTTTGCTGCAACAAAAATACAACTTTATGTTGTTGTGCTTGTCTGAATCTCCTAAAGAGAAGCCCTAAATTGATTTTATAAAATTGTCATCGTTACTACCCAATTGAAGATTCAAAAAACGATAGATTCATCATCATTGGTATCAAATTCAACAATATTATCAAATATTTCATCAAATTGAATTTACTCATAATTTTTTTTTCCTTATTAAATATCATTTTTTAATCAAAATACCAATACAAAAACTCATATTTCGCTAATTGTCATCTCTCCCGGAATATTTAGCTCAAGACGGTAAGTGGAAAAAAAAAATACTTGAAACTACTATTTGCTCGGGATATCATACTAGCTAGCTATTCAGTTATGCAGAAAAAAAAAAAAAAAAAAAAAAACCGAAAGAATTAGGTCATAGTAGTTGCGTTCGTCAGCAATACATCACATAGTTGTTTTGCTCGAGTCATACAAAGAACAAAATTTGGGGGTGTTAGTGAGCAAACATTTGATTGCACTTAGCTTTTTAATTAATAATTTCGAATTTTGTTAAGAAAAAGTTGTTCGGAGATTGACACGTACGTTGTGCTAGGAATTATGATTGGCTAAATTGAATATATATATATATATATATATATACCTCGATCGGCCATGATCATCAGTTTTTTAGCTGGCTAGCTCAGCTCTGCATGGAATTATATATATAATGCGCATTAATTTAATTAAATCAAAAAGTAGTATGTATATATTGCCGACGCGACGCCCTTACCAATTTATGACATAGATCTCTATGCGATAGCTGGAAACGAAATATTCTAATTATGAAAACCACAGTACTAATTTCGTGTATGATCCAATTTGTTCACAATTGATAAACACCAAGTTTTTGTATGATCATAAGAGAGAGTATATATATGAATTAGTGATCGATACAAAATGGTAATATAATTTCAACACAAAGAAGAGTATATATATAGTACTGGAATATTAAGCTACGTACGCCACTTAATGATCGTTGCTCTCATTATTTAAATACGAGAAAACAAATTTCACAAACCTATTAAGTATACAATTTTTCTAGATATAATCGTCGGCAAATCTAGTTTCTTCAATTAAGGACGATTCTCCCAACTCATTATTTCTCCATGCAAGTACGAGCTAGAATATTAACGCGCGGCAATGTGCATTTTTCCATGAAATATTAATTTCATCCACTTAGCGATCTGAGATCACAAAGTATATACTGTAAACCTGTAATTAATCTATAAATTAATATAATATCAAGTGACACTATAAATTACAAAATTTAACATTCTAAAAAAAAAAATATATATATATATATATATATATATATATATATATATATATATTATCAGATGAAAACCACCGGAAACGTACACCAGCGTGCTGACGATGACCACGGAAATGAAATATGTAATCCTTCTGATGCTTCATGATGAAAGTGATCGATGGAAATTAACTAATTAAAAGATTAATTTTGCAGATTATCTATCTGATCATATATATATATATATATATTTCTCATGCATTAATAATGTTTAATGTAGGTCCCAAAATCCACTTCAAACGACCAATAAAATTTCTGCGCATGGAATGAATTAAACCGACCGATCGACCGCCCCTCTGATTCCGCCACCGCCCCAGAATCATAAGCATGCTTCCTTCCATTCTTTAAAATTGATATATATATAACAGTACAGTACACTGCAAAAGGAAAAAGAACAAATAAATAAATAATTAAATTAAGCAGCTTATATATATATATATATATGGCTAGCTGAATATAATCTTCTTCTTCTTCTTTTATTCATAAATAAAATACCTAATTTTCCTTTTTGGATGTCGTCTGTGGATATAGTATATTTGCCAACCCCCATTAACTTTTCTTCACAGATCGATCATCATTATCAGAAATGGATCGAGTTTCTTTTATTTTTTATATATATTCTTGAGAAATTAAACTACCTTTAATTTCCTCCACTACAATTTTCCCTTTTTCCTGTCTGGATTTGTTTATTACTACTTTGTTCAAGGTAATCATTACATGGGATATCCTCTTTTTCCTGAAATATTATTTTTATTGCAACCTTTATATCCTCAGAATTAATTAAATTGATTGTTCTTCATCAATATTTTATTTTTGTGTCGTCCTTACCGCGGCCTCAGAGAAAACCCTTTTTCTAATTCTAGTAATTCTGACACGTACATGTATATATATATATATATGTTAACTTATATTAGTTATTGTTTTTATAGGTTCTTAATGATTTTTTTAAGAATACTTTGCTCTGTAGTACTTATCTGTGAGGATGAGCTTAATTTGGTAATATTGAAAACTTTATTTCCAACCTTGTCTTATACAAATTTTAAGCAATTTTACTTGAAAGCTAATTAGACCTAATTAAGATACATAATAACTTAACGACTCCAAATAAAACAATGAGTATATGATTAATATAATTAATGTCTTTTATTTATCTCGATATAATCTAATAATATATGAATTTTTATTATTATTTTTTAAATCATAGTAACATCACTCACTCGTCAATAAGGAATCTGTGTTGCCATGGAATTGAGTTGGATTTCACACGAGATATATGCCAAAAATTAAAATGATTGGTCCCCTCCAACCTTTTTGACTTCTGATTTTCCTTTCGTTTTTAGCCTATGAAATACCGCGTGTTTGTTTGTAAGAGCTCAATTTGTCTTCAATCATATTCTTTCATTTTGTTTTTTTCTTTGGGAATTGAAACGCACGTACTGATCGATATATGTGTTTGTTATTACTTAAGTGATTTAGTTATACTCATATTTAAAGTAAAACAAAAACCATATCGTCTCTTTCATAATTTTAAGTTTACAATGATCAATAATTAAAAACAAAACAAATTAATACAAATAGTATTGGAATATATATCGTTCATGATCCACCAGATCAATTCGATATATATGACAGACCTCGATCGATGATGCCTTAACAAATATTCCATAACGTACACAGGTTTTTAAATATCTCTATATTTTTTAGATAAGTTCTCCATATATGCCCCTTATGAAAGAAAATACATGAATTTTTAATGTATTTAGAAAGATCGAAGGATTAAAATTGAAAATTCATTCTTATATAAACATGCTCATGATGATCAGAGGGATATACGTACAGTTAGCAAATTTCGAATATCAATACAGGTAGACAATTCTCTCTTTTCCCTCTCGTCTTCTCTGATAGAACACGTACGACAAGTCAATTCTTAAATCCTTAAAAATAATGTTAGTTCTAAGTCAGTCGAATATGGAATATTAATTATTAACTAACCAACAAATTGCCATCCCTATCTTTCATCAGTACTTATTAAATCTCTTAAACAAGTTCAGGGTTCAAATCCTAATAACTTGTACATGGAGTAGCTGGATCAAAAGGATTACTTCTAATATTTGAGTTTCAACAGTATACGAGTCCGGAAAAAACCGTTGGAAAAAAAAAAAAAAAAGTTTTTATGGGACAATATATATAATTTGAATGGGTGAGGAGTGGGGGTGATATATATGCTTATGACACGCTTACAAGAGCAATATTTCATCTGATTAATATCACCTTATAAGTGGCTCAAATATACACAAAAATTAACAGAGCAACAATGCGTTGGACCAGTACTTACTGTCCTGTGGACCGCATGTGGAAACATGCATGAATGTCTACATAATTTCACAGACAATTTCAATTCTCACTAAATTATAACTAATTGGAACTAGTACAAAACGTTATTCACGATTTAATTAAGGACTTATTTGAAAAAAGAAAAAGAAAGCGCACTTTATGAGAAGATCCAATATATATTTAAACCTATGATACACTAGTGTATCATAGTAATTAAGAAGTGTCCAATATATGTATCAAATACATTATAAGACACAACACGATATGAAAGGATATAACTGTTAAAAGTAGGTACCCGTTCATCCTAAATTGAAATCAACTTATAATGGTGTCTATATATACCCCACTATATATTATTTATTGTATTTTTGACAAAAATAAAAACGCATCATTAAAATGATGATTGCATTTGGAAAGCTACGTGTATACGCTGGCGAAATATATATAGTGGTTTAATTTAATTCTTTTTTTTTTTGGGAGTTCTTCATATATAGGAGAAGTCAAGATTATGTTAACATTTTTGTATCATCAATAAAAATGATGCTGAATAATACCGATCATATATATACAAAGGGACGTGTATTCCGACAAACGATGGATTTGATCATCGGAATTTCCAAACACCGATCAAATTCCGATCATTGTTTGGAAATTTAATTCCGTCGGTTTTCAGCAATGAAGAATATATATATATATATATATATATATCTTAAGAACAACACTATATATAGGGTTAATTGGTCATAGAATTAATTAATTACATTATTTCAGTTTTTACATACATAGATTGTTGTTTTAAATCTAGATTCAGTTCATAAAATATATATACCCCGCCCTTAATTAATTAAATATTCTCTGGCCTGATTATGAAAATCTTATATATATATATAGCTAGATTATAAAATAGAATGTTCATATTCTTAGTAAATTAATTATACTGCTTATATATATATATTAATAAATATTAGTACTGCTGATCTGCTAGTGCCAATAGACCTGCAAAATGATCGATAAAAGAGGAATTAAGTGTGTGAATGGAATTTTCTTAGGCTGAGAAAGTCGCATAGATTACAAATGAAAGTCCACGAAAGACCAGCTTCGAATTCACGTTTTCACACATAAACGCGTCTTTATTTCTGAATTTTAAGTTGGCCGGGGTTGAACACTTGAACTCCCACATGCAAGTTTACTGCAGTTAGTTGATAGTGATGAAATGTCGTATCTCGAAAACGCGTTTTAAATTCCTTTTGGATAATAATTAGTACTTTTAGTTTTTACAAAGGATCATAACTTTTAATTATTTACATGTTTGGTGAAATCCCAAAAATAGCTAAGTGATGTCGATCGGAGAATGATTCTTTTATTCAGAAATAAATTAACTCAAGAGCATTTGTAAGATTAATAATCCAAGACAATTAAATGATTAATACATTCATGCATGAATAAGAGAATTATGAACTATATGTATATGCATTGAAAATTTCATCTAATATTAATTAATGTAGCATATATATATATACTATTTACACATGGCTGCAGGCTTTTGTTTTGAGATTATATATATATAATTAATTAGATCTGTTGCATCATCTCACGTGCATGGTTGGCAACAACTATATATCAAATTGATATATAAGTTCCAAAATCCAAGCCAATCCTAGTAAGATTTAATGATGCAATAGTACTGCAAGACTAAAAAATAATATTATTGGATTATATTCCTAGTTGAGCGAAATGGCCAAATTTCAAAAAAAATTGTGTTTTTTTAATTTAAAATTAAACTGCGATAAAATATGCAACTCGTTTATTAGCGCAGTACCATGGACCAAATCAATTAATTAATTAATTAATTGTGAAAATTGAAAGATCTGACGACAAACTCCTTTATTTATAAATTAAGCATCTTACAATTCTTCTTTTGTTTTTTTAACTATACGCTTATGAATTTTGGAAATTATTAGTTTTAAAACTGACATATATAATTTGAATGAAGAAAGTACTGCTGTTTGGATAGCTAGGCAGAAAAATGATATAAGAGGCTGATGAAGAAGATCATGCATTTAAGTAGCTAGGATATGTAAATCAAGTTGATTTTGAATCCTTAAGAATTAAGAACCAAAACACGCGCGACTAATTCATTGTGTAATCTTACCGTGAAACCGTCTATTAAAATGACATTAATTTCTTTAGTAACAATTTGATCAAAAAAGTCGTATCCTTTAATTTTTTTCCTACTGGAATAAAATGAATTGTTTATTTATAATTATGGGACTAATCAATTCAAAGAATTTTAGTTACAAGACTGGCGAGCTAGTCTCACAGATTTAGAACTCTTGTAGTCACAACTTGTACGCCTAAGTTATTCAAAAATAGCAAAAAAGAAAAGTCCATTAAAGATTAGTAAATTAAATACACAGTACGTACGTAGTACTGATAATATATACACATAATCGAGCTATTACTATGTGTATTTCATTAATGGTGGACAAATGACAACTTCGATACAACTGGTCTGTTATTAATAATTAATTAAATTTGTTAAAGTCACCCTAATTGCGATGACATTATAAATTTATTACCAATTAATTTATATAATATACAGTATTGAATATTGATCATGTCTATATATGTTTTATGATTTTCTAGGTTAGCTAGTTTATGGTCTGTATATATTTTCATTGAATTCGTTTGATAGTACTATATATATTATATTATATTATATTATTTTCTCTTATAGCACTGCGGCTTAATGAAGTATACACCACATGAATTGATTTCTACATGATTTTCTGATCTATATATTTCCTTTAAACAACTGCTTGGAGAAATCTTCTAATTAAGCATCCTTATCAGTGAGGTGATCTTCTAATTATATCTGATCACTGCGTGCACATATTATGTTTATAAGGAATTCATCTTCTTATTTTGGAGACCGTAATTACGAACTAATTAATTTTCTATATTACTATTGGCAATTACATGATATATGAAATAATTTTGTACCCTTCAAAACACTAGGATTGACGTAACAATATTTTTATCTAGTCCTTGATTATGATGTTTGGATGCCATTAGGGCTAATTACACAAGATCTAGTATCCTAGGGATTTGTCATAATTACAAAATACTTCCCAGGCTTGTTTTCAAAAATTACAGAAAAGTTCTTGAAGTTTCAAACAATTAATCTAACAAAATATATACTCCATGTACTTTATACAAAATCTTACAAAAAAATCCTGTAACGCGGGTTTGAAACCTAGCTTAGAGAGTTTTCTGTAATTTTTAAAAATAGAAGGGATATTTTGTAATTATTTTAAACCTTAAGGTACTCGTCCTATACATTATATCTCCAATATATAATAGGTAAATAATTAAGTGTCGTGCATGAAAAAAGTAAATTTAGTAATGAAAATTCTAAATTTTTCGATCGTTTATAAATGTCTTGTGAGTTGTCCTGATTTTTTATTTATCTATCTTCCATATCAATGTATATATTTCCATATATAGTTATATAATATTAGTAATGTATATTTAGTATCTACCAAATTAAAAAAGAAAAAAAAAAGAAATATATATTTAGTATCTCTATGTTATATATATGTATAATAAAATAAAATTATATAGCTTTGGCATTCAGTCGAAGAAAAGAAATTAACAATAGAGAGTTGGGCTCAAGTATCAACTCGATCGAAGGGCTTACCCATGAGCTAGATAGGGTTATTTATTTATTACTTCATTGCAGCTAGCTAGCTGTATTTTTCTTATCTTTCAATCTTAGGCATTAATTAAATTAAATGTAGGACAAATTTTGCTTTGCAAATAAGACTGTGAGCCGGGTCCATTTTATTAGAGTGTATTATAAAACTAATATATGTTATACTACAAGTATGTATAAATGACAATGATTCTGCTAGCTGCACCCGTGTCAGCATACTAATTGTCAGAAATAATTAAGTATATTAATTAGTGTTTAATTTCCGTCTAATTATCAAGCAATATTCTTGACAGCATTAATTGTCATTTAAATATTTACCTTATATTTTCAAATTTGATTATTTGTTCTCAGCTCCACTCCACTCGACTCGTTTGCTCACAAATATGCTACATACATATCATGTTATATATATAGTCAAATTAATTATTGAAACATCATCACATGATTTTCTGATTAATCCTGAAAAGAAATTAATGTAGCTAAATCGCTTTAGAACAATTTCCACATAAAGCCTTTTAATTTCTTACCCAAAGGAGTTATATATTACTGTAATGTACTAACAACTTACGTATAATTCATAAATATATATTAGATTCCAAATACGAATTGTTTTTGTTCCTATTTGTTGATTTCTATTTTTCTTTTTTTTTGGATAATAAGATCGAATGGTTGAGTATGAGAAATTTTATGCTTGAAATTCAAGTAATGTTAGTGTATGTTGAGGTGGCGCTTTCCAGAGGCTGACATGAACACGACCAACACCTGTAGGCTGTATGATCAGTTTTAATTTTTTTCAAAAAATAAAATAAAATTGAAAGTAATTGGTTCCCGGCCATTTTATTTTTGTAATAAAAAGAAGAAAACACCCGGGCTGAAAAGTAATTTAATTATCTCTCTCTCTTCCATTTTTGTTATCAGGCTGCAGGCAGGTTTTATTTAATTTTTAGTGGGGGTCACAAGGTGGACCTGAGCTGTTTGTAGTTTTTTACATTATATATAAGCAGCTAGCTAGCTAGTCTGGTTCTAATTGTAAGTCTTGTCTTGCCAACATCTTCAATTTCTCTGCACCAAATACTATTCCTCTCTCGATCATATCTTCAATATCCCAAAACATTTGCCTTGTGATCACTCGGGTTAGCTCATAATTGTAATATTTGGATATATTATTATACACACATATATAATTAAAGATGGGAAGACAGCCATGCTGTGACAAAGTAGGACTCAAGAAAGGACCATGGACTGCTGAAGAAGATAAGAAACTCATCAATTTCATCCTCACTAATGGCCAATGTTGCTGGAGAGCTGTACCTAAATTAGCAGGTTAATTTCATTTTTATAATTAATTTCCCAGCCCACTAAATTTTCATTTTTCTTTTTTTGATAAGTTTTTAGTAAATATTAAGCTGGTTTATATGTGGTAATTATAATGTTGCAGGGCTGCTTAGATGTGGAAAAAGCTGCAGATTAAGATGGACAAACTATTTGAGGCCTGATGTGAAGAGAGGCCTTCTTTCTGAATATGAAGAGAAAATGGTTATTGATCTTCATGCCCAGCTTGGAAACAGGTATTACTCTCTTTAATTTTTTCCTTTTCAAGCTAATGAAAATTAAAATTATCTTCTGTTAATTGATTTTACAAAAGTGTTTGGGAGACAATATTATTATTACGGCTACTTTAGTGGATTAATTTTCTGGCATTGCCAGCCACATGCAGCGCCTCACAAAATATTTTCCTTTCTTAAATCTTGTTTATAAATAATAATAAATGGGAACTTTAGAAGAAAATTTCTAAATTTTGGATTTAAAAAAAAAAATTAAAATTTTGCAGGTGGTCGAAAATTGCTTCTCATCTTCCTGGAAGGACTGACAACGAAATCAAGAATCATTGGAACACCCACATTAAGAAGAAGCTAAGGAAAATGGGGATCGACCCACTGACGCACAAGCCTCTGCCACCACCCACCGCCGATCAACCGCCGGAAGAGGCACCGGCAGGCCAACAACCGCCGCAGGCAGCTGATCAGAACATAGTTACATTGGAAGAGCAGACAAATATTCCGGCGGAGTCAACCACCATTGCCGAGTCAGCGGTAGGTGATAATAAAGAAGACGACAAAATCGCTTTTGACTCCATGGAATTAGTCAACAACGATTTCTGCATAGATGAAATCCCAGTAATTGAGCCCCACGAAATTCTCCTATCTTGCGATGAGAATTACTCTTCTACCCCTTCATCTTCATCGACGACGACGTCGTCCTCTTCTTGTAATTATAACTCATCGTCGTCGTCGGGAAACATGTTGGAAGCTGATCAAGTACTGCCGCAGCAGTTTACGGCGGGTTTTGATGATTATTACAGCGAAATTATGAATAATATCTGGTACGATGATTTCAGCGGTTTGGATATGCTGATTAACGATGATAGTCATGATCTGATCAACAGTATGGAAAATAATATAATTAATAATAATGTAGCAATTTGTGATCAACAGTATCCGATAGTGGTCATGGATCATGAAGAGTACTCTTGGAATTTTTGAGCTCTGAATTAATATTCCTGTAATGCTGTGTAAATTGGTTAGTAAGTTTCGATCAATTTTCTTTCTGTAAACTTTTGGTGAATAAAAAAGCCAAAACAAACAATCCATCAAGTAATTATTATCATATATAGTTGTCTTTTTCACTTTTCTTTTTCTTGTATTGGTGAATTTTGTGAATGAATTATTTAATGAGTTAATTGGGTATAGTCCTATCAAACACGGGTATCCAACCATTTATCGTCGTGTCCATATTGTATGGATTGAATCAATACCACGGTACTTGCTTGTATTTGTTATTAAGGACTGAAATAGGAATGAAATAATTAACAAATTAACTCGTTTTCCATTTAGGTACTATACACTAATTTAATAAGTGAAATGGTGATCAGTTGTGTATGATAATAGTATATATAGACCGAATTGGCAATCATATGTGTATAGTTCAAATATTATATCTAATTTCTTTTCATTAATTAATTAAGTTACAATATAATTAAGTGGGTACGGTCTCATTTTCCATGACCCATAAGAAAGAAATTAGTGTCTCATTAATTTATCATGTTTGGATAATTATATATAGTGCTCTTGAAGTAATTGTGCAAATCTTTTCTCTTAATAATTAATATAAAAAAACTATACATATTTCACTTATTATGGTTCTCTTTTCAAAAATACATATATCTTTTACATTTTTACAAGTATTTATTAAAATAAAAATTCGTTTCTGGATTTGCATGCCTAATTAACACGGAATGACCTGCAGTGTGATCTTTGTTGTGATTATCGCCAGACATAGTCATTATTATATATAGCTTGGTTTGACAAAATAATGTGGTCAACTTTAACTTATTAAAAATATAACTATTAAGCAAGTAAAATTCAAAGTACTACAATCCTAATTTAAATTTAGAAATATAACCATATTGTCAAACTTAAAAAAATTCCGAGATTATTGACCTCATATATGTATTACATAACTTCTAAGACTCATTTCTTTTGTTAATTGGCCAGTACAATAATTCTCCTCCTACTCTGTTTATGTGCATATTACGTTAGCGATATATTCAAGATCAGCTTGATACAGAAGATTGGATTCTTCAATTAACATATAATCATATCTCATGCATGTTTAAGTCCAACAATCTAATTATAATCATCGTTTTTAATTCAGAAAGAAAAAAAGGAAACAAAAATATTAAAGAATATTCTAATTAATTTTCTCATATAAGTTTGAATTTATGTCCCCTAGCTAGCTATATATCTCGTCTAAGATCGATATTTAGTGTAATTATGAATTAGTCTCTATTATTTCAAAAATTATGAGAGGCTTTCCCTATGACTCATTATAAACTTATAACACTAGGCATGATGAACTATATATAGGATGGTCACTCCTAGTAGTGTGAACATAGTTGGAATTCGACGAAAGTTGGCTGATAGATGAACACACAGAAAAGTAAAGTCCAACTTTGAATTGTAAGAAAAAGAAAAATCTAATGAAGTTGGTTACGTTGTTGTATGAGCGTGAAGATTTCTGATAGCTAGCGGTTTATATAGTAGCAGGTCAGGCTAAAGGGGGTTCTTGTAATTTTAATATAATTATATATATATGTTTCAGAACAGTACAGATTACCAATTATAAGCATCTACTGTCTGACTGACCTTGTAATAACTTCTACTGCTCTACATTTAATGATGATGCAGGAGTCAGAGTCACTAACAAGCATGCAATATCTGAAACCTGTATGTATAAGAAAAATAATGCCATATGAACTCGGTCAGTTGGTTTTTCTGAAATAGCTAGCTAGCTATACCCCTCAAATCCTGGTCACCATTTTCTTTGAAATGATGTAATTAATGTGTCTGCCTCTCATAGTTAAAGTCAACTCTTTAATCTTTTACTTGTACAATCTATAATTTAATTTGAACTGGATAATGAATGAATTCTTTAATTAATTGTTTTCCCAATCAATTTTGACTTGATACTTGTTACAAAATAAATAAAATTCTTCGCAAACTTTTGTGTTAATTAATAATAGGGATAATTACACAAATCCCAGAGGTTTGGCTTAAAATCCGAGAACCAATCGTAACCTTGAAACCTTACAAATACCCCCTTATTATAAACTGAAACCATACTAATACTCTTCTTGAAATATAAAAGTGTATACACAAGACCCCCTAGAAATCCTTGCAAATACCCCCTCAAGGGATAAGTGTATGGTTACAAGGTTCTCATAGTGAAATTATAAAAGGCATGATCCTCAAGGGTTTTGTGTAATTCATCCTTAACAGTATGTGACAGATTTACCAGTAAACTAATTTATTGACATAAGATCATTTTTGCTGCAATATATTGACATAAAAGATTTTCATTGTTTTTCTTCCTGATGAAATTAAGGGGTATTACCGTATACATGCAGAGGCAGTTTAATTAGGCTGGGCTTGTTCCACCATTTTCAGGTCCTTTTAAGGATAACGTACGGTCAAAATCTGTTCGTCATCAAAGTTGATGTTTTCTTCTCCCATTAATATTAATTTTTAGTTTAATTAAGTGATGTTCCATCATGATTTAAAAGTTAAATCTACTCTGGGAAAACACAGAGAACTCAAAAAGTATAGGCATTTCTAACCTAACCACCCATTAAATCCCATATATTATGAACTTTCTTTTTCTTAAATTCAACATCCCCTAGCTAGCTACTTAACTCAAACATCAAGAAAATATCAGGAACCTTGTTATAGTACAGGAAATGTACTTTATGGATAACTTGCCCTGTAGTAAAAAGCTAGTAGATTAAGTTTTAACCTTGAATATAAACAAGACAAAAGTTAGTGCTAGGTTTGGTTTGAAGGTGAGATCTGGTACACTTGTTTTTGTTTTATCGTCTTCGAGCCTTAAAATTCAAACCAATTATGATCAATGTTCAACGCGGATAGTCATGTCTTTGTTGCAATATATTTACTGAAAATGACCTACTCGTATTCATCTAGTTAGATTATATATTCTACCCAAAAAAGAAAAAACAAAGACATGACTATCCAGTAATTTAAAAATGGGATAATTACACGCACATCCCCTTGACTTAAGGAAAAGTAGAACAAAGAACTCCTCGACTATTGAAAATTACAAACAGACTCACCCTCAGTTGTCGATGGGATGAAAGTGTAATTATATCCCTTTAGAAAAAAAAGGAACTAATTTGTAAATTTATCAAAGGTTAGTTAGTTAATAAATGATATAATTCACCATAATTTCTAACATGGTTTTGAAAAATAATTATTCGGACCGGACAGCCGAAATCTATGAATCTGATTGAAATTAATGTTTTTGGGTTTTCTTGTCAAAGAACTGCATGATAATGATAGATATATATATTGTGTGTCAATGGACTCATTATCATCAAGGAAGCTTCACAATTTATGTCCACTAGTTTACATTGATAATACCCAGCTCAGCTAGTCCTTATAACTTCTGCAAATATTCTTGTAAGTAAATCTACTGAATTTTCGTTCGAAATTTTTTAAGAATATTTAATAAAACTAGAAGCTGATTTTTGTCAAAGTCGTGTCTTACATTGTTCACTGGGGTCTTCAATTCGTGGGAGTTGATAAATTAAATAGAGATTTTGGTTGCTTAATAAGTCAGAAGACTGACCTTAATTCACAAATAATAATTAGCTAGATAAATTAGTGACGGCAGTTAGCTAATGGTTTTCACTTCTTAGTTAAAGGAGTGATGAGATCATTCTGAGATGTGCATGATGTCATAACTTGGGAATATAAAGATTTGTTCATAATGGCCAAAATTCCAATCCAGAATAACTAAAGGGCCTTCCAGTACTAATTGGGCTCAAATGCTGGTGGACAGAGTCCATTGCCAAAAGAAGAACAGCCCAGATAATCAATGGGCCTGTGAAATTGCTTCTTGCTAACTGTTAACTTTGGTCTCTCGATCCATTTAAATTTTAATTCCTTCCTTCGGCCAAGTTAAGTTGTACAACAATTTTTGCATCATCAAACAACAATATTTCGTTATTGCTTTCTTCCGGCTTCTACTCTTGAAAAAGGAATAAAGGATAATAGGTTATGTTACAGGTCATGGGACGTTGTTAATTACCTCGTACGAAAACTTGTCTTTTTAAACTACCTACGGATATGGATAAAATCACCATATATTATAAGATAATTGGGGGAGAAAAATTGAAAATAATGAAAAGAAAAAGTAACAATTAATTTACAAAATATACATGATATATATATAGTATATTATCAAGAGCAACGTAAAACAAAATCCAGTATGATGCATCATACTTACAGTAATATTACATGACATATATATAGTGTAATTATTTGTAATTAATGAGTTTGAAAATGATATATATTTTACTAAAAAGTTAATATCAGAAACGCGTGTGAATCAGTAGTTAATAAGAGTTGATGGGTCAAATAGCTAGGATTTTAAAGATTATTGATGCTGAAAAACAACTGAATCAAGTCGATCTCTAAAATCCTAAACTGATAAAACAATCTAGTACATCAACATCAATGAAAAATCCTAACCATAAGTTGCAATTTGCAAAGGTAAAACTCCATTGCCTTTTCTTTCATATTTACAAATTACAAAGAAACCCACCCTTTATATATATTCGGTAAACGTCATTGTAAATATGCATTATATATATTGATATGATCCGGCAAAAATTAAAGTAGAAAAACAATTTCGCACAATTGGAAGTTGGAATTTGGAAACTCCAGCAAGCAATAGTATCAATTTGTATAAACCCATCATGATGTCCCCATTCTTACTTGTAATTAAATTTTGACGATCAATGTTTTCGCCCTATGTATACAGTACCTTTCTCCATGCATTAGAACAGCAACAACCCACATACACAAATACAAACATTAATTGATCATATTGATACTAAAAATGTTGAGGTTAAGAGCTTTGATTGGTTTTGTTTTACTTTTGGTGGTTTTCGGCGAGGCGAGGGTGGTGGTGCGCAGCCGTGGTAGTTTTGTTCGGACAAGAGGCAGCAAGTTTGTGGTGAATGGGAAATCATTCTATTTCAATGGTTTCAATTCATATTGGTTAATGTATATGGCTTCGGACCCTTCGACTAGGGACAAAGTCTCTGATACATTCGGACAAGCTTCAAAGTATGGAATGAACGTCGCAAGAACCTGGGCTTTTAGTGACGGAGGATACAGAGCCCTTCAGATATCTCCAGGCTCATATAATGAAGATATGTTTAAGGTGTATACATATACATATATTTAACACAAATATATATAGTTTTGATCAATATTAATGCTAAATTTCATCATGCATGCAGGGTCTGGAATTTGTGGTGTCTGAAGCGAAAAAACATGGGATTTATCTGATATTGAGTCTTGTGAATAACTGGGAAGGTTTCGGAGGGAAAAAGCAATACGTTCAATGGGCTAGAGATCAGGGACGACATTACTTGAACAATGAGGATGACTTTTTCACTGATCCTATTGCTAAAAGCTACTACAAGAATCATGTCAAGGTAATTAATTCAACTTATATAATGTAAATGTTCTCATTCTAGCTAGGATTTTGAAGGAATGTGAAAAGCCAGAATATGAAATCATTTCCCAATTCATTCAAATAAATTATTTGCAGAGTGTGCTGACCAGAGTGAATACCATAACTGGTGTCGCTTATAAAGATGAACCCACAATTCTTGCATGGGAGCTCATGAACGAACCCCGTTGCCAATCTGACCTCTCTGGAAGATCTATTCAAGTAATTATTAATTTCTAATTAGAATGATCATCAGGTTACAGTGTTGGAGTGAGAGATGGTTATCTGGGTGATATATTTAACAGTGTTATCGATCATTTCTTAGAAATTATTGAAGAAAAAAACAATGTCATTCTTTGGGCTATTTATAAATAAATGTATTAATAGCCTAATTATAGAAAATATTCACGAGTTCAAAAAATTAAAATAACAGAATTACTTGAACTTATAATTTTGATCTATTAATACTAAGATGATTTTTTTAATAATTATAACTTTTCTTACTTAGAATTAACGAATTTATACAATATAATATTTACATATATATATATTTCGAATATGAAACGACGGTTTCAAAGTAAATATAGGTGACTGTGAGTAAACCTAAATTCAACCATTGTAACCACAAAAAAAAAAAGGTAAAATCGTGCAGAAAAAGATTCTTTTTGAGTCGGTGAAGTTGTCGAGTTTTCTGGCATCCCCGTTTCCGCAGTCCTCTGTGTCACCTTTCTGCTGCTTCGGAGTGTCCGAGAACTACATGCGAAATAACGCCTCAATTATCTTTTCTTCAATCTGCCTTGCCTTCTAATTGATTTCATCAAATTTTATTTTATTACCTTAGCTTGTTTAATATGGGCTTGTGGGATTCTCTCCTTAACTGGCTCCGAAGGTATCTATTTAATTTCGCCCCTTTTTCTTTATGTTTGTAATTGTAATGGATTTTCAATTCATTCTCGTCTCTTTGAATACTGTCTTTCACTTGATTCGTTTAGGAAATACTTTTATTGATACTCTTTATTTTGTTTGTGTTCCAAGTAGATTGAATTTATAGGTTGTCAAACATCGTGGGTAGCTTCAGTTTTGATGAATCAATATCTGTCTTAAAGTCCGTGAAAATGGGTTTTTATGTAAATAAGGATTGGTAGTCTTGTCTCGTCTCGCACTCCGTTATCGTATAGCAGTGGAAATTTAGCCGTTCCGGTGACCTTGAGCCACTCAACTATGAACTCAATTTGACGATTTTGTTGAGATTTAATAAAACGTCTGTCTAATTTCGTCTTGAATCACTGATATAGCATAGTGATGAATAAAGCATGATAACTTTTTTCCAGTTTTTTATAATGGAAAAACAGCCAAGTTGTGTTGGAGTTTATTTGTTTGTGAGTAATGGGCTTAATAAAATTGTTTAGGGCAGTTTGTGTTCATTAGAATGTCTTTCAGTTCTGTTACGGGTTACCACAAGCTTTCAACCATTTTCTCTGTTAACAGGCTCGTGTTTAGTATATTTTTTCCGTTGTCGATCTTTGTGTGCATATTTGCTTTGATATGGGCATGTGTGCTTTCCTATGTATTTCCAGACACTTAAAAATTACAAGTCAGCAAAGAATCATTATCCCTGTTAAAAAAACGCTCTTGAATTACTGCATATATTCTTATCTGAAGTGTTTAGGGTAAAGTGTCATAAGATGATAATCGACCAGGTGATGAAACACAAGAGACAATTGTTTTGCTGCATTAGTTTTCCAGTTATGGTGTCATGCTTTCGTTGGCCAATTTCATGATTTGGTTCTGCTAAGTTGAAAACTCAATAATAAGCATTATATGTATTAATGAAAAGAAAATTGCCTGATTTTTCCGGAGTCTAAAGCTGTTTATTTGTGGCAATTCTATGTCAGCTTATTCTTCAAACAGGAAATGGAACTGTCTCTCGTGGGTCTTCAAAATGCAGGAAAGACATCACTTGTTAATGTCATTGCTGTGAGTCAATTTCAAATAGCCGTACCTCTCTCTCTCTCTCTCTCTCTCTCTCTCTGATTTTCCAATTCTTATTGATTTTTGTTTTCCATCAGACAGGGGGCTATAGTGAGGATATGATTCCAACTGTAGGTATCTTTGACTTGTTTATGTGTAACTGCCTCAGCTTCCAATCTTCTGACTAACCATTTCTAACATTTTCTGTTTTTTTCTTTTTTGAAGGTGGGATTTAACATGCGTAAAGTAACAAAAGGAAATGTGACCATAAAACTGTGGGACTTGGGAGGGCAACGCAGATTTCGTACCATGTGGGAACGCTACTGTCGTGGTGTCTCTGCAATTGTGTAATTCTCATTTTCCTATTTCCATTTCTGTTTTCAATCCAGTTATGACATTTGTGGACATTTTTTGCAATATTTTGCCCTTAAAATTTGTGTATGTCATCCTTCAGACTTTTGGACTCTTTATAATGAGATAACATTCGTTCCACTCTCGTATTTATCTATTCCATCATATATCTCATAATTAATGATATGGCAGATATGTGGTTGATGCTGCTGATCGTGACGGGATCCCCATCTCTCGAAGTGAAATGCATGAGCTCTTGAAGAAGCCTTCATTATGTGGGATTCCATTGGTTGTCCTTGGGAACAAAATTGACAAGTCTGAAGCTCTTTCAAAGCAAGCCCTAGTCGATCAGCTGTAAGTACAATCGAGTTGAACGTTCTTCGCATCATATCTTTCTTTTATCTCATCATTTATAGACATTTATTATTCTGTTTTTTTCAGAGACCTAAATTCAATATCAGATAGGGAAGTATGCTGCTATATGATCTCGTGCAAGGAGTCGGTGAACATAGATGTTGTCATGGATTGGCTCATTAAACACTCAAAAACAGCAAAATAATTTAGCATACCTAGTGTGAAATCTTAAGTAGATTAATTATGTGTTTGTTGAATCCATATTTGTGGGTTATGGTAGCAATAGCATTGTTTTGATTGCTGACCCACCTTAGTTTTATATGTAATAACCTTAACAGTATCAAAGTGTTTCTTTATTGATTTTGTTTATACACTTGCTGCTGGTTCATGATATGGATCCACTGCAATTAAAGGTTTATATGAATGAGTAATAGCGTGTTGAGATATTTGGTTTGTTCAATTTTTGTGGTTGGAGGTGGTGATAGATATCTTCCTTTTCTGCCATCATGACGGTACCATGATCTTAATTTGAATTTTTCTTTTTCTTTTTTTTTTTTTTTTTTTTTTTTTTGTAGTAACCATGATTTGGATTTTGGATTGTGCTGAGAGGTCAAGAAACAACGTTCGACACGTGCCTCCTTCTATAAATCTCCATCTTAGGTTAAAATGTAATAAATAATTTAGATGTGCGACGTACGGCTACACCATATTAAATTAAAGTTGAACAAATTTTGGTTAGTTTGGTTTATTGGATACTAAAACTTTGACTAAATCAAACATTTCTACCAAACGTAAAACCTCACATTTATCTATTAATTGAATAGGAACTCCATATATATTCATTGTTCTATAATATAAATAAATATTTAGGGAACGGTCCATATCAATGAATATTGAATATTACCAGCTTTCATCTAATTACCTAAAAATGTACTTTGAGAAAATCATCGTAACAGCTTTGAGACGAGTTTTGGCAATTTTAATGATTGGTAGGACTAGTACCTCGATTGGAAATCATGGTCTTATGTGACTGCTGTTGTTTCTGCTAATAGGTAATCTGTTGCAAATCTCTGAATTTTTGCGCATGAGATGGGACGCTTTTGCTCTATTCATTCTGTCACAAATAATAATACAAGTTTTATTATTTATTTTGGACTAAAAGCTTATAAAATGTAATATTTGAACGGTATATATTTTAAGTTATTTTGTTATACATCTAAATTCTTGGTACATATAAATTTCTTTTTTTGAAAATCAAGGGAGGTACTGATAGCCCCCTAGGGCCAGGGTACGTACGTTAGTAGTACCGCCGCTGCCTGTTGCAGGGTTATAAATTGGTGTTCAATTATCCACCACACAAAAGAAAACGGAAAAAAAAGCAATTTCAAGATTAAATAGTCTTTTTTTTAAAAGAAAAAAATATTAATAATATTAATTAGTTGGGTTAAGGAAATTGAGTAATTAATACCTATGCAAGCGCTTCTCAAGAAATCTGGCTAAGGTTGCCCTCCGAGCCATAGCTATTGTAGGAATATAACCTGCTAATTTAGAATCCATGCACCATATTAATTAATTATCTTTAAAAAATGGCCGGGTTGGAAATAAAAAAGAAAACAAAATAATCATATATAAAATGATTAAATAACAAATAAATATACCTGATCTTTTGCATATTAATCTTCCATCACCAGAAATCCCCGTGGAAGAATTTCCAGCCGCATACAAATTTGTATCAGCCTGTGCCGCCTGTCAACGGAAATCGAAGAAGATGATTTTAAGGTAACAATTATAAGAAGGGTAATTTGAAAACTTTTACAGCCAGCCAAAAATACGTACAAGGGTAGCTAGGAAAGTAATTAAGACCTTTTCTTGTAACTTATCGTTGAAAACTTTGGGGCAATTAGTAGAGTAGAGCATGGCTAATGAAGCTGCAGGAGACGCTGCTGGAAGTTCAGAAATGCCCCTACAATTAAAAGGATTTAATTAATTCCAATATAGTATATATATAAGGGCATATTTGTAATTAAATTGGGTTGAGATCTGTGTATACCTCGTGTCGTTTAGATCGTAGGGGAAAACGGTGGTTGAAGATGTCTGGAAAAGTACTGGAGCTGGCCGAACCAAAACTAAACTAGGTTGTTCATCTACCTTATTGTTACAAGGAAATTCCCATAGCTGCTGCTGCTGCTGCTTCTGTCAACCCAATTTAAACACTCTTTCAGATTAATCCAATTCAATTCACATATGTATACACACACACACACACACACACACACACACACACACACAGAGAGAGAGAGAGAGAGGGACCTCGCGAAAATTGAGAATTATTTCTCTCTGGGAATCAAGCGAAGAACTAGTACTAAGAGACAAGGATGTCTCAACTAATTCTCCATTGCCTGCAAACAATTAGTTAAAGATATATTACTTGTAAGATCAATTTGGCCATATATATCAATACAGAGCAAGGATTTAAAATAAGTAATTACACACACACACACATATATATATACCTGAATCTGTGAATGCATCCTGGGAACTCTGTCGGTGACTAGTGTTGCATGAGTTGGAGGAATTAAGGCCGAGGAAATCTATCTCCATTTTAGATCTTTCAGACAGACAGAATAATATTTAATAAACTGAACGTACGTCTGAAAAAGGAGCTAGCTAGTTTCAATTCGATTATATAACAAGAAGCTAGCTCCTGTTCTACTAGAAATTAAGATCGAATTGAAGAAGAAGTGGCAGAGCGAGCGAGCGAGCAAGCAGATAAACAGCTAGCAGAGGAAGGAAGTTATAATGGAAATGGATATTTTTATGGGCCGACGGGGGTGGGGAAATTGAGAGCCAATGAATGGCTGTGTGTGTCTTTAAGAAAGTGAAAAACACGTGCTCGCTCGGTTAAATAAATGAATATGATAACCACCCTTTCTTAATTTCCTTGCACGTGAAAAATCTTTGGACAATTAAATTTTGGATGTTTTCGATCGAATGTCCCATATTTCAACTAGATCTCCTGGAAAATCATGCTCGCTCGCTCGCACCTTTCTCACTTAACAAAAATAAAGAATAGCTAGGATAAACTTTCAATTACTGCATGCTCGTCTAGAACTAGAAACGGCAACGGGGCAGGCCGGACTGGTCTCAGTCTCACCAACTGCGCGCAGACATTACTAATTAATCTTAATTTTAATTTCTGATAGTATTATATATGTTTGGCTAACTAATTAATTAATTGTACTTAGGATATATTAATGTTAATTCTACAAAATAACTAGTTTAGTTTTTTATATGTAAACATCGCTATATATATATGACTTTTCTTAATTAAACTGTAATTAATATATATATATTCAATCTAAATTATTTCTGCATCAACTTATAATTATTTCTCCAACGATGTATTAGTTTGGAGTACTTGGGACAGTTTAACGACTAAGTAGTACTTACTAATACGTACGTACGTGCAGTACATTTATTTGAAAGTTAATATATAAACTTTAATTTCATCGTGCCTGCATTCAGCCGGCCAATAAATTTTCAGTAGCTAGGCTAGCTAGTTACAGTGGAGTACTAGCTGTTTAGGGTATAGATGGCTTCCTTCTACATATTAATTAATATTGTTATTGACTTTTAATGATGGTGATCGATGGATGCAATGCAACACTTATTAATTAAGCTGCAAGTTGATCCAATTATGTAAACGTACGTTATTTTTAACGTTTAAACTGCTCACCACTCACCACTCACCACTCACCGGCCATTATATATTACAATCACATGAACAGTACTTGCATGGGTAACATGCATTGAAATAATTAACCACTTAATTAATTTGCATTGCTAAAGATATAGGCTCGTGTTAAACCTGTTAATTAATATTTGGGCGGGTAGTGGGACAGGCAGTGTGTACGTGATTGAAATGGTTGGTTGTCCTTAACTTAATTTTCTCAAGAGGCAAAGCAAGATAAGAATTCATGTCTTCGATCATGTTACATCAAATACTAGTCACCATTTCGTCGTTTTATTCATGTAAAGTTAAGGATAATAAATATATATAGGACGGCCGATGATCGTCGTCTTTAATTTCATACATACATAATAATACACTTGTATCAATATCATTCATTAATTATTCTTCTTAATTCCTTTGTTTAGTATATATATATGTACTATATATTTACGTAACAATATTATTTATTAATATTTGCATGCGAAATTATAAGATAAAACAATTTGATCAATTAATAAAACGTCTTATAACCCATATATCACCCTGCATAATATATATCTTCTTAATTAAATATTACATTATGATAAAAAGAAATTTTATTTGAACAACCCCTAACTCAAGGATAACTTAATATAATGTTTATGGCCGAAAGTACTTGACCAAAGGATATTCTTAAAGAAGTAATTGATTTATTATGGAAACTGTTTGAAATCCCAATGGCTACAAATGAAAGAATCACTTCATATATTACCATCCTCACAATTCAAACCTAGTTATTCTAAGAATTCGAATTTCAGAATATCTGGTAACAGTTATTGAGCCAAACTCCAATAATTTTTCGTAAAACTACAGATTTTGATTAATGGGCTTACACTTCTGTTTCTTCAATTATTAATGGGTTGGGCTACAGTTGGGGTCTTCAAATAATAGAACTCTAATTGGCTTGTCTGTTATATGTTTCACTACATTGATGATATTCCATCTCTCTAGTAATGGGCTTTTCTGGATTATTATCTGAACAGTTTATTAATATATATAATTTATAATATTAGTGAGTTTAATAAAAGATGTAACATGATTAGAAGTCCTTAATTACGAGAGTTTGACTTGTGATTTAATTTGTTAATTATGATTTTGACACAAGCAATGTTATTATCGATCCACGACTTATTGTCAAGCCGGTAGCATGTCGGCCAGTTTGTTTTTCTTCTCATATCATGTTACGTGCATTTACACGATTTCTCTATCATTCTCAAAATAAAAAATGAGTCTCGTATACTATCATGAGATAATTAGGAGAAACCTGAAATTAGGTCTTTTAATTTTGGAAAACAATCAAAAATTTCGAAACTCTACAAATACTAAATATTATTATTTGGGTCAATTATTTTCTGTTCGATTTAGGGGAAATTATTCATAATATTTTACAAATTTTAGTGTTATATCCGTATCATTTTAAACTTTTAGGGAATTTTTGTAACTGAAACATTAAAGTATAGCATCTATCTAGAGTTTAATAGATGTGTGTTAATTGGAGTTGAAGTGGTACACCTCCAACTGATGCTAAATAATGATGATTTGAAACAAAGAAGTACTACATGATGTTGGTGTAGTTTAGGTTTTACGACAACTTTCCTGTTAGTAGAACGTAACTTTCAAGGCTAGCTCAATTAATTACACCAAGTTTGCGAACAGAACTGTTTCCAATACGTCATTACTTTAGTTTGCTTAGGGTTTTTAATAATGTCTATGGCTGTGTTTTAAAACCCGGACCGGACCGGGGTCGGACCGGTGACCGGCAGGCCTTCCGGTTCGGATGACCCCTTTGAACCAGTTCCTAATTGAACCAGTGGGAACCGGCCAAAACCGGTCAATTGACCGGTTAAACCGGTCCTGGTCGGACCGGTTGACCACTGGTTCAATGTTTTCTTTTTTTTTTTTTTTTTTTTTTATTTTTTTAAATAGTTGCTGATTTAACTTTTCATTTCTTAGTTTGTCAACCCAATTTTTTATTTTTGTGAAAGAAACCCTACTTGTCTTATTTTGATGGATGTTGTGATGTGTTAGACTTTGGTGAGTTTTTTAATTTTTGAGTTGGTTGATGCAATTATTTTTACATGGTTGATGGAATGATGGTTGAAATTTTATTTTATATTTTTTGGTATATTTTTTTAATTTTTTTATATTATTTTGTTTATTTTTCTATATTTTTTTAATATTACTAATATTATATATATTTAAATATAATTATTACGTAATTATGACGCCATACCGGTTCGACCGGTGGTCGAACCGGTCGAACCCCTGACCAGTAAGGCCTCCGGTTCGACGTCCGGTCCGGGTTTTAAAACATAGGTCTATGGAGTATGAAACAAGTATAAATAATAGAAACCATACATAAAATAAGTCTTATATAAACACAAATCCTTTTTAAAAGAATTTAATACACACTCAAGTCAAAACCCTCTTTTTTCAAAATTAATCACATATATATTTTTTATATCAGCATGCAGGGGGAGAACACCAACAATAAAACCGCCCTATGCACACTTGATACTCTGATCAAACAAAGAATCGGAAAAAATAAAAATTAAACAAACAATTACTCAGCAACATCCACCACAATATCAGCATCACCATGACTCTGATCTCGATCCAAACCCAAACGACAAATCTCTTCAATTCTGCTACTCACCTCCGCCATCAACGGACGCTTATCAGGATACTGTTCAGTACAATCAAGTGCAAGCTGCAGCGTCCTCACCACATCATCCTCCACCGTCCGATCACGAACGAGTTCATCATCAAACACCCGAGAAGACCACTCTTCTCGCACCACAGAGTGCACCCATCTCGGGAGATCGACTCCCTCCTCATTGGTCAGCGAATGCATCGGTGCCTTCCCCGTCAGCAGCTCTAGCAGCAAGACTCCAAAACTGTAGACATCCGCTTTGTGGGAGACTTTGTGGGGGTTGGTCACCTCAGGGGCGAGATAACCCGATACACGATTGGGAGCGGCTGCTGAGGTGCCCACAAGCTGAGCGAGACCAAAGTCGGAGACACGCGGCTCGTATGATTTAGTGAGGAGAATGTTTGATGACTTGATGTTGCCATGGGAAATGGATGAGCCTTGTGAGTGAAGGTACGAGATTCCTCGGGCGGCACCGAGGGCGATATTGGCCCTTGATTCGAAGATGAATGGGGTCCTAATACCACCTCCCTTGCTTCCTGCAAATGGAACAATTAACAATGACGTAAATTGTAGGCACAAGCAGACAACTTACACAAACAGACAAGGACAGAGCCAGAATTTTGGATTAGGGGCGAGATTGTAATGAGAATTTTTATCATTTGAAGAGTGGGTGAAATTTTCAACTTTTTCCAAATTTTAGGTAAAAAATAAAAGGTTACACTGAGGTGCCGCCACTTGCCCCGTAGTAGCTCTGTCTATAGAAACAACAAAACGCTAACAGATGATTAAGAAGAAATCAAGAGCTTGGAAACAATCTCAGCCACCTAACAATTTCGATTTGCAATTCATATTCCAAAAATCATTCAAACTCATAGCTGCAATTTGCAGGAAAATATTGAATAAAACATAAGATTTTTGAGACAAAATGTTTAATGTAACATGAAATGTATCATCCACTGCACTGAGGCCCACATTTTTTCATACAAAAAAAGCTGCAAAGATTTGAACCAAAAAGATATATGGCCATTATAACTTCAATGATAAGAAAAAGAATGCACAAAATTCAATCTTTGCAGTCAATCCAACATCCAAAAACCCAGCAAGAAAATAACAAAATAATCCAAATAAAAGATCATTCTGACCATGTAAGAGTGCAGACAAGCTCCCCATTGGCAAGTAATCATAGACAAGCAGCTTCTCATCAGCATTGTAGTAATAAGCCCTTAAAGGTACCAAATTCTGATGATCCATTCTCCCTATCTCCTCCATTTTTTTCCTAAATTCTTTCTCTCCCAAATTAACATCTCTCAGCCTCTTAACCGCCAAAATCAGCCCTGTTTCCAGCACGGCCTTGTATGCTGTCCCAAATGTTCCCTTACCCAAAACCTCAGCCGAAGCTCTCAAAAGATCCTCCATATCAAAATTCCAACCCATTTTTCCAAAGAAAACTAAATCTTTTTTCCCACCACTAATCACATTGCCTTCAGTTTTCTCTTTATCCTTCGTCTCTATTGCTGCTGCGAAATTACTGTTAGCCCCCTCATTTCCTCCACCTCTCTGCACTGCTCTCTCGCCAGGATTTTCGACTGCTTTTTCCTGTGCTCCACTTTTGTTCTTTGATCTTGTGAACATTCTATATAAACAGAAGAGGAGCAATAAGATCAAGAGAAACCCGAGAACAGAGCCGATTACAATGCCGGCAATTGCACCGCCGGAGAGCTTTTTATTGGGTTTTTCATTACCACAGGATTCTAGTGGGTCGCCACAGAGTGAATTCCCAGCAAATGAACTCGTGGGATTTCCTGAAAGCCCTTTGGGAATCCGGCCGGTGAGATTGTTATTGGAAACGTTGAACTGAACTAAGCCGGGTAAATTAAGGTCGGGAATTGGACCCGAGAAATTATTTTCCTGCACGTAAAGCGTCCCCAAGCGAGTCAGGTTGTTAAACGAAGACGAGAGCGGGCCGGAGAAATTGTTCTCCGCCAAATTCAGGCGGATAAGGGACGTAAGAGAGAATAAGGAATCCGGGATTTCGCCATTAAAGAAATTGTGTTGTAAATAGAGATTGCGAAGAGAAGTAAGCGACGAAAAGAAGTCAGCCGGGAGCGGGCCTGAGAGTGAGTTGTAACGGAGGCTAAGAGCCTGTAGGTTCGTGAGATTCGAGATGGTGTTTGGCGGAAGCTTTCCAGAAAGCCCCATTCCGGGGAGGCGGAGCTCGACGACAGAGGAGTTGTCCGGCGAACAGGAAACTCCGGGCCATGAGCAGGTGGTGCTCGAGAGGTCCCAGAGGAGGGGGCGGCCTCCAACGGAGGAACGGAGGGCTATAAGCGCAGCGCGGTCGGATGCCATATCCGGCGAAGCGGAGGAGAGGAGGAGGAGAACGGCCGCCGTTACGAGGAGAAGGTGATGATGGAAATAAAACTGCCCCATTCTCAGGAACGTGCGGATTGAAACCCACAAATAATACTTCAATTGGTACCCTTTTTTCCAAATATTTATGAAGAATTTAAGGTCAAGAGGTGGATTTCATGTTGTTTCATACATATTACATAGACTGGTTTTCTCATGACAGACTGAAGAGAGTTTTGAGGATGTACAGTCTGTACCAGTTGGGACGTTCTCGTATTTAATTGGCTACCTTCCTTGTACGTATTTATTATACCATTTTTTACTACATGGTTTTTCTTTTTTTCCTTATTAAATATTAAATAAAAATGGAAATCAAAAGGACTTCTAATTAATTTAAAAGTGAATATAAACGAGGTAAAAAGAAAGAAATCTTGGCATTCTATTTTTCCAATTAATTACCTTCAATAAATATATTTGACCAAAAGAAAAAAAAAAAGAAGATGAATTGAGTAAAGAAAGAAATTTTAAAATTGTAAAAAATGAATCTTTATTTTCCGTATTAGTGCTCCTGCAAATTTGTGGAACTAAACCAAATTCTATTGAATGAAAACATTTTAACCTAAATTTAATTTGGTGAGGCACAGAATTTATTGCATGGCATGTTATATTGTGTAATTGATTAACACAATTATGAGAGTAATTAATACAAAATTTATTATATTTGTCGTGTAAATTGAATACAGTAAAATCATATCTGACGAAATCTTCTATATTAATATTCCAATAGGAGTACTTTTTCCGTATTTTTCTTAAAAAGATAAATATACAATTTTAGCTGAATATTTTTCAAAAATATGAATTTGTATATGATCTATCATGATATAGAATAAACACTTTTCACCTTTTCGAAGAAATAAACGAGCTCTTATATTATAAGGGAGTTATTGGAAAATTAAAAGTATATAGGGCTATCTCATCTTAAAAGTCGGGCAAACTACCGATTCTTTATGATTGGAAGAATTCAAACCTAAAATTATTATCCTGAAAAGAGAAATTTTAACCATTTAAACCAACCCTTATTGGTGTACATGGATATTAATGGAGATGGAAGTGTCCGACTATTGTGATACCTATTAACCTAATTATTGAGCAAAACAATTAGACATATTAAAACCGTCCAAAGAAGAAGACCACAACTAACACAAGTAATTATATATCATGACCCAAAAAAAAAAAAAAACAAAAACAAGTGATTATATATCCAACAATGTAAATTTATTTCTACTCTTAATTATTCTTGCCAACCACAAGTTTTGCACTGTCAAGTAATAATGTGACAAAAATTATTTCCTATCCTCAATGGAGGGTGATAAATAGTATCAGAGATGCTCAACTCCTAATCAAATATGAAGGTTCGATTTGTAAATATATCAAATTTAGAGTACTCAAATAGGTAGTGGGACGCAACTATAAATGGAAGTTGAATCATGGATATAATATAGTCCTAAATCCTAACTCATGATGTAAACCGTATACCATGATTTGCATTATTTATTAATTACTTGACACCTGCAAAATATTAATTAATGTATTTTTATTTTTTTTTGTAGGTATTAATGTATTTTACAATACGAATCTGATTTTTTTTTTTGGTTTTTGGAGTAAAAGTGAACGCAAATGTAAATAATATCAAAGTATATATTATAAACAATAAATTATACTATTATAGTATCACGAATATTTATTAATCTAAAGTCATAACTATATTGCCGCCCCTTAGCTGACCCTCTTCCCGTTGAACAAATAGGTTTTGGTAAAGATATAAATATTTGATTGGATGGTACATGTAAAGTATCTATTATTCTTAAGCCAAAAGTAAAATGCATTATCATTGTTTTTCTTTAATTTTTAAGAGAAACTATTTATTATTCTTAAACCAAAAGTATTAAAACATTTGTTGACAGTGGGATTCGAACCCACGCCCTTTCGGACCAGAACCTTAATCTGGCGCCTTAGACCAACTCGGCCATATCAACTTGTTGCTATTAAAGTCTCTATTATAGTAAAATATCGGATAACGCCTCCCAATGGGGTAATTTAATTTAAATTTGCTTTCGATTAAAATTTTGATATTTTTAATTGATACAATACTCCATGAATTAGATCCACCTTATAAATATCCATAATGTAAAATGTTGGAAAAAATCAAAATTGCCGTCTACGTATCAAAGTAGTAATTATTTTTGGGTAATATTATATTTAACTCATTTTGATCTCTATTTGATATTAAATTTTAAATTATTGTTTACAAGCATCAAACAGTTGGATTTTATCTTAGAAATTTGGAAACGGTTTTATATTCAGGAACATTGATTCGAGCTACCGGAGATCTCCCTAACAGTTCAATCCGGTGATTTGAAACAACTCATCGCATAAGGAAGAATAGATTGCAGAATAAACTTAATAAGCACTTTCCGTACATTAATGAATCTGATTTCTATTGTATTTTGTATCTGATCCCATCATATCAGACTAGGCTCATATTTACAGATTCACTCCAAATTCGATCCATAGACGTCCCCAGTTTGATTGATAGGTTTAATGTTCATCACTGATAAAGTGTCTGACAGTCTGAGATATGACAATGGTTGGACATGAGCTCTGGATTTATAATAAAATTTGAAAATCGACATTCAAGCTACGACCAAGGCGAAAAAAGTTGTATACACCTGGTGTGAGCTCCAACTATGCATCAAGATAAATGGCAACTTATTACATTTCATGAATTGCCAACTTTTCACTTCAAAGGTTGAAATTTGAAACTGCTTTCACTATGTCTATACTGCTAACTGCTAAGACTGGCTAAAACACATGCATTGATGATCTCTACTACATATGAATTTGACACCAAACCAAGAATCTCAACATACGAACGTCAGAATAATTATTTGTCGAACAATTATTTGACAATCGAAGGAGATAACTATGGATATTGCCAAGAGATCAAGACAATGCACTCAAATTATGAACACACTGGGCATGTTATCTATTGGAGATTGTTGACCTATCACATTCATAAGGCAATCTAATTATTCTATGATCCATTACTCAGAAAGTCTTCTCCAACTGCCCAAAATGCAGATAATATGCTTCTAACAAGAATTCTACAATTAATATCCACCAAACCTTTTAAGAAAATTATCAAAAGCAACTAATCATTGCTGGAGACTAAAGGCATTTCCCCTGTTCAGCTAAATCCAAGACCTAGATTATTAACATCTATTGTTCATAAACTTCCATTGGAAACAGCTGCACCTAGCTTTCATCAAATCTAAACACCAGAAAGATCAACACAATCAGAAACGCATAATGTAAATAACATAATCATAGGAAATAAGCAGAAAATAACAAATGTCAAAGCCCTAATACTGAACTAGGCAATTATAAGTGTAACAAGCAAATCCAAGTACCACACATCAACTAGAAATGAAAACAGATCCTAACAAAATTACGGAAACATAAGCTCGGTCCCATAATCTCATTACATAATTCGAAACACTAATAAGGACAAATACCAGGAACACTAGGGATTACAATCTGATTCCGCAAATGGGGCTTCAAAATCAATCACTGGGCCTTCAACTTCTCGATCCGGTTGTTCAACTGATCGATCTTGACGACGAGTCCCGTAACAGAGTATAGAAGCCAGTAGAAAATGAGGGCGGATCCGATCAAAAGACCGTTGCGCTGCGACTTCATGATGGATTTCTGGTGGCGGAGATGCTCGGTGGGGGAGCAGGATTCGGATTCACAAGTGGGTCGGTTCTCGTACTTCCAGTAAATATCCATTAACAGGAAGATGCAGAAGGGGACGACGGAGAGGAACGGCTTGAGAAGGCTCCGGGTGACGGTGATTAGGCCTTTACGGAGGGCGTCGAGACCCGGGAGGGTGAGGAAGATGAGCATGATTGCTTCTGCGGCTGCGGCATAGCCTAGAACGACCCATTCCAAGGCCATTTCTGATTTTGATCTGAGAGAGGAAACGGGGATTTTTGAGATGCAAAGAAGGGGTGGAGATTTTGAGAAATAAGGGGGGTAGGTGTAATCGTGTGAAACGTGAAGATGCGGAGAGGGGGACAGATGAGACTGAGAGAGCTAAGTAAAGTATCTGGATCTATATGGGCCTAAGAAAAGTATCTGGATCGATATGGGCCTATTGGGCTTATTTACCAGTCTTTAATTGATAGGTCGGCTCACTTGCTTTTTGTTGAGAGATTTTGAATTCATGGTACGAAAACAAGTTACTATTCGATTAGAATTTAGATGAAAATGGCCTTTTCAATTGGATACTATTTTAAATTCTTTAATTTTACGAAATAAATCATTTTTAACTTCAAAAGATAAAATCATAAATGATACTTTAAATTTAAAGGAAGTAATGTTAGTACCTTGAACTGTCCTACAAATTTAGGAAGTACGTTTCCACATAAGGTATTGCAAATAGAATTAATTAGTTGAACTTCTTTTTTTTTTTTTTTTGGTTGGAATTAGTTGAACTTCTAATGAACTAGAGATTCATTGATTTAAACTTCATAAAGTTACTTAAGATTAAGGTTTTAATATACAAAAGTTATTACACAAAACATAACACATGATTCTGAGAACTGACTGATTCTCAGTTCATAGTTTCAAAGTTTGCTAGTAACATGAATGTTCCTAACTTTAGAAGGCTTGGGAGTTGTATCTTTGGGTACAAGCACCGTAAGCACGCCGTTCTCCACCTGGGCTTTGATTTGATCCACCTTTACATCTTCAGGCAATTCAATTTCCCTCCAGAAATCCCCTTTCTCCATTGTTTTCCTCTCCGCCACATGCCAAACGAGATCCTTCTCTTTCACCGGCAGCAGAGATTCCTCTTTCCCTCCTTCTGCTCTAATTACCAGTATATTCCCATCCTCCACCTGGACCTTTATATCCTCCTTGCTACACCCTGCATCCAAACACCACGAAAACAAGCTCATCAAAGTTATGATTGCAGTTTCCGAGTGTTGGGTTTAGATCATGATAGAGCCGAGAAGTACTGACCAGGGACGTTGAGTTTGAAGATGTGAGCAGTTGGGGATTCGATCCAATCGAGAAGAGCCACCGATCCTGCAGGGGATGTACGGTAGATTGTGGGGCTTAAGAAGGACCTTCCAAAGGGATCGCCAAACAGAGACATGATGATTCTCTCTTTTTAATTTCAATTCGCTCTCTCTGTGTGTGTGAAATGTGAATTCGATATTTATATAGAGGTGCTTAGTGATTTGTGTAGAAGATAATGACGGTCTAGAATGTCTCGGAATGTTCCAGGAGGCTTATCAGTTTGGTACCCTTGGAGATCAGAAGATGATAGTATCCATAGAGAGAAGTGATCTGGTGCACTCGGTCACTGCAGAGCTCAAGGGCCAACCGGCCCATTATTCAGGCCCATTTATGGGTCGATTGGGTCCAAACTTCACTACACAATTTCACTTTTCACATAATGGAAGCATGGTTATAGTCATATGGAAAGTTGTTATTCTATAAGATATCATTATATTTTAGAATTTTCTCATTTTATTTATGTTTAAGAATGATAAAATCGACTTCTTTTTTATTTACAAAACTCAAACCAAAATAGAAATTAAACAACTTTATATTTGATATATATCTAATATATATATAAATATATATATATATATATATATATATATATATATATATATATATATATATATATCTTTTTCTGATAATTTTATATATCTAATATGATTTGATTCATTAATCATTTGTATTGAAATTCCACGGTCAATGCAGTGAGTTGAACTCCAACAACGTTGTAAAGACAAATCCGCACATGTGACAGGACTATCTTTCCAATAAAATCTTGTCATTACAAACCCCATCCCCATCTAATGAATCTAACATCACTCTCACTCTCGTAGTCAACTGCAGATGGGATCAGAGACACAGACACTGACTCTTATTCTCGTCAATTTAGCCGGCATAATGGAACGCGCCGATGAATCTTTGTTGCCGGGAGTTTACAATGAAGTTGGGGAGGCGCTTCACGCCGACCCCACCCGCCTCGGGTCGCTCACCCTCTTCAGATCCATTGTGCAGTCGTCTTGCTACCCGCTCGCCGCCTATCTAGCCGTCCGCCATAACCGGACACATGTCATTGCCCTCGGCGCCTTCCTCTGGGCCGCCGCCACTTTCCTAGTTGCCATGTCCTCCACTTTCGCTGAGCTAATCACAGGCTTTTATGTATTCCCCCCACCCCCTCATTTATATTGGGCTAATGCCAAACTTAGCGCTTTTTCCTTTTTACCAGTTTCATGACCTCCTAAATTTGTTTGAGGTCTTTGGAGGACCTGTTTGATTGATAAATTACAATGTGATTAAAGAAACGGATTTTTCATTGCACGGTATAGATGATAGATATTAATGTGCTTTGGCTAGTTCTAGAGCTTGTTATTTTGTGCTATATTTGTAAAAATGCTCTTTCTAGCCTACAGACCATCAAATTCGTCTGGACATGTAGTGTTTAGGTGTGTTTGTAAACTCTAAAAAAAAAGGCACTTTTTTCGCATTTTAGGTTTCTAAACACTCCCAAATTCTGCTAAAACTTAAAAGTAGAAATAAGCCAAAAGCTTAAATCACCTTAGGACATTCTTATATCTTTAGCTTCTAGGTTATTTTAATTTTGTGAATAAATGAAAGTTTGTTGAGAGTATTAAAGTGTTCCTTAGTTTTTTTTTCCCAACCACCGAACTACTTTTTTTTATCCAAACACTCCCGCTTTACTACTCAACTTTTTTCCAACTTTAGCTTTTCCCGAAGCAGTAGCGTATGCGAACACCCCTTTACAATCCAATTTCGCCGAATCACGGGTTCAAAAAAATAAACTCTAATCAAATTTAGTATCCGTTTGTAGGTTTCTAATACTATATAAGTTGCATCATCAGATGTGTAGTGGTTTCATCTTATTTCATAGGTTGCCATCTCAAGAGGTCTGAACGGGATCGGACTTTCCATAGTCATACCAGCAATTCAATCCCTTATTGCTGACTCAACCAACGACACCAACCGTGGCACCGCGTTTGGATGGCTACAATTAACCGGAAACTTAGGTTCCATCATCGGCGGACTAATTTCCGTCCTATTTGCCTCCACATCATTCATGGGTATCCCCGGCTGGAGAATCGCTTTCCTTCTAGTTGGATTCTTGAGCATCCTTATCGGTATTCTAGTCCGCTTATTTGCAAAAGATCCACGCTACATTAACAAAGACGGTAAAATGATAAAAGAAGACGATCCAAACAGACCTTTGGATGATTTTATCAAAGAGGCGAAAACAGTTATAAAACTGCCCTCGTTCCAAGTGCTGGTTGCTCAAGGGGTATCCGGGTCGTTTGGGGGTTCGTCTCTGGCATTTGTTCCAATGTGGTTGGAGCTGATGGGGTTCTCTCACGAGACGACGGCGATGATATGGACTCTTTTTAATGCTGCTGTAGCTTTAGGGGGGTTGTTTGGTGGGAAGATGGGAGATATCCTTGCGAAACGGTTACCAAATGCTGGGAGGATTATTTTATCCCAGATAAGCTCGGGTTCGGCTATACCTTTAGCAGCAATTTTGATGCTTGGGTTGCGTGATGACCCTTCAACTGCTGTAATGCATGGTTTGGTGATCTTTATTATGGGATTGCTCATGTCTTGGAATGCTCCAGCGACTAACAAGTAGGTATATGGCTAAGCTTATTTTTAAGGGTCAATTATGAATCACCCCCGAGGTTTGTGCCTTTTACCAAAAAAGCACTGAAACCTTTCACGCCTACGAATAGTCCCCTGAGGTTTGCAAAACATTCGCAAACACCACTGAAACCTTGAACATTACAATGCCCCAAAGTCCATGAAAGTAAAACGATTTTCCGTTAGTTTTAGAGGGGTATTCGTAATGTTTTGCAACTCTCCTGGTAAGCTTCATAATATCTTAAGGTTTCAAGGTGTGAATGTAAATGGTGTAAAAATTCAGTGGGTACTCGTAAGATTTCAATGTTTCAGTGGTGTTTCTGAATATAAACCTAACCCGAGGGGGGTTTTCGTAATTATTCCTATTTTTATTAGCTCAAATCATAAGTTCCCTACAACTTATAAGATGCTTTAATAGCTTATGAGTTGTAATTGTGTTTGGTAAATTGAGAGCCTATAATAATTTTGTGCAGTAATAATTTTTAATGTCTGCCTGTTTGGAATAAGACAACTTATAAATTGTTTTAGCCTTTTAGGTAAAACGTTTGGAAGCTTTCTTTTCTTTTATGAAGCTTACAAGCTTCAATCAATTTCTTTTTGGAGATAATTTATTACTATAAGTCTGTTATCTCATACATATTCTAACTATTTCCATTAATTTCAATATGAATGCAGTCCAATATTTGCAGAAATAGTTCCCGAAAGAGCTCGAACGAGCATCTATGCTCTGGATAGCTGTTTTGAATCCATACTAGCTTCCTTTGCTCCTCCTGTTGTTGGAATATTAGCTCAGAACACATATGGCTACAAACCTCCTCAAAAAGGATTAACAAACACAAAAAACATCGAAACAGACAGAGAAAACGCTGCATCACTTGGCAAAGCACTTTACACTGCAATAGGCATTCCAATGGCAGTTTGCTGTTGCTTGTACTCGTTTCTCTATTGTACATACCCGAGAGACAGAGATCGAGCAATACTCGATGCTTTGGTTGAATCAGAAATGCAGCAGATGGAAACAGAAGTTAATACTGGTTTAGTTGAAGAATATTGTTCTAGAAAGGAAAGAAACGTAATTGATATTGATAACGTAGGAGATGAGAATGTGGATTTGGATGAGAATGATGAGCAGAGACTGCTTTCCAATTCTAGATCTGATATGCATTCTTCAATTTGAGTTACATAATTATATATCTCTATTCTTCAAAACAGGTAGAAATTAAACAATGTTATTTTCATAGACGAAAAGTTAACGTACATATGATGTTTTCATTAATTAGTTATTAACGGATCGGATTCGTCATGAAAATTGCAACAAATATAATTTAGTTGTGCTATACTGTTATGTAAATTGAGAAAACTCATCAATTTGATACCATAATTCAACTAGGGTATATTTACGGTACCAAAACCGAGATTGACCCTATCGTACTACATGTAAGATTAGAATTAATTAAACAATTTGTCATGTAAAATAATTTAAAAGTGTATTTAACCCTAAATTGTTTCTCAAAATAAGATTCTTTCTTTCCCTCGTACATATATAATGTAGTCACTCTTTAGAAAGATTTCTAACTTTAGAAATTTCTCTCATGATACGTTGGATGGATGTAATTTTATTTCACTTTACTTGACTAAGATATGTCAAAGCCGGTTACTTTACAACTTTATTTTTATGTCTTAATTATAATAATATTGTTGGTATGATAATTGTGTGGGATTGCAAAAGTGATTCAAGAAAAGTTGAGTGGCTGTAAATTCAGTAGTACTGTTTAAAATAAAACCTTTTCTGAGTCACTGATCTCATAGACCAGTCACCAGACCACGCTAGCTGCAGGATTGATTCTTTCTCCATCATGCAATCAAATCTTCGTCTTTAAGTATTACTATTGTATATATATATATATATTGAGCCAGAATATGCGGTATATATGATTCTTTTATCATCTGCATCCATCATATTATGTATATATATATATATGGATATATAAAGATTATCGTAATATTTATGATTCGATCGAATATGCAATCCACCCCAACCACCCAAATAATAATAATTTATAACTACTTAATATATATGTTTGATTTAATGAATGAATATAGTTCCCAGAAAGTTACAGGCATATATTAAAGAATTAATGTTATTAATTTCTTCATGTCAGGATTAAGATCCACAAAAGCTAGAAAGCGCTAGCTATCACCAGTACTTCACCACCTTTACAAAAAGAATATATATATAGACTATTTAATATTTATTAATTGTACAACACAACTCTGTTCAATGGAGAAAGGGGTACTGGAATCTTCAAAAGTCCTCCTTTTCCTTTCTCTATTTAATTCAGGAAACTTTTTACATGTTTTTTCTTTTCCTAAACAGTTTCCTTTTGTGACAGAAATCCAATTTAAATTTAAATATTTAATCAAATAGAACAAGCAGAGATAGAAAGCAAACTTGGTAGCAATTACAATGAAGAAAATGGAAAAGGAAAGATTAATTTAAAAAATGAAAGGCAAATCTAGGAAGCTGCAGGTTTAGTGGGGGCGTCATGGTAAAACATGACTACAATGCCAGCATAACATTTGTCATATTTTTATTTTATTTTTCAACCCGCTAGCTATTTTCCTGCAGAAAACAAGAATCCGATTAAGCTATGCTAACAAGTAATTTTGGAGACTAACAATTGAAAAAACTAGAAAAAAATGAAAATGTGTAGTATATATGTTAGATGCATGTCTCACCATTTCTCCCAAATAATCTGCTTAGAAAAGTGAGAAAGATGATGACTAAAGCTACCCCAGCTAGTAATCCAATTATTAGAGCGAATGTCTTCTCCGAATCGCTATGTGACGAACCTATACAAGATCATGAACACAAATTTAAGGGGATAGATCGAAAATAATTTTAAACTTGAAAGCAATTAAAATTGTAAAATAATAAGTATGTCATTTTAGCCGGCCTATTAATTCTCAAGAGTACTCGTACATCATATATACCATAGGATCTAAATCTAAAACAAGCAAAAAACTAACCAACTTTTGCATCCATTTTAGCTTTATGATCATCATATCAACAAATTATTATGGCTCAAAAAAGATTCACATATATACCACCGTGATGGTTGGACGTTGCGTAAGCCTGGGCCCCACTAGTCGAGTACCTCGCATAACACTTCCCCAAGAACATATCCCCGAACACAGCGCCACCGCACTCCGCCTTGAGCCGCCGTATGGCCTCCGTCACACAGTCCTGACACTGCCCATTACTCAAGTCACCCACACACTGCGCCACCCCCTGAACATCCTGCGCCCCTCCTACCCTGTAGGGCCCACCCGCCCCGTTCAGCCCCGCCAGCACAGCATCACGGCGGCTCATCTCCTCCGCATTATACCCATCGGACGGCCCACATTTCTTCATCACAACACTCTTGTCCTCCACCCCGACAAACGAAGCGTTGTCGTACTTGACGAAGCAGCCCTCCAACTGTACGGCCCCGCCGCACGTCTGTGGGCATAATGGGCCGAGGCGGGTGACGGCCTGGGCCACGCAGGTGGCGCAGTCGGGCATTGATAAGTCGGCCCGGCATTGGTAAAGCCCGTAAACGACATCTTGTGAGCTTGAGCCCATTACGCTGTACTTGTTGTATGAAGAATAAGTGGCGGAATTGACGAGAGAAGTGAGGAGGGAATTAAGGTTTGATTCGAAGGGGGAATCGGGTGCATATTTTATCTGTGAGCAGCCGACGTAGAGGAACTCGTCCTTGGAGGAATTGGCGAGGATGATGAAGAAGAAAAATTGAAGGCAAATTAGTGCTGCTGAGATTGGAATGAAGTTGCATGCATTTTTAGCCATGTTGAGAGCTAGACAGAGAGATTAATGTGTATTGGCAAATGGCTGCTTTGTGGATGAGTATTTAAGCAGACAAATAGAGAATGTTTCATTATAATAATTTACCTTATTTAATTTATTTTTTTTAAATGTGGTGGATTACAGAATTATTATTTTTTTAGTTATGAAAAAGAAATTTTGTTATGGGACCAATGCGGCTAGTCTTTTCATTCCTTTTCTATTCTTGGTTCTTAAGTTTCAGGTGAGAAAATAATTAATGTTTTTTTCTTAATTAATTCCCGATTGGATATTGTTACTTTACGTGATGATGCAAGATTACAAGATAATCTAAAAGAATTTTAAAACGCAGGACTCTGAATTATTTTGTAGATCCCTTATGCTTTCTGGGTCGTCTGTATTGTTAACAAACTTTGTTCGAGTGCGGACAAATTGATCCAACTGTACCATCGCACTACCTAGCTACTTCCCTTGACAAACATATTTACGTACTTTTCTGCTGGCCATCCCATGCAAATTAAGTAAAGCCACCACAAACCAAAAAATAAAAACTCCATATCATTGCATCTTTTGTTATTACGAATACACTCATTTAATTTTAAAACCCTTGAATGTGTTTCAGCTCTCACGACCCAGCTGCTATTGAATCAGCGTAAGGGGATGTCGAATAACTTGGATCCGCTCAGGAGATTGTGGAAACTGTAATATGGGCTCAATTCAAAAGGATATATTTCACTTTGGACCTAACACTATTTGCAACTAAGATTAACTTGGCAGGCTTCTTTAAAACTTGGGCCGTAGAATAAATCCTCTGTAAGGCCCAAATAAACTTTAAATATTAAAGTCCACCTGTGGCCCAACCAAATATCTGATATATTGGTTAGCTCTTGAACATTAGAAAAGATTTTCCAAAAAATTGTTTTTGGAAAACGATATTTAATCTCTATGTGGCGCTTGCCTTTTTTCTTTCCTTTCTTTTTCACCCAATTTTTTTCCGGCTCGGAAATTGCAAATGTTCAATTGGAGACGACCATCCCGATCCAATTGCTTCATACATGAATTAGAGTTTAAACCTAAATTTTACATATTTACTACGGAGTGGTTCCATGCTAACCCTAACTTTGATCCATCTTTTCATGTTGTATATATTAAAAAATGGGGTGAAACATGTAATATACAAAAAGACAAAGGAGCTTTTGATTATCTCCTGCTTTTTCTTTTACCTTCTCAATAACCTACAACTTTCAGAAACTTAATCTACTTTATTCCTTATGAATCCTTTGATTCCTCGAGCAAACTGACAGTAAATTAAAAAAGGAAAAATACCTTGCTTATGAATGAGAAACAGACTTAAATCAGACTGAACGAACACTGCGAATCAAATAAATATAAGTGAAGAATTAGGCACAACTCGGCAGGCTTAATCTATGTAAATAGCAATCAGCATGCAAATGGTACAAATCTGAACTATTCTGTCAGATCATATACTACTCTTCCTGCTCTCTAATTCTACTATTTATCCTGCCTCATTTGTTAAGAAGTACTGTTCAAGACTTGATAAAGTTAAAGACGGAACCTTTTCCTAGTTTAGCTGCCTTAATCAAGTCACTAATGGAGATTATATATAGATCATAGCTGCTGAATCAATTTCTACTCAGTCACTAGCTACCAATTTAGTTATAAGATGGAGAGTTACAAAGAGGAATATTTGGGACAAAATCAGACGAGTGTAATCAGTTCGGATTTCTGTGTTCCACAACACATTCATCTGACGGTCGTGAGGAAAGTCGTGGGCGTGACAGATGGCAACTTCATCATCGTTGATGATAAGGGCAATGTTGTCTTTAGAGTGACCGAGAAACTCTTCAGTATTCATGATCGCCATGTCCTTCTAGACGTTGCAGGCTATCCCATTGCAACTTTCAAGAAAAAGGTTAAGGATATTCTAAGTTATAAATTACATCTATTTCCCTAATTTATAAATTCATCCCCGTGGTTTCAGAAATTACATTATAGTTTCTGTCGTTTCAATTAATTGGTAAATTTTAAACAGCATTGGACTATGTTGTAATTAATTAGCAATCAATCGAAATCACAGGGACTATGTTGTAATTTTTGAAACTATGTGGGTAGATATTGAAACATGCTTATTTTGTTTTCCAGATTTTGAGTGCGCACAAGAGGTGGCAAGTTTTCAGGGGAGATAGCTCAGACTATGGCGATCTGCTTTTCAGTGCTAAAAAATCGTCACTCGTCCAATTCAAGACTTCGTTAGACGTGTTTTTACGTGGGAATGAGGACGAAGTTCTATGGGATTTTAAGGTTGTTGGGAGCTGGTTCGAGAGGTCATGCGTCATATACGCCAAGGATATTTGCACACCAATCGCCATGGTAAATATTACTAACTATGTTTCATATAACTTAATTGTCTTTTCGAAAATTTATTTTCTAAATGATGGATTTGATTGTTGAAAATGTGGAAATGCTTGCAGATGCAGAAGAAGCACACATTTGGAAGTCTCGTGCTTGGGAAGGACACTTTTGATGTAACTGTTTATCCAAAAGTTGATTATGCCTTCATAATTACACTTGTCGTCATACTTTATGAGATTAACAAGGACAAAGATGATTGATCATCACCCGCATATATGCATCTAGAATTATAAAGTTTAAAATGGATATGTCTATATTAATTATACTAGAAATGGATCAGATGAATGATCTGAAGAATATGAACATATTCATAACTTGTACGTTGTAACTTGTAACTGAGGCTGGAGTATTGTCTGGTTTGGAACAAATTAATATTAATATCCTTAATCTGATGGGGTTACTGTTTTATTAATCTTGTGCAATATTACCATTAATGTAGATTGAGAGCTTTTTATTACAAAGAAAGGGTGGCATTTAATTATATGGGATAGTTACACTCAAAACACCCTGAGATTTGAAAAATTACAGAAACATACCCTAAACTCAAAACAGTAATGAAAAAAAACATTTTCACATTATGTTGGTGATTTTTCTTTTACAACATCAAAATAAAATCAGACTTTAGCGAATGGATGTCCTCGGACATCGTTCTCAGATATTACATCTTGTTACATAGTTCAAAATATTATTTTCAAGTTCAGAAACAACTAACTATATTTTTTGGAGCTATACAATACTAGCAAATCCGAGAAAATTAGATGTTGCTGATTCTGCTCAATTCTCATTTTCTTCAAAAATTTGAAGTTGATTCTTCATGCATAATGGCTTTAATTTCCAGCCCCTGATATTTTATTTACCTTTTATTTCAACTACAAGTTAGATAATTTCCTGGCTTGGCTAGCTGGATCAAGATCTGCTTTAGCTTCTGTCAGACGATCCACTAGTAGTTCTAATGCTTCCTTCATCCACCAGTACTGGCAAACTTTTCTAGCTTCTCTTACACTAATCTGTCACAATTAAGACAATATATGTAACATATCAGATATTTTTAACACAATTTTTTGAATTTTAACATAGGAGATGAAATTGGTGGAGAATATTTTACCCATGTTCTTTCGCGGACATCTTTCTCAGGCCAAAATTCGAGTTGCTCTTTCACAAGCAACGGAAACATGTGACCCTCGTACAAGGTGTCGCTGCTTTTGCTCTTGAAATTCCATTTACCCAATTTATTCTGCAGAAAATTGGCACAACTTATTTAATTAAAATAACTCCAATAAAACCACATCTGTTACTTTTGAGGTTTTAGCTAATTACAATTGAGTCCCTTATTTTTCAAAAATTACAGAAAACTCCCTGACGTTTCATTTTAATGCACTCTGAGATGGTGAACTATTTGCATTTCTTAACTTCATGTTGTATAGTTTGAGGTAGTTTTTACTTTTTAGTAATAAACTGAAATGTTAGAAAGGCTTCTAGTTATTTTTTTGAAAATAGAGAGACTAAAATATAATTACGAACCTCAACATCGCCTACAACCCCTGCCTCCTCCACAGTTTCACGCAGCGCGGCATCTTCAATTGATTCGTCGTTTTCCCAACCTCCCTGAATTAAAATTAATCAACATTATGCTATAGAATACAGTAATAATATTATCCCTCAGGTGGCCGTAATTTAATCAAATTTGCATAAATTAAAATGCTCCAAAAATAAATTATGAAAATTACCTTTGGAAATAACACCCCTTTTCCTTTTCTTTGTGATGTTATTACAAGAACTTCAATTTCTTCCTCGTCCACCACTGGCAAAGTCCCGCATGTACTTTTGTATCGGTATGGGATACATCTGCATCAACATAAACATAGAGTTATCAGATTTAATTGAGTAAAAATTAAATTAATCAAAAATGTTTAATTTTTCAACCCAATTATTAGAATTTATGAGGCCCATTAATCAGCTGACTAATAAGTAATAATAATAATAATGTGAAAGGAAGACATAATCTGAAATTATTGTAATGAAACGACAAGGAAAGTTCGTTCTGCTAGATAGTTCAGTTTGTGTTGTCCTTATTAAAGTCAAAACGTACGTAAACCGAGTTGGAAAAGTCCTTACGCTCTTTCTTAATTGAGTCGGTAAAAGTCGTTATATTTTCTACGGAAACACACATTCTTTCTGAGAAAAAAGACAAAACAATGATTGTTACACGCAAAAACGTGTGGAGAAATTAAATCAGGAATAATTTGGAACTGGCCTGGCAAGGAAAATTAGAACAAATCTTAATTTCATTAGTGAGTGAACTAATCATCCGATTCTTTAATTTCTAAGGTTGGGTTTATTAATTATTACAATTTGTATCCCTAAGTTAACCAATATTACCAGAGCTGACAAGGGAGGTATGTGTAATATATCCGTACTAGAAGGGTGTATTTGTAATATCTAAAATGATTCCTTTGTAATTTCGTAAGCTGATGACAAGGAAAACATGAATTTGAAAAAGAAAAAAAAATCGAAACCCCTGAGAGGCAATATATACTTACCGAGATTACTTATTCAAGTCAGATCCAGTGCCATTTGAGGTCTCAAGTAATTATATATTTTGGGGTGGAATAATTGCGCGCGGTCAATCTCATGGGTACAACAGTAATTTTTTCTACTTCAGAAGGGGTTGAAAATGTAATTAAGCCTCAAAAGTTTACTTCACCCAGAATGAGTCAACTCGGACTTATGTTCGTAGAACAAGATCTTGAAGAGATAAACATGAATGAAACTATGTGCTGCGTGAGAGACAGAGAGAGAGAGAGAGAAACGAACCCGACAACTTGGCGGTGACCGTGAAAGTTGTAACGCTGCATATGTCTTCCAGTACGAGAAACAAGAGCAACCATGTTTTTCAATTCCATGTTAATTTGTCTGTTTCTGTAATTTAATCTTCAATTAAACAAGCACAAAAGTACTAATTCCAAGACTAACTGATCACTGCAGGCAACATATATATGTATGAAAAGATAGATTCAGAAAGAAAGAAAATTGGTAGAAGTACTGAAGTCTGCAAACAAGTGAATTGTGCAAGTTTTTTGGGTATTTTAAGAGAGAAGTGATGAAGAGCTAGGTAGCTGCCTGCAAGAAGACTTGGTCGATCGATCCTTAATTATGATTACCGTTGGCGTTTTGAAGAAGATCGAATGGAGTTTAGTTTATGTATACGTGGCGATGACGCCTCAATTGTGGACTACATTAGCTTTCTGCAGCTTTCTCTCTGCTCTCTATATAAGCAACTTCTCGTACATATTCACGTCGACGTCTATAAATATAAATTAATAAATATTCTTTTATATTTTTACTTTATTTGTCATTATTTATTTTTTCAACTATAAAATTCAGTACACTTGTTACATTCACTAATTCACAGGAACTCAAACATAGGCAATATTACATATACATTGAATTTTTATCTATACAATTATATATTAGGATATATTATCCGTGTATAATACGCATATACCAAAAGTCAGTTAGCTAGTCTTAATTAGACTAGTGGAATAATGAAGCATTAGATCTCGAAATTAATACATAGGCCGGTTCAAAATCTCAACTTGTGCATTGAGCAATTGAGTTAGGAAATATAGCCCCATTAAACCTCTACCGTACGCAAATTCGGAAAAAAATTAGTTGAAAAAAAAACAGAGATATAAACTGGTATATTTGACACTGATAATTATCAAATTGCAAACTTCCGGCCACTTACGTACACACAAATTATAAGAAAGTTATATTATGATAATATTAATAATTGACGACTACATCAACCATAGTTTATACTTTACGACGTTGAGGGGAAATTTTTAGAAGATGCATGAGTCTTGTTTGTTTTCAAGTTAGCGTTTTAGATTTGTCGTTACTATTAATTAAAGCATAAGAAACATGTCTTAGTTAATTACTTAAGTTTGATTAAAATACTGAAACTATCTATGTTTAATTATTTGATATTTTGAAATTATTAAAGTAATTAAAAATATATATTGTTCTCTTAATTTTTTTAAATATTATTGATCATTTAATGTGATTAAAAAAAAAGTACAAAATACCACCTATCCAAGCCAATTCAATACTAAATCAAACACCGGCGTACGTTGGTTATTTTAATGCAAGTTTTGCTTCTGTCTTTTGTTATTTTTGTTCGTTTTTGCCTAATCAAGCCAAAAAATGTCATTGATCTATATGCTTTTGATTTGATTTTGTTGTCTTTGGTTATAGTACAGACGTTTTATTTTATTATTAATAATTAATGATAATAAATAGCATATTTATTAATCTCTTCGAATTTTCCAGGTGATAAATTCATGAAAGTGAGACTAATATATAGAAGAGTAAAATATAAATAATTAAAATTTAGACAACTTGGCTGAGGTGGACTTCTCTAAATAGCAATACCATTTTTCATAATTTAGCCATTTTATAATATATCAATCGTCATATCTTATATATGTCAGAACTACTTCTGTTGCATTATTAATTTACCTCATTCTTCAGCTGCAATTTGTATATATAATTATGTTCTTTTGCATGCACTTAATGAGTTGGCTAACATTTTAATTAACAACTTGAACATGATCTATAATTTAATTTGTACTTAGTCCAAATCATATATAATTAAACAAATACTAGATACGTACCTTCAATTTGAAATATCTTTCATTTTATATTTTGAAAATCCTGTTTCGAAGAGATAGCTAGTCTGGTTGGACTATTGAAATAAGTTAATTTGGAACAATCTCACTTTTGATTCTAGCTATAACGTATGTCATCGTTTTCATATTTGATCCTATTTATAACGGATTTCTCGTATAATGGTCAATAAAGTCCAAAATATCTCACATTATATATGTTTCTGGCCTCATTTTTTGTCCATTAACTAATGATTTTATGGAGACTATTTTGTAGTCCGACGAATTTAGGGAGATACTTTTCTAAGTCTGAAAGTTTACTTAAAATCATGCTAGCTTGACTTAGGTAAAAATTGCATCGATTGTAGCAGTACTGGACCAACAGAAAGCGGTTGGGCTGGTTTTCAAGTATTCAATAATATTCATGCAGCACAGACATATTTACTTGGATGCTTCTCATGAAATCTACTAGCAATTTCCCTCCAAGAAATGCCAATCCCACAAACATATATACCATTAATTTATGTAAATTTCCCCCTTTTTAACATTGAAAGTTGAAATGGCCAAAGGATAAAATGGTACCAAAACCTATAGAAATTACAAATCCAGCACACAATTTGAGAAATTGATCTCTCACTCTTTGTTTCTGAGAAACTCCCCTCCCACTCGTCTCTTTGGATTTACTGCAATTTGCAGGTCCTGCTTTATGTCTGACTGATGATTTAAGTGAACTTTATGTTGAGGGGGGACCCCATTATAATGTTATGACTAAACACCGGAATAAATCCAATTTTTCATTTCAATTCATATAATAATGCATCAAAAATATGTACGTCGAGGCTTCAACAGCTAGATCATATAAGTTGATTGTAATATATATAAGGGATAATTACATTTACACCCCTGAGAAAAATACTGCAAGATTTCCTCTATTATTGGAAATTACAAAGACACCCCATTGACTATAACTGATCTGCCTAACACTTAGATCCTGTCGTTAGTTATTTTTAAATACTGTAACAAAAATATTATGGGTAATTTAGTTTTACAACTTTCCGTTAAGTTTTTTAGATTTTCTTTAGAGTTAGAGGATCAATCTGTAATTTCTAATAATTTAGGAGATTTATTGTATTTATCACTAAGTCGATGGGTATAGGTGTAATTATTCCTATATATAAACATGAGGATATCATAAACCATTCTCCATAATATCATCAAATCAAGAATATCAAATTATTATATATGTTTAGATGATTTTGATAATGGACTACACTAATGGTAGCATGTGTGCGTTGCTTGTGTATGGGGAACACTCGCAAATTTTGAAAATAATGAAATCGCCATTCACGCACTGTCGGTGATAAAGTCAATTGAAAGCTATTTTCTTCTCTTATTTTTTTTATTTTTAACAATTATTTTTATTTATTATCATAAAATATTACTATATATATGTTTCAGTTATCAACTAAAACTTAAATGTTGATTGTTGCACGGGCAGCAGCATGCATGCTGCCATGTTGTCTCATAGTGTGGGAAATTGCTTCGCAGAGGGCGCCTTCATTTATTTCTAAACTAACAATTATTAAGATTAGTATTATAAAATGTGGTCCAACGCCCATGATCTGGTCTATTACCGAATTAATTAAGAAATAGTTTAATATATACGTACTATATGATATATCTGACGGAGAAGAGTGGTTAGGGTGGCTACACCCTACAACACACATATTTATTTAATACTATAAACAAACACCGATGCATGCTAGGCCGGCGACCGGCATCAATCTTCACAAAACTCTTAATTTATATAGTTAGCATGCTAGCTCAGATCATAATTCATTAATTTCGTCCATGTAGGGTCACCGGAAAACATAACTAACTGTTGATATTTTAATTAGAATAAGGGAAAGAAAAATTCCATTAGGGCCGGGTGAATAACATCTAGACCTTGACATTTGGATAAATTATAAACTATGAGAAATTACACCTAAATTTCATGTACTTTGATGTCTTTTAACGAATTGACCCTTTTGTCTATTTTACATAGATTTCCAAATGTTTTTTAGTGAAATTTATGTAGTAAGTTGTCTAATTTGCCATCATATGTGAGAAAAGTTTACTAAATCTACTAAATTTTTTTTTGGTACCAAGGAAACAGGAAACAAAAAACAAAACATACTAAGCAATATCTAAAGCAATCTCAAAGAATAACTCCTGGGGAGGGATATCTCAATGCATGATTGGAGCAGTCAGGTCGTGCCCTTTTTTAGCAAGAAGGTTGGCACACGAGTTGCTTTCCCTGAGAGTATGCTTGATTGTGGCCTGCCAAGGATTCTGAAGCAGCACCTTACAATCCTCAATGATGGCCCCCAACAGGTGGAAGTCAATGTTGATGATACTAAATTCGGGTGTAATGATCAGATGTATATTAAACGGTTCAGACTCTTCAGATTATATCACATTCTATATTTAAACTGATTTTTTTACTGTATCTAAAAGTATAGAATAATCTAGAACTTTAAAATCCAAGTGTGGGCTTTCAATCAACAAATCAGAACTAGTGTGAAATAATTAAGTAAAGAAAATGTATAATTGGGCCTGGCCCAGTAGCATTTTGGGCCCAAATAAATATATAAGCAAGAGAAATATATATTACAATATCCGCTAGTTGTACGCTTCTGACCCTGGACTAGTGTGCCATGGCATCTCAACATTTTTAATACAACAAACGACTACGAAGTACGAACAACAAAAGTCGCAGATTCTTAACCATCTTAATTCAACAAACGAACGATTCAGAATCATCTTCAGATGTCACCTGTGATCCCGCCTCGTCGTCATCTTCAGTATCAGCATCATCATCGTCATCCTCATCGATCCTGATCGTTGTCTTGGCCGTCATTCTTGATATTGCTGCTGTCTTGCTCGCCCTTTGCGAACGGCTCACACCACTTGTACCGGCAATAATGGTAGGAACAACAGAAGTCGGAGAAATTTCTTCATCGGAGGAGGACTCTGTTTCATTCCTTGCTCGTCTTCTGGCAGGCTGCTTTCGCCTGCTTGATTGCGGTGCTGGAGTTGGTGGCACTTCCACGCACACGCTCTCCTCAAAGTTGAATTCTACTTCCAATTTTCCTGTTCGTAACTCGAGTATATTATTAATACATTTAAAGATCGGATGAAATATTTATAAACAATAGACAAATAGTCTTGGTACTTCGCCAATTTTGTCCTGTCAGTAATCGCGATTTGCAGTTAGGTCTTGTTTATTATGGAAATTTGTAATGTTGGTTCGATTTCTCCAGGTTTTCATTATCTCATCAGAAGTGGTATAAAAAACTGGCATTTGCGGAGAGATTATGAAATTCCTGCAAAAATTGGACCAACTTTGCTATATTGAAACGAACATGACTTCATTGCAAATTACAATTACAATAAGATAAAATTGGTAGAACGATAAACAAACTTCATTTCGTTACCTAAGATGAGATTAGTTTGATCAGGCGACAATTTCTCATCTGGATTTCTATCTATTGCCTTTAAGCGTTCGGACATTTGCTGCAATTCTTTAATAAGATCTTTTTCAGCTGCTACAGATGCATAGACGCGGTTTAAAATAATGCGCATCAGCTTTATGGGGCCTTGTTCCGACACCCGAAACTGAAGCAATACAAGAATTTTACAAAGTGCAGCTACATATGCTTTTTCTGCAGCTGTTTTCTTGCCATTTAAGCTTGCCACCTTTATTAGGAGAACAACAATGAATTATCATGTGAAAAGAATAGTAGCGGATGAAAAACCAAGAAGATGAAGAAAAGCATTCCTATCAAAAAGCTGTTTCAGTAACATACCACATAAGCTTTAACAAAAAAAAAAAAGTAAAATAACACATAAAGCATAACAAATATACCTCTACAGCAATGCGTATCGCGAGCCCTTCTTCTCCAGTCTCAAAATCAGGAGAATGATCTGACTCAACATTAGGATTTTCACTTGTATTATTATCATCCAAATTTTTGGTCTCCTTAGCTAACAAAGGAACTTGCATCATTTGCATCATAAAGCGTGATGCTTGTGCAGCACGTTTACGCATGTTAGAAACCATCGTCGAAGATCCTGCAGCATTGCCATTGATGCCAGGCCACAGTAAATGCATAACCGCCATAAAAGCCTTAGATAAACATTTCTGCAATTTCAGGAAAAAATAGAACATTTTCACACGTAATCTAACAAGTAAACATAGTGAAGAAATAATCTAATATCAACTCAGACCTTGTGATTTGCAGAAAGGGATGGATAGTGCTCAAAGAAAACTGAGAGACACTGTCTCAACCTCTGAAGCTTCTCGCTCTCAGTAGTGAAGTACAGACTAATGAGCTTAGCCAATAGCAAGTGATGTTTCGAAGAATGTGATTCTGGAAATTTATTGCTCAACAGAAGAATTTTTGCCAGACCTTCTCCTAGAATGCCTAGTATTGATTGATTTTCTCCAACCTCTAAATCATCATCCCAATCATGGTCAAGTGCCGCATACAACAAATCAAGCAGTTCAATATCCGAATCTTCACTTCCATTGCAAAATTCAACAGGGGTTGAACACTTGTTATCATCTGATGAGAGATTAGAGTGCATGGATTTGTCCATTTCATCGGGACCATGCCATATTCCAAGATCAAGTAATGCCTTACAAGCCATTAATGAAATGGTAGGAGGGCCCTTCACAAAGGAACATCTTAATTGCCTTACTAAACTGTCACTAGGTCTTCTTTCCAACAGTCCGAAAAGACCAAGGCATCTAACAGAAGCCCTCTGGACATCTAAGCTAGCATGCTTCGCCTACATTTCATGGGAAAACAAGAAAGGAAAAAAGAAGGATAAGAATTTAGTAATAAAACAATTAAGGAAAGAAAACAAATGACGAAAGCAATAAAGATTCCGAGAAACATACCCCTGGAAGCAATAGAGACTGAAGAATTTCAGCAGGATCGATGGCCTTTCCCTGCATGTGACGAAATGAAGTTGTATTTTCCAAAAGAAGTGAAACCACAGCAAGGCAATGAAGCCACTGTTTACAGTCTGCTGTTCTCTCTCTGCAAGGCCTAGCAAGCTCTTCCACAACTGCAAGAACAACCTCTGCAAACTCTCCTGTGGCTGAATGAACTTTCTTTGCTAATTCTGCTACAGCAGCAGCCCAATCTCTCTCTCCTCCTAGATTGAAACCATCTCCAATGACCACTTCATTTCCGTTATCATCCATTTCATGATCGAGGGACATATGCAACAAACTATGAACAAACTCACTGGCCACCTTTCTGTTTGAAACATCAGAGAAATCAAGCATAGCACCCAGAAGTAGCAGTTGCCGAGATACGAACCGGTAATTTGGCCCTGTAAGATCATGTGTAAATTGTATGGCATATAAAATCTAATGAAAAGCGGTCCTATATGAATTTCACCCACCAGCAGCAATGTGAGCATTGACCAATTCAACATATTCAGAAACTGAAGCAGGAAGGATACTATCAAGAAGATCATTGTTGTCTGAAGCTTCTGCTGCATAAACTGCTGATTCTGTGCCCATTGTCATTGCAGCATCAGAGCCCTTTATCTGATCATACAAAGAAATTTTAAGAACAGGCATCAGTGTTTCTTTAAAGGGATTATTTTCTCGTGATAAATAAAAACAAAAATAGTGAGTGGAAAATTGTCACTTGGAACTCAGGTTTTCTTATGAAAAAAAACTAGCTTGGGTAGTAACCTGAGATTACCTAATCTCACAAATGAAAAGGGTGAAACACCAAAAAAAAAAAACAAATGAAAAGGGTGACCCAATAACACCTTATTCCCAAATTTGATAATAACAGCAAATGTTGATGTGAAGTGGAAAAAAAATGATCAAATAGCTCGCTATATTTTTTCTAAAACCAGAAAACAAGTTAATAACTCTTTGTCAACCATAAACTTACACTTGCTTCCATGTGCAGATGCTTGCAGACCATTCTCCAGAAAAGAGCAACTTCTGCATCCATTAGCTCAATAGAATGGCTGCCATGTCCTGCTATTTAAAAGCATACGAGATTATGAAAACACAACACAACAGTCACGTGTTATTGGACGCCAATGTAAATCAACCACTTAAATACGACAAAACTGTGATTCATAACTTTTGGTTACAAAAATATGAAAGCTGATACCTCAAATTTTCCTTTTAAGTTATTAATTACTTTCAGTAGCATTTGCATCAGCTGTTAGCCATTAGAAACTGCTGACGTTTAGAGAAGGCTACAACAATATCAACTTAATAACCTTTTTCGAATTTTGTGAAATCAAGATATAGGCAAAACTAACCTTCAGTGGAGTCACTATCCGACAAAAAGGATTTTCGAATAGTTTGACCATTTTGCAGTTTTACAATTCGTTCTTTCAGTAGAGTGGCCATTACTAGCACCCCAACTGATTCATAGGTTTCAACATCAAGAAATTTAAGCAGTTCTATAGAGTCTCCATTGCAACATTTCTCAAGCCACTCATCTTTCATCAACTTCAAGCACTCCTTTGCAACAGATGTGGAGCGATCAGCAAGCCCTCTCTGGAGAATATTTGTCCTCAGCTTGATGCTGTAGAACACATATCAGAAAATCATGCAAGCAACATAAACATGTAAAACATACAAATGCTAGTCATATAGCCCAAACTGAACTAGGAGATTGAGTGGGTTTTTGACATTTGACACTTTATCCTGATCTGCAGCAAATATAAGACATTCTAATTTACCTCAGCAGTTATTTTCACTGCCTAGAGTACTAGAAAGTTTGCAGATGAAGTCCTGCAGAGAAGAAAATCTACTCAAAAATCCAACTTACACTGTCATATACTCAATCCTCACAACAATTTCAATAGATAAAAGGTAGCATGTCAAGAACCATTGCAGAACTTACAGCAAATAGAACTTGGATATTGCCTAGCTATTTAACAGAGAAAGCAAAAGAAAAAAGATCAAGTAGGACTTTTAAATGACATAAGCAAATAATTTAAAGCCGAGAACAACATGATAAATGTGTTTGTGTCCCATTGTATGAAAATAAACACAGGTGATATAAGGCATTTTATATCAGGATAATGTTTTTATTATTAGATGTACTATTCAAGTTCTAAACTATACTTCATTGACTAATCTTATTTGATGATTTATTTAGATTTTAAAGAGCATAAGGTGAAAGGAGAACCAGAAAATAAAGATGATAGAGGACTTAAAAATGAGTTACCTGAGACTCTGTAGGGGGAATTTACTACCAAGAACACAGTATGCTGCCTTTCGTACTGATTCGCTCACATCCAGAGTGCAGTCGATTATTGTTGATAAAGTTTCACTTGTAGGAGGAAGAGACAACACAATTATCTTACGAACATCCTGCAGATTTGCTGTATCCAGAGTTATGTGACTAAAATAAATGAAATGAAATAGCCAGACCTATAAAATGTGCAAGCAGGTCCCATTTTGGTATAGTATATAAAATAGACCATATTTTATTCTGCCACAGAAATGATTCTCCTAACAGTCATTTTGAAATAATTTTGATGGTGCTAAAAACATAACTTAAATGTGCAAAAAAAGCTGTCAAGGTTTATAATGAAGATGTTTAATGAGTTAAACATCCAGAAGCGTGCTACTCTGTTATTTAGAAATATGATAAGCCAAACCAAAACTCCAACCAAAAACAGGTGAAGAACGCACCCCATTCTGCTCCAATGGTAGTTTCTCAAGGAACAATTCAAGGATGTCTTCATTCTCAGAATCATTTGCAAATCGTGCTAGAGCTCTGACTGCAAATGTTCGAACTGCAGCGACCTTATCACCCACACGTAACTTCATGCATTCTATCACCTCATCCCAAAGATCACTGCTCACTTCTGCGTCATCCGGCAACCGCATAATGATCTAACAGGGATAAATATGTTAAATTATTCTTCCACAACATAAGGAGGTTCATTTCAAACCTGGTCAAAATGCCTATGCGCTGCATTCTAAACATACCCTTAAAAAAAGCATTTTTCATAACAAAAACAATTTCAACATTTCATGAATTCGAAAATGTGTTAAACAGGACAAAAAAAAAAGTAAAAACACTCCCCAGACCTCAGAAATAATCTGGCAAGCCCTAAATCTCGCAGTCTTGTTAGCCGCTGCAGCAGCCGCAAGCAGAAACCTGAGGAAATTCTCCAAAAATTCATCACTAGGGTCTCCTTTCCCGCCGCGGAAGCAAGCAAAGACGGTGCAGAATTTGATGATTCGTTCTGCCGAGGCGGTCCGGCGGTTGAAATCAAACAGAGGTGTTAGGGCTTTGCAGAACGCCGAGCAGAATTCTACCGGCGGTGAAGATGAGCGGAGAGAAGCGAGTTCCTTGAGCTTCCGGATGTGGGTGGCGTTTGACGTCCGAACATCTTCGAATGTCCTAGCTATTTTGGAGGACAATTTCCGATGTTCTTCCTGTACTTGTTCGGTCGCCATCTGCAATTTCTCAGAGGATGCGTCACTTTTTCTTTTTCTTTTTGAAATGGTTTCTGAATGAATTCGAGGCGGGAAAACAGGTCTTATTGTGTCAACAGTCAACTAATTAAGTGGGCTAGATAATATTTTGAATGGGCCTGGTCCTGATTTGTGAAACCGAAACTCTTCTTTAATGCATACTCGGTCATGGTTTAAACTGGACTTGCCTTCTGCGATTGCGGGATTGAAAAAGTATTTGATTCTACAAATTAACAGTTGTGCAGCCCCCACCATGAGTCGTTCTACCGTCCATCCCACATGTCAACTACAAAGTGTCATAACTCATAATTTGTCTGCTTCAATTCAATTGAAATTTGAAGCCACTGCTTTTTACCAAAATCTTTCAAGTCAAAAAGAGGAAAGATGTAAATAGTACATATATATGTATATATATCATCTTGGATCTGTAAATGCATTACAGGGCTCGCATGTTTATTCCCAGGCCAGGCAGTCGGTGGTCAGTGGTCACAGTTAAATGGAAATTAATATATATCCAGAGAATTGAATTGTGTTCAAGAAATCGCTATGTATTTTTAATTTCGAAATGATAATTCAATTATAGCAAACCAAAATAGAGAGGGGTTTGGAAATTAAATGGACGTAGTATTAATTCTGAGCATTATCATATGCCAAAGGACCACTTAATTGTATTCTGGTGCTGATCTGAATAAGACGATCAATTTGCAGATAGATAAATTATGATTTGATTTAGATATGGAGACAGGACAGCAGAATATATATTACATTTGGTTACCATCCATAAAAACAACAAGTTGAACTGGCAAATGCGGCGATTCGATCGGCATCAGATGCTGAATCATAGACCACCACACTTAGCCAGCTACTGATTATGTACCATATATATCTCCTACCTAAAGGGGAACACATCTTTTATATATACTTACCTCATCATCTCTAAGATCACCATTATACCATGTTTTTATTCAATTCGGATGCTTTTCCGAATTAATCTATGTATATGTTATTATTAATATGTATCTATTATACTACATATGCTTTGTCACGGTACTTAAAGAGTATGGGTTAATATCAATTTTAGTATTATAGTTTTGCACTATTTCAATTTTGTGTCATACAAGTTATTTATTTTTCATTTTGATATCGTAACTTATATTTTTGCGGTTAACTATTAATTTATAATATACTAGCAAGGAAGCCATATTTAATTTAGAAATCACAGTTGACATCTTCTGAGCCTTAAGTTTTATGATTAATAATTATAACAAGGACATTAGCTATTTAAAATTTAGCTGTTCATTAATTAATAAACTAAAAACAGTAGTCAACTTGAAATTAATGTATTGAATAAGCCGCGGATGCGATGCCGAGATTAGAATCAGCTACTGATCCATATTTAATACTACTTAATAATTATGGACAGTTTCAACTTGAAATTATGCATACATACGTAGAGGAATCTAGCTAATCAACATTATTAGAAGTACTAATTGTCTCTATCTATGCAACTAATTAACCCTTCATGCTTTGTTTATGCTACGACTTAGATGATGACCCGACCCTTCTGGCTTTGAACATCCAACGTTGTAGTGATTGGCGCCAGTTGTGTGTTTTTTTCTTCAAGAAAAGTGATCAAGTACATTCAAATAATTAATTTATTACATCAACTAATATTCATCAATAACTAGCTTTTTAACCTCTACTTGCACGGGTAATTTATTTATATAATATATATTATTAAATAAATTATATTATATTTTTTATATGATTATTAATAATATGTCAGAAATTATTAATTCCTTTGAAGTGTACACATCAAAGTAATTTATTTTATAAAATAATGAAGAATTTTGTATATAAAAAACTCATTTTAAATGTATAAAAATAGTAATATGATATTTTGATGACAAAGTACTGATTTTATGTTTATAATAGAGAGAATATATATATTTATACATATATAGAGAAGGAATATCATGATAGTTACAGAAATATTAAAATGATAATTAAAATACTAAAAAAATATTTAATAATAGGCCATGCATATAAATAATGATTGGAATCTCTTTGCCTCTTTGGTCGAAAAAATCGTTATTTATTATATTTTATATTATTTTTTTATTAAATAATATGTTATTATTTCGTTATTAAGTCATAATAATATTCATTTTATTATTGAAATTTCTTTTATATTATGAAAAATATTAATACTCAAATATAATAATTTAAGAAATTTATTTACATTAAAATAAATATAAATTTTCTACCACAAAATGAACATGAGACACGTGTATTTGGACAAAAAAATTAAAAAAAATTAATTATTTATTTATTTTATATTATTAAAATAATAATAAAACTTATTTAAACTTATATTTAAAAAAAATTCGTACTTTAGTTAGATAAATTTTCATTTGAATTTGCTATATCAAAATATTTGTTAGAAATTAAAATATTAAATATAATTTTTTAGTGGATATATTGAATACATTATTTTGTCTTTATTTTTATTAACGAACATTCAATACCGTATGGATGAATCTAAAGCTTGTTAAAATTTACTTAAAACCATATTTTGAAAAAAAAAAATCAATTTTAATATTATATAAAGCAGTTATATAGTTCTATAATTAAATAGGAGTTACAAATTTTTTAAAATTGATAATTGATATAAACAAAAGTATGGAAAGTCAATAAATACATATGTAAGTTATAAAAATAATAATTAATTAAATTAATTATAGAAACAATCTACATGGCAAAATGGATCAATTCTAATTTATCCACTTCATTGCCACATAAACATGTTTCCTAAAACATTTCACTCATTCATTTTCATATATATATATGATTCAAATTTATTACAATAAATAATCATCGATTAGGAACTATAATACAACACAATAGATCTTAGTATAAACTAGAAAAAAATGGGAGATTCTTTACAAAAAAATCAAGGGATGATTACATTTATACCCCTCAACTTAGTGAAAAATTCAACAAGATCCCATCTACTATTGAAAATTACAGAGACACCCACTCGACTATGGTTTTGTCTAACATTTAGGTCCCACCGTTAGTGATCATTTTCTGGTTTCCAAATAAAGGCTAACGTTTTATTAACTGGACAACAACCTAAATCACTTCACTCATTTCATGTATAACAAACACTAAAACAAAAATGTTATGGGTAATCTAGTCATTATATAACTTTCTGTTGAGGTTTTTAGGTTTCCGTTAGGGTTAGAGGATCTATATCATGTAATTTCCAATAATTAAGAGAGTATTGCTATATTTACCCATAAGTCGAGGGGATGTAAGTGTAATTATCCCAAAAATGAAATATGAGGGATCGGAGGTGGAGGGTAATTATTCAAAACTGAGGATGTATATATGTCAATGCAATTTTGTCTCTCATCTGCATATTGCCAACTTGCAAAGGCCAAAGTCGAGATGATACCACTTGCCAGAGACTAGCTCATTAAAACGTCTAAAATCTGCAATTGACTTGTACGTTATATATAAATACAAACCTTGTTACGTCCATTCATATAATGACTTCAACTAATTTGAGATTGCTTGTTGTTTCTAACCATGAAACGAAATGGGTCGATATGATCGGGGAAGAGACTGACTTTTAGTATATATATAATAATTTATAGGATGATTTCTTTGCTGACTTCTCTTCTTAAAACAAAAACATATATAAATCGTGCGATCGAGATTCTTGTTCAGTGGTCTATATTCTTTTATGATTAATTAATCTATTGCAACTATGAGGTAGATCTGTTGAGATGCATACCATGTACTCGATCTCTTAATTTCTCTAATCTTGAAATTTCAATATATATATATATATATATATATATATATATATATTCATCTAAATCTATTTTTAGACTATGATGATAATTTTCACACTTTATTATACAAATATCAGAAGCACATCACCAAATACGTAAGAGTGATATATTAATATTAATTAATGTTAATTTATTGTAAAACCAAATTAAAATAAACTTAAATAATATCCGAAAAATTATCCATGAAATTATGAAAAGTATTACTTACGACTTACGAGTATAGGATCTACCGATCTACACATATGAGTTATCTCAAGTTAGCGGCTTAGCGCAACGTACGGTTTCTTTTTGCAGAAAAGTCAAGATTACAGATAATGTTAACCATTCAATTCATTGGTCCACCAAACTAAAAACGAATAATCTATGGGTCTGCAGATTGACAATTAATCTTTATCAAATTAGAATCTTCAAAGTTCAAATTCTAAACTTTCAAATATATCAATTGGGGTATTTATTATTTCAGAGTGTTTTTTTTTTTTTAATGTACAATTATAGTTTACATCTAAAAGAGAGATTAATAAAACAATGTTTGTGCAGCGGTGGTGGCGATGTTCTCTAGGATCAAGTATAAACTATAGTATACAGAAAAAAGAGGGCCGGTAGACACAGAATCTTGTACAGAGTCACAACACCACCATTCCAACCCACTTGTTAATTTGATTGGGAGTTTCAAGGTTGCATCATGGGACCACCTTAAATTGAGTGATTCTCTCTCTCGGACGGACTCTACGAATCCAACAGACACGTGTCGGTTATAACTATGCTTCCTTCCTACGTCCTTCGCTTTTCCGCTTCTCTCCCGTCCTTTACCGTACTACCACTTTACGGCCCACCCCATTAGCTTTCCTTTCATATACTAAAACCTAATTCAATCTTTTATTATTATCATCTTATTAATTAATAATATTTTTATACATATTTACTATCTTTTAATTAATTTCATGGGACAAAATGTATATTATATGATTTTAGATGAACTAAATTGATATTAATTAATTCGCATGCCACCCAAGTCATACATACCTATACATTAAAGTTTGAATTTCTAGAAAAAAATAAAAAAATAAATTGTCTTTTATATCACAAGTAAAGCAACGTTTAACTTTATGAAAGCGTTGAACGACTTACCTACTGTAGACACGCATAGACTTTAAATAAATGACAAGAGGAAATTTGATTACATGAGTGATGAGTGGAGTGGTTAATGGAGTGAAAAATTACAAATAAATGACAATAGTTTTTTTTTATAAATTTTTTTTTTTGGTAGAGCAATAGTTTTAATTTGAGAGGCGATAATTTTGCTTTTTTCTAGCTAATTAATTATTCGAAGATTTCCATTTACGAAATTTCTAAACACTCTCCTTTACTACTTTTTTCAAATTTCATTTCTGAAAAAAGTAAGTTTAGACATATTTAAGGCGTGGTCAACAAAACCATATAATAACTAGCTTTTAACCCTGCGTTTCATCGAAAAATTAATTTATAATTATAAATTTAATATATTAATATGAATTATAGTTTATATATTAACAACTTGAATATATATCACAAATTTAACAGAGTTTTTTTATGAATTAATATATATATTCTCTACGTTGCACGGAAAAATCTATTTATAAAATATATATTATTAAATCAATTGAATCATATTTTCTTATATAATTATTAACAATACATATAAATAATTAACGCAAAATTTGAAACACATACCAAAATAATTCTTTTTATAAAATAATCATACTCTATATATATGACAAACTCATTTTAAATATATAAAAATAGTAATATGATATGATTTTGTATTTGTAATAGAGGAAATATATTTATATATATATATATATATATATATATATATATATATATATATAATTTTTTTTTAAATCACGCACAAAATCAATATAAAAATATTAAAATAATAATTAAAATATATAAAATATTTAATAATAAACCATGTAAATAATTATTGGAATCTCTTGTATACTCATATTATTTTTTGTTGAATAATTTATTATTATTTCATTATTAATTAACAATAATGTTCATTTCATTACTGAAATTTTCTTTATATTATGGCAATATTAATATTTATATGTAATAACTTAATAAATTTATTCACATTGAAATTAAATATAATTTTCCACCGCAAAATGGAAATGAAACACGTGTATTTAGAGGTTTTTCTAAAAAAAATCAACTATTTATTTATTTTATAATATTAAGAAAATAATAAAATTTTATTAAATTTACATTTTAAAAAATGTATGTCATTATGTGACCCCATAAATAATTAAAAAAAATTTTGAAAATACAATTACATGATAGATAAAAAGAATACAAAATAAAAAAAAAATATTAATTATAGAACTAAATAATCTTTTACCCAAATATTGTTAATATTTTGTGAATGGTAATTTTTCTATACTATGCTTTCACGTAAAATTGAATATTATATCTAAATTATAAATAGTTTTAAGCTTTCCTTCAATCATATATATATATTTTTAGCACTTAAATGTAAAGTTCATAATAATTAGCAAAGCTTATTAAAATTTACTTAAATTTATTTCTTGAATGAAATTTTCAATATCAATATTATATAAAGTAGTTATATAATTCTATAATTAAATAGGAGTTACAATTTTTTTAATATAAACCAATATATATATGTAAGTTACAAAAATCATAATTAATGACTTAATTATAGAAATAATCTACATGACAAAATAGACTAATTTAAACTAATCCAACTCATTAACACATAAACATATTTCCTAAAACATCTCACTCATTCATTTTCATATATATATATATATATATGATTTCTCCAACAACCTTATTATAAGGAAAAAAAGGAAAAGAGATGTTGCGATTTATATAATTTCTGCCATGATGACTTTAATGTATGTCACCTTTATCTTATGTTGTTTTCTTGTTTCACGAGCTCCCAATAGTTTATATTTAATATGGTAAAAAGGTAATTAATTTGGTGTAATCCTATGTAAGATATTTTCAGACTAGTCAACAATTACCTACCCCAACCCACAACCAACCCCTCCTAAAAGTTTTTCTCTTTTATTTTTTCATTTTTCTGGTGAATCCGGAATTACAAGTTTGATTAATAAAATCATGGGATAATAATTACATTAAAAAACTCTTAACATTATGCTTTTTTTACTGAAAATATCTTGAGCTTTGAAATATTACAAATACCCACCTCTTAATCAATTAAAACCTTACAAATAATTCCTTAAAACATAAAATTGTATACATATACCTCTTTGAAAAATCTTAAAAATATTCAGCCCATAAGATAAATATAAAGTTATAATATTTCAGAATATTTGTCCTAAATGACTTAGGAATTTCGATAAGTGAACCTAAAATCATTATATACTATGACACAACACCTTTAATTTTGAGGTATTTAATAAGTGAAGTAACGTAAAAGTAATATCTACAATGCAATTCCGGCGGACAAAATCAGGGCAAGTAGCATAATTTGCGTCAAATGACTAAGAAATCCAGTGTAAAACAACAGCTTTTAAGCAGCAACATGATTAACTTATAGAAAGAGAACGAATCGCATTTGCCGAGAGAAAGAATGATGGAGAAATTGGGTAGAAAAACAGAGGAACCGGAAAATAGATCAGAAAAGCTGCCGCTTGCGGCGGGGGAACGTCGTATGGATTTTCACAATGGGAAAAGGGGCATTCAAAAATAAAAATTACTTTTTGACAAGAATCTCAATATTCACAATATATAATTAATAAAATCTGACCTAAAAAAAAAAAAAAAATTCTTGAAAGATAATTTCTCATTCCCTCCTTATAATCAGTAGACGTACGCAACAATAATTGCGCATGTATTTTTATGTCAGCACAAAAACTCGAACCAGCCATCCCCTATAAAACCCATATCCCTAAATTTGTGTTCACAGTATAATCAAATTCATTAGAGAGAGAGAAAAAGAGAGAGAATTCATTGAAAGGTTTCAAAATGTCTCAGCTTTCAGATCTCATCAACCTCAACCTTTCAGACACTACTGAAAAAATCATCGCCGAATATGTTTGGTGAGTTTTTCTGGACATAGTGGCATCCTCTCTTTACACACTACTCTGTTCTGTTTAGTAGTAATATGCTTTTAACCTTTTGATTTCTGAAAAGAATGTTCTGGATTTGTTTTTAGGGATTTCTTTTTGTGTTTGTGTTGCCCTGTTATGAATCAATGTTGAGTTACTCTGTTTTCTTAGTTGCTCTTTCACGTTATCCATATTTTGATACTTTTGTTATGGAGATTAAGTGGAAAGTAGTATTGATCTGATTCCCTTTTCGAATTTGCTCCGAGTAGCAAAAAGTTACAAAATTTCATGATTTTTCTTTTAATTGGCGTATAATATCGTCGTTATTTTGAAGGATTTCTGAATATTTGTTGGTTTCTAACACCGTTTCTTTGTTTCCACCCTCTATTTAATAGGTAATGACTGCAGATCTTACATTAATCCACATCTCTTTCGTTTTCCTTTTCCATTTTTATGTTGTTTCGTTTTCAGCTCCGTATTTTCTATTTTCTTAAGCAATATCTTAATTAAGGAAAGTATTTCAGATTTATAAAATATAAAAATTTAAGGAAGATGTGATCATCTTCTCATTGTAATAATTCCAGAATCAATTTTTTTAGGGTGATTCATTTACCTCCATTACTTTGATTGATTGGGTGGGCATCAGTTTTAATTTTTATTTGATCTCATCTGATTAGATTTATTTTTCCCTGATAAACCTTGAATTGTGGGCTTGCCCTGTTCCTTTCTTTCTTTCTTTTTTATGTTTTCTTCTCTGTCGTCCTTACCCTTAGTGAGCCAATTGCTGTCGACACAAGCTTTTCAAATATTCGCGACTGTTACTCAATTATTAAGTTTTTGGTTGTACTACTATCCACCTAAATTAGATTCCAGTTTCTATGAAGTGCTTAACCCATGTCGCCACCAAATTTAAATGCATAAATTTTCATCATACCTATTCCTTTTGTAATTACTTAATCCATCCATCTTTTTCATTATTACTAATTTCCATGTGTGTGTCAAATATATTGACAGGATCGGCGGCTCTGGTATGGACATTAGGAGTAAAGCAAGGGTAATTAACTATACTACAACATAAAATATACTTCTGATATTCTTTAGTGTTGAATATTGACTAAATTTATTTATTTTCAGACACTTGCTGGACCAGTGAAAGATCCTTCAAAACTCCCCAAATGGAACTACGATGGTTCCAGCACCGGCCAAGCTCCCGGTGAGGACAGTGAAGTGATCCTATAGTAAGTGTAAAATACATTGTCTTATCAACTTTTTTTGTTTGATTAAATGTAATCTGGGGAAATTTACAAATATGAATGTAACTCATGATGCAATTTAAACAGCCCTCAAGCAATTTTCAAAGATCCATTCAGGAGGGGAAACAACATTCTGGTGAGTTATTTCATATAAGATATGTTTGCCTTGAAATCATGTTTGGTTGATTACAAGAATCTCTTTTCTCTGTGTTTTAGGTGATGTGCGATGCCTACACGCCAGCTGGCCAACCGATCCCAACGAACAAGAGGAACAATGCCGCCAAGATTTTCAGCCATCCTGATGTTTCTTCTGAAGAACCATGGTATTATAATATCATGTTTTTAGTGCAGTGCACCAGCGTTTTATTCTCTTTTCTATACCACCTGATTTTATGTGTTTTTGTTTGTTTGTGTGTGTTGTGATAGGTATGGCATTGAGCAAGAATATACTCTATTGCAGAAGGATGTTAAATGGCCTCTTGGATGGCCCAATGGTGGTTATCCTGGACCACAGGTGATCATTCTCTCCCGTGTTTGGAACATTTTCTCATTTTGATTTTGATTTTCGACATCAATTTTCTGATGTACATGATTTGTGTACTGTAGGGCCCATACTACTGTGGGATTGGAGCCGACAAAGCTTTCGGACGTGATATTGTTGATGCACATTACAAGGCTTGCATTTATGCCGGAATTAACATTAGTGGTATCAACGGGGAAGTCATGCCTGGCCAGGTAGAGTATATATCATTTCTTCGAGGTTTGTGTTGTTTATGAAAAACACCCTGAAACCTTGAAAATTACAGGAAAACACCCTGTGTCCGTGATTTCCCATTAATTTGAGGGTGTTTTTTCTGTTACCAACGTTAAAATTTCAGGGGTGTTTTTTCGTAGTTTTCAAGGTTTGAGGGTGTTTTCCGTAAATGGCGCAAACCTCTGGGGGTTATTTGTAATTGATTATTCCCTAATTATTATTCTCTTAAAAATTGAATGTGATGATCATCACTGATTTGCAGTGGGAATTTCAAGTTGGACCTTCTGTTGGCATCTCAGCTGGTGATGAGTTGTGGATGGCTCGTTACATTTTGGAGGTAATGACATCTTTGAACATTTTCTACCAAATTACACCTTTTTTCAATCATATATAGATTGTTGTATTGAAGCATTTAATCACTTTTGACAGAGGATCACTGAAATTGCTGGAGTCGTGGTTTCATTTGACCCCAAGCCTATCCAGGTGTGTTTTTCTACCTCATTTTAACTAATGGATAATTTTCTTTAATTATAATCATGGATTTTAACAAGGGTTTTGTTTTAATACCCTAGGGTGATTGGAATGGAGCCGGTGCCCACTGTAATTACAGTACCAAATCCATGAGAAAGGAAGGTGGCTACGAAATTATCAAGAAGGCTATTGAAAAGCTTGGACTAAGACACAAGGAGCACATTGCTGCCTATGGAGAAGGCAACGAGCGTCGTCTCACTGGAAAGCACGAAACTGCTGACATCAACAACTTTAAATGGGTATAACATTTGACGAGTATCTTTTTATTATTATATTATTAAAAAATATGTTTTATATTTTGATGTGCTTTTTTTTAGGGAGTTGCAAACCGTGGTGCCTCGGTGCGTGTTGGGCGTGACACGGAGAAAGACGGGAAGGGTTACTTCGAGGATAGAAGGCCTGCTTCGAATATGGACCCTTACGTCGTGACTTCAATGATTGCAGAGACCACAATCCTCTTGAAGAAGTGATGATCAAGTTTATGTTTACGTTTATCTACATTTTAAAGAGAGGATTGTTTTTAGTGAAAACACTTTCGATTGTTTTCGTGAGGGGAAGAGTTTCCCTTTGTTACTATTTGGTGTGTTTTTAGTATCATCATGTCAATTGCTTCTTCATTTCTGGATTGTCAGGGTTGAGTTTCTCTCGCCGCCCTCGTCGATTGACACCTTGTTTAATAACGATGATATTACTAATAATGTGGAAGGTTTGATTTTCCTGGTTTTCCGAAATTTACCTTGGTATTGTTTCCAGTTTGGCTTTTCCTGGAAACAGGTTTATTAGATCAGTAGATAATTATTGAACCTCACATTGCTATCACTTATAATGTCCACTACTCTACCACGCTAATGGACAAAAAGTCATTTTCAGGGCACGGGAGGACCAGCTTACAACACCGTGCCGTGCCAAATTTGTCGGTTTAAAAACGATTGTTAACTCCTTCTCAAGGAATGAGCTACTACTTAGCTCTTTTTCTTATTTATATACAAACACTTGGGCATACAAAGCATTAGGTTTAAAAGAACGCTTGAAGATAAGAATAATCCAAAAATTCCTAATTAAAGATTGCTTCATTGTTATTTGTATTCCTTTTTCACTTTTTTGGTAATAGTAAATGAATCCGATACTCGTAAGTACTAGGATTGCTTAAAGCCTATGAAACACGGATAGGAATATGACGACACGATTTTTTTTTATATTTTTCATTAGAGAAGTGTCCGATACGGGTATCTAAAGCTCTTTGGATAATTTCTTTTTCATCCAAAACATCTATATGATATTTTACTTGGTAATAAAAAAGCTTATATTTTAAAAAAGGGATAATTATACTTACATTCCCTCAACTTAGGGGTAAATATAGTTAGATTCCCTGTACTATTGGAAATTACAGATAGATCCTCTAACTCTAGCGGAAACCTTAAAAACTTAACGAAAAGTTGTGAAATAACTAAATTATCCATAACAATTTTGTTATAGTGTTTGCTATACATGAAATGAGCGTAGTGAGTAAGTTATTGTCGAGTTAATAAAATGTTAGAATCTATATGGAAATAAGAAAATGACTAACGACAGGATTTAAGTGTTAGATATAACCATAGTCGATGGGGTGTCTCTGTAATTTCCGATAGTACAGGGGGTCTAGCTGTATTTACCCTTAAGTCGAGGGGGTGTAAGTGTAATTATCCCTTTAAAAAACCATAAAACCGGAATATCCTCACCAAACGTTAATCTTGTAGCGGGCCCAAATGGCCCACTCATTTAAATGACATCCAAATAAACACACGTACATACATCAAAAAGCGCACTTCTCAACTAACACTTTCACTGTGAGAAACCGATACACAGCACAGCCACAATGGTAGAACAATCGTACCAACTCCGTCACACTGTTATTTTACATTAATATAGCAATCGTGGAACTTCATTTTCCCACATATTATTCCACTCTAAACTCAACCAACCAACCACATCATCTTCCCACTTTCCAGATTCAAGAAATTAACAAAATGGATAATATCAAAATTAGCTCAAAACCAAGATCAGGTGGAAATCCCGTCGTCGTCGTCGACGAATTGGCTTTAGTTAAGTCTGCTGCATGGGCATGGTATCAACATGGATCCGAATCCGGATCCGGCTCGATCCGAGAATTCGATGCTTGGAGGACTAAAATTGAGAATAAACCATCAAGATACAAGCTAGAAGCTGCCTTGAGAAATGCAGAAGAAAAATTAGTCTCAGATTCAGCAGGTAGCATAATATTATCAAGTTCAAGGTCGAGTAGTAATTCTCTATTTGATAATTATGAGATAGAGAGGATATCAAAGCAACTCAATTATTACATAGAAGCTGCTGATCATCATGCTAAGTACCGCCGCAGCAGCAATAATATTGCAGATGATCAGATAATTAGGAATAAGGTAATTAATCATGTCCAAAAGAAGAGGTCTAATTGGTTTAGACATACTCCGGTACTCTGTGGCTCCTCAAGAGATGATGTTGTGGAAAATAATAATAAAAGCAGCCGCTTTGGGGGAAAAGGCCGACGTGTCGCCGTGGTGGAAGTCGTCAGTTGCCGGCCACGGTGCATCAGTGCCTAGTCGATCGTCGAGCAGCCACCATGGGCAGTTTCATGCATATATAGCGACGTAAATTCACGAGTTAATATCAGTTTTGATATTAATCCTGCAGAATTCATGATTTCCAAACCCTTTTCTTCTTTATCCTATACATAGTATCTCTTAACACTTGGAAATTGTTAATTCATTTCACTTTCTTAATTAATGTCGTTTCTACTTATCTTTTTTTTTCCAGTTTAATTTCTACTTATATCAATGTAATTTTTCTACATCCTTGAGTAAGTTTGTTTCCAGAAAAGTTATAAGATAGCAATAAGTTTATGAATTCAGTCTTGGGACGACGTGACGTCATATGATGTCCTATGAATTAAATGCAGCATTTAATTCATAGTATTGGGTCTTCTTTGGCGTCTTTAAGCAATTACTCCAGCTAGATCGTCCTCTTGTACAATTCCAGGATTTGATTGCACATTTGAATTCTCTCTTTTCTAGAGTATACAAAGTTAATTATCTTGATTTTGATCTATATATGCATCACCAATTGAATTTTGAAATTTTAATACTGAACATTGATAGTATATAATTGTAAAATATTATGCTGTAATTGTTTTAGGCTTATTAGACTTTGAACATAACACACTTCTTATATACGCGTGTCTTGAGACTTTGTATAAAAGGCATCTTGCCTGATATTGTGATTATTATGATATATGCAAAATATGAATTTCCTTTTTTTCTCTCTGCGTCTTCCCCAAATTCCTTTTAGGTTTAGGTCCAGACTTGTGTTCTTTCAATAATCCCATCAGTTGATATATCTCAAAACTGTATTTATTATATAATAAGTATGTAATTGTACAATAAAGATGTTATAATAACTTATTAGATATTAACGATAAGATAAAAAATATTCTGATCACTTATTTAATGTATATCTGATTAATTAGAGACAATTTTCACATTATCATCTCTCCAAATTACGATTCTTGCAGTGATTATCGAAATACTTTATAGATGAAGCAGATAAAAAAAATTTCTTTCAAATTCTGGGTGTTGATGATGAGTAATGACGTTCATTTGTTGACGGAGGCTGGGTTTGTTCATAATGAGGCCCAAATAGAATTCTATCCAGGCCCAATTAATGAAAATTAAATGAAAACAAGTAGTTCATTTGTTTGATGTTTAAGACAGTAAAAGCGAAGCCCAAGTTCCCCTATGGCCATGAATAACATTTCAAGAACGTCAATCCAGCTCATCCGTTCTCCTCCACTCCACCACCTCTACTCCACCGCCGCAACCACCACCACGTGGTACACCCCGCCACCGTCGTGCTACAATGGAAAACTCCAAGCTCCCGACCCCATCCTCACCGCTCTTTCTGAAGCTATTCGAAACTCTCCGGCGAAACCCCTCCAAGCTTCCCTCAAACGTCTCCTTCCTTCTCTAAAACCCCAGCACATCATAAACCTCATCACCCTAAATCCTCTCTCTCTATCCCCACTCTCTCTCTTCTCTTTCTTCACATGGCTGTCTTCTCCCACCAATTCCACTTTCCGCCATACCCTCCAATCTTATTGCACGATGATCCACTTTCTCTGCACCCACCAAATGCTCCCAGAAGCTAAAACCTTAATCCAAATCGTGGTTTCGAGAAAAGGGAAAGGTTCAGCTTCTGCTGTTTTCGCAGCAATTCTCGAAACCAAAGGTACTCAAAGATCTGATATTTATGTTTTCTCTGGACTAATCACTGCTTATTTGGAATCGGGGTTTCTCCGTGATGCTATTGAATGCTATAGATTGACCAAAGAACATAAATTTAGGGTCCCCTTTGATACCTGTCGGAAAGTGCTTGAACATTTGATGAAGTTGAAATACTTCAAGTTGGTTTGGGGTTTCTATGAGGAGAGTTTGGAATGTGGGTACCCTGCAAGTTTGTATTTTTTCAACATTTTAATGCACAGTTTTGTTAAAGAAGGAGAAATTAGGCTAGCCCAGTCGGTTTTTGATGCAATTACAAAATGGAGTTTAAGGCCTAGTGTTGTTAGTTTCAATACTTTGATGAACGGTTATATTAAGCTGGGTGATTTAGATGAAGGGTTTAGGCTTAAGAACGCTATGCAAGCAAGTGGAGTTCAGCCTGATGTATATACATACAGTGTTCTAATTAATGGGCTGTGTAAAGAAAGTAAAATGGATGATGCAAATGAACTGTTTGATGAAATGCTCGACAACGGGTTGGTTCCGAACGGTGTTACTTTCACTACATTAATTGATGGCCATTGCAAGAACGGGAGAGTTGATTTGGCAATGGAAATTTACAAACAAATGTTGAGTCAGAGCTTGTCGCCCGATCTTATCACATACAACACACTTATTTACGGGCTTTGCAAGAAGGGAGATTTGAAGCAAGCCCAGGATCTTATCGATGAGATGAGTATGAAGGGATTGAAGCCTGATAAAATTACATATACTACCCTTATCGATGGTAATTGTAAGGAGGGAGATTTGGAAACAGCCTTTAAATATCGGAAAAGAATGATTAAAGAAAATATCCGGCTCGATGACGTGGCGTACACTGCCCTTATTTCCGGTTTGTGTCAAGAAGGACGATCGGTTGACGCAGAGAAAATGTTGAGGGAAATGTTGAGTGTCGGTTTGAAACCTGAGATTGGAACATATACAATGATTATAAATGAATTCTGTAAGAAAGGCGATGTTTGGACAGGTTCGAAGTTGCTGAAAGAGATGCAGAGAGATGGATACATGCCAAGTGTTGTCACTTATAATGTGCTTATGAATGGTTATTGCAAATTAGGACAGACAAAAAATGCAGATATGCTTCTAAATGCCATGCTAAATGTTGGGGTTGTGCCAGATGATGTCACATATAATATTTTATTGGAAGGACATTGTAAATACGGAAAGCCTCAAGATGTTTGTAAACTGCGTGGTGCGAAAGGGCTTATTCTGGACTATGCTTCGTATACTTCAGTGATTGGAAGCTTAAAAGCCTCAAGATCGCGTTCCAAGGAATAATGTAATAATGGGCTAATTACATTTATTACCCATTAGGCTTGGCTAAATTACAAGAAACCCCCTCAGCTTACGTTTATTACACAAACCTCCCCTGAGGTTTTAATGTAAAACCTTTGTTGGATTTTGCTTATGTTTACACCGTTGTCTCCTACAGTTCATCTGTGTAAGATTCAATGCCGATTTTGTTGGAATAGGCTCAGGTTTTGCGGCAAACTCATAGTCTTGGTCTAAGTTGTAGGTGTCTGGTAAATATTTTATGGTAGTTGTTTCCATCCGTTTGTAATTATCTTTTGATGAAGATGTTATATCTTGAATAGTTTCCGTTTGTCTAATAAAATTGGTTTGACAATCCTTTTCTCATCTTTACTATTAAATTAATTTTCTCAAATCAGGAAAGCTGAAAGAGACCATTAAAATATGGAAAATTTTAGGCCGAATCGATTAATAAGATAGTGCCACTTGGAAATTAATATCTTAATGGAAATTAAGCACACATTCTAACTAAAAGTCCAACTTCTACGCAAATAAGCTGCTTTTTTGATCCCCAGCTCTATGAGTGCATCATAAAACTGATGCGGGGACAACTTTTTTATTTCTTCAATGAATCACAGAGACTCTTCAGCAAAAAAGAGGAAATGTATAGTTGGCAATATCCAAAAAATGAAAAAGTTCATGGGGATTGGGGATCAAAATCACACTACTGAAATAAAGATATTGTTTTTTGAATTCAAATAGCTACATATGGTTGGTTCCAACCAAAGTTTCCACCGTTATATAGTATCATTCTATGAAAACAATTTCTGGGACAGAGCGCTATGAAATGTATATGGTCTATGATGTATGCAATACAGACACAATACGACACTAAATAAGCATTCGATCCGATACAACATTGCACGACTAATATTTTTTTTTATGGCGATGGATGATCCCTAATCTAAAAGTAGTGATTCTTGGCTAAAGATAAGAGTTTTAAAAACCGTGAGACTCCTGCCCAAAGCCAATAAGTGAACCATATATAGTCTCTCCTAGGCCCTAGCTAGCTAGCTACTTGTTTTTCTAATTAAAGAGGAAGAGATTTATATATACAAGTGTGCGTCAATGCTTATTAGGTCGACTTCCATGAATTAAATAAAGTGAGACTTCCAAGGTGTAAATGAAGCTAATTATATCACACAGACTGAGACACACGTACGTACGCTTGTGTGTGTTTGCGTGCGTGCGTGCGCGGTGAAGAGCCGTGTTGGGTCAGCTTACTTGATTATTATTATTATTATATGTTATGTTTTAATTTGTGTAAGGTAGAATAGGATATATATTGAGATTGAAAGCGATCTAAGCTGTCTCCAGTCCTCCTTCGATCTGCTTTATATCCACATAATAATAACATGATATCGCCAGTTGTTTCATTTTCACTTGCTTTCTTTTTTTCTGATCTTGACACTACTCCAAATTAAATGTTTTACCTACCCTTTTTTAACCTTAATTTCTTTTTTCTGATTCTTTTTTAAATTAAGATACTTTAAAGATTCAAATATATATATGGATATGCTTCCAACCCAATTATTCTCTACGTCAGTTACATGAAAAACAAAATAGTGATGATTGATGACATATGTATATATATAACAAATGATATATAATATAAGCGAGAATTAAAATAAGCTAGAAAATACAATGGAAGTTTTGGTATGGATCGATGGGTTGTAAATTGTAATTTAATTTGCACAAAAGTTAAACAGTTCTTAGTCACTACCGACAATTACTGGACAAGTTCTAGACTTCACGAGATAAGCCAAAATCTGATGATGCCTGTTAAATGGGGTAAAGCTTTTTTTGGACTCAAAACTTTTGAGCGTCTATCGTAATGAAAAATAAATACCCTATTTAACATGATCTTAACTACCCTATTCAATTTAAGATGAGAAAAGGGGAAATGAAAATGCAAATAAAAGACAACTAATCATGTAACAGGAGTAGTACTTGGTATTGATGCGTAATATGTAGTGATCAAAAATTAATTAAAATAAATAAGTGGGAAAAAAAAAAAACCCTCGTGCATTAATGAATGGGGTGCATGTCAATTCAAGAAACAGTTGATTAAGAAGTGGATTAACAGTAGCGCAGCTAGGCTAAGTGAGCCACGTAAGTGAACAAGATAATTAGATTATGTTACTAATTTGTAGGGGCTCACCACATTAACATTACATGTGATAGGGATAAGAGCTTGAGGTTAATTAAGCGGATTACTCCAACTAATTATTGATTAATCCTAGCTAGCTAGCTTATATTAGTAAAAGGGAGAAAATAATTAAAGTAGATAATTTTTGCACCTGAAAATTAAACCAGTGGTTAATTAGTTGATTAATGATCTGGTGGCGCCTGATAATTTAGGAATGAGTGATTTTGTCTTCCACGTTGCAGGCAAACAGCAGTTGTGTAGAGCCCAGCCCAGTCCCACGACGGCTTAGGATTTGTTTTTCCTCACGTTTGACGTTGTGATCTCATGCCAACTCCCTTAAATAAATTTTTTACGTGTCCCCCTTTATACCATTGCAACAAACATTATGACTAGCAACGGACAATACGCAAAACTACAGAAACAATAAACTAAAAAATGGACGACAACGTACACAAACCAAATAGTTTTAATAAATTTATTTTATTTATCAATTCAAAAGGGGGTGAGTAATAATAATAAAAAAAAAGTTGAAACATATGATTTGAGACCGAAATGAAAGCAATGGTACTGTTTATCAACGATGTGATTTCTTGACATTAAATTTTTGAACAAGTGTCACATGAATTAAGGTGGAAATGGACACATAAAAGAGATGTTCACGATTGGGACACCTTCAAACAGGAAATTATGGAGATACTTTTGGAGTAAATTACATCTAATTATCTCGTGGTTTAGTATGTGAGAGAAATTTAAAAAAATTGAACAAGGACTGAGGTCTAATAGGTCAAATTGAGAGTGGTGCAATAATTAAATTACTTGTTGACCGACCACGGCAAGGATTTTTGTGGATGGTGTTTTTTCAGTGATACTAAATTTATTATATATTTTAGGTTATCACTACCTATGTAATCAATAACGTTAACTTCTTATATATACTGATAATTATTTTAGGGATAATTACATTTACATTCCTCCACTTAGGAAAAAATATAGTAAGTCCCCCTCGACTATTGAAAATTACATAAATACTTTCTCCACTATGGCTTTGTCCAACACTTAGGTTTTGCTGTTAGTCATTTTCTTATTTTCATGTAGACGCTAACGTTTTATTAATCGGACAACAGCTCAATCACTTCACTCAGTCTAGATATAGCAAACACGGTAACACACTCTTATGCATTATTTAGTCATTTTGCAACTTTCCGTTAAGTTTTTTAGGTTTCCGTTAGGATTATGAGATATGTCTGTAATTTTTAATAATCAAGGAAGTGTTGTTGTATTTACCCCTAAATTGAGGGGGTCTAATTGTAATTATCCCTTCTTTTTATACTATCGCCAACTTTTAGTACAATGCAATATGTTTGGCTTGATGACAAGTGATTTATACCCTTGTTAGGCGATCATTGAGTGTGAAGTTAACCCAAGTCTATATACTGAGCAAATCACAATCTCAAAATACCCCATTAGATTTCCATAAAAACATAACTTTGTATACTATACATCAGCAACATAAGAGGAACCAACATATATATATCACAACATTATTGATTTTCTTTCATGACTATCTACTCTTTGATTTTCGCTACACAATATACAAATATGCACTAAATTAACACAATTTCCCTCCAAGAAGTTCATCGAGATTTGCTACAATCGGCCATTCCAAACCCTACTCGTCCACTAATCAAATCGAATTCCACCCAATAATTCTGTTGATAGAAATTGCCAATTATATTACTAGTCACACCGAGCGATTCCGACCGTCCGATGGCCAGGCAATGAACCCCACCTTCCACATTGTCCAAACTTCTATCCTTATTGATCAAAATCTCTACCCCATTTTCAAATTCAAAAGCCATATCACCTATCAACCGTCCAATTTCACTAGGGTTTCCATCAAAGCACATATCCAAAGAACCTCCATAAACGTATCCTTTTTTCATTTTCGGACCAGCTAGTCTCACAACTTCTTCTCTGACCTTAGCATAGGCGGCATCTACCAGAAAAGTATATTGAGTGCCGGAATCGATAATCGTCTGGCCGGAGCCACCGGCATCCGGCCGGAAAACCGCCACTGGGATGTTCAATTTTTTCCCACCAATTTTGATCCCCGCCAATCCCACGGTGTAGGCGAGCGGGTCAAAATTGGGAGAGCGTTGACTTTGAGGAAAAGTCAAAAGATTGATATATTTAAAGGTCCTGGAATTGGGATTTTGGCCTAGGTAAAATGTGCCCGTGGGATTAATCTTGTCACGGCCTTGTCTGACGGGCACGCAGTAAGAGAATTTGGGCACCTTAGCTTGGGAAACAAACGAAAGCCGTCCAAGATTCATTCCCAAAATACCCTCGGCCTCGGCGGATTCCGTTGCACATCCGAGGATCAGGGGAGGGGTACTTCGGGAACCGGAAAAGGCGAATCTTTCCTTGACGAGATTGCCCTCGGCCAAGGTCCCATCTGCGTAGAAGTAGGAATAGTGGCAGAGGCGGTTCTGGTCACACGTGGTGGGGAGGGTAAAATCTGGAATTCGGGGTTTGCAGAGAGGATGGGTGCAGGGGAGGACAGAGAAGGAAGAAGAGAGAGATGGGTCGAACGACGGCGACGGCGGCGGCTTCTGGGGGGTTTTCCGGTGGCACTGTATCCAAGAGAGCTGGCTGCCGGTGTCCAGAACCATCTGCTGGTTCTGCGGCGGGGTTCCAATCGGGAGAGAGACAATCAGGGCCATTGAGTACTTGAATGATGTCTGTTCGTTGTAATTGAACGGCGGCGATGATGATGCGGCCGCGGCGTTCTTCTTGTGGGCCCATGTTTTCCTCGAAGCAGATGACGACACGTGGAGTGAGGAGAGGAGTTTTGTTTTGGAAACAGAGGTTTGGGACAGAGGAACTGAGGTTAGAGGGAAAGACTGAGAAACCGCGTTTTCTTGAACTGTAAGGTGGAAAGAAGTGATTAACAGCGTGAAAACAAGAAGATGGTGAGAATTGCAGAATGCCATTTTCATGAGAGAGAGAGAGAGAGAGACTGTGAGAGAGAATAGGAGTGGTGACTGGTGAAGTGTGTGGGTTGCTGGTATTTATATGGCTTTTGAAAGAGATATGGAACAATGCGAGGCCAAAACAAGTGGGGGACGCGGTTTCCAGCTTTTGCTTATTATTGAGGGGTTGTATCTAATAATCACTTGTTAGCTTCTAGTCGTCTACTAATAGTGCTTTTAAGCTACTACTGTGTGTAGGTTGGTCGATATATAGTGGGATGATCTTTCCCGTTGAAATTTAACAGAGTCCTCTGCTTTTTCTTAGTTCAAATCTTTTATTTTTTATTATAAATGTTAAAGTGTGAAAATTATTATTCGAATATTTACTTGTGTTTTCTTATATCAAGATTGAACAACAATCATTTTGAACAATGCTAATGATATAATATCACACTTTACAGCTACCACTCTCTTACCATACAATTAGTATACTTGAAGGCTTTTGACTTCCCACCAAAACAAATAAAATACAATAAAACTTAGGAATTACAATTTTTGAAACAAATTAAGAAACGGGTGGTTAGCAATCAAGGAAAAAGAAAAAAAAAAGGGAGAAAAAGAGTTCCAAATCACACTTTTATTTATTTGCTTTTACTTTGTCTTGCTTATTAAGAAAATTAAAAGCATCAAAGTAGAAACTAAAATATATCCCTACGAATACACACTTGTCCAAAATATAGACTTCTCATCATCATCTTCATCTTCTTCATCCTTTTTTTTTTTTTTTTTTCATATAACTTTTAATTTTAGATGGTCACCGAAATGTATGGGACAAATCAGATGTTTGTGGGGTCCAATTTGTTCTAATTACACATGAAATTTAAGTTGGTACATGCAATATGGCACTAAATTCCACAAAATCCTTGTTTCATTTTAATACAATTTTTTAAATATATATTTTCACATGATCTCTCTTCTTCATTGTTGCTATTATTTGGAGTTATTCATCATAATTCTTGATTTGCATTAGTTAGTCATGTTGGTCGCATGAATTTTAATATTCTTTATTTAATTTATATATTTTAATCAATTTGTAACTTTTGCATTGCCGTGATTGACAATTTAGAAATAGTGTAGGTGATCTAAAATTCCAATTTTAGACGATTGGCGTTAGATATTATTGTTCACGCGGTTGCACTTTAGGCCATAGTTTACATTAGCCATCAATTGAGATGCCACATAATTGGCCCATTCCACCCACCCCACCCAAACACAAGCTAATAAATAATGTTAAATATCAATATAAATGTTGTCATCAATTCAATATATAAGCTTATAAATAATATTAAACAGAAATGTAAATGTTATCATCAATTCAACATATAAGCTAATAAATAATAGATTTTATATCTACCAGTTTTGGTATGATAATGGCTCTAGTTTAGTTTTGGTACCATATCAATTACGTATTATTCTCAATTTTTATACCATAATTTATAATTTGCATTAATTTTGATACGTTTGAACCTAAACAGTTAATTACTTGCGTTTGATCTCACATATCAGCTAACTTTTGAACATTAACAGTCCAGACCCGTATATATCAAAATCGATACAAATTATAAGTTATGATGCCAATGTTAAAAAAAATCTTATTAGCCAAATATTTGAACTAGCAAGGGCAAATGTTACTATATAAAAATGATATTAACCGTTGTTAATATTAAATAGCAATTTAAATGTGGTCACCAATTCAATATATATATATAAATGTGGAATTAATCTGCAACGTGGTTGTTTACCTATTTTCCCATCTAATCTTCACACACACATTCACTTCATTTGGTACATTTCCTTTGTTCTTTGCCTTTCCAGCTAGCAAAAATTACATTCAAAGGGAGAGATGGGAAAAACTTGAGATTAAAGCTGTGTTTGGTTTCCGTATAATTGTCCTTATCATTGCTTAGAAATCGTGTGGATCAATTCTGATTTCTGAGTTTCCATTATATATTTATGGGATAATTACATCTACATCCCTTCGATTTTGGTCTAAATACAGCAACACTCCTTCTATTTTTGAAAATTACATAAATATCCTTTCAACTATTACTCCATCTAACATTTAGGTTTTGCTGTTAGGATTATATTAGATTTAGGGCTTATATCAGAAAAATAAAATCTTGAATCGAGGGCGTATTCATGTATATTTTACCCTAAGTCGATGGGTGGATGTGTAATTATCCTATTTCAATTCGTTGGTTACGGCATGTTTAATGTTTTCCGTGTTTGGTTTTGATGCTATTATTACAGTTGACCATCAAAGTACATAGGCTGTAAATGTCCATTAAGATGTCTCTTCATCATGATGTCTGGACCAGAGAAGCTGAGAATGGTACCTAGATTCTCTGCATTGCTCTCCCACTGTATCTATCAATCTATATAATTTATATAAATTATATATGTTGATATAATAAAAACTAGGTCATATGTATGTCAAAGAACTTGAATATAATGTCAAATATCAATTTCACCAATTGTCTCAATGTTACTATAAGAAAATACGTACGTTTTCCTAGCGATTATCGATGACTGAATATATGCATCAGTAGCTAATATAATTAGGATGGATACGTACGTCTTAATTATGTCGAAGAGGTAGCTAGTAGTGCTCTTGTCAAGGGCTCCTGCTAAATCAATTTCCATGATTAATGTTTATTGGACTATTAGTATTAGATATAAGCTAAGGCTACATTTTTTTATATGTATTAGTTTATTACCAACCACAAAAAATATATATTACTTTTAATTAATTTATGTGGCTAGCGAGCTAAGACCAACTAGTAAACAAGGGGCAAGCCAACTTAACAAACATGCTCTTTTTTTTCTTTAAATAAATTGTTTTTCTTTTCGTGTATACGCATAGCAAAAGTATTGAATGAGTACTTACTTATCTTCTTCTTTTTTAAAATAACTAAAAAGTGTTTGTATTTTGCGTTTAAAATTTAAAATATTAAAAGCTACAATCGCACTCTACCTAATTTTCATAAACTTCTAGATTATTTTTATAAATTTTAAACGATTCCTGGCGACCCTTATTCTCAAATACTTCTAACTAATTAATCATCTCAACATGTACATTTAAAACTAAGCACTAAACCGGAAAAGATGTTCTTGCAAATAAAATACACAAGAAGACAGAAATCTTCGAATCCACAATTATGAAATTTAATTGTTTGGGTCCCAATAGAAGTTTGATCTTAGTGTATTTATTCTTTTCCTCGTAACACTATTTAAATCTTTTACAAGTAAAACATATTATTATTCTAATTGTTTCGTTGAAAAATTACGTACGAGCAGTCAATAATCCAACTTAGACAGGGCGGGGGCAAGATTTCGGTGGTTCTATTATATAGCTAGTTCTTGGTTGTGTCAAATTGTATTTACTAATCTTGTCATGTACCAACCACCTAAGTCTAAGGTTTTAATAATACATCACAAGTGTTAAAAACTGCAGAATTTTTGTCACCCTGTCTGCAAAATTTGCTGCATTTTTTAATGGAGAATCATTGATAGATGGTGGTATGTTGCGCCTACTCCTGAATCTTATCTAAAACTTAATATACATTAGTTCTCCCTCCTCTTCTTCGTGCAAATTAATAATTAAGTTTTTGGGTTCCATATATACATAAAACAAAATTATTATCAAAAAAGAAAAGGAAGTGGGTGTATAAGAAATAAAAATTATATCTTTTAGTTATAAAAAAAAAGAGAGGGAGAGAGATCGTTTTCATCTATTATGTTTTCCAGAAAAAAAAACGAACATTTTGAGTGGGTATATAATTATTAGTCATTTTGAGATTTGGTATAATTACAAATTAGTTCCACTTATTTCATAAATTACAAAAAATACCTTGATGATTCACTATTTATGTAAAATTTATGAAAATATGGCCAATATAGGCTTTGAATGACGTTGTTGACTAGCCTTTAAACTTCATACACTCTTAGACTAATGAACTGCAGGAAACAAGACGCTTCCGGTGGTGTAAACATAGTCAAGATTCGATAAAGATCTTACAAGAATAATAAAACTTTAGGGGTGTTTTTGTAATTTTTAATATAAAAGGGACTAATTTGTAATTAAATCAAACCTAAGGGTGGTGGACAAAACGTTCTTTTTCAATAAGTTAGGGCAAAATTATGTCCATAAAATTCAAATTATCATCGATATCAAAAACCTTTTCACCATCATTTTTCACAAATTTTACCTTGATGATATATATTTTTACTAATTGGCAATTTACTGTCAACTTTTTTGTAGTTGTACTGTGTCTCAACAATTTGATGCTCTGTCCTCGATTTTCAACAAAATGATTTGGCAGAAAAAGGGACAGGTTTGCTTAGAATGGCATGCATCATAACATTAACAGTACATGAATGAATTATTATTTTAAGTCCAAATGTATACGAGAAAGGTCCCTTGTTCTTGTCTTAAATATATACCCATAACTAATTATTCGATTTCCAAGTTGCATTGTTTCTTTACCAGTTGATGTGTGTGACTGAGACATCTAGACATCAGCCATATCCCCCGAACCCTCTTATAAGCATTAATTTAAAGTCTCCTTTTTTAAAGCATGTTAATTGAGTGCATATTTAGATAGATAGATAGACCCATACTTCTTCTTGGACCCCATAATTAATCATCAATTCATAAATATCCGTTTTATTATTTATAGTTTTGACTTTGTTGAAGATTATCTGTATTATAATGAGAGAGAACCCAATTTGGTAGCAGTCAAGTTTTCACCTTCTTGTTACTGTTATCTTTCCTAATTTTTTCTGGGTACGGATATTGTAGAGGTCTAGTTGGGGGTGACTCTCCCAATTCAATTGTTCCATGCACAAGTTAGAATTTGAGCCCTAAATTTTTCTTATTTATTTAGTTTTTCTTGTTTCAGAAATTACAAAAATGTCTCTGAGATTCGTTATTCATAAAATACACACCCACCCCCACTCAAAAAAACAGCCTGTGAACTAAATATAGCGGGAAGTGTGCAGATTGGAGAAAATGTTAATCACAAAACTGTATTATTTGTGGTCCTTCTCTCTTTTCCCGGTTTTTGGATTAAAGTGTTATGTGCCTAGGCAAGGGTTTGGCGTGCATCCCTACCTATTTAATAACATTAATAAAAATAGTATAAGAAATATCAATAAAACAGCCTGTGAGAAACTATAAATACTGATCCCTTGCAGCAATCAAGAATCAGAATTTGTTTAGTTTAATGAGTTCAATCAGTAGACCATAAATAAGTTCACTGTAAACAATTAATCCAATAGTCACTGTTCAAGCTTTTGAATTTTGTGAAGAAGGTGTTGATTGTTGAAGTTGTCTGTCATTTTCCCTTCTGAGACGTCTAAATCATTTGTATCACAACAATACCATGTTGTAGTTTGTTGACACTTAAGACACTTCCCAAAATAGGTCAAGGCCTTCTGGCATAGCAAGATGAAAAATTTATTAAATCAAAAATTTTGAAGTGTCAATGTTATATTATTGCTCTTAAAATTTGCAATGTTGAAGTCTTGGGCAAAATTAAAAACTAAATAATAACATTTTAGGTCAACCTTACATCCGTTGTTTTACCCCAAAATTCTTGTTTAGATCTATATCAAATTAGAATCATTTGAACCCAAAATCGAAAATCAAATTGCTACCTAAGTTTGAATTCGAATAACACTATCAGTAATACCAATGCAGCTGTTGATCAATGTAACAAAAATAAATGCAGTTATCGATCCCGCAACAGAAATAAGTGGCGGTTAAGTTACAAACAGTACACATTAATACTTTGTGAAGTTATCGCGCCATTTATGAGCACAATACTATGGCACTGCAATTCGCATAACAAGGTACAATTTTATCCAAGTCGTGTTTGCTTCCAAAAATGAATCCGAAAAACTGCAGTAATAACAAAAAAAACTGAAACAACATCTTATTTAGGAGTATATAGCCAAGCCAAATTATGCCTTCTTCGACAGTAGCGCGCTGCATTGTGCCATAATCTTCGACGCCCTAGTGATTGCATCTGTCATATAGAAGTTCTCCACAACAGATTCGAAAGGAACATTCTCCACCTTCTCCTTCGACTCGGGTCTCAACGAAGAACTTGAAAATGTAGCCGCCTCTCTCTCATCAGCATGCAAAAGGTTGGGTGCCACAGTGCTTATTCTGGATCTAACGCCACTTACTGTATCATAAGGCAATTTTACGCCAGCCATCTCAGACAATGCTCTGATTATTTTCCAGTCGTCTCTGGCATCACCAACTGTAGGAACTGCAGGGACAGTCACTTGAGCGCAGCCATCTGTATTCTCATATGTGCCTTCTTTCTCACTGAAAGCTGATGCTGGTAAAATCACATTGGCACGATACACACCCCGATCGCCATGATGACCTTGGTAAACCACGAAGGCATCATCTGGAAGTTTGTCCAATTTCTCATCATCAGCACCCATTAAATAGACAAATTTGGCAGATTCAATTGCTTTTTCTGATTCTGGAACAAGTCCAAGATCCAGAGCAGCAGCTTGGGCAGCATTAAGCAGCAAGACGTTCAGACCATTCCAATCAGGCCTAATTGCATTTACCTTTTTGGCAATTGTCTCAACCACTGAGAATATTGCTTCCTTATCCTTACGTCCAAAGATTCCAGCACCAACAATTATGGTGGGGTTCTTAGCATTTGATAAAGCAGAATAAAATGGATGGCGTCCCTCAGCAAGTTCGGTTAGAGTTTCAGGGCCAGTGCCGAGATTTTCATGATCATAGTTGAAATCAGCTGAGGGGCCCACGTAACCAACCTTAGCGTTATTTGCACGAACAGTTTTTCGAATTCTGGCGTTCACCATGGCAGCTTCTACCCTTGGCTGATAACACAAAGTAAGAAGTGAAAGGTTACTAAGAAAGAAAGACCAAATGTAACCAAAAAAAACAAAAAGAAAATTATATTTATCCACGCTAAAAAGAACGAAACAACATTTATCCATAGTAGATTTCTTAAATCTGAATAAGTTGCTCCACATTAACCAAATCCACTTCTTCTCATATTTAAGTCTATCGTGTGTTTGGATTTCTTAAATCTGATTAAGCTGCTCAACAATAACCAAATCCACTTCTTCTCATCTTTAAGTCTATCGTGTGTTTGCATTTGAAACATACGCAGGCTTGGCTGAATGATGTTGCTGAAAAGGTTCTAAGTAGAATCATCAAGATGCAATAACCAGACCTAACTCTTCTCGTCTAACCAAGTGTTGGCATTTGAGACATATATTGATGTTTGCGGTTGCCATAAAAATCATCAGAATATTGTTCTTCATAGAGAACTCACTACACCAGACCCTCACTACATGTCCTCTAAACCAAACTGACCTAATCAATTAAAAATCGACATTTTGCAAACAGTATAAATTCATTCCTATGAGGCTAAAAGGAAATCTTAAAACTGATTCTTAATCCATTGCAATGTGAATGGAGATGTTTCTAAGTCAAACTATCAATACAAATGAGCTGAGAGTTGAGATATTTACCTGTGTACCAACCAAAAGGAAAACATCTGCTTTCTCCAACCCACTGATGCCAGTGTTCATAATATATCCAGAACGAAGGTCAGCATTTGGATTTGGGCCATTTCCCTCACACCAAATGTTGTTTGACCCCATCTTGTTTAAGAAATCCTTCAGTACCATCATAGATTCAGCATCAGACAGCTTACCAGCTACCCCAACAATTTCCTCAGGTTTAACTTGGTGGATGACCTCTGCCACCACCTCAAGTGCATCTCGCCAGCTCACCGTCTTAAAGCGCCCATCTGCACCGCGAATCATGGGATCATTTAGCCTTTGCCTCTTCAGACCATCGTAGCAGAAACGTGTCTTATCTGATATCCATTCTTCATTGATATCCTGAGAACATCACCGGAAAACATACAACATCATGACTCAGAACAACGTGAAATCACACAAGATATTGGTAAAGTCTCTAAAACCGAAAACGATAACACAAGTTAAACTGTAAATACAGAAAGCACCAATCTTTAGAACACAAAAATTTGCATGCGGTAAGTTGATATGAAGTAAAACTACTCCACAAGTGCACTCGGACACAAAGTGCAGACCATGTGCTGCTTCAATGTTTTGATATTATAGCATAAGCTTAACATCAAAACACAATTTAAATGAAGTTCAGAGGCAGTGAATTATTAGGACATTATTATTGCCGCAGAGGGAAGATGCATTTAAGAACAATTTTTCAGCAATAGGGATATAAAAGTGCCATATTTCTCGAGTGATGGGTAAATTTGTGAACTTGGGCAACTTAACATTATCAAATACTACTTGATTGAGCAAATTTAAGCTTTTTGAAGTTATTTTCATGCAAGCCTTTGCCCGACAAATCCGACTAGCTTGTCTTTATCAACAACTGAAGTAGAAAAGACTGCATACAAAGCTTTAAATATGATGCTAAATCTTCCAATATGGAGATATAACTAAACAGAAATTATCTTGAGACGAAGAGAAATGCTATCATTATCACATAGAGGATCAATTACCTCATTCAGTCGTGGTACAATACGCAAGACCTCAGGTCCTCTACTATCAATGCGGATATTAGAACCAACAGCATCTGTGACATCAATGCTCTCTGTTCCCTTGAGCTCCCAGTTACGGGCTTTAAAGGCAAAAGGCTTTGAGGTCAGAGCGCCAACTGGACAAATATCTATCACATTTCCGGACAATTCACTTGTCATAAGTTTCTCAACATAAGTTCCAATTTCTTCTCCGCTGCCTCGACCTAAGATTCCCAGATCTTGGACACCAGCTATTTCTGTTGCAAACCTCACACACCTGTTTGAAAATGATGCCCATATCAAATCAAAGTTAAGTACAATCAAGACTAATTCTAATCCAAACATCTCCGCCCACAGTCAATATAAATAATTCTCATATGCCAATTGCTAGGTATAATAATGCAGAAGTAGGCCTGTAGATAGAAGCAGCAAAACATGTAATAGTCAACATAACAATAACATTTCATCCGATTAAAAGATATCCCCCTGATAGTTCAAAAGACTTCCTTTTATATCAATTTTCAATACATTTTCCATATAGAAGAAACGGTTGCCCTCTATAATGATTTACAAAAGGTCAGAGGTGCTTCATCTGAACAGATACCAAAAGTACCTAATGGACTAAAATTCAACTAATTTCAGGCATCATAAGCCTTTAGCAGCCAGAAAATACACTGATAATCTTAGTTTCGTTCTAAGATTGCCAGAATCATGCTAATAAAATGATAAAACATCATCAACGAACTACTAACTTATATATTTATCCAGCTTCAGTAAGATGTCGTAGTGACCAATTTCTAGTTATCTATTTCAGGATTAAAGAAATTCTGCTCCTGCCACATAATACAATATACACAAAATTTGCAAGACATACTATTTTATGTGATATAGATCACTGCAGCTCAAGACATACTATTTTATGTGACAAGCAAAGCACAGATAATTAGATTATCACCTTGTGCACTGAATACATCGAGTCATCACCGTCTTGACCAATGGGCCCAGGTTCTTATCGACCACTGATCTCTTCATTTCAGTAAAACGACCCCGATCAGAACCAAAAGCCATAGACTGATCTTGGAGATCGCACTCTCCACCCTGATCACAAATTGGGCAATCCAGTGGATGGTTCATCAACAGAAACTCCATAACCCCTTCCCTAGCCTTCTTTGCAATAGGTGTATCAGTCTTGATTTTCATTCCTGTGGACAGATATCGAGAAACATGATAATAAAGATCGAAGAGAAGGTAAATGCTGAAAATTTTGCACCAAAACTAAGGAAGCATAAACAAAATCAAACAACAGAAATCACTTACTAAAAACACATACATGCTTAGAATCCTAAGGACCCACGCACGATCCAAATCATTCAGTCCGGAGAAAGATCTATCCCTAGAAAAGTTCAAAGAATAGCAACGGCGACATGTATAATCAGGAATAGGTGATATCACATCTCTCTCCTCTTATTCAGACCCATTATCCTACAGCGGGTCCTCACTTTATAGTTCCATACGGAGCTCAGATTAGCACTATACATACGGAGACCAATTAATTACAAATGACCAGGAATCATTCCATTGAAGAAGTATTAAGCAGCAGTACGACTATAGAAAACGCTAATAATATTCTGTTAGAACAGCAATGGCATAAATTTCCTTACATCGATCGAACTTATCATCAATTTCACCAAATTCAAGCCTATGTTTCATATTCATAAAGCATTAAACTATGACAGCTTAGAAAATATTCAGTGTCTATCAAGTAAAAGGAGCCAAGAAGACCGCAAAATTCAGCACTGTCGGTCAAGCCACATATCCACCAATCCTATATCCCAATCATCCTTGTCAACATTTAAAATCACATAAGGTCCGTGACATACCTGGGAGCGCGGGCATGGCGCAGGAGGCGACCGGCTTGGGCGATTTCTCGACCTCGACAAGGCACATGCGGCAGTTTCCGGCGATGGAGAGGCGGTCGTGATAGCAAAACCGTGGTATATCAATTCCTGCGACCTCGCAGGCCTGAAGCACCGTCATTCCCTTAGGGATTTTGACCGGGTACCCATCGACGAACACCTCGATGACGTCCTCAGGGTTGGGGAAATGCACACGGGCGCCTGCCACGGGAGTCCTCTTAGGGAGATCTGGTTCGGGCTGAGCCTCGGCGGCAGCTGTTCCGGCATTGTGAAGCTCCGGAGTGGTGACGATGGCGCGGCGGGGGATGTGATGGGGCTTGGAGGCAGCAAGCCGAGTTGATCGGATAAGGGCCCGAGAAGCGAGCTGACCTAATCCCATCTCAGTATCTATTCACTCGATTACAGGTCCCCTGTTAGGGAGAGAGGAATTTCAGAAGTTGGGGAAGTGTGGCGTATGTATGTGTTGTGCACTTGTGTTCTCCACAATTTCATTCTCAGAAAGGAGGATCCATATTCATATATGGGTCAAGTAAACGGGTACGGATAGTCGGTTTCCCACCGGTTTCATACTTCCATTAATCTCTTGAAGATGTCAATTGTCATGTCTAATTCAAATTTGAGTCGGTGATTTATTATTGTTAATACGTGGTTTTAAGTTCACCTTTTGTACTCTCAAAATAAGAAAAAAAGTTTTACCATTTGTATTTGTTGTAAATATAATATTGTATTTTCTTAATATTTTTGCCAATACTATTTTGAATTTTATAGGAGAATTTACATGTGACTTCCCTCAAATTTGAGGTCACTTCAGACCTCGCTATTTTGAGAAATAATAATATAATACCTAATATTTATAAATAAATATTCCAAATTATGCAAATCAAGTTTTTCCTTTTGCTCTCTCCGACGAAAATAAGATAGTAATGTATAAATAAATTTCCCTATTCATTTCAAGTTTACACAATTATATATGTTTAATTATGCATACACGCAGTCACGTATATAAACCCTATACATAAACTCAAGGACATAACTTAAACACGTAATCATCAACAACATAAGAAAATACAGTGCATTGCACGAAAATAATTAGAGTATTTTGCTTCTATCACCATTTGCCAACTCAGTCTGGACAAAGATGCAGCTCAAAAAATGCTGTATAAAAATCTAAGCGAATGGTTTCTTTACACTTTCCAATTTCATGTTTCCCTGTTGACAATTAGTCTCAGTCCTGCTTCAAGGCCTTTCTAATGACAGCTCTAGCTACCTCTATTAAAATGTAAGCTAAAACTGTGACAGCAATTCCCAACAGCAAAATTAGGTTGTCATATGTGGTGGTTTGAACTGCATAAGTTCTGACACTTATTGTATCCCAATTACTCTCTGTCCAGACAGGGTCGAACGCTCCCATAATATCTGAAGAGTTTTCGGGTAGCACCATCCAGATTTCTGATTCGTACTTCAAACGGGTTGAATAAGCAGGAACATACCTGAGATTAATTGGTGAAATTAAAAGCATAGAAGTTCTGTAAATAATTGGTTTAATAAATAAAATTAGTCGACAAGAATAGCAAAGCAAAATCGAAACCTTGAGTTTTTCCTCCAAACAAAAGCTTATTCCTCAGGGTTATTTGGAAATATCAGATATGATGATAAGTAGGGCAACCCTTACGCATATAATTTCGCAACACTTATTCATGGAATAATTATAGCTCGACACCCTGTGGTATGCATGAGGTTTGGAAATTACATTTACAACCCCTAAAGTTTGAGCCTGTCTGACAGTTAGGTTCAGCCGCTAACCTTTCTAACAAAATTTGCGCATATCAGCAGAAAATTTAATAAAAATCCTATTTTCCCTTGAATTTGATAAATGTTTGTGTTCCCATGAATTTTTCTTTTCTTTTGTATTTATTTTTTAAGGCACTGGCGTAGGTTGGTCATTTCCAAAAATCGGAAATTATCTTCTTTCTAGAAGTTCACAGGTTTTTTTTAGGAATTTTCAATGATTGTTAAGTTGAGGGGTGTGGATGTAATTATCCATTCCTCAGGTGTACTGACTATATGTACACCATATGTCAGCCATGATTCATTTGTAAACTACACATAAAAACATTTATGGTTGCTTACAAGATAAAAACTCTACAAGAGCAACAGTTGGTCAACTACAAAAGTACCTGGTCGTTGAAATAACACAGTCACCTTTCCCATCAATCTCTTCTCTGATGCACAATTCACCAACACCATTGCAAGCTTTTGGGCATGATGAGCTTACATTTTTTGACTGGATTGACGTCTTGTCAGCTAAGAAGTTCCTTACAAACCTTGAAATATCTCCAGCATAAGGAGGATAAGATGAAGAAGATGGTTCACCCAAAATGACACCTACATAATGGCTGGGGCAAGTTGCTGAGGGAGTAATATAGTGCTGCACCAGCCCACATGATAACCCGGGTTCACAATTTAATAGGCAACCGAGAAGTTCTTCCACTAAGGTGGTGTTGATTTTTATGCTATTTATAACTGAAGGATCTTTGCCACCGGCAAGAATGTATAGAGATCGAGCAACAAGAGAAGCAGCTGCTACAATGGTTGAAGAGTTTACATTTGCTGCAACAAAACATGTGGACTCTTTTAGCAAACACAATATTAGATTATGCAACACTTATGGATGCTATATTTATAGGAAAAATAGAATATGGGTAACTAACATAGGTCATCGAGATGACTGTGGTAGAACTCGTTGCTAAAAGCAGAATCGAAGTCTTCCAAGACAAGGCCAGAAACGTGTGGCATCTGCAACATTCATTTGGAGACCACATAGTTCAGCAAACCCTGTTATAGTTAATCCTCAAAAGTTTGGGCTATTTGGTTTGTGTATAATTAGGCCGAACTATAGTTTATCGATAAGAAAATCCAGATCAGCAATCTTTCGGTTTTATCAAGATAACTTGTAAAATTTGATTTTTTTCACTTTCGTTAAGGAAATCGTACTGTTTCCATCAAGCAATACGTCATTTTTACTCGCAATAAACAATATCAACTGTGTTTGTCACCACAGTTATTCAAGACAACCATATTGCCAACTGAAACCAAAGCAAGGACGGAACCGGAGAAATATTGTCTGCATTTAATGTTATTGTTATTAGGTTGTTAACTTATTTTTGCTATTGTCTTTTCATTCTCTCTTTCTTGGTTATATATGATCATGATGGTGCACAAACTGTATTGAGCCAATACAAAAGATAAAGGATTGTGATTAAGAGCCCTGACCTTTCTCAGAAATGTCATCAACGAGGATGGCGGCACCCCAGGATTTGATGTACTTGCTTTTTTTACCGTAATGCTTTCAGGTATAAAGGAATCTTGTGCATGTTGTAGCGCTTTTAAGGGTCCATTCACAGAGGATGCACTCTGCCAAGTTTATGGGATAAGCTTGACACCAAGTTGTTCTTATGATATTCAAATTGTTGCATTTAAGTAAAAAGTTGTTAAAATTAGATAGAAGAGGCCAGGGAGGCTTATACTCCCATTTGACTCGGTTAAGCTCCAAGAACAAGCAATGTCTTAAGTCTTACCCCGGAAGTATGAGCGAAAAATGTTTTGGTTCCTTGGGGAAAGCTCTTTCCAACAGATCCAATTTCCATCACCTACATTGAAATCATAAATTTAGTAAATGTTTGACGCTTTATTGCATTAATAGATTTTCCACTGTTTAGCCAACTGTCATACAATTTTGCCCAAGAAATCCACTTAGAAACACATGCCAGGGAACCTATTCATTTTCGAATCAAAGTCAATAACATTTAAGTAAACCCACTGATGGTGTACAAAGTAAATAGATCAGATAAGATATATATACAATCTCTCTAATCTTTGTACCAATAAAAAGGATGGTGGGTTGTGATCACTAGTAAAAAGATAAATTTAGAGTTGCTTCTAATTGTCAAATCATCATTTCTTAATTTTTCTCTATATAAAGTTAAACCTCACAACATTTGAGAAGCGGAGGGTTTCACAAAATAAAACTAAAGAGTAGAACTTACAGAATGTGGGTTATAAAAATAGCAGTAGGAATAAAATAAATGGAATATATCGAATCCAAGAAAGATAACAACTGAGAAAGGGGAAATTTTAACAATTTCAGCAGGAGCAGCAGTATGAAAAAATGTTAGAACATTAAGAATGGACTCTTTTAGGAATCAACAAGCAAGTGCTTAAGGAGAAATACCGAATCAATCATAGCCAGGTTGAGGCCTTTAACGGTGTCCGAATGTTGATCAGATTCTAGAAACAGTCTCCTGCTACCAAGGTAGCCCCAGGCTTCTCCAGTTAAAGCCAGAAAAACAAGCTGAAGCATGTAAACATGTGAAATAAATCTTTCCATATCGAGCTTAGAAACATTATAAATGTCACAGTTCATTAAAAAGGTCAAACACTTTAATTACGTAACAAGGAAAAGTTGCTTGTAAACAACAAAAATTAAAATAAAAAAAGTGGAAAAAAACGACAGGTAATGAATCTATTACCTATATAACCAATTTAAAATATGATGTTACTATGATAGTGCTTAGAAACTCTTCAACAGAAAGTGAGCTGTGGCATTCACAAGTAAACTTGCTCAGACAGAGACAAACCTGTTTATCAAGTTCCTTCAATCCATCAAGATGAGAAAGAGCATCAACTACAGCAAGCAATGCAATTAACCCCTAAACATTCATTTAAAGATATTTTTTAATAAGAAATGGGTTCTATTAGGAGAATGAGATTATCTTCAGCCAAGTTAATAATAACATAGAATGAAGATAACTTACAGATAAAGGGGACTCCGCGCCAAGGCTTTTGTCACGGAAAAATGATGCAGAGTCCATTGATGTCATCGTCAGTACAATTGGTTTCTCCTTTACTGAAGGTGAAATATTAATTGGTGGAAGTGCTGACCAGACACTGCCCTTCAATTAAAGATACAGAGTTCAAAAACTAAGGTAAGGCCTTGCTGCATTCTGAATGCCATACAATAATAACCAACTGACGACATGAGAGTTGACGCTTTAACTTGTACCAGTTGTACAATTCAATATGAAAGAAGTAAACCTTCAAGATGCTAAATTTAAAGTCATAACTAAAAAACTATTTGTTTATTATTTAATTTAATGCTTCATGCAATACATTAAAAGGTCATTAGTAGGAAAATTCATGAAGTTAAATTTATGCAGTAAAATATCTTGCAAGCAATAGTATTGTCTTAGAATTATTAGACGAAGCTCTCAAACTCATATCCTAAGTGAATACAGTTTTATCAAATCTGTGGTCTTGAATTTGCAATTTACATGTCCAAGCAATTTCTATGAGTCTAATTAGGAGCAAAAAAGGGATCCAAGCTAATAAAGAAAATAGATGAGGACATTGCCAATTGATAGAGTACTCTAAAAACATAGAAGAGCAGATGGCCACCTAAATTTATACAGTGTGTCTTGCAAGCTACAAACTCAACGTTCTCGATTATATCTCTAACATGCAATACGGTCTCCAGTGTGAGAGCACCTCAATATAAAGTCTAAATTGATAAGACTTTAATTAAATAAACAAAGTTTATCAATGTGTAATTCTGATCGTTACTATGCATCATGATTCTATGTTACAGATTTTATAATCAGTGACATGCATCAGTACAAACTTTCTTGCGACATTACTAATAGGTTTTTCTCAGGAAAATTTGAAATAGAATTCGTGAAACTAACCTGTATCCACCCAGAGGAAGACAAAAACCTTCTTTCAGACAAGAGTCTGAATCATGAGTACCAGATTTCGTAGTCTAGTTAAAATAGAAAATTTGACATGCAAATTAGTCAGTAACCAATGTTCTCTACGTCTGGTTGTATTATCGTACCAAAGAAGTTGACTTATAAAGTTTCTTTGCAGAATTTATTACCTGCATAACTAGATCAAACTCAGCGACAGCCTGAAGATGAGAGTTCTTGCTCTTCTCATTTGTTAAGGCAGCCTACAAGTACAAGAACTTTTCATGATGTAGAAACTTGGAGATGGAAACAATGCAAAAACCATGCCTATCAAAAATCAAACTCAAACTGAGAGAGATGAACATCTCCATTTCCCATCAACAAAGCCGCAAAATTATCGTAGCATTAGTATCTCAAACTTCAACCTTGTCATAAAGGCCAACCAAAGTCCTTATGTACATGAAAAGAATACAAAAGAAAAGGCTCCAGCAGGTGGTGAGTCACACGATATCTTTCCTATACATGTGTGCCAAAAACAGGTTCCAGCATAATCATTCTAACCCAATTAGGTTACTTCCCTATACATGTGTCTGCATATTCACTTAATGCTCCTACAGAAGTAACTTAATATTATCTTTCTCTAATACAGAGTATCTTTCTTCCACAAAAATAATTTAATTTCTAAAATACATAACTAACTCAATAGTAACTCGAAAGTCAAAATTGTGGTGAGTGAATAATATCTTCCAAATACACAAGTACACAACTACCTCTTGCAAGACTGATGTGCTAGCTAGGGAAAGCAAAAATACAGGAAAGTTATAAGCCTTCCACATGTTTCCAGATCCCTGCATATGAGAAACAACAATGTAGTTTATAAAAAAAGGATAAGCCAGCTGCCATTGAGAGAAATATAAAAGCATAATGCGATGACTTCCACAGTTTGGTTTTAATGTAACACTAGTCAGTTTCAATTTAGTTCCTTCCTTTTACCAGCATATATATCCTGAACCACATTCCACTAATCTGAGCACTATACCCAGAGCGATTGCATTCATGATAACCAGTATAATCAAACAAATCAAAACTTAATGCATTTTCACACCCCCTACACGACCTTCTAAAATTGTCCCCAAGAACATCTCACCTCATAATAGCTTAGTGTTTTCTTTAAAACTCACAAAAACACAAGAGTATTTCAAACCAATTAATATGAGATCCAAATCACTTTTCACAACATACAGCTGGGTTCCACTCAAAATTGTTGCTTTGGTATGGAGCAAACTCTGCCTGCGGAAACTTTACATCTGGAGATAATCCTGAAAGGTAAATTAGGACAATTATTTTCTAAACAATTTTGCTTCCCCCACATTACAAGAAAAAAAATGGAATAAATCATTTACCTTGCAAACCATTTCGATCTTGAGTTCTGGATTCAACCAAAATCCCAGCCACTTTCCTAACAAACTCTGAATCTTTTGAAACTCTGGAATAGGTAGAACACAAAAGATTTATTTAAAGGATAAGATAGCATCATTTACAAAGAGCACAAAGTCAAATATAAGGATAGATGGTGAATAAAATGCTACAATGGAGAGAAATAGAAGATACATCTGAGTAAGTTTAGATTTCAGAGTGCGACAAAATGTCTGCATACACATATTCTTCAAACTATTGGTCATGTGCAGAACGATCCAGTCAAACAATGTTTAGAGCCAAGTATTATTAGAACTATGGATAGAAATTAAGCACTGGAGAAGACTAAAAACATGCTAAACAGAAGACAAACAATATCAAGAAAGAATAATTGAATGAGAGGTTGAGAACAACAAACTTCAGGTCACAAATAAGAAGGAACAGATACATGCCTTGAAAGTAAGCTTTCAAACTCATCTACAGAGACCAAAATTGCAGCTGATTCAGCCAACTCCTTTGCATCCTTATATCTAAGGACCGGTGCAACAACTTTACCACGGCCAGGGTCTAAAGAGAAAATTTATGATTAGAGAATTAACAGAATAATATTCCATATAAACGTTTCGTGAATGATGAGTTATAAGTACTAACTTGAACAACCAATTTCCCCTGAAAGGTTGAGCAGTCGTACACATGGGAATCCCTCAATACGAGTGTACATGGACTTTTCAAGATCAGGAACCGACTCAAATGATTTTGTCCCTCCTGAAGCTGTACAACATCGTTAAAGCTTAAATGAAGAAGAAGCACAGAAACACGGCAGATAATGAAAGAAACAGAAAAGGAAAAAGAACAATCAGTTGTAAAAACAAATCTTGAGTCGTTTTGCAGATGAGTAAATGTAGGTTTACACCCAACAAAATGGAGAATACCCTTTTATGTATTATGCATGAAATGTTTCAGATGCAACTCATTTGGAACTTAAGAGAGATACTTGTGCTTCATTGTTTACCCTCTGAATGGAAACTTTTACGTCATCACAAATATCTACAGCTAAATACCCTGGGAACTTTTCCTAACCTCATAAAATGGTGAATAAATTAAATTAAACAGAAGTAACTGCTTTCTAAGCATGGGTGTGACAAGACCATGAGTACGATACAATTATAACTTCATTTTCCTAAACATTTTTCACTTAATTCTACAAGGAATGAACTGTTTGCTGAAACAAATAAAATGAATCTGCAACTACAAAATGCAACTTAAACATACAGCCATGCCCCGCAATTAACTTAAACTTCTTTCATTTTCAACATGGAACAAAAAACTAGCATCATAGGACATAATGCATTTTTCATTTGCACTTCCTTGACAGTAAGCATAGTGTCTTAAATGCCATCGCATGATTCTATACCAAATACTTAAAATTTGCATACTCAATCTTGCATTATAATTAGAGAGCAAGAAAATATTTCAACAAAAGATTGTCTACTCACTGCATGTAAGGAATTCTCCCCACTCCTAGTTACCCATAATACAGTTCTCTCTTTAACTACCTGGCTGCCACTAGCATAACCAGTTTATCACAATAGACAACAAACTTCTACTTATCAGCATCGAGCTATGAATGTTCTTCAATGAACCATAACTTACATTGAGTCCCTTATTATCGAACTCCTCTAATCGAACTAAAATGAAAAGAGAACTTCAGCGACATGTTGCACTTCACGACTTCAACAAATTAATTAATCCCAAAAGGATTTGGCCAAAAAAAGGGGGGGGGGGGGGAAATAATGCTCTATGTTATTCCCTTCAGCCCCGTAGCATTATAAATTCAAAACTCTTGTACTTATCCTCCCAAAACAAAATGCAGCCGCTATCATGAACGAAAACCTAAAAGAAGCCCCAGCATTTCCCGTGGAACTCCAAAACACATAAATCGTTGATTAAGTTAAAAAAAAAGGTAAATTAAAAACAAAGAAGAAAGAAATACGCATTAGATTTTACTCACAACCAATATTCCAAGAAATTACTGAAAACAAAAAGGCAATAGAATCAGATGAGATTAAGCACCTGAGAAAGAGAGGCAAAAACGAGCAACGAAGCAGAGAAAAGAGAGCAACAGCGAGAGCTTCGAGTCCATGGCGAAGTAATCAGGCAATCGGTAAAAGCTATGAAGCTTTGAACAGCAAAAACCCTAGTCCATGGCGAAAGCTGTGTGAATTGATGCTCCACGGAACACTTGATCAGTCACTCTTCTCTAATGACCAGTCCTCCACTTGCTTCTTTGACTGAACTAATTAATTATATTGGTGAGTTGGTGTAGTTACTAGTTTGTGCTGGCCTCGGTATTTCCATTCCATTCCATCTGGACCGTATTAGCATCACTATTCGTGGAAATTTCATATCTTTTAATATGCTTTTCATTTTCTACCAAAAATTAGTTATTTATTCCAACTAGTAAAGACAAAGGATTAACGTTTATCTTATTTTTTTTTTAAATTTTTTAAATAGTATAAAATTGGAATACATACAAATGTATTTGGTTCTTTGCAGAAAATATTGTAAATGATCAAAAACTGGAAAACTAATTGACTTTTATAGAAAAATATCATAAAGTTAGTTTGATTTTAAAATGTATATTTGTTTTGAAATAGTTTTTTTAAGGAGATAAACTAGTAAAGCTAATCTATTACTACAAGAATATTATAATTAAAGTATTGGTATGGGCAAATATTTGATGAAAATGTTACTTACTTTAAATACTTAGGAAGACACATATATGCAATGTAAACATGTATACTTATATTAATTTAGAAAATATATACAATCATTTTTTGTTATATTAGCTATCTATATGCCTATATGTATTATTAGAAATCATTTACATTTAAAAATAATGGCATTTAACCATCCAAAATAACCAAATTAATCAGTTTACATCGTTTGAGCCACTAAAGTGGGTTCCCAACCGAACCCACCACTAAATTCAATTTGGGCAATTTATATAACAACTCCAATTTTGAGATATTGAGTTCAGATTAAAGGTCCATTAACCACTGCCTGGCTCAAGTTAACAACCATTAAACCTCAAATAAATAACAAATGTAAACTGGTGGCCCAAAATAAGACTGCTTAGATTTTTTTTTTCATGAAATATAAATGGCCAAAACCGTCGATGACCCACCACCTAATCAGCCCATAAGCTAAACATCTATGGATTTTTTTTTTGATGTAAACAATTTCTTATGTTTTTAACTTTAGAATCGTTTTTATATATTTCTTTTATTGCATATAATAGAATCTAATAAGCTTTTTACAACAATATAAATTGGCATTGTATGGATAAATAATAAAAATACAGTAGTCTTAACCACAAATTTTGCCTATTATACTTTTATAATAACTTTGGCTATAATATATTATATAAGTAGGTTTTGTATGAATATAGTACACTATCTTGAGCTCGTTTACTTTTTTTGTTTTCTACCCTATTTTTTTTTAGGTTCGAGTACTGTAAAGGTCTACCCTCCTTCCAATCCAGTTGTTTCATCCCGTTTGCTGCAAGCTAAGATTCCCAATTGATTTCTTATATTGTCCTATTAATATAATGTATATATCTTGACATATTGTTGTATATATAATTATGCCAAATAATAAACTTGAAAGCTTATGTTTCTCAGACATATTTTAATTCTGACAAAGATTCATACTATAGCAGGTTTAATATTTGAAAATACTGTGTATTTTTTTTTTTTTTAAACACACGCACACAATTCGACCTTTGTCATTGCAAGGAATAAAATTCAGACCTCCACCCTGAAATAATATCTGATGGTCATTTGGCCAAACCCCCAATGATTCATTTGAAAATACTGGTAATTTTAAATTCTTAAATCCTAATTAAATAAAAAGAAGTGAAGTCCTCCAGTTCTACAGAGTATAGATTCTGGGCTGGTTGAGTGGCCATAACTTATAACGAGGATAACTAATCTGGTCTGGATACAGAGAGTCAGAGAGTAATAATCTACTGCTGTTTCTATTTCTGATTTCACCTCTACTTGTATGGGAATGAAAGAACAATAACAATACCAAAACTTTCCCTATAACAACAAAACTAATGCTTGGAATGCAAATTCAGTTCGTTAGAATCACAAACCAAAATCGAATGCCGCTCGTTTCAGCACAGATTTTACTCTGGCATAATATTCTGGTTCCTCTTCTTTTATATCTTCAAGTGATCTTGATTCATGTTCATCAGCCTGCAAAACAAGACTCAGTTTTCACTACGTATCGTATGAAATTCTTAGTTTCATTCAATGTTATATGAAGTAGGAACTAATAAAGATTAAAGATGCTAATAAAAAAGGTGTTGCATCTACATTTTAATTGCCAATATGTGAAAGACTGTTAACTTTGAGGAAATCTTCAAACATGCCAAATGGTGAAATCTGGAGGAAACTTCATTGATTTAAGGGTCAAGTACAAATACCCCCTGAGGTAAAGACACCCTGAAACCTTAAAAATTAGGAAAAACACCCTGAGGTTTGCAAAATCAGAACAAAAACACCCTCAATCTAACCGAACATGACTCAGGGTGTTTTTTGTAATTTTCAAGATGTCAGGATGATCTTTGTAAATGGCACAAACCTCAACGGGGTTTTGTAATTATTCCTTGATTTAATTGCAAATGAACATATGGAATCCTCGTCTTATAAATGTCGAATAAATTTAAGGCAGACAAATCTTAAAAATGGAAATAACAGCTTTTGAAATTAATAAATGTGCAAGGTAGCCAATTGAAAGAGTATAATTGCTGAAGAGAGCATTTCATCAATCGACAAAAACCGAGTTAGTCATATGCATACCTCTTTAAACTTCAGGAGAATTAGATTTGTTACTGAAGCTGGTTTTGAGCTATCCCATCTGAAATGATATGATAGACCAAAGAGTTGTTAAAATCTTACTTTTCCCCTGAAATATATTTGAAATATGAAGGTCCACTAAGTTGATGTAGCAGGCTAATATATGGAACAAGCCTCTGCTATTTAAATAAAAATTAAAAATCTGAAACAATGATCTAGTAAATCTTCAACTGACTATAACACCTGAAGAATTTCAAGTTTTAAAATGAACTTCATATTTATGGTTTGATTTCGAGGCCCTTTTAGAGAGCTTTTCTATGGTACAAGTAATACAAACCTGATAAGAATTAACTCATTGACCGAACGCCACATTCCACGTCCAACATCTTTAGGAGATTGATCTCTTGCACTTCGTCCATGCCACAGCTCTTTTGCTATATACATTACCTCCTCAACATCCACCTACAACAGTTTAAAACCATGTCACACAAATCATGCAGATAAGCAATACATGAGGAATATTGCTAGAATTTGGTAGGTAAATGAGGAATTAAGTACCTGAACATGCATTGCTGAACCATACTGTAACTCTTCATGCTCGATAAGGCGCTGATGAAGAACACGATAATGATCCATATCAAAATTCACAACTGGCTCCATATGTACTTGCAATCCTGCCAGTTGAGTTACAACATATGAAGCCATCACTTGTCCAAAAATTGCCGGTATAGTTCCGAGGACGGGAATTATGCGAACTCGGAAACCTGGAACAATCTGATAATCATTTGCAATAAATTGCCGTCTTTTAGGCCAAATGTCATGCATGCAAAAAAGCAAAAAAGAAATTTCTGCTTATCCTGTGTAGAAGGATGCATAAAAAGAAACTTGCTAACAAGGTTAGATATTTCAATGGAAAGCATGAAGTGCGTACTTGATAATCTGAAGGATTTTCTTCTTCTCCACTTGGTCCTTTGAAAGGAAGAAGTTTCGCCTTTGGTTTCTCCAAAGAGAAAACTACAGGAATACCACCTTCGATGCCGTGATCTTTCCTTAAACGCTGTCTTACCTGAAAATTCACTTCTTAAGAGTTCTGGTACTACATGTGCTAAAATAGAAAATACATAGCCCCCAAACTACGACAAGTCTAGAGAAAAGATAAATTTCAAAGAAAAAAGTGGCAATTTAGGAAAATGCCAAGGACAATATAATGCTGCTGTATCAGTTTTTTTATGAAGTGACAAAGAAAAGTTGACAATTGAAAATGCGACAACAACAAATTATCATTCAAAAACCAATATTCTATTTTTTTTATTTTTTTTTTTGTCCGAAAAAACCAATATTCTAGTACTTAGTGTTATTGGCGATGATTTAACCAAACTGGGAGTTGAATAAGATATCAACCTTTCGCAATGCGTTCAACTTTGTATCCGTTGAAGGAAGAGATAAATAAAAGGTAGAGGCAGTAGAATTTTTCAGGACACCTAAGTTCTAATTTTTTAGGACCTCAGTTGTGTTTTAAATAACAGTTTTTAGGAAATTAATGTAATTTCATTTCTGACGAGAAATGCGATAATGTAACTTGTGAAGCACAAGGGGCTCGTATTGACAATTCCACGCAGAAATGATTAAATAAGAGTTACTGCACGATATAAATTAAAAAATCAAGATGAGATAATTACTGAACGAGATAGTGGATCGTTGGTTGATTCTCTTAAATCAGCCACACGGATTCTTGTTGGATCAGCTCTTGCTCCAGCTCCTGTTGCCGATAGAACTTTCAAACCCCTTCGCACACATGCAGCAAGAAGTGCCACCTGAAAACCATAATGAACCAACAACTTTAAATGTTTCAAATTGACTGTGTTAAGGCAAATAACATGACTCAAGAAAATCTCAGGAGTTTACTTCTTGGGTTTTAGGGTTTAAATAACCACCTTTATCTCATAGATTACTTTGAAAGTTAGTTATCCACTGTTAACACTTAAACCCGTGTTGTTATGTAGAAAAAGGTTGATAACTTGACTCAAGAAATAGGGGAGTTAACTCCACTCCTCCTCAAATCATTTCTCAAACTAACCACCATAAACTAAAAATAGTAAACGTAAACATGCCCCACAGATTTTCACTTGAGAGTACAATGGAACTACAAAATTGACAAGAAATGTGTTTGTTTTTACCTTGGTATCAATGTTATCTATGCAATCTAGGACAAAGTCAGGTTGCCCAGAAAGAATTTCATCTTCGGACGATGAATCATATAGTAGCACTTTTGCTTCTACATGACACTCTGGGAAAATTGTTGCGAAATGCTTCTTCAGACACAAGGCTTTTGGGGTGCCAACATCCTCTCTCGTTGCAACAGCATGTCTATTCAATGATGAAACTGAGACCTTCACAAACAAATTAATGAATAATAACTAATCTTGATTAAGTAGATGTAACATACATACAACTAGAAGTTAATAAAGAGTTCTTAACAAGCTCAACTAGCTACACAATTTCAAGACGCCTAAGCAAATAAAGAACCCTTATCAAACTGGCTCCTGAGGAAAGTTCTAAATTATGATTTAATTACCAAACTGCCCCTTCATTTCTCACAGATCTTGGTGGAAAAAATAGAACAAACAGACAAGAGAAAAAAAAAATAAAATCTAGAAATCAGAAAATAAGTAGAAAATGTATATAAATTCAACATACCTGATCAAAATCCACAAGGAGAAGTTTGCCTACACCTGACCTCAAAAGCATAGAAGCAGCATGACTCCCAACTCCACCAAGACCAATGACCACAACATATGAAGAGACTACTTTTTTCTGGTGTTCCAAGCCGAAGAACTGAATGTTCCTGATGAATGCAACAAGTCAACAACTGTAAGAGGTTTAAATTGTAATTTTGCGTATGTTGTCAGCTACTAAACAAGCTGCACCAATCATCGTTTGCAACCTTATTCTCATTGAAACAGTCAATGTAATCAGAGAACAAAACATTAATTCACCGTGTAAGTTGTTCGGATACAATTTCATCCATTAGCAGGTCAGGACCAGTCGTGTCATGATTCACATGCTCCAATAACTTATGGCCTGTAAAAACAGAAAAAGCTTTTTCTGTTACCAATTCATTAAAGCTAAAACAAACCATAAATAGTAGCAAGTTTTCCTTTAGATAAAAAGAATTTTGTTTATACCCTTTAATTCGTTTGCCTCTACTTCAGTATATTGCCTTAGAACACGTCTGAAAAAGATATAACCAAGCAAAACCCAACAAATCATCAGCTTAAGCCTTGACTTGCGAACCATAACAGCATTTTGCTAACACAATTTAATGTTCATAAAAGAAAACTTAAAAATTGAAAGAAAGGAAAAAAACGAATGAATGTATGATAGTATACCTGGGCAGAAGTTTGAGGATAGCAACGGTAGCAGCAGAACCCAATAAAGCTCCTGCCCCGAGCAATACCAAGTGTTTCCCTCTCTCTCCCATCTCAGTCTCTGAATTTGTGCGAGTGCACGGCTGCAGAAATGGACCGGCGACGCGCAGGGGTTTATGTTGGAAAACATACAACTGAAATTGGGTTGAGGGACAGGATCGGAATAACACGACATAATTCAAAAACACGATTCTTAAGAAAACATAATCTTTCACTGGAAATATCAAATATAGACATCAGTCAACAATTGCTGAATGTCCATCTCTCCCGCTGCCCGTAGGCCGTAGCCCCCTCCTCACAACCAAAATCCCGCGTCACCTGGCGATTCTACAGGAAGTCAGGAACAGCCAAATTTCTTTGGCGTCCTTGCTGTGTAATATTCAAGGTGATTTGCAACTCAAATTTCTTAAAGTATGATTTAATTAGGGTTTATAATGATAGATATAGGTCAATTTTTTGTAATATTGGTATTGGTTGATTTTCGTTGACATAAGTAAATGAAGTTGTGAGCTTTTATGGTTCAACCATGAAACAGGAAAGGAACTTGTATCCGAAGATTGACTATATTGATTGTGTAAACTGACGTATTGCTGGTGCTTACGTTGCAGTTTGATGCAGCTAACATGATTGAAGAGGAACATACAGTTGAGCAGGGGTAAATTATTAACGTGGAAAAAGAATTTCCTTTATTAAGGTTTCGGTTTAGTTAAGCCTCCTCTTCACACAGACAATGCTATATGTAGAGAGTGGAAATGTTAAGAAGGAAGAAGCTGGAGCTTAGAGCTTCCAGATCTGCTGTTGGAGCTAAAGATACTAAAGTCACAAGCAAGGAGTCAAGTCATGAAAGTTCATCAAGTGACGATGAAGACGATGGCAATTTCAAAGTTGATTGGAGAGCAAAGCATATCTGTAAGAGTAAAATCTCACTTCACTTTCATGGTTCCATGTCTCAAAACAGATGTATTTGCTTGTACTGTTTATGTTTGACATTCTGGAACTTGAAGAGTTTCATGTCTAAAGCTGCGGGAAATCTAACATGTGACGTTATTTAGCTCTAATATTGTGCACAAAACCAAGACTCATTAGAAAGTATCAGGTTGAGTAAGTATAGGCCGAAATTGCTTTAGTAGCTAAAGAAGAAGTATAGGATAAAAACTTAGAATTATAGTTGCTAGTCTCCGTGGTTTGGTTTACTGAAGCTCAAGAACTTCACCATTTGCTAGTGCCGCATCGTTTAGTTAGAATCACGGCAAGGTTTAGATTTTATTGATTCTCCATTGCCTTTTTGTTGCTGCTATATTTAAGGCATGATCACAGCTGGACCTCCTCTAAATCCAGTAGGACCTTCTGTGGTTTTCATAATTACATTGACACCCCCTACATTAATGTTCATCAGAAACCCTAAAAGCATAATAAGGAACCGATATGCTATGCCCTCAATTTTTGACAGAAAAAGGAGCTGAAAAATCTTAAAATTGAAATAACTTCAATACTCGATTTCTAAGCAATTATGTATGTTATGTGGGGAAGCTGCTGCCAACTAGGATTCTGTAAAAGAAGGAAAACGAACAAAATGCATTGTCAGCACTTTATTTAAGGAAAAAGGAAAAAGAGAGAAAAAAAGTCTTCCTCTTGCCCCCCTTCCAAACCTCTAAATGTAAGATGAATCAAAGTAGCCGGGTTGTCATTGTAATTATGTAAACGAGCCAAATCTTACGAAGTTTGATTGTAATTATCCCTATATTTAATTGATCGGCTTCTAGCTGATGGGAAAGAAATGTGGTGGCATTCCTGCTTTTGGTAATCACTTAAAAATTTGTGTTTTAACTTTTACGTGTAGTATTCTGAAAAAAAAGACTATGCAATTTTCTTAGTGTTGGAATTGAACTCTTGTGGAATTTTGAACTGGATTATAGAAGTATACGCTTCTCTATCCGACTTCATACAACTCATCCAATTAGTGCTAAGATCAAAGTAAAATGCATAGTCTACTGATAAAAGTGGTAGCACTGTGATCAATATTTAGGTTCAAGAAATAAAGAAAGAGTTTTTATTTTCTGTGGTGGTGAGATCATTAACACTGAGCTTTGGTGGTATAACTTTGAGCAAGTGCCCTGTCATTATTCTCAGCTTTCTATCATAATAATGTCCAAAGGTCAGGTTTCAGTGTTCTAAACTTCTAATGTTCATTGGCGCTGTAGATTACTGAAACTCAAAACTCTAACGGTCAAGGAATCTGATTTATATGATTTTTTTATTCTAGTATTTATGGATATCCTGGTTATTATATTGCCACTAGTTTCTATAGATAAGTCGTAAGTAGGATCGATGTGCGTTTAGTGCATAAAATAAAGAGGGATAATTACACTCACATACCACAAGGTTTGACCTAATTACGTGAACATACCCTAAAGTTTGAGAAATTATAGAAAAAGACCGTCAACTCTAACTGCTGTTGGAGAACTCTTAATTAAAAAACAAAAATAAAATCAAGTTTTATCAAATAGATATCCCTGAAAATCGTCCAATCCCTTAATGTATGTAATGAAAATTCTTTGACAGGATATATTTTTGTAATTTCTCAAACCTCAACATATATTTTAGTAGATGCCCAATTGGCGTATTCCGATTTCTTTATAGCATGAAGTGGCCGAATAGCTTTCCGACAATTAGGTTTATACGTATTCTTATGTATGTTATCACAATCTCTTTGTTATGATTTATGAATGTTTTCCTTAAAAGTTGGCAGCATGCATTTTATTTGGATTATAACAGTTAATGGTTTGTGCTGTGCCTCCACAGATTCCCATTACATTATTGTTTACTTATCAGTTGGCAATCACAAGTGTATTATATCAATCCTTTTTTCATTTATCATTTGCTATACATATTTGAATATTAATTGGAGCAACTTTTGAAGTGGGGTTTTAGAGTTTAGTTTGACGTAATTAGCACCTTGGTTATTGGTATTAGTGAAGTGTGTTTAAAGCATAAGTAATTGGTGGTTTGTACCTTCGTAGATTTCCATTACATGACATTGTGTGGCTCACAACTTCCTATACTATTTAGGGATAATTACATTTATACCCCTCGAATTAGGAGTAAATATAACACCACCCCCTTGATTATTAAAATTACAGACAAACCCTCTAACCCTAACGGAAACCCAAGAAACTTAAGGGAAAGTTACAAAATGACTAAATTATTCATAGAATGAGCGAAGTGATTGAGATATTATTTAGTTAATAAAACATCAGCGTCTATTTAGAAGCTTAATAACAAGACCTAAGTGTTAGACGGAGTCGTAATTGATGAGATGTTTCTGCAATTTCTAATAGTTGAGAGAGTCTTGCTGTATTTTCCCTGTAAACGTAGTTATCCCTACTATTTATCATTGTAAGTACTCAGAGATGAAGCTATTTAGTCGGATTTAAGTTCTAGATAATTCGAGCATTAATATATGCTCCTAAAGGCTAAAGCCTAAAAGGGTCGTTTAATTAGTGATCAATCATTTAACTTTTTATTAAATAATATGGTTTCTATTTTCAAAGTGCTCTTATATATACTGCTTGCATGTGTCTCATTTGCCTTATCGTTTTACGTCATGACATAGTGGGAATTTTCAAACTATAGAAGCAATTTCATTTATAGTTAAGCTGACAGATCGTGATTAGCTTAATTAATCAAGATGAGTTGACCAACCAGGTATTGTATTTAAAGCGACGTCCTTGTGCTAATCATGTCATTCTTCTTTTTATTAATTTATGCTAATAATTAGATAAATACCTAAACCATGAGAAATTACAAACCCACGGTACAAATAATATATTTTATAATAAGCTGCTTAAAGAATACAGTTTACATAATATTGAAATTAATGCCTCATTATTTTCAGTTTAAGGTTTGTAACTGTGAATGCTATATATCTGCATACCAATTTTAATTCCTCGGAGCTTTTAGATTATTTTTGTTTGATTTTCCACCCGAGGTTTTTTTTCAAGTTTGGGTATTACAAAGACCCAATTCGGAATGATTTTCTCAACCTAATTATTATATATTCGAGATTTTTTTTCAAGTTTGGGTATTACAAAGACCCAATTCGAGATGATTTTCTCAACCTAATTATTCCATATACAAGTTATAAATTACCTTGCCATAATGCATCATAAGGGCGGCCTAAAACTTCAAATGAAGTGACTTGCACGAAGAACTTAATTAATCTCTGAAATGAGAATATGATATAACTTTTTTAAAAAAATTAATTAGAGTCAAACGGCAACATGGATTATCTGTAACCCAATCAACTATTTTTTAATTTGATTAATAATCTATTTCCTAAAGGGCCATTGGCATTCGATCGGCACCTAAAATTTTCTTGCATCCATCCTACGTTGTATTTCAATAATCTATATTAAAACTCGATCTAGAGAATTTGCCACGGAGGTCCTGAACTTTATAAGGATGAGGTTTTGAGTTCAATTTTCTTCGAAAATCTCCAGAATTAGTCCTATATTAATTGACTTTTGTAATTTTAGTTCCATAACTAGTGATTTTTGTTTTACAATTTTGTTCCAACTTGACCTATTTTTATTTGGTCCATCTTAATGGACTTTGCACTTTTGGTTCCACGCGTGAATTCTTTTTACAATTTTGATCTCATGTCCATTCGATCTCTGTTCAATAATTAATAGGCTAATTCAGAAGACGAGAAGCCACAATTAATAAACTCAAGATATATATGTGTTTCATATCCTTTTCCAGATTTTTTCGTAACAGAAATTAAACTTGGGTCAATATGAAATATATAATTAAGTTATCATGAAAAATGTAAAAAAAAATAAAAATAAAATAAAATAGTAGTTTAAATTAATTAATAATAGTATAAGTCGCCCTGATCAACGCAACCACGCAGCCGTCGCCCACCATGTTCCAAGTTCCAACCAATACTGGCTAACGTGTTCTGAAAACAATGAATATCAATTATTATCATATATAAACTAGTTGGTTGTAAGTTTTCAACTATGTTTACGTAAAAATTGTGGTTATGTACATCTGGATTTCTGAATTTCCTTTCGATTTTCTACTAAAATAGATAACATTACGGACAAGTTTGATTTGATAGATCAATATATAGTATTTTTTTTATTTATACACATTTTAATTAATGTACCTAATATTTATGTCGAATCAAATATACGTTGTGAGTTATTTCTTTTTACCTCAATTGGCAAATCCCTCTAGATTTACAAGTATTCATTTAACTACACATTTCTATATTGATTATTTATTATAATCACTAAAATATTAATAACTCTTTATTAATTAATATATAAATTAGCCACTACATTTGGGAGTTAGGTCTATACATATATCTACTACTACTCTGCTCATATCACATTTATAGAAGTTACAAATGTACTGATTTTATTTGAGACTGCGACTAATGTTATCGACATTTATAAATTCAGAAACACAAACTCACACATAGATTTCAGCATAAAAAAGACCTTTGAGCTGTCTGTCTATAAATACCCAGCTGCAAATGCCCACCATTTCTCACACTCCTCTCCTCGATCGCCAGCCATAAATTTTCATCAACAGTGACATTAATCTTCTTCCTTTTCCGTGAAATCCAATCAAAACTCGTCAATCACACGTGACACTATCAATCTTCATTTCTCGGCAAATCTCTACCCTATAATCTCGCCACAAGTATATATATCCAAAAACTTTCAACAACTTTCCACTAATGTTTTGATCAGAACGCTCCTCGTAGTTCTTCATAAACCCAATTAAAACCCATTCAAACTCATCCCATTCTCGATTCGGACATTGTTGAGTACCCATAAAAATGCCATCTTTCAGAAAAACAGTATCCCACATGGATGACCGTGCTAATGGAGACGGGAGTAGTACGAATGGAGGAGAAGAGTATGTGGTGGATGATTTGATAGACCGAATTAAATCGTCGCGAGGAAGCAGATTAACGCTGATGGAGAACGAGTTGGGGCTCGACTCAACTAGGAGACGGTTTAGCAGACAGCGACTTGTCAATGGTTTGAGAGATCTCTCCGAAGGTTTATTCATTCATCCTGATAACAGGTATGTTCTAACTTCTAAGCATATACATATAGATTATAGACAGATACACCTATACATACAGGTTTGATGTGTGCATCCTTAAACAATATTTGATTTGTAAGCTGTAACTGTGGGAGAAACTGAAATCGTATATTCGCGAAAGATGATGGGTTCAAAAAAAATGTTATGGGTGACACGTGTCGCGAATCCATTAGTAGTTTGAGTTTGGTTTGACTTTGACTTTCGTTGGTGGCTTAGAAAACTTGACCTTTTTTTAAATATCATTTTTAGTTTCCAATAGAAAAATAATCTGATAATACACAACAAGAAAAAATGATAAGTTTTCCTACGCGTGGGTGATAAAGATAAAACCTTTAATAGATCTCCTTGGCCAAGTCTTGATTTTTATTAAATTTGGTTCAAGTCTTAATCTCTTTTGAAACGTTTCCCTTCCTTTTTTTAAAAATTTTTTTTTTTTTGGTATGAAAAGTGAAAACGATTTATCACATTTAATTTATGAAGTTAATACAAACAACAAGACTCGAGAGATATGAGATTTTGATATAAGTGAAGCCCTTCTCCTGTGATGAGATTTTGATTTCATCTGAATTTGTGAAAAAAATCGACATGACTTGGACATAGGACAAGATTTTAGTAATTGATTGATGGATAATCTCAACCACTATCTAGCAAGCGTCTTTGTATTGATAAGCCGAGGAACAGAGTTCTATTGAAGTGTCAGTGTATGGGGCTTCCAGAAATCTCATTTCAGAGAGCTATTTCAGATACTGTCACAGAAGTTATGGGTTTAAATACCCAAAAATATGAAAACAAGATTTATGGGGACCTCTATACATTATTGCCACATTTTTGTAATGTTTTTGCTATCTTTTCTTTCTTTTGTAACATGAGTTGGGACCTTTCACTATACATGTGATGTTACTAAATATAGTATTTGCTATATTTGGTTGGCAAAACAGTGAGGTTATTTTTTTTTGCTAAAAGGTTGCCAGAATAAAACCTGTATTCTACATGATGCTATCACTCTTTAACAATTTTATGTCTTGATTGTTGAAGATATCCCAAGAATTTACACCATCTTCAAAATTCTTGTTATGCTGATAATTCGTTGGGATGATTATTACACATTTACACTCACATATCCTGAGGTTTGGTGTAATTACGCAAACATATCCTGTGATTGGTAAATTATAGAAACATACTCTGTAAAAGATTTTTATTACATTCGTTAAGTGGTTGGAGGGATTTCGGGGACATCAGTTCAAGATAGTCTGATTATATTTTTTATTTTGTAACAGAAAAAACCAAGAACATAACGTGAAAGTGCTCTTTTTAGTTAAGGTTTTCTAACGGCAATTTTCGTAATTTTTTAAATCTCAGGATATGTTTGCGTAATTAGACCAAACCTCAAGAGTAAGAGTATGTGAGTGTAACCATATTTGTAACAACACTAAGCACAGTTATGAAGCATTTTTACACATGGAATGTTGATTCTTGAGAGAAAATTGCAGGTGGTACAAGGCCTGGGAGAAATTCATACTAATATGGGCAATTTATTCATCATTCTTTACTCCAATGGAGTTTGGATTCTTCAGAGGACTTCCAGAGAACCTTTTCGTTTTAGACATTGTTGGTCAAGTGGCTTTTCTCCTTGACATTGTTTTGCAATTTTTTGTGGCTTATAAAGATCCCCATTCTTACAAAATGGTCTACAAGCATAACTCGATTGCCTTCCGGTCAGTTATTCTAATCATTTTTGCTGCATATATTATATGGTGCATTATTATTATTATTATTATTTTTTAATATTCATCATTCTATTATTTGGCTTTCCGCAGGTATGTCAAAAGTCATTTTATACCAGATCTTCTAGGTTGTATGCCTTGGGATGTTATCTATAAGGTTTGGCTCTTCGATCCCTTGGAATATCCATTTTCTATTTTATTTGAGATTGAGATCTTGAACATCTATATCTATACTATTATTTAAAGCACTAGGTGCAACTGCGTCGGTGTGTCGGAATCTTGGTCTCGTTTCACGAATTTTTTTTTTCTCCCTTCAATAACAATATTAACTCTTCATGTAATTAAAAAAATGCTATGCTTTTAATTTGCACATGCATCTGAGTGTGTTGGTCTGCTAGTACTAATAATATTAACATGTTAATTAGGCATGCGGAAGTAAAGAAGAGTTGAGGTATCTTCTTTTGATCAGGTTGACTCGGGTCCGCAAAGTGACAGCTTTTTTCCAGAGAATGGAGAAGGATATCAGAATCAATTATCTCTTCACGAGGATTGTAAAACTTATAACTGTGGAGCTTTATTGCACGCATACAGCTGCATGCATTTTCTACTACTTAGCCACCACACTTCCAGAAGAGAAAGAAGGGTATACATGGATCGGGAGTTTGAAATTGGGAGACTACAGTTATTCACATTTCAGAGAAATTGATATATGGAAGAGATATACAACTTCACTGTATTTCGCCATAGTAACTATGGCAACTGTTGGTTATGGAGATATACATGCGGTGAATCTTAGAGAAATGATATTCATTATGGTTTATGTCTCCTTTGATATGATTCTCGGGGCGTATTTGATCGGTAACATGACTGCATTGATTGTGAAAGGATCAAAGACAGTTAGATATAGGGATAAAATGACGGATCTTATTAAATTTATGAATAGAAACAGACTTGGAAGGGATCTAAGGAATCAAATAAAAGGGCATTTTCGTTTGCAGTATGAAAGTAGTTATACTGATGCTGCTGTTCTTCAAGATATCCCGATCTCCATTCGGGCCAAGGTAAGAATTTAAAAATGATGAAAACTGTATGGAAAATTACATACAGTGCCCCTAAGGTTTTCCATAATTACAAAATACCCCCTCTTTTTCAAAAATTTCAAAAAATCCCCTGAGCTTTTAAACAATTAGAAATTACAGGGTTTTTTTTTGTTAGATTTTTGTAATTGTTTGAAACCTCAGGGGGTTTTCTGTAAGTTTTGAAAACAGAAGGGGCATTTTGTAATTATGGAAAACCTTAGGGATATTGTATGTAAGTCGCCCAAAATGCAGGGTAATTTTATATATGTTGATAGTTTTGAAACGATTGTGGATTTATACATAGCTTGTTTGGTCAGAAATGAGGTTTTTTAAATGACGAAGTCAATTTCACTTCTTGTTGCAGATTTCTCAAACTCTTTATAAGTCGTACGTCGAGAATGTTCCTCTTTTCAAGGGCTGCTCCTCAGAATTCATCAATCAAATTGTAAGTTTTTCTATGGGTTATTGAGAAGTTATTTGCATAAACTTATGGTTAATGAGCATAAAAGACTCTTGATGAATAAGAATCTCATAAAACACATGTAAAACTCAACAATGAAATTTTTGGGCAAAAAAGTAAATTTTACCTCATTTGTTTCTGATCAATGTGCACTTGAGATACACTGGTGATTTTCTAGACAAATTTAAAGTTTCAAAGGTTTTTCTATGAGATAACTTTTATCACAATCTTTTCGTATGCTCATTAGCTATAACACACCAGGTGCGCATTTTGTCAGTTCGATTTAGTACAGGAATCTTTATGATTTTTGAAACTATAATGAGAAGCAATATGTACCATTTCTGTCTAGGTAACTCGCGTCCACGAGGAATTTTTTCTACCTGGAGAAGTAATAATGGAACAAGGAAACGTTGTCGATCAACTCTATTTTGTTTGTAACGGTGTACTGGTAAATCCTGCCTCATATACTTTTTTCTCATTCAATAAATCCTCCCAAATTCCATCAACATATTTTTGTCTTTTCCAATCATTTTCAGGAGGAAGTTGGCACATCACCCGATGGATCAGAAGATACGGTGTCTCTTCTCGAGGCCAACAGCTTATTTGGAGAGATTTCCATTCTTTGCAACATTCCTCAACCATATACCGTTCGTGTTTGTGAACTCTGTAGACTTCTTCGCATCGATAAGCAATCATTCTCCAATATTCTGGATATATATTTTCACGATGGACGCAAAGTCTTGACTAACTTGTTGGAGGTAATTAGTGGCACTCTGGCAATGAATTCACCCTCTTAGCTTCAAGAATTCTCTTTGAAAAACAGATTTTTGTTTTGATAGGGGAAAGAATCTAATCTTCGAGTGAAGCCAGTGGAGTCAGATATTACTTTCCATATTGGGAAACATGAAGCTGAGCTTGCTTTGAGAGTGAACAGTGCAGCTTATTTTGGGGATTTGAATCAACTGAAAACGCTGATTCGATCTGGAGCCGATCCGAAGAAGGATGATTATGATGGAAGATCAGCATTGGTATGGATCAACGCCTTAAAATCTATACTTGTTCATTGAAATACACACACACATGGGTATATAGACATATAGTTAAAAGAGATTTTTTTTGCTAGTTCTCCAACTACGTCTATGTGACTGATATGTTCACAGGTGCAGATGCTTACCACCATGCTATCTGCTTGTTCCAAGAATAGCCATATATAAAGATGTGTGTGGTTTTTATTAATTAAAAATTTATTTTATAAATTTTACTTCCTCAGCATCTTGCCGCCTCAAAAGGATATGAAGATATTACTCGTTTCCTTGTGCAAGAAGGTGTAGACATCAATGCTGAAGGTAAGCTCCAGCAAAATAATAAAACAATCTTTCAATGATATTCAAATATTGGAATTCATATTCTGAAAGATGACAGGTGGCCTTTATGAACAGATAATTTTGGTAATACGCCATTGCTTGAAGCCATCAAGAATGGGCACGACAAAGTTGCTTCTATACTTTCAAAAGAAGGGGCATTGTTGAAGATTGATAATGCCGGTAGCTTCTTGTGCACAATTGTTGTAAGAGGTGATTCAGATTTACTGAGAAGGGTTTTATCCAATGGTATCGATCCAAACTCTCAAGATTATGATCATCGAACCCCACTCCACGTGGCTGCTTATCAAGGATTGTATTTAATGGCTAAATTGCTCTTGGAAGCTGGAGCTAGTGTTTTCTCAAAGGACAGGTATAATTAATCCTTGTTTTGTAATTGTTGGGTGTTATGCGAAACTTCTGCTTTTTGAGAAGTTAAAGTAGAAGCTAAAGTTGTAAAACTTGGGAGTGTTGGAAGAAGAAAGTATTATCATATTTAAATAAAGACAAAAGAACCTAGAAGCTGAAGAGAAACACTTGCAAATGTGCTTCGAGCTTCTGGTTTATTTTAGCTTATTTTAATCTAAAAGAAGAAAAATCACCTTTTTTTTTAAGTTTGCAAACGCTCTCACAGCATCTTTAGAAGTGATTACTAGCACAAGAACTTACTTCCAAAAAAAAGTTATTATATTCTAAAACTAAGTTTCAAATTAAAATCTTCAGATGGGGAAACACGCCGATAGACGAAGGCCGATTTTGTGGAAACGAAAATATGATTAGACTTCTAGAAGAGGCAAAGACGGCTCAATTATCGGAATTTCCTGAGAGCTCTCAAGAGGCTACAGGTACTTCTACAGATTTAAATCCATAAGTTAAAAGAAATATTTAATTCAAGCTGTTGAAAGCTTTTTGTTTAACTTTAGAGCTTTTGGTATAATTATAGCAGATAGAATACACAGAAAGAAGTGCACCGTTTTTCCATTTGATCCATGGCATCCCGAAGAGTGTAGAAGACACGGCCTCGTAATGTGGGTCCCACCCACCATTGAAGAGCTAATAAAAGAAGCATCAGAGAAGCTGGATTTGCCAGTAGATATTGAATTATGTATTTTATCAGAAGATGGAGGTAAAATTGTTGAGGTTGATATGATTATCGATGGACAAAAATTGTATATGATCCACAAAACGGATTAAATGTAATTTTGTTTTATCTTGATTTGGCCTTCTTGTACATTCTTGTACCCTGTTTGAGATCAATAAAATTCCACTTTTTGTATCATGATTCCAGTAACCAGATCTTTCTAATAAAACTTCTGAATTCTTGCTACAATAATATTATGGAAGTGTCTGGAAAACCAGTTTATGCTTATTTTAAGCAGAAATAAGCTTGAAACTAGAAACAGCCAAGGACCAACTTTTAAATTTTTCGTAAATAAATCTAAGTTTGTTTAGTCTAATAAAAGTGCTTTTCAACTTTTTTATTCCAAATACTTGTCAATTTACTACAGCTTTTTACAACTTTACCTTCTACTTTAGCTTCTCCAAATGCAGAAGTGTTTGCAAACACCACTATATCTTTTGTACATTGCTCAGTCTGACATATTCAGCTTAGTGTAAAATAACAAGGCCAATAGCATCTGATGCTACTACAGTCGACAGCTAACATTTATGAAAAAGTTGTTAAGTTTTTAATGAATATTGGGGCACATATTTGCAGCATCCAGCTTTTCTTTAAGAATTTACCACTTTCTAGAGATTGGATTGGGTTGGCACTGAGATTTATTTTATTTTATTTTATTGTGGCTTTTCAATAAAGATCAAGACATGTTTTATGACAAGAAAATAAACCTTTTTTGTGGAAATGTCGATTTTGTACAACTGTACAAGAGTGATGTGAATAATCAAGATCAAAAGATGGATGCAGTTTTGGTATAGAATTGCATGGATATATGCTTGATGCTTCTATAAATGAAAGGAATATATGCTTCTTTAATCAAATTGATTAATAATTATATCTTTATAAATATAAAAAAGATTGTGATTGATAGGGATGTGTAAGAGCTGATTATATATCCACTAATTAATGTCCTGGTCCTGATTAGCTAGTGCTCCATTTTCCTTTTTGACAGAAGTTAAAGTGTCCAACTTTTTGTCATATTATCAGAATTTGATTCAATAATTGTCATTTACTGTTTTGTATCTATAATTTATTCGTTTTTACAAGTCTTGCACATTGAATGTGTTTCCTGATATGTACAGAACTTGCATCATGATTCATGGGAGTTTAATTAGTTAGTAATATGATCTCATATATGCAACTTTCTAAATAACCATTTCAATAATTCCCGAGTAAAGGAGAAATAGCTCAAGTTAATAGCTTATAGCTTGATGCTTCTTTCCCCATAATAAGAGATTTGCAAAGTATTCTTGTTAGACCGAAAACCTCAATTTCGCAGACAAAAAAAAGGGTGAAAACTGAAAACATGAAAAAACATCATGATCAAGCCTCTTAATACCTTCCTGTTTTACTTATACAGAAACTCTGGAGCAAATTGCAAACTGATCAAGCTAATTAAGACTAAAACCAAAAGTTCATCAGGAAATCGAAATTCTAGTACGTACTTACACGTTTCCTGATCAAGAAAGACACAAAAGAAGACTAGCTATAAAGACAAATTGGCATCTATATATATATATATATGTGTGTGTGTGTGTCATGCATGTTAAGCTCCCCAAACATGTTGAACTGTTCGAAAATGCTTCTGAGCCGCCACATTATTTGCAGCCGCGACGTCGTTTGCTTTGTCCTCCGACATATTTTCATGATCTCCACCAGAGATTATAAGTAAAAGGGTGTCCAAAATACACCCCAAGAGAGGAATAGAACGATTAGTACTCCAAAACGAGGTTTGTGTCTGATCATATTCCATGGCTTATATATGTATGGAACTTTATCTTCTCAGGGGAGGAGGATTTATAGTGAATTTAAGAAGTGGTGGGCAATTAGAAGTTAGAGAGAGCTTGCTCTTTATATATATATAACAATCATGCAATATTATACTTGGTTGACAAGAAACTGTTTACTGTCTTTTACTTATTAGTCTTGTATGTGAGTGGGGAATAAGCCTTCCTCAAATAGACCCTAGCTAGCTCCTCTGAATAATTTTTAGTCCTAGTGGGACCAAAGAAAGACCACAGAAATTCTTGGACTTAAAACCAACCAATTAAATTGTGCCGTGTGGAATATTAATATTATATTCTAACAAAAATTAAATATTTAATTTGGTCAAATTAAACCATGCTTAAGAAATTAATATATATTATTCTCCCTCCAAATTAACTCAAATCCTTTCACAAAATCTGCAATATATCTGCTAATTACCGTATATATCAAAATCGTTTCACTGCAATATAATCTACTTTTTTTCCATATATATATATATATATATATATATATATATATAGTGGATGTCGCAATAGAATTTTAGATTTCATTCTTGCACGTAGTAGAGAAAATGAGTTTTGACAGTTTCAATGGCGACATTGATGATAGGGTTGGTTGGTTGGTTCTTGGTTGGCATGAAATTAAGTCACTAGCTAGTTTAGTAGTTTGTCGGAGAATATAAAAGAACCATATCTGATAAAAATATATCCAACAAGGGACGAATTGAAGGCGCTTTTGATGGTGCCTGTCGCCTGAGATTGATTGAGTCGTATAAGTTCATCACAGTTGAAAGAAGTTCAGCAATTCTTATATATTTTGCAAATCCAGGTTTCAATTTTCGTATGTATATATTTTCAATTCCGGTTGAAAATGTTGCAATTGATTTTGGGGAATTGATGTTTACTGACCGATCGACATTCACGGAAAAGGGGGTGGGTTGGTTCAGACTTCAGAATTAGATGACTTTATGTTTATCTCCCAATCAATTGAATAATTCAAACAAAAGAACTACTGTGAGTGTGAATATTATTAGACTCCACGCGTTTCAAAAGTTTACTCACGGACTAATTTTGCTAATTTGGATTAAATAATGAGACGTACGTTTTTGGATAATTACGAAAATGGTGAAAAACTGAAATATATATTATGAAAATTATTCTGAGGTTTGCAAACATTACGAATACCCCTAAAAGACTAAAACTAAAGCAGAATCGATGTCAACCATCATTGATTCGGGGGATATTCATAATATTTCTATGTATTGTGAATATTGTTATGTTATGCAAATCTCAAGATAATTTTTGTAATTTTTCCAAGATTTTAGTATTTTTTCATATATATATTTGTAACTAACCCATTTTATAAATGTATAGTTAGTACTTAGTAGTTTCAAATTAAATGGCCTATATTATGCGGACATGAATTGCAATTTCTCCCTAGTTCTGCAAAAACATAAGCTAAAACCATCATTGCTTAATTTAATGTCTTATAATTCTTCTACTGTTACAGTACTGAACTCGTGAATATTTTCTATAATTAGGCTATTAATACATTTATTTATAAATAGCCCAAAGAATGACATTGTTTTTTTCTTCAATAATTTCTAAGAAATGATCGATAACACTGTTAAATATATCACCCAGATAACCATCTCTCACTCCAACACTGTAACCTGATGATCATTCTAATTAGAAATTAATAATTACTTGAATAGATCTTCCAGAGAGGTCAGATTGGCAACGGGGTTCGTTCATGAGCTCCCATGCAAGAATTGTGGGTTCATCTTTATAAGCGACACCAGTTATGGTATTCACTCTGGTCAGCACACTCTGCAAATAATTTATTTGAATGAATTGGGAAATGATTTCATATTCTGGCTTTTCACATTCCTTCAAAATCCTAGCTAGAATGAGAACATTTACATTATATAAGTTGAATTAATTACCTTGACATGATTCTTGTAGTAGCTTTTAGCAATAGGATCAGTGAAAAAGTCATCCTCATTGTTCAAGTAATGTCGTCCCTGATCTCTAGCCCATTGAACGTATTGCTTTTTCCCTCCGAAACCTTCCCAGTTATTCACAAGACTCAATATCAGATAAATCCCATGTTTTTTCGCTTCAGACACCACAAAATCCAGACCCTGCATGCATGATGAAATTTAGCATTAATATTGATCAAAACTATATATATTTGTGTTAAATATATGTATATGTATACACCTTAAACATATCTTCATTATATGAGCCTGGAGATATCTGAAGGGCTCTGTATCCTCCGTCACTAAAAGCCCAGGTTCTTGCGACGTTCATTCCATACTTTGAAGCTTGTCCGAATGTATCAGAGACTTTGTCCCTAGTCGAAGGGTCCGAAGCCATATACATTAACCAATATGAATTGAAACCATTGAAATAGAATGATTTCCCATTCACCACAAACTTGCTGCCTCTTGTCCGAACAAAACTACCACAGCCCCCCACCGCCATCGCCTCACCGGAAACCACCAAAAGAGCTGCTGCCAAAACAAAACCGATCATCATACCTAAACTCTTTCTTAACCTCAACATTTTTGGATCAATTAATGTATGTATTTGTGTATGTGAGTAATGAGTTGTTGCTTTTCTAATGCATGGAGAAAGGTGTATATATATATATGGGAAAATTGATCGTCAAAATTTACAAGTAATTAATTAAGAATGGGGACATCATGGGTTTATGTACAAATTGATGCTATATTACTTGCTGGAGTTTCCAACTTCCAATTTCTGCAAAATTGTTTTTCTACTTTGTGTCATATCATATCAATATTACACATATTAACAGTGATGGGAGTTTTACCTTTGCAACTTATAGTTAGGTTCTTTCATTGATGTTAGTGTCCTAGGTTTTCTCATCAGTTTGGCAACATCAACAATTAAAATCAAATTTGACCCATTAACTCTTAACAATTACTGATTCACACGTTTCAGATATTTTCCGCAAGAATAGATATATGTCATTTTCAAACTCATTAATTAAAGAGTACTCTCCTAAGCTAGACAGTAGGAACTTTATTTTACTTTTACCATTTGGATTCATCACAAATTCACCAACCATACCTTTAAACGTTACTGAATAAACTTTCGTTGAAATCCTCTTCCTCTGTGCTATGAATCACATCGTAAATCTAAAATTATGATTTTCCTTTAATTTCTTCTTTAATTGTTTTTCCTCAATTATCTTGTAATATATATGGAGATTGTATACATAGGTAATTCAAAGAGACAAGTATTTGTACGAGGTACAACGATACCATGATGTTTAACTGACGTATTACCCCTTTACCAAGAGTACAAGGAAAGAAAACAATAACAATAACAATAAATTGTTGTTTCAACTTTCAATAATTGTGATGATGCAAAATCTTGTACAATTTGGCCAGGGACGTCAAAATTATATGCATTCCGGCACAGAATTAATTATTCAGGCCCATTAATTTGTTAAGCAAGTTTTGGGCTATGTGGGCCACAGTTTATAATTCGAGAACTTGGGCAACTCTTAATTATCGTATTCAAAGCCCAATTACAAGCCCTAATAATCAACAAAATCTACTTATAGGCCCAAAACTCAATTTCACACTTTGTAGAAGTAATTACTCTCTCATCCCTGTCAAGAGTCTTCAGCGTGTCAAACAACTCCAAACAAAAAAAACTAACACTTCAACTCTCTACCAGCAATCCTCTTTCAAAATCCTTCAATTTCGTCTACCAGATGGCCAACGCGAGAAAATGGCTTCCAATTTTACTACTGTGGCTTTTAACTCTTTTTGGAACCCTTGCTCTAATTCTGGTACTCATTTTTGCTTTGTTTGTCTATGATGTTTGATTTTCCCCATCTCGAATTGTGTTTGGTTTAGTTCATACTCATTTTGATCGTTCTGAATGCCGGAATTCCGTATTATTTAATTTTCTGATTTCAGAATAAGTTGAGCGATGCGGGGGTTTCATCGGAGCAAAAGGCGATTGTGAATGGGAAGCTCAACAATGAGGTCTGAATCTTCAACTGAAAGATAATGATTCTGGATTCATTGTCGTGTGATTGTTATAGTTATCACAGGTTTGCGGAGGATGAATTTTTAATGTTTTTGATCTCTTTCTGTGATTTCTGTAGGTGGAAAATTTGGAGGATGTAGATCAAGTAACTAATAAAGTTTACTTTGACATTGAAATTAATGGGAAACACACAGGTATAATTGTTATAATTAATGATGCTCACATTTATTAATGCATGTATGCGTTTTTCATAATTCGTAAGATATTTTGTGGAAAGAAGTGCATATCTATGTATTCCAACTGGATCATGTTTGGGCATTGAAAAATCAAGGGATTGACTTGAACTGAAGTTGGTTTATGATATAGTTTGATCTTATTCTGTTTTTAGCATGTAAATACCATGCTGCCATTTACAGTGTGAATCGTAGTCTGCAGAATTGGTGAAATTTGTTGTCTCTAAGAGCTCTTCTTTCTAGACCTGTATTTGATTGTCTGTAAGTATGAAAATTTTGGCCAATAATACTCCAATTTTATCCGACATAAGATGTGTGTTGGCCTTTTTGAATTAAAATTTCGGATTATTTCAATGTGATGATTCATTTTGCATCCCTGAAATTAAATAAATAATTGATTTGCTTGATTCCTAAGTCAAATGAAGTTCTAAACATCAAGACATACTGTGAAAATTCTTTACAGTTGACATGAAGCATTATCTTGAATAAATACGCGTGACATTTTCAGGTCGTATCGTGATGGGCCTCTTTGGAAACACTGTACCAAGAACAGCAGGTAGCCTGTCAATTCCAGCCAATTAGATCCAAGCCATGTTTTTTTATGTTTATTTTCACTAATGGAATTGTGATTTTCATTTTTTTGTTGCAGAAAACTTTCGAGCTCTTTGCACGGGTTAGCCGAGTAACATTTTCTCCCTTTTTATGCTTTACTTAGCTTTACATGACGTTAGAAGTTTGTAAAACATGTTCTGATGTCTGGTGGGAAATTTATTTAAATTTCTTAATGAAGTGGTCAATAACTCAGTTAAGTCATGTTGAAAAGGAAAGTAATAATGGTCATATCATTGTTTGCATCCAATTATGAAAAAAGTTGCTGTGTAAAAAACTCCCTTTTATCTCAGGAGAGAAAGGAATTGGAACAAGTGGAAAGCCCCTGCATTTCAAAGGGAGCAAATTCCACAGAATCATACCGAGCTTTATGATCCAAGGAGGTGACTTCACACTTGGTGATGGACGTGGCGGGGAATCTATATTTGGTGATAAATTTGCTGACGAGAATTTCAAATTGAAGCATACTGGTCCTGGTAGGTCATTATTTGATAATCTGCTGATATTCCTGATCAGATTTTAAAGAAAAACTCAATTTGTGCAAATTTGGGAATTGACTCTTTTTTTTTCATTGTTGAAATTTATATTTTCTCACTTCAGGTATTCTCTCGATGGCAAATTCTGGACCGGATAGCAACGGATCTCAGTTTTTCATCACAACAGTGACAACTAGCTGGTAAGTAGGCCATTTTCAAAAGTCCTCTGGAAAACTGTGAGCTAACTAGATAAAGTGGGTCCGTGAGTGTTTGCAAGAGCTTTTGCTTTTGGAGAAGCTAAAGTTGTAAAGGTTGAAGTACTAAAAGTGAGAAGTGTTTGGAAAAAAAAAGAAGTTGAAAAACACTTTTGTTACTTCTAAGCAAACTTTCACTAATTTATATAAAAAACTTAGAAGCTAGAAGCTGAAATTAAAAGTTAGTCCTTGGGTGCTCCCAGCTTTTACCTTATTTCTGCTTAAATAAGTAGAAGTTGGTTTTCCAAACATCCCAAAAGTGCTGAAAGAAAGCAGAAGCAAGAGGGAATGCTTTTACCCCCAAAACATGCTCTTCTAACAATTTGACTTGGGTTTTCATGGTTTAAAAGGTTGGATGGGCATCACGTTGTGTTTGGAAAAGTTGTATCTGGTATGGATGTGGTGCAGAAGATCGAAGCACAAGGAAGGGAGGGTGGAACACCAAAAAGTACTGTTACCATTTCAGATAGTGGTGAACTGTGAACTCCTAGCTTTGCTACCCTAGTCGCTTTTAATATATATGAAACTACTGGAATCGGACAGAAGCTACAGTTCGGGAATAAGTAGTTAGTTGTTATGCAGCCTGTTTCAGCTGGCAAAAACATGTACAAATTATACACTTGTTCAAATGCACTTTGTCCCAACTTATCTGCTGCTTGTGAAATATGTTACAAATGTTCTTATACTTGTTTTTATCATGTGAACTTAGACTAGACCCGTTCTAATTTTTTCCTAAATTTAAAAAAGAAAATAATTACACTAACATACATTGGTTGAAGTTTGATCTAATTATGAAATTAAACTCTTTTAAGGTTGAAAATTTACATTCAGTGATTCTATCTTGAGAAATATGCTGAAGGAATTTAGTCCCCTTTCTAATGTCTTGAATCTTCTATAAACGTGTTTTAAGGATGAATATTTGATTAGAAAACATAATTCGATGAAAAATAGTTAATAAACTGAAGTTTATTAAAGCTTGATCTGAAGTCGCATCCAAACACACCCCAAAAAGATATATAAATAAACATACTGAAATGGAAAAGTAAACAGTAAGGAGGATAGTAAAGTAATTGAACTTCGCGATATATCACGGTTTCTCCTTAGAGCTGTCTTTGCCGTCGCCGGCGGAGTTCCTCTGGTGATAAGCGCTCGAAAAATTATTAGAGAGATTCGAATAGAGCGAGACGACCTTGGATATATTCCCGTTGATCTCCTGAATCAAGGCCACGTTCTTCACCAAATTGTCGTGGATTTTCGACTGGTGATTCTCATTGACTTGCTGAATCAGGACGCGGTTCCGGTCCAACATTGATTGGACCTCCCGGAAAATTTCGGCGAACGACGCCCAGACCTTCGGATCTCCGCCGTCGTGGAAGTTTGACTCACCGCCGATTTCGTAGCCTTCTTCGGTGAAGAGAGGGTTGGTCGTGGGGTGAGTGGCCGTGGTAAGGGAGGTGGATTTCTGGGAGAAGTGGCTGTTGTTGGAGGTGTTGTCTTCCATGCTTGATTCAGCGGCGTCGGCGATGGCGGAGCAGGAATCCGGCGATTTCATTCATCTAAAGGTAAGATGTTTTTGTTTTCCATGTTCGGCGAGTGTGAGTTAGCTTATGCCTTATGTTGTAGAAAAATCGGGCAGGTGACTCACCTAGGGATGCCTTCGTTCTACCACGCGCTTTGCTCGCACGTCAGATCACTCAATTTTTCTCAGTTTTTCAGTTTTTTTTTTTAACAGAAAAATACAATTGTTTTAGTTAGATTTGTCAATATATGCAGTCATTTTCAAGAAATAAATTCTTGTAGCAGAGATATTTAAAATATAAATATAAATATTATATTTTATTTAAAGTTTCACTCAAATGTGCAAGTAGTAGAAAAAAAGGAAAAATTTCATATTTGGTTCCATTTGTTTGGATTGAGGTAAAATTTGATCCCACTGTATTCAAATTTTTTTATTTGGTCCCTTAAGATTAAAAAATTGGACAATTTAGGACATTCCGTTAAGTTTTAGACGGAAAGTACACGTGCGTGTCACGTGGCCGTTAGTCAGTTATTGGGAAAATTCTATATTTGGTCTCATTTGTTTGGATTGAGATAAAATTTGGTCCCGTAAGATTCAAAACTGGACAATTTAGGTCCTTTCATTAATTTTTACCTAATTTAGCCGTTTCCTCCATTAGGGTTGGCTTTATGGAGGTCGTGGACGAGCGAGAACCCGAGAAGAAGGTTTCATGCTTGTGCAAGCTATAGGAGTGACCTATCGTCGGGTTCTCGCTCGTCCACGACGTCCAAATGTTGGCCGGTTTTCTACAATCGCAGTTTCTCCATGTATATTAAAAAATATATTACAAAATCAAAGATTTTGATTTAATATTAAATTGAATATCAAGTAATTGAGTCATTATAAAATAAGGTCAGTTATGAAAATTCTCCTAAAATTTATGCCGTTTACGAAGAACACCCTAAAACTTTGTAATCTTATACGTATCCCTTAGGGTATTTGTAAGATTTTTTAAAGGGATTACGTATGTATTTTTATGTTTCAAGCGGATATTTCAGGTTTTAGCTGATCAAGGGGTATTTGTAATATTTTAAGGTTTCAAGGTGTTTTTAGAAAAAGAGCTAATCTCAAAGGGTTTTTGTAATTATCCCTATAAAATAAGATGCTAAAAGTTTATACTGAAATGACCCCCTGAAAAAAAATTCTGGTTCCGCCACTGCCCCACGGTCCATTTTCTTGCTTCAGGTTTTTTTTTCTTTTGTTTTTTTTGTAATTTTTGGGAGTGATTTTTGAGCAAATAACACGTATATGGATATATGAGAGGAGGTAGCTCTGTTCCCGCCAAGATTGGATGACCAATGTATGATTTTCCCTCCATAAAGCCAACCCTAACGGAGGAAACTACTAAATTGGGTAAAACTTAACGGAATGACCTAAACTATCCAATTTTTGAATCTTACGTGACCAAATGAAAAAATTTGAACACAATGAGATCAAGTTTTACCTCGATCCAAACAAATGGGACCAAATATGAAATTTTCCCTAGAAATAAATATAGGTGGTTTTGAAATTTGAATGTTAAAACCAAAAACTCGGATAAAACGGTGTTGGGCACACGCGCTGTGGAGAGCAGTAGGACTCGTGCGAGCTAAAATATCTTGGGATATTTATCATAAAATATGGAAAAAGCGTAATGGCCTTTTTGGCTTTTTGGGCCACCGAGGCAAAAGCTTGACGGACAACGACGTCGTTTCGCTTCATATTGAAGTTTCTCAAAGGAGTAGATAATGATTTCTCCTACTGATACTAGTTCATAATTATTTAGACCAAAATAATAATTAGTTCATTATGACGTGATGCTGATCTTAACTGACGTTTGGCTAATAAGTCATTGGAGTTTGACCCAATGACCACCAGTAGGGAAGCACACGATCCGAGCGAGCCTGGAATTTTCAAGCTTGAGCTAGAGCTTGGCTCGGCTCGGCTCGTCTCGTCAAACTCATTTTACATAATTAAAAAAAATTAATAATATATATATATATATATATATATATATTTAATAATAATCTATATTATATAAAAAATATATATTTATATAATATATATTATTATTATTTTAACTATAAAATAAAATAAAAAAGCTTATTATTATTATAATATATCATTATTATCATATATTATTATAATATATTATAATATTATATTATATATACTCGCGAGCTTCGAGCCTGACACATACAGGCTCGAGCTCGGCTCGACTCGCTATGCACCCCTAACCACCAGATATTACTTTTAGTGTGAAGGTCTGGAGTTCGAATCCTTGCAATAACAAAAATCGAATTATGTACTTGTGTACCAAAGAAAAAACTGACGTTGGCCAATAATGGCGACTAACATCTCTATCATAAAGTTTGATTTAATTACGCAAATATATCCTAAGGTTTGAGATATTATAAAAACATATCTTGAATTCTAATTGTCAGACTTTATTAAGTGGAAGTCCAAAGAATCCGTCCAATCATTTAATGGATATAATGAAAATTCTTTAATAGAGAATGTTTTCGTAATTTCCCAAACTTCGGAGTGTATTTGCCTAATTAAATCAAACATCAGGACATTTGAGTGTAATTATTCCAAATATAATTATGTAGACTAATTAGTGGGGCCGCCCGATGTATTAGGCCTATAGTTTTGGTCTAATTCCTATATCACGATCACATAAAACCAAGAAACAAATCATCACAAGTTTTAAAAAAAAATCAAAAATCAAAAACCACATTCACCAAAGCCATTGTACAATTCATCATTCATAAATCAATGTAAATTGCACTTACGAATGTAAGCAATTTCATTAGTGCGCGAAATATATATTCAGTTCTATAACCACTTAGTATGTATTCTTGATTGATGGATGTATATCAAATCTCCAATAATAACTCTAGCCTTTAGTAAAGGTTTGTTGAAGAAAGCAAATAGGTTACCTAGCTAGTTCCACTGAATTTCTCTGTGATAAGTCCATTCAGAGGGATTAATGGTTGTTTTTCCATCAGAAGCAACTAAATCATAAGGCGAGTCCTCTGAGAATTCAGTTGGCACTGATTTCCAATGTAGACTTGGCTCCCACCCAGCTTCTTTCAGAACCTTCAGTATTTCCTCCACAACCACCTTGCTTCCCTCTTCAGCCAAGTGAACTCCGTCCCTGACAACAACTTGTATCAAGATAGAGGCGAGAACCGTAGTGTTTGTAAAATATTAAAAAAAAAAAAGCACTTTTTGGGGTTTCTGCTTTTTTCTAAAGCACTTTGGGAGTGTTCGGAAAACTAATTTCTGAAATAAACAGAAATAAGATAGAAGCTGAAAGTGCCTATGACCAACTTTTAGTTTCAGCTTCTAGCTTCTAAGTTATTTTTGTAAATAAGTGGAAGTTTGTTTAGAGTAACAAATATGCTTCTCAACTTTTTTCAGTGAGCCCTCCTCACTTTTGAGAGAGAGAGAGAGAGAGAGTATTATACTCACGTAAAGCAAGAGGTCTCCCAATTTTCTCGTTTCTGAATTGCTGTCCAAAGGTCAATTACCTTCAAATCCAATTCCCGACACAATTCTATACATGCTTCTGAATATTGTCGGCATAACTCATTTGTTCGAACTAGCTCACTGAAATATGAACTGTTTTGGAAGGAACATCAAAATAAAGAAGCCTTCTCAGCAACTAAGGACACTAAAAAAAGAAACTTGTATGGAATTTTATGTGATTATAGATTAGGAATTGCAAACCTATATAATCAATCATGGTCATACCTTGTGTTTTCGCGAAGTTTGGCCTCATTGACAGGAGGAGTACTGAGAAATATTATGCGAGTTTGTTCTGAAAGGCTCTGGAATAGAAACGCAGAGCTATATATAAGTAAACTAGTAAATGGAAACAAAAAACAAAAGGGATGAAAAGAGAAACGGATCAGCCTTCATAGGCTGAAGCAATTTGCAAATGAGAAACCGCTAGAGCAAAATTACAGACTTCTAGAATCTAAAAGCACTTGCTCAAAAAAGATAAAATAGAATCTACCAGCACATTTTTCTGAAAGTATTACCAATTTTTTGCAACACAATTACTTCATGAAATGGACTTAAAATATCTCATCTCATGATCTTTTGCAACCAAATCCAAATTTTCCGCCACATTTGAAGCACAATACACCTTGATGTGAAGCCATGACTAATTATTTGGGATTGAACTATATAATTCTAGTATACAAACATGTTCCTATAACCACCAATTAGGAGTCATAATTTTAATTTGTTTTATTTTACTCTACAGATGCCAAGAACTTGTGAACACTTTACATTATGAGAAATTACCTTGAGATGAATTGCAATTTTTCTCATATTTTCAATATACTCTGGAAGGGGTACATGAGGACCAAGCCCAGATGAGTGAGATCCCATGGAATCATTTCCACCAAAATACACAATCACCAATGTGGGCTGAATAGCAGCATCCTGTATAAATGCCATTAAGATATTTGATGTCTGTTTCCTTCATACATGTATAAGTTGATTGTATTCCATAAATAAATGATTTCACGGTTTCAGAAGTAAACATTTCAGAGATGTACACAATCGTCAATGTTGTATGAAACTATGAATTACAGATATAGAAGAAATAAGCATGGTTTGATGTTCCCCATATAACTGCACGATGTGAACTATGCATACCTTTGGAAAAACCTGATCAAGAATTTTGACAGCACGCCTTGAATTCCAACCATAATAACCTCTTGTGATTATGTCAGCCTACAGTTGATGAATTCAAAAGATGTCACCCAAAAATGGATTTATAATTGTGATGACTGAATAAAATGATGCCCAAAACAACTTTTCTACTTCTGCATCTCAAGTAATTGGGAAAATGAAAATTTCCATCTATGTTTGACACATCATGAATATTGCCATGAAGATTAACAACTCTTGTGATCAAAGCCGAAAAGACCAATTCCAGAGAAAGAAAATGAAGTACAAATCATTATGATTTTGAAGGTTATAAACATTATAGGAATATAGGACAATGCATTAACGGATCAATGGCTATGATCTATGATGCTTTTATGTTCAGAGCTGCAGCAGATTTCTATGATCCTTGCTCAGAATTTTATTCTTATGAGACAGTTATATGTTGTAGATATCCAGACTGGGATCTGCTCTCCAACAAGGCTCGTGAAGTATCAACGAGGCAATTAATCTGATACATCACCATAATTGAAGCACGAGCAAGTAAAATTCAACGAAAATTTTACCCCAATGAAAATACATTCACCGAACTTTTTCACAGCTCCCAACTGAATCACACATTCAGAAAATCAAGCTAGATTTACGATTTGCTATACAATAAGTTCGGCCAATCTCATGTAAAATAACATGAAAATTAAAAGTCGCATATATACGAAAAGTTACAGCGAAATGCGACATTCAACTCCAAAAACGATCGAGTGCAAAAGTCTAACTAGAAAATCAACGTTTTAACCAACAAATAAGGGTTTTGAATAATGTGAGGTCAGGACATACTTTACGGGCGTAGATATCGGAGAGAGCAGCACCCCAACCGCCATTACTGAAGCTGAGTTGAACTATTGACGATCCAAACAACACGAACAAAGGCCTCGCTGGTCCTACCATCTCTCTTCTTCTTCTTCGTCGTCTTCTCAGTCCTTTTTCTCCCTATATATGATCGATTTCCTCGTCGTAGAACAATAATTCAGTAAGAAATACCTTTAATTTCCTGTACAAACAACAACACGCCTAAAATCAAGCAATCAGTCAGTGGGTAGTTGGAGGCTGGCTGGGGTAGGTGGTGGTGGGGTGGAATGGATGAATGGTTGTGTGTAAGAGTGCATTCGAACGCCTGGTGCCGACTTTCTAGCTAACATGGCAGCATGGCTTTTAAGCGAGTACCAGTGCACGACTCTGTCTCTCTAAGATACTCAACCAAAAACTACAACAAAAGAATTTAAAACATTTTTCTCAATTAAATATACTAAAAGAAAAATATATCCAGTACTTTCATTACCAATTTTACTTTTGTTTATTAGAACATAACTTATAAGTTAATTTCAAAAAGAGAAAAATAAAAATATTAGGATATTATTTCCCTATGTACACACTACACATTTGCAGACAAAATTTGAATGTGAGCAAGTTTGCCCAAAAATAAATTCGGTCACCAAACAATGGATGCAGCTGTATCACTCAGGCATAAATGCCAGTTATGACGCACTTTATGGAGGGAGGCAGGCCCAACAGTAATTTAATTTCCCAACTATTTCTGATTTCACCATTTAATGCTGCTCTCAAAGTTTGATGCAATTAAGTTCTAAACTTGTTATTTGACACAAAAGACCTGACATCTCCATTACCATTCTCAAGAAATATAACAAATGGAAGCTTTCACATTTTAGGCAACAAGAATTAAATTCAGGAATTATACTATACCTAAGTCGGAATTACAACAAGAAATCCCTATGATGAAAACAACCTGTAAAAAAAGTAAAAGAAATGCAAACAAGAACTAGGAAAATAGTGTTCCTTTTAGCCTTTGTAAGACTTGTAGTTCATTTTTTACAGCTTCATTTGGATGGCCCAGCTCAGGGTTTTACAACAAGAAGCATCATTTTGATGCAATTATACATGTAAAAGGTGAAATTACAGTTTTTTTTTTTTTGAAAAAATAATGCCAATTCCTAAAGCTAGTAGACTGGTTTAAATCGGATTAGTTGAGGCGGCGTAAAAATAATTATGGTTTTTAAAAAATAAATTAATTTTCGTGCTCTCAGAATGTCAAAGCTTTCTGGAACTTCAAGAGCCACATTGATATCTGCATTCCGAACAAGCGAGCTTCTAGTAGAAACTCTTGAATCCAGACATGAAACCGAGTTATAATAGACCTGCTCTGCAAAAATTTTGATTCTATAACTGCTTCTGAAGAAACTCTTCCAACAATCACAAATGTCTCCAGAGAAGATCCATCCGTCTGCACAAGAAACATTGTTGGTGCTTTTAAGAATCATGCAGGAAAGAGTGTTACTAAAGTTCTTAAATTTTGTCAGCGTTGCATGTCACAATGCTAAAATAATAGAAAGAATTCATTATTCCATTGAATTTAATGAACTATGAAAGAATTCATGCGCGAAATTATTACAGGTTCTTCAAGAAATTTGGACAAGAGGAAATGTAAACAAACTGAAACAGAAATCAGCTAGTTAAAAGAGAATTAATTAAATGAATATCTCTAGATTAGAGGATATTACATACCAGTGCTCTATTTACTGCACGTAAGCAATCATTTGTTTTCAGCATTAAAAGAATCACACGAGGGAGTTTCCTCAGAAGCTCAGTTATTTGTGGGAAATATAGTGAGGCATACATCTGCACAAGAAAATCAGGAAAGATCATTAGCGTCAATTCGAATTGCAGGTTGTAAACAGAAAAGTATCTCTTCGCAAATAAAGGAAGTCCACTACAAAAACATAAAAACTGCCTTTCGGAAGAACATAATATTTTAAGTAAAGCAATGCTATATTATGCTTTTATTCAATTTTTCTGTTTACAACAATTATAATAGCGACTTGTATACAATATAATGAGTTCAATCGATACAAAAGGAAAGTCCATACAACCTGAAGAATATATCTTTTATGATGTTCCTTGGAGAAATTTTTATTACTAGGAAAGACATTTTAACATGTCATTACCTGGAGTTCTGAACGATCACTATCAGTGCCCTGGACAACCAGATGATCAACAGAAGGATCGATGACTTTATTCCATGGCCTCATTGTAAGAATACCAGCAAAGAGCGCATAAAGATCCTCACCAGCACCTAACTTAGCACTATTTTCTTTAATTGCTTTGGCATCAGAAAACACCAAACCCTGTAAATTATGGCAACATGAAGTATCACCAAGATAAGATTTCTGACATTGAAACATCTTAAAAAAAACACGCTACACGAGTTTCTCCAGAGAAATTCATGCACCTGCCACAAGGAAGCATAGTTAATTCGTGTGGAGAAGTCAAGATCCTTGTATAATCCATGGTCCAGCAGTACCAACTGCGGTTTTTTCTTTCCTGAGCATGAGAAGGACAAGAGAATGTCAAGTTAAGCAGAAACACATAATCGCACCACGTAAATTAAAAATAAAATTACATGTGCAGAGTACGAGTTATGAAGAACCAAAGGATGTCATTAGTTGTTCTTATTTAACAGACTTGGGCGGGAAAATTGTATATGAGTGCATATGTTCAAATGCATAATTTCAGTGAGATCAATTAACTCTGTACTTCATAACAGAGGATGGATGCAAGCGTAACTGTGAATGTCAATACTGAAAGTTCTGAAAAACGCCTCACCAAAAATGCTTCTACCACCAGAAGGCAAAGGGCGAACTAGCACATTCGCGGCATGAGGATCACAGTGCACAAAACCATGTTTAAACATCATCTCAGCAAAAGCTTGACATAGCTGCATGGAAGTAGAAAATATATATGACCAAGATTCAGCAAGAATATACAGCATATCCAAGATGATGTCGTTAAAAAGCTTCAAGTGCTTTAGGTTAATAATTGAGCCCTTGATATAGTCCTCTCAGTAATCAGTTGATTCTGGATGATAAAGTTCAATAGTAATGCTGCTCTAATTAGCAGAAAGCTAAAAAAGAGAGCAAAACCTAAGCATCTATGGAGGGACAGGAGGGTAAATAGAAAAACAATCCAACCAACTATTTTTTTTCCTAGTATCTTGTGACATCGTCATGCTGAATATGATAGAGGAAGCACATATTTTTACCAATTTTGAAACATCGCTTGGCTTAAGCCCCAGATTCTGAATGGCTCTACAATCATTTACTTGTGCACCATCAATAAATTCCATCACCAACAACTTCGAGGTACTTAAACTCCAATGTATTCTAGGAGCATAAACATACTGTGCAATATGTGGAGAGAACCTCCAAAAGTTCTCCATGCATTTTATGCTATTCTTGGCCTCAATCAAGAAATCCAACTCCTGCAAAGTTCATTGGAATTTATTAAAAATTGGTACATACAAGTGGTAAAAGTTATTAAAAAAGGAAGTTTCATGAAGAGATTGAACTCCCAAACAACCATAGTAAATTATCAAACACTACTTCCTCGAATTGGATAAAGTAATTAAAAGAATGGACATTGGACGAAGAAACCAACAGCAAAATCAATATAGCATGTAAAACCAACACCAGATTGATGATTTAATGCATAGCACAGTTAACTATTAGCAAAAAGAATCATATTTGAAATTTGGAACAGACACCGGAAGTAAGGGACCTTCTCGGTAGAGTAAAAGGTTCTTGGTGATACAAGGTAAAAGTACATATCACAAATCATGCGGACAAAAGAAATGCATAATAATGCCAGAGAATGCCATGTATACAATCACTGTGCATTAAGAGAACAAATTTAATCACTTACAGGAACAAAACAGAAAATTTTAGCGCAGCACAGTAACAAACCTTGGGTAAACTTTCCCGCACTTCAGCAACCAACCACCTACACAAGAATTAGAGAAATTCAAGTCCTCAATCCTCATGAGTTTAAAAGGCAAAATAAAACAAACTAAAACATATAAACATGAAACCAGGATTAACACAGTGTAAACATATTGTATTATGCACTTTCTTATTAAGAGTTACATTCTAAAAGCGACTCAGAACCATCAGCAATCCTAATGTAAAGAACCTTAACAATATGTCCAGATAAAATTCACTTTAAACCTGTAATCAAAATTAGGAAACAGCCAGTGCAGGGTGTTTACAAGTAGCTCTACAGTTGCATAATCTGCTGCAGCAGTGTCCGTCATGTGAGTATGCTGAACCTGAAGTGGAACAAAGAATCAAAACAAGAAAAGAAAGTTAATCGCTAGTTAAAGCATCGATACTACATGAACATGAACTTTGAAGTTTTTGACACCTTCACAGCAACTTTTTGTCCATCATGAGTTCTGGCAACGTGAACCTGTGCTAACGAAGCACTTGCTATTGGGACAGGATCAAATTCATCAAAAATCTGTTGAGAAGAAAGCTAGATCAGCTGGCTGAATCATAAGAGGTTTTTGATACTGAGACAAACAGCTATTTACATCCATATATGATTCTTGGTGCACAATATGGAATGAATGAGGGTACGTACTTCATCAGGTGTTCCTCCGAGTTCTTTCTTTACAACTTCAAGCACTTGGTCGTATGATGAAACTGGGCATCTATTCAACATTGACTGTCTCATTATCTGTACATACTCATCTGGCACCAAATATTCCTACACAATACATTTCATGTAGTCCTACGGTTAAGCATGGCAGTTGAAGAACGGGCAAAAAGAAAAGGTAGAGTGAAACTGCATACCAGCTGACTAACATGCTGACCTAGCTTGATGTATATTCCACCATTTCTAAAGCAAAGTTCTTGAAGCTTAAGTGCACTCCTGGTGTGAACTTCACGTTTAGCTTTTTCCCTTTCTAAGCTACCCTCAGGCAAACCCCAGAGCGAAGATTCATAATCTAACACGAAATCATAAATCATAAGATCTCCAATAGAAGGCTGCAGAATATCGACTAATACCCAACCTACACTAACAGAAATAAATCCTTTAAAACTAACTAGAAATAAAATGCATAAACTACCAAACGGCATCTTCATTCAACTAATAAACTCAGAGTCTACACGTGAATACATGATTCACACAGAACACTCTAAAGGAGTTCAGTCGCATTGCCCGACGGAACATCCAAATTAACCTTCATTGCGTAGAAGAACACTTTTCAACGATGTAACTCGGCAATAAAAAGTTAGAAAAAAATTCTAACATTCTCAACCACCACCTTAAAAGTTAAAACTCCGCGATTAGCACCATGGGAGTAAAATTGGGAGGATTGATTTTCATTTTCTCCTTCCGCTATGTCTACCAAAACTTCCAGTAAGACCTAATGTGTATAAATGTTTCGAGTAAGAGATACGACAGGTTCAGTAGTTAATCGTACCATAGACAATAGTGGCGGCGGTGGCGGCATCGCGGAAGAGACGGAGGGGGACAGTGGTGGATAGCTTGAGAGCTGATGCCGGGTCTTCGGAGTTCGCGATAGCGACCGCACCGGCGCCGGCTCCTCCCAACGCAGCAGCGGACAAAATTAGCTTAGTTGTGGCGCGCCAAAACGATCCGGCAGCCATCTCTCGTGAACTTTCGTTTTTCCCTCTTCTGTCTGTTTTGTTATTTTCTTTGCTGTGTATTCCGAGGAAAAAAAGGGTACAATGTTTTTGTAGGATCTTGCACTTTCAGTTCTCAAACCGCCCCAGTATTAAGTTTAATTACATTTTGATCCCCAATGTAATAATATATAATTATTTAATATATCTTTTCAATTTTTTAGGATACGTTTAATTGGGCAATTAAAGGATATTTGTGCTATTAATCTCCCCTAATTAGCTGTTTATTTAGAATAGTGGGTGGCCAGATTTTATGGGAGTGGCTAGGAATAAATGCTCATTAAAGGTAAATTAATATGTCCAATAGGTGAATAGGGGCAGATTATTTTCATGTTCTATGAGTCCAAAGTAGGGAAAGTCTTCTCGAGACGAACTTTGTCATGTTCCACTTGACCAACTCCACGGGTTCTATGAGTGTTATTGTGCTAGTAATTTTAACATTTTAGCCATTTTATCAATTTATTTCTTGAAAAAAATAAAAAATCAAAACACATTTATATAGATCCCGTCATTAAATTTTTATCAACTTATTTTACCTATTCGTTTTTATGTTGTAAGGGTATTTCATGCATAACTACCAACGCATTCATAAAGCCAAGTTGAACCACAAAACTGTAAATCTCTTTCTTATCAATAGCGACCGCATTCCAGAAGACAAGAAACAGCTAATACAACGTCGGAACCACTAAGCTACCAACTTTGTAGTTAAAGTTCAATTTTATTGCATAATACAATACTGGCTTTTCTTTACAAAATATTACGGCGGCCCAGCCCATAGTTCACATAGTTTTGGTCTTAACTGGACCCAAGCCTTATTATGTTACAGTTTGGGTCATAATCTAATACATCTCCCTACTTTATTTTTTTTGAAGAAAAGAAGGCTTATCATAGATCATAAATCATTAAATACAAAGTCGTGTACAAACTCAGGAACATCTCCCTATTTTTTTTCAAGAATTCAATTCTTAATTGGAATTTATTTAACTATGAAAAGTGGTAGAATAAGAATATGAGATCTTCTGAATTATCTTGCAAGGGATGAGCCAGAACAACATTTGTGGTGGCTTCACTGTACATGACTAAAGTTGAATACATTACACAAGTATGGGAACCTTTATCATTATTATCATAAATGTATGTTAATATATTACTTTTTGTGTATTTTTATAAACTGTAATCTATGAATATGGACACCTAAACACAAATTTTTTCAATATTATCACTAAATAGGTATCTGACACGACATAATACTGTACGATAATATTTTTAGAAGCGTGTATATCTCATAGATTATAAACCACCGGGTGTCCAGAACCAAACCAAGTCAGACCATTAATACGTGGTTGCGTTTTGAAAAACTCATAATATGAAACTTTTGAATAAAGCTAGTAAATGTAACAAGAAAATACTACCATTATATATATAGATTTTTTCTTTTTGAATTGGATTATACAGAATATTGAATTTATCTTTTAAGTGTTCACATTTTAAAATTATAATTTTGCCCATCAAGTATAACAAAATATACCTGGAATGGAGCTTCTTGATTGTCTTAACTAGGATTCCCCAAAAGAAAAGTGAGAAATTAAGACAAGTGTTCTAGAAATACAAATTACATAGGACCTACATGTCTTACGTGTTCTCGTATTGTCCGTGTGGATAGCGTGTACGTACGTGCCCTTTTCATCCCTTTACTGATAAGAAAAAGATCGTGGATCATTTTCTGCTACAAGCTTCATATAAATTTTTAATTATGTAATAAGATAATTATGATAATAATAGCTAATTCATAATTCTATTAGGCCCCTACAGAGATGTCATAATGTTGTTGATTGATACAAAAGAAGATCAAAATATACCCAACTAAGCCAGGTTTACTAATTAGTATCTAAAATTGTGTGGTTTTTTTATTATTAATTTCTGGGAATTCAAAAGTGAAATACGAAAGCAACCAAACAAGCCCTTGGGTTCCAAACTAAATGAATTATAACCTATAATACAAAAAAATACTTCTAAAAATTCTATTATGTTATATTGTATTGTATTGTATCATGTCCGATACTTTTATCGTACAAAGTATTTAAAAAAAAAAAATTATGTTACCGTATGAGTGTAATGTTAGTATTACCGTGTATCATATGCTATAACTAATAGTGATTGAAGCATGTACTTTTTTTAGGTCATATTGCACGTGTACAAGTTCAATATTATGACCAACAGTCATATATATGAATGGAACCAGAATCTGAATAAGCACAAATTCTCCAGGTGTGCGATGACTAGCTATAATATATTTATTTTTTAAATAATGAATTAGTGATCAGTAAAACTTTCCCCGCAACGGCTAGATTAAAGGTCTCACCAAATCTTTTGACTTAATTCATATCAATGAACGATAAGAATTATCAACCTTTTACTAATTTTCAGCTCGATCGGCCCTCATCAGCCATGTTAGGAGGACAAAAAGAATTTTTGGGCTTAATTAAATTGTAAAATCATAAGCAATGACATCTTACGTTTGTGGGTTTTAACTTTTAATCAACACATATGAGCGAATATGAAAAAAAAAGGATATTGTGTCTACTTGTATCATACATCTTCTAATAGTAAATATTTAAAATATGTATCGTTTATTCGTATAATGTCATGTCAATGTAGGACAATTTGGTTTGATTTGAGATCTAATCATTCCAATCTAAAAAGAAAACTTTCAATTGACAATTGGCAAGAAAAATATAAAATGTGTGATCCATGTTGATTCGTTATAGTTAAGTATACAATAACAACAGGAAAAGTGCAGTGTATGCGTTTCTATAAATAAATCTAAAAGATTTGACCAAGAGGTTCAAAGTTCAAACGTCCATCCAATTAGAAAAATCTAACTTCTAGAAGTTTAGTTTCTAAATAAATAAATAAGGTTCAGAATACATATTTTCATTATATTATTATTGTATTTGAATATTATATTATTTTTATTCTCTATTTAAATATATCTGATCAAACCACGAAAAATGATAATTGTATTCTCAATCTATATACATAATCCACAACCAAGACTTCTCATATATTCTGAGCTGAACCAATTAAAATGTTAATCTTATCAACATATAATTGTGTTGAGCATCATTATTAGTAATTGGATTGTGTTGCAATTATGTATTAAATAACTAGTACAACTGTACCATAAAACATGTTATGGGACATGGGAATAACCCTTGTTTTTTTATCTAGAAAAAAAAAAAAGCAAGGAAATAATTAAGACTGTATTTTAAACTTCGATTGGCAAGGACCTATAAATAAACGGATAATTAACCCCCATTTGGATTTGGCTGCATTCAAATTCCACTTAATTTAACAAGGCAGGGCTTAAAAACATAATATTATTATTAGGTACTGAAAATTAACAAAAGGAAAAAGATTCTTTTTTTTTTTTGAAATTAAAGGAAAAAGATTCGGTAAGGACGAAACTAGGCATGCATGTGCCCACACATGATTGTCTCGGGTCGGTTCCACCATACCCGGCCGCTTCATTAATCACCAAACTTCCATTAACATATTATTAAATATTCCTTAATCTTCAATCATGTAATTGTGTATATATATATATATTTCAAAAAAAATATAATCTGTCAATCAACTCCTTATTATTTTTCTCAAGCCTTCAAACATAAGACATTACGATTCTAGTACGAGCAATGATAATTTAAAGACACAACCAATTGATCATAATTATATTATTATAATAGTTTGTTTGTTTTTAGTTTTTACTTAAAAAGATAGAAGTTATTAATATTAAAACAATTATTGAGTCATATAGGTATTTTGATACTTTCTAATGGGTAGACAGATGGATATGGGCATATGGCCGCCCCTCACAAAAGTACAAATACAATATTTATACTATGTTCTTTTTTTTATTCCTTTATAAATACTTATACTCAAATTCTCTGATATTTAATTTAGTTACATAAATATATCCTAATATTCAAAATCATATTCTTCCAAAAAAAATCAATACGCCCGTTAAGTGTTTGGATCACATTTTTAATTTTTAACAGAAAAATCAGAAACATAACGTGAAAGTTTTCTGATAGCAACAAGAATTTAGGATATATTTTTGTAATTTTTTAAAATTTAATTTATGTTTTCACAATTGAACCATACTTGAGATATGTAACTATAATTATCTCGTTTTCTTATTATATAAACCTACTTTAAATATAAACAACAAATTAGAGTCATCACTATTTGGAATCTAATCAACTTTATGCAAATTAAAGAGATTTGACCGTGATCGGTCGTTTAGCATTACAAATCCACAAATATATATATAGCCTCCCTAGCGCATAATATACGTTGATTAACCCCTAATTATTCTACTCATGTCGTATCCACTCTACATAAATTGCCTTTTAGTCAGTCATGTCATGTGGCCAAAAACAAGTTTATTAGGTATTGCAGTTAAGTCCACAAAATCACAAAAAATAAAAATTAAAAATCATAGGATCCTAGAGAGAGAAAGATAGGGGGAGAGAGAGAGAGGGAAACAAAGTCGTATTTAGCCTCCCCTATTTGACCAATACTATCTTCTTCGTGTAAAGTTCAAACTTCCCAAGTCATTTTCCAAACCTCTTCTTCCCTTTTTCCGATTTTCTCCCATCTATTTTTTTCCCACCATTTTCTCCTCAAAATTAACCCACTAGAACTCGGAGATGATGATCATGGGATTCAAGGAAGAGAAACTATTGAAGAAACTAGCGCCTGTCGTCCCGAGATGGATCAAAACCCTCTTCGTTTTGATCGCCATGCTCGTATCTCTGCTTCTGTTCTCCGCCCCTGTTCTCGTCGTCATCGCCGACGCACTTCTCCCATCCGCCTTCTTATCAGCCGCCTTATCGCCGTCGTCGCTCACTTTGCAAACCTTTTCTTCTCATCTCAGTAGCTACGATTTTCGCTACTCACTCGTCGATGTCCCCCTCGTCTCCATCGTTCGCTCCGCCATCATATTATGTAAGTATATTTATATACCAAATACCATTTGAGCTTTATTTTTAAATTAATGAGAATATTAGTTCATTTCCTGATTAGTTACTTCTATTTTTCCCGCTTTCCTCAGGTGTTTATAGCTTCTGCGACGGGCCGAGGCTGTCGCGGGGACCGTACCTGGCGGTCGCCACCATGTGCTCGGTGGCGTCGCTGGTTTTCGTGTCGTTGAAGGCTTCGTATGTATTCATCATCAGCGGCGGCGATTACAGTACAAGAGGTGGATATGCTGGGGCGATGGAGGCGGCGATGTTCGTTTCTTCAGTAGGATTGGCGATTGGCCACATCGTGGTGGCGTATAGGACCAGCTGTAGAGAGCGGAGAAAGCTGCTAGTTTACAAAATCGATATCGAAGCTGTAAGTCAATACAGCTTTTCCTTTCTCTCACCTAAGCTTATACAAGGGCTTTCTGGTCATTTTGCATTCATACTTATTCAACTTGAAATTTCGTAAATAGAACTATTTCTTCAATATTAAATAATAATAATTAGTAATATATTATTTAATTTATAGTTTGAGAAATGGGAGATTTTACTGGTGCAAGTTGTGTTGGTGGGCACAACTGCGCTGTATGAAGATGACCTGGAATTATATGTCGTTGATTAAAGGGGTTCATTCGGTTGATCCCACGTTGGGAGGAGTAGGATTAAAATCTACAATTCAGTTCATCTTCTAGAATATGACCAAGTAGCCTTGACATTAGAGAGTCATTTAAGGCAGTTATGAAATTTCAAACTTTGAAAATATTCATTAATTACACCGATAAAAGTCCTACCAAAACAATTAATTGTGATTGTTCCGAAATTTCAAGAAAGATAATTTGCACTTGGATAATATGAAAATCTTGCAAGAAAGAATTTAGATTTCGGGACGACTATCGATGTTTGAAAAAAAATCAAGTGAATTATGCCTTTGAATTGCCTATAAACTATTGCACTCAGATGGTAAATCATGAAATAAAAAGAAAAATCCTTGGAAACATTAATTAGGAGTTAGGACCCGTGCATACAGTTAGAACTGAAAAAATATGCATGTGCCATATTTTGCTTGCCTCAGAACTTGTTTTTTTTGCCCCCACACAACACAAACAATTTTTCCTAAGTTTTCTCTTTAATTTATTGTGTTTTTCTCCTATCAATCCCATTTGTCTGCTGGATAATTGAATGAGAAAAATCAGGGTAGAAAAATTATATCGTTATTTTTGAGGAATCCATATGTAAATACCCACATATGCAAGGTAGAAAAATGTAATTCAGCTTTTCTTTTGTGTGTTATTCAAATATTTCAAAATTTTGACCGTTCACTCAACTTGATAACGACAAATTGCAGTTGTTTGCCATCATTACTGAACTTTCAACTTTACCTCCATTATCTTATTCAATGAACCTTTACTAATCATCATATAAGAACAAATCAAATACAAGAAGTTTTATTTGTTTAATGATCTTAGACTATGCCTAATTGATTAACCTGATGTCACATGGCTGCAGGTCTCCGCATGTAAGAATGGATTTCCTAGATATCAGAAGATACTGCAGGAAGCAAGAACAAAATGAAAAACAAATAATTATTTATATATTTGTTTTCTTTTGACAGATTCCAATTTTCGGCAGAGTCAGGTTTCAGGTAAATACTGCTAAAAGACATGCTTGTTAGTGGGTTTAATTTAATCACATCCCATGTGCCTGCTTGCCTGCCATTTGTTATTAATTTTTCAAACAGACCTAATCACATATACAAAACCTAACTTTGGAAATAATAAAATAAGCAAATATACAATCAAAATTCGATTTTTACTCTCTTTCGGTTTATCGCAAACCTTTAACTAACTCTTGACTCTTTCCAACTGCTCTGTTTTTTCATAGGTTAATCCGAAGGAGATCTGGAGCGTGACGGTCAGTGAAACAGAGTTGTAGACTTAGTTTTTAGGAATATATACGAAATTTTTGTGTAAGTGTATAGTATTATTATTGTTGCCTGTCTCAATAAAGAGGCAGACAGCAGAGAGAGTGGTGGTCTTAACATGTAATGTAAATATACTATGTTGTTCCTATTGGAATTTTCTTATGAAAGAATCACCAAACATTTAGTTTTATATACTATGTCTATCAGTCTATCACTAACCAAATTATAGCTAATTGAACATCTGCATCTGCAGTACTCATAGAAAATCGGGTGAAGAGAAAAACTAATTGATTTGGTATCTCAAGATATTAATTCATATGTAATCGCTCTCTATAAGAAATGCTGCCATGAACTAGAATATCAAGCTATCAATTAATTTAAATTATGTTTTCAAACCACCAATACAGATATATACAAACATTGCACTAAGCATGACTTGTCCACTTAACTAAAAGCAATTAAGGCTGTCAATGCTTGATAAAGATTCATTCTGAAACACAACGAGAGAATCCAAATCGCAAACCTTAAGTGAGTAAAAGATAGGTATTTTGCCAACCAGGAGCCAATACACATATTGTGCCCACCAACTCGAACTCACAGGTCATCCTGATTCTTTTCGCTATACATTTTACAGGTCATATGTCCATTTAAATGCAAAGATAATGGCAAAACAGGTAAGATAATTCAAATTAAATAAATTATCCATAACTATAATTTTAGAAGGTAATATATATATACAAGATAATTTGAGGTCCAACACCAAGTGGCGTGTTTTAGCGGTTCAATGTTATGCTAGTTTATTTAGAGGTCTTGAGTTCAAGTCATTGAGAACGTAGTTATCCCTATTCTTTGTGGTTCAGCCCGATTCAACTCATATAAATGGGTTTTAGAAAGAAAAAAGAAAGATAATTTGAGGTCCCATCAAATTAATGTGGGTCACAATTAAAGATTAGAACAGTGCAGACATTAATCTAATTCTTTAGGATGAGCAATGAAATTAGCCTTGAAAAAATCATCCCCACTTAGCTAAGAAGTGGGCCTTTGATTTTAAGTGCAGAAGAGAAACCACTAATATTATTGAGTCAGTGTTTGGTGATATGATTGGATGACAACATATGTATCTTAAAATTCCAATTTGGACTCAATAAATTACAACTATAAACTATAAACTATTAAGTAATATTTTACATAAAATATTATATGTATGTACTTATTAAAAAATATTATATGCATATAGGTTCACTTATATACTTATTATTAATTTCAAGATTAGCATTCTAGCTACAATTTTTATTCTTATATAATCAGTGACAGAGCCAGGATCCTAAGATTAGGGAGCGTCAATATTTGATTGACAATATACATTACTAAATATTTAGGAGTGCACTAAAATAAGAAATACACTATATATTATAGGGATAATTACACTTACACCCCTCGACTTATGGGGTGTCTTTGTAATTTTCAATAGTACAGAAAATCTAGTTGTATTTACCCTTAAGTCGAGGAAGTGTAGGTGTAATTATCCCTATATTATAAAACAATTTTAAATGAGCGTTTGTACGCAACTCTACCACGGTGTACATTAAAGTTAATAGAGCTTTACGATTATCGTCCAACCTTTGATGGTGGCATTTCATCCTGATTTGACAGGGTGAAGCATGTAATAATAGCTAAACATCATTTTTGATGAATAAATTATCAACTTACCATTTACTTCTAAAACGTTATTATTACAACACTGAAAGCAAAAACCAACTAATTCCTAAAGGCTACAATTAACAGTTATGTTATTTTCAACAATTAATTTCAATTTCTAAGTTTTGTAATGGGGACATCACTAGGAATTAGAGACAAACAAATGCTGGCAACCCCGTAGATTCTCCATATCTTACCTGAAAATATTGATGTTGAAACCTAACGTAAAATAAGATTTGACGCCACTGACTAAGGAAAGGTGACATAACAACTTTAACCCAAAAAATATGGGTAACATAACAAGCTTCCAGTGTCGGGAAAAAAAAGATTTCATATGCATAACCCTCAATAGTTTTCCATTTTTTTGGTGCCCAATTTGAAAGATATATTTCAAATACTCCTATTAGACTCAATAGTTACAAGAAATGTCTCGAAACTTGATAAATTTTGAATTAAAACTAAAAATGTTGAATGGTATGCTACATTAATAGTTTAGGTTTTTTTTTTGTTGGTAAGAATTAATAGTTTAGTTGGAGCTTTGAAAATGTACATGAAGATAAGATATATCTTCATGGGCCAAATTGAGTAGCTTAGCCCACGGATCAAGAAAGCAATAACATAGCCCAAATAGGGTAAGAAGAACAGAATCAACCCAAGTTAGAGAAAGACAAAACACAATTTTTCCTTGTATTTCTATTAAATTCTAATTACATTTGTATAAATTTTGCACAGTACTTGCAAGTTGTAAATTTTGCACAGTACTTGCAAGTTGTAACGCAATTATTTCAATAGAAAATTATTAAATCGCTTGATTTTTACGTTTAATAACATTACTTAATCGTGGAAATTTGGATTGTTGAATGCTGAATTTTGGACGGAGATTCATGATTTTGCAAGCAATGCTAAAACCATAAAAAGATCAACTGCTCTAAGTTCCAACAGTTAGTTAAAGCAGAGGTTTTACTAAGTTCAACAGTACCCTGTAATCAAATTAACCCGCAGCGGCGTCGTATCGCATCATACCTTACTGCAACGTTCCAATTTCCACCAGAGATGAGGTTTGCTTTGGACTTGCCGGAGCCCGACCGCCGTCAATCTCCGTCACCTTCGCCGTCGAACTCAACTCCTAAAGCTGAGCTCCAATGGTGCCCACTACAGAACCACCCGCTCTTCTCCTCCGCCTCGCCTACCGCCACCACCGCCATTGCCGAGAAAATGCCTCCGAATCTCATGACGTGGGATGGAGCTTCTCGGCTTTATTTTTGGGATTTAAACAAGAGATGCCTCCACCGGATATCCATTCGGCTAGGCGAACCCGACCCGTCTTCCATTCTCGCGGCTTCCCCTTCTAAGGTCTTTATCTTTTTCCTTTTCGTCGGATTTTGATTGCCATACGGCCTGTTTTGCGTCTGTCAGTGGCATGATCAACTGCTTTAAAACTAAGCATTAGGCAATTAGGGTTTAAGAGGGCTTTATGAAATTATGAATCTTCTAAAATGGATTTTGTTCATATCAACTTTTTGTTTTGACAAAATTGAATACTGGAGCGCACAGCATTCAGCCTCCTCTTGACATAGGACATTTCGAATTGTTGTACTGGCAGAGTGAGCTTTATTTATGCTGATGGGTCAGTGACAGAAATAGGGCTTTTCACATTCCTATAATGTTGAAATGGATTTATAATGTATAGGGTTTATAATGTTATAGAAGAAATGGATTTCCCATTCCTGTACTTGTTTTGTTCTCTAATAGGTGCTGCAAGCAGACATGCCACTGAGTTTTGAGGTCAATAATATCTCCATAAACAGAAATGGATCAGCTTTACTCCTAGTTGGGCTGGAGGGCCTACGTGTAGTGTACCTCTATGGACGCTCTTCAATGGAAGAAAATACCATCATCTGTCGGTATGTAAAAGTAAAACTGTACTTGTACAGTATAAATCTCTTTCTTCTAATAAAGTTTCGCTTGCTAGGAATGAGTTCATATGCATGGGATAATCCATGAATTTGTTGAAGATGATGTGTCGGGATTCAATTTCTATGCTACTGAGGCTGAAATAACATTGCTATATCTTGAACTTCGTACAGGACTGTTTCGTTTGGTTCAGAAATTTACTTCAACAGAAACAATTTGATACGCATTCTGCAGATATCTTGGCACCCTTGCAGTGATACTCACTTGGGAGTCCTGTCCTCTGACTCTGTTTTCAGGTTCAACTTCATTCTTGGACTCTGTAAAGTTGATGTTAATTTGCATGTTTGCATTCTTTGAGAAAACAATATATCCATAGAAAGTCTGCTTTAATTATCCCTGCACAATGCAACAAGCTTCTTCCTGCTAACTGCACTAAATCTCCAGGAAGGGCCCATCTTTAGTATGTTGTACGCTGATAAAATCACAATTTTATTTCTAAAAATCTGCATGTGTTTCATGGCTTCAAATGTATCCACCAACATGAATGTGTTTGATGATGCTCGCAATCTCTTTGCAGAGTATTTGACTTGTCATCAGACATTGGGCAACCGGAGCAAGAATATTATCTTCAGCCTGTAGAGCCTGGCAGTTCCCGTAATGCTGCATCAATATGTCCAGTTGATTTCTCTTTCGGGGGAGATCATTTGTGGGATAAATTCAGTGTATGTTTGTTTTTTATTTTGCTTATATTTTTGCATGCAAAGGAAAAGACTGATGATGACAGGTTTTGCATTTCAGGTATTTGTCTTGTTTAGTGATGGATCCAGTTATATAATTTGCCCAGTTGTTCCATTTGGAAGGTAATCCACCAAGCACCTTATAAGTGGATTCTTTAGTGGTAATTTTATCAACATGTCTCAACTCAAGTATGTCCTTTTCTTTTGACAGTATATACAAATGGGATTCGATTTTGGAAATGTACAACGATGCTCTCATATTTGGGCTGAAATCTGCCAATTCCAAAGCTGTTAACAATTCTAGCATGGCAATCTCTTGGCTGGAGTCAACTTTTCCTGAATTAGTTCGTCAATCGGAAGATGGTGGAAAACTGTATGCAGTTAAAGCTCAGCCTTTTGTTTTGTTTGATGCATCAGTGTCATTACAGGTATTTCTCCATTCTTCCCTGCCCTTCTGTACCTCCAGAAATCTGTCTACACAGCTTTTGTCCCCTTTTATATTCATTCTATTGACTGGAAATATTCAATTTGCCAATTAACTATTATCCTAGCTACTCAATCTCTATATTTCAATAATTTCAGGGGCCTCTGCGTAAAGTATCTCATGGTGCGTCCGAAGATTCAGAGCACCACAAAGGAGTATGCGAAGGTCGTGCAGTTAGTTTTCTTTACAATTTAGTTGGCAAGGATACAATTCTTGTGACTGCTTGGAGTGGTGGGCAAGTACAACTAGATGCTTTAGCTGATGAAATTCAACCAGTTTGGAAAACAAATAGCCCACCTCGTCTTTGTGTTGATTCATCATCTGATCAAATACTCTGTATGGCTATGATTTGTGAATCTGCTCCAAATGATCAGAAGCTCGATCATACAGTCTGGTTGGGCCAATCACCTCCTTTACTGAGACTAGCAATTGTGGATTTAGCTTTGTCTGGTAAAAGCACTTCTCTAATTGCCATGATGCCAGATCCTCTCGTCCGTGAAAGAATATTCTGCATTCATTCCGGTGGGATAGATTCAATAGTGTTGCATTTTCTCCCTTTTACTAATCAGACAGCTGGAAAAGAAGAGGCGATGAGGATTCCATCTGTTCTTTCTGTACTTAGTACATGTCCTGGAGATTTATCTCCTCTTAATGGTTTTCTGGCTTTGTCAGATTCTTTTGGAAGTTCTTGGATTGTGGGGCTTACTGGTTCTAATGAGTGTGTGGTGCTACAGATGGAGACATGGAATGTTTTGCTCACTGATGTTGTTGATAAGGTTAAGGAAAGTATTGGAAACGATGAGATGAAAGAAATGGATATTCCCACAATAATCAGTAAAGAGCTTCTTAGTGGGCCTAAGGTTGTTTTGTTGCCCCCTTCGGCTCCGAATTTGCGCTCTGTGAATGCCGATTCTATTGAAGGACGATCGATGCTTCATCAGTATTTTAAGCTGTTTCATGAAAATTATGTCGAGTATGCACACAAGGTATAACTTTGGTACGATAAATCATATTCTGGTCGTGTTTGATAACTCTTAAAAAAAATGCTGTTGTGCTTTCACCTTTTTGTCAGCACTATGGGAGTGTTTGGAAAACTGACTTCTGCTAAAAGTAAGCAAATTTAAGTTAGAAGTTAGAAGCACCCAAGGACCAGCTTCTAGCTTCTAGGTTATTTTCATATAAGTGGAAGTTTATTTAGAGTAACAAATTGCTTCTCAACTTCTTTTTTCCTAATACTCCTCACTTTTCCGACTCCAACTTTTTACAACTTTAGCTTCTCGAAAAGCAGGAGCTCTCACAAACACCCACTTTACCATTTCTTATGTTTGATCCTGTTATACTTTCATGATTAAAGATGATTTTTGTTCTGTTCCGCTTAGGTGTATTTTGAACTCCAGCATCACGCGCCTCATTTGAAGAAAATAATTGATGGCCAGCATTCTCGATTACGAGAAATGCAGCAGAAGCTTCTGGAAGTGGAAAGAAAGCAGGAAAAGATAGAAGATCGTGTAGATCGAGCTGTTAAAGTTCACAACTCCCTTGAAGACCGCCTACAGAATTTAAGAAGACTACCTGGATCACACAAAAAACCACTTTCAAAAGCAGAGCGAGATTTCAAGTCAGAAATTGGTAATTGTTTTACTGAAGTTTTATTTTAGAACTTGCTTCCTTAAGCTACTTCAGTTTTCCTGCAAAAAGCATTGTGCGACACCAGTTGGCCTTGCTTTTATTTTGAAAAGTTGGATTTCAGAGTTCTTTTGTTTTTCACCTCTATGCAGATAAATTTACTGGATTGGAGTTGGATGCATTGCGCTCTTCGATTGAAGCTCTAAGTGCAAGATTGAAAAGACATGTGCACTCCCCACAATCCAAATCTTCCAATCAACAAATACAAAAACTGGGAAGAAGGGGGAGTAGAGTTCAAGATGAAGTATCTGAACTTAAATCTTCACTTGCAAAACTCTCACTAATAAACAGCGAAAACAGCCGAAAAGTCAAACTGGTTGAATCAGCATTGAAAAGCAAGGAAATCTGTGATTGACAATATCATGAGCTTTGTATTCACATCTTCTGCCAAAATCATGAGCCCCTTCCACAAGTAAGACTAGTTTTATTGTGAAGCATGATAGTACATTTTATTTGATTTATTGCATTAGGCAATTGAAATGATGATGAAAGAGCTCAGAAATGGAATATCATATTAGGGTAAAATCATAACCTGGCAACTGATGAGCCAAAAGGGAAAGTGTAAGATACTGTAAATTCTAGTTTGCTTTGAAACAAAAGCCTGAGCATTTTGGTATAACAGTGTCGGTGTTTTAGATTTATGTGATTTTGCAGAGAAGTCCTCCAACATTTACATTTTGCTGGGTTATAACTTATAAGCAATTCTTTTTCTCATTTAGGCATCATCTGATTCTTTTATTACTAGTACTCCTTAACAGGAAGTGGAAATGGAGCCAAATTGCCGCCTTATTACATTGTAGAACGAGGAACCTACTTTTATAAAATTACAATAAGCTCCCTACACTGATAATTGCCTATTAACTAGAGTTTTGATGAAGGTTTCATCATAGACTCGGAGCTGTGCTTCATAGAGTCTTCATCGTTTCCCATTCTGCTTTTGGCATCTGCCTCTTTCACCTGTTCAATCACCAATGATTAATAAAAGAAAAAATCAGCTCTAATTTTAGCCTTACCCGAGATTGATTCTTGTTTGAATCCTGCTTTTTCTGCTGAGAAGCACTTACATGAATAGCACTTTCTGGAGAGTACAAGTACCCCTGCCCTTTGTCTAGTTCGGCTTTTTGCTGTTTTCCTTTATTTTCTATATCTATATGAACAGCATATTCCGGAGAGTACAACTCTCCATGCTTGTCCCCATTGAATGCCGGTGCATCTGAACTTGATTTCCTGCTCATTTTTTGTATTTTCTTTTTTCTTGAATAGTTTCAGCTGTATTAATTAATTGTAACAAGAATAAGAACCCAACTTATGTAGCCTGAACTGGAGTGGTGTCTGTGGACACGTGTCATGATATGGGAGTTCCATTAGCTTGGTGTCAGCTCAATTTCCTTCTTGCCTCTTGGTTTGTGTGTTTATCCAGTATGGAGACTGACTGGTATGAAGTCATGGACTAATATTTCTGGGCTATTGACATTTTTTTAAGATTTAAATAATATGTTAAATGTTCTGTTTATTAATTGTGATATAATTAACTTGCTTTATATGGGTTTATTAGACATTTTTGTCGATTATTTACAGTTTCTGTTGCAAATTTCATGTGAATAAACTAAAACGTCGATTATTTGCAGTTTGTTAGATGTAATTCGCCCTATAAAATAAACAGATAAAATAAGCCAATTTGAAAACTTAGACCTAGTTGTAATATAATCATTTAAATCACCCTCCCTTTAAACTAAAGAATTAGAACAAGGATGTAACAACTCGGTATGCTTTGCAAGAAAATCCTGAAAATTTTGGCAAAAACTAGAACCGAGCAATATATAACAAACACATCACTGAGATATTTTCACAAAATTTATGTCCGACTTCTGTCAAAGATATTACATCAGAAACCCTCAAAACTGTATTTTTTCCTTTCGATCATAGCTGCCATAATTTCTTCTTTCCCCCTCTGTACCTTCTTCACTACAAAATTTCTGCAAAACCAGACAAAAGAGAAATAAAAATAAATGAAACTAAGTATACCGACAGGTACCAGAACCTGAAATCTTTAGTACCAATGGCGACAAGTTAGAGATCATTTTTGTCACTAATCACATCTGGAAAATAATTTATAGTGACAAACAAAATGGTTGCCACTAAGTATGGATAATTAGTGATAACTTTTATACTGTCACTTGCTATGTTGTGACTAATTTTATTTTTTCTTGTAGTGACAACAACAGTAAGGATTCGATTGTGAGAAAAGAATAACCAGAAAAAGGGTGTAATATATGGCAATAAACTGAGACTTCACCTAGGAATTTGGCAACAATCGGCCATTATACATTTTGTCGAGCAATTGTCGTGCATCTGGCCTCCTAAGTAGACCTTTGTTGTTCGGTACACCTGTCCCCAAACAAACGGGACACACTAATTTACCTCGACCTGCGCAAACAAATCAAGACACGAGCCAAATCGTCATCAACAAATACCTGATCAGTTGAATTGAAGAAGAAAAATAGCATTTACTGTAATTTTACAATATAAGAATATTTTAGTTATTAGCAATGAGAAGTTATAATTACCGTAACAGTTAGGACATTCTGTAAACTCGTAGACATCTTTGGCTCGTTTTCTGTTGAGTGCTTTCCATTTTCCTGTACCACCACACATATCACCTAAATAAAGAGCAAATCAACGTCTCATGGAAAAGATGAGATCAATAAAAGTATGTTGGATTAAGGACAACATTACGAACATCTGCCGTATTTCTATATATAACAATGACAGTAAAAAATAACTACAAATCTACAGTTCCAGCTAGATCAGAACATATGGTGTTATTTTCATAAATAACAATGACAATGGAAAATAAAATGATGAATTACAATTACGTTTACAACCCCTGAGGTTAGGTCTAATTACAATGGATAATGACGATGCGCGCCCTAGTTTCATTAATTACAGTTATACCCCTCGAACTGAAGAAACCTAGGAAACCTTGAGGGGAGTGTTGTGAATACAATATCATCCTCACCGGTAATCTCAAGGTAAAAGACACAGACACATCTATACTTACAAATAATTGCGCCACTGCCCCCACAATTGCGACAAGCTGCTTTTTCTTTGCCATCCAAAGCAATTGCTTTAGAGTCAGAATTGGAAATTCCTATCGAACCCATAGTTGCACATAAACAAGTCATGCACTGACGGCGAGAGATTGCTGTATTAGATCCCTGTTCAATACAAAAAAGAACTTCATTTGAAAAGATTGTAGATATTTATGAGAGACAAGAAATTATTTTGTAATAGATCATGATAATCAGTCACATTAGCAATGCTTAGATTTATATTTTTCCAAAAGTGCAGATAATCATAAATGAAACCATGTCAAGAAATGCTAGAAAAGCTTTAGCAATAAATAGAAGGCTCAATTACAAATAACCCCCTGAGGTTTTCACTTTTGTAACGAAAAACACCCTCAAATAATGGAAAACCGTTGATCCAGACTGTTTTTAATAATTTTCAAAGTTCAACTGTGTTTTTTAAAAAATGCCAAACCTCAGGGTTTTTTTTTCGTAATTATTCCTAAATAGAAATGTATGAAAGATGGGCAAACCTCTGGTTTGATGAGTTCTAACGAGTGATCATTACTACCAGAAGAGGAGGTATTATCCTCCAAATTGGATCTAACTTGCAACCTGTTGGGCTTCAAATTGGCAGCTACAAAATGAGCAAATAAAATCAAAATTACTCACTTTAAGCATAATTAAACAATAGGATAGCTCTCATAGGTAATCATGCAAAAATGTACTTTAATATTTATTCTTTTCATCCTGTTCATTTTCCAAATACGTATATTGCAATTTAACTGTAAACACAAGGCAAAGCTACTTAAATCACAATATCAGAAGGAAAAATTTTGTTTTTTCTTATCTTCAAATGCATTTTTTCACAGGTGCATGGAAAACTGAATTAAACAAAATAATCAAAACCCCATAAACTATCACATGATTTATTTACAGTATGAAGCTTCAAGAAAGAGCCTTGGCCAACCATATCTTATCTTCAGATACGAAGGCCCTTTTTTCTTCAGAGTTCTAGACAACAATTATTACGAATAGATCGATTAATCATCCATATGGGTTCCCATAAAGATTGAAATTTTATTCTCTTTTTACAAGATAAACAGCTGGGACATGAGAATTTTCTTGTGCCCCGAGCAAAGAGCGAACACTTACAGAGCTTTGAGGAAGGCTTGGAATGTTGCACAGAGAATCTGGAAATAGCTGAGGGTGATTGTCCAGAGAGATGAGAAGCCATCTCTCTCTCTCAGTGTGTGGAACTGTGTGTTTTGTGAAGGAGATCAGTTTTCTGCGTGTGGTCGCAGTAATCGAAACAGAAGTAGATTTTTTATGAAAATTTGTTAGCAGTAATCCACGTTGAACATCTTGTTCTTATACTTCATAATAATTTATTATATAATAATACTTGTTTGGGTTCCGAAATATGTTGAGAATTAGTACAAAAACAAATTAACTCTTTTTGTCAATAGTAAAATATGAAGCTAAAAATAAAATTCCACAATCATAGCTAAGTAATTAATTTCGAGAATTGTTATTTACACTTCAAATTTTATGTAAATGACAATAATATCCCTCATTTTTTAATATATACTTATTCATTCTTTTATTATTTTGTGAAGATTTGAATTAAACACTCAATTTTTATATAAGAATTTTCACTCCTCTAAAAAAAAAAGAAAAAGGACAAGAAAGGGAAAAAGAGGAAAGTTCTAAAGAAGCAAAAGGCATGAGGGCCTCAGAGATAGATGAGGAGTTAATTACGTAATTGGCCCATTAATTAAACAAATTACCTGGGCTGCCCATTCAATAAAATCCATAAACTATGTTAGCATTGAGTGGCAACTGGATAGTAGCCCATCTGATAATGTACCTAAAAAAATAAAAATAATAATAATACATCGAGCTATACCAAATTAACAATTTCATTATGGATTACTAAGTGCAGTCCATGTTCTAAGTCATAATTAGATTAATCTATAAGTTAATTTAGCCTTTTCTTTCCCCACTTGTTGTGGTGAATCATAATCCAAGAAGATTATGCACTTTAAAAAAAATCTATGTTATTATATGAGGACAAAGAATCTTGGAGGATAATGGTAGCTGCATCATATCATTGTATGTTTTCCAAGTTTTTCTATTCAATAATGCATCTACAGATATGGTTGCCTTTATAGGTGGGATCGCTATGTTTAACCTACCTGCAAAAATATTTTGATCATATATATACGCATAATGTCAAACTATAAACCAAAGATTTCAACTAATTAAAGTGAGAAAGGTAAGAGTTTGAATTTTTGTGGTTCTGTTGAATAGATTGTGAAGAAGATTATTTCCAATGTCTTGATTATTAGGTAAATACAGAAATCGTCTAAATTTGGCAGTTTATTACTGTACTGTACATCTTATCTCTTTTAATAATCAAATTGTAAAATGATATATTCATATTATAAAGAAAAAAGAAATTAAAAAATGATATAAAAATTACTAGTATGAACACGTATCTGTGAAGGTCCACATGGAAAAAAGTGTATGACGATGCAAGGGCAAGCATGAGAATTGAGAAAGAGTATACGCATATGCTGCCAACATATCCATTAATATACGTGTTTCTCTGCTCAAATTCATTTACCCACATTTTTTGCTTGCGCTTTCGGTCCTCAAGTCTTCAAGGTACAGCAATTTTTTAATTTTTTTTAACAAATTCTATTTTATTTTCTATACTTGCCGTCTAATCTTGGCTTTCCTTTTATCCATTTCTTCACGTTCAATCCATTTTCCGTTTCGAAATTCTTCTTCTAATCACATGAATGTGAAGTGGGTTTTCTCCTTTGTGTTTTCTTTACCAGTTTTTTGCTGAATTATTCATTATCTTTCCTTTTTTAATTTCTGGGGTGGAGGAGAGAGAAAGTTTTAATTTCCGGGAGAGAGAGAGAGAGAGAGAGAGAGAGAGAGAGAGAGGAGATGGGGAGAGTGTTTGAGGTGACTCTTGAAGGCAAGATCTATACTTGCAAGCACTGTGGAACTCATCTTGCTCTCAGTGAAGACGTCGTCTCGAAGGTTCATCATTTTCCTCTCAGTTTTTATGAGAAAGATTCTATTTTCATCTTGTATTGATGTAAAAATCTTTAATTTTGGAACTAAAAACTAAATCTTTTCGTCTTGTTTTATGATTGTCATACGGGAATGATCGGTTCTTGTTGCCTGTTCTTCTTTTTTATTGACTTGATATACAGATTTCGGAGTTGTGATTGTGAAAACATTGGTATTTTGATTATGATAATGATATAGTTTTGGTTCATAGTTGACTTTATATATCAATGATCATGGTTAATGATTTCCTCGTGTACTAATGACTAAATATATGAAATAGCCCTTTGTGGTTAAGATGCATTGAGACCTTTTATCTTGTAATAGAGGGTTGTGATTTTTCTTTTCTTCATATTGATTTATACTTGCATAAAGGTGTGGTAAATGTAATTTGATTGCTGGTGATAAATTGATAACGCAAAGATAATTTTGCTTTTGTTCGTATTTGTCGCTTACTTGCTTAGAGGAAATTGAAGGAATATATTTTGGAATAAAAAAGAAATTTTGAACTGCCGACGATTGTTTCCTCTGATGTGCTACTTCAGAAGTTGAATTAAAGAAATAGTTTCAGTTTCAGAGATTCTGAATGAAAACACCATCTTACACACACACACAGAAAGAGAGAAGATGAAAACCATATATTTCATTGGAAAGTTGAAGAAGTCTAATTTTCTATTTTTAATAAGTTTTATGACTTAGAATATTGAAAATGTGAAGGTTGGAACTCTGAAATGTGCTACTTTTACTTGTCAGAATAATTTTCAACAATTGTCAGACACATTGTTTGTTTGACTCGTTGATATTTTTGTTGTCGTTTGGTTACAGTCTTTTCACTGCAGACATGGGAAGGCTTATCTCTTCAGTAAGGTGTAAGTTTTTCTTGTTTATGGTCCTAAGCCGTTTAAAGCCATGAGATGACTTCACATATAATATGTGAATAATTTACTGAAGATACATAGTTTTTGTTCTTTTTCACGGTTCTTCATTAATCTCATCTCAGAAGGTTATGTTCGCTAAAGAAACAAATTCATTTTGAATTCCGTACATTTTTCTTTTCCTTTTCCTTCTTCAGAGTAAATGTAACACTTGGAGAAAAGGAAGAAAGGTTGATGATGACTGGAGCACACGTGGTCGCTGATATCTTCTGCGTTCGATGTAATTCAATTGTTGGATGGAAATATGTAAGGAGAAATATATTTAGCCATTTATATTTTTCAGCAAAAACTACCTACACTCTCCGCCTTAACTATATAAAATTACGGAAATATCCCATCTTGATTTCAAACTTACAGATTCCTTGTAACTTATTTCCACCTTACAGATACACCCTTAGTTTACTGTTACACATTGTTAAATGATGTTATAGTTTAGTAAATTTTCAATAATGTTCTCCATGTTGGATGATCAAAAAGGGGTATTTGTGATTCTGATACTGAGAGGGGAGGTTTGTGTAATTACATATAGTTACAGGGGAGGTCAGTGTAATTTGACCTATCTTTGGACATTTTTAGTTGTAAGTAAATGTCATGCGATTTATCTCCAGGAAACTGCTCATGAGAAGAGTCAGAAGTACAAGGAAGGAAAATCTGTTCTCGAGCGGTATTTGTGCATTTCTATCTCGTTTTTCTTTTTCCAAAATTATAGATATTAATTTGACAATCGTTGCTGCATGATTTTGAGAATGCTCTGTTTCATGTATTTAATAGTTTTAAGATTTCTGGGCCGGATGGAAGTAATTATTGGGTGAGCCATGGAGCACATATTGGAGGAAGTGATGCTGATGATGCTTAATTCACTGAAAAATCCTCCTCAACATCTTCATATTTATCTCTCCAATTGTACATTCTTAAACCTCCTCACATTGTTCTTGAACTGCTGGATTCATCATTCGAAACTCGACATCAGTGTGTTGATCGTTGTACATATTATTTGATTGACATCTGATATATCATTGAAACTATTGTTTGCAGTATCTGAATAATTTTAGATGTTGGTTTGATATATGTATGATGAGCTAATTATTTAGGTTTTTGGGTTCTAAAATATTGATATAATGCTTGAAATATATTGGAATACTCCTACTTATGATCGCACTGACATTGCTAAAAATACTACCGAGCAATGTCGCCGTGTGGCGGATATCGATCTAGTGGTAATTGTTAATGAAGTTAAGGCTCTTCACCCTTGTCAGCGAATGTGTTTAGTAGGGGATCGAATATGAGATTCTTTTCATAAACTTAATATGTTGCCAATTGAGTCATACCATGTTGGTATTCATCCTACTTTATAATTGAGTTACACCAAGTTAGTATCCATCCTACTTTATAATGACCAATTCATAGTAAATGGTCAGATTGGAATGTCATTAAAGCTAAAAAAATGAAAAAGGGAAAAAATGTCCGTAGCTTAACGCCATCAAGGTAAAAGCTCAGCTGGTTCGAAGCATATCACTTAGGGATGAGGTTGCGTGTTCGAATTTCCTCCGAGTCTTCTATCTTGGTGGCAATGTGGTGGGGGTAAACAGCGATCCTGGTTGCTGCCTCCATTGCTTTTTGACATTTTTTGAAATTAATTTTATAAATTTCAAACATTTTTGTGAACAAAATAATATTACTATTGTTTTAAAAATTGTGTGTATAGTAAGATAAAAAACAATAGAAAATTGTAACCTAATTTAATTTACGACATTTAACTACAAATGAATAGTAAGTATAGTTGAATTTTTGTTTATATTATTTAAAAATGTTTCATTTTTCATAGACTTAACTTATATTATATCTTTCCGACTCATCGGTCGTCTATAATGTTGTACCAACACTAACCTATTAGCAATTAATTATGTCCTATTAGGACCCCCAGAAAAAAAAAAGGGCAAATTACACTGGGTCCTGAATTATGTCCAACAAAGGAAAACAGAAGGCGGCTTATTATTCCAAAGCGAAATACAGTCTGGAACTCGTTAATCTCAAGTTTGCAACAGATACAATACAATGCAGATTGCAGAAGCACCGTTTTCAATTCTCATATTTCATGAAACTTTTTCAAGAAAGAAAATCTAACTCTGTCTGTCTCTCAATAGACAACAAATCTGACACAAAACAGGGACTTGATGAACAAAAAAATGAAAATCAGTGGGAAATTCATCCAAGAGAGTAAACCATTTGCTGAGAAAGCTCTTTGCCCACAACTTTAACATACCTTTGTATCTGAGTTTCCACATACGTCCTCTGACTGGGTTCAAATGCGTGTCGTAAATCCTTCAAAAACAAAGGTTAAAAAGGTCACTAAAAGAAGTACTTTTGTGCTTTCTGCTTGCTTTTTTCAGCACTTTGTGAGTGTTTGGAAAACAAACTTCCGCTTATTTCAAGTAAAAATAAGCTAGACGCTGGGAGGCACTCACAGACCAACTTTTAGCTACTAGGTTATTTTCGTAAATAAGTGGAAGTTCATTAAGAGTAACAAAAGTGCTTTTCAACTTTTTCCTCCCAACACTCAGCTACCTTTTTTTTTTTTGTCCAAACACTAATCACCTTTACTAGTCCCGACTTTTTTCACCTTTAGCTTCTCCAAAACCAAAAGTTCTTGCAAACACCCACCATGAAAACAAATGTTCCATCTAGGCATTAATAGTTTCCTTGGAAAAGTGGCGCCACTATTTTTATTTGTGAATTTCCGTGCAAACTTATGTTTTTGTTTACTACATAATACAAAATGGGTAGAACAAATTAAGAAAGTAAACAAAAATTCTACATACCTTGTATCTCCGACGAGTTGCTTTCACTCCAATCAAAACATTATTGAGGTCCACATCTTCTAAGCCCACACCAGTTTCTGAGTCTAATTCATTATCAGACGAATCTGAGTCAAGTTCAGCCATCTCATCATCATCATCTACGAAAACATCATGTGAGGGCTCTTGGGCCAAGTCATTTTGTTGCTCTTCCATATGGCTATCAACAACATTCAGTGGCAATGACTCTCCATTTTGTACAGTGGCAATATCCGATAAAACCACATATTTTTTTCTGTCCAGAGACGGCTTTGCCAAATCACATGAAACCCATCTGGGTAAATAGTATAATTCAGGTCAGACAGAGCTTTATCATATTTAAAAAGATTGAGCTTGAAAGCTTTGGGGTGAATTATAGGTAGACCCCCTGAGGTTTGGGAAATTACATGTACACCCCTACAGCCCCTGAGTTTTGAACTTGTTTTACAGTTGAGTCAAGATGTTAATTTTTTTAAGCCGAAATTGCTAATGTCATTTAGTGAAAATTCTATTTTACCCTCATAAGTATACGCCAAGCAACAAGGCAAAATAAGGCTTTCACTAAAAAGTTAGATGACGTCAACTGTTAATGTAACTACCCAGACCTCAAGCAGTCTTGCTATAATTAATCTTTTTTTAAATTTATAAAAATGTAATGGTACAACGGAAATTCACAATGTCCTTTAGGGTTTCTAACTTCAGTTAGTTTGAGAGGGTGTACATGTAATTTTCACAACCTCAGGGATACTGGCTGCATTTAGGCCGAACCTCAGAGGTCTAGTTTTAACTAACCCAAAATTTATTTTCAAAACTCGCTTATTCTAGATATATTTTATGCATAGATAAAAACATAAAATTAGTAAAACTTACTGGTAACGAAGTGGGCAGAGAAGCTCAGATGGTCGATATGCAGCTTTGTATCTCATCTTTCTGCAGGAATGAATGTAATAGCCAAGATAATAGTACTGGAGACTTGGGCAATGTACTTGGTTCTCACTAACCCACTTAATTTCTTGTAAAGCTGAATATTTTCCAAGTGACAAAAAGGCAAGATCAGGATCCCAGAATAAATATTTGCTTGATAAACACTTTGGCAGTATATCAATTACACCAACTGCAATTAGCTTCCCATCTACCAAATACTGCTGATGGAAAGAGCCAAAGCCACAAGGAGGAACTGTACCATCATCATTTGGGGGAATATATACTAAAGGAGTGTCAATCAAGAATCTCTTGTATGAACTCTCAGTGACATGATCAGGTGTGTCATTATGCACTCTAATTTGATATTTCCTATATAAAGCGTATTCTTCACCATCAAAGCTAGACCTTTTCAACCGAAACTCTAATTTCTTTAACTGCCTGTTACTACAAATGCTTGTTGTGGTCGAAGTTTTGGATATTGTACATTTTCCAACTTCAATTAAATCTGCTTGCTTCATAGCAGAGTAGAAGTTTATGTGTCCATTGCAAGCTCTGACTGATAAAGAACAGGATTCTGGCAGTTGCTTTAAATGGCTTGCCAAAACTTCAGCAATTATCTTAGGAGAAAGCTCAGATGATTCATCTTTCTTTAATCGTCTTAGAGAAGCTGCAATCTGGAAAGCAATATTGCAGGAGAATACGAGTTCCTCTGAGTTTTCTGCCTGTAACTTTCTTTTAGATGGTGCAACTTTTTTGATGGATGCCTTTGGGAATTGGATGTCAGGGGAAAACTCCCCACTTTTCATGCATAGTTGCACTGTGTTATCAATCTGATCTGACAAGGACTGCATAAACTGATCGGCTTTGTCCTTACCATTGCAATCAACAGCTGAGGACTCCATTACTAAAGAATTTGTTTCCATATTCTTATGTGTAGTGCTGGACGATTCCCCAGAGGTATTTAGTTCATCATTTAATGTCTCTGTTTTTTTGGCATCTAATGTGCCATCAAGAAACCTGCGCAATCAATCCTGCACTTAGTATGTTGCTTATTGAGATTCAGTACATAAACACTAAAAATGAAGGCTATTCAGTTTGCGCAATCAATCCTGCACTTAGTATGTTGCTTATTGAGATTCAGTACATAAACACTAAAAATGAAGGCTATTCAGTTTGCAGCATATTAATCATTGACAATGGTGATTAGAGGATCACTTACTCTGTCATGCATCAATAGAAAGGAAGTCAGATAGAAATCTCAAATGCCCATCACATACAGAATTTCATGAGCATTGTTGCCAATATTCTACTTCATGTGCAGCAGAGGTGTGCAAACTACGTGACAACTCCAAACAGTATGATGGGGTTAAAACTATTACCTTTGCATCCTTTTAGACACTCGAACTTGCTCTTTTGAAGGAACAAAGTCACCAGCTTTGAGGCGAATAGTATACGAGGGGCAGCATGTTCTCTCCATGTCAGGTTTGTACAAGAAACAGCCAGATCTTCGCCAGCCTCTGTCAAGGAGAGCTACACAGAAGAAAATTATGAGAAAACTCATCCTCATCTACTTACTGAATTGGCAAAATCAAAATAAAGCATAACAAAATTAGCCAAAAATATATTACTGTTAAGCAAAGGAAGCTCTAAGTAAACATGAGGAAATGAAGCTAGAATACCAACCTTGATAGTCATCAACCGTCAAACTATGTGCCCATAGCCCTGAAATAGAAAATTATGGAAATTCAGAAAGTATATACATGTCGTGTTTTCAAATCTATTTGGGAGAATAATTGGATGATCAACCTTAGAACTTAGAAGCGTAATAAACAGGTGATTGCCCTGAATTTAGTGGTCGAATGCGAGTGAGTTCAACAAAATTTAAGATTAGAATCATAATGGCAAACTGCATTTACATTACTACTCATTCGTGCTTGATTGATACAATTGTCATTTCCAAGTGGCATAGCTTACCGGCTCAATGCTAGCATAACCAGAGGTCTCGGGTTCGAGTCTCTGGGATTGCAGCTGACATTGGTAGGGAGAGCTCTAGAACCAAAAAAAAAAAGTGTAATTTCACAGCAGTTTTAAGAAACTTCTATGAAAGTTATTATCAATAAACAAAGTTCTATTGAGATCACCTACTGTAGAAAGAAAATAAAAGAAACCACAACAGAACACGGAAACTGACCATCCAATCACACAATTGAATCTCAAATCAGCTTTTTTTTGAAGGAGAATCACTAATTAGCTTATTCCAAAGCATGTGTATAATTGCTAAACTGATAATCAGTCGACTTACGACCATCGTAGACCATAAACAATTTGTAAAGCTATGAGCAATAGAGACACTAACCATGAGACATACTGGTCCGCGCACCAGATTTACAGTAACCACAGGTGCTTTTCCGGCGGCCGACGTCCACCACCACGCTTTCGCCTCTCCCACCATTTCCGCCACCGCCGCTGGTACTAGCTTCGCTTCTCATCTTCTTCGCCTCCGCCATCACCCGAGCCGATCTTCACTGTCCGATTTTAAGATTAATACTTCAATTTTGATGACGACAGGTGTTAGCTTATACCCACGGAATAAACTGAAAGCCAATTTGCTTTGCTTTCTGCTTTTCTTCATTCTTTTTTTTTTTATAATTTAATTAAATTAAATTATGGAATATTGGAATTCTATCAATTGGTTAATTTTTTTTTAATTATTAATTCAGGAAATCCTAATCCAAATCAGAATTTAGTCATATTTAACACTCCTTATCTCTCCTAATGAATGCGTTTAATAGGAATCAAATCTACCCTCCCAATGAATGTATTGACAATTCAACTATACCACGTTGGTATCAATTGGCCAATGGTCGCAACGTCGCACGTAGTTTTGTGAAATAGGTGAACTGGAACCGTTGAAGAAAATGCTATTAGTGATGAAAATATGTTGTAATTTGATATAATAATATTGTAGACAAATATCTGTATAAACTTCCATATATTAGTGGGCTTAGCTCCTAAACAAGGAAGTGAAGGAACACAGCAATATTGGGTCACGTGTATGGCGAAAGGCCCGTCTGTTTCAAACGAACTATAATCACAAATAAGGCCTCCAATCAGAGGCCCAAACTGGAAATAATCCCACTAAAAAAAAATCAGCATAATAAAAACACGAAAGCTAGCATTCAAAAAATGTATCCTTTATCCATTGCAAGTTTCTGTTGGCATCTCTCATGCTCATCCTGTCTTGTGGTAGTCCGTGAGAACATGATACTCCAATTTGAATGATTAATAACAAACACTGCTTAATTTTCTCTTCTTCACCTAGCTTCAAATGTAGCAGAGTTGGATCAATAATATCAGTTATAACATTGTTTGACACTGCAGTTTTTGCATAATTGTGAATGTTCAATTCGTCTTTGAACAAGTCATCTGTAGGTCTTTTTCCTGTAAACATCTCCAAAAGAAGTATACCGAAACTGTATACGTCTCCCCATACAGATGCCGGCCCTCCCAAACCGTATTCTGTGAAAAAGAATAATTAAAACAATTTTATATAAAAAAAAAAAAAAACTCAAAGATCGATGAATGCAAACTAAGACTCAATGAATTGTATTTCTTTTTTTGGATTAGTTCATTTCTGCAAGATAAAGGAATCAAAGATAATAGATAATTAAGCAAGCAAGAAATATTGTTTCATATTAGGTAAGTGAATTGATAGTTTAAGCTTTTGAATTAGAATAAAGATTAAGTAGCTTTCTAATAGGTCATACAGTTAGCGCTTAGCCCATTACATTAACATGAAGATATTACCTATGCATATATAATTTTATTTGTTTATGTTTGTGATTATGAAATTAGTGGTAAACTTACAACCTGCTTCTATGCATATAAAACCAAAATTAGGGTTTATTACATCAGGACCCCCTTTGAAATAGAGAAATTACATCTTGTAACCCTGAGCTAGTCAAAATTTCCAGAGATCCACCCCAAAATATGTAATTACAAAAAACCCCAAATCGATCTGTACCCGGCCCAAACAGCCATGTGAAGACAGTTTTACCCTTTTGCCTAATAAGACCATTATTTATTCCAGGGGATGCCCTTTGTAACTTTGTAAACAAGGGAGATGTTTGTAATATATTGTACTGGCAGGGGTATATTTGCAATGTTTAGTGTGACCCTCTGTAATTTTGTAAACTGACAAGGGAGGTGTATATTTTCATAACCAAAACCTGAGGGGGATTAATGGGATTTCACAGCTAACCCAGTCGGATCCGAGCCGGATTGGGTAACTCCAGTAATTACATACATTGCGGGTGGGTATCTGGTAATTTTGACTAACTTATGGGTACAAAATACAAATTGTAATATAACCAAAAAAAAAATACAAATTGTAATTTCCCTGTTACAGAGGGGGCCCAAATGTTAATTACCATAAAAATTAACAAATAAATACCATACCTGGAGCAACATAACCAATAGATCCTCGAATCCCGATCGAACTATTTTGAGCTCGTGCACGTTCATCTGTGCGCTTCCTCAAGAACTTCGCTAATCCAAAATCACCCAAATGTGCACACAAATCATCATCAAGAAGAACATTACCCGGTTTGAGATCACAATGAGCCATTGGAGTGGGACAAAAGTAATGCAAATACTCCAATGCAGAAGCCACATCGATTGCAATGTTCAACCTTTGAAGAACATTAACATTATCAACTTCCTTCATCTCACTCGAATGCAACAATCGATCCAAAGATCCATTTGGCATGTATTCAAGAACAATCGCCTTGAAATCCCGCCCTTCAGAATCCAAAACCGAACAACAACCCAGAATTTTCACAAGGTTTCTATGCTTGATATTGCTCAAAGCTTCACATTCCGCCATGTAAACTTTGGAAGTTTTCTTTTCTTGAAGATTGAGTACTTTCACAGCTATACATTTCCCATTTTCAGAGAATTCACCTTTGTAGACCTTAGCAAAACTGCCCGTGCCCACCAAATTATCAGTTGAAAATCCACTTGTTGCCTTTTCGAGTTCTCCATATGAATAATTTGACTTCCAGTTATCCGATGAAGGGAAAGTTGTTGAACTTTTCTTCCTTGATCTTCTCAGCATTAAAGTAATAGCAACATATAAGAGTAAAGCAGATCCCAAAGCACCACATACTGTTGCAATCACTATTTTGATATAAGATTTATTCCCTCGTCCCACTTTCTCATTATTACAAACAGGTAGTTCAAGTACAATATTACCTCCACAAAGTCTACTGTTCCCGTTTACTGCAACGGCACTTCTGTTGGCAAATACGCCATTTTTAGGCACTTCGCCTTGGAAATGGTTGTACGAAAGATTCAAGTTTTCAAGAAAAACAAGATCTTGAAAGAAAGATGGTATGTTCCCAGTCAAGTTGTTTTCTGAAAGATCAAAATCCTGAAGGCCCTTTAAAGCACTCAAACTCCAAGGAATCGACCCATTTAAAGAGTTTCTCTGCATGTAGATGTGTTCTAAGCTCAGACATTGGCTTAGGCTGTCAGGAATGCTGCCTGAAAACTCATTATCTGATAAATCCATCTCTTTGAGGTTCACATAATTTCCCACATTAACTAAGTTTCCACTCAGGGAATTACGAGCAAGATTGAGTGAAACCGTTAAGGACGAAAGAGTAAAAACCTCTAACGGAATCGAACCCCTGAGATTATTATCAGATAGATTCAAAAGCTGCAGCTTATTGACATTTCCCAAATTAGCTGGTATCGTATTTTCCAATTTATTCCCATCCAAACGGAGCTCAAACAACTCCGTTAAATTCCCGATGCTCGTCGGAATACTGCCTGAAAACCTGTTCCCGTTCAAATATAACCGTCTCAGATTGATGAGTTTTCCTATATCATCCAAAATGGGCCCCTCGAATTTGTTCCAGCTGACATTGAAAATATTGAGATTAACAAGGTTTGTTATTCCTGGCGGGATCATACCAGACAACTGATTAGCTCCAAGCTGCAGAGTATTCATGGTGAAGGAAAGATTTGCTATGGCGCTGGGCACTGGACCAGAGAAGTAGTTATCGTCGATCCCCAGAAACTGAAGATTGCTGCAATTGATCAACGAATCAATGAACTCCAATCCTAGAGGCTCGTCTCGCCCAAATAAATTCCGGGCGACGACTAGTCTCTGCAAATTCGTAATCCTACCAAAATCAAGCGGAACTCTTCCAACAAACAGATTATCAGGAAGATCAATTATTTCGAGACTAGATACATTAGATAACGAAGGAGGGATCCGTCCCGTGAAACGGTTACTTCCGACGAGAAGCTGCTTCAGATTAGGGAAATTCATCCCAATAGATAGCGGCAAACTCCCGACTAAGTTGTTGAACACCACGGCAAACTGGGTAATTCGCGATAAATTGAAAATTGATGGTGGAATCGTGCCGGAAATGTTATTATTCGTAATTTGAAAGATTTCCAAGTTTACAAGCCTGCCGAGGTCATCGGGGATCGTCCCGCCGAGATAATTTTGCGCGATTGAAAGATTTAAAAGGGAAGTTAGGTTACCCAAAACAGGCGGGATTCCACCTGTCAATCCGTTGGCGGAAATGTGAAGAGCAGTTAGGTTAGGCAAAGTGGCGAGCTCGATCGGAATTTTGCCGGTGAGGTTGTTATAGTTCATATTGATGACGCGAAGCTGAGTGCATTGGCTGAGATTTGCAGGGATTTCGCCATTGAATTGGTTTTGCGTCAGGAGAATAGATTCGAGGCGGATTAATCGGCCAAGTTCTGGTGGGATTTCGCCGGCGAAATTGTTTCCTCTGAGATCGATGATTCGGAGGAAGGTTAAGTTGGCTATGGCGGGAGACAGTGAGCCTCCGAGTTTTTGAGACGGTAAAGATAGTATTGTGACTCGGGGTCGTGTCGAGCTGCATGTGACGCCTCGCCACTCGCAGAAACTCACTGAGTCGTTCCACGAACTCAGTACTTGTAACGGGTCGGTTATTTTGTCCTTGAAGGAAAGTAGAGAAAGCATGTCTGTTGAGTTGTTTAAAAGCTGGGATTTGAAGCTGGGAAATTGCAGAAAGAGGAAGAAAATATGGTAGAAATAGAAAAAAATACATTCTTTTGAGGCCATTTTCTGAAAAAGAAGATGAAGCTTATGCCAGCTTTTAGATTCTTGAATTATTTGAGCAATCAGATTAATATAAGTCGAAAAGCTGGAAGCTTTTGACAAGTTTTGGTTGGTTATGATCGGTTGAACCATACAGAAGCTGGTAGTTTAAGAATCAGGGAATAAACTGCTTAATCAATAGAAGCTGGATATTTCAAGTGTGAACAGATAAATAAAAGTAAAAAGTCCACAGCTTTTTTGAAGTTTGGGATTGTTGAATATTATGCAGAAGACTTGGATGTATGTCATATGGATGGAGATGTAGATACAGTCACTATCTTCTAGTTTTCTGCATTCATAGAATATGCGACTGAAATAAAGCTAATCCTCAGCTCAACTCAAAAGTCTGACTTTTGTTTGTTTAGTCATTAATCTATGTATCAATTTTCTTTCAAGTAGATAATACCAGTGATGACATCTTTTTCTACTACTTGTATTTGCTTCCATGCTCGTGATAATTACACTCACGAGTATCTTGAGATTTCGCCTAATATGCAAAACATATTTGAAGGTTTTGAAAATTACAAAAACATACCCTGTTAATTGGATTTTCATTACACTCTTTAAATAGTTGGACGAGTTTGAAGAAGATCCATTCAATAAAACCTTGTTTATTGTATATTTAAATTGGGTCAAACCAGTAAACTACTAATATCAACTATAGGTACTTAAATTATAATATTTATTTTAAATAGTATAATTTAATCCGTAAGGCCTAAACTACGCCGTTCAATCATAAGTACGAATCTTTGGTCAAGTTTAATTTGCGGGTTTTTCAAAGGATAAATGCTCAAGTTGATAATGTGGACATCCAACTAATTTGAATAAGCCAAATTAGAGGTTAGTTGGAGTCATCGATATTTTACAAATTGAGTGAGCCCACTTTAGTAATCGAATTTAGGTTGAATTATGTCAAGAAATTTACTTTGTATTACCCCATTACATGGTAGAAGATAAATATAAATATTGCGCATAGATGGCATGGAGTTTATTAAAAAAAAATACCTAAACTTTTGGTGTCTAGTCTTATTCCATTGGAAAAAACAAAAACCAGATATTGTAGCAGTTAACTGTTCCTCAACTAATCAGCGTCATTAAATCAAGAGTGAAGTGAACTATAACTCTGTAAAACAGAGTAATCATTGCGATTTAAATAATTAAATTACTAATAGACAAAAAACTACTGCATCATTTTTTGACTATTTCAGAAGGCCCAATTAATTATACGCTAACCACATGCTAATTCAGATTTGGGCCGTGTATAAACATTATGGGCTGGATTGTTTTTTGGTCAAAACATTATGGGCTGGATGCAGCCCCAGTTCATTTTCTATTTCTATTTCTATTTTCTCAACTCAGTTATAATAGCCTCATTATTTCATGGGGACATACATTCTTGATTCTTCCTTTATCTATTTCATTTTCAGGAGAGAAATTCTTATTTCATTTCTGACATCTGATAAATCAAACGTTTTAGTACCCACACCAAAATAAATAAATTATCTTGCAATTAATCCAAATTTGCCAGACTGTCTTGCAATAATTGGTCATCACTTCTGTAAATTCCTATGGCGGTCCAGCGCATCGCTCAAAAAAAAAAAAAGGGGAGGGTTGGGGGGGGGGGGGGGGGGGGGGGGGGGGGGGGGGGGGGGGGAGGAGGGGACAAAAAGAATAAAAAATATGGTTATTATTTGTACTATTAAACATTACCTAAGTCCAAATTTGTGATCCAAAGCACTTTTAAACATAGTGCAAGCTCATATCTAAGCTTGAGCTACAAAGGATTTCAATTAATAATTCGGCCAATAGAAGCCCAAAACATCTTGATCATCTACATAAACACTATTCAAAGGCTTGAAATCGATTCATGTAGCAACTCATCGATCCATGGAGCAACTCACCTGGGGCTGGAAGTTGGAGGGCCTATTTTGAGGTGGGAGGATCTATGCTGAAATCGTTCACAACGTATCTTTTGAGTTAGGCTGCTAGAGGATTTAATGTTGAAATCACTCAAATGTCTTCTGAATTAATGTATTTCCTTTGGATTTTAAGTTTTTATGACTCTAAAACTTATATAGTTTAAGAAATCAATAATCATATCATACTAATCATCTCGATTCACAATCATTGCACATTTAGATGGGTATATTGAAGTAATGGCAACAATAAGGTGAGTCTTGTTCTAAGATTTGACACTAAATTTTAGATAAGATTGGAGCCTTATAATAATTTATTATAAAGTAACTGTTAAAAAATAGAATTTATATTGTTATCATAGTAAAAAAATTATTTTCATTGATGAACACTTTAATTAAAAAGATCCAAAATCGTCAAGTCAACAGAGTAATTAATAAAAATAAAAATATGCGTTATGCAGCTCAATCAGCAGCTTATTTTTCACACCAAAAAAAAAAAAAGCAGCTTATTTCACCGACGAATTAAAAGCGTCCAAACAAACCATAAGTCCTGATTTTTCTCTCAGCTCTCACTCATCTACTTCTCTCTCTCTCATCGATTACTTCGCCCAAACCACCGTCCATGGCGAGCCTATGGCGAGCTGCGATGGAAACGATTCAAGGCGGCCTCGTCGACGACTACGACGGCGTAGAGTTCTGGGGCACTCCTGAGCGCGCCGGCTGGCTCAACAAGCAAGGGGAGTATATCAAGACCTGGCGGCGCCGCTGGTTCATTTTGAAGCAGGGAAAACTCTTCTGGTTCAAGGAATCGAACGTCACCCGCGCCTCCAGGCCACGTGGAGTTATCCCTGTGGCTAATTGCCTCACTGTCAAGGGCGCGGAAGATGTGCTTAATCGTCAATTTGCGTTCGAATTGTCGACTCGGAATGATACGATGTACTTCATCGCTGATTCGGAGAAGGAGAAGGAAGACTGGATTAACTCGATTGGGCGATCCATTGTTCAGCACTCGAGGTCTGTTACTCATGATGAGATCCTCGATTATGATAACCAGAATTAAACTTCACTTTTTGTGGGAGCTTCTAGCGACTCTGTATGTGTAATTCTGTATATGTGGCTTTCAATTTGGGATTTAGGGTTTTGAGGATGGTTTTCAGGGTCTTGGTGGTTTGTAAGTGTAATTTTGATGTTAACTGAATTATGAATGCAAAAGGTGTTATCTTGTTCATGGTTTGATTTGGTGAATCTTCTCCTACGCAAGCCGTTTGAAGTTTGCAGTTTTTTCTTCTTGAAAAATTGAATTCCCTTTTTTGGAAAAACTTTATCACTAAGACATATATCCTAATGTTTTACATGTTAGTTATCTTAACACTAGGATGTAAAAGGGTATTTTACACGTTTTATTAATACTAAAAAGTAATTCAAATACTAAGCAAATCATGGCAGTTAAGTATACATATGGAGCTCAATGGCCAATGGCCCAATACATGGAAGAAATTCCGGGCAAAACCCCACATCATCTACTATCAAACTTTTCACATTTGAAGGATTCAAGATCTTATCCAAAGCTCTTGATTTATTATTCTACCTTCAAGTTTGTCAACCTCTAAACACTGATTTGAGCATTACAGGGTTGTCGTTGGAGTTTTTTCCGCCCTTTAAACTTTAGTATTTTAAACATTAACAGTCATCTATAAAATCTCTAAATTATGAAGACGTCGTTTCATGCCATAGTGAGAATTTCTTCGCCAGATTATGGCATTGCATTTGAATCTGGACTCACTGAGTTCCAGTTTTTCTTACTATCTAGCTCTTCAAATTACAAGCATGTAACTGGGAAGAAACAACTGATCATCGACTGATTCACACCCAAGTACTAAAATTTTAGCATACTGCTTCGAACTATCTAAAAACCAATGTGTAAAAGTGCAGTAAAACTGGTTCCTCATAGTGATTACGAAGTAATTTCTAGTTTATATATTTATGTTGATATTAGCTTTACCAACATGGAAACCTTATAATAACAGCATCAAGATATTTAAAAATTCTAAACCAAACAAACAATATTCTCATTGGTACTGAATTCTCCAATTAACATAAGCTAAAAGAAAATGAAAAACAAGAGATTCCATATGAAAACATTCTTTTTTCACTCAATTCGAAAACAAAGACTCGTCAATCTCAATTTTGACCACCTCCCCATCGTCATACTTATCTTTTCTCGGCGGCAGCGGCGGCGCGTAAACCCTCGGCGGTCCTCTCCCCTTCTTCTTGCTCTTCGGCCTCGCCTACACGCACATCATATCCATAATTAACAAAATCAGTATAGAAAAGTTAGAAATAAAAACAAACTAATAGAAGGAAAAACTCACATTGCCAAAGGAGTGACTGAAACGCTTTCCTCGAGCAGTTTTCCTGTCCCCTCTGCCGCAGTAAACTGAAGAACCGAAAATCAGAAACACATAAAAACACACAGAAACACGCGTGAGTGTGTGCGTCAAAAAGTGCACTTACTGAGAGGGCGCGGCGGCGTTGAGAGGGAGGTGGAGAGTGACGCGGCGGAAGCCGAGAGCGACAAAGGGGCGGAGTTTAGGAAGTTGGATTTGGGGAAGGAGAGAGAAGGGAAGTGGGCGAAGGATTTGGAAGCCATGGGAGGGGCTCCGAGCAAGAGAGAAGCCATTGGGGACGCTGAGAAATGATGAATTTTTGGCCGCTGAAAGTCTGAAATAAGATTATGCTATGGATAAAATGGGGGATTCGAACGACACCGTATGGGGTGCCCAGTCCTGTATTTTTCGCTTGCGACTTCAGAAAAAATTACGAAAGGACCCTCTCATTTTGTATATCTATATTTTCCGCCCCAAAGAATTTGGGAATTTGGGTGATCTTAGTTCTCTTTTTACTCTCTTCAAAAGAGGAAAAGATGTTTGAATAAGAATTATGAAGACATTTGACGATTGGAATTAATATGATAGTAATTAATCAGCTAAAGATTGAAGAAATTAGTTAGATATAACTAAGAAACCGTTTCAAAGAAGAAAAATTAAAAACTAAAAAACAATAACGGGAAAACTCATAAAATCTGTTGGATGATACTTCTTTACCATAGTCTGTTGTTGGATGTAGCAAGTGAGCAACTAGAGAAATTAATTTTTACCATCAGAACACTACATAATTTAATATTTTTTCTTCTAATTTTGTTTTCTTGACAAATCACTCTCACAATATGCGTTTTTTATACTTTGTTATTTATATAGTTTCGACCACCAAAAAATCACTCACGTGAACAGCCATTCAAAGCTACGTAATTAGCCGTTCACATAAACCGTTTCAATATTTGATTCTCGTATTTTCGCTTCAGTCATAGTTCATGAGGAAACTGTTTTTTAATCCAACCACGTTAACTAAAAACACTAAATTTTGTAGCAATTTTTTTTTCATGGTGGCAAACAAAAAGATTCGGGCATATAAGCAGCCCGATGGATTCTGATACAACGTCATCACCAACTGTTAAAATCATATGAAAATGGGACAGAGGAGAAATTACAAAAATCAACATACAAATTGAAAACAGAATTACCAATTACCACCTAATTGTCATGCTAGACGTTTTGTCAAGTCTCCTCATTGAGACCATAAACACAGTCTCCTGGTACAAGTTAGTCTCAAACCCATCCTCAAATGACGAAGTTGAAGTTACCCATAGCCACCAGTCAAACTTCCCATTTCCAGTCACTTAGGCTTAAGAACACCACACTTTTCACATCCCCAGAGCAAAATTGTGAAAAGATGGATTAGTTATAAATATAGTTTCAATTTCCGAATTAGTATATTCGGTTGAGAATCAAACACCCAACGAGGCACTAATTTGGGTTTTGGAACAAGACTCCATTCGGGGGCACTAATTCAGGTTTTGGAAGTTGGATTGGTTTAGACTCGTTGATCTTAGGTACTGTCCGCTGTTCAGAACTTTTATTCACGAAAGCGGACTCAGCTAAATCAATGGCTCTAGCAAGACCAGTAGCTTTGCATTCACACTCTAGTTGCTCATCTTCCGGAAGACTATCGGCTACAATTCCAGCTCCAGCTTGGAGATGGGCAACCCATTCTTTGCGCTTGTTGCCATCCTTGTAGGAATACATTGTGTCGTAACGAACTCCAGTTGGGAATACCATTGTTCTGAGAGATAATGCGATGTCCATATCACCTCCAAAGGAAATTCCTCCAAACCCACCACTATATGGGCCCCGCCTCGTCCTTTCTAATTCATCAATCAATTCCATAGCCTTCACCTGGATTAATGATTAAGAGAAAAAGTAAGAAAGGGCATATTACGAGACTTTGGGGATGTTTGAAGAAACTTCTGCTTTTGGAGAAGTAGAAGCTAAAGTTGTACAAATTTGTAGTAGTAAGAGTTGGGTGTGTTTGAGATGGAAGTACTGAAAGGACTTTTACTAATAGAAAAAAGCACCTCAAAAGGTAATTCTAGCTTCAAGCTTGAGAGAGAGAGAGAGCGAGGTTACCTTTGGTGCCCCACTAACTGTTCCAACAGGCAGTGCAGCACGAAGTGCATCCCATGCTGTTAAATTATCAAGCAACTCCCCTGTGACCTGTGAGCAAAATCGACTATGAATTGCATAATTTTGTCTCTCCAGTGAACTTCAGATTAAAAAGGTTGAAGTACTTAGGGTCTTCTAGAAAGAAGGTAGAGTTCATACTTCATTGCAAGTGGGGTAAGGAAAAGGAAACAGTATATTCTTAGAATTTTGGTATAACAAATTATCTTCCAAACTAAATTTGATTCAAAACACAATTACAAATTTATTCTTACAGTAGAGCTGATGTGCATCACGTGGGAATATCGTTCAACAGTCATGAGCTTTTCCACATTGACAGAACCAGATTTTGAAACCTATTATAAGAATCCAAATTAAATATAGGCAATTGAATTTATAAGTATATTAAAGAAGAAACTAAATTACAATGTCACAAGCACAAGAAGGAGAAAAATAATAATGACACACCAAGCTCACAAATTTTGGCATTAGATTTTTGTGTCAATTTTGTCTTGTTATAGAAGAGTAAAGTCAGCATAGACTATAGAGAAACCTTTCCAACATCGTTTCTGCCCAAATCAACCAGCATAATATGTTCGGCACATTGCTTTTCATCTTTTAGCAGCTTCGACTCTAACATCTCATCCTCATAGACTGTCCTCCCTCTTCGAGTAGTCCCAGCCAAGGGTCGATTAACGACCTTTTTCTGTCAATAACAGTAATATTGCAAATATATTGGCCATGCAGAGTGGACAAATAATTTAGATTTAAAAATAAAAAATCAATTAGATTAAACAATGAGAAGCTATGGGTTTACCTTCTTTACTCGAGTCAGAATTTCTGGGCTTGAAGCAACCAGAATGCAACCTCTAGCCTGACATGTAGTGAAAGAGAAACCATTACATCCAGAGTCATCAAGAAAATATAATATCTGATTGATAGAAGCGCGAAACAACCTGCAAGTAACTCATGTATGGACTTGGATTTACAACTCTCAGAGCTCTGTATACTTCAAATGGATCAGCAAATGTTCTTCTTTCAAAGCGTTGGCTTAAGACAATCTGAAAGATGTCCCCTGCCAGAATATGTTCTTTTGCCTGTAAAACAGCTCTCATGTACTCCTCGCTCGTCATGTTGCTTTTGTGTAGATTAAGTCCATAATGATGAGAGTTGTATTCAATACATCCTGGAGATAGCTTTGGCCTAGCAACTCAAGATGAATGGACATATTAGCAAATGCAATGAAATTGTCGAGATTTCCAACATATAGTGAATTTCAAAAGTGAACTCACGGGTCAATGTCTTGCACTTTAGATACTAAGGTTTCCAAGCGTTTCATTCCCTCATCATATGCCTTTTTAGAAGATGAATATTGATCTAACCGCACCCAGTGTATGATGTATGCTTTCTGGAGAAAAATCCCAATTATTTTTCACAGATCTCAATGAAAAAGAAACAAGAATGAAATACTAAGACAAGAAATGCGCACTGTATACCTGCCCAATCATAGAAGAAAAAATAGAAATGAAATTATAAGCATTCAATTTTATTCAAGTACTGGCTGTAGGATATAAGCTCTACTATTATTAACTACTTGTAGGATTTCAGAGAGACAAAAATGAAGGCTAGCAGCCCTAGTTTTTTGTCTGATGGAAAAATATAATGATGAAAGCCCAAACCAAGATCTAATCCATATTCTTTCTCGGTAGCCAAGTATACCTTGTCAACATGATCAAACACAATCACATCATCATACAGTCCCAGATGCATGTCGGCCAGGTTTCTGTCATCTTTTGGTGCACTTGAGAATGGCAGCTTTTTTATCTCCACATAGCGAACTGTATCATATGAGAAAAAACCGACCCATCCACCTGTTGAAGAAAACAATTAGAACCCAGAGAAGATCATAACTAGTTAGGAAGGGTCATAAGTGTTGGATGTCTCCAGATTGCGTTGGAACTTAAAATCAGGTGCGCTGGCAAAAGCAGATTCCCTCTAGTGATTCTGGGAACCTGTAGCTCCAACTTCAATAAAGTAAATTAAATCCACCAGAGATCATGATGTCTAATCAATGGTTTTAAACCATCTCATAAAACAAGTTGTTACTGTATGTGCTGTTATTATTGACTAGAACAATAACCTCTTAAATGACCTGGCGTTGTCAACATCGTTGGTAATTAACCCTAGAATTTATGTTCTTAAACTATTATTGATATGTTCCTCTTTACTTAGGGTGCTTTAGATGTTACCCCCCTTCAACACATGTCCTGTATTCAGGATTCTTATAATCGTAAACATTCCACTACTCATATAACATTTGAGTTTCAAACAGATCTAACAACAGAAATCATGCTTCCATTAGATCTCATGAAAGATTGACCATTAGTCACTATAAGCTAATAAAAGCCATCAAACATTCAAACTTGTTACATTAATAAGCATGAACAAGAGCAGTTTTTATTGACATGAAATTCTCACCACAAAATGCATCTGGAAGGTCTTGGATTAGTTGTGGCCTCCAGCTTTCTGAAATGCTTCTTGGAATAGTCATTGGATCCTCTACAAACTTCTCAGTTACTTGTCCTGAGTCATGATCAAGAATCATAACCTTATTCTCTTTTGCTACGACTTCCATTGCAGGCTGTGCCCCAACCACACTGTAGCGACCCTAAAACAACATAGCAATACAATAGCACTTATGCAACAAATCCAAAGCCATTCTACATGTGGACGCATATGGATGCATCAAAAACAACAAATTAATCACGAGGGAATGTTTCTTCTTACAACAGTTGATGCACGAAAACCAGGCTCTACAGATTCAAATAGGAAGCTAGGAGCCTCTCGATCATCTTCTTTAACCAAGCATCGATAAGCTAGCACTGGGGTCAAGTGATCCGAGAATATGCACTTGTACATCGGAATCACATTTCCATCCTTCGATGCTTCGAGAAATGTCTTCTGATCCACAACTGCATGTAACGAATTGATGAAAAAACAGAGGAAAACAAACAGTTAGTGCAACCATCATCCTTAACCAAATTGCAGCTTAAATCCAACACTAAACCAGCTCATTAAAATAAAAACTTCTCAATGAACTGGAGAACACAAAAATAAAACTGACTGGTTCCAAATTGAATTAAAACTTCCCGACTCACATTGTCTAGGATATCAAAGCAATTGACGCTCTCCATTCTCAACAGATTATACCAACAGCTAATCAATAAAAAAAAATAAAAAAAATTCATAAAGCAGCAGTGTAAGCTGAGATTCACCGACCTAGAGATTTCGAAGCACAGCATTTGATCGCACGAAGCCGGTATGTGGCTAAGGACCTCGAGTTTCTGCCGGAAATACCGGCGACCGATGCCGGAGTTGACCGGTGACTGAATGTAAGAGCTTGCATTTGCATAGCATTCACCTGAGGAAACAGACAAAGACTGAGCTCATGTGTATCTGTGTAAGAGTGAGAGAGAAACGGTGCGCCGAAATGAATGGATGTGATGAATTTATATAGTAAGTAAGCGTGTTAGTTAATTACATTCTGATCCATGAGTATTTATTGAGAGCAGCGTTTTTTAGATGGCGCTTTCAAGTTTCAACCTCCAACGAACTGATTTCGTATTCAATATTTCCCCGGCCTTTATTTTTAATTCTATTTGGATTGGATAAAAAGATCTCTACAATTTTCAAATCAGTACGAATCATTTATAATTTTCACACATATTGGGACGTGGGACAGTTTCGGGTTTACTTAATTTCACAAAATATTGTTTAAGATAGATATTTGTTTATTTTTGTTTTGTTTTTATGTCATAATATATAGATCCATTATTTTAATGTTGAATCAATATTTGAACAAATCATGCAAATACATTTCGAGTCCGTTTGAAAATTTTCAGTACATTTGTTAAGTGGTTGGACGGAATTAGGATATTCATTGGACAAATATGTTTGAGTAATTAAATCAAATTTTAGATTATGTGGATGTAATTATTTCTTTATTTTATAAACTATTTCTATTTAAATTCGCAATTTTTATTTAAGCGTATAATGTACACAAAGATCGCAGACAAATATCTATCTGTCGGATATAGTACCAAAAGATATGCTATATAATTAATTATGTTTGTGCTAAATGCTAAATTTTTCTAAAGTTTCCTACTAAAAGTCCGAATCTAGATTTGATATAAGCTAGATTCAGAGACTTATTCTCAGGCAAAATTCTTTTATAGACGTATGTGCTAATAGAAGATAGCTAGGCCTCTTCTCTGCATCTTATTGCAGTTTGTTTCAGAAATGGTTTTGTTGGAACTTATCACTCCTTTACTGCCTACGAAATTAGCTCGACAGTCGACACGAAATTACAAAATGTTTAACTAATTGTATGCCGTTCGATTTTGCCATTTCATGAATGCCACGTAACACACATTAGGGTCAACTCCCCAACTATTTAGGCCCCTGCCAGTCTACCACCAATCCTGCTGCTCACGCAAAACTAATTTAACATTGCTCCAAGAAGAAATAAAGAACAAAGAATGGATAAGAATGACCATGTCTTGGTTTGGTTGGGGGAAAATGTAATTAGTCAAATCGTCTTAGACAGGAAAAAAGGTAAGATGGAGACAAAAGTTTGGGTCTAGCCAGGATCTGTGCATCCTAGAAAATAGGCGAGCTAACCGGTGCACAATTCCATGAAGACTAATTTTAAACCACAAATAATTATAAATGAACCCAAGATTATGGGAATTTGGATTTAAATTTCAGTAAAAGTGATCCTTTTTTATTATGTTATGAGTGGTTAAATTAACGTTGTTAGTGTCAATGATGTTATGCTAATTTTCATTAGTTATTGTCATGATTATGTATCTTTTACTAGATAAGCTCATGAAAAAGAAATAACTCATCACATGAATCACGAGACAAGGAATTTGGAGTACTCCAATGGAAGGAAAACGGAATAACACTTATGTGGATAATCCCCCAAATTAGAATAATATCACGTTTTTCAAATTTCCTTTTAAAGGATCATGTTTTTCATGGGACTCCTTGATAATGACCTACTAAAAAGTCTAATCTCTTCATTATGAGATAGTGTATTATTAGTTTATTACTCTTATGTCTGTTTCAATCTACATCATTAACCACTAGGCACATATGTACCCCACATCTACACAATAGCTTTCTTTCTTAGCTTAAGATAGCTTGTAGAATAACACGTGGCATAATTTAGCAATTCAAACACTATGCTAACCTAATCAGAGATCTCGAGTTTGAATCTTTAGGAACGCATCTTCCATTGATAGGGAGAGTTTTACGCACCTTCATAGTACATATTGCAAATGTTTTATATATTTTTATATTTTAAAAAATATAAATTAAAACTACTTATTTCGATGCATTATGTTGTATATTCTGTTAATGATTATTTAAAATCTATAAATTAGGGAAATAGATTTTCTGTTTATTTTTCACTAAAACCAAAGTCGGGTTTAATCTAACAAAGACACCCCCACCCTGGGGAATTAACATTTTTCATCCAATAGAAGAAAGAAAATGCAAGATGAAGCTCTTGATTTTCTCCTGAGGTCCAATAATTGCATATAAAAACCAAGACTCATCCCAGAATCCAATATAAACATATATGATATTTACCCATTAGCATTCTTCATAAGAGCAAGATCAGTTGTCAATGTTAGTTGTAGGGATCAACTGCACAAAATCACCATCACCATCCACATCCTCGTCATCATCACTAATCCATCCAAAACACGGTTGGGACCTTCGATTTGTTGGAGTACAGTCTTTAGCTTGGGGAGTGTAGGATGGAGCAAAACCGAGTTGTACTCCTACCTGTCGTCCACCATTGTCAATAGCCTACAAAATAAACGAAAATCGAGGGAGTTTTTTTATGATTTAGCCAAACCTCAGGGGTAGCAAATGTAATTCAATCTACATACATATGGGTAGTATGAAACTTTCTTATTACAAGGAGATCCTTTCACATAAAGGAAAAACTAATATAAACATAGAAAGTTCAGCAGAAAAATCACTGAAACCGTAAGATTTCAGAGAAAGGGAGCTTTTTGGTATTGGCTAAAGTATACTCATTTTCTTTTTTAATGTTGCTAATGCGTACTCATACATATTTACATGTGATATCTAGTGTAAACAACAGAACAAGATTTGATAGTGAAAAACAAAAAGTGCAGATATGACACAGATGTTTCACAATTCACACAATATCTTGTATTTTTCCAGTGAACCTTAACATATATAGGAGATCTTTGAAGAGAAAACAGAGCTTAGAAATAGTGCAATACTAAGTTTACCTGCCACTAACAGAAAATACGACAAATTATAATCAAGCAAACATATCCTCAATCTTGTTCACCACAACGTCTACTCAATTCTTCTTTTTAGTTTAGTAGGCGTATTTAGGTTTTAAAAAAGTCGAAAAGCTGAGTGCTCTTAGGAAAGACAGACAATGGATGAGAACACTGCTACCTTTAAAGGCTTCGGAGTGTTGGGAGTTACCTCAACAATAGCCAAATCCTGGTTCTGAGATTTCTCATGTCCAATATTGACATTTTCATTGTGTTCTGTTTTAAGAATTACCAAATCCTGTTGATGATTATTCTCTAGTCCAATACTGACATATTCACTGTGTGTTTCTGTTTCACGAGAATCTGATGATGGACCTATTTGCTTGTGCTCTTCAGAGACAACCTCTTTGTCACACAATTGATGCACAATTTCTTGTTGATCAGAACTCCCAACTCCACCACCACCTAATTGCAGAGTTTTTGGTTCATGATCGTGTTGAAGTTCTTCCTGATCTTCAAGAATTGTGTCGATGAGCAGCTTATAAGCTGCTTCCTCAATAAAAGCCCAACCATCATCTCCATAAACCTAAGAAATAATAATCAAACAAGTTTCGTTTCACAAAGTAGTACACATTCACACAGAAAACCAGCAATAACAGGAAATATGTAAACTAAACAAGACAAATCCCTTTATAAGAAGTCTATTTCAGGCTCCACAATCTCAGTAACAACAACAAACATTTGGGAACTAAATTAACAAATGTTTTAGTAACGAGCATTAGCCATGAGTGTGAGTGCCTCGACAACATGGTGATCATACCCCACTGCACAATGCACAAACAATTTACATACCTAAGATTCATTAACAAGGACGCGATTCATAAAACTGAAAACATGAAGACAAAAATGAAATATGATCAGTAATCAAAAGCATCCGAAAGAAAAAAAATAAAATCAGAATACCAACTTTCAGAAGTTTTTTCAGACTTCTCCGAACACCATCAGTGGGGAACTCCATAGGTTTCATAGCGTCTAATGCCGCGTCCATTCTCGTCAAACCAACCTGTAGAAACATTAAGGGCTCAAGTTCTTCATCTTATAGAATTTAACTCGTAAAATTTAACCCAGCAAAAACAAGTATCACATAATCCAGTCTAGGTGAAAACCTTTTTACGTCGACCCGTCGGAGCCATCTTCCGATTTCAAGTGATCTCCCCGGAAGAAGCTGAAGAAATATCCGAACAAAAAAAAAAGCAGAAACCCCCAAAACCGAGTGAATTTGATTGTCAACAAGCGGGAAGAAAACGATGACTCTTTACATTTTCCTCGGCAACTTTTAATTTTGGAACAACATACATTTAAGTCGAGATTTTTTGGACAGAGTAAAATGAAAAACAATTTGTAAGCTAGCTAGCTGCGCAGAGTTAAGAGAGAAGACAGCTTTTACTTGCTTACACGCTTTATCCAATTTAAGGAAGGTCACCTTTTTCAGAGGATTTTAATATATTTGAATTTTTTTTAATCTAAACTAGTAACATCCATATTTTGAAATTATACGTATTTTGTTATCTAAATATTTTTTGTATTTACAAATTGTCATCCAAACAATATGATTGTACGAAACTTGCAATTCATCTCTCTTGCGAAATATTCATACGAGCATAATATTGGTTAAATAATTTCGGCAAAATAAAGATTTTTATGTTAATTTTTGATTGGAAAACGACATCTTTTATGAGAATAATAATATTAGTGATGGTATATGGTATTTTGGGTCCAGTCCAAAATAAGAGTAAGCCCAATAAAAAGTTTTGATAAGGATTAGATGGATTGTTTTGGACTTAAGCAACTAATAAAGGACATAATTAATCAAAAAGGCCCAACCGGTAATTAAGTCTAAAATACGACTAATTAAAGGGATTTATACTAAAATAAGGTAATTGACTTCTAATTAACTAAGGACACTCGAATAAACCCTAATAAGGATTGAGTTACGATTAAATCTATATAAATAGATCAGAACCCTCATAATTAATTATCAGAAAACCTATAGAATACTCGAAAAATTCTCTCGAAACTCGAAAAATCCTGAATTTATAGAGGAGGACGGCCGAGTACTCCCCTATAAACCCTAACCCTAAAACCGTTAGGATATTACGTAATCACCGCACAATTACGTGATAATCCTAAGATCCCGTCTTATCACTAAAATTCATAAAACGACCTCCGATTATTGAGGTGGAAAAATCGAAACCATCAATTAGTAACTCGGATTTGTTGAAATAGTTGGTGATTAGGGATGTAGTGATGAATTATTTTTGAAACATTCGATTGGACGGTAAGGATGTTGTTTTATGAAATTGATTCATGATTTATTTTTAAGAAAATAGAGCATGTAAAATTATATTTTTCTTACCGCACGACATGATGTTCATGCCGAATATTCCACTAAAAATTCTGCTAGTGATATTGAAATGCATTCTTCATTCTTTTTGGGTTCTTTTTTTTAAAAAAAAATTGCTTGGATGGTAACATATAACATAAGGAAATTTTGGATGATAAAATGCGAAAAAAGTCACACAATTTGGATGACAAATAAATATTTTTTCTTTTTTTTAGTACTGTCCATAATTTATTGAAAAATAATTAGTATTTATATTAGCATTTTCCTTTCAAAATTTATATACACCAACACATATATAAAACTTTGTGTCAATATTATTTCATTTCTCCCCATTTCATCGGCATTTTACTTAATGTAAGTAGTAGATCAGAACTATCGATATTAAAAAATGTACAAATCCAGTGCAATATATATATATATATATATATATATATATATATATATATATATATATATATATATATATATATATATATATATATATATTACAAACTATTGCAATTGATTTACAAGTCATTACCATCCATCACAAGGCAGAAATAGGTTCCCCTCTTGTTAAATTGTGCTAAAAATTGTTTTATCATTATTGCAGTCCACACATAAAATTATCATAATAAATTTTCCAGTTGTCAAAAATCAATCAAAACAAGCTTTAATTTTTAAAAGCAAGGAGTGTTACCATTCACTAACTAAATCAAATCTCTCCATAATAATTGTGACTATAATCGAGAACAACTTTGAACTACAATTGAAGAAGTAGACCTCAAACAACAAATTTCAACAAGAAATCAGTGGTTGGAACTTGGAAGTATACAAAAACCAAAACTTTGATCATATATACAAAACCAACACTAAACCTCTCAACCATAGAGTATGAGCAGCTGTGATTTCAAACATGCCAATAATATGGGATAGATTTATAACCAAAATAGCTGATCGAGCAAATGTAGCTCTCAATGCCCGCGAATCAAGCGACAAAAACGAGGAATATAACCAGAAACAAGATTAGAACGAGAAATATTTTGATCATGAGCCACCTGTTGGACGATATTCTATTCAAGTATTTCAACAGGGCGTTGCTAGCACCTTCGACATTTGACAGTGATTCATCCATGTTGTCATCAATCCTAAATCCAGAAAACTGAGTTCAGAAAGAAGCTAAAAAGAAAAGCAAAAACTAAAAGGGCGAATTACATTTACTACCCCTGAATGAAATGTCATGGGTTTTTTTGTATTCAATGAAAACTGGGGGAGTTTTTGTAATCTGGCCAAACCTCAGGGGTAGCAAATGTAATTTCCCAAACTAAATAGGTAAAACAGAAGAGTAAAATACTACCTGATAGCCAGCTCTCCTTGGTGAGCAACCATTGTAGCCAGATGTGTGAAAATCCCACTGAGTTCTGAAATTGTAGATTCCACATTTTGAAGAGCAACTGTTCGACTTTGAGCCATGCTCTCTTGCCTTGGAACCGTTTGCTGCAACATGGATGCTTCCATTTGGGGGGATGGATTGACATCCGTTGCCATTCTTCGTCTACATACAGAAAATTTATGTTAAGGAGTAAATGAAGGAACTACATAGCATAAGAAGTATGGTATATTTACAGATCACTAAATCTAGTTGAAGAGCAACAAAATTCAAAATTGATTTGAGTTAGCCAAGAATAGTTTTAGTGAGGATCAAATCACATATGAAAGGTTAAAAACAGCATTGTACTCCTTCTCCATGACTTGATCTGTAGAAGTTAAAAGGTAAGAATATTTGAACGAGAGATACAATAATTAGACGGGGAGCCCCTACAAAATTGAGAGTTTTGATGTTTTTTTTTTGAAGAATTGAGAGTTTGATGTTGAATAGCCATATTGAGTCCAACGCATGTTAGTTCCCCAGCAACTGAGTTCAAGTTAACAGCTTTTCTAATTGTTACATGTGATGTTCGTATAGCTGTTAAAATCAGAATCTAGTGGAATATTCTACACAGTGAGTTTCATTCTAAAGAAAAAGACGAGTATTTCAAACTAGATTTTTTTATATTCAATTAGGGGTGGGGGGTGAAAGTTGGATGTGCGGAATGTTTGGATGAGTGTAGTGGCAATAAAGAAAAAAAAATAGTCATTAAATGCAGATGAGAAAAATAAAAATCATATAATATATATGTGCATATTTTGCTCAAGATTAGTGCTGAAAAGTCACAGCATCACGTGCAGAACGTACCTTAATTGGTTGCCAACCTGAACCCCATTTCCTATTGATCTGATATGAGGAGAGTAGAGGAAAAAAAAAATGTTTAGAGATGATATATATCTATAAAACTGGAACATAGTGTGTCTGTCTCCGGAAAGAACTACACAATTAGTTCCCAGAAGTAAACAATAATATTGAATGCAAGAATGGCACTTTACAGGATTAGATTTGACTTTTAATTCAGTAAGTTACGGGAATAACAAACCAAGCAAGCAAGCAACTCGTAAAGGAAGAATATTTACAAAAAGAACAGAAAAGGGAAAAAAGTGGGGGAAATTATATCAATTAAGCAAGCTGAAGCAAAAAGTTCAAAAAAGAAATCAAAGCAATACATAACCAGCCAGAGTACATGCTGTTTAATGTCACAACTATCTTCTTTTATAATATATCATCTAAAAGATACACTAAAGTGAACGTACACTGACGTTTCCCCAGCTGAATTAGATGAGCTTGACCAAGGGGGTGGTTCCACCAGAGAACTAGGTGGCTGCTTTAAAGGGTTCTCTCTCGAGACAACTGTGGAAAATATCTGTTTCCGGTTCTCATGAGCTTTGATATTCTGCGGAAAGATGAGGTTGATTAGGAAGAAAATGACAGTAAGTTCTACTCGTCAAACCAAGAAAAAGGTCGCGGCTATAGGAAATGTACCTTTGTTCTAGTGGTCAGGACATCTTGGAATTGCTTAGTCACATTCATAAGTCTGTTCTTCAAATCATCACAAACAGCAGTCAAATGAACAACTCTGTCACCTGAATGGTTTCCCTCAGCAATCTCCATGTTTTGGAGGGTTTGAATATCAGAAATAGCCATATTAAGGGCAGTGATATCATTCTTAATCAAGAGAGTAAGTTCTTCATTTTCCTTGCTCCGATCATCAAAAATAGATGACCTTTTGGTTACTGTGCATCCATGAGAATAGGTATTAAAAACCTGACGACAGCATGATAAAACTAACAGATTAAAATATCTATGTATCTCTAAGAAGGTCTTTCAAGGGAGTCAATTAGCAATTTAGGAAGCCTAATCGTGACTGTGAGTAAGCATGACACTACCTAAACTGAAAGACACGATTAACTGGAGGAGTTGGGGTGAGCCAGGATCAGATTCTAATTCAGTAGCATATTTAATTGCTGACAGTCCCCATTTCTGTCTGAGAGGATAAAAAATCCTAAACCCTTTTGTCTTATATCAAATGGCTGAGAAAGGCACTATGGCTGTCATACATGACATCTGTTCTTCAGTAAATCAAAATCATCTTCTATTTTCTCCCAGAACCGATTGCAAGTCCAGTCAACACCAAATCTAGCTCACATCACATCGAACTCCGTCATTTCAAGTCTTCTTGCAAACAATTACATCTAATCTGAGTACTCTGGCAATTGATCAACTATATTTAATCACAAGAAGACATTATTTAGAAGAGTAAGGGAAGCTTACGGTTGGATAGACGGTCAATTTTCTGCGAGGTTTGGTGGATGCGGAGGCCTATTCTGGAAGCATTCTTGTTAAACTCGGATCGATCCGGAGTTAGTGCAATCGGGTTGTCTAATTGAGATTGAGGCGGAGTTACCGTATTTCCTCCGATCCTTCTCAATGTTTTCGATAAAGACACGAACTCCGACGTCCGATCACGAAACGGCGACGCGCCGGCGGCTGCCATGGAAATGTAACGGTGCGAGATTTTGTTTTTTTGCCGGGATACTACCAAATGCTAAAGAAAACGTGTAAATCAACTGGAAAAAGCGCTAGTCGCATCATTTGGTTGTTAGTCGTTTTCAGATATTTGGGCCTCACATTGTGACACCTGTATTATCCCAATACTTGAACATAATAACAGGCCCATTATATGGCAGCCCGAATTCCAGAGAGAAGCCCACAACCATTGATCCAGGTTTCAACCTACTATATAAAACCCCAGCACGCATTTTTCACTTCCACTGGCAGTCTAGGTTTTTTACTCTTCCGTTTTACCCTCCGTAAAAACGGCAACTGCTCCGCCTTCTCTGCCGTGAGTTAGCCGCCGCGTCTTCTCCCCTCTCTTCCTTTAATTTCTAGGTTTTTCTTTCCACGGAACATTTTTTGTTGTATCAATGGCACCTAAGAGTTCCAAGGCCGACAAAAAGATCGCGTACGATAAGAAACTCTGTTGCTTGATCGATGAATACACTCAGATTTTGGTGGTCGCGGCCGACAACGTGGGCTCGAATCAGCTTCAGAACATCAGACAAGGTCTGAGAGGTCACTCTATTGTTCTCATGGGTAAGAATACTATGATGAAGAGAAGTATCAGAATCCACGCTGAGAATACTGGAAACGACGCCATTCTTAGTCTCATTCCTCTCCTCGTTGTAAGTTATCAATTGTTTTTTTTTTTTTTTTTTTTCTGATTTTTTCTATCGTCAAATTCTAAATAGAGGATGTTGATGTTTATGTGTGACGTAGAGTGAAAGTTTTTCAGATAGAGTATAGTATTAGAGGAATGAGCTTTGCATGTGGCAATTCTGGTATCACTGCTAGTAAAGTAACTGAATCGTACTGTATTTTATACAGAAACTGTTGTGGAATGTTATGAATATGGCTGTTTATCAGCCGATCCTTGAAAATGTCGGAGGTTTTAGGTTATTGAGTTCATGACGCAACTTTGTACTTGCTCTCTGACTTTTATTTATTTATCTGCTTTCCTTTTTTTTCTTGTATTTGTTTATGATTTACTTGCTCTCTCTGAGTTGTATTTATTTATTTACTTAATTTGCTCTCTTCGAACAGGGAAATGTAGGTTTGATCTTCACGAAGGGTGACTTAAAGGAAGTCAGTGAAGAGGTTGCGAAGTACAAGGTAAATTGAAGTATTTTGAATTTTATTATTGATCTGATTCCTGTTAATTTCAATTGCACTGTGTAAGAAAATCTGTGTCTCATTATTTTCGTTCTTCATTAAAACATTCAAGCATGTAGTTTACCTTATGTTTGCTTTTATGATCTCAAAATGGTGTTTATATCGTATGATTATAACAGGTTGGAGCACCTGCTCGTGTTGGCTTAGTAGCTCCAGTTGATGTCATCGTCCCTCCTGGAAACACTGGTCTTGATCCTTCCCAAACTTCCTTTTTCCAGGTCTTCATTAATTCATCGACTTAATTCCGTTTTCTTTTATTTTTATTCCTTTTCAGGACTTATGATCTTATTGTGTGTTACTTGCATGCAGGTTCTCAACATCCCAACAAAGATTAACAAGGGTACTGTTGAAATCATCACCCCGGTCGAGCTCATCAAGAAGGGTGACAAAGTGGGCTCTTCTGAGTCTGCTTTGCTTTCAAAACTTGGAATCAGGCCCTTCTCATACGGTCTCATTGTGGTCTCTGTTTACGAAAATGGATCAGTTTTCAGCCCAGAAATTCTTGATCTTACAGAAGATGACCTTGCTATCAAGTTCATGTCTGGTGTTTCCATGGTTACTTCTCTCGCACTCGCCATAACATACCCTGCTATTGCAGCTGTCCCACACATGTTCATCAATGGTTACAAGAATCTCTTGGCTATTGCTGTTGAAACTGATTATTCCTTCCCACTAGCTGAGAAAGTCAAGGAATATCTTGAGGTATTTGTACTTGTGATTTTCTTCTATGCATTATGAGTTTTTGTTTGTTATTTAATTATATGAAATTTATGTAATTATTGTGCAGGATCCAAGCAAGTTTGCTGTTGCAGTGGCTCCGGCTGCTGCTGCTGCTGGTGGTGCTCCGGCTGCTGCTGCCGCCAAGGAGGAGAAGAAGGAAGAACCTGCCGAGGAGTCCGATGACGACATGGGTTTCAGTCTATTTGACTAATAAGTTCTTCATTGTTCATTACCTATTTTGAGGGTTTCAGATTATGGATTTTATCAGTTTCGATTATCTTTTGGATCATGTTAGGGTTAGGGTTAGAATTGAGGCTCTTGGGAGTTCCATGACTTGTGCTGCTGCATTTACATGCCTCTTATTTTACGTACATTTATCTGCATGGTGTTCAAGTTTATCTTTTTTCATTATGTGCCTCTGTGGAAATAGTTCAAAAAATAAGCTGCAATGCAATTGCATGTGATTTACAATGAATAGATTCATGGGTTTATAAATTTATAATTAATCCTTTCCATATAACGCTTCAAAAAACAATCACTTTCCCATATTTTTATGCATGTGAACATCTTAAAAATGTCACCAATTGATTTCATGGCTTCTTGCGATTTATATCTATCTCCTTTGGATGCATGATAATTTGCGCAGATTAAGGCCCATTTCACTTTTAACAACCTTTGATTTTTTTGTCGTGTTCTCATTTTTGCCACAATTCTCTTGTCATTTCATTCATGACTTTTGGCTAAGAACTAAGAAGAAGCTAACACTATGTATTTCTACAACTTTGGATAAGTTCGAAAAGATATTTTTGTCCGAATAAAGTAATGTGCCAATAATTAATGTAAATTAATAATCATGCACGTGGATAAAATTAAATTTGACTAATTCAGAATAAAGTATATGGCAAAGTGAAATATTCTTGTAAATTGATAATATATTATTATAAAAATGATATATCAAAAAACCTAAAGATGATGATTTTTAATTTATATAGTGGGGTGAGTGGCAGCACATGGCAGGAAAGCAGCGGCCCATACTGATTGCTTCTTAAGTCCAAAGCAGCAGCAGCAGCCCATTTTTGACATCATTAAGTCAACCCGCCAGCATATGCCATCTCTGAAACAAATCCAATTTTTTTAAAGAAAATATTCCATAATAAAAGTGATTAAATTAATTTAAGTTTATGAATTAATAGTTTCCAGCACTTTCATTTATTCTTTTCAAAGTTAAATAGATAATTAATCTAATCACATAAACGTGATTAATTATCTTTACGAATTTAGTACTTTTCATTATTTTTTTAACTACATACGGTGAGGAAAAAGCAATTCCAGACGATAAAGTAGCGCTTTTCCATAGTCAAAAAGTTTAAAATAGTTGACACCTGTATGGCTGTATTCTATCTGGACTTGGAAGCCACACAAGCCGCTAACAAAAAGCGTTGTTTCATGATTGTAAAGAATCCAGGCTAGCATATACGAGCCAATAGCATGCGACCAGGTATGCATGCAGACTAGTCACGTGGAGGGGCACGCCGCGTGTCCCTCCATGAGCAAAACGGTGTCGGAAAGGGCCAGTTTCATGGTGGGCCACGTCATAAGCTGGTGTGAGAAAGGTCGCTTTATCTTTCTTAGAAGGCATGATCTTATGTGTGTTACTTGTTAGTTTAGCAAATAATATTTATTTTTTACTTTAAATAATGATATTTTTTTGTATTTTATCATCTAATTTTTTTTTTATAATAACTCAAAAGAAAAGCAAATATCAATATTATTTCACACAACTCAATCTAAATTCTCAAATCAAATTTATAAAATCTGATATTCTTGAAACCCGATTGAAGATTTCAAAAAAGACTTGTTACTGCTGCCACCATTTCAAATCCACCGCTATATACCTAACTATTTCACCGTATTGAAATTACTCCAAGTATTCTTATCTACTTATTAATAAAAAATTATTATTTCGCAGGAATCCTTCAGCCAACTCGATATCTCACAAGAACATTCCACAAGATATGGTACATTGTAAAATTCACAATTTTTGGATGATGAATTGTAAAAAATTAGATATTTAAATGGTAAAGTGCAAAAAATATCATAATTTGAATAAGAGAATATCTTTTGTCATTCTTTTAAATATTATATACATATTCAAAGTTTATAACTATTCAAAATTGTTTAATAAAGTTAAATATTTGTGGATGTTGAAAGTAATTGTGACGTTCTACGAGTTTCTTTATTACTACTGACTACATAATAGAAATTGATTTACTCGAAACAAATTCTTAGACCATATATCACAAACAAAAATATAGCTGCAAAGCCAGATGCAAAAGAATTGGACAAGACAAGAGAATAGGTTTAAGCCGACCGAAATCCTGCAACTTCTGCACGGCAACACCACTTCAACAGTTCAACTCAAGTTCCAAAAATATATCCCTTTTTCTTTCCCTTTTTTCGCTAATAGTTTGTTTCAAAATATTAATAATCCCCCCCTAAAAATACTATAAAAAATTAATTAGTTATTTGTTTGGAAGGTTGATAGTATTTATTTAATTAAATAAAAACGAGAATATAGCACGACAGACGGGCCCAAATTTCTAGCAAAGGGTGGTGATTTGAATTAGAAATTTGGACCTATTCCGTTAGAAATTTCTAGCATATCCATATGTGGATAAGGATTATTATTTTGAATATTTCTGTTTGCCCCTAAAAAATTAATTAAATATTAATAATTAATAAATAATAATAATAACGGTCACCGCCTTCTGTTTCCGCATCTTTCTCCCAACACTATAAATACATCTCATCTCTGTTTTTCTCTTCTCAAACTCGATAAATTCTTCAAATTCTAAATCTAAATTTTCAGAAATTTATCCAAAAATGGTGGATTGTAATTGGAAAACGAAAATGATATCCTCTGAGATACCCAATATATCCCTCAGGTTGTCCAACAAGCTACAAGTTTCGACTCCGGCGCCAAAACTTCGCCCGGCTGAGTTCTCGGCGGCGTCTGGTTCAGCTTGTTCGGCTTACGAGTGTTATCTCCGCCTTCCGGAGCTGAAGAAGCTATGGGAAGCTGGTGAGTTTCCCGGCTGGAAGAGCGAAGCAGTCCTCAAGCCGGCTTTCGTTGGACTCGAGATCACTTTCCGGTTAATCTCGACAGTTTTGTCCGACACAAGGCCGTACGCAAACCGCCGGGAGTGGAGGCGGCGGCTAGACGCGTTGGTAATGAGCCAGATTGAGATCATAGCTATGTTGTGCGAAGAGGATGAGGAAGATACAGAGACGCGTGGCACGATTCCGGTTGTTGATCTGACTTCAGCGGGCGGCCCGGTGGCTAGGGAGAACAGCTCGGCGGAGGTGTGGAGAACGGCGGAAGGCGCCGTGGTGGTTAGCCAAGTTAGTGAGGAGAGTTTGCTGCCTCGCCTTGCAACGTGGCGTGAATTCGGAGAGTTCGCGAGGAAGATCCATTACTCAATCGAGTGCCAAATGCAGGGGAATCCATATACGCTCGGCTTGGGTGAGCCGAATCTAAGCGGAAAACCGAGCTTAAACTACGACATCATCTGTAAGCCGGCCGCACTTCATAGTCTGAAGAAATGCCCAAATGACAGCGCTTCGGAGAACTTCGAGAACCAGACTCTCTATTTCACACATCAGGTTCTAGAATCATGGATCCGTGTTGCACATGAGCTTCTGGAGAGAATTTGCGACCAAATCGATTCTCGATCGTATGAAAAAGCGTCGAGCCATTGTTGGATTTTGGAGAAAGTATGGACAATATTGAACCAGATCGAAGATTTGCATTTAGTGATGGATCCCGACGATTTCCTGCGTCTGAAGAATCAGCTAATGATCAAAGCGAGTTCCGACTCGGAATTATTCTGTTTCAGATCGCGACAGCTCGTTGAAATCTCGAAATCTTCCAAGGATTTGAAGCACAAGGTGCCGGTGATTCTAGAAGTGGATGTGGACCCCACCGGGGGGCCGAGAATACAGGACGCCGCAATGGATTTGTACCGGAAAAAGGAGGAACACGCCAAAATTCACCTGCTGCAGGCAATGCAGGCGGTGGAGTCGGCGCTGAAGCGGTTTTACTTCTGCTATAAGCAGCTGCTGGCTGTGGTGATTGGGAGTTTGGAGGCGAAGGGGAATGCCGAGTCCGGCGATTTGCTGAGTCAAATCTTTCTGGAACCGACGTATTTTCCGAGCTTGGACGCCGCGAAAACATTCCTAGGGGAGCACTGGAACCATGATCAGGAGGGTAGACATAGTCCAGAGAGACGGCGGAGGGATTGAGGATGTGGGCTGTGACTCGGTGGCGACACGAGTTCACTCGTCATGGTGGTATCTATATATGATTTATGAAGAGATTATAGATATAGTGCGCGCGTGAAGAAAATAACAATAATTTGAATTTTTTTAATTTTTTTTTTTTGCCTTCTAATAATCTTGTATAGTTTCCTTTTGACATTTATATTTGCGGTTGCATACTTGCATAATGTACTTTACTTGTGTATAAAATTTTGTCCCTTTGTCTTATCTTAAAAAGTAAGAATATTAAAAAAAAATATAATTACACTCACATCTCTCGATTTAGTGGTAACTATAATAAGATTTCCTTACTATTAAAATTACAAGCAGATTTTCTAACTCTAACAAAAATCTAAAAAATTTAACAAAAAGTTGCAATATTTTCCAAAATCGATGGGTATAAATATAATTATCCCTAAATAAAAAAAGTTTATTATATCTGGACCTCTTTTTAAATCCTGGAATTATAACTTGTAAACTAGTTAAAATTACCAGATAACTCGTCCAAAATATGTTATTACAAAAATCCCAAATCAACCCGCACCCCACTCAAAGTCATGTGAAGATATTTTTACCCATTCTCTAATAAGTCGAATTTTTATTCATATTCAGAGGGATGCGCTTTGTAATTTTGTAAACCGACAACAGAGATAGTATGAAATATATTTGTATTGACAGGGGTTTATTCGTAATATTTAATACGTTCCTTTGTTATTTTGTAATGTCACAAGGGCGGTGTGTTTTTTTTACCCAAAGTTTGAGGGGTAATAATGAAATTTCACAACTAATTCGGGTCGGACGGATGCGATTGGAGAGACTCTGGTAAGTTTATTGGTGGGCTTTTTCTTTGTTGCCCTCCCTCATAGTTAGGTATTGGTTTTAATAATATAAAAAATGTCTCCTAAAACTATCATCTCACTTAGAATAATGATATAACGACAACTTTTCAATATATCTAAAATTATATTATAAATAAATATATAATTATTGTGTTTAAACCAGAATAAGTTAACAATATAGCAACAAAATATATAAATTAAAGAGACTTTATTAGGTATATCTCAACCTTACAAGTTACATCAGCCCATGCAAACGTAAGATGGGCAGATTGCAATACTATAACATGCACATACATGTTAGTGTAATTAAGCAGCCCATGTCTATGAGTGTGAAGTTGTCCATTTCATTCTTTTGATTGAAAAAACCCAACAACTAAAATACATCATATTAGCTAGCTAAGCAAGTCACACCAAAAAGGAAAAGAAATAATAATTTACCAATTTTTCAACTTTTAAACAACTAATATTGTCAAGATAAAATAAAATACACAATATATAATTGGGGATTGATTCTTGTGTAAGAAAATCCAACTTGGTCTTATTTATCTTTTAGGCTTAAGTCCGTATCATCGTAATTTAGCACTTTAGGTTTGATATCGGTGATAATTATTCAGATATGTGATATTATTCAAAGTACTAAATATAAAAACCAATATTTCTATTTTTTTCTCTTTTTGGTTAATCAATATTTCTAGTTTTACTACTTAGCGTTTTTTACTTTTAACTTCTAAAAAATAAAATTTAAATTGAATACCTCAATAGGACTAATATTTTAGTTACCGACATCGAACAATACATGATGTATTTATTAATTGAGTATTGGCAGAGTGTTGTACGTAGATGTACCAATCTTTGACCATCCAAATCTCGAGAAATGATAAGGAAAAAAAAGGGCGAAGGAGGTTATGCCACGTGTCCGTACTATCCAATAAAGTAGAGTACACGTGCACTTCACATTCTCTGCGCTTCCATAGACTAAGCTAGTGTTCCCGATCATATGGAAAAACTCTCTCTCTTTCTCATTTTCTTCCTTTTCGCAAAATTTAGAATATTATATCGTCCAAACCGAACTTTGAAAATGTTAAAAAGAAAAGTTAAATTAAAATTTGAACATTGAAAATGGTTAAGAAATTTCAATTCATCATTATTATTTTGGCTTGTATTCAAATAGAAAAGTATGAATTTAATATTTAGCTGTTTATGTATAGTTGTGTAATACTAGCGTAGATTGATATAAATATAATCATCCAATTTGGGAAAAAAGAAGATCGCATGGATATGTAAATTTCCATATTTAGGACATAATAATTAAGAAATTTGGTGCAATTTCTTTATGCCATTATGTCTTGTAAATTAATTACATTTTTTCTATTAAAAGAAATATAGTTTCTCCCAATCATGCAAAAATGCCTTGATTATTTTCTTTTCTCCAAATCCTCTCTTCTCATTTTTCAAGAAATCAACAAATAATTAATTGAGTCGACTTTGAGGTCCTTCATAAGCACTTTAATTTCAATACTTAAATTGTATATTAGGCTAAATAAAAAACCAATGGTAGAGCTATATCAAAGTAAAATATATATATATATATATACATGTAACATCTATTATTATTATTATATATATATATATATAGTATTTATTTATTAAATTTTGAATGCACCATTCAAATATTCAGTAAACTGCAAGCTATCTAAATCTTGAAATTCAGATTCCGCCACAAAAAATAACATTTTGCAATTGCATGTAACTATTATTTTGTAGCCATACCATCATTTTACAAAGAAAAACAATGCCATAAAACTTGCATATAACTTTCTTAACCAACTTTAGTGGGGTTGGCAAAATATTAATGTTATCTTGTTTTCTTGAAAATTAAAATCACATAAAATAAATCTCACAAATTATTAAATAATAATAAATAGCAAGGTTAATCACCAGTCCTTATGATGCAACACATGTTTTTGTTTTCCTCTGCAACTTATCATCATTGTCCACTGGTCCCAAAAGTGCAGCTCTTGTTTTTGGTGCTTACTAAATATCGTCTTCTCATTTCCAGAATTATCTTCCTATCTTTCTATCCGTATTTTCTTCTCATTTTCCTTTTTTTCTTCTCCTCTTTCTTTTTCTTGTTATCTTTTAAATGTAGGGGTGTATATATATGTGCTGCGTGTCTGTATATATTTGAAACAGAGTATCAATATTCCCCGAAATATTATTCCAACTCGTTCTAAACTCTTCACAAGCTCATCAAATGTCAGCTCGATTTCGGTGAGTTTCCAGAAACCCTTTACCGTAATTGTTGTTTCTTGCTCCCTCTCTCTATTTCTTGAAAAAATTGAATAGCTTTTACCGAAAGCATTACTTTAGATGAAAAGAAATATGGGTTCGGCGTAAATCACTGCATTATATTAGTTGGAATATGGAAAGAATCAAGTTGTGTGGATAAAGACTGAAAATAATACGAATTTGTCAAGCTGGAAAATTTGCAATTTATCTCTCTATATATATATATGTGTGTGTGTACTGTATGTATTTCCGCGTGCATATTTATTTTTCTCTTATAAATTCGTGAAGTGCTTTTTCGATTGCTTTTGATTTTGATAAAGGTGTTTGAATTGTATTAGGAGTAGATATAGTGATGGAGTAGGCGTTCGCAAAAGTGAGATCTTTTTATTTGACTATCAAACACTCGAGCCTATAATTTATTGTTTTTCTACATCTGTATGTCACAGGTTTGATTGAGATTAAAGCCACAAAAGCGAAATCTAGAATCCCACTTCTCCTCTTCTTTTATTTCCCTTTTTAATTTTTATATTTCAAGAATCCCATATTTACAGATCCACAAAACAGCAAGACATTTCTTTTTTCATGATTTTCGCTTTTATTTTCTTCCCTCCATGGATTGAAAAAAGAGAACCCCTTTTACACGGGCTTTCTGTTAATCTGATTTTGACATTTTCCTCTCAAATTTCCACCTATTTCTAGTCATCTCCCCTGTTTTTGCTTAGCCTTTGCTCTTTTTTGCTAATCCCTGCCTTAGTTATTACTTCTCTTTTAGCTTTTCCTGCTGTGATTAGCAAAAAATTATGAGGCTCAAAGCCGTTCCATCCATTGTAGATTGCTCACACCATGCCTTTGTCCCTTCATCCCTTTTCACCTCCAGGAAGTGTTATGAAACCGATCATCAAACCGTTTCCCTTAATATTCTTTCCAATCCATTTGTATCTAAAACTCTCTTGAGGTCTCAATCTTTTAACAAGATTTCAAGAGGCCATTCGATCCGAAGGTCGTGCAGCTTGAATTTGGATGACATTTATCGTGAGGAGCCTTCGTTTCATGTCGAGGGTTTGGCTAAGAACAATGAAGAGGAGAAAAATGAAGGGCATAGGAGGAGAAACAAGAAGTTGCATTGCGCAATTTCCAAGAAAAGTCCATTTGAAACGAATCAAGATTCGCCTTTTATGCATACCAGATTCGATTTCTTGGAGCCCATGATGCTCGGGATCAAGCCAGAGTTTCCCGATTGGCCAGATCAAGAAACCGTTACGTGGGCCACTATCGAACAGAAAGCTAAGAGCTTTGACATCCCTTTGTCCCTTAGAATGATAAAGAAAAAGCTGCAATCCGAAGAGGGCACGGATTTGAAGGACTCGACTTATTGCTCGGTTAAGGCCGCATTTGCCTCGATGGTTTTCATCATTGTCGAGCTTCAGAGCCACGCCTTGCAAATGAGGGAAACTTTGTGCCATGAGGATTTAGATGTCATTTCCTCTAAAGTTCAGAAAGAAATGCATTCTTCGTTCGTGTGGCTTTTCCAACAAGTGTTTTCAAGAACTCCGGCTTTGATGCTGCATGTGATGGTCCTTTTGGCTAATTTCAGTGTTTATTCTGCTTCCCATGATATCTCCATTGGTTCTTCAATAGATTTGTTCCACACTGAAGAGAAGCAAATACAACACTTCCCACAAATCGGGAATTTGCCCGAAAGCAGCCAAGATTCGATCTTTTATCCTGGCGACCATTTCGGGAGTGATGAAGAGATGAACTTGTGGAACTCTATGGTGGATGATGCAGCGAAGATGCGAGACGGGATTGTGGATGATGAAGTTCTTGATCATGAAACTATGAAATTCTTCGTTTCTCCCGTTTCTGTGGAGATAGAATCCGATGCATATGAAGATTATCTTAGGACTGATCTTCTTTACCAGATGAACTTGTCTCAAGAACCTAATAATCCACTTTTCCTCTGCAATTATGCTCAATTCTTGCACCTCGTCGCCCACGACTACGACAGGTCATTTTATCAATTCCCTTTATTTTTCTTTGCATTTTTGGAATAATTCTGAAAATCCCTCTGAAACCTTAAAATTTACAAAAACCACCCTGAGTCAATGATCTTCCTTCAGTTTGAGGGTGTTTTTTGTAATATTTTAGGGTATTTTTCGTAACCACCCAAACACCAGGGGGTTTATTTGTAATTGACCCTTTAATTATTTGCCTAACTTTTATTTTTGTTTTTGGTTAACAGGGCTGAGGAATGCTTCAAAAGGGCAGTTCAAGTGTTGCCACCAGATGCAGAGTCTTTAATTCAGTTTGCTAATTTTCTTTGGACAGTTAGAAGGGATTATTGGGGAGCAGAGGAAAGGTTTTTACAAGCTTTAGCCGTTGAACCGGATAATTCGTATTATGCTTCGAGATATGCAAATTTCTTGTGGAGCACAGGTGGGGAAGAAACGTGTTTTCCTCTGAACAATTCCCACAACACAAACTTGTAGACGAGAGTTATGTAGCTATATAGAATGGTATAGTTATCGTAACAAGAATAAGAATTTTGCCTTTAGATTATGGACAGATGGATAGATATACACCTTGGGGAAAATTCTTCCATTTGAAAAAAAATATATATATCACTATCCTCAAATTATAAACAATCTTGTTGTACTTATTATAGTATTAGAGTTGATGATGAATAATAGTCTGCAAGTTGGAGGATGGAAGTGTAATAAGGTAGGTTTATTAAGAGAAAAAAGAAAAGGAAAAAGAGGTGAAGAAGTTGTTAAAGCACAGAAGAAGCAGAAGCAGCAGCATTTTCTGATTACCAAATTGAGAATTGTACAGTGGGTAAGTTTTTGCCTATACGAGTTGCTTTGCGTGCTTCTGTTAGATGTGTACTCAAAAAAGTAAACAATATGTGTAAATTTTGAATATTTTTGATGATGAAGTAGTCATTTCAGAGTTTTTACATGGGACTTTTTGACTTCAAATAGATGAAGATATCACTATTTTGCACCCTATATGGGTTCCAACTTCCAACCATATGCTGGTGTTAAGCATAGGAAACCCTTTTTTGTCTTCTTTATTCTCTTCTTTTAATTATTTTTCTTTAATTTTGTTTTCATTTTTTTTATTTATAATTCTGTTTAAATATTACTTGTACCGTCGAAAAATATTAAAATTTATTTGTGTATAGCAAATATAGTTGTATATATTACTGGTAAAGATATTATCTTTCCCAATTTTCTTCAAATCAAATTGGAGAAATATGTCTTCTCTAGCATTCTTCTTTTCCCATGATCCAAGAACTCTTATTTAAGACCCATTTTCGATTATTGCTATTTCGAATTTTTGCTACAAAGGGGAAAAAATGTCAATTGAATTTTACAGGTTCGAATTACTTTAACTCACCCAAAAAAAACTAGCTAATAAGATGAGAATTACCTAAACATCACAAGATAATAAGTGTTTCGGTAATTAATTAATGTAAGACGGCTAACAACACAGTTTAATTATAGATATTTTATTACAATAATTTGATAATAATCCTCAAAAGAATATGTTGAAAAATGTATGGACATGATACCATAATTGTGGAAAATATTGAGTTAAGATAAGAAGCATTGAATTAAGAGGGTGTTTGGCTAAGTTTATAAGCTCTTTAAAACATCTTATAAGATGTTTAAGAGCTCATAAGATGTTACAAAGTGTTTGGTAAATATTTTTTAAAGGGAGCTTATAAGATCTTAAAATAAGATGTTAGAAACTTATAAGCTCCTTAAAAATAAGTTAGGAATCTCAACTTATTTTAAAATCTTAATACACTCCCTTACATTTTGAGCATATTAATTACATAATTGTCATTACTAACATCTTATAAGCTCAGGATTTTATTTTTATCCAAACACTTTTAGATCTTATTCTTAAAATAAAATTTAACATCTTATAAATTCAAAAAACATCTTATAAAATGTGAGAGCTTATAAGCTCTTTAAAATAAGCTTAGCCAAACATACATACGCTTTCTTCCACTATTGGTATCCCGTGTTTGAGAAAGAGTAGGTTGGGCTGATGAGACTAAGACAGATTGATAAGAAATCAGTCAAAATGAGATTAAACTCATTTGACATATTAGATTTCATTTCGTCACTGAGATTGTGACGTCCAACCAAGGCAGTTCAATTCACCATCCAACATAGTTATCAATAGGCTTTTATAGTGAGTAGTTATCAATATCAGCTTCGAAATAAACAGCTAACATATATTAAAACACTTTTGTACAGTGTAAAAAATATAACTACACTATCCTACCTCACAAATCAAACAAAGCCATAGAAGACTAATTGGAGATTGATTACTCAACCATCATTTGCGGTTCATAAAATTACACTAGATCTGTTTCTATCACCAGACAATAATTTTTCCTGGAGGATATAAGATTACAACAAACGTGGGAGGGAACTCATAAGAATTGGTGGAAGATATAAAATGTACAAAATGAGTGGAAAATTTGATCATGTGATAAGAAAGACCTGGAAAGCACCGTATCGGATCGTATCGTTCGATCACCAAAACCAGCAAAAACGGCTGTCAACAGCTTTCACTGTAGTGGATACTAAAGGCATCCGCTTATATTCTTCCACAAACCGATTAACACAATGGGCCCTTCTCTCCGTGTGCCCTCCCAAGCTACTAATTCCCGTCGAACCTATCTCAAAAATATTACCTACAATCGCCACACAAGATACAAGACACAAATCTCAATAATAAGTGGGGGTTGCAAGACCTTTTGCTAAAGTAGAAGCTAAAGTTATAAAATGTTGGAGTAAAAGTGAGGAGTGTTTGTAAAAAAAAGTTGAGAAGCGCATTTGTTATATAAATAAACTTTCACTTGTTTATGGAAATAAGCTAAAAGCTAGAAGCTGAAGCTTAAAGTTGGCCTTTGCTTCTAGCTTATTTCTGCTTAAAATAAGCAGAAGTTGGTTCTCCAAACACGCCCAAAGTGCTGAGAGCAGCAAGTACAAAAGTGATTTTTTTAAGAGTTTGCAAATACTACCTAAATATAGTAAAGAATGTAAAGAATATTACCTTTGACCCAGATGGGAGGAGAACCAGTTGCATTTGCAACAAGGAAAGACATTGCAATATCCTCGCAATTCCTGGTAGATACATAGTGATAGGGAAAAGTAATTGATTGTCAGTTGAAGTTGCTAAGGGGAGTGTAAAGTGGAAATAGGACAAAAGAGTTGAAAATAAAGTATCATATAACCTGTTTTTGGTCACGAATTCACGAATTGATGATGGCATCTCGTAAGTGTACATACTCAGATACTTTTTGTGAAAAAAGGCAGCCTTGGAGAGAATCATACTATATGTTCCAGTCCACCAAACAGACCACCATCCACTATAAGTGTACTTGTCGCCATTGCCTTTCTGAGAGGACAAAAAAAGAAGCCCAAATGAATTCCAATTGTACATTCTATTCAAAAGGGTGCGTTTAGCAGTGAAGCAAGAAATCAAACACCTTGACAGAAAATCCGTTACTATATAGAAACTAAAAACACATCTGATAATTCACAACTTCTCATGTCCCTTTGAATTCTAATTAGCTTCTTGAACTATATTTTATACTCAAATTGATGATTCATGGAGAAATATTCTCAATTGTGGGCAAACAGTACATAATCTATAGTTTTAAACCTTTACTTTCCTTTGTCCCATAGAGATTTTTATAACAGAGTTAGAGCACATACCGATTCATCAACCCAGTGAATGCGAGGCACAAATCCCACCATTGTATCTGGAGCACTTTGCCAGACATTGAACGCAAATTCTACTGTTGTGCAGGGGAATATAATGTCATCATCAATTGAGAACACAACATCTGACTTCAAATCCTTGATTTCTTTAAATCTGTTGTTTAAACTGTCTTCCTTATTAATATCAAATTTCAGCTCAATTTCTCGACCGTCTTTGATGTTCAACTTTATAACATGGTTTAGAAAGTTGATAAGAGATTCCGAAGGTGGGTTGGGTTCACTCCACACGATATGCACAGAATCAAGCCCAGGACATGATGCATAATGGGATATGGACTGCTTCAAAAGATCATTTCTTTTCCATGTGTTAATCAATAAGGTGTATCCTTTTCTGTACAACATATAAAGTTAGCATTAGTACATCGGTAAGGTTATGCACATGAACTCATTCATACAAACATGCATATCAAGAGGATCATTGCTCAGATTGGAACAATGATGGTCACCTTCCAAAAAGTATAATTTCCTCATTCCATGTCAAATATACCCTTTTCTTTGTGTAATTTGTAAAATCAGTAAGATACTATTTAAAATTTTAAGTAACCATAGGACAATTGAATGGGGAGAGAAGGGCTCTATAAGCTAACAGTCATCAGGAAACTTGAATAAGGTAGCACCTAAGATCAGATTGGGAACAATGATGGTCACCTTCCTATAGTCAACTAATGTATCACAGCAAGTGAGGCAGAGAAGTTCATCATATTTTTTAATAAAACTATTGAATTGACAAGATCCCAACCACCCTTGCTGAAGAAGGGAGTACTCTTTGTTTCCCTTGAATCATTCCAATAAAATAAACTACCAACTAATCAAACTTAGTAATCCTTTCGTTCAAGTCCCAATAATCAAAAGGAGAACGAATCTTAATCTTCACTTTTCCTAATCCTTTCCAAAGATAGCAAAACCGTCACAATCCGCAATTAATGCCAAGAATACTTACAACAGCAGCTACAAAAGGGGTAACTAAGATATACTTACAATAGTTCGTCGAAAAGAACACTAAAACCAGATCTATTAATAGTACAATCATATAGTAACTTTTTTTTTTTGGTGCTAATCCTACAACTACTAATTAGGTGCATATTAGTGCAAACTACTAATGAATCTAAACTAAAACCACCGCGGTAATAAGACGAAAATTCAGACGATTTAAATAAAACCATACTGGGATCGGGGAAGAGAGACGGTGTATTGCTTCCACCCCATAAACGACATCGTACGCCCTGCGAGCGCGATAAACGTGAATAGGATGCAACAGGTCAGCAATAGCTTTATCCTCGAAGATCCGACGGCTAACAAAGTTCCCTGCCTCAACGTCCGACGACTGAAAAGACTCGACCTCATATTATCACTTGTATGACGGCAATCTGTGTCCGCGAACGGCTATACTGAGAAACTAGCACGGCGATCCGAGTAGGGAAGCTTGGTCTGAGGCGGCGACGCTTCCATAAAACGGCGGCGGTAATCAAGATGAGGGCGGTGATGCCGCTTGTCTCGCCCTTGAGTAATATTTTCAAATTTATGAATTTACTTTGTTAGATAAAATGTACCTTAATGTTTATTTGTATGTAAAAATCTTGCACGTGAAAAGAGGTAATACAAACATTTATGATTTACTTTTTTTATTTTTTAAATAAAATGTGTAGAGTAGCTAGGTTACTTTGCATATCCCATTAAGCCTCACAAAATGTTACTTATTTTTTAAGCTTATGTGTAATAAAAACGAATTAGAGGAATCATGTGTAATTATGGCAAACTTGGAGAAATTAGAAAGTAATTTAACCTATTGTATATGCCAACAAGTTATTACCAGCTTGAAAAGGTTTCTGAGTTTGATTGCATTATTTAACTTGTCTTATTAGAAACTCCTATTTGTGGAAAAACATTTGGTAATTGTCCTTTTTGGCATGTTTTGCTCTAAAAATAGCTGGAATTGTAAGAACCAGGGCTATTTCATTGTTGTCAGAAAACTGTTTATAAAATAGGAAATATTACTCGATGCTTAATTTTTTTTGAATAAATAATATAATAAAATAGTTTTCAATTTATAAGTCTCAAACCTATTTAGATTGTCAAAAAGTATTTTTATTTTTTATTTTTGGTCTAAAATATGCACGTTATCCTTATGCTTGTCTAGGTTTCAACAGTCAGTTGGATAAGTACAAAATTACTTATATTTTTTCATTAATATTTTTTAAATTTAGATTTATACTTTTTCTTCGTTGATGTGCGCTGAAAATGAGCACCAAGAAACGTCAAACTAGCTCCGTGTCATCAGTGAAATTTCCTATTTGTTGGGCAATTCTTGCAATAAAAACATTGGGATGTGGGTTAGTTACGTTTGCTAAGTGCTAACCATCTGTTTAAGTGAAATTACAAATCAGTACCCTATCTTTTGAAAATTACAATGAATCCCCCTATTTTATAGTTGGACGTAACTGAGGGAAAAAGTAATTAAATACCCTTGTCAGGAAAAAAAGAAAAAAAAGATCCAAAATTATCGAGTAACATTACATTTTCTTCTTGGATTAAGAGAGTTTGCCTAAATGTGAGTTCAAAAACAAAGGTTCACCGAAACGGGTCTTGGCTCTTAAAAGTTTCGGCTTGGGCCGAACTTACAATCTTAAAATCCGTAACCTGAAATACGGAAATGGGCCGATAAAACTTACAAAAGTAACAAGAGAAAACTAGACAAAAGACCAAGTTATTTTTTTTAGAAAGAATGATCAACTTTAAAAAGTGTGAGTTAAAAAGACCTGAAATGGAGAAATCTTAGAAATAAGGACTTGTTTTGAATAAAATATTATTATTATTTTTCATTTTTTTTCCATTAAAGTTAATATAATTTGTAATTTTCTTTATTTGTATTTTTTTGTTCTTCCCTATACCTGCTTCATCTTCTTCCCGTTACCCTAGTTTAGCAGCGGCGATCTTGACCATCGATATTTTTCGGGTCAAGTTCCCCACTGTTCGGCAACAATTTTCCGCAGTTAGGGTTTCTCATTTCTTGAGTTATAATGGATTTCACTGGAAATGAAAGTGTGAGTGATGAATCCGAATACCTGCTTGTTTCTATCCAATAAAATAGCGACATGCATATCTTTAAAATTAAGAGTGATACGTCTCTATCTGAGCTCCACAGACTTGTCGGTTCAAGGTGGTCCATTTTCCAATCAACCAGTGTACATTTGAGATACATTGCTCCTCAATCCAAGGGACACGAGATGTGTCTGTTTAAAGATGAAGATGTTTGTAACATGTTCCTGCTGCATAAGGTCCTAAAACTGAGTCTCATCGACATCAGGGCGTATCGTTAGGGTGAAGAAACCACGGAACAGGCCTCCACGAGTGCAGCGCAACAGGGCTCCAAGAGTAAAAGGCGTCGCGATTCTGATATTAATAGGTATTTTCAATTCTATCCTCAGTTTGATTAATTTTCAATTATTAAGTGTAATTTTGTCTTTCTTTTTTCATTTTACTTCTTAATTCACTTAAGGGTCGATGAGGGGATTATAGTCACTTACAGCCAAACCCAATTAGGAAGTTCTAATTCCCGCGAAGCTTGGATATATGGCATAACCGGTCCCGGATAGCTATTTGATGATGCTGATGATTTTAGGACGAAATTGAAAAATTATTTTGTTGCTATCAGTCGTAACTTCAAATATGTGAAAAACAGTCCTTCAAAGATCATAGTTTGTTGTCCCGAAGAAGGATGCAGTTTGCGTATATATGCCAGTTTAAGTTTAAAGACCATGATGTTTGGCATTGGGAATTGCAACCTGATTCACAGATGCGGTGTGGATGGCCTTCAGGAAAAAGGACACCCTAGAGCCGATGCTAATTTTGTAGCAAACATCGTGAAGGAGAAGACAAGAGATAATCCTGCTTATGGTCCCTCTGCAATGAGAAGAGATATTGAAAGGGAGTATAGCGTAAAAGTTCCTTATCATAGGGTGTGGAATGGTAAGGAGATGGCATTGAAGGACATTCATGGGAGGACTCTGAATCATATGACAAGATTAGAGTTTATTGCGATGCTATAAAGCGATCAAACCCCGGGAGTTTTGCCGAATATGAAGTCGATCCGAAGACTAATCAATTTACCCGGGTTTTTATATCCTTCTATGCATGTCTAATGGGATTCAAGGAAGGATGCAGGGATTTGATATTCCTAGGTGGCACTTTCTTTAAAAACAAGTACAAAGGTTGTTGTTTGTCTGCCGTTACGAAGGACACTAACAACGGTGTTATCACCCTTGGATACTCCATTGTCAATGCTGAAAGTAATGAAAATTTGAAATGGTTCCTAAAGAGTTTTCAAAAAGGCATTGCAAAGTATTTTTTCTACCCCTGTGGATTATAGTTCCTATGTATTCTTCTCCGACAGACACTTTGGGCTAGTCACGAACGTCCCACAGATCTTTCCCCGTTGCAATCATGCATATTGTCTGAGGCTCAGGTACTAAATTATTGCTTGTATAATAATTATTGTTACTTTGTTACGAACTATTAGTTGTATTAATATGTAGTATTTTTACCGGTCATATGAGGTATTTTTACTCTCAGTTGAAGTATTTTGTTAGGTTGATTTGTATTGTTTGAATAATAAAAAGTATTGCTACATGGTCTGTAGGTATTAAGACTGTATCCATTTAAGGGAAAGTCGTATTTGATAAATGAATTCAAGAATGCTGCATATGCGGCCACTGTGGCTGACTTTGAAGCTCATTGCAAAAATATTACTGATAAGATTCCCAGAGTGAAAGATTGGATTATGGATACGGAGCCACATAAATGAACAAACGCTATATTCACTGGTGAACGATTTAGGATAATTAACAATAACATGGCAGAATCCTGGAACAATTGGATTAAAGAATCAAGGTCGCTGCCCATGTTACCGATGATTGACAAGATTCGGATCAGCATAATGGAGATGATGAGTGAGCGGAATAAATTTGGGCCCACATACAATCCTGGACTTCTGTGTCCTAATCCTGAGAGGACTTTACAGGAGCAATATTTTGCAAGTCGGTCTGTCAGCGTGAAATCATCAAGCGGGTGGGTGTTTGAAGTGACTGATAACGGCACTACGTATTCGGTTGATTTGCAGTAAAAAATATGCAGCTGCAGACTTTGGCAAATCAATAGGATTCTGTGTAGCCATGCTTGTGCTTGTATCGAGACCAAATGCCTGTCCGTTTATGATTACTGTAACCCAGCCTTCAAAGTGGACATGTTTAAGAAAGCATATGCAATGCCGGTCAATCTGATACCCACAAACGAATATGTAGATCAACCTGTAACGGATGAGATCATATTTGTCCTCCCACCGACTACCAATGCTCCACCCGGTCGCAGAAAAAAAAGAGAATACTTTCCCAAATCCCCGTGAACAATCAGACTTGTGGTCGTTGTGGTTATAAGGGTCACAACCGGCGATGTTGCACTGTAGCACTTGATTAGCATATGAATATACTTTTGGTCACATACTTCTGTATGTTGTTCAACCAATTGCGAATTCATAATTATTTCACAGGAAAAAAAGACCACGCGAGTCCTGGATTGCTGAAAGTGATGAATTGCGCTCCTGTAAAACCATATGATCCAGTGTATCCCCAATTCCAGTGATGATGTGTTTGGGATGAATTTGTGAAGAGGACTAGATTTGAGGGGCTCATATGATTCAGTGTACCCCCAATTCTCAAAGTGTATATTCTGATGATTAATTCAGTTTGACGGGCATGTAAGGATATTTTCGTGCATCTTGATTGACATTCTCAAACTTGTGATTTGTATTATCAATATTATCTGATATTTTGGTTTTATATCCACGCAATTTAGAAAAATTGACTCAAATATCTTGTATTAGTGAGATTAGTACTTGATTTCAGACACTACATACTTCAATTGTTAATCAAAATACCTTGTAAGTGGGGATACGTACTCTATGTTGCTACGTCGCTTGTACAAGGTGTGGGCCAGAAAAATATATAAAAAATCACAAAAATGATGGAATTAAGTCTCGCGGAGTGTTTTGTGATATTTTGGTTTTATCTACAAGGAATTTAGAAAAGTTGACTCAAATATCTCATATTAGTGAGATTAGTACTTGATTTCAGACACTACATACTTCAATTTTACTTCGCAAAACCTTATAAGTAGGGATTTATACTCGATTCTGTATTGAACCCACATATTAGAAAAACTTGTTTAATTGAAGTTTATATATGGAATTCACGAGTTGGAGCGAAGTTCTCTCGACACGCACGCGGTCTATTTTATAATAATAAAGAATATATAGAAAAACTCGATATGTTGAATTTTATACTTTGATTTCGCCACATAGTACCTTGGTTTAGAAAATTAGTACTTCACAACTCTATCCTCGTACTCGAGTCTATATTGAACCCACATATTAGAAAAACTTATTTTATGGGAATTTATACTTTACGCCAGTCCACGACGTACCTTGATTTTGAAGATTAGTACTTTATAAGTATGACCATGTACTCGATTCTCTATTTTCTAGTGAAGGTCTGTAGTAAAAAATATATTAAAAATAAATGTGATATTGGAGTTTATACTTTGTGCCAGTCTATTCTCTATTCTCCCCTCTTTCTGAATCTCATCTTTCCCACTCTCCTCTTTCTCAATCTCCTCTTTCTCACTTACCTCTTTCTCAATCTCCTCTTTCCCAATCTCCTCTTTCTCATTCTCCTCTTTCTCACCCTCAGTCTCAGCATCTTTCTCTTTTCCCTCAGTCTCATCAACTTTCTCTTTTGCTTCAGTCGAAGCAACTTTCTCTTTTCCAGGACCACGATTCTGAATAACCACATCAATTAAATGGTTGAAAATGCCATCCTCAATGTTCTTTCTTTTGTCTCTCTCATCATCCCCGGTGTGATCAATTCATTTGTTTTCAATAGCCCTAATCAAATCCCTCAATAAAACTTGCAGCGTTTCCATATCTGCATTCCCTGTTGTAGCCACTGCTGGGGTTAAAAATTCCCTCTCTTTGTCAAAACTGGTAGTGATGTCCACGAGCTTGGAAAATAAAGAAAAAAATAACTATACTTAATACTATATAAAAATTTGGAATGAGTTACAATTAATTAAATGTTACACCCGAAAAAATACTTACGTCGATCTTGGTGATCCCATCCAACATGGAGTTGGCATTTACTTTATCACTAGGGATGACCGGCTTTATCCCTAGGGATGATCGGCTTTATCCCTTGCCATCTAAAAAAGCGAGGGAAAGCTCGCACCAAACTGGGCTGGCCATAACTAGGAAAATGCTCAAAAAATCAGCCCTATTGCATTAAAAAATAAAAATATATTTAAAATCACATGTACAAAGACAAGCACAATTAAAAAGTTACAAACTACAATGAAACTTACCATCAATCCTGTTGTAAACCCATCAATATATCTATTATTCTTCAAGAGATGTCGCCTCATACCATTGAGCAAATATTTGTAGACAGCAACACCCCAAGAATAATCACCAATTACTGACAAATCATCGACATAACACAAAAGCCCCTGCGACACAGTGTACGTGCTCGTAGGAAACAACAAACAGACAAAAACAAACAATATATACATGCGACAGAAATCCTCGAGACCGGAATCGTCGTTACTTCTGACCAAAACAACCAATCTACTTAAAATATTTGCTCTTTTAAGCTGACTTGCTTGGTTGTTAAAATATTTCTCAAATGTTTTAGATGTCAGCTTAATATCGGGATCAACATGGAGACCATAATGTTGAAGACCGGTCACTATTGAAGACTCAGACGTCATGAAAGGAACAACAACGTCTTCACTGAAAATAAACTTGCATGTTTTCCAGTCAAACCTGGACAATAGGGAACCAAGCCTAGAGTACGACCCCTGTCCTGCAGGCATGATATGAAATGATAAAAAGGAGTTGTTTTTATGGCTTCAAAATGCTGGTCCTTCATTACTTTTTTATTAACTTCCACCGAAGAGGCAAAGTAGTTGGGGGAATATCGGGTACAGATGGGTGGTGTCTCTTCTTTTTTTTCCTTCCGAGGTTTACCGGAAACGTCGGACCTCTTCCTACCCATTTCTACAATTAGGGTACGAAATTCCAATATTAACGCATAAGTTTCAGAAACTAAGGTAGATATGGGACAGCAAAATGTCGGTTAACACGATCTAGGAAATTACTTTAACCAAACCAAAACATGCGAATTTAGGGTATAAAATTTCAATAATACGGCATAAATTAGGGCAAAATAAGTGTGACAAAGTTTCAAAAATTAATGACAAATAATTTCAATTTTCGAGGAATGGAGATACCTTAAACTTCTCTCCTTCTCTTTCCCTGAAAATTGGCTGCTTCTACTCGTTCGACGGGTGTGCTGGTTTTCTGGGAATCTCTTTTGATCATCGGGTGAAGATGTGCGCTGGTATTGTGTTCAGATAAGAAGAGGATGATAGTTTACTGAGGTGAGTGAGACCAATGTGATTTATGTATCTCTTTCACTCCCGCCTGAAATGTTTTCTTTCTTCTTCTGAGCTCGTCCTCAGTAGCTGGTCGCCTGAAATTCTCTGTGTCTTCCCCTCGTCGTCGTCGTTGTTGTCATAAGGTGGGAGATCAAACTGGTTTTCCTCAGTAATATTTAACTTCTTCGAGGGTATTTTGGTCTTTTCGCATCAAAATAGGTCCTTATGTTTAAGATTTCTCCATTTCAGGTCCTTTTAACTCACACTTTTTAAAATTGGTCCTTATTTCTAAAAAGATGTGTAAAACTGATCCTTCTGTCTAATTTTCCAAAGTAACGAATGAGTTTGACCCACAACTTTTCTTCAAAGGTCACACAAGCCACGGCCCACGGGACAATTACAGCTATCCCAAGTATAACTCCAAAGAAGAAGTGGAGTAGTAAAAGTAGGGGTATTTGAGAAAAAAAAAATACTTTTATTTATCTACAAAAGTAATCTAAAGCTATAAGTTGACGACAAAAGTATAATTCTAGATAGGTCTATAAATCTGCTTAAATTCTGGTTCATGTATATTCTGATTTTAGTTCTTTTTGGAGTTTTATGTTCCACTACGTGTTAATTTTGGAGCAATTAAAGTAAAATTTTATAAGAAGTATAGGTAAGAAATATTCTTTAATTAGCAAAAGTGACACAATTAATTAATCTTCTTTTAAATGGAAAATGGTATTCAACAAACAAATACTTTACAGATAGAGAATTTGACATTAATTAATATTCAAAACTAGTACTTAAGCTTATCATGTTCACATAATTAAATCAGACCACATAACGACTCATTAACTTATATTATCCTTGTATCACAAAACCAATTAATTGTGTAATTAACATAAACCAAAGTCTCTTAATTAATCATTGGTTATCTATCTTGTGAAGGATGCTTGCCAGCGTGGTTGGTCTCCATTATGTTTTTTTAATGGAATAATGGCCGAGATAAGAACCAGCACCAGCTCAATAAGAGATAGATCGAACCAATCATTAAGCATAACATGGCCCAATAAACATTAGGTAAAATTTATTTTGCAAGCTAACTAATATACCTTTTTTACCACTTTTAGAATTTAGTTATGTTCAACTTTATTTTTCATAATTCATCTTATAATTTTTGGATTTTATGCGAATTCAGTACAGTATTGGTTGGAATTACAAAAACTCACTTCTGAAAAATCCAAAACTTGTAAGCGAGACACATTATTATGCGATAATTGATTCTTTTTATTGTCTTAGTTAAAATCCACACTCAATTTCTCAAAATTAAAATTTTTGAATTATCACTTGAGCTGCTTTGAAGCTCTGTATGTTTCTTTTTTCTTTGGATGTACTTTTCGAATTTCCCGATTTGAACTTTTAATATATGAGATGGGGGCCCTTCAACCCTACGATCAGTTTTTCTGATCGATTTCTAATAAAAAAAAAAGTGGAAATAATATAGCTAGTTGGATGATTATACGAAATTATCTTGAATTGATATGAAAATGATCTTGACCAAAATAATAAAGAGAATTCGATGAATGTGATAAAATGTTTAGCTATCTAATGCCATTGACAGATGACTTTTCAATAAGAATTGGGGATTCAGGACAAAATCAAACTAAATTAGTTCAAAATCGAAAATTATAAAATAAATTATGAAAAATAGATTAAAGAAGAATAAAATCCAAAAGTGATAAAGTTACGTAGCACGCAGTAGTTTATTACGAGTGTTGTGAGCTAGCAGTAAGCACCGCCCTTAATATATTTTTATTATTTTGTCTCTTGCATTATTAGGTAGTGATTGAGACATGTACTGATGCTTAAATATATATATATATGTTTTTCCATATGTACAGATAACAATTAAATTTTAAAAGGGAAATAATTAGGCAAAGCCAGTGCATTTAGCTTGTCAAATATATACTCCCAAACGAATACGATAATACAGAATTAGTGAAAAAAAACTTTGAAATCTATAAATTAAATAATGCAACAGATACGTATATATCTGTGATGTAAGACACGGTGTCGGACACCCATGTCAGACACTTCTCTAGTGTAAAATATTAAAAAAAATTCATATCGCCGTATCCGTATCATGTCATGTCCGTATTTCATAAGTATATATACACAAATGTATTATTCTGTGATATGAGTTTTTCAATGAAGGTGAGCTGCATAACCACGTAAATTAGGTAATATTTTTTTATTTTTATAATTTCCTTACTCCAGAACTTTGTGTGCTTATCAACGTGTGTGTATTAGTAATTTATAATTAGGTCAATGTGTATATTGAAAGTAATTTTGCACAAGTATCAATGATTAATTAATTAATTATTGTGAATTCTGAGGGACAGATTAAAATTTAATATAAACTGAAAATATTATATAAATAAGAGGGATTAATAATACTTTTTTTAATCATTTCTATTTTCTTCTATCCCAGATTTTCTTCAAATACAAATGATAACACTCTGTACTTGACAGGAAGAATACATACAGTCATTCAACTAATATAATTAAACAAAGGGTAAAATACACATGGACCCCTTAGTTTGAGAAATTACCTTTGCATCCCTTATAGTGTGCTAATGAATACAAACACTTCCATTGGGACTAGTATTAAACGTTATCAGTTAAAATCTTGATTTGTAGAACCAAAAAACTGGCCCATTTTATGCTCAAAAAGCATGCAATCACAACTAAAATAAATTATCCAATCTGGAATTAATATCATATTACAAAACATACAGCAACATAACCAAAATTTTATTAGATCTAGTTTTTAGGGTTTTCTGCCTAAAATACGCATTTTCGGTATTACACATATTCTTTTTTAACATAAATCGTTGAAAGTCCCAACAAAACCTAACAGAAGGGGGTGTTTGTAATCCATTAGAAAACCACAAGGGGTGTAAGTGTAATATCTAAATCAAAAACCATAAAGGGTCTAGATGTAATTTAACCTAAAATAAAATGAAACCTAACATATATCACATGTCCAAATATTGCACAATATTCGATGCAATAATTTCATTGCCCTAAACTATCCATATATGTCGTGCCCAATTCATCTACGAAATTAAATTAAAGGCGTTCACATGGCTTAGTAGCACACGAAAGAGGCAGAACCAAAACGTGGTAAGAAAAGAGGGGCGACCGCCCCCTCCAACCTCTGCCCCCTTGATATGGAAGGATTTGGTTTCATGCAATGGACCCAAACCTAATAACATTGAAAAATAGACCCCCACCAATACTCTCCACATCTTAAATTCAAGTATATCATTTTCCCACAAGTTATGAAATTGTAGGCGTCACTGAGGAATTAATTGAAAATTACAAATAAACCCACTTAGAATTGCAGTTCCGTATTTTTACCAGACATGATCGTATCATCGTATGTGGAATGAGTTCGTATTTTATTTTCAAGATCACATTCTATGAATATCAAACAATCATTGTTCCACCGAAAGTAAATTATAGGACAATAGAGATTATGGGTTGGTGTTGATTATATCAGCCCATTTCATGAGTGATATGGCTAAAATTTATCGTATTAGTGAAACTTTTAGTTATAAATTATAAGAAAATAGGATTGAAGTTATTTATAGATTGATACATTAAAGATTAAGTCCACATCTTTATGTCAAGAAATTTTACTTTTAAAAACCCTGTTCAAGTAAATGATTCCAGATTTTATTAATTAAAATTGCAACTGTTGAAATTCTTGTTGCGAACCAGCCGAAAATTGGGCAGCAATAACTTGTAAGGTTTACACCCTTAACGAAAAATATTTTGAGACTTTCTAATTTTATACACTTATTCCTTTGAAGGAGGTATTTATAAGTTTTTCCAGAGATTATTATATATATATTTTTATGTTTTAACGGAGATATTTGTAAGGTTTCAAGTGATTAGGGATATTTGTAATATTTTCAAAGTTTTAAAATATTTTCAGAACAAAGAACTAACCTTATGGAGTTTTTCGTTATAATTATCCCCAGAAAATTTGGCAAATAGCACTAATGGAAAGTTACTACTACTACCTTTTTCTCAAAAACTATCATTTGGTATTGTGTCATAAATCTGTCTAATAATAAATTACCAAAATAATCTGCAATTGTTATACCGAATATCGTATAGTATCCGTATTATCGGTATAAACTTCTACGCTATAATACAACACCTTGTATTTCAATGTTTTGAACAGAAAATCAAAGTGTGGGCGGTGGTCTCCTATTCATTTCACCATCACCATAAGTGAACGTTACACCCATATATTCTGAAAAAAAAAAAACAAAAGAGAAAAACGAACGTTACAAACTTATATGGACCATAATCCGCCAGGTAGGATCAATCACCATCCATCACCCACAAAAACCCAGCCGACCCAACCCAAACGTTGTTTTCCACAAAATTAAAATTCACTTAAAACTGAAAATAATTACAAAAATATATGATTAAAGAAAAAGAAAAAAACACTTTAATGATTAATGGTCGGTTTTATCATAATGAAAAAATTAAGTCATCAATGGAGGTCACTGGGCCCCACTTCTCCCCCTCTGTTGTTCTATATATCTCTCTCACTTTCCACTTGCATTAAACCATCACTTAGCAGTTAGCAGTAAATACAGCTCCTACTCTACACAGTTTCTCGAGTTTTCTAGAGTGAGAAAAGAATAAGAAGATCAATGGAGGGCAAAGAGGAGGATGTTCGCTTGGGAGCCAACAAGTTCTCCGAGAGGCAGCCGATCGGGACGACGGCGCAGAGCCAGGACAAGGACTACAAGGAGCCGCCACCGGCGCCGCTCTTTGAGCCCGGCGAGCTGACGTCATGGTCGTTTTACAGAGCTGGGATAGCTGAATTCGTTGCCACTTTCCTCTTCCTGTATATCACCGTTCTAACAGTTATGGGCGTTAGCAAATCTGACTCCAAATGTGGCACTGTTGGTATTCAAGGCATTGCGTGGGCTTTCGGCGGCATGATATTTGCTCTAGTTTACTGCACAGCTGGAATTTCAGGTAATTTTTTAATTTTAGCACTATTTGTTCATCTACGAGGTGTTTAATTGACGAATTAGGGTAATTGATGGACGAACTGTATGGATCTGCAGGGGGGCACATCAATCCTGCTGTGACATTTGGGCTGTTTTTGGCGAGGAAGTTGTCATTGACCAGGGCCGTTTTCTACATGATCATGCAATGCCTGGGCGCCATCTGCGGTGCTGGTGTGGTGAAGGGCTTCGGAAAAACTCTGTACATGACTAAGGGCGGCGGCGCCAACGTGGTGGCTCATGGATACACCAAGGGTTCCGGCCTTGGAGCTGAAATTATTGGTACTTTCGTGCTTGTTTACACCGTTTTCTCTGCAACTGATGCTAAGCGCAGCGCTAGAGACTCCCACGTTCCCGTGAGTATTGTTTTTGTGATTTCTCCATTTTCATGACTGGGTCTTTTTTTTTCTCTTGGATTTGTTTTAACGGTGTGATTTTGATGATAAATTTGCAGATTTTGGCACCTTTGCCTATTGGATTCGCTGTTTTCTTGGTTCACTTGGCAACCATCCCCATTACTGGAACTGGTATCAACCCTGCCAGGAGTCTTGGAGCAGCAATCATCTACAACAAGGACCATGCTTGGGATGACCACGTAAGCTCAAAATTTTTTTTTTTTTTCTTCTCCTTGATATATAATCATCTTGAAATTAATAGTCTTTAAAGAGTAGTTTGAGATTTCATTAGTGAGGCAGAACTTAAAAGAGTAGTTTCCAGCACAAGAATTTTCAGAAGTTAATGATACATAAATTTAGTTTTTACTATTTTCTTTAAAATTGATTGACCTCAGCTTGGAGAAAAAGTCCTGAAATCCTCTTTCAGTTGCGATTATGTAGATTTTCTATATATAGTCAAAAATCCCACTTGAATTATATTCTTGAAAAGTTTGTTCTGATCTAACTCTGTGATCTGATAATATGCAGTGGGTATTCTGGGTTGGACCATTCATTGGCGCAGCTCTTGCAGCTCTTTACCACGTTGTGGTGATCAGAGCCATCCCATTCAAGAAGTGAACTTTTCAACTAAAACAAAACAATCCCTTTTGATTATATCTTCAAAGTTTGTGGCTATTGTTTCAAGCACATGAAGATGAAGCAAAAAAAAAAAGAACTGTCCTTTTTCAAATTTCTACTCTTTTGTATGGTTTGTTGTATGTATTTATTGCATATTATGTAGGAGAATGCCAATTATGTGATGCGGCAATGCTCATGATAATTTGGGACCTAAGTATTCGATGAATGTTCCAGCTGAGCTTTGCTAATGTTCCCAACAAAAGTTAGGTTGGCTTTGTGTTGTCATTTGTAATGTTTTTTTATGTGGCTGTGGATTGAGATGTTGTCATATTAATAATAGCTCAACCTACCCAAACCTTATCTTGTTCCATCTACTTTCCCTTTCATGCGCATGCTTTTCACTGCTTACTTTATGGCTGGACTCTAGCAAGTGGCTCCTGTATAGAGGGAAAAAAAATGAAAAATGATTTGCAATGTGGTCCTCGTGCTTATCTGGAATTGGAATTCTTGTTGTCTGTTGTCTGTTGTCGTTTTTGTTTCCATGAAGTAATAAACTCTATGAATTTTGGGAAATTGTTTAGAACTACACGTTTAATTTGGAGTGTTCGAGAATAGAATTTATAAAGAGTTTTCTAGAAAGCTGCTAAGAGGTTGGATTGAAGAGATTACTATTAGGTATTTCATGCAATACGAATTTGCATTAAATACGTTGTAATTTGATTGGGAGGACTCGCTTCTATTGAGTCTTTGCAGTGTTTTGAGTCCGAAAAAAAATCGAGCCGACCCAAATCAAAATTTTAAAATTTGATAGGGGACAGACTCGTGGAAATTAATGCTGAGAGGCTGTAGTTGCATGGTTGGTTCATTAATTTGGTTCTTGGTATTGGAGTAGAGATAGGTACAGCACTACAGCACAAAAAGGAAATTAGAAAACGAATTTTGCTGACCATTTTAATATATGTAACGAATTTATCAAAAAATATTATAATATATCCAGACAATTAAATAAGAACTTTATACACCTAAATCTCACCTAATCAATAAACTAACTTATAAAAGACTGGATACGAGATAATATGGATACGACACGTTATAGATATAATGATTTGAATTTTTTTTATATTTTATACTAAAAAAATATCTGATATGGTGTCAGATACGGCACAACACAATATAATAGAATTTTTAGAAGTGTATTAACCATATGTAATAATTTTTTATAATTTTTCAAACTTTAGAATATATTTCTGTAATTAGTCTAACCTCCGGGTATCTCGCGGTCTAATTATCACAATATATTTTATATACATATTCCTTCCTAGCTAAGCCTAAGTTAAGTTATCTTATGAGGACAGCAAAACTTAGGGGGAAAAAAAATCAAATTACAGACACCACAAAAAATATTCTTGTTGTTTTTCTTCAACCACCTTAGCTGCTTATCCTAGAATAGCTATACTCATTGAGATTAATAATAAACTTTGCCTCAGGGAAAAGTCTAATCTTCAATTATTTTTAAATTTTGATGAGGTTAGTAAAGTTGACAAAAATGAGTAACTGAATTAATTTTTGTCCTCCTTCCGTGTGCACAACGCTGTTAGATATGGACCACGACACGTATTATTAGCAAACTAGCTAAGGGTGTCATTAAAAGCAAAATATAAATTATTGTTTGTTTTAAGTTTTGAAAATAATTAAAATCTCTAAGAAATGAAATCATAATTATAAATTATGATATGGGTTTGGCCCATATTTTTATTTCAGCCCAAGCCCAAATGATGAGCCCATAACAAGCAACACAATGAGGAAGCCCATCGAGAGCCAGCGAATCTGCTCCGCACACATGGTAATACTGACGTGCGATCTAGTTCAATCCCTAAATCTAGCAACTCCTTGCAAATTAATTGAATTTATTTCAAGTGTTTTCTGTCGTCGTTAGGATTTTCTTTCTCCAGGCCACAAATTCCCGTTTGAGCACATAAACTGGGGTCCCAAAAAACAGAACTCGGGCTTGAAGAACAGACCTACAAATCCAGCCCAGTTTAGGCCTGTAATCTGTATGGTGGATAGAGGCTAGTGTTTTGAAACCCCGCCCGGACCGGCCGGTTCGACCGCCAGAACCGTAATCCGGTCCGAGTGAGGTCTCAAAAACGGATACTCTAAAAATCGCTCATTTTATGATTAAACCGTTCGAGAATTGAATCGGTACTGGATTAATGAAATTGCCCGATTTTCTTATCTGAAAATTTGAAGTGCTTCTCTTTTCCTTTATCCTTTAATTTCTTGATTTGTTTAGTTTTGTTCTCCCTAAGAACCAAGATCTGGCTTTCTTTTATTTCTCAAACAAAAAACGTTGTAATTTTTTTTTCACTATTTCCTTTAAGCCTTAAAAATTAAAAAACACAATAAGTTTTTCCTTTTCTTTTTCTCAATATGTTTTTTTTTTTCTTGGCAAAATTCTGACACAGGAGATATTGTAAGTCATAGTCAAGCTGCACGAAGAAAACCTGCACAAAATCTCAAATATAAAAGAGAAAACAAATAAAATTAAAGAAAAAATTGTGATTAAAGTTCTAACGTTGCCTGCAGACCACTTATCTTAAAACCTGTTGTGCCATTGTTCTTCCCAGTGATAGGGCTGTTAGCTGCAGCCTATGATCGGGGAAAAATTCTTACAAAGTTTCCAAACAATAATAAAGGTGTCGCGAAAATGGTTGTAAACACAATGCAAAACCTGCACATAAAACTGACAAACATTAGTGGAGACAACAAAGAACCCGACGGAATTTTGGGGCCGCCTAGATTTCACACCCTCTTCAAAAATATAAACAAATCTATCATACTATTATGTTATATAATTGAAATTTTCTATCAAATTGTACAATTTTGACTAACTAGTTAAATGTTTTAATTTCATTTTAGAAAATAATAATTATCATTTTACATATATATATATATATATATATATATATAACTATTGTTCAAAAATTACTTCTTACCGAAAAATTCTATTGAAACGATGATAGTGGACTCGGATCCCCTGTGTAAGCTCCACGTACTGGTAAACTATTGTGACTTAATCTCGAAACGTACTAAGAATTATCTGTTAGAACATAGGAAAATGCAAATCCAAGCACGAAGAGACAAAATCATATGGAATTATGTATGGAGATCCAAACATTTTCTTGGGACTTGTGGAAAGCACGCACAACAGATTGGCTGTTCGGATTATATTTCTCATCAATTCTTGTTCTAAAATCATGTGCACATCAGCTAGCTTAAAAGTGATTATTTATATTGGAAAATCACTTTCTCCAAGTACTTAGAACTAATAAATTAATATTCAATAGAAGGCAACCCTAAAATTAACCTACTGGTTTGTAAAATCCTCATGGAGACAGACAAAACCCAAAAAGACAAATGTAGTCAAGAAACTACCTTTTTAAAATGTGTAAAATCAGGACGCATGCGCCTCCTGGACTAACTTGTAATTTTCTAATTTGGTCAAGCTTCAAACTTTATGAAATTCATTAAATTAGATCAAACCTATGCAGACAGGAAGCACTTGACATGAGAAAAGCCAATTTGCATGGTCTACCTTTTATCTGTTCTCTCTCATGTACATTCATAATTATTTAATCTTAAATTAGTAGCTTTTAGCTTTTAGTTTATGTCTGTACAGCCTCAAAAGGGGTGGTAAAATCCTACAATTTTTGACTGAATATATAGTTTTCCGAGGTCAGTAATCTGATTATCCATGTCACTATGTCAGTAATTTTGTGATGATCATCACAACCCACCAACTAGGATCAAACAATCTCAACTTTGACTTCATCACCATCAGTATTCTGCTTTAATTAGTTTTAAAAAAAAAGTATTCTGCTTTAATTTGTCTATAAAATATTCATCTGTACCGAACACACCTAAAATTACACAACATGAAGCCAAAAAATATAAATAAATAATGATCAGCCTATTTGAGGCAAGATTTCTCATTTTATAAAACATAGAACTTTTTAGAAGATCTTTATATAGAGTCTAGCTATAAATGACTAGATTTTACTTTAAAACGAACTTTCAAAGTCTTGTACTGAAAATAAATTTCTTGAGCTTATGTATATACTACATACATGCATGACCAATTATGCAGCAACTTTTTAGTGCAAAATTCTACTACTCTCCTCTTTGTCTCCTCGTTGCTCTAAACTTTGAACAGTGGCAGCTTTTATGCATGTCTGCACAAAAATCCAGGCCAATAAAAGACATCAATAATCCCATATAAAAATCCTCAAATCAAGCTCTATATATATATCCTACTTCTCACACTATTTGTATCACAAACAAACATATACTACTTCTCACTGAACTACTTTTCTTGAATCTGTACTAAGTTTCTTTAATTACTAATTAGTACCACCCAAAAACTTAGATTGTTTCCCATTAATATTTGCAGCAAAATGGATGATTACTCATCAGGGTTTTGTATAAGGGCTTCTCGCGGTGGCTGTGGTGGCGGGACGGGAACTAAATGTGGGCGGTGGAACCCGACAAATGAACAGGTCAAAGTACTGACAGAGCTGTTTAGGTCAGGACTGAGAACTCCAACTACTGATCAGATCCAGAAAATATCTTCGGAGTTGAGCTTTTATGGTAAGATCGAAAGTAAGAATGTTTTTTATTGGTTTCAAAATCATAAAGCACGAGAGAGACAGAAACGTCGTAGGGTTTTGGTGGATGATCAAGATCAAATCATTCTCCACAACGACAATCATTCCAAGAATATCTCCACCAAAAGTAAGTCAATGTTCTTATTATATTATTATATCAAATGAAATAATTTAAAGAAATTGATTTATTAATTAAGCGTCTCTTGACATGCTTTGACAGATATTGTTCATGAGACAAATCAGGTTTCCATGCCAGCAGAAAGGGTGATTGAAACTTTGCAACTCTTTCCCTTGAATACTTCGAGTAACGAGACTAACTCAGACAATCTCAGATTATATACAAACAATTGGAAGGAGATTAATTCGTCTTACGCATACAATTTCGGGACAGAAATGGACCATCCAATGTTGGATCTACGATTAAGCTTCGTTTAGAAATACAGGCTAGGGTGCTTCGCTCTTTGGAAGATTAATATGATTGGAAAAGCTATATATATAAGCTATCTTCATATGAAGAATTAATGAGGAAGAAGTTCATATGAAATCCAAATTGTTGTTGGGAAGTTCTAGTTAATTTCATGATCATGTACAAAAGTGCACTTAGCTCTAGAAATGAATCTAATTATGTTTTGGGACTCGAAATTGATTCGACATTCTCACTTTATATTTGGTATTTTGTTTCGCACACAAAAACACGTGTGAGAATTGAGTAAGTTTAATTCAAGGCTATGTAATCTTACTAGGTTAACTTAATCTTGGTTGGGGGCGAATTCATATATTGTGTAAAAAAAATTAAATATTATTTTTATTTTGGGGAAAAAGTCTTACATTATACATATAAAAAATCAAATTATTACCTATATATAAAGTCAAGGGGCGCGGTCGCCATATTGATATGCAAATTTTCTATGATATGTTTAATTATCTATCGTATCTAACTTATTGTAGGGATAATTACGTGAAATAATAAGGCAAGAAAACATATCCTATATTAACTGTACTCCTAGTTGGACTCAACTAGACCAAAAAAAAAAGAAAAAAGTTGGACTCAATTAACTCAAATTACTTGTTGGTTGTTACATCCTCTGATCCTTTCCTAAAGGTTAGAATCCAGCGACACGTTTAATATACATACATTCAAGTTTCAACGAATCAATTGTTACGGCCAGAGGCCAGAACCACTGAAAAAGATCCAATTTTTGTAACTCCTAGAACGAGAAAATATGAAGAAAGTCGTCTATAATCAACGGCAAATTTCCGAAATTTGCGGAAGCCTTATATTCTACAGAGCAGAAAGCGAGGGAGGCCATTGCAATAAGAGCGGAGGTACAAAAAGAGATGATGATGAGGGATAATGAGAGGAAAGAGAAGGAGCTCCGTGAATTGGCGCGAAAGGCGAGAACGTGTTTGATGAAAGTCCCAAATGATCAGGAAAAGGAAGAGACAGAAGGGTTCTTACAAAGACGTAGAGTTCGCAAGGAGAGGCATAAAGAGAGGGCTTCCAAGAAGATCAAGATTAACCGGGGATTCGGACTGTGACATCAGCAAAAAAATCGCACTAGGAATGGCGACGACGAGAGGATGTGGAGGAGATGGAATAATGTATGATAACAAGTTGTTTAATCAGGAAAATGGGATGGATTCTGGTTTTGCTGTGGATGATGCTTACAATATATATGATGGCAAGGGCTTGTTTAATAGTCAATCGGCTATTGATGTTCTGTATAAGCCAAAGAAAGATCATATCGATGATGAGATATATGGAGGTGGAGATGAGAGGAAAGGTCTGAGAGAAAAGCCTGTTGAATTTGAAGAAGATGTGTTTGGATTGGACAAGTTCTTGGCAGACTTTAAAACAGGTAGCAAAAGCTAAACAGTTGACAAGGTGTGGTTTGAAGGTAGAGATTGATCATGAGAGATTTTGCAACTTGCCTCTTTAACTTTTAAATTGTGTTCTTGGTTTAGATCAGAAAGTTGGATTGTAAATTGAATAATTCTTTTTACCATATTCATTTGTATTCTCTCTGATTATTGCTGTTCTTTGTTTATTGTACTTCTCATTTGTGTTCTCTAACAACAGAAGTTGGATTATTTGTTTCAATAATTCTTTTACCAAGTGTTACAGTTTTTGTACCAATGTGACTGCATTAGAGGTTTTTTGTAGTAAATTATCTGTAAAACGAGTGTATATGTAGTGTTGTTTATAAAAGATATTAATGCTGCACAACACTTGGTAAGTAATAAAAAGATTTGCTGACCTATCTCTACTATCCCTGACATTTGTGGAGTTACATCTACTATCCATAGTCAAAATTTATTTATTTTTTTGAAGAATACCTTTTTCAATTTTATGAGAGCAAAAGACACTTAGGGCTCATATACTATTTATGTATGGGTTTTAGCGTGTTATATTTTCTCATGATAGAAATCATATTATTTTGAAAAATTACGGGTAAAATCTTTTGTTTACTTCTCGTGTTTTGTTTACTTTTCGTGTTTATCAGTTAACGCTAATTATATGAAGGGGAGTCTTGTTTACTTTCTGGCCATGATATTGCAAGTGATATTGCCAAATTACTGAACTACCCCCAACTTAATACCCTTTTTCAGTGGCAATTGATGTAATTACAAGGAAGTATGGGAGTAATTATGAAGTTCAAAAGTCATGTTATTTCTCATGTTAACAAAACACGCCAAATTGGGTGTTCTGATTTCTGCCAATAACATACAAATATTGCGGGCCTCAATGTTTTGGGGGTGTTGTGGCAACTTGAAAAGTAAACAATGAATTGCTCATGTTATTTTCTCAAATCCACCAATAACTTCTAAAGTATACGAGCCCTTAGAGACTATTTTGTTTGCGCTCGTTATTTACAATACTGGACGACTATTTTATTATTTCCGCAAAACTTAAGAATAGCAAATATAATTTTCATGCTAAAATATCTTTAGAAATATGTCTTTTGAGGTGCTTATGCATGGCTAGCTATCGCACCCAAACTAGTAATTCACTTGTCGCATCCTTCTTACAATTTAACAAAAGGACTAGTAGCTCACCTTGAGATACTTACACATGGTGTGGCCAGTTGTCCCAACCTACCTATACTTCAGCGAAGTGACTAGTCGAGGGTGGCCGAGTCCAGACATAAAAAGATATACACCATGACCAAGCCCATGGGGCTCTATCCACTTCATGTTTGTAAATTGGGCCTATTGGAGAAGAATTCCTTCATCAAAGTGAGGCCCGTATACAAAATCAAGTATTTTTGTCCGGCTTGCTTCCAATTTAAAAAAAATATAAACAGTATTTTATTTCATTTTTGGTTTAGGCCAACGCAAAGCACCTAATTTTCTTTCCGCCCAAGAAATTGAATTTCATCGCCCTCAAAACCCCTGAATAGTAAGAACAGGAAGAAATTTTCGAAAGAAAATGGATGTGATAAAATCGCAGCAGATATCCTCGCGGGCGATCGAGAAAGTGGTGGTACACCCGCTGGTGCTGCTTAGCATCGTCGACCACTACAATCGGGTGGCGCGTGACACTAGGAAGCGCGTGGTCGGGGTTCTGCTCGGAACTTCTTATAAAGGCACCGTCGATGTCGTCAACAGCTATGCCGGTTCGTATTTCTTTCCAGATCTGATAGTTTCTCTAACTGCATCGCTGTTTGATGTTTAGTTCGTGTTGTTTTTATTGTTCGTTGCACTTCAATGGCGAAGGAGTTCTATTATATAGCTTATAAATACTTCTCTTGGTTTGTTTTGTATGGGAAATTCTTTTGTTGGGGTTTCTGGGAGGGACTCAATTTGGCGGATACTGATTGTACTCGTTGCGGGTTATCTAGGGTTTGATATTTGGCTTGTGGACAAAGATGTTTGAAGTGCGTTATTATGGAGTGACATATATTGTATAGGAATATATGTGCGAAACTAAAATGACCTATATTGTAGTGCTATGTTTTCGAATTGGGCAGGAAGTGATTGCTTTAGGTTTCTTCTAGTGGGGGACGATCCATAGAATCTTTTTATTTCATTTGGATTGGAATAGAATTGGAGTCAGGAATCTACAACTAAAAAAGAGGATAATGCCTAATTGTAGCAATCTCACTCACTACTATTTGTATCCAATTTGACTTATTCACCAAGTTTGTTTTGGCTGAATTGCATGGCCAAACACAGTTTGAATCTTGTTCTTGATTGATTTAATAATTTCTCTTCATGAATTAGGTTTTCTGTATGGACAGTTTGAGATTTCATAACCATTTTGTAGTATTGATGACAAAAAGTTACCTTTCCGGGGTTTATTGTTACCTTTTATTTTGCTGCACAATGCGAAAACTGTCTCAACCCGGCTCTCATTTTTCTATAATGAGTTTTGATTAAATAAAAACTTACCTAACTTTGATTTCATCACATGTTGATTATCTGAGTTCATGCTTCAAGTTATCTTGAGAAGACGTGTTGACAATTGTATCATACAAGCCACTTAAACTATGGAACATCATCTATTATTATGTCTTGTCTTATGCCTGTTGCTCCTAAACTATTGTTTGTTTGTTGCATATGCAAAGTCTTACTAATATGTTTCCCATGAACAGTACCTTTTGAGGAAGATGACAGGGACACAAGCATCTGGTTTCTTGACCATAATTACCATGAAGCAATGTTTTCGATGTTCAGAAGAATAAATGGTATTTAATTTTACGTCAGCGTATTTTCTTGTTTAAGTAGTTTGACTACAAGCTGATGTACTTATAATTCCTGTCAGCCAAGGAACATGTTGTTGGTTGGTATAGCACTGGTCCAAAACTCAGGGAGAATGACTTGAATATTCATGGACTCTTCAATGAGTACGTTTTTTGTCCTCATAGAAATGTTTGCGGATTTTATTTCTTAATGATATTTGTTGACACTCAATGACTATTCACTTCTCGCATATTGTTGCAGCTATGTTCCAAATCCTGTATTGGTCATTATCGATGTTCAGCCAAAAGAGCTAGGAATACCTACCAAAGCTTATTACGCTGTTGAGGAAGTTAAAGAGGTACGATCGAAATACTAATTTCTGTGTGTTAATGATGGATCAATACTCTGTCTCTGTCTGTCTGTCTCCCAAGAAAGTCATTCAGGAGAAATCATCTGATGATATGTTTTAATGTTTGGATGAACTTGCAGAATGCCACTCAGAAAAGCCAGAAAGTGTTTGTACATGTTCCTTCAGAAATTGCTGCGCATGAAGTTGAAGAAATTGGTACGGTTATCTCTTAAATTATTTGCATTATATTTTTGTTCTTGCTTTTGTTGCTTCATCCACAAAGAATGCTTTACTTGCAACAGCCTTAACCTTGTAGTTTGTCTTAATGCTCTCTTTCTGGCTCTAAGTTTTTGTTATACTTTTTCCCTCTTCAAGTATTATAACTGGTTATTGTTCTGGCTATTATAGGAGTGGAACACTTGTTAAGAGATGTGAAAGACACAACTATCAGCACCCTTGCAACAGAGGTTTCTATTTTGCCTCCTTGAACATTCTAGTTTACTTGTGATTAAACTATTATTGACTGGCAAAAGAATATTTAATTTTGTTTGTCCAGGTGACTGGAAAACTTGCTGCTTTGAAGGGATTGGATGCACGGCTTAAAGAGATCAGGAGTTATCTTGATCTTGTTATTGATGGGAAGCTCCCGTTGAACCATGAAATCCTCTACCATCTCCAGGTATGTCATTTTTGCTTCAATCTATAAATAACATTTTTGTTGTGGTTCCTATAGATAAATAGATAATTAAATACCTTTTGTTCTGTCATGCTTCATCCTAGGAGCAGAAATGATTCTTGAAATGTTAATTTGTGCAGGATGTCTTCAACCTACTCCCAAATCTAAATGTGTTGGAATTAGTCAAAGCTTTTGCAGGTAAAATTGTTGGTTGCCAATTGCTTTTTTATTTCCCAAATTGACCAGTTTGTGCCCATATCCAGTTTAGAAGTTACAGGCTTCCTTTAATATGCTTATTGATTATGTTGTGTTTACAGTGAAAACAAATGATATGATGTTGGTCATATATCTGTCATCCCTTATCAGAAGTGTCATTGCTCTCCACAATTTAATCAATAACAAGGTGCGAATATTCTTCCAATTCTCCTTTTAGTTATGTTATGTTGATATGAAGTGGGTGTGTTGGGAAGAGCTCTTGCGCTTAAAGATACTTAAACAGAAGCTAGAGTTGTCGAATGGTTGGAGTAAAAGTAAGGAGTATTTGGAAAAAGAAAAGGTGCAGTTAGAAAAAATCATTGTTGATTGTTTGGAATAAGAAGTTGTTACTCTAAATAAACTTTCTAATAATTACGAAAATAACCTATAAGCTAGAAGCTGAAGCCAAAAGTTGTTCCTCGGGTGCTTCCAGATTCTAGCTAATTTATGCTTAAAATAAGCAGAAGTCGATTTGCCACACTCCCATACCACGTACTGCTGAAAAAAAGCAGAAAGCAAGAAAAGTGCTTTTTTTAGAGTTTGCAAACACTATCAAAATTAACACGAAAATCATTTAATTGTGCGGTTTGACTGACATTGTTGAGAAATGATTTCAGATGCTCAACAAAGAACATGAAAAGGCAGAAGATTCAAAGCCAGTTGCTGTGCCTACTGCTGCTGGTAGCTGAACATGGAAATCTCAATGGAAGTGCTTTTGCTTGATAGTCGGATCTTATTAGCAGAACGTGAATTTCACAATTCAAATTTGGATTCTGGCAGAATTAAGAAAGGAGGGCGCTTTCTTCATTCGTTGGGCCTGAGTCTTCTTCAATGTTCCTCATTAATTCTGCTTTGTCATGAATTTTTCAAATCTGCACTTATTTGGACATGAGTTGTACTGATATTCGTATAGAAATTTCTCACCGTTTCTTTGATATACTGGAATATATATATTATTAACTGTGTATGGGTTGGATGCAAATCCTGACTTTTGCTCTAAAGATGAACCTCGGAATGGTCTAAATTTAATACTCTTTTTTCTCATGTTATTTGATTGTAATGTGATAATGGGATAAAATTATATTCATATATCTGGAGGATTAATTTTTAGTTTTAACCATTTTCTGTTTTACATTTGTTCTCAAAGTTAAGGATTTCTTCTATCATTTTCTGTCTAGAATTCGAAATCTAAAATATGCCTACGAACGATACAGTAAAATCTTACAAAAATGTAGTCAAGACAGAAAAGTAACCAAAAATACTTTGCGATACCGAAAATAATTTGTGAATGAGAAGCAGAAGAGCAGATAGAAACTCAGAAGAGCTTATCTTCTTCTTCTTCATCCTCGTCCTCTTGCTGCATTGATTGCTCAAACTCAGCATCCATTACAACTCCATCCATAACATGGACCAATACATTCCCCATTTTCAGACCCAAACGCTCTGAAACAATTCCATTGACCACCAATCTTTCATTCGAATCCTTCGATATGTACAAATTGTATCCCGATATTGATTCGTAGATTTTCTCCTTGCCGTACTCCAAATCTGTTGAAGTAATCCATCTGGGCACGGCTGAAAATCCCAGCACTCGCGTCAGTATTGCGTGAGAATTGCTGTCGTTCCGATTCAATCTCAAATCGCGGCGAAACGCTTCATCCGACGGCAGAAACAGAGTGAACGCTAGATCTTCAGGTAACATTCTGATCACCGATTTCCCGAATTTTCCGATTATCGCGTTTCTCGAGATATTACGTTTGGGGGATTTTGATTTGGGGGAGGAGATTGTCGATGGGGAGATGTTTGTGAGCTTAAGTGCTGCAATAATCTGTATGATGATGAATGTAATGGAGACAATTATGCAAACGAATTTTACTTGTTTTCTCAACCTCGAATCCCCGGCTTTTCTTTTTCTCATTCTTCAGTCGAAGCTGGAAATAAGGCCAAATGATGACGAATTTACACTAACTTGAAAAAGCAAAGTTGGTTCTTCGTCGTTTGAGCTTTTTGAAAGCTACAAGGTAAAATGATTTGATGAACTAGGATTTCAGATTTCTAGATGGATTTAGCTGGGTCAACTCGGAACCCATATGAGTGAGCTATGTGAGTCGATTCTCTACTCACTGTAGCTCGTTTTTTTTTTAATCCCTGAGGTGAATATTTAATTAGGCTACTTAGTTTTCACAGAAAAAAAATTACCAATATGGTGTGGTTCAGTTGGCAATACAGGCTGAGTTTGTGGGAAGAGTCTTAGGTTCGATCTCCACTAAACACATTTGTTGGGAGGAGTGAAGAGCTTAACTGTGACTAAGCCCCGAGGGAGGAGTGAAGAGCCTTAATTGTGACTAAGCCCGAACTGGATTAAGGACCCTCAATGTAGAATTATCTGAATTGGTAATTTATACCAAAAAAAAAAGAAAAAAAAATCAACAAAATACTCCACAGTTGCAAAGTTTGCCCATATCTAGTTATGTTCCAGATAACACATCAGACAATGGGAATTAATAAGTTTCAAGCTAGAAGACTTAGCAAATCTATGAAATTCTTTCCCTAAATTCTTTATCTTCATATATACTGACGGTGCCCGTCGATTCATAATCATGTGAATGTAGGATTCATATTAGCTTGTTATTAGTGAGCTAGGCCAAAGAATCTTACAGCTAAACATCTGTTAATTTCATTCATGTCTATTCATGTTGGAAAGAGCAATCTGTGCTCCACATTTGGGAAAAAAACAGAGTATTTCATTTAAATAGTCTACATTGTTTCAATACCTCAAGTTGTTCCTAGAATGTCTCTCTTGATATAACTTGTGATTTGTCACTCAGGACATGAGATCTCCTCGAACCCTAGAGGTCTGGAAAATGGGTGTTGTAAATTACGTTCAAGCCCTTAAGCTTCAAGAAAAATTAGCATCAGACAGGAAACTACACAAGATCACAGACACCCTATTATCCCTACAGCACCCACCGACATACACTCTAGGCAAAAGACGAACCGATCACAATATACTCGTTTCTGAATCGGATCTCAAATCCATCGGGGCAGAACTTTACTACACACAACGAGGAGGTGATGTCACATTTCACGGTCCTCACCAAGCAATTCTATATCCCATTATTTCTCTGAGAGAAATTGGCTTAGGAGCACGAAAATACGTTGAGAATCTTGAATTAACTATGATCGAATTGGCTTCTTTATACGGTGTTGAGGCTTGTGCAGGGCGAAAGTGTCAGACGGGAGTTTGGGTTGGAGATAGAAAGATCGGTGCAATTGGGGTTCGTATATCTTCTGGGATTACGTGTCATGGTCTGGCGTTTAATATCAATCCTGATTTGAGTTATTTCAAGCATATTGTGCCTTGTGGGATTGCTGATAAAGAAGTGACTTCTTTGCAGAAGGAGGTGAAAGAAGTGCTTCCTTCTGAAGAAGTGATTAATGAGAAGTTGATTTCTTGTTTCGTTAGGACGTTTGGGTACAGTGATGTTGTTTGGAAAGATGGTTCTTCCATATCATTGGAAGAGTGAGAAACTGATGAGATACTTTCATGTTTTATAGCCTTGCTTTGTTTGCTATGTACTCGTATATTACGGAGAATATTCACATATTTATTGAAAAACTAAGGGATTATTGACAATTTCTCAAATTAAAGAAGTCAGTTTGCAAACATGCCAAACTTCGAGCCACTCAAATGTTATTTGCCCTAGATATCAATAATAAACTGTAATTACTTTCCAGACAAGGATCATATCGAGTTTCCTAATTTACTTTATATTATATTTAATTGAATGCATACATACCTAAAATGAAATAAAAAATTCATGATCTGTGACCCAAGACTCTAACTTGGTCTCAAAATCTGGGACTGGGACTAGTGCTACAATTCAACCAACACAAAATTCATTTATGAAATATATGCTATGGACCCATTTCCAAAATTTTTATTTTATCTCTAGTTTCAACTTTGGGACTTATTAGTGGTTTATTATAAAAAAAACAATTCAGACTCAACCACCAAAATATATTTTATCACAGATTCATTTTGTTGGGACTATATATTTTTTTTTGACTTTATTTTGTTGGGACTATTATTAGTATTAGTACTTATAGGAAACTGTCGCAATCGCACACCAAATTTGTCTACGGCGGAGTTGCAATATTTTTTTACACATTTATTTAAGCACGTTTACACATCATTAGCAAGTCCACTAATATTTTTAAGAGAAATTTTATCCAACTATCCTCACGTTTTGGTATTTACAATTTATTTCCTCTAACTATAGAAAAATAGTGATAATATATCTAATATTTCAATAAATTTATAAAAATTAAAGGGAAAGTTTAAGAAGATCATTAGGATTTATTAAATTATTATTATCAAAGTCATTATTTGAACTAAAAGTTTCACAATAATTTTCACTTTCATAATAAGATATATTATTCAAATTTTCGTCAATTTTTTATATGATTTTTAAAATACTAGACATTATGTCGTTATTTTTCAAATTAGGTGATTACGTTGTAAATACCCCAAACTTATTGATAGTCATATCTAAATCCCCATATTTTTAACCAAGCACAAAACAAATTCTTTACTCTCAATCTAGAGAAATTAAATTAGCATGAGGAATTAACAACACAATTACAAGAAAAAAAAAAAAGGAAAAACTATATCACAAATTAGAAAAGAGAAAAAGATACCCGCGGTCCATCAAACGGGCTCCATTTGTACTAATAACCCGAGACATATTGCATGAATTCCGGGTCGGATAGTAGACCCGCCATCGTTTCTGGTGCCAAAACGACTTCCAAATCCACCGTTCCATTCCCTTCACGACCCGGAAAAGCCGATATCTTCCCATCAAATTTATTCGCCCGACCGCTCCGAACACAAACCGGTTTGCCCCACCCGAAATCATTATCGTACATCGGAAATCTCGGCGAACTTCCCATCGTGATCATCCCGCCGTCGAAGTTTCCCAAAGGGAAACAACGTGGGTCCCGCTCCCAATTCTCCACATACGTCCTCACCGTATCGTTATTGTGCGCCACCACGTTTTTGTTCAGCTGCTCCGCGCACCACCGAAGATCCTTGCCCAGAACGTCGCCGGCGGCGGCGTAAGTCGGGATGCTCTGGATCGCGTTTCCGAAGTAGAGAGGGTCCAGCTTCGGCTCGAGGCGGTGGCGGCAGTTGACGGCCATCCTGAACGTCGTCGTTTTTGAAGCGGGAAATTTTCTGGCTCTGGTGACGCCGCGCCATAGAAGGGCGGAGAGTGATTGGAAGGAGGAAATCTCGACCATCGGATTTACCTGAGTGTTTTCTCGAGAGACGGCGTTTTTCAACCAGGCTAACGGCGTTAATTTGCCGTCCGGATTCTTCAAGGTGTCGTTGCTGTGCTTTCCCATTAGTTCGGCGAAGTCAACTCCGCAGTTATTTCCCGAATTCCAAGTATTGCTGTTGACTTTGGCTTTCAGCTTCAGGATTGATTCTCTGCTGAAACTGAAAATCCGCTCCCTCAACGGAGCATCAGCGTTGAAGGTGACTTTCGGTCCGCCGGCCGGGAGTTTCAGAATTGCCGGAGAAACCAAAATCGAATCGCGGCTGAAATCAGGTGTCCTTGAAATCCTCTTCACGCCGCCGCGGCTCAACTCCGCAAAACTATTGAAGAAGTTCCAAAACGACGTCCCGTCCGTCACGGCGTGATTCACGGCGCAGCCGATGAAAACGCCGTCGGCCAGCTCTGTTACCTGCACCGCGAGAATTGGTCTAAAATGCCCCTCATAGCTCACCGTATGGTCATAGGTGAAGAACCCCTTCAACGCTTCCGCCAAGTAGTCATCAGCCGACCCCACCAAATCACTGACATAATAACAGGTCCCATCGGCGTGAATAAAATCAACACCCGCATCATTGCAGGCGATGTAAACATACCCCTCCGAGTCAGTGGCGAGCCTTCCGGCGAGCGGCGGGAAATGTGTGAGCGCCTCCGATAGACTTCTTTTCAACTGAGAAACGAGCTCAGATACCGGAATCGGCGGCTGATTGAACATCACGCCCTTCTGAATGTAGTGGCAAGAAAGCATCGGGAGGTCTGAAACTGAGAGCTTCAAATCTCCAATTGTTGATTTTTGATCAGGGAAAACCATGCATTTGGAAACCACCGGCAAAGATTGAGCAACCATTTTTGAGATATTGATGAATAAAATTAATAACTCTTTTCTGGGCTCTCTCTTGCACAGTTGCACTTGAATGGGAGATCAGTGTGTGAGGAGTGAGAAGTGGATGAGTGAGAGTGAGTGAAAATGGCGGTTGTGGGGTGGATATATATAGGGGTTTTGGTTCATGCATTTGCTGAGGTGGTTGGTTGTGTTGGTTATTTGAAATTGAAGATGATGCTGCTCTTTATTTTAATTGTTTTTCTTGAGTTGACTCACTGTGTCTCTGTGTGTAAAAATATAAGTATTTTTTGTCGTAGGGTTACTCAAAAGATATTATTGGATGGCACGTGTACAACTATTGCAACGATAGTAGGGATATTTTTTAAAATTTTATTATGTTTAATATTTATATTGAGCACTTTATCAGTATAAATTATTAAAAAAATTTGTCATTATATTTTAGGAAAATTATAACCCACTGTCATATTTTTGTTTGTACAGCCCTTTCCTATCCATAAAATACACAAAAGTGGTTCCCACATGATTAAAATTAGAATTAAAATTAACGCTACATAGGAGAAAAAAATAGTGGCCCCTACATGATTAAAATTAATTAATTAAAATTAACTCTATATAGAAGAAAAAATAGTGGCCCCACATGATTAAAATTAATTAAATAACATAATATCCCTAACCATCACACTATTTACTTTATAACTAATTACAATTAATCCCTAAAATATGAAGCGATTTGTATTTCGCCACCTAATTTTTAAATTTGTGTTTTAAATCCCTAATCATTGTTTTGTTTTAGGGGTTTAGGGTTTTAGGTGTTTAGGGTTTAGGGTTTAGGATTTAGGGTTTGAGGGGTTTAGGGTTTAGAATTTAGGGTTTATAATTTTTTTGGAAACATACTTATCTAATAATATTGTACAAAATCATATAATTAGAATCTAAAAAGACTATTAAGAAAAAATTTGATTAAATTATGAGTCAAAACAAATATTATTTAAAAGTATATAGTGTTAACTTTAATTTTAATTAGTTTTAATTGTTTAATTAGTGACTTCAATTCCTTCTTAATTCCACGTGTACTTTTATGTGGTTTACACGAGGGCTGTACGCCCATTAATGTTACAGTAGGCTGTCAGATTAGCCTAGTTGTATATTTATTACATATAATTTCAATATTGCTTCCTTTCATAAATTAAGTTGTACTTTCATGTGAATGTTGGGAAATTTTCAAAATGTTTGAGATTAATAATTAAATACTGGGTACTTGTAATTAAATGATCATAACAGGATAGATATTATAAATTCAACTATTTACATACTTTAACTTATACTATATGATATTATAAAGATCACACACATGATCTGATTTTTTTCAATTAATCTCATTTTGTCTTACCAAATCTTCTTCAACAGGATCAACATTTAACATAAAATTTTCTCGTATACCAACACTGCGACATTGTCTCCCATTCCCGAAGTTGGAAAGTCAAATCAGGTAAAAAAATATTTATTGCAGAATTGGGAAAGTGTAAGAAACAGGACAGATGGACTTTTGAGAAAGTAACACGTTGTGTCTTGCTATTTATAGTAGTAGTACCATGATCATATAATGCAACAAAAATTAAAAACAAAAATGTTTACTCAGATTATTTGATGAGATTACGAAGGATACTCTTGAGATTTAGGTACAAATCCAATCCCAGCCCAGGGGTTATAATTAAAAGCGCATATTTACTGATCGATCAGATTTTCCTTGAATAACTCAAATCTCATAAACAAATTAAACCATTTTGCATGATTCGCGTGCATGCCTCTAATACAAATCTTAATTACTTGTTTCTCAATCTCTCTCTTTCGGAAGATTTCTTTTGACAATCCAATAAACAAATTTATGTTGATGCATTCATTTTGTGTTCGTATCGCCGTATTATACCAAAACATTGATCCCGTCTATTACACACGATATAGTATACATACATTTATCTATTAGATTAGAAATCCGAGGTGGCGTACAGGCAAAGGCTTCATGCATTTTAAATTGATGGTCCATACTTAGAAAATCATTTAATTTATCCGTGAAATTGAACTGAGAGAGCCACCTGTAATGTTGTATATATAAGTTTACTGCTTACAAATTGGGAATTAATGAGTATTAGGAATAATTATATTGAAATTGGGCTTGACGACTTTCATTTATTCAACTCATCTATTTGCATATGTGAGCCAGACTAACTCATGTTGTGCTGCAGAAAGAATATTCATTCGACAAAATCATCTCAAAATTATATCTTGTTAATCTAAACCAATGATCATACTCAGTTTTCATATAATATTTCTAGGGAAAATTGTAAAAATGGTCCAGTAGAATTACCCTTCTATGGAATGTGGTACAAGTCTTTCAAAATTTGGTAATTTTGGTACGTTACAATTAAAAATCCAGCAATTTCAGGACAAATTGCACCGGAGACCAAATTTCATCCCAGAAAATGTCACGTGCTGTTCACATGACCCTAATTTGGGATTTTCCGGCCAATTAATCTGACTTGGCATACAACTGTATTACACATCATTTAAAAAAAAAAAATTACAAAAAATTAATTTTAGCTCTTGTCGGGAACCGTCGGAATAGCAGGAAACACAGAAAACCGTCGGGATTGTCCATTTAAAGGTGCGTAAAATAACAATATTGTGGGAACTGAAAATGGGAGATTTAGATCTGGTTTTCTTCGACCGAGAAGAAACGGGCTCAGGCGGCGGCGCTTCCTGAATCGTCGTCTTCGAGGCGACGGAACACCAGGCGGTGGCTTCCTCGGTCTGCGTGCGGCCTACCGGAGAAGACGAGAAAGGGGCGGCGATGGTGGTGCGTTTTCTGCACCGCCAACTCCCCTCTTCGAACCAACTGCGGCATCGCCACGCCAGCCTAACTGAGGGGCGGCGTTAGCGGTGTAAATGAGTCGAACTCAGAGTTTGATGTATTTTTTAGTCGGAATTCAAGCTAATTAACGCAGACTGCAGACAAGATTTTAATGAGTTGGTGTGTAAGCTCAACGGGCTAGTTATTTAGCAACTGAGTATGAGCAAAATAATTGAACTCAATTTTAGCTTTAAAAGAGTTGAACTCGAGGTCATATGCAACTATGCAATAAAAGATTGCAGTTCTAGGCGGCGTTGATTTGAGGAATCGAAGATCCAAGCTGCTTCTTGATTTTCTGGGAGCGTCTCTTTCATCATATAATTATTAATTAATTAGACTTTGTTTCTTCTTTTCCTTAATTACTCTCCATAAACGGTGGCGGCAGGTGGAGAAAACCCTAGCGGCGGCAGGTGGAGAAAACCCTAACTGCTGATTGAGGATTACGCGACCCGTTTTGATAACGGGTCACGGGTCTGACCCGACCCGAACAGTGGGAATTTTTGAAGCCGAATTATTTTTTTGTAATTTGATAATATTACATGTGGACCATTTCATCCGACTTGGATCAGACTTGCATGCCAACTCATGATAAAATTGCCACGTGACATTTTCCGGAAATTCCGGCGCATTTTATCCTGAAATTGCTAGATTTTAAATTGTAGCGTACCAAAATTACCAAATTCTGAAAGACCTATACTACATTCCATAAAGGGGTAATCCTACTGGACCATTTTTACAATTTTGCCATATTTCTAAGTTTCTACAATCCTAATAATATCACATTTGACTTCGCAACAATATATCAAATTTGATTTTATAATGCATGCAAGTGGACAAATAATGCTCTAGCTATTACAACCTTAAACTTATTAATTCGGTGAACTAGCTAAAGATCGAAGCTAGAAAACTACTCAAAATTAATAAAAATTTCATTTGGGTAAATCACATTTTATTCGGAGTATTATAAATAGATGGAAATGGTGATATGTAATCTGAAGATTTTGAGAAGTTATCTTCTTTAACTAATGCATAAATAATGGTTGAAATTGAGTGTCTCACTAGCGACTCTGACGATTTTCCGGTAATTTTACTACAAGTTGGGTATAAGAGAATTATTGCAATTTTAATTTGCCAAAATCAAAATCTTTAATTCAAACAAGTAGCAAGTAGCTGTTTTATGCAGTAATATGTGATGTATTTGGTTTAAAATAGATGGGAATATAATGCCACTGCAGGTTTTGAGTACAAATCCGAGATTTTAGGCAGATATTGAACAGCAATCATAAGCCGACTATTTACTCTCTGTAATACGGCTGTCATTCCTCTAATCCCTAGAAAAGTCGGCCATGTATGGAAATGGAATTGAATTGGAATCTCTCTGCTCTGAGCTCCCTCAATTATATATATGTTTATATTTATCCAAGTTGTCCTATATATAATATATATAATCCTAGCTACGTTATTCAAATCAAACTATACTAATTAATTAAGGTCACTTGACAGGTCTTATTTTTAAATAATCACTTAGCTTATGTTTAAGATTACCTTAAGAAAAAGGTCGGTTAAATATTATTAGACGTAACCGTCTTTTCTGGTTTTGTCGGCGTCTGCAATCCAAATATTTAATTTCAAGAATCGCGGAAATAATTATTGAATATTGATTAAGCACATTTGGTGTGATTAATAAAATCAATCAATACCTCCATTGATTCTTTTCTTTGGGTCTTAAATTTTTAAATAGAATAATAAATTTGTACTGTTTCTTTTTTTAATTTGGTTTAGATAATCGTCTAAGTTCTTGGACCCCAGTTGGGTTTAATGTTAATATCAAGGTGTGTGACAGTTCAAGACCAACCAAGAGGAATTAATTTGCTGGATTACTACTGTAGGTTTTTAATGGTAATCCCGATGTAAAGGTTACAAGTTCTTTAATCGTAGGCACTAATATTAAATATTAATTTAGAAGAAGAAAAAGTTAATATTGCTCTTGTTGAAAATATACATCGATCGGAATCGATTTCTAAAACATTTATTATAAAGGAAAATAATTAGCGGAATATAAATAGATTAATATATACTGATCCATATATGTCACCGGCCAAGTGGTGTATATATTGTGTCACATACAGGGCACCTATACAATTTGTGTGAGGTCATTATGAATTACTTAAACTTTCATTTTATATTTAAACTTTCATTTTATATGTTCCTTCATTTTCATGAGTAAGTGTAGATCTTACATCATCATTCCATATATCTGTCTCTCTCTCTCTCTCTATTTTATATATATATATATATATATATATATATATATGTGTGTGTGTATGAGTGAATTGTATTAGTGCTGGTTATAATTTAGTACATCATTTTTCAAATTACATAAAAACTTACTGAAATTTTATTTTTAGTACGAAAACCTCTATGAGATAGGCTGATTATTTGCGTTTTTGGATTCATGTTATATAGTCTGATCAAATGAGTTTTTTTTTTAATAAAGTGCGATATTGTGGAGTTTTTGGTAATCTCTTTAATGAATGAAATAAATTATAATTAAGTTTTCTGACTTGTGGTCCGGCCGGCTAACCTCCTCCACAAAGTCAACTCTCACTGATCACAGATCTAATACTCTATGTTGTTGGCCAATTCATGCATCATTAAATGTTTTATTTTTCCCTTTTTTTCCTTTTGTTTTATGTTTTTCAAAGTTGTCCACAAAAGTAAGAACCTCATTTTGTCCTATTTTTCTAATTAAGCTAGCTAGGTTCTCAGACAAAGAAAACTCTTGGTAGTTTCAACAGTTGAGAACAACAATAAAATACAGTTCGCATGATATATGTTAGTAGCTCCAAACAACTGGTTGTTGGGAGTTTTATTAATTAATCAAACCCCTGTTTGTCATAACCTGATGAATATATAATTAGTTGGATTATAAGAGTAATTTAAGTTGGGAGATTCTCGTTCGGGTTCATCAAATAATTACTAGTCTTAATTATGTAACGAGTTTATAATAATAATTGCCAAATAATAATAATTAGTTATATAATTTGTTGGATTACCTGATAAATATGATACTATAATCTGTAGTACAAAAAACTCCTGAATTTAGGTTTTTTTTTTTTTCTGAAAATATGGGTGTACAAAAATCTTCGGTCACTAAAACTTTACAAATAACCCCTAATGGGGTAAATCCCAGTGGGATTTTCGTAATTGGCCCTAGATTGCAGGCATGCATGTGTAACTCTATCAAATCCCAGAAGAAGAAGAATAAGAATTAAGCTGAAGATGTGATAGAAATTGTTTCAGTCCATGCATGCATGAAATCAATCAATCCCTTGGGAAGAATAATCTGCCATGAAGTGATGACTGATTAGTAGTTTGTAGGGACGATAACAGAATGAATGGCGCCAATGTCTCTCTGTCTTTTATTAATTAAGAACCCTTTGATAAGAAACTATGTAGTCCCATCAAACACGTTTTGATTCTTCAATTCACTGAAAAAAACCAATATATGTTGTCGAATATCTTTGAAGCATATCTAAACCTAGAAAGATTCAGGATTAAAATGGCATAGATTTCCTTTTGAAATGAAATGGCCAGTCTATTTCGTGCTTTAAATAGAGAATTAATCTTGTGTGTACTAAAAATACTAAAATACTTTAGTTCTGTCATATTTATATTTCACTTAGAAAACAAATTAATGAAAATATAACATATGACTCATCTAAATTACTTGGCTTCGTAGGACCCCATACACCGGATTCATATACCATAATTATTCTGCTTAGTTTCAATTGCGCTCGAAGCTTTTCGTGATGATCACCGATACATGCATATGCAATTTTCTCCCTGAATTTTCACATATGCAGTCAAATCAAGAAGAATCGAGAGACCTAGCCTTATAAACTCTTAATCAAATAGCTAGGAATTTTTTAAAATTATTTTCTTGGGCCTATTGTAATCTAGGGTTTGAAAATCATGATGCGCATACAATGAAAGGAGTTGAAAACATTTCACCTTTCCATAATTCATTTTGATCATAGATTCATGCATGATGGTGCTATTCTTACGTGGAAGCGATCTCCCTATTATTTTTCTTTACAAAATGAAATGAAAACTATGTTTTTGTACACTATACTAACAAATTTATAGGAGAAATGCATTGCACAGCATATCTCGTTTGTGAAATAATTACAAGGACATCATGATTAATGCCGTGGTCATATCAAAAGAAACTTTGGAAACAAATACTGTCCCTCTTACAAGTGTCTTCACCCCATTAACATAAACAAATATCTTCTATTGATTTGTTTGATGAACTGACCGCATTTTATACATTTCTATCAATCATATATTTATTATTTTCATTTCATAAAATATTAATATTTATATAATTCACAACCAAAATAGATTGTGTTTATATTTTTTTATTATTCTTATTTTTCTGATTGTGTTTAGATGCATGCACACATGCATATATAACACCTAGCTATAGAGGGATTTAAACGAAGTGATCCTGTTTGCAAAGCACCCATATAGGGATAGGAATATTAAGTGAATGTGTTTGTGAACTCACGAATCGAATCAACAAAAATTCGAGCTCAATCAAGCCCGATCCGGGCTAAATTAGAAGAATCAAAACACCAAATGTGAATCATTAACCTAATTTATAGGGTCAAACTTGTTATACCAGAATTTTCCTATGAACAGCCATATGAATGGGCCTCCTGAGGCTTAGAAAACCAACAAAATGGGCTTTATTGTTTATTAGGCTTTGAATCGAATGGGCTAATTGAATTTAACATTCACAAATGAATGCTGTTGGAACTGCGCTTTGAAGAAGAATATTAATTTCAGATGCCTTCTTGGATAGTTTTGAGTATAGATTGCATGCTAATATTTTAGTACTGGATCAGCCGTGTCTGCCCAATCAGCCAGTTAGTCACTCTCATCAAAACTGATTCTTTGAGCTATTTCAAAGGGCAGCCCAATGTCTGACACTCCCGTAAAGGGATCGCCTGTTATCACACCGCTAGAAGAACATCAAGACACCTTTCTGTTGAATAGAGTCTTCGTCTTCTCAGGCCATGCTTGGTAGATGATGCATTGAAAGTTCCAATATCCCCTTTTTAATTAGTTTTTTTTTAAGTGGATCCACAAATGTGTAAAATATGCATGAGGATATTTTAGTCCGATAAAATAATGTCAAATGTTTGACTACGTGAACAGGCAAAATCGGATTTGTTTGTTAGGGGCGGTCTAGTAATTATCAAAATCTCAGAGTATTTTCCTATATTTGGCCTAACCTCAAGGGATGTTTGTATAAGTATTCCTAAAATTTATATGAAACAACCCGCTATCAATGTAATCATGAAAGTATCTAAAATTTATATGAAACAACAGGCTATCAATGCTTACGTAGAATCTCCCTATTATTTTTCTTTACAAAATGAAATGAAAACTATGTTTTTGTACATTATACAAACAAATTTATAGGAGAAATGCATTGCACAACATCTCTCCTTTTGTGGTTCCACTAGGCACTATGGTTGGGACGAAAATCAATTACGGACATGGACATGATGATTAATGGTCATATGAAATTTATATTAAGAAATAAATATTAATAAAATTTGAATAAAAGTGACTGTAGATAAATAAATTTCACCATCTTTATATAGTGTTTCTTACTTGTGTGAAAATATAGATTTATAAATTAATTATAGTAAGGGATGATAATGATTGGTTGTCTATGATATTCTAAAAAATATTAACATATTTTATATATATTTCAAGATCTAAAGAAACTACAATACTACAAGATTTGTTTAAATCTTGTAAGGTAACTCAATTAACTTAATAGTTTTTAGATAAAACAACATAATATTTTATTAAAAAATACTGAATTTTCAAATATTTGTGAAGATCTTTTAATCGGAGAAATTGCATTTTTAATCCTATATATTTATCCAAAATTCAATGTTAGTCATTTAAGTTCTTTTATAACAGATTTCGTCCTTTATATTTCTAATTTTAATACATTTCGTCATTTTTAATATATTTGGTCCTGAAATTAACACATATAATTCTTATCTTCTAAAACATTGAGTCCTTTATCTTTAGACTCCCAATTTTAATCAGTTATCATAATAAAATATTTTTATAATTTTATATCATTTATGATATTTACTTAATATTTGTTTACTTATATTTTCATATGAAACTATATTTTATTTATTTGAGTTTTGATTTTCTGTACAAAATAAATTTTACCGTATATAACAAAGACAATGATAAAAAGGATCAAGATCAATAAGTAGATATGTATATTCATAAAAAATCTAATTATTTATAGTATTCGTTTTAGTACTTTGAATTATTTGATTTTATTGTCTATATAAATAACATTACAATTTTCTTCAATTATTAATTCTTATTAATATAAAAAATTAATTAATTATTCTCATTAAGTTTACGTGTAAATTTAAAATTAATGTTTACTTTAAATTTAACAATCAAACAATAAATAAAATAATCAAATAACTAATTAATTTACTTGTCTGCAGCTAGACAAAGAACCTTTCTCCTATTATGTGGTGGGTTTTAACTTTTAAGTTCAAATTCTGTCACACATCTTTAATTCACCAGATAAAAAAGAATCAAAACACCAAATGTGTATCATTAACCTAATTTATATTCGAAGAAAACCCTCTTAACCCTACAATTGGTTGACCGATTTTTAAATTAAAAAAAAAAATCTAATTTATACGATCGATTACCGAATATTCTTAGTGAAAAAAAAACCCTAATTTATACGGTCAAACTCGTTATACAAGAACTTTCCTTATAAACAGATATTTCAATGGGCCGGTACAGCCCAACAAAATGTGTTTTATTTTACTGGGCTTTGAATCCAATGGGCCAATTGAATTAAACTTCCAAAATGGTTACGGTTGAAACTGGCTTTGGATAATATTAATTTCAGATGCCATTATTGGATAGTTTTTCAAAAAAAAGAAAGAAGAAGAAGAAAGAAGAAGAACCATTTTATTGTAGACAAAATTATTATGAGAAACAAAATTTTTATCCATCAGAAATTTTCATAATTTTAAAACAAGAAAGATTCAGAAACACTGAACAATTAAGAGCTTAATTTCAGATTTATAACAAAATTTTCTCCATTACAATACCACAAATTGACATCTTTTCTCCAAGTAAATACACACAAAAGCAACTATTATTTATAGAACACTGAACACATAGTCATAATTCTTCCTTCAATAAAATAACAATCCAGAAAAGCAAATTAACACTAAAAAACAAACCTCCTGGTCCTGGACTACACCTCATAATTAATCAACCAGAGATATCAATGGCCTTAACTTCAGGTTTCTTCACTTCCTCCTTAGGCACGCTCACTGTGAGCACTCCATTCTCCATCGCCGCCTTCACCTGATCCAATTTGGCATTCTCCGGCAGCCTGAAGCGGCGGAGGAACTTGCCGCTGCTCCGCTCGATGCGGTGCCACGTGTCGTTCTTCTCCTCCTGGTCCTTGCTTCTCTCACCGCTTATCTGAAGAATTGAACCGTCCTCAACCTCAACCTTCACCTCCTCTTTCTTCAGTCCAGGAACGTCCACCTTGAAAACATGAGACTCCGGCGTCTCCTTCCAGTCGATGCGAGCGTTCGCTACCGCCGTCGCCTCTCTATTGGAAAGGCAAAGGGGTCGAAATTGTTGCTCCGGCGATTCTTTAAGAATTGTTTGTTTGACTTGCCAGGTTTCCGGTAGGCTGCAAACGATTCGAGCCTTATATATATTATTAAAAAATATATTTATTATATATAATATAATATTATTTATTTTTATATTATAATCTTATAATGTTTTTCCTCATTTTCCTAACCTAATCCGTAAACCCTCTCATTCAATTCTTCTTCTTTACCCAGCCTCCACCCTTCATCTCCATTCTCCACAATTCACGCAGCTTTCACCCTTCACACCAAATCACCGACCATCAGCCACCGGCCACCGCCTTCCTCCACCGCCGTTAGATATCACCAGCTATCTCTGCTGTCCATTTGTCATCAGCCGCCCGCCACCACCACCAGTGGCTCTGCCGCCCACTTCCTGGTTTTGTTTGCACTTTACCCGATGGGAAAAAGGGAAAAATATTAAGATTATTAAGACTATTGTATTTAAATTGGTTTTCTGAATTGTATTTAAAGATTAACCTAGATCCGGGATAATTTTATTTCTCCGCCCTTTTCTGTGTGCTTTATTTTGAGCTAGTTTCTTTTTTTTCTCTTTTTATACGAGTCGAACCTACAAATCGAACCCGAATCGAATCGAGCTCGAATCTATATTCGAATCGAATTTGAACCCGATTTTCATGAGCTCGTTAGGCTCGGGTTCGAGTTCGGGCTCGAATAAATAGTCTCGAACTCGAATTCAAACCTGAAAAAAATGGCCAAGGTTCGGCTCGATTTGGTTTATTTGCAGGCTTAGTTTCCGGTTCTCGAACTTGGGCTTAGTGGGCTGCCGAATGTAGCCCAATGGTAAATCAAGTTTATTTCTGTACCACCTGTTGCTATAAAGTCCATACAAAAAGATATTTGAAAGTTAATTACAAAACTCAAACAAACCACAAAAAATATATATTATTTTATTTATTTATGTGACGTTTATATATTTATTTTTTTTGGTCGAAATTTATAATTAAGCTAACATATATTTATAGATTGGGAAAAAATTAATTATTTGAAATTAGGCCACACAAACCAATTCAACACTAATTTACTACTTTTATGCTTTTAATTTGATTTTAGGATTTAAGATATTGTTTATTGTTAATGAGCTAGAATGAATTTTTTATTTGATTTTTGGAGCTTTAGCCAATTCAAAAGTTGTAGAGTCCTATAAGATCTGGAACCTTGTTGACTAAGGCAGAGTCGTAAGAATATACGTATTAGATTTGGAGTACTTCAATAATTAGAAAAAGAAAATGATTAGCACACACACAAAAAAAAGAATGATAAAAAATTTAATAACATAAAAGTTGAATTTTCATCAGTATTATGATTCTCATCTTCTACTTTTTCCTAAACCTAGAAACACATCATATCCGAGCGAAAGATTGTTGTATACTGCACAAAGCCAATTACATAACTCGAACGTCTGAATCTTTTCTATTTCAACATTAAATTCTGATATATACTATGGATGAGATCATGAGACTCGTTCTCGGGAGATTATTCAGTACAAAAGAAAACGAAAGCGAGAGCAGAAGCTGGTAACGGAATTAATATCCATATTACGATTCAGTATTTATTTCCATTGGAGGATTAATTCCAATTTTTTTTTTAATATATTGATTTGTATATTTATTCGCATGCAGACTGTAGTTGGGATCAATATTTTACCTGACGAGTTGCTTATTTCTATATTGTCTCGTTTGAATCTCAAAGAAGCTACGAGGACTAGTATTTGCTCTCATAGATGGAGATATTTATGGAGGTTTACGTTTGGGAGTCTTGATTTTGATTTTAGGGATCATAACGCAAGAAATTTTGGAGCTTTTGTCAATGGTGTTGTTGAAATTGTATCAGGGTTCGCGATTAGATAGTTTTGTTCTTCGTTTTTATGATAGAGAAGCATCAAGGAAAATAAAGAAAAAACAAGGAGCTGCTGGAGCTGGCCGTGAGCTTTTAAGATGGATATCTTTGCAATGAAGAAGGAAGTAAAGACGTTTAATTTGAATTGTATTTATACATTTCCTAGCATGAAGCAGTTATTATCATTGAAATCGCCATTTGTCTCCGTAAGATCTCTTAGGTTGGCTAGTATCAAAATCACGGATGAGGAAGTTCATTACTTTTTAGCATCATGTCCGTATCTCGAATCTATATTCTTATCGGGTCTGTATATCCAAAATCTTCGAATTGTTAATCGGTTTCCAAACTTGAAATATTTTGAAATAATTGATTCCTCCCCAAGTGTGGAGATTTATGCGTCTCCACATCTTGTATCCTTTTCTATTCATAGTTTCACAGGACACGAAGTTTGTTTGAAAAATGTTCCAAATCTCTCTGAACTAACTCTTCATGGGGATTGTGCCTTGTCATTTTTTTTATGATCTTGACAAGCACTCAACTTATTTAGTTCAGTTGGTGAAGCTTTCATTGGCACTTCATGTTACGGTTAGTGATAACTGATAAGCAGCTAGCATTGTATTTATGTTTGTATTTATGTTTGGTTTTAACAATCAATTACTAATCTTCGCATCACAAATTAATTTCATATTATCTTTTAATTTGTCAGCATATTAATTGGCCAGTTCCTGATGATTTGCCTCTATTGTACTCTCTCAAACGGTTGGAAGTGAACACCGTACATTGTGAACGCAAGCACAGCCTTCTCTTCTTCACTGAATTGATTAAAGCATCTCCTCTTAATTTAGAATCAAGGTAAAATTCATGTTTTTTCTCATAAGCTTTTGAATGTTTCTTTATATATAGTTTATAAAGCAAGTTTTATTACATTGAAATTTTATATCTTAATTGCGAAGAGTTGCAACTACAATGAAATTCCTTCTTGATAAAACTTACATCTGTGCATTTTTATTCATGTTGTCGCAGATAGACTGCAAGCTTTATGAACCTTTCCTGGTACGGTCAAATTATCAACTCTGGCTCCTCTATTATTTCAAAATAATCTTCTATATATTTTCAAATTTACTTTTTGTATTTTTTTCTTGACAGCGGTATGGCTTTATGCCGTTTCTGAGTATAAGTGAAGCTGAGGACACTATTTTTAAACATAATAATCTTAAGTTGGTTGAAATAGTTGGTTATGTAGGGACTACAAGTGATGAAGAGTTCATTTTGCAATTATTCAAGGTTGCTCCTTTAATTGAGAAGATGGTTATCGAAGTGGGAAAGAAAGATTTTAATCATAATAGGATGGAGAAAGCAAAAGAGCGCGCAAACTATCTCGAAGATTTTAATCATAATAGGATGGAGAAAGCAAAAGAGCACGGAAACTATCTCAAGTCCATTTTTCCAGTAGTTATCGAAGTAAAAGTCTGCTATGTAAATTGATTATTGTCGATTTTGATTTTATTGTTATTACAGAAAATGTAGGGGGATTTCCGTTCTCACTTTGTCATATGTCCTATTAATATTTTTTTGTAACTTTAAGATATTTAGAAATCAAGATTAAGGGATAAGAAAGTTCTAAAATTGTTAAAGTTTAATTTGTTAAAATTATAATAAATGTTGCATTGACTAGGTGTAAAATTAAAATAAAAAAGAGAAGATACTAATTTTCATGGAAAAATTCCACTTTTGGTCCCATTTGATTGGTGCGAGCTCAAACTTAATCTCATTATGTTCAAAAATTCAAATATAACCCTATAAGATTCAAAACATTGGTATTTTTAGTCATTCCGTTAGTTTTTAGATAGAAACTGCACACGTGGCAGTTAGTATATTATTTTTTAACATTTTTTCTTGTTTTTTATAGAAAACATTTGGCTTAATTACATTTTTGGTCCTTTAACTATAGTTCTTAGGATTATATTGTAAATATAGCAAACTTAAGGTATTTGATTATAAATTTAAAATATTTTATACAATTTGTATATTAAATAAATTTAAAAAAAAAGTAAATACATTAAAATAAAGAAATTTGTATCCCGCAATTGCAATTGCAATTGCAGATTGCAGATCTGCTTTCTCACTCCCTACCGCCTCATGTGATCCTAACCCTGACGCCTCCCTGGTCTGTAAATTATTCACTTCCACCCAGATCTAATATGTGTGTTTGGGTATTTGAGTGGAGGTGGCGGCGTCTGCGTGCGCCTGCGCTGATGGTGGTGGTGTTTTTGCGGAGCGATGGTGGTGGTTGCAGCGTATGTGCAGGTCCTGATGGTGTGTGGGTGCGCCGATGGTGGTGCTGTTTGTGCGGGACGGTGGTGGTGATTTCTGATTTGTGTGGCAGTGGGGTTGGGGTTGATGATGGTGAAGTATTTTTTTATTTTTTTTTAATTATTAGTTAGTATTTAACAATTTTAATATAAAATAATTTATAAGTATATATAAGTTATCAATTAATGTAATAGATAAATGAATATAAAGTAATATTTAAATGTATACAAATATGAAATAAGCTAAAATTTAAGTATATATGTATAATTACGATAACTGAAATATATAAATTTTTTAGTTTTTATATTATATATTGACTATAATATATACATATTTTTATGTAATTATATATTTATATATAAATATGTTTTATTTTTATGGAATTTATTAAAGAAAAAAGTTACAGGACCAAATTGCTATGAAAATATAGTTATAGGACTGAAAATACAATTAAGCTAAATGCATTTTAAAAAAATACGAAAAAATGTTAAAAATTGACTTATTAACGGTCACATGTACAATTTTCGTCCAAAAACTAACGGAATGACTAAAAATAGCAACATTTTGAATCTTATAGAACAATATTTAGATTTTTGAATATAATGGGACTAAGTTTGACCTCACCCCCAATCAAATGGAATCAAAAATAGAATTTTCCCAATTTTCATCAAGATCTCCGTTTTCCCCCAGAGAATGGTAAGAAACAACATCCGGTCTAAAATCACTTTTCTCAAGTTCAAATTTCTTGATGGCACTTTGAATTCCAAATAGCAAGCCCCGTCACTATTCTTGGCTTCATCGATCGTTACTTGGGAAGTCTCCTGTAAGTACGCCTGCAGAAGACACTTATGTGTGTAGCAAGTCAACTTCCAATCCAAGCATAAAATGCTTTTGTCGTGTCTTGGAGTATATTTGCAAGAGTACTGTAATTATATTTTCTTTTATTCATAATATTTTTTGGTGTGTGATCATGGATTTAAAGTTACAAAAGGTATCAAACGGCTCAAGATCTGGCCTCATTTAATCGACTACAAAACAAAACACAACAAATTAAATCGTTGGCTTTCACTAGCACCACGCCACTAGCTATCTTTATGTACAAAAAAACTCGACCAAAGATCCAAAAAACACCAATCTACTAACATCACAAATCCTCATCCGTCTCGTCGCTCTCCAAATTCTCTTCATCAATAATCGCCACAACTTTATAATTACCACATTTCCCACTAATCCTAGATGCATTACACTTCAATCCTCCCTTCTTCATCAGATCACCCTCACCAATTTCATGATCATCTCTCTTCAAATCAGCGGGAGGCATGAAACAGTACGGGGATAATCCCTTTATGTTAAAATCAACTTCTTCGATATTCCAAACTTCTTCCATTCTCGTTCGCGTGTGGCTTTCGGCGTTTTCGCCGAACCTAAACAACGAAACCGAAGTCCTTCCGGAATGTGCTATGTTGACGCCGTCGATTGTTCTGTAATCGTGAATGTATGATTCCATCGTCGTCTCCCAGAAAACGTCGTTTCCTGGGGATTTTATTCGGAGCAAATGGGAGTCTTCTAATTGGACTAATAGCCCTGTTCTTTGGCTGAAACACCCCCAAATTGTGTGACGGATTATCTCAAAGTTGGTGCTGCTTCTGGCTTTTAGGGTGGGGGGTTCCGCTTCTAGCTTTAGGACGAAGCAATCTTCGTCGTTTATGGCTTTTTCGCCGATGCAGATGGAGTTGGAGAATAGATTTGCTGTTGATCTTGGATCGAGCCCCTGTTGAACATAAAATAATCATTGTTAGTGAAAATGGTAACATGTATTGAATTGGGATGTTATGGGCTTAGTAATAATTATCTTGGTAAGTTTACCGTAGTTCGGATTCTCTATTTCAAACGTGTTACGTCGAATTCAAACTATTCTTTAAACGTTTTAACAAACTATATTGAATGAATTCATGTTTATGGTTGAAAGTGACCTTAGGAATAAAATGCATGTTGTTAGTCATATCAATGGGTCCAATGTGACCTTTGGGTAGTTGATTCTAGTTATTTCCAAGTTGGAGTACAACAATAAGTTGCGGCAATTAATTAATTCTTGGAATTTAGGTGGAAAATATTGCATACTTTTGTACCATGACTACTATGGGAAGCTTCTGATTAGGTAAGCATAGGACTTGGTGGTTACAAAAGGGACTTAGCTAAGCTATGACACAAATAGTAATGAGTTGTTAACAAAATTAGAATATGTTTAAACCCCAATTTTCTTGGCTTTTGTCAAACATAACTAGCTACCAACTTTTGACAAACTCATTACTAGTTATAAAATTTGAAATTTCAAGGCTGGCTTTGTTCCTCATAAGGTCAAAAAGCTCCCACCAGCAAACCAGTTTGCTCAACCTTTTCAAATGTTTCCCATCTTCCAGGTGGATAAAGTGTACACAAAAGAATAACTATGCCAACAAGAGTTACTTTTTTCTTCCTTTGTTTAACCCTATCCTAAATTTTATCGGTTTAAATTGTTTACTTCACTTTTCTAAATGAGGAAACGTTATTGCAGTTCATTAATTAAGGGAGAGTTACATTTCCCTCTATTTCAAAAAATTACAAAAAGCTCCCTGATAAATTCACTTTATAGCAAAAGAACTCCCCGGAATAAGTTGATTATTTGCCATTTTTTTTGCTTCCCTTATAGTTTTTGTAATTTCTAAAAATAGATGGACTAAAGAGAAAATAGAACAGAAGATTTCGAGCGAATTTTCACCTGCAAGGATCGACGAAGAGGCCTAGGAGGACCACGAGAAGCATGTGAGTTTTGCCATGGAGTTTGTCTCCAAGCAACTTTACCATCACTACCTGCACTAACTTTAAACCCTGAAACCATAAGCTCCAAGCTCCACAAATCGGGCCTTTTCTGCCACAATACGAATCCTCCAATTTCTGCCGGCCCATTTAATTTCTTGTTTTTTATTTTCCCAACCTTGGAATTGTTAATCATGCTCAAATCCTCTCCCCCCACAAACTCTGATGCAGCCATCTTCACCTTCCCCATCGCGTACATACTGTCGATGGCGTTCAAAGCATGTTCTCCTCCTGCAGCAGCTATGTATTGTTGCACAATGTATTTTGCCATTGAACTTTCCTGCAAACATAATCATAGATTGGTAAATGAAAAGGGCTGGTAGGAACTATCAAATTAAATTAAGTAATACCACAAAAAGGGATGATATACAGATAATCGCACCTCAAATGGACATGAACTAATATTTAGATATAAATTTCTGATATTACATCTACCACCCCTGAAGTTTCCCTTTATTACATCTACTACTCCTGAAATTTGTCCTAATTATAGATTAGGGCTAATTTCGTTTGGACCCCCTCTATGTTTTTAAAATTACAGGTTGATCCCCTCTTCTTTATAAAATTACCAACACATCCCTTATATAGATATATAATTACAAAATATACCCAGGACCCTATAATTTTACGATTGTACCCTCAATAATTTCTAATTAAAAAATACTAAAATATTAAAATTATATAAAGAACATGTTCAGATAATTTTGCACTTATCGAAAGAGAACCCTAGGCGCATAACGGTGGAGAATAAACTGTCGAAATAATTTTCAGAGTTCCATTGCCAAGGGTATAATAGGAACAAAAATATGCTAAAAGTAATTCAAGGGTATTTTTGTCAGATCATACCATATTTTTCAGGATCTGGGTCGCGTTGGGTTTATTTTGTAATTATATATCTATATAAGGGATGTGTTAGTAATTTTAAATAGAAGAGGGGGTCAACCTGTAATTTCAATATCATAGAGGGGGTCTAAATGCAATTAACTCTATAGAGTAATTCCTCTGTTTTCAAATACTACAACGTTTCACTTATTACATAAAGCTCCCTGAAACTATATGACATGAAGCAAGGAAATGCACAAAAAAAATACTATGTTGGGAGTTGATTGTAATAAAAAGAAACGTGAGGATGGTTTTTTTGTAATTTTCACCCTTATAATTATCATGAACATGAATGAAAATAATGATCAAGATTCCAGATACATACAATTGGACATCCTTTGATGTTATCATTAACGGTGCGATCGCACTGAACCGGGAGAGGGATCAACGGAGCTCCGATGACACCGAGCAAGAACTGAATCTCGGCAGCCCTGCCTCCAAACACGGAAGCAGGTCTGTCGATGTTAGGCCTCGTCATCCAAGATTTCATTGCCTGCCAAGACTTGTTCTTGGTAGAAGCAAGCATTTCTTCGGGGATCGGGACCTCGAGCACCGTCTCGAGACCATCTTCTCTGTCTAGATTCGGACACAATGTTCTCATTGCTGGAATAATTTGTTGCTCTGTGTGTGAAAATGATGAAGTTTGGAGAGAAAACTTAAAAGTGTTTGAAGAGAAAGATGAAGTTGTAGTTTGATTTATGTAGTAGAATTGGTTTGTAGAAATACAAGTTAAGAGTGGGAAGACATTTGCCGACCGTGGGCCGCCACCAACGTGCGAGACTTTGTTTGTGTCGTGAACGCACGCTCATTTTTTAACTTGGTCTTGTTTTAATTAATTTAATTCTCTTCCCATGGAGGGGGTGGCAGTATTTCGTCAATGAGTGTATTGATTCTTTAGGAGATTTAGATTGAGCTCAATTAAATTTTATATCCCAAAGTTTATATTAATTCGGGAGGATCATATACTAAGATAAAAGCAAATTATTGGGATTTAGCCCAATTACCATCAAATATTACTTTTACTTTTAACTGAAAAACATAACTACAGAATTGATTTTATCTAAAGTGTCAGCAGACTCAGCTCTTTTTTTGTTTTTTTTATTTGAATTTTCAGCTGACTTAGCTCAACCCTTGTCTTTTTACATTGTTGAGGAGACAAATTGGGACAATGAGAGAGAAATTATATCTGGTCTGCTTTATATATTCTCTATATATATTAATTATTTTCTTGTCTTAATAATTTTGTGAGAGCAAGGGCGGGTGTGGGCGCCAATTTAGGATGTCTGGATTCTTTGTTATTTTATTATATTTGTATTATATTAGTTAGTATATATAAACCACTATAAAAATATTTTCTTTTAAGTATTAAACTTATATATTTAATTAGCATTATTACTATATTAAAAATTCTAAACTAAAATTTGAGTACCCAAATACAGAGTATTTGAAAGTTAAGCCGAATTACAAGAACTAAATAATAAAACTATAAATTAATTTTTATTGGATTAAAATTTAAAAGTACTTTTGTTGTTGTATGTATTAATTATATTATTAATTCTGAATAATATTTTTCAGGCTGAATGTCTCTAAAAAGAAAGAATAAGACAAAATAAGTTATAATACGATCTTAAGTAGGAAGTAATTATAATTTTAGGTACAAATAGATTTGGAAAGATGTCTAATTAACGTGGAATATGTCGGGCTAAGCGGCCAATCACATGGTACTAATATTTAAGACTGGCAATAATAATTAATATATATATATATATATATATATATATATATATATATATATATATATATATATATATATATATATATATATATATATATATATATATATATAATATAGTCGGTTAAATGGCACTCGATGATCCATGTCATTTAGTTCGGATTTTGTTGATTTAAGACTTCATTAATGGGCTAATGGCTATCAGAAATACAATAATTAACCATAATTAGATTCGGCGTTGGACCTTAGTCTGACACGTATCCCATTAATTTGATACTTAAGAAAGACATTAATCATGTCATGCACGTTCTTACTAGTTGATAACGTCTGTCTTTCAGTTAAGGTTTCAGCATCATTCATTTACATATATATATATATATATATGTTTGTTAATTATATTTTTTTTTCTTCCACGGAAGTGATTTTCAATGGCTTTTTAGTTTACACTTTACATTTCTGTGGAATGATTTCACATTTTACGGAGGCACGTCCCTAAACTGATCTAAAGTTTCAATTGAAATTAAAAAAAAAAACAATCTTCTCTAACGTCTATGTTTGGACTAGGATTTTCAACAAAATTAAAAGTGAGCTATAATTGAATTTTGGTGGCCCAAAATCCCTACAATTATTGTAAAATTCAAATAATAATCTTACAATTACATTATGTTTACAAAATAATTGCAATATTCCCATATATTTACTTCATTCTTGATTCTTCAAATCCAGAAGTTTGGCCAAGTTATTCGAACTTGCACAAATGATCTCAATATATAGAATTATTAAATCATAATCAGAATTAATTACGTACACATAAAATAATAATCCGATCCGACATGTGGTGAAAGAGGTCCATATCGTGTATGGATCTTTTGTTGTTGGTTTTTGTAGTTTTCCTCTGATATGCTCTATCCCAAGGAAGCAATATAAGTATGGAGATACATGTGCTATGTTAGCTCCTAGCTATATAATTGTTTAGATACAATTTTGTACCTTGCATACAGTTTTACATTATGGGAATAATCACATTTAACATAATTACAGAAATATAACTAGAGATTTGATAAATTACATAAATACACCCTGACAAATAACTTTTATTGCATCCATTAAGTTGTGAGATGGAATTAAACGGATGCCGTCTTCACGTTTCTTTTGAATTTTCTAGTTTATAGTATGTCACTATAATTATACATTAATTCATTAATGTTTATTCTGGCCTTTTCGAAGTGCCTGCCTTAGCACAATAATGTTTGATGGTTCAAAGTATATGTTGACCACTCAATTATATATACATGTATCCGATTATTGTCGATCTCATTTTATTGATTTTTAGGTAAGTATATCACTTGAAATTGAATATATTATTATAGATTGAATAATCTGGCAAGAGATATTACTGTCGGTCGCGGGGATGTGCCAATCCATGTTGTATAAAAGGCCAGTTTCTGCATAGGATCATGACAACGTTTGAAGATATATGGTTTTGAGTTAACTAATGCATTATTATTTTATAGAGATGTTGATTGAAATCCTTGGAACCCATCAATTCTTCATATCTTCAGCTCTTCCCCAACAATCAGTGAAAATCTGAAACCATAATTATTTCCGGTTCCGCAAATCAGAAATGTTTAGCTTGGATCTAATTTAATTAAATTTAACTAATTAAAAGTACTGTATATATATACTAAAAAATTTTTATTGTCTTATAAATTTTTTGTAATTCTCACATCACAAACTAACTAAACTAACTTTTGAAGAGTGAGGAGATTTCTTGAAATTCTTTTGAAAGAGTATCAGAATTAGCTGGTTATTAATCTTTTAATTTAATTCTATAGTATTTCTCCGGCATATTGATCATGATCACCGGAGCGAACTGCAAACTTAACAGAAACAGAGTCTTAGAAACTTAATTCACTCAGTTTTTATTTCACATTTTCAACATTACAAAGACCGACATTACAAGTTTACAGCAAATCACAAATCCAAAATACAAACCTTTTTTCCACAAACTCCATCACAAACACAAAACAATTTACTCAGAAATCAAGCGATCGAGAGGCAATTTGGATATATATATAAACTCAACCAGAGATATCAATGGCCTTGACCTCTGGTTTCTTCACTTCCTCCTTCGGCACCGTCACTGTGAGCACCCCATTCTCCATCGCCGCCTTCACCTGATCCAATTTGGCATTCTCCGGCAGCCTGAAGCGGCGGAGGAACTTGCCGCTGCTCCTCTCCACGCGGTGCCACTTGTCATTCTTCTCCTCCTGCTCCTTGCTTCTCTCCCCGCTGATCTGCAGAATCGAACCCTCCTCAACCTCAACCTTCACCTCCTCCTTCTTCAGCCCAGGAACATCCACCTTGAAAACATGAGACTCCGGCGTCTCCTTCCAGTCGATGCGGGCGTTCGCCACCGCGGTGGTCTCTCGATTGGCGGCAGTGGTGGAGAAAGGGAAGCCTTCAAATGGGTCCCAAATGTCCAACGAGAATGGATCGAATACGTTGCTTCGGCGGTTGCCAAAAAAACTTGGAATCAGCGACATTTTTCTTTAGAAATAGACACAGGAATTGATGTTTTAGACTTTCGAATTTGGATGAATATATATTTTTGTTCGGTTTTCTGAATTCTCTGCGATGAGGTTGCAATTGGAGAATGTGGTATATATACGACGAAGAGGTCGATTCTAGCGCTTTCAGGGCTTTACTCCGAATTGTTCTTGAAGACTCCATAAGCTTCTTCCAGTTGAAGCTCCTAGTTTCTACAGAGTTCTATACTGTTCTAATGGGAATTTATATTTTGAGTATACTGTTTAATAAAATACTATGGTTTAGGTTTTAAGTTTTAACAGATTTACGCTTTATTCATAATTTAACACTTAATAATAATTTTTTTATATTAAAACTACTTATAATATATTTGGTGAGAAATAATATTTTATTATGGGATAAGACTTTCAATTTCAGAATTTAAAAAGCAACATTTAATAATTATCATTTTTTTAATAATTTAAATCTTTTTAATTGGGTAATTATAATTTTTCTATTATACTAATCTGTTAACTAAATGTTTTGAAATTATTATCTCTTTAGTAAATTTAATAAACTTCTTTTTTATTTTTTGGGTCAAAATTTAATAAACTTTTAATTCCTTAAAGATAATTTTTCACAATGGTTCTCTTTATTAATTTTAAAAGTTCATATTCCTCTAATAATACTTCTCCTCTTTTTTCTTCTTCAAATTTGTGTTCTTGTTCTCTTCTTCTTCTTCTTTCCCTAGTGTTTGCTAATTTAACCCCCACAAATTATATAAATAGGTTTCATGAACCTGCATTTAGGAAAGAAAATGAAAACTATTCCATATCTCATAACTCATAAGACTGCATCAAGAAACATTTGCAAACAATTGCATGTAAAATAACACCTAAAAACCAATAACACTTATAAATTGAAACATTTTCACCCATATTAAACAACAATAACACTTAAAAATTAAAACCAAAAACAACAATCTCAATCTATTAAATCAGTATCACTATTATACACAGCCTTTCCACCACACGATCAAGTGTTTCACAGACCGAGAACGATAATTTTCTTTTGTTGGAGAACGAATACTTTCCAAATTTCCCCTTTTGGCTCTTCGAAAAATGATATCATGAAGGTACATTGAAGTGAAAAAGCCAGGAGATGACAAACGCAAACACCATACAAGCTAACAAGAAATTCAAAAACCGATGACCTTGCCAGAAGTTTCTAGACTCCGAGATAGGCGCTGTTGATGCACCCGCGGCAGCATCATTCGTTTCGTTCCACTGTTCCATCAACTCAGCCTCGTTTATGCCAACGACATTTTGTGCTATTGATCCACATATCTCACACGTCCTACAAATTGAAAAAAGTGTTTATAGAGTTAGGTAGTGTTTGCAAATGGTAAAAACAAGCACTTTAGAGCTTTCTGCCTTTTTCCATCACTTTGGGAGTGTTTGGAATACCAACTTCTGCTTATTTTAAGCAGAAAGAACCAAAGGACCGCCATCTAGCTTTAAGGTTATTCATGTAAATAAGTGGACGTTTTTTAGAGTAACAAAAGTGGTTTTACTCTTACTGCTCTAACCTTTTACAACTTTAGCTTCTAGAAAAGCAAAAGCTATATTCAAGATTAAACAATGTAATATCCTTGAAAGAGAAAGGGAATAAAGCATTAGGACATCTAAAAGTTGGCTGATTTCTGGAAAGTGAAATGTGAACTCTTATAAACACAAGTTGGCCGACTTGCAGCAACTTGCTTAATTTTGATAGATATAAAGATTAAAGTGATAAGACTGGAGAGAGTTTGACTCCGCAAATGATTAAGCTATATCAAAAATTAGGGTGAATTACATCTGACTAACTCGAAGTTTTGTTATTTACAAATCAATACCTATAGTTTGAGAAATTATCAGATAGTCCCTAAACTTTTCAATACCTTTAGTTGAAACCCTAGGTGGTCGTATTTTCCGAAAATTAACACATCATGAGGGACTACACGGTCATTTTTCACAGGGATCAATTTGTAATTTGACCTAACTTTAGGGGTAGTAGATGTAATTCTCCCCTACAAACTATGTTTTGTACTTCAATAAAATTGGCAAGTGGAAACCATGAAACAGTATAACTTAAGTACCCAGTCTTAGGAATCCCCACTAAAATACATTATAATCAATCAAATTCAAGAGAACCAATGCACGCACAAGCAAATCAAGTAATAATTATCCATCCCACATATACTACAAAAAGTCGGATGCGCACAAAATATAAAAATTAAAAGATAAAGAATCGTAGGCCGTAAAAGCAGAATTTTTTTCCTAGTGCTTACATCTTTAGAATCTTTTCATTTCACATAAGGAGCAGTTTGTGCATTTCTTTTTGTTTTTCCCACTTTAAAGTTACAGCTTTTGTTCCAAAAGTAAAAGCTTCATTATTATGATCCACCTAAAACCCCTTTCTGGCTGTAAGACTCAATTATTAAGCCCCAATTTCACAAACTTACACAGAAGGATGAACAATGAAAATCTAAAGTAAAAGACTTCACAGATTATGCTATGCGCCAAAGTTCTGACCTTGGGTTACAATTAGGAAAATGCAAAAAAGAAAAGAGAATAGAAAAAAACATAAATAAACAAAAAATAATTCTAATTCAAATGGGTTGCCAAAGGCCACACAGATTGAACATCAGAGATGAATATTTTCTGGAAAAAGGTTAAAAATTTTGAACTTGGTTAGAGAACTTACTTGTTTCCCTTAATCTTGAACCAAGCCTCAGCACATTGTTTATGGGCAGCAGCCAAATCATCTTTACAACAGCAACCTAATTCAATTGGGATCCCAGAATCTTCATTTGTTGCATCAATGCTCAAATGGCAAATCCTACAATCCCTATCTGTTCTGTACAAATTCAGCTTACTTTCATGTAACCCAGATTCCAGATCCACCGAACACTCCGAAAAATTTGATGCCCTCTTTTTCTCCTTCTCTTTATTATCACTACCATTACCTTCATTTTCTAAAACCCCATTAATCTCATTCGCATCAGAGGCCAGCGGCCCGCCACCTTCATTCACGGCGACAACTTCTCCGCCTCCACCGCCACCGCCATTGGTATTAGTTGAATCTAACTCAACAACATGGGAATGCGGTAAAGATGACATTTTTACAAAAACCCAGACCAAGATTATTCTTCATGTACAGGAAAAAAGAGAGTACGATCATCAATAACACCTCTACCAGAGAAAAAACCTCCCTCCCTATCTCTCTAACTTTCTCTCTCTACGTGAAGTAGGTTTGTACCCACTCCTCTAGTCTGTCATTTGATGGGACAGACAGTGTACAGAGTCCTGAAAAAATAAGGAGCAAAATTGTACACTTCTATTTGAAGAGAAAAACAAACAGAATCGTCGGTAAGGGAGGAGAAAATCGATGGCCATTGGCCCTATTTTGCAGGGAGATTTTATTTGCAAATCTTTAAGCTAATTTTATGATAGAAATTACTCGGAAAAAAAAAGTATCGAACAGCTTTCAACAGACATGTGAGGCTGATCCAATGTTTGTATGTACACGTAATTTAAACATGTGATTGCATATGTCGGCTCATAAGTAAAAGTTGGGTGGGAGTGCAATGCAAAGGATTTTTGGAGGAAAATGGTTTTAATACTTTGAGAAATGAAAAGTCTTGATGTTATTTGCTTTTGCATTTTATACTTTATTAAATTAATAATTATTTTATATTAAATAAGAAAACATGATGTATGTGCACTTGTGCGGATATTTCGTGATACGTTTGCACTTATCACGGTACCAATGTATTGTAGGATTTTAATTATATATAAACCCTACAACTTTAGAAATTATGCTGACCAAGTCAAGTTTCAAAATTATACAAACCACCTTCAAGTATGGTCCCGTTTACTTTAATAAGATTTTGACCTGAATTTCTCAATTTACTCTTATTTTTTTAATACATAGGTTACTTCTGTAAACTGCATTCGGTATTTTTATAATACAGTACACTAAAGACATATTAAATGTAATACCTTATTGAGCAGTATCTCAAGTGGTATTATGCATTCATAAAGTAATTTGAGGTGGCAAAATTGCAATCCGTAAAGTTCAAGTGAAAATAACAACAACAAAAAAAAAAAAAAAAGTGTAGATAGCTTACTCCAAATATTGCAAAAAAGTATTTTCTCGAAATAAAAAATAGTAATTATTAAAAGGAAAAAGAATACTAGTACAGCAGCATATATGATATATCTCTTTCACCAGGGACAAAAAAAAAAAAAATCAACCTTTCTTTTTGCTTTGATCAGATAAAATTCCATAAATGTTCAAAAGGAACTTTGTTTTTGCTTTCTCTTTTCCCCTATAGGCTGCAGGAATTTTCTTCTCTCCAGTAAACTTCTTATAAATATGTTCTTTACTCTTTATGTTGATATTGCCAAGCAAGCAAGCATAATGCCAGAGATTTTGCTAAAATGTCAGTTTTGCCCTTCTTATTCTATTTTTTCCTCTTTTTTAAAAAAAAAAAATTAAGAGAAATCCAAGATTCCAAGTTATAACATTTCTAATTGGGCTTGAATAATATATGGGCCCAATTAAATGGGCCTTGAAGGAGCGCTTTTGTTTTTTGTTTTTCATTTTTTGCGTTGAACGGTGAACCTCTCTCTCAACGTTTTGAGTTAGAAACTTGAATACATTTCCGCCTCCCGTTCCTTACCACCCTGTCGACGCTTTAAACATTTTTCTCTCGTCAAGCATAACATCTGTTTGAGGAAATGGGTGAAAGAAATTTTGAAGAAGAAAAGCCCACCATTACTCTGAGAAGATCTCCCAGATTTCTTCGTATAAACCAAATTACGGTGGAAGATCCACGTACGCCTGAGCTTGCACCAAGAAAAAACCGTGTTATTGATTCCTTTTCTCCATCTCTCGGCTCCTCAATTATCAAAACCCAGAAAAACGGACATGGGGTTTCGCAGAAGGGAAGGAGAAAATGTGCCCAGTCGAAAGGTTCTACAAAATCTACTAGCAACAGGCCCAATTTGAGCAGCCTGGATTTACAGAAGCAATTTGTGGCAGAGAAGCGGGCCACAAGAAGTTCGCTTTGTGGGAGAAGATTTGTACACACTCTGGAAAGTGAATGCGGTGAAATTCAACGGAAGGGAGATAGAAAAATAGCTCAGTTAAAAAATTCAGCGAAATCTAATAATGGGTCTAGAAGAAGGTCCGCGAGATTCAGCGATGGAGCCAATGTGAGTAGAAATGAAGATGATCTGGACTCACAGGAGCACTGTGTGATAGAGAAAAGGGTTACAAGAAGTTCGGCACAAAAAAGTAAGTATGTAAATGATGAAGTCAATGAGTCTGATTCTGGTGTCAGGGTAAGGATTTTGTCAAATGAAAAGAAATATAAGGTGAGTAAAAATGCAGAAACCCTAGTTTCAAGGAAGCAAAATGTTGGAGAGAAAAGGGTTACAAGAAGTTCTGTTCGCAGAAATAAAATTTTATGCAGTGAAGTAAGTGATTCTAGTGATAGAATTAGGGTTTCTTCAAAAGAAGGGAACATCGAGAAGAGGGTTACTCGTAGCCCTAGTGAAGGAACTATGACATCTAAACCATCTATGTGTAAAAGAGAGGTCAAAGAAAGTGGAGATGAAAATTGTAAAAGAAAGATGAAGATTGGTGAGAAGAGGAAGAGAAATCAAGTTGAGGTAGAGTTAGGGATTGTTCAAGGATGGAGTAAGGAACAAGAATTGGCTCTGCAAAGAGCTTATTTTACAGCAAAACCTACGCCTCAGTTTTGGAAGAAAGTTGCTAGGATGGTAACGTCTTTTTACCAAGCTTTTATATTTTATATATCTGTCATTTAATGGCTAAAAACTCTGTTTTGCAATCTAAGATGGATAAAGAGAGTACTGGAGAGTAAAACATAGAAATGTGTCTCGAAACTCTGATGTTAGAAATGGAAATTGCAATTCAAATGCAGAGAAGAAGAGGAAAAAAAATTTGTTCTGCACCCATATCAAATGCTAATCTCATACAACATAAAGAAACAGCAAATCTAGAACTTTAAAAAAAAGCACTTTTCTGCTTTCTGCTTTTTTTAGCACTTTAAAAGCATTCGAAACCAACTTTTGCTAATTATAAGCGGGAATAAGCTAGAAGCTGAAAACACCCATTAGCCACAAGCTCGAAGCACCCAATGACAAATTCTAGCTCCAGTGTCTAGCTTCTAGGTTTTTTTGTAAATAAGTGGGAGCATGGTTTGAGTAACAAAAGTGTTTATCTGACTTTCTTTTTCCACACTCGTCTACATTACAAACTTTTTACAACATTAGCTTCTCCAAAAGCAAAAGCTCTTGCAAACACCCACTTATTGTCGGAATGTTTTGCTGCAGGTGCCTGGAAAATCAGCAGTCGAATGTTTCGACAGAATTCAGTCTGATCACTTAACCCCATCTCAACGCCCAACACGCTCAAGGCCAAACAAGAAGATAACTTCACCCCTCTCGTTTTCTGCTAGCAAATTGCTTACTCCTGCTGAGCTCAAAACTAAAAGACTTAGGCCCAGCAGGAGAAACACGCTTGCAGCACAGAAGACCGTAAGACAGCTTCTACAAAAGCAGCAAAAAGAAGATGAAGATTATGAAGCGGATTTTTTTGCTGTTTTTGAGCCAACAGCAAATCCATGTCCTCTCAATTTTCAAGAGGGTACCCCATTTTCCTCACCAGCATCAAATCAAGGATCCTGCATTCTTAAAAGATTTAGAGAGACGTCTTCATCAGCCAAGAAAAAGCACTTTTCGAGGTTACATAGCTTAAATAAAGCAGGTTTTGTTAGTCCTCCTGTTCTGAAACAGGTTAAAAATAAAGCTTTGCATGAGAAATACATAGATCAGCTACATTGTAGAGATGCCAAGAGAAAGGCACAGTCTTTGAGGAATGAGAAATACATGCAGGAAGAAAATGATGCAAAGCGGAGTCATTTAAAAGTAAATTCAGTCAAATTTGCTAAAGATGCTTTAGTTTTTGCGGCGCAAGATGCTATTAATCAGTTTCGGGTTCTGCAGTCTAGCACTAATGATAATATTGATGATGATGATGATGATGATATCAGTCATGGTGATGAAGATGAAATTTGATGAATTTTGCTGTTTGATTGTAATATCATTGTTGTTGTATTGCATTCAATTTAAATTTAGATATTGTATTCAATCCTGTAGTCTTGAAGTGACTGGGTAGTAGCACCCGAGCAATCATGTTTATGTTGTTTCTTGAGAAAAAGAAACCAAAGCTGACTGACTCTGCTGATACTAACTACATCCTGCTAAGGTTTTGTATAATTACAAATTAGTCACTTTTACTTTAAAAATACAAAAAAAACCCTTGAGTTCTATTTATGTGAAACTTTAGTTGGATTGGGAAAATGTAAGAGTAACTGCGGCTTAACACCTTAATCGACACTGGTCGTTATCTTAGACGACATGATTTTTATAAATTTTACATGAATAATGAAATTTCATGTAGACTAGAGAGAGGAGGAAAAAACTAAAGAAATGTGTATATATAATGCGTGTCTATCATTCTAATTCTGAATTAAAATGAAGATATATAGTACTATTTATAAATGAGTTTTTGTTAAGTAATAAAACTCTAAATAAGATATGGTAAATTCGAAATTAACATCCAAGAATGCATGCCAATGCATGAGCAGTAAATGCTAGTGAGAACTTTGTATGTCTTTTTGGTGGAAACTTACTTGATATTTGCTTAGGATCGAGAATAAGCAAACTTTAGAACTGTATAATTAGCAGATCTCGACAGAGAAGCTACCAGAAGGATGAGTCCAAAGAGATAGCATGATCCAAGACAATTATCCAACAGGTGGATTACATGCAACAGTTGAGCCCTAATATTAATTATTTGAGCCATGAAATATATATATGTAGTTTGGGATCAATGCGATCCCTTTGGACGCCTCCTTTGGTGTCTGTAGTTAGTTTCCACGAGAGAGATCAGATATCAGAGAGAGAGAGAGAGATGGGTGTGTGTGTGTGTGTGTGGATTTTGGAAGAGGCCGAGTAAAATGGCTCTAATACTTCGCATATATAAGAGACTGCGATCTAGTAGTGAAAAGCTTTAATATTTATAAGAATTATTCTTTTCCAATATTGGACTTATGGAAATTAAGATTATTCTACTAAAGGCCACTTGGTCTAGATCTCTACACTACCTGACTTTGAAAAAACTGGGTAAGATTGAATATTAATATTGTTATCCAAAGACTAATAAATCCGGCCGGGCTAGAATTTTAACGGATTTGGGCATATGCTTTCTACAACCATACCTTTTTCCATAAAATAAACAGACACATGGAAAAGGTTAATTTAGTAGTACTAGCAAGTCATAATGTTACAATTATTGTTATTATTTTACTAAATTAAATAATTAGGGTTAACGATGCTCATGGTCCCAACCACGTTCATGTTATTATCAATAATAAATAATGCTGCTGCCCCTGAGAAACATTAAGTAGTAGCTATCAACAGATCATAGCTGATCTTTGTCTAGGTTTTATGTTATATTAATTACCTTTTTCATAGTTAAAGAATAAAGATAACATGAAATAATGTGACTATCCATACGTGATGATTAGTTCTGCCGCCATCATTGCTTTAATCATCAGATATTCACCACATTAAATTAAATTATTGAGTCTAAATTTACTTTATTAAACAATTGAAGTACTTATTCATTGCTAGCTAAGCTTCTTGTAGTTAAAAATGTCATTTTCAATAGTCAAAATCTCAATAGACGAATCATTATTTTACAGAAAATCGTCAACCCCACCCATGCCTTATCATAATATTTCATCGGAGATTGTGAATCATAAATTTCAGTGATTTAATTTATAATAAAAATAAATTTTAGATGACAAAATGAAAAAAAAATTAATTGTTACAACTTACAAATCTCATCATTCAATTCACATATTATCATGACATCAACAACGAATTTGGAACCCTTTGAATTTAATTAAGCAAACACAACAACCTGCAGGCATAATGGTATTATTATTATATATCTGGTCTGGACCGCAAATCTTACTGCAGTTGCTATCCAAGTGCAATCTTCACATGTATCGATATTACTAGAAAGGTCCCAATAAAGGACAGTACTGCTATTCGCGACGATGCAGCCCATCGCTTACACTACCTAATATTCCTCAAAAACTTAATTATCTGTCTCAATCAGACTTTAACTTGCAGACATCTACCTAATCACATGACAAATTGTACCTGAATTGCAATAATTAATGTACAGATACTTTTAAAAATCTAAACTATCGTATTGTATCCAACACTCGTATGGGTCAAATACTTTTTTAGTGCAAAATATTAAAAAAAAATTGTATTGTCAATGTCTGTGTATCACAGATAATACACAACGAATCTTTTGCCCTTATAATTCGCTTACTTCACTTTGAGATCTAGATTGTGGGTTGTTCAACATGGTATGAGAGTAAACCTCCTTCAATGTTTTTCCTAATTGTTCCCCGTTGGTTATTTAATCATTGAAATTGTATGTTTTTGTTTGGTCTACGTCAAATACATTTTAATAAATATCTGGTGCCAAATAGATGTGAGATAACTTAAGTTTAAAGGAATAAAACATATGCTGGTAAAGAAACTGAAATAGATGATACGTGATCGAGCTTACTCTGATACTATATTGAAAAATGTATTAGTTTCTAATTCAACTATGAAGATTAGGTCATGAAGTAAGAATTGCCCAAGTGGTATATAAGACCACAACTTTGAATTATTCGATACGTAACATTCTAATTTACGGAATTAACTGAGTCAGTCTAGGATAAGCTCAGTATTTGTAGTCCGTCAAACTAAAGTAACTATAAAAAAAATCTTGAACTTATTTGGAACAAACAAAAAGTATTTGACTCATTGATTGACATAGAAATGAATTCCAACCACCTAAAAAAGGACCAACATTTACAGACATGTTTAGTTCTTTTTTGGACTTGTGGGTAATTTTGTTGGAAGTTACTTTGAAGTTTGAACACAAAGTCATATCCAAAGAAATCAGATGCCGTGAAATCGTAATCAGCATCACAAATATCACCTAATGGGGGGACTTTTATGTCACCCTATATTTTATATAGGGCTAAGGCTCATATTTAGAGAGGGAGTTTGGCTAAGTTTATAAACTCTTTAAAACATCTTATAAGATGTTTGAGAGTTTATAAGATGTTGCAAAGTGTTTGATAAATATTTTTTAAAAGAAGATTATAAGATCTTAAAATATGATGTTAGGAGCTTATAAGCTCCTTAAAAATAAGTTAAAAATCCCAACTTATTTTAAGATCTTAATATACTCCCTTACATTTTCACCATATTAATTACATAATTGTCATTACTAATATCTTATAAGCTCATGATATTATATTTATCCAAACACTTTTAGATCTTATTCTTAAAATAAAATTTAACATCTTATAAGCTCAAAAAATATCTTATAAGATGTCAGAGCTTATAAGCTTTTTAAAATAAGCTAAGCGAAACACCCTCTTAATCTTTTTCTGTAATGAGAGCTTGATTCTTGTGGTCTCTTCTTTTTTAGTTGCATTTTGTAAAAAACTTTGATTTATGCCCTTTGGTTGGTTGTGAAAGATCAAAGCATAAAAATTAATGTTGGTAAATAAAGACCTTTGCTATTTATTCGTTTTATTATTTTCAGCATTTATTAGATTATGTTCTTCTAATATCCATTTTACCATGGAAAATTGATGGAATTTGTTCGTAGTTAAGATGTCATCATGTTGTCATATCTATATCGTATTCATGTATCACATGTTTATGATATTAAAAGATAATTTGATAGATTGTTTTGATACAAAAGTTCAATTTAAATGGAGTTTTTAGTATTTTTGCCACTAACAAATTTTGATTTGGCATTGTGACAAAGACAAACTGACAATGATCAATCTTGCTTTTGTCTGCACAAGAGACACTATTGAAAAGATAGATATTACCCATTTACCCTTCACAAATCCCCTATTGTAAGAATTTTAAAACTTTTCTTAGTTGCTGATTGCAACATATGGCCCAATAATATGGGCCTATATTTCATTTGTGGAGGCCCGATATAAACTTTTGGTTTGTGGACCTAAATTCTCATTGATAAATGGACTGGAACTACATTATACAAGATATGGGCCATATGCAATTCGATATTGCAAGAATAATATATAGTTCTCTCCCTAAATATAATATTTTCTTATAATTCTATCATAAAAACTTGGGGATTTTATTATTATTTTTTAAATTAAAGGAATCGATTTATAAAAATCTCTAAATACAAGGTAGTTAGATGTAATTTGTCCTATGCAAAGTATTATTTGACACGTAATTAATTAACACTGAAGATTGTTATTCTAAAATCCCATATTTCCTTGTCTTTTGTCAATAAAACATCCCAACATGTATATAAATAACAGACTCTCTATCTTGACATAGCACGAATCTCCGTTTTTATGCTTTATATTGTCAATTTGTCATAAAACAAAAGTGGGCATTTCACATTAACAAAAGTTAGTTTGGTAAGTGCATCAATTATAATTTGCTTTTACGTCCATAAGTCTTTAAATTAATAATAGAGAACATGGTTTATTTTTTCGCATATCCGCTAATAATTGGAATTCTTGATTTGATTGGACTAAAGGCAAAAGCAATACTATTCCATTCAAGAAATACAATATTATCATCTACAATAGAAATTAGAAAGTAAAGATAAACAATCACAAAAATAATTATTCTAAGCAATTCTATTCTAATTGGGAAGTTGTATATTGATAAAGAAAACATCGATAGTGACGACCTTTTTTGGTAAAGAATTTCAATTATTTGTTTATAGTGCTCTTAAAGAACATGGAATTTCATGAAAAGAGATTAAACATATATCTTTCAAGCACTTGCCTTATGCATCTCATATTAGGCAACCACCAAATTTACGAACAAATTTAAAAGGTTAATTTCAAGTGACATAGAAAAGATAAAATTTAAATGAAAAGATAAAAAGGGTATTGGATAAAGGAAAATTAGAAGGTGGAAAACAATTTTGATACTATGAATGTAAGTGATAGATACTAAAGTAGATAATGACCAATATAGAATTTTATATTTTTGAACTTGACAAATATAGAACTGCTGACCGAGAAGCAGGGGGGTTATTCAGTAGCCAAATCTTTCCAACCTAAAAAAGAAAAAAAATCATATTGAATTTGCAAAATGCAAATCCAATAAATAAAATTTTGACAGTTAGATAAGATTATAATATCCCAGTAATCTTTGCATAAAAAATAAGATCCCAGTATTAATTACTCCTATACGAATTATTAATTAATGACTCTGAAAAAATGATATTAGTTATTAATGAAATAATATTGTCGGTGGGGATAGGATAAGAAAAAACTACCTCCTATTTCCCTACCGGCAAAAAAAGTGGGGTCAACTATCCCGATAGTCAGACAATGGAAGATCTCCACGTCGCCACGATAGATCCGTCAATCAGTTAATCGGTAAAAAAAACGGCTCAAAATGGTCTGTTAGTCAAACTCAAACCCCGTAGATATAGAGAACACCGTAGGCAAAAATTGAAGAACTTCCACTTGTTCTGCTTCTTCACGCAAATCATCATTAACAAAAAAAAAAAAAAGGAAACAATCCCAAGAACAGAAGCGATATTTAAGTAAGGCCCGACACTCTGGAAAAACCCGCAGCCAGCCATTCGCCCCCTTCCTCTTTCTATCTGTAGAAAACGCAAGAACACACTCATTGTGTGTTTCTATTTGTATATGAATAAACTGCGTTGTGGATATATATAAACATATACTTTCCCTTTTTTTATTTGTTCTTTGTTTTTTTTGGTGAGTTGTGTGGGAAAGTTTTGGGGAAATACAGAGACGGAGAAAGGCGGCGGCAAACATTTTAAGAGGAGGCTATGGAATTGGGACGCCGAGGAAACGACGTCATGACGAGGTCGGCCTCCGGACGGAAGGCCGTCCACTCCGACGACGATGAGCCGATGGGCGATGGTCAAGTTCCAGACACAGCCCATGAGATTAGCACTGGTTTGTTTTTTTTTTTTTTCCTTCGCATTTTTGCCCTTTTCCTTCAGTTTTCATTTTTGTTGGGTTTTGTTTTGTTATTCTTTTTTCGGGAAGTTTTGTTGGATTTGTGTTTATTCAGTTTTCTTGAAGGAGGTCAAAGAAATGATGTTTATGGTAATGCCGTGACTGACAGAATGGATTTTCACATGTTTTTCACCTAAAGAATTTATGGGTTCTTACTACGTTGTTTGTTTGATCATATGTTTTATTATATGTGGACGAATTTCGTGCCAACACGAGAGAGATAATTTGGTTAAACTTTTTCGATTCTGGATTTAGTTTCTTGTTATGGTGTGCCAGACCAGACCTCATACTATCAATTATTACACAGACACCCCCGTTTTTAATGGAAAATGTGGGGAAAACAAACCTTTTTTTTCCTTGAGTAATTAATTTTCACAATCAATTTAACTTATTTTGAGTAATGTTGGCTTTATTTTGCCTGTTTTGTGAATTGTAGATTCATGGTTACAAGTGGCATTCGTCCTTACAACTGGAGTAAACAGTGCCTATGTTCTGGGATATTCTGGGACGGTTATGGTCCCGTTAGGTTGGACAGGTGGCGTAATCGGGTTGATTATAGCAACATTAATATCTTTATATGCTAATTCTCTAGTTGCAAAGCTTCATGAACATGGAGGCAAAAGACACATCAGATACAGAGATCTTGCAGGATACATATACGGTAACAAGAAATTTAAAAAGTAATAATGTGAAAAGGTAATTTAATCTAATCCCATTTCGTTTTATGCTTTGACGATGTAGGCAAGAAAGCTTATAATCTTACATGGACGCTGCAGTATGTGAATCTTTTCATGATTAATGTCGGATTTATCATATTAGCTGGAAGTGCTCTTAAGGTAATTTAATACTCGGGTCAATTACAAATAAACCCCTGAGATTTGCGTTGTTTACGAAGAACACCCTGAAATCTTGAAAATTATGAAAAACATCCTCAGCGGTAATGCGTTATCTCAGGTTGTTTTTTGTAATTTTCAATGTTTAAGGGTTATTTCCGTAAACGGCACGAACCGGGGGCCGTCCGTAATTATTCCTAAAGACCTAATAGATGTCATCAGCTAAAGCTGACAAAAGCAGAAAAAGTGCATTAGCTGATTTGTATTGGCAATACATGCAGGCTGTCTATGTTCTTTTCAGACAAGATCTTGAAATGAAGCTTCCACATTTCATGATTATTGCTGGAGTTGCATGTGCTATTTTTGCTATTTCCATACCCCATTTGTCGGCTTTGGGCATTTGGCTTGGATTTTCAACAGTCTGTAGTCTCATTTACATTATTGTTGGATCTGCTTTGGCTCTTAAAGATGGTATGACTCATTTAAATCGATAAATAAAAATTAAAATCAGTTATGATCTATAATATTTCTTTTGTGTTGATTTTTTTTTTTTTTTTTTTTTTTGCATTTTCGTAGGAATGAAAGCTCCTCCCAGAGATTACCACATTCCAGGAGACAAAACGAGCAGGATTTTCACCACTATCGGTGCAGCAGCAAATCTTGTTTTCTCCTTCAATACAGGAATGCTTCCAGAAATACAGGTTGGTAGAAATTGTAAAGTTAACTAGGGTCAATGACAAAGAATCCCCTGAGGTTTGCACCTTTTACGAAAAACACCCGAAGGGTTGGAAAATCATAACGAAAAACACCCGAAGAACTAACAGAAAATCGTTGGCTCTTGGACTTTTTTGTAATTTTCAAGATTTCAGGGTGATTTTCAAGGGCTGTTTCGTAATTATTTCAATTAACTAGTTTTACGAGAAAAAAATATTAATTTTTGACCCCATTTCTTGGACAGGCGACAGTGAGACAACCAGTTGTAAAGAACATGATGAAAGCTCTGTATTTTCAGTTCACAGCCGGAGTCGTCCCTATGTATTTGATTATTTTTGTTGGATATTGGGCTTACGGATCCACCACATCGACCTACTTGCTCAACAGCGTTCATGGCCCGGTTTGGTTGAAAGCTTTGGCTAATATTTCAGCTTTTTGCCAGACCGTCATTGCTTTGCACGTAAATTATCATCCCTTTTCATGATTATGTTAGGGGCGACAAACTACATTTACTACCGCTCAATTTTGGTGAAATTACAACATTACTCCTCAATCTTTTTTTGTAATAAACAAAAACTGAGGGTGTCTTTCGTAATTTTATCAATCCTCGGGGGTAGTAAATGTAATTTTCCCTTACATTAAAATTTTCTTTATTGTATTCACCGTACTGATTCTTTTCAGATATTTGCAAGTCCGATGTACGAGTTTTTGGATACAAAGTTTGGAATTAAAGGAAGTGCTTTAGCTCCAAAGAACTTGTCTTTCAGAATATTAGTGAGAGGCGGTTATATAGCAGTCACCACATTTGTTTCGGCTTTGTTGCCATTTTTGGGAGATTTCATGAGCTTAACGGGAGCTCTGAGCACGTTTCCACTCACATTTATTCTTGCAAACCATATGTATCTCGTCGCCAAGGGAAACAAGCTTAGTTCCCTTCAGAAAGGTTGGCATTGGTTCAACGTCGTTTTCTTCAGTTGCTTGTCTTTTGCTGCTGCAGTTTCTGCACTTAGACTTATAGTTGTCGATTCAAAAACATTTCATGTTTTTGCTGACATATAATTTTCTGTTGAAGCATCCAAAGATGCGAGTGAGAATGCAAGAATTTCCATTTGGATATTTGTAATATTATATTGGGTTTTTGTTTGTTTGGAGTATCGTTAATTTTTTACGACGATACTCAAAGGTTTTCGAGCTGTATTTCTCCTCTGTCTGTACGAAACTCAAATAATGCAATTTGATGTTCTTCAGAAACTAATGTATTCTCTTTCTATGGCGTATTAACTCATGTTGATGAATTCAAGAAGACAAAAAAGGAAGGACGTGAATTTGTCTTGGTGTCTTCCAATTTACGCCGTCTTCATAAAATATGTATAAAGGAATAATTACTACAAAATCCCTCATGTTTGACTTAAATTCGTGAACACCTTATGAGTACCCCTTAAATTTTTATGCCGCATACATTCTCCTTTTGAAACATTACGATTTACCCAGAGGTTTGCAAAACATTACGAATACCCGTTAAAACCAACAGTAATGTTTCAAAGTTTCAGAACATTTTAAGCTTTGACAAATATAAATTTTACGAAAAAAATTCATTTGATGTTAAAAACACCAATCAAAATCTAGAAGATACCTGACTCAAAGTTTGAAACATGAAGAAACACCAATCAAAATCTAGAAGATACCTGACTCAAAGTATTAAACATGAAAAATTCTGTATCGCCTTGTCTGTGTACCACATATTTTAGTTTTCATGAAAATGTGAACAGCAAACGTTTTCTAATTCTTCAATATGTTAGCATATGTAATGTTTTTCCACTATTACATAAATGTGTTATTTTTGTGGAGCTTTTTTTTAATTTGATTGTGCAAATTTAGTCCAATCGCTTAAAATGGTATAATTTTCTTCTTCTTGGACGTTTTTTGTTATTTTGTGAGTTAATTCCCATTAAGGCAATAGGTGACAATTCAGCTCGTATAATGAAAGGTATATTAACAAGAAATAGAAACAAGTATAATGTAGAGATCATCTTGTTCATGCAAAAGAGAAAATGCATTCTGCACTAATTGCACCAACAATAAATACATAATATAAGGAAAATAAATATTCAGACATATGATTGGAAGAAAGAAAAAAAAAAAAACAGAAATGACAACGACCAGTCTGCAAGAAGATGGTTGTAACTGGTTTAAACAATATCAAACTAGTCATACAGCAGCAGAAGGAAGTCCCTGAAACGTCACAAAAATATCTAGAACAAATTCTCAAGGAAAATTAGTAGAATTAACATCTTGACTTGAACAGATCGCCCAAGTCTCCAGAGAAACAGCTTCGACAAAGGACCTTGAAGAATACACTATTCCCTTCAATGTATCTGGTATAACAGAAAATACGGTCTACTTCAATGCATAGCACAAAAACATGTACCATAAGAAAGATAAACACGTTAAACATGACCCTACAACACTAGGTTAAAAGGATGACTAATATGACTATCAATTTTTTGTGGAAGTCTTGAAGTCTGATGGCAGTGGAAAGGTTGGGACTTGGGATGAGATTATTAGGAAAATATGGTAATAAGTCTGAGTGCCTTTTCCTTAAATAATGCAGTTATCAGTCAAAAATCTTGGCAAGACATACTAAATTCTACAAGAAAGAGCTAAATTACCGATTTAACTAGTATCCAGAAAGAGGAGCGAAATACACCTACGAATTCTCATTGAGTTGATGGATAATTGGAATAATTATGAAAAAAAAATCCTAAAGTTTGTGCTGTTTACAAAATTACCCCGAAACCTTGAAAATTACAAAAAATGCCCTGAGTCATCAATTTTCTGTTAGTTTGAGGGTGTTTTAGTTATGAAATGCCAAGCCTCAGGGTGTTTTTCGTAATTTCATGATGTCATGGTTCATAATCGGTGCAAACCTCAGGGGTTGTTTGTAATTGACCCTAGATAATATTAACAGAGTGGTTATTACAGCATCCTCACCAACTTCTACATTCAACCGCATAATCATTCATGAAAATGCTAATATAAGTTTCCAACAAGTACTAGAATTCATTATAAATGGATCCTAATGGAATTTGTCCCATTAACCGAACATCCATGAAATCAAAAAATCCGACACATCGAAAACTAGCTCAATGCACATAAAAATTGAAATAAAGCATACTTACCAATGAAAACAAGCCCTAGAACACGAAAGAAGAATCACCCAGATACCAGTTTCACAACGATGCAGAGCAAATTAAGAAGTATAAGAGGAACCCTTAAATACTGGGTTGCATATATAAGACCAAGAATCTGTCCCTTGAACGAGTTTCTCTTAACTCCAGAATATTCCTGGAAGCTCCAGCCTCTGGGAGCAAGGAATCGATCTTCATTTAGTATAGCCAGTGCATTTGCAAGAAGCAGGCACCCCTCTAGCAGTGTCCACAACCCCATTTCCTGTATTATATTTCAGCGCCCCAATCAAAAACCTCGGGTACCAAACATTGAAAACCCTAAATCCGATTTTTGTTTTCAATTCTCAATGAAAATTAGATCCTCATACTTTCTCAAACGAAAGATAAGGAACACAGGGATTCATAGAGAGTGAGAGCGTACCGGAGAGAGTCAGCAACGGGAGTCGGATCTGCGGAAAGTTCCGATCTGCGAGAGTCACGAATTCGCACAAATGCAAATATGTTCCAAAGTAATATATAGATGAAAGAGATGGAGGAGGTTATGGATTAACGCCGTCGTTAGATGATCGTAGGGCACGACGATAAGCGGTGGCGGTGGTGGAGGTGAGGAAGATCGGAAGAGGGGGAACAGAGGAATTGGGGAGGAGAGAGAAAATCGGCTATATTGAATCTATATAGTGTGGGCTGATTCCAAAGTGCTTTTCTTGGGCCTTCATTTTGAGTCTATTTCCTGGAAAAAATTGATTTAAAGGCCCATGTATTGCTGGGTTCGGTATTGAAGTATTATGGGCTGACTATTAACTGCTTTTTATGGGCCCTTATCTATGAGGCCCATTATCTTGGAAGCATTTTTTAATTTTAATTATTTTTATTAAACCTGAAAATAATATTAATTTAGAAAATTCGTTTCTGAAGAAAAACTATTTTCTCAATTTTATCCTATAATTTTGATTTTCTTCCCTTAAACAGATCCATTTTTATCGCCTGCCGCGCCGGCGAATCTTCTTCCTCCGTATCTCCTTCGGGGTGGACGATCGAGGCTGAGCCACCACCTGCATATCCGCGAGCAGGCGTGACGGCTTGGTTTCGTTTCGGCGCGAATATATCAACCTATTCGGTTATCTTTATCGTCCCCTAAATTACTGAGGGAAGTGGTAAGTTTTGATCTCAGCATATCCCTTTCTATTCTCTTAACTCAATTGCGGTTGTAACCTTGAATTTTCATGAAATTTGAAACCTTTGATTCGTCAATATTGAAATTAAATTGTGGCTCTTTTCGTCACTTCTGCATTTTAGGCGAATTGGGTTAAACTAGCTTCCTTTACTTTGATTAATTGTTTCAACGATTCTTCTTTGAGATTTCGAGAAATGTTCTCATTTGGTGAATGAAGGAATCTCACGTAGGGCTTTCATTGATTTGCTTTACAGAAGATTCTTTTACCCCTGAATCGGATTTGAAGCAATGGCAAAAGTTAGAGATCGAACTGAGGATTTTAAGGATGCTGCACGCCGAGCAGCAGTGAATTTGGAATATGATGAGGTTATACTCTGTTCTTATTTGTTATATTTCAATCAATCATGTTATGCTTGGTGATCCAATGTTGAAATGGTTGAAGGAAGCATTGTTCTTATGATGGCATTTTCATTCTCTATGTTTTTGTTTTCGTCAGTCCAAAACTGCGGCGATAATGGCATCTTTTATCATGCATAAAAGTTGGGAAAGATCATCTTTCACCAAAGCTGCACTAAAAACGGTAAGCTTATTTTTAATAGCCTGCAGCCACTTTTGACATAAACATATATTGCTATTAATTCCAGCAGGTTTATATTTTTCTCATCTATCTACTAGCTTGAAAGCATTGGAGCATTAGAGCAATTCCTCATGAAGCATAAAAAGGACTATGTAGATTTACACCGTACTACTGAACAAGAGAGAGATAGCATTGAGCATGAGGTATGATATCCTTTACATTCTTTCTCTTGCTTCATTAATACCAAGGCATAATTTTTATTTATTTAAAGGCATCTAGTTTTCTACTTAGGTCTCTGCTAGTTCTATCAATAATTCTGCACTATGCTATAAGTTATGTACATTTCACACTCGACATTCTGCAGGTTACAGTCTTTATCAAAGCATGCAAAGAGCAAATAGATGTTCTGCAAAATAGCATAAAAGATGAGGAAGCGAATTCAAAGGGATGGCTCGGTATAAGGAATGACAATTCAAATGCTGATACTATAGCACACAAACATGGCGTGGTATGACTGTTATATGAGTATTTCAACAACAAATAAATACATTCCTTGCTTATTTGTGCTTGCTGACAGTATATCATTCCTAGTGGTCTTCACTTCAGTTGAAAACGTATAGGCAAGTATGAAAATTTGAAAATAGATGGACTTGGTGGGACTTAACACATGATCAAATAGGGCTTAAATTGTTCATAATATGGTAGCCCTTAATCCAAAACTTCTTATGCGGTGGTGTAATAGGATTGGGTGCCAAATGAAATTTGCTGTGTTTTTCTTTTTCTTATTTTTTTCGGCCTAGCAATATTCATATCCATATTAAATATATACTGTCAAAATTCATCAGACTAAAATCTATTTGACATTTGCTCCATCAAACCTTTAGGCTAGTGAATGACTTGTTGCTGATATTTCAGGTATTGATTTTAAGTGAAAAGCTTCATTCAGTGACATCACAATTCGATCAGCTTAGAGCTTTACGCTTCCAAGATGCTATCAATCGGGTGACACCAAGAAGAAAACCAAAGCAGTGTAAAGTTGCAGAGAGCTCTAGCTCTGGAAAAATTGATCCCAGAGAAGTCAACAGTTCTGAAGTCAGACAGACAGATGATGTTCAAGCAGAGCCAATTAGATTCCAGCAACAAATGTTAGATGACGAGACACGTGCCCTTCAGGTAATTATTGACAGCAGAATTTGAATTACGTAGCTTATCAAGTCTAAAGCTTATTTCTGCACATGTGCAATGTTTAAACAGGTTGAGTTGGGGAACATGCTAGATGCAGTTCAAGAAACTGAAACAAAAATGGTGGAAATGTCTGCACTAAACCACCTCATGTCCACTCATGTTTTGCAACAGGCCCAACAAATTGAGTTTTTGTATGAGCAGGTGAGCTCTATATTTTAATTGATTAAAGTCAAATGGTGTTTGCAAGAACACAGATGTTCTTTTTTAGAGTTTGCAACCACTTCCTTAAATCTAAATTTCATGGTTCCTTGACCTTCGACAAATGTTGGAAATTACTTACATTTGGCTAATGTTATCCTCTTTTATTATTGAATTAGCCTTATAAGTAGAGTGAAAAATCGATTCTTCCTTTACTCTTTGGATTTAACAGGCAATTGAAGCAACAAAGAACGTGGAGCTTGGCAATAAAGAGTTGTCACAAGCCATTCAACGGAATAGCAGTAGCAGAACTTTTCTGTTGCTTTTTCTGTTTGTCCTTACTTTTTCAATTCTCTTTCTTGATTGGTATAGTTAAATCAAACATTGATTGTACATGTTTTGAGAAGCCTATTGGGGATATTATTTTTCCAGAAAATTTCAATATTGCTTTCGAGTGCATACTTTTTGGGCGCAGCTGAAGAATGAGAAGCTGTGCTATTATGTGGAGCTAGTGAAACTTAAATTTCATGTTAGGTTGCATTCTAAATGTTGTTAAGTTTTTTGCCTACTTTAGAGAGCAAAGAATCACCAACGATAATGTTGGAATCTCTTGTTGATTATACAGCTAAATAGAAACAATGAACTTCTCAAATGTAACCAGTCTTACATGATAGCTTCATTTCCATAGTGTGATTATGGACCTAGTTACAGAACTTGCTTTGTTTTCCACTGTGCATAACATTAACATACGGTGGCCCGAACGCGGCCGGAGATGTTTAACTAAATACATGTATTATTAATTAGGGTGAATTACAACTACACTCTCCGACATTTATTTTTATTACATTTAGACCCTTGTACTATTATTGGAAATTAAATATAGACTCCATGTACTTTGACTTCGTTGTTCAAATTGCACCTTCCATCAACTTTGATTGGGGTCCGAATGTTTTCCGTAATATTTAAGGAGTAAACTATCCAAGTTTATAAAGTTAGATGTGATATTCTAATCTCACATAGCCTACAAAATTAGGGAGTAAACTATCCAAGTTTATAAAGTTAGATGTGATATTTTAATCACACATAACCTACAAAATTAGGCGCATAACTTTTCTCATCTATATAGTGATAATTTTGGCAGTTTACTCCCTAAATCCTTCGAAAAACAACCAAAATACTAAAGATGCAATTTGTAATTTCTCGTAGTACAATGGGTTTAGGTATAATTAGATCAAGTGTCCGGGGTTTAGATGTAATTCAACCTATTAATTATACCATGTAGGAAATACACGAATTTATATTAATTAGTAAAGTAAACTAATTAGGAAATTATAGATCTTGGTGATACACAATTATCCCATTTGTCATTGATTGTGTTGAAAGGCATAAATCTAACATAATATTTTGTTATTCTTTCTCTGTCAATCAACAAATAAACGTTTTATAGTTTATTTGTCCGGCCAACCACTTTATTAAAATGCTTTTTCTTGATGAGATCCACCAAATTACTAATAATTCTACTTCGAGAAAAAAAAAATTGGGCAAGTTTGGAGTCTCTAATTACCATTTCTCCAAAGACATATCATATCAGCCCAACCAAAATGTGATTAAACTATAGTCAGCCATGCTAGTTGGTTCTTTAGGTTAGGACGTTTGGCATGATATTTGAGTTCAAACTAGGGATGGAAATATATTTATGCGTTATACCTAACTTATTTTAACTTTAATTATATCTTAACTCAAATCAACACACATAAATAAGATATATTTACAAGCCTCATGTTGGAGGTTATAAATTTATAGAAGCTTGAAGATATGGAATCTAGATTTCACAAACCAAGTTATAATTAGCAATTGGAAACTTCTTTTCCCAACAGGACTTAAACATACATGAGTGCTCAGCATGGTATTCGATACCACATAATCTATGAAACACGGATATGTACATGGCGACACAGACACGACATGATATAAATAAGGCGACGAGAATTTTTTTCGATATTTTACACTAGAGAAGTATCTGATACGGGTGTCTGACACAATATCCGTATCAGATACGACACGACACGATAAAGTAAAATTTTTAGAAATTTCCGTGCATCATATCACATAATATGCAAGATGATTTTCTTGGAGTGTGCGTAACATTGTAGTATCACAACTTGTTTTTAATTATGTCAACAGGATCCAAACCCCAAACGAATTAACCTCTTGATGAATTTTCAAAAAGTAGGGCCGGGTCTGTAGCTTCTGCATTATGCTGGACCAATCTACATAATCATAATCTAGTGCGGGCTACATGATGGCCTAGAATTACTCATTTACAACCTAATACCTTGTTCTATCGAAAATAATTCAAGGCGGACCTGTCCTAATGTTTATTACTTTATTTAATGGACCTTTCAGTAAGAATTATTTTTATTAATTTAACTTCCAACTCTTCGAAACGTTCTAAGTACATGTTGTCCACTCATACGTGTTTCATAGGAGCAAAAGTATTTCGCATACAAGCTCCATCACGACAATTGTCACTAATTATGATCTTCTCATATATTATATTAATTAAAGGGGGAATTATTTTGAAATTTTAATAAATATGTAAATTTTTTGAAACTATTTCCAAAAGAAACTCCAATTGAAATTCTAAATGGGGTATTTCTTGAAAAACTTTAAGAACTATATGGTAATTTTTTAAATTAGGAGATCAATTTATAAATACACTGGAGTGCATGGTATCAATACAACTCACTCTATATTGAATATTAAAAGAAATAAATTTCTATGAAAATAACAACAATAAGAACATTTTATTTCTTAATTTCACTTTCACCCCATTAAATTCTAAATCCGAACAACTATAGTCCTAAAATGACAAAATATGATAAATTATTACAAAAAAAAAATTAAAATAATTGCTTACTAAGATGACTACAACTTTGAGTTCCATTTAATTCTTCTCTCCCATCAAATCATGCTCAAATGGTAGTTCACGTGTTTTCATATAATTAATCAGAAGTCTCTCAAGAAGCAATTAATTATTTTACTACCCTCAATAATAATAAATACAAAAGTAATGTCAAACAATCCACTTTCCTTCGACTGCACAATTTTATAGTCTCCATATACAGAACTACAAACGACGTTTCATCGAATCTTCACCTAGAATATTTTATTTTATTTTATTTTCCTAATTCTAACTAATATTAATATTCCTAATTAAATATTTTTATTAATTATTAAGATTTCAAAGTTAATTAATATCCCACCTTAGAAAACACGTTCGGAGTCGGACCCTTCTTCTCCTCTAACAAAAATCTTCGTCGGTCGTCCGAAACAGATATATTAAAAGTCTCCATTTTCCGCTGTCTCTTTACAGCGAATATCAGTAATCCCACATTCTTTTGAAGGTTTACGTTACAAGAACATGTGAAATCTTGTTTCCGGTTTCATTTTGTTTTTGACGAATTTGCGTTGAATCTGAACCGTTGAATTTTTACAATTCAACTGTTTATGCAACTCAGATCCCTCATTTTGCTTATAACCCAATTCAGCCCCTTTTCAACCCTAGTAGATCCGTTCAGGATTTTCAGTAACCCCACCTCAAGAATTCATTTCCAGATTACTGAGTTCGTATAGGGATTTTTTTTGGGATTTTTTTATTTTTTGGTTTCATTTAGTAATTTATTTTGTTGAAAGATGTCGGCGATGAAATCAACCGGCCGATTTTTCACGATCGGGCTGGTATCGTCGTGGTATTCATCCAACATTGGGGTGTTGCTACTGAACAAGTATTTGCTGAGCAATTACGGTTTCAAGTACCCGATTTTCTTGACGATGTGCCACATGACAGCGTGCTCTTTGCTGAGCTACATCGCGATCGTGTGGATGAAGATGGTGCCGATGCAGACGATAAGATCTAGGGTTCAGTTCATGAAGATTTCGGCTCTCAGCTTGATTTTCTGCGCTTCGGTTGTTAGCGGCAATATTTCGCTTAAATACTTGCCTGTGAGCTTTAATCAGGCGATTGGCGCCACCACGCCTTTCTTTACTGCGGTGTTTGCATACTTGATGACCCTGAAGAGGGAAGCGTGGTTGACTTACGTTACATTGATACCAGTCGTGACTGGAGTTATCATTGCTAGCGGGGTATGTGTTTTTCCTCTTCATTTTTTCCCTTTTCCCTTTTCTTTGAATTGATCTGCTTGGCTTGTTTGTTGCTTAATCAGTATATTGAGGCACTTTGTTTTTTCTGTTGATCTGGAGTATTTTGATTGATATAATTGTGTTCATATTGCTTGGTCTGATTCTACGAGTCATTTCTGGTTTTATTGATCGGCCTGTGGGCTTTGATTAGCTCTTCGAGAAAGAATTATATTATTTTAAAGGCTATAATTGATGCTGAATGACTTTTGATTCTGGAAACCAGGAGCTTCTTGATTCATAATTTATATAGATCAGCTTCTGATAGTTGGTTGAGGAGCCTCTTTATTAAAAAGTCATATTTGTTGTTATATGCTAAAGTAAATTCTTCTGGCCACTGGAGGTTGCTTCTTTCCAGGATCAGGCTTAAATTTTGAGATCCCAAATTGCCAATATAATGGCAGTGTCCTTGTTTCTTCATCTTTTCATTGTTGAACTTGATTCAAGCAAAGCTGATTATTGCAAGATTTTCAAGAATGAGCTTTATAATAATATGCTTTGCAAATTACAGCTGAGTCTTCTGTTTTATGATTTTCCTGTCAAATTGAATTTTATTCTAATTTTCTCCCTCCCATCATTTTCAGGGGGAGCCTAGTTTCCATTTGTTTGGATTTATCATGTGTATCGGTGCAACAGCTGCAAGGGCACTCAAATCAGTGGTTCAGGGTATTTTGCTGTCTTCTGAAGGGTAATAATCTATGACTCTGGTATACATTTTATTATGATGAAAGATATTGCAGGAATTCTTGTTGTGTGTAAAATCATCAGATATGGATTCTGAAAAAACCCTTTATTTCTTTTTGTCGTTGAAGGGAAAAACTGAATTCAATGAATCTGCTCCTGTACATGGCTCCGATAGCTGTAGTACTTTTACTTCCTGCAACACTCTTTATGGAAGAAAATGTTGTCGGTATTGCGTTGGCCCTAGCAAGAGAAGATGTCAGAATTGTTTGGTTACTACTCTTCAATTCTGCTCTTGCATATTTTGTAAATTTGACAAACTTTTTGGTCACAAAGCACACCAGTGCTCTAACTCTTCAGGTATTTCTTCCTCCACGATACTCTCCAATTTATAGTATTTATATTCACAAAAATCCACTACGTCCAACTTTTTTTTAAAAATAATAGTAATTTGAGTTTGCGTAATTCACAGTATAGAAAGGTGATGAGAGTGTGGGTGCAGTTGCATTATGTTCATTTGAATGATAATGGAACGAAATGAAGAAATAGTTTCTTGCTTTACATTCTGGAGATTATTGAGAAATCTGTGCATCTCATCCATGATTGCATCTCTCATACATTCATCCAGCATTTTAGTATCACTTTTTTCATTTATGGGAAATTATTCTAAGAGGAACAGAACATATTCTACCTTCGAACTCAGCTCATAAGGGATTTGAACACTTATTTTGTTATTAGTTTGCTATCTTGGTTTGCTAATACGAATTTTGGTTAATTCAGGTTCTTGGAAATGCAAAAGGGGCAGTTGCAGTTGTAGTCTCCATATTGATATTCAAGAACCCCGTTTCTGTGACGGGGATGCTTGGATATTCTCTAACGGTCATTGGTGTAATCCTCTACAGTGAAGCTAAGAAGCGTACTACAAAATGAACGGCTACGATTCGGCTTTCATAGTAATCCATTTTGTAAAATGAAGAGTTCCAACCATCTTATGGAGGCAATTCTGGTAGTTAGTTGGTTTTCGTGGATTTTTTCTTCAATTTTGGCCCAGAAGTTGGGGAGTAGAGGCTTGAACCTGTTCCAGGAAACAAACACCAAAATAGTTGCATAGATATTTCAATAACTTTCAACAAAGTTGTCTTTACAATTATATTCTTTCAGCAAGGACTCAATTCCATATACAGATATCATGTTCATTATAATTTTTACGATCAATTAATTAGTGAAAAACGATCGCAATTCTGTCAAATCCGTGTGGTGCATCTTTATTTACGTACTGATTAAGTGATGAATGCTTCTCTTCTCTTTGGTTCTGTTCTTTAGCGGGTGTGAAGAATACTAAGCAAATTTTAGTTACGAGCATGGAAGCTGGCCTTGTTTACCAAGTTCTATAGCATAAGAGCAACTTTTTGACATCTTCATCCTTATCATTTCAATATATTTGTATAATCTAATTATGGATAATACACTTACATATCCTAAAATTTGACTAAATTAAGCAAACATACACTGAGGTTTAAGTCACTAAATATTTAAACTCCATTTTAACTTGAAATTATTGGAAAAGGGTTAGTGGATCTCTTATTATGAATTGAAATTCTTAGGAACAAAGATCCTTCAATTCAGACACAAAATAAGGTAATCATAATTTTCTTCTATTCCGGCGGCCTACATACAAACCTCTCATCACCAACAAACATGACATTTGTTTTGTAATGTTAATTTTCATCAAAGATTGTAAAACTTAAAAATAACTAAATCGAGGGCAAACAGTCACAGAATTTTCCAAATTTGATCTGCATGAGGGCAACATTACAATTTACACGTACAAAATGCATACCACAATTCCTGCTTTGGGAACTGCGAGATAGCAGCATTTTGCTCATGCTTATTTTCAATCAGGCAAAATAGTATGACCAATCTTTATTTCAATATTCAAGAAGAACTCCATTATAACAAGGTGAAACAAGAAAGCTATTCTAGCATCAAAACATTCATTCAACAATCCACACAGAGACGCAGTACTTCTGCAAGGATTTTCAGCAGAAATTTCCAAATGAATGAAGTGATATACTATTCAGTTGATTCCCGTATCCAAGCACAAACTGAATCAGCACAACATTACCTAGCAATTAGTATCAGTAGCTAGAGTTCGAAATTCACATTTTAATCAAGGAATAGCCTAATACACTAGCAATCACCTACAAATTTGACTTTATCAAAACCATAACAGAGTATGAACAAATCATCCTATTCCCCGTTGAGCAAAAGTCTACAAAATTTCAAGCCAGAGAAACAGGAGAACACTCACCACAGAAGATAGAACAATCTCCACCAATCTTTTACCATTCCCGAGAACCCTAGTTGAACCAGAGAAATCAAAGTTGTATTTCATAGTCATATTAGGATGCATAATCCCCCAATGCTGCGCTCCACTCATTGCAGCGGCAGTTGAACCATTCCTAACACTGTTGTAATTCCACTCACCCGACCCATCAAACAGCTGGTAAATGTACGCCTCAGAAACCCCTTCTTTCTTCAGTGGCGTTCCCAATCCAGACCTCAAATGTGTAACCAGCCCTTTTAAGTACATCTCGGCATAGTTTCCCGAAGCCTGAGCCTCAGCTTCGCTCGGCCACCCAGTCTCCGTCACAATCACCGGAATATTCTCCTGCCCAGAAACCGCCATGCTAGCTATGACGCCATCAACCATCATGTCGAACAGATTACGGTATCTCACTCCTGTGATTACGTCATCCCTGAAATTGAACGGATGTTCCTGGAACAGCACGTACCCGATTGGAATTTCGGCGTTGATCCTGTAGACGTTGTAAGGGTAGAGATTAACCAAGAAGGAGGAGTTAGTTTGCTCTAAAAACTGAAGCAACGGACGAATGATTAGAGAACCCAGGGGTTCCTGGAACTCCGCGGCGGAGGGTGGAAACGCCGTCGTCATTATGTCGATGAAAGAGAAAGTGGTGGAAACAGAGATGGTTCGAATCCCAAGGTCCAGGAGAGAGAGGTGGAGGTTACGCATTGCAGGGAGGAGAGTGGTGGAGGTGTCGAGGGTGGGCTCGGAGGCCGCCGTAGAGATGACGTCGGAACCAGCGGAGATGAGGGAAATACGGGTGCGGGGGTGGAAGGGGAGGACATGGGAGTACAGCCAGAGGACAGCGGCGGAGCGATTTTCTGCGATGGAGGGGATGTAGCTGTTGGGAACGGAGAGGATAAGGGAGATATTGGTATACGCGAAGGCGCGTACGGCGGCAGGGGTGGGGTCGAGGAGTCGGACGGCCGAGATGTGGAGAGATTGCAGCTTGTTGACAACCTTTTCCGGTGGTGGAAGATTGGGGTTGGATGGGTTGTAGGTAACGCCTAAGGTGGTGGCGGAGGCGGCGGACATGGCTGAGGAGAGGAGGAGGAGCGCGGCGGTGCAGAGAAGAAGAGAAGGCGGCATTTTCGCCTGAGAAAAAAATATCTGCGCAAAAATGGATTTCTGATTTCTCAGAAAAGGGTATATGGTGGGGTTTAGTGTGTGTGTTATGGCGTGAGGTGGGTGCGTAGTGCGCACTGCGTATGCTAGCAAGCGTCAGGCGGCAAATTCAGTTATTTTTCGCAGTGAAGAAGAGAGGAGAAGTTACACGCTGCATACGGTGCATGATATTCCCGTGTGAGATTGTACGGAGAGTGCCAGCTCAGCAGTAACAGTGTATGCAGTATGCTACATGAAAACAATTTCATTTGTAAAAATAAATCTAGACTGATATTATAGCCATATAGGAATAGTTATCAAATTAATCAATTATTACAAAAATCTATCTTCACAAAAATTAAAAAAACCTTTATATTTTAGGTAGAGAACTAAAATCTTTATATTAACAAAATATCAATTGATTAGTTTGAAAATTACGGAAAAAACCCGCATAGCATATATGGATTCCATTAAAAAGATGATGGAATATTGTGTATAAAATTTGACGAAATCCTAAACTGTTATTTTTTTCCATAATTTTTGAACTCATGAAGAAATGTGTTTGTAATATCTTAATTAATATGGGTCTAATTGTAATATCAAGTACCCCATGAAATTTATATATAAATTGTAATTTACCCATGTTTATTTTCTTTCTTTTTTATCAAAATTAAGGCCACTTCAATGAAAAAAATCCTAATTAAGTGTATAATACATGCACATAAGATTTTACTTAATACATATTTATTTTTGTAGAGTCGAAAGTGAATCATTATGTATGTAACTTTAAATTTAATTATGAGTTAATTCTAAAAGAATTAAATAATTACAATATTAGACTCTCACGATAGAAAAATTTAGCTTAAGATATGATAATAGACCATCGTAAATCGGATTTGAGAGCCCAGTTTCGACGGCCCAATTTTGTTCATAATAGCCCATCTCAACTTGGTTGGCTATAATAGCCCAACTTGGAAAGCCCACTTTGTTACCAACTCATCTCTACTTTACCAATTTCTTTTTCTTTTTTGGTAACCTTTACCAATTTCTTCTAGAAGCGTCTTTGGTAATTGTTCATTTGTACTGAGCTTCCTCTATCACAGGGAAATCCCTTCTGGACGGTAAATCTGTAGCTTTCGCTCGAACCCTTCATTATTCGATTATTAATTTCGTATTTTTTTAATAATTTCATGAGGTAAATGACGAACTCATTAGTTTGTTGAGGTAAATGAATTAGGCCATCATGTCGTCTTTTCTCTTGATGTTTCCATGAATTTTTATTCATCAAAGTGTAGCAAACGCAAATGCAGTCGGCTGATCGTAAGAATTTTGCCCTAGTTTTTCCTCCTGGAGTTTTGTTGTAGTTTGTTTGGTGAATGTACTTTAATTTTCTAGGTTTTATGGTGGAATCTTAGTCGTTTTTGCACAATAATTGATTTTTTGTGCTAGAATCTGCATTATTTTATGGAAATGTTATGCAGTATACATATTCATCTCTTTCATTAGAAATACATGATGATATTTGTCTGTAATGAGATAATGCCCAAATATCTGTGTGTGTGTGTTGGAATCTCGAATGTCAACATATAAGGTATAATAAGACGGGTAATGCTCTATCTTCTATATTTTCTTCAAAAGGGAGATGAGTACATGATGAGGGTAATGGAGATTATTGGAACTAAATGGTGAAACTTGAAAAAGTAATACTTACTTCTTCCTTTTTCCTTGTTGGCCTTGTGCAGTTTGATTCAGATTAAGAATTATGGGAAGCTACAGGAGTTCTAAGGAGAAGCCTCATCAAGTAAAAGCCCAGTGGACACCTGAAAACCATGAATTGTTCGTTGACTTGTGCCTGGAACAGGCATCAATTGGAAATAAACCAGGGTCGCATTTTACACCAAAAGGTTGGAAAAATATTGTAGATTTATTTCAGTCTATAACAGACCTGAAATATGACAGGATTCAGCTCAAGAATCACTGGGATTTAACCAAGAAGAATTGGAAAATCTGGCATAAGCTCATTTCTTCTGATGAGATGAAATGGGACTCAGAAACTCGGAGTTTTGGAGCCAATGAACAAGATTGGAATGAGTATTTAAGGGTATGTCTTATTACTTTATATTAATGTATGGGTTCTACCAAAAAAAAAAAAATTAATATATGGGTGAATTTCAGCTAGTCATCGGAGGTTCAAACTCCCTTAGGTATTGGAGATGACCAATCCCCTGAGGTTCACTTCCCCTTCGTAAAATGCACACTAGCATTAGGGTAGGGTTTTGACTATAAAATTCAGTAATTTTTCAAAAATAACTGACTGTGACCATGGGTTCTATTGTAATCAATAGTTCAATACAAACCTCAGGGTTTTGTTTGTAAAGTTTTGAGTAATATTTCCGATTAGTAGCATTTTGGACTTTTTTTTCTTTCAGGCAAATCCAGATGCTGCACAATTTCAATCTAAAGAGCTCCTATTTGCTGACAAGTTGGACATCATATTTGGCGGTGGCGAAGATACTGAATTATCTGTAAAACGTACCGATGGCAAAAAAATCAACTGTTTTACTGGAGCTGAACCAACTACTCGTCGTAAGAAGCACAACTCTGGTAAGTCAACCAACACAATGTTGACTTTCGAAGAGCCAATAGATGCAAAACCCGAAGCCCAAGTCGAGCTCTGTTATGATGCAGTTGAATCAAGAAGTGGTGTTACCGTGCAATCTCCACCACTCAAATTTAGCTACACTATTGAAGAATGCATCAAGTGCCTGGATTCGATCGACGTGCTCGAACAAGGAAGTGAACTCTACTTGTTTGCTTTAGATATATTTCTGAAGAAGGAATACAGGGAAATTTTCCTCAACTTGAAGAAGTCTTCCACAAGGGTTGCATGGTTAAAAAGGCTGCAGTCGAATGGTGCGTTTTTGCCTTTGCAGTAATAAGTAATATTATAGTAGGGAATAGGATGCGACCCTTTCGTTGTACTGAATGCTAACAACTTTTAGTTCGTATTTGTGTACTGCTCTTTTGACAATATGCTTGTAGAAGTTGTATCTTATTGAATGTGAATTAGTGGGTGTTTGCAAGAGCTTTTATTTTGGAGGAGTTGGAGTTAGAAGCTAAAGTTGTAGTAAAAGTGACCTGAGTGTTTGAAAAAAAATGTTGAAAAGCATTGTACTAACTCAAAATAATCAGAAGCTGAAGGTAAAAGTTGGTCCTTGGGTGCTTCTATTATTTCTGCTTTAAATAATCAGAATCTGGTTCCTCGATCAATCTCAAAAGTTGTAGTAAAACTGACTGACTGTTTGAAAAAAGAAGTTGAGAAGCATTATGTAACCAAAATTAACTTTCACAAAAATAACCTTTAAGTCAGAAGCTGAAGCTAAAAGATATTCCTTGGGTGCTTCTAGTTTATTTCTACTTTAAATAATCAGAAGTTGGTTTCTCGAACAATCTCAAAAGCTGTAGTAAAAGTGACGAGTGTTTTGAGAACAGAAGTTGAGAAGCATTATTTTAACTCAAAATAAAATCTCACAAAAATAACCTTTAAGTCAAAAGCTGAAGCTAACAGTTGGTCATTGAGTGCTTTTAGCTTCTAGCTTATTTATGCTTTAAATAATCAGAATTTGGTTTCTTGAACAATCTCAACGTGCTTTAAATAAAGATTTGCAGAATGCATCTGTACAAGGGGAGTAGCAATCACAATTTGTACAAAAAGAAAAAAAACAAGAAAAGTAAGAGATTACAATTTGTACAAATTGGATTATTCAAGACATCACAAAATCTATGTAACAGGATTTTTTCTACTGCACACTTTCAACTAGCTATGAGAGATTACTTTATAACAATATTACACGATGGCAAAAATAGATCAAATCTGGACTCAAATGGACTTATATACATTGGAAACAACAACATGATACATCATCATGGAAAGAATCAACTATTTACTCTGCTGGATTTGATCTTCCATACTGTATTTGAACATGATACTTGGAACCTTGAAAATCCGATGCCCTAAACACGCCCCCCTTAAACCATCCATCTGGCTGCTAATTACAGCTGCAATTTGCATATCCTCTCTTTGCAACATAATCCTTCGTCTTGATAAAAATTCTTCAAAACCCATTTGCATTTCATTCTCCGTTCTGTAACAGACAGTAATATATATTACATATATACCGTGTAAATTGGGAGAACGTGTTAAAATCACATATGGTCAACCAAAAAATTCCTTCGAAAACAGTTTTATCATCTTGTATAGAACATAAAGAAAATTACGAAAGAACCCCTGAGATTTATTCGTTTTACGAGAACACACTCAAAACCTTGAAAAATACCACCATCATGAGTCAAGGATTGTCAACGATTTTCTGTTAGTTTTTTTTTGAGGTGCGGGTGGAGGTGGGGGGTGGATGGTATTGGTTATGTTTTTCAAACCTCAGGGTAATTTTCGTAATGTTTCAAGATTTCAGGGTGTTTCTTGTAAACGGAAAAAACCTCAGGGGGGTATTCGTAATTTACCCAAAACATAATACATGGTTAATCAAAACAATTACCTCATGATAAGTGAAAACCAACCACGACATCCCACTGATTCCAGAAACTCTTCAGTAGCATTACGCAGTTTCTCAGGTTTCCTTGAAAACAAAATCAATTGCCAGTCATCAGATCGAAGTTTCAGGAACAATTTCCTGACAAAAATGTATTTTAAGTAGTCTGCTTCTCTGCTGCTGTCGTGCATGGGATCTTTTTTCATCCTGCACCACAAAATGGGGGCAAAATACGTAATTTTGAATAAAAGAGTCTGTCCTTACAGATTGGGATAATTACACTTAAATACCCGAAGGTTTGACCTAATGAGAACCTATTGAAGTTTGTAATTACAAAAACATACCTTAACGAAAAAGGGAACTTTCACGTTATGTTCTTGGTTTTTCTGTTTCCAACCATTTAAAAGATGTAATGAAAATTCTTTCACAGCGTATTTTTAAATAATTTCCCGAATCTCAAGGTATGTTTGCATAATTAGGCCAAATCCCAGGGTATGTGAGTGTAATTATCCCTAAAGATATTTTGGAGGTAAATTACCGATACATCAACTTATGAGTGAACAAAGATTCCGGGAACAAGTCATCAACATCCATCAACACAACATCTCTGCCATCATGTCGTCTTCTAAATCTGCTCAGGAAATCTTCAGCCAAGCCAAGTGTTATATTTAAGTCGTCTCTATATTGGCCTTCTTTTACATACTGAGTATCAACATCCTTGCATATTGAAGGTAAAAGCTTTGCACCTAAACTGTTCAACTCTGCATGCAGAGCAAAGTTCCTGCAGTAATCGTAATTGTTCTTATATTTGTACATCTCGAGAACTCCAGAACTCTTAGTTTCACATGACTGTAACATTATAGTCAATGCAATGAGCAGGGAAACTAATGATACACCAACTGTTACGAGCCCAGAAATAAAAACTGTAGCAGCAAAAGATGACATGAAAATTCCAGTCTCTGTCATGGAATGGCTTCCCATTTCTGCATTAGAAAAAGAAACAACATTTAATAGATCATTCTATAAGAGCTTCAAATTTACTAACCAAATCATTGTTTTTAATAAGGCACTAAATGCAGCGATGATATTCAATTAAATACAGTGTATTTTCTAACTTAAAAGATTAATATTAATGGGATCTTTTCAGAACAAATGACTTTCTGGATTTACATTTGGGTCAATTAGAAATAACCCCCTTGAGGTTCGAGCCATTTACGGAAAACATCCTGAAACTTAAGAAAACACCCTCAAACTAACGGAAAATCGTTAACTCGGGTTGTTTTTTGTAATTTTCAAGGTTTCAGGGCATGCTTTGGAAAAAGGACAAACCTTAGGGGTTTTTTCGTAATTATTCCTTTAAATTTTAGTACTTATAATAGCTTATCAAGTGAACTTTTATCTGTCCCAATTACTACAAAAGATGATCAAGAATTTGAGAATCATGCCTGAACCCTCTCTACTTGAAAGACTTGGAGCGGAGTATTCTCGCTCCATTTCATGCCCATAAGCAGACATTTTGTATGAGCTTTCTATGCTGCAAGATGTAACAGCATGAATTCACTTCTTGATATTAATCAATCTTTATCTGCATCAACAATAAAATCAAACAGATCAGTTCCTCACACTCAGTCATAGTTGCCATATTGAACCCCTCCCTACAAATTAGAACTTACCAGAAGCCTCATCACATTCAAGCTAGCAGAATATTACATTTTTCAACTTCTTCCCCTGCAATACACAAAAATTACTTCAAGATACCAAGTTAAATCCTTCTGCAAAAACTTAACAAAATTCAAGGATTATAACAGTACAAATACCTTAAACTTGAACGTGTTTGATGCCTAATCCCTTCTTGTCAGGATTCTATAGAGCCCCAAGCTGCAAACCAATAAAAATGTTAATCCCACAAGGAAAAGAGTTGGGTCCAGAAATTACAATTGCCAAAACAACCAATCAGTTTAGAAACATGCAAGTTCAAATGGGTTCTCTGTAACCTTGACAAAAATGGAAATCTGGAAAGAAATAATTCTATTCCTTTTAAGATAAAGCATTGTGCTGACATGATTCTACGTCAATTATGCCAGACAAGAACATATAGCTGACATGTGACCCACCTATATTGACAGCTAAAAGGATCACGAAGTCACAGATGGCTTGAAATGGATTAAACCTTGAAATTAATTTCCCCAAAATTATTCTCTGAGCAATCGTCAAACAAACAAAAATTTGAATAGTTGATGCTGATGCACAGCAATAAATTAATATACATGAATTTATTCATCTTTCTATTTGTTCTTGAGGGCATACAAAGAGATATATACATACCTGAGCACGATGTTGGGTTTGAAGATCTCCAGCAATAGAGAAAGATAAAGGAGCAGCAATAATGAGCAGAATAATTACCAAATTTCTTTGTTGCTTGTATGGATTGGATTCGGGATGATTCCATCCTGAAGCTGTCTCTAGCGATGCGGGGAAACGGAAGCATGTGAAAATCCAAATACAGGGGCAACACAGCACGGATTTTCCAGGGTGGAATGCAAGATGTACGGTTAAAAACATTTATTTAAAAAAAGAAAAAAAAAATATCAGACACTTATTTATTAAATATTAACAAATAATCGTATGGATATATTCGTATCGTGTTTATATAGTTGTGTTCGTGTCTGCATGTCACCATTTATTTTTATTTTTATTTTTTTAAGTGAGGAAGGGCCCAAGTAGGAATTATTATCATTCAAATATTTGTCCTAATACTTGATTGATATGTAGAAATTAAATATCCTATGCATACTAAGATTATGTGTTTCATAGTATTAAATTTTGGAATATTATTTTTTCTATAAGGTGGGATCTACATTACATTGGGTGATGGGGATGGCTGAATTTCGGACCCTCTTAACACGTATTAGTTGACCCACAAATAGTGACACTTTAACCATAGTAATGATATGATTAGCCCAGCTGTCATAATTTATGCCTAAATTGGATGTTTTTTTCCATATAAATGCACATAAAGTAAGCGTAGAACACCGCCAATTACGGATATGGTTCAAGTACTGTCAAATTGGGTTGATTAAGTTGCATAAACATTTCTTTCTGATCTAGATATCATAATTTTTCATAATAGCCTAATAGGGGAGGTCTAAGCGTAATAGATCAATTTTCGGGGGTCTAAGATGTAAATCACCCCTTTAAAGTAAGTATCAATTTGATAGTTATGGGCTTCTCTATATCTTTTGGTACACCATGCCAAGTTACTCATTTGGTGATGAGCCCTAAACCAATAATTCCTTAATTGGATCGATATGCTCTAATGAGTGGCAGAGCCAGAAATTTGCATCAGGGGGCAGACGAGACTTAATACTATTTTTTTTTTTTTTGTAGATGAAGTCAAGTTTTTTTTTTTGAGGCTGTAGATGAAGTCAAGTTGAATAGGAAAAACTTAATATTAACAAATTTATTGTTTCAAGTACACGGGTTAAAACTTTTTTGTTACAAAAATACTCTAAAGTTATACATAGGTATGGAAGAACTTCATTTTATCTTGATGAATAAATAGGGCTTCAACGTATAATTTGAGAATGAATATAATTCTCTAATATTTCCTAAAATTCTAATTATATTGACCCTCATTTTTGCATTTTATAGTTTTTTTAGGGAGGTTAATCAAAGAAAATAGAATTAAAATTTTATAAATGTATCTATATATACAATTCATATATGAAGGATTATAGAATTTGAGGGGGTCAAATGTACCCCCTCATTAATACATGGCTCCGCCAGTGGCTCTAATCCTTCACTCTTTCCAATTTCAAACCATTTATTCAATTCATATCTTGCATGTCAAATCTAGTGAGATGAGTCGAGATCTCTTAGTAAGAACTAGGTTCAGCTTGGGTTGGGAAGTTCGTCAAATTGAGTTTCTGCAACACCCGAGCCCGGAGAAAACAGGTGGGAAACAACAAAAACAAATTAGCAAATTGCAGATGCAAACAAAAAGATGAAAGACGAGTGCAATGGCACACCATATCTCTAGAAAGACTAACATCTGAACCACAAATTAATAAGAGATGGACATTGAGCAGAAACCTTTTCCCATTCATTATATATCATTTAATCTATCTACTGGACAGATGCCACGTGTCAGCATTTTTGTCATCTGCTTATCTATTACACCATTGTGAAGCCCAAAAATCGGTTAAGTGTCCGAAAATCAGTTACAACACAGCTCCCTCCTTGTTAGCAAGAAACCATTTTCTTGCAGTATAATCAAACATGGAGACTAGTATTGCGTGCTCCGCACGTGCCTCATTCTTGCCTAATGTTTCTTCTCAGCAATATTCAGCTGCACTCGCCTCACCACGTTCCGTCCATGTATCGTTTAGCTCAAAGGTTTGAAATTCAATTTCAGTAATGTTTATATTATTCTAATGACATATCCTGATGTTTGAAAACTTACATAAACATACCCTTGCAAAGAATTTTCATTACATCTCTTCGCAATTAAAGGGTTTTATAATGAAGCTTATGATGAAAAATATTTGGTTTTGAAATGCATTGAAGGGTTTGAAAGCAAGCTCACTATTTGGAGAATCGTTGCGGTTTGTGCCGAGATCATCTTTGAAGGTTTCAAAGGCAAAGAATTCTTCCCTTCTGACTAAGTGCGAGATTGGGGACAGTTTGGTAAGTAAGAAAGTGCAATTTGCTTTATGTGATGAGATCTTTTGTAAGAAATTAAAAAAGATGAAGGTTTGTTTTTTCTTTTTCGTTTGCAGGAAGAATTTCTTTCTAAGTCTACCTCGGACAAGGGACTGATTAGGCTTATGATGTGCATGGGAGAAGCATTAAGGACGATTTCCTTCAAAGTGAGAACAGCTTCTTGTGGAGGAACAGCTTGTGTGAACTCCTTTGGAGATGAGCAACTTGCTGTTGATATGCTTGCTGACAAGCTTTTATTTGAGGTACAACTCTTTTTTAACAACTTTTTAGTCTTCGCTTTATCTGTCTGTGTTAATAACACTTTGGGCAAATTACATTTACTAGCATGAGGTTTGGGGAAATTACAAAAACTCCCTTTTAGTTTTAATTTATTACAAAAATCCCCCTGATATTTCATTTGCACCACACTTTCCCTTTCAGGAAAATGAAAAGAAAGAGCTTTTCACAAATAAGTCTATTTATGTTTTATTTGGTAACAGAATGATCCCTATACTTTTACTAAATTACAGCATAGTCCCTAACTGTAACTTCGTTTCAGAAAAACTCGATATTTTGGGCTCATACTTTTAGGAGGGCACTTCAGGATTTTTTTTTTAACTTAATCAAGATGGAGCTCTAACGGAATTATTTCTTTACAGACGAATGACATATCAGGGGGGGTTTTGTAATAATGAAAGCTGAGGGAGTTTTTTTTTTTTTTTTAATATTTCCAAACCTCAGGGGCTGTAAATGTAATTCGCCCAATTTTTGCAAGTAATGATTAGGTGAAAAGTGTAATAAATTAAAAGCTGACTAATTGTCAAAACTATGCATTTTGGGAATCACTGAAGCACTTCTAGAGATTCACCAAAAGTTCACATGTTGACTTATTTTCATCTCTAGGCGTTGCAATATTCTCACTTCTGCAAGTATGCTTGCTCTGAGGAAGTCCCAGAACTCCAAGACATGGGAGGACCAGTTGAAGGTTTCAATTTGAACTATTCCCATATATTATTATTATCTTCATCGAAAAGAGTATAATAATCTATGATTGAATTGAAAACAGGAGGATTTAGTGTTGCTTTTGATCCACTCGATGGTTCCAGCATTGTTGACACAAACTTCACTGTTGGTACGATCTTTGGAGTATGGCCTGGAGACAAGCTTACTGGAGTGACTGGAGGTGATCAAGTTGCTGCTGCAATGGGGATTTTCGGACCAAGAACGACATATGTTCTTGCTCTAAAGGATGTTCCCGGAACACATGAATTTCTCCTACTCGATGAAGGAAAATGGCTACATGTTAAAGATACGACATCCATTGGAGAAGGAAAAATGTTCTCCCCTGGTAACTTGAGAGCTACTTCGGACAACCCTGATTATGCCAAGGTTTCTTTTGCTTTCATTTTTTAAAAATTATATATTTGTTAAATTTAAATATAGTGACTTACCTTTTCTCAATCACAGCTTATTGACTACTATGTTCGGGAGAAGTACACGTTGCGATACACAGGAGGAATGGTGCCTGATGTTAACCAGGTATATGTTTTTCAATTGGGTGAATTACATTTACCACCCCTGAAGTTTAAAGACATTACAAAATACTCCCTCATTTTTCGTTTATTACAAGAAAAAACTGATGTTCCATTATTCATGTAAAGCCTTCGTCAGATTTTGGTCATGTTCATGCCACTAGAAGCACCTTGTCTCATGCAATCCATCTGTACATGATTAACAAAACCTCTGTTTTTTGTGATAAATGAAAATTGAGGAAATATTTTGTAACTTCACCAAAAATGAGGGTAGTAAATGTAATTCACCCTTTTAAATTTTCCATCCTTTTTCTTCTCCTATAAGAGAACATGTGATTAAATCAATTTGAGCTCACTGATATGTTTGAAATTTTTTCAGATCATTGTGAAAGAGAAAGGAATTTTCACGAATGTGATATCCCCGTCAGCCAAAGCTAAGTTGAGGCTGCTGTTTGAAGTTGCTCCGTTGGGATTCTTGATTGAAAAAGCAGGAGGCTTTAGCAGTGATGGTAAACAATCTGTTCTGGATAAGGTTATCACCACTCTAGACGAGAGGACTCAAGTGGCTTATGGATCGAAGAACGAGATTATCAGATTTGAAGAAACACTATATGGATCTTCACGACTTAAGGCTGCTGAACCTGTTGGAGCTTCTGCTTAAGCAGACTCACATCACTAATTCATGATTTTTCATTTTTTCCGTTTCTTGCTTTTCTTATAATATAATGTTTTGAGAATTATTAGATAATTTATAAAATTACATGAGCTTTTGTTGAAGGGAAATTTTTCTGTCTCCAAAAAAATTAAAGAACATAAAACATATTTATAGATCTACGTGTAGATAGATATGTCCATAGTAACTCTTTTTAGTAAAATATTTAACGTTGATGTCTATTATCATAGCTAAGTTTCAGGACACATGAATAGCCTTATCTATATTCTTGGATTTGTAAAATAATTTTGTAGTTACCAAAGAAGTTTCTCTGTCATAAGAATTGTTTCTTAGGATGCTTTCACAAGGCAATATGGACTTTCCCGTCAAGACAAAAGTTAACAATTAAGTCCCATAACTCCAAATCTTGGCTACTATCATAAAAGTAGCTTGATAGTTGCAAAAGCTCAAAATATTCATTCTCGGAAGCGGGAAGCTGCACCATGGAGAAAAAGGAAGAACTACGTATGGTAACCAGATTTATTTTTCTTTTATGGGATAATTACACCCACATACCTTGAGATTTGGCCTAATTACACAAACATACCCATGTGGGTTGGGAAATTACACAAACATACCCGGCCCAAGAATTTGCATTACATCTAGTGATTGAACGGATTTCGGGGACATCAATCCAATAAAGCCTGATTTTGTCTTTGTAGTTTAATAGAAAAATCAGGAATCTAACATGAAAGTGCTATTTTCGTTAAGATTCTTTACCAGAACTTAGAATCTGGGGTATGTTTTTTGTAAGTTTTCAAACCACAAGGTAAGTTTGCGTAATTAGACCAAACGTCAAGGTACATGAGTTTTCATCCCTTCTTTTTTTTTGGTTATCCTCTTTTAAGTCATTCTTCTACATTTTTCAACTAATCTACATTTTTCTACAGTGCGATAAGGTGGGAGCCACAACGGATGGGAAATGGCGTGGATCGGTTGGAGGCATAGTTGATGCACCAATAGACAAAGTATGGGGCATTGTCTCTAAAAGCAGCAGATTACACGAATGGATGCCGATGGTTGAAAATTATACCGATTTGGTTGGAGAGGAAGGTTTTCCAGGCTACGTTCGGTTAGTCTCTGGTTTCATGTTCCCACAGAAAGATGGAGACAGATCATGGATCAAAGAAAGGCTCATTTTCATGGACCCGTCGTCCCACAGTTTCATATATCAAATAGAAACGAGCAATGTAGGTCTCGATGGAACTTCAAATTCATTGAAGCTTACAGAATACGGTGATGGCTCGACTCTTGTTGACTGGAGATTTGACATAAACCCTGTGGAAGGTGTGTTGGCGGAGTACATTGTTGATTACTTGGGATATCTTTTCAAGTCTTGTATTAATAGGATCGAAGGTGCTATTGAGGCTTCATGTAGAGAAACTCCCACTTTCTCAGGAAATGTGGAAAATAGGGAGGGACAGACTAGTCAGAAACTTTGATTAAAAGATCAATTTCAGTACTTGGGATGCAAAAATTTGAATTTTGATAAGAATGTATGTGAAAAATTGCTCTAAATATGTAGTTTTTGAGAAGGCTGACTGTCTCTACCATTCACTTCAACCCTGTGTAAAAAAAATGTGGAAGTATCTGTAATTTCTCGACATTGGAAAATGGCCTTGGAAAAGTATCTAAGAAGATTTTTACATGTTTGGAAAAAAAAATAGCCTTGAGAAAGTAATAAAGAAAATGTTTTAGATGAAGTCTCTTTTGGTTGTGGGATGAGCTGTTACTCGGTGGCGGAGCCACAGGAGCTATATATAAGTGAGGGTGTTCACGTGCACCCCTGACCATAAAATTATTTCAATCTATTTTAGTGTATTTTATGAAATTATTTCATAATATAAAGTGTATTTTTTATTCAGTGACCTTCTACATATTTTGTAGTGCATACTTTAAGGCAGGTATATTCCCTGACTTTAGAATCGTGGCTCCGCTACTACTGTTGCTAATAGCTTCGTCTAATCTCCCATTTAATTTTTTTTAAAGGTGTGATGAATGGTTCACATAACAATTATGACATGTTTTTTTCCTTAATGAAAACCATTTCTCAACTAATGATTCTTACATCCTTCTAGATGCCATTTGCATGTAAGCTGCACAGTGTGTACGCCAATTACCAACTCCAACACACTCAAATACTAATTACAAAAATAAGTAATTCCTGAAAAAAGAAAGACAATTTAATGAATTTATTTTGATCGTTATCCTTTTACCTATCTCTTGAAGGTTTTACAAATATTATCAACATAGTTTAAAACTTTAAAGGGTGAATTACATCTGCTACCCCTGCGGTATTTCCTAATTACAATTTAATTCCTCTATTTACATAATTATAAAAGGATTCCTGAAATTTTACTTTATTACAAAAAATACCCTAAAACTATGCAACATGAAGCCAAAACATACAAATGACCAACCTATATTGGGGAGTTATTTGTAATAAATGAGATGTCAAAGTTTTTCTCATAATTTCTGAAAACAGAGAGACTAAATGGTAATCAACTCGATCGAACCTAGGGGTAGTAGATGTAATTCACCCAAACATGCATTAAATTATGATATTAAAAACAAAAATCAGATAATAAATTATCAAAAAAGCATCATAAACAGTTGAGTTAGACATGTCATATGATGAAAACTTTCTCCATTCGAGTCTTTTTAGATTAGAGAACACTTCAAGCATGAGTCGTATGACCATAAAATTCAAACAAAAAACGACAACTCGTGTAATTATCTTAACTATGAAAAAAGATTACATAAAATTCTTGTTCAAGATATCAGAATACAGCGGAGACATGCTTTTCAGTTGCCCTGCTTCTCCATCAGTTGCATTATCCGTTGAAAATAGCAGGAAAAAGCATATATACAGTATCCGCAAACCAATACTAATTGGACGAATTATAACTACTTTGTGTAACATGCAAGAAAACTTGGAAAGTTGCATGGCTGGCTGCTATTGCTATCCACCTAACCATGTAAAACGACGTCGCATCATAGAGCTTCCTTCCTTTATAATGTTTCAGATAGATTATTAATTCTAAATAAGAGGCAATTAATCTGGGAAGAAGCAAAATCGAAATAAACAGTGGTAATGGGATTATTATTTCGGGTTCTGGCTTCGTTGCTGGTGGCGGCTTTATGGTATCCGGTGTTTGTTGAGTCAAAAGTTCGACATTACAAATTCAGTGTAAGAAGCTAATTTATATAAGGTTATCTCTATTTTTGTTACATTCTTGTTGCAAATGTTGTTAAGAAAAGTTCCACTTTTTTTCAAAAAAATCCTTTGCAGGTTGTAAGGAAAAATACGACCCGGCTCTGCGCAAGCAAGCCGATAATCACAGTAAACGGGAAATTTCCAGGGCCGACTCTTTATGCGAGGGAAGATGATAACGTGATCGTGAGGGTTGTTAACCATGTCAAAGACAATGTTACAATACACTGGTCTGGTTAACAATGTGCAATAATCTTAAATGTTTTAGATTTGTAATATTGAAAAATGAGTTTTCTGTATGTTTTGTTTACTATCTTAACTGTTTTGGCTTCATTATAGGCACGGAGTTAGACAGCTCCGGACGGGGTGGTCCGATGGGCCGGGGTATATCACTCAATGCCCCATTCAGACGGGGCAGAGCTACATTTACAATTTTACGCTCACAGGGCAAAGAGGCACACTTCTATGGCATGCACATATAAACTGGCAAAGAGCAACCGTGCATGGCGCTATCGTCATTTTGCCCAAACGCGGCGTTTCTTATCCGTTCCCCAAGCCCGACAAGGAAGAGATAATCATATTAGGTAATCTAGCTTATTCTGTTGTTCTCCGCGACTCGAATCTGTGACTGGTCTGATACTTGATACAAGTTATCTGTTTGTCCTTATTTTGTTAATAATTTGATCCAAATTTAAATTAGGATTGAGATTTCATAATCACAAGTTGTATTTGCTTTAATAAAAATTACAACCCTACTCCCCTGAATTTCCAAAGTTACAAATTAACCCATTCTCGTTATGGTTTATGGGAATTTTTGAGTCATGAACTGGTTGTTTTACCCTCAACTTAAAAATATTACGTAGGAGAATGGTGGAAATCGGACGTGGAAGCGGTGATCAACCAGGCGATGAAACTAGGCATGCCACCTAACGTATCGGATGCACACACGATCAACGGTCTGCCTGGACCGGCTCCAAATTGCTCATCAAAGGGCTACACGCTTCACGTCGAAAGTGGCAAAACGTACCTACTCCGCATCATAAACGCAGCAGTAGATGAAGAGCTCTTCTTCAAAATAGCAGGACACCAACTGAAAATAGTCGAGGTTGACGCTTCTTACACAAAGCCTTTCAAAACCGACACGATATTCATCGGTCCAGGCCAGACCACAAATGCTCTCTTAACAACCGATCAGAAATCTGGAAACTATCTCATCGCCATTTCGCCCTTTATGGACACTGTAGTAGCCACAGACAACCAAACAGCAACCGGCATCTTACGTTACAAAAACACTCTAGCCTTCACCCCAACCGCAATGACAGAAATACCTGCCAGGAATGCGACACCCGTAACATCAAAATTCATGGACGCCCTCAGAAGCCTTAATTCGAAAGAATATCCAACTAATGTTCCGAAGAGCGTTGACCATTCTCTCCTCTTTGCCATGGGCGTCGGGGTCAACCCGTGCCCAACATGCGTAAACGGGTCACGGGTCGTGGCGGATATTAATAACGTCACGTTCGTGATGCCTACTACGGCTATTCTACAAGCTCATTATTACAACATAAGTGGAGTTTATACTACTGATTTCCCTGCAAATCCTCCTAATCCTTATAATTACACCGGGACTCCACCTACGAATATGCAGACAAATAACGGGACGAAAGCTTATAAATTGGGTTATAATTCGACGGTTCAGATCGTATTGCAGGGAACGTCGATTATAGCGCCTGAGAGCCATCCTACACATTTGCATGGATTTAATTTCTTTGTGGTAGGAAAAGGATTGGGTAATTTTGATCCTAAAAGTGATCCGAAAAACTTCAATCTTGTTGATCCTGTCGAGAGGAATACGATAAGTGTACCAACTGCTGGTTGGACTGCTATAAGATTCAGGGCTGATAATCCAGGTACATTATACTTATCCATTAGCCTTTTACCTTTTTGCACTTGATTTCTTTTTAGGAATAATTACGAAAAAAACCCATGAGGTTTGAGTCGTTTATAAAAACAAAACACAGAAACCTTGAAAATTATAGAAAACACCCTGAGTCACTAGGGGTATTCGTTATGATTTTACAAACCTCATGGAGTTTTTCACAAAATGGCGTAAACCTAAGGAAGTAAGGAGTATCCGTAACCGCCCCTTATTTTTATCTTAGTTTTGTTATTGGTGGTGAGGGGTCGAACATAGTTTTCATGCAGTCTCAGCCATGATGATGAAATTAGGTGTTGAAGAATAACAAAACAGGACAGAATGTTGTCCTTGTCTTCTTGAGTAACATTTTTTGTTAAAATTGAGACATTTCATGCACAAGAAAAACATGAGGAGGCTCCTGAGCCCATTTGACAGCAATAGCTAGGCTTAATTCAGATATTTTATGCTGAATTACTATTAGATCCCTCGTGTTTGGCTGAATTACAAATAGCTCCCTCTAATTTTGGGCCGCCTGGCAACTTCCTCACCTTGCAATCAATTTCTTTATGGTTTATAGCGTAAACCGTCAAAAATCTTATATATGCACCTCATTGACAACAGCAGCTGAGCTTCATTAAGATATTTTAGGGTGAATTATGATTGGATCCTCTTAGGTATGATTTAATTACAAATAACACCCTTTTCTTTAATGCTTGGCTTAATGTTTACAACTTGATAGTTTTTTATCGGACCAATTTGCCCTCGCAGGGTCGTCGACATGGCTGCTCTCGCGGACCCTTTTCCGATTAAAAATAAATAAATATATCTTTAGAAATGTTGCTTTAGACAATAAATCTGTAATAATCATCTTGTTTTGATGCAGGGGCTTGGTTTCTGCATTGTCATTTGGAAGTACATACAACATGGGGCCTTAAAATGGTATTTTTAGTGGAAAATGGAAAAGGACCAAATGAGTCAATAATTCCTCCTCCTAATGATCTTCCACAATGTTGAACAAAAAGCACAGTTTTTGATTGGTGAGAGTGAAGAGAAGTGACGAAGATGCCCAAGATGCACTTCAAAATTACACACACATTAACAAAAGTATTTCTGTTTTAAATTGCATCTTCCTTCTGATTTCGTGCATTTAATTATTTATTTGTGTATTTGGAGATAGTAGTTTGCAATTGTTTGTATTCCTAGGGACACTACGAATAAAGTTTGGACAAAAAATAGAATTTCCGTGTGAAACTGTCTCCTTTATGTTACAACAAGAATTTTTAAATGTATTACTGAATAGAAATAAAATGAAAAAGTTTTGAATATTATTTTATCCCTGCTTTGAATTACAAACGCTCTATCCACTGAGCTACAGGCGCATCTTTGCTTGTACATTGGACAAAAATAGATATTTAACTTTGTATAATATTTTGTTTTCTTTTGATATTTTATAAAATGAAAAAACATATAACGATACAAAACAAATAGATATTTCAAGTTTTATACATATTAAAATTTTAAGTACATAAACAACCACTTAACTATTACATGTTAAAATTTTAAGTACATAATCAACCATTAACTATAACAAATGATAGCTTGTTGCTCAATGTTCCACCTTTATAGCTTCATATATAAAATGTGCCCGACATAAAATTGGTATACTTTCTTTTTTATTTCCCCTTTTTGGCTTGTCTTTACACCCTCTTTCTCTTAATGCTAGGTCCAAAGTGCAATTATATTTCAAAGATATCCTAAGCAAAATGAACCTCTTCCCATCAATTATTATACCCTCCTTATAATTGAACTAATTCTTTTTTTTTAAAATCAAATATCTGTTTTGTTTTTTGGGTAATTCTAGTTCAAAATCTAGCTCGACCACATCAATGTAAATACAAATGTTAATGTTTTACACTTATTATGTGATTGAGTTATTATATAATTGACTGAGTTGGGCAAAATGAGGTATGTGGTAAAATTTTCCGTTTCTTCTTGATTCTCTCCTTTTAGGCAATGCATCTAAAAATATGTTGCTAACTTTTTGAAAAGAAAAATACAGTAAAATGCATTATTCTGTCTATTTAGGAAGTAATGTGTAGTACATGATTGAGATTTGACCATAACTTTTGAGGGCAACCAAAGTCTGAGGAGCCCACATAAACTTTTGAGGGTTTTCTCCACTAAAATTATATATTTCAAAATACAAATGAAAATTAAAAATCAAAGGTACAAGAGGAAAAGAATAATTCTGTTTATTATAAGGCCACTCTTTAAAATTTGCCTGTCAAATCAAAATCTTTTTGAGCAATAGTGATAAGTTAACACTGATACAGCCAAGAGGAAGAATTCAACTTACAAGTGATTGATTTGTGGTGCAAATTAATAATTCATCTCCACATATATATTCACTTTTCAATATGATAATTATATGATCAAAGAAACTAATCATAAAATTCCTTGATTAATATGATATTTAGCAATAATAAGATATAGTTATTTTAAATACAAACAAATCAATAGTTCCTCAAATTTATGATCTCTATTTTTTAATTAATAATACATATATAAAAAGTGATATGATTTTAATAACTGAGTGTATGAATGAGATTCAAGTGCACAATCCATAAATATTTTTCCCCCAAAAGAGGAGCATGAAAATAGTGCCAAATCTTTTTTCACTTGAAAGTGCTGATAGTATGCTGACACAAAAAGTGATTCTGATTGCACATGCCCAACATCTCTAGCAGCCACACCAAACTTCAATCAAGTTGCTATAATAAGAGAATACTATCCATTCATATCAACTGCGAAATCACCTCTCCTTTGATATCTAGTTTTTCTCTTTATAATTCCTTAGGGTTCATCCGCTGCATGCTTCTGGGCTAAACTGATATTTCTTCAGCCTCATAAACTTTTCAAGAATCGCTTTTTCCACAAATTTTAAGTCATTTAAGTATGTAAAGATTAGAACTTGATGAAAATTTTGTTTCCTTCTCTTTATCAATATTATGCATGCATATCTTCCATAAAATCTGAAAAGCTGAAGCTTTTGCATTGGTGCTACTTGGGAAAAGTGTATTCTTGATTCCCAGCAAAATGATTCTGCTTTAAGTGCTTTTTGGATCATATTAAAAGAAACCCAACTTCTGTCTTTTTTGTTTTTCCTCCATACTCCGTGATTTTGAGCATATTAACTTTAAGAAACATTCATTTGGAATAATTTTAGGCAATGGAAACCTTATGTCCAACTTCTCTTGTAAATAATTCTAGTTGGTTCATCCACCAAGGCAAATGCACAGCATGGACAAAAGCAGAGAACAAGCGGTTTGAGAGTGCTCTTGCTTATTTTGATGAAAAAACTCCGAACAGATGGTTTAAGGTGGCAGAAATGATACCAGGAAAGTCAGTTAATGATGTAATGAATCAATACAGGAAATTAGTTGCAGATGTTAGTGATATAGAGGCAGGTTTAGTTCCCATTCCTGGGTACTTGTCCTCTTCGTTTATGTACGATGATTTGGCAGATCATCGCGGTTTTCATGATGTTTGTAGGAAAAGAAGCAGAAATTGTGACCAAGAACGGAAAAAAGGTGTCCCATGGACAGAAGAGGAGCACAGGTGATAATTTCTCCTTCATAATTATCCATCTTTATTGTTATTTTATTTCTGGTTAATTACATTTTAGACCCCCTAAGAGTATGCGAAATTACCGATTAGTCCCCTACATTTGGGAAGTTACAATGACTCCCTACTTTATGCACCGTCTAACATATTTAGTTCAGCTGTTACTCGCTGTTTTGTTGTTCCAAAAGTACCCCTATGTCAAATTTTCTCAGTTATCAAAGAAAGATTTGTGTCCTTGTTGGTTTTCCTGCCAGATCAGTTTAAATTCTTATTTTTTGTAAATTTTAAAACAGGAGCATTTCTGTACTTCTACACAGCCGTTAGGCCTTACATTTACAACCATAAAGTGAGGGAGGGGGTTGTGTAATTTCTCAAATTTGGAGGCTACTAATTTGTAATTTCACGTATCCTCATGGGGTCTACATGTAATTTAAGTCTTCTACTTTTGATATTGTTTAAGCATTCCATGATGCAGGCGTTTCCTTTTGGGACTTGAAAAACATGGAAGAGGTGATTGGAGGAATATTTCGCGTAATTTTGTGCTATCAAAAACTCCGACTCAAGTAGCGAGCCATGCTCAGAAATACTATCTGAGGCAGATTAATGGAGGAAAAGACAAGAGGAGACCAAGCATACATGACATAAAAATGGTGCATGATAATAATAGTAACTCTCCTCTAATGGAAAAACCGAATGAGCCTGCAAATAATACACAGAAAAGTGATAGAGGTTTGATCGTTTTGGAATCGGCGCCTTATAATGATTCCTTCATTCCATATCCGTGCAATGTTGCGACACAAAGCCGTTACCTCGTTGAGATTGGTGCTTCGTCTTACATCCAATCATCAAGACAGCTTTATGGTTAAGGAAAGAAAGTATTTAGGATGTTCGATTCTGGATTGATGAAGTGATTTTAGCTATGTGTTTTCTTCTATGTTCTTGAATTCTTGTGTTGTTTGAAAAGTTCAGTTTGTATTTAGTAAAGTTCGTCAAATGGTTTGCTAAGATTGTGGATATTAATTGTTGGTTTTAGTGTATCATCTGCAACTATTTTATTCCACGCTTTCGTATTATATTGTCTGAATTTGAAACCTTTTCTTTTCTGGGCAACTCTGTGTTAGTTTATTGAGGTTGGTCTAGAAACCGCGTATTGTATCAGCCATTCGTTTTCCATAGTTTAATCATTCATTTTATTTTGATAAATTCTCATTGTCTAGGCTGAGTATGAATTCCATAACTTGAAATCCATCTTGATCTTTAATAATATCATCATTGTGGTGGCTCTGTATATTCTGATATACATTGTTTTGATTGGTGAATGGTGGCATATTGCATTAGTGCATCTCCTTTCAAAACCCTCTCAAAGAGATTAGATTTTACGTACATATAAAATAGAACGAATTACATCTACTAACCTGACGTTTGCTCTAATTACAATTTAGAGCATCTATTATCATAAATTACAAAAAACTCCTGAAACTATACATCACGAAGCCAAGAAATGCAATAGTCAGCTTATTTCAGGGAGTTTTCGGTAATTTATTAAAACAAGTGGACTAAATTATAATTCGCCCTAAAAAATATCTTTACTATTTAGGGAGACGACGGCCCCTACCAGTCCCAACAACTACTTTCCTATTTCTCAACTTGCCTCCTATTATTAGTAGTTGCTGTACTATAATGTTAGTTGTTTTTGTATGTTTTTGTATTGTTTTGCTACACTATTACGAAACAGAAAGGGGATTGGGCTCCTCTCCATTATACATTCTCTCCAATTATGTCCAATATACACTTGGATAAATGCCATGTCATAGGGAATATAATTTAATGGTGAGATCTTCTTTCCTTAACCACAAAATTAACTCAAGTTAATTTTAATCTTTTAAGCTATATTTAATTATCCCAATAATCTCTTTTTCTTTTTGCTCAATTTTTTTGAAATAGTTTTGTGCTAAATACAATTTCGCCGAAACTTAAATAAAAAGAAAAAGAATAAGATCCAAACAAAATGTACCGTATTTTGATAAGAAATAGATAGATTAAAAGAATTCGATTAAAATCCTTCATATCATAATTGTTGCTGAATAGAAAATGATTTGTTGAAATTGAACTTTTGAGATAAACTATTGGGTTTCATCACCATAATTTAACTTTAAAAAACTACAAAAATTCTATAATTTTATTATTATAAATAGTGCAAATTTTATTCCCACTATAAAAATATCATTATAAATATATGTAATTAAGTAAATATATTATTTTTCAGAATGATGGTAATATTGAGAAAATAGACGAAGAGAGAATCGAGAATGGGATGAATAAATTGGTTAAGCAAAAAGAGAAGAGATATTATTGGGATAATTAAACTTTTTTTAAATAAAATATAACTTAAAAGATTAAAATTAACTTGAGTTAATTTTGTGGTTAAGGAAAAAAGATCTCTACCATTAAATTATATTTTCTATGACATGGCATTCTAAGTGTGTATTTGACGTAATTGGAGAGAATGTGTAATGGAGATTAGCCCAATCCACATATAAGGCTAGTGGCTTCCCCTGTCACCTTGCATGTTTAAATATCCAATAAACTTTTTCTGGCTTATTAAAGTTCCCATGCAACTTGAACTATGAATGATATTTTTTTGGAATTGATGATGACAACCCTCAACTTTCTAGCGTTCTGATTAGGAGTGCCTTTTCCTCTACTAGTGTAAGAAAGCACTTTTGCCTCTTTCTTTTTTCTGATTTTTGATTGCTGCTTTTTGGTGAAAATAACTAAGATGGAGTTATATTTTTCATCCTTTCCTTTTTTCATATTACTTTACTGAAAAGAAAGAAGAAATTCATTGGACTGAGCCCTGCTGGCATCTATCCTTAAAAGCTTTTTTCTACTGTTTGCTTTTCTTTTCCTTCAGAGAAAAGAAAGGGGAAGAAAAAGTTCTTGAGGTCGCTTATCTTTAAGCTGTAAGATAGTGTAGATGCGGGAAGTTCCCAGGTTGATGAGGATTCAGTAGTATCAAGGGTGAAATGGTCATTTTATCATTTGGCTGATTCATTTACTCACACATATTTTATGCTCTCACGTCTTGTAAAATATAATAATGACAATTGTGTGAATAATAGTGTCAAAATGCTAGGGAATTCATTAAATGATTAAATCTGGAAAATGGTATTCCTGAACGAACTTTACTTGAAAGAGCTTATATAAATTGTCACAACACTTTTTGGTGCTTATAAGCTTCTAAACAGCTTAAAAGCTGCTTAGAAGAGCTTATAAGCTAAAAACAAAACCCTCCTAAGTTTTCCCAAAGTAATTTTACTCATCAAAAGCCCAACATAATCTTACGCAAACCAGTATATACTCTATTAACATATACTGTAACGCCCCGAAATATTCAGCGTAAAAAGACAGAATGGTTCAGGAGAGCCACACGGGCTGCTGCACGGCGTGTCGCAAGCCCGTGTGGAAGGGATACGCACGGCCTCCCCTTACGGGTGTCGCAAGGCCGTGAGAGTGCATTTCTCATCCCACATCGGAAATGAACATGTAATTTGAAGGGTTTATAAGTTAGAACTTATGTACAACCAATATGGATTAATCCCTTTTGGCAAGTGCTTCCTAAGCCAAACTTTAGGGTTGTGCACAGTGGATTCGAAGCTTATACCCGCGCGTCCAACGGGCGCCGTCGTGAGGGTTCTCCTCTCCGCACCCGGGGGTCGTGACAAGTGGTATTGAGGTTGATCCTTCGAAGATAGATTCAGTATTGAATTGGGAGCAGCCTAAGACTCCGACAGAGGTTCGTAGTTTTCTGGGATTGGCAGGTTATTACAGACGGTTTGTGAAGGATTTTTCTAAACTTGCAGCCCCGCTTACTGAGTTAACAAAGAAGAATGTCGCCTTTGTGTGGACTGATAAGTGTGAAAGCAGTTTTCGAGAGTTAAAGAATAGGTTAACATCCGCTCCTATTCTTACCTTGCCTGAAGGTTCAGACGGATTCGTGGTTTATACTGATACTTCGAAAGAAGGTTTAGGGTGCGTGTTGATGCAGAATGGAAAGGTTATAGCTTATGCCTCGAGAAAGCTTAAACCTGCTGAAATAAATTATCCTACACATGATCTGGAGTTAGCAGCAGTTGTATTTGCTTTGGGCAAGTGGCGTCACTATCTCTACGGCGTTACTTTTGATATTTTCACTGATCATAAGAGCCTTCAGTATCTTTTCACGCAGAAGGAGTTGAATAAACGTCAGAGGCGTTGGATAGAGTTGTTAGAAGATTATGATTGTAAGATTCAGTATCATCCAGGGAAGGCGAATGTGGTTGCAGATGCCTTGAGCAGAAAAGCGAGTGTATCACAGCTAGAGCTGAGTTCATATATATCAGGTGCCGAGAGAGCTCGTATTATTTCTTATGCTCGTATTTCTAATATTACGATACAGTCATAGTTGGGTCGTAGAATTAAAGAAGCTCAAGCTACGGATGATTGGATTCAGCGACAGACTATTCGAATGAAGGATGAGCCAGACACGCAGTTCAGTATTGACGACACAGGTCTTCTCAGACATAAGACAAGAGTTTGTGTTCCTGAGAGTTTGAGGAGAGAGATTTTAGATGAAGCTCACAAATCAGCCTATACCATCCATCCGGGAGGTACTAAGATGTATCGAGATTTGAAAGAGTTCTTTTGGTGGAATGGTTTGAAGAGAGATGTGGCTAACTATATTAGACAGTGTGTGACTTGTCAACAAGTCAAGACAGATCATCAGAAACCCGGAGGTCTACTACAGCCACTTCCCGTACCATCTTGGAAATGGGAAGAGATAGCGATGGATTTTGTTTCGGGCTTACCGAAAGTCAGAGGCGATTATGATAGCATTTGGGTAATTGTTGACAGATTGACGAAGTCTGCTCATTTCTTGCCCGTTTCTGCATCCTATACAGTTGACAAATTAGCAGAGGTTTATCACGAGGAGATTGTGAGACTTCACGGAGTTCCAAAGAGTATAGTGTCGGACAGAGACACTAGATTCACTTCACATCTGTGGCAGAACCTACAAGATCGTATAGGAACGAAGCTAACCTTCAGTACCGCAGCTCACCCCCAGATAGACGGTCAATCCGAGAGAACTATTAGATACCTCGGAGACATGCTGAGATCTTGTGCCATAGATTTTCAGACTACGTGGTATAAATAGCTTCCATTGATCGAGTTTGCTTATAATAACAGTTATCAGTCCTCGATTAAGATGGCACCGTATGAGGCTTTATATGGTAGAAAGTGTCGATCACCGCCTTTATTGGGATATAGAAGACTAGAGATGGACTAGAGATGGTACTCATCGTGGTATTGCTCCGAAATTAATTCAGGATGCTATCGAGAAGGTGCAAGTTATCTGACAAATAATGAAAGCTGCCCAAGATCGGCAAAAGAGTTATGCTGATAGACGTCGACGTGATTTGGAGTTCGAAGTTGGGGATCAGGTATTTTTGAAAGCTTCTCCGAGAAAGGGATTTGTTCGAATTGGTAAAGGAGGAAAGTTAGCCCCGAGATATTTGGGTCCGTATGTGATTCTCGAAAGGATTGGGAGGATGGCCTATAGATTAGATTTGCCGCCAGCTCTTACAGGTATTCATAATATTTTCCACGTCTTGCAACTTCGTAAGTATCATCCAGACGAGTCCGAGATTATTCCAGTGGAAGATATAAAGTTAGAGCCGAATTTGACGTTCATTTCCCAACCGGTTAGTATTTTGGACCATAAATTCCAAGAACTTCGTAATCGTCAAATCCCACTTGTAAAAGTCCTTTGGAGGAATCAGAAAAGCGAAGAAGCTACTTGGGAAACAGAAGAGAAAATGAGAAAATATTATCCTGAGATGTTCGCTTCGAATGAATAGAATCTGAGGACAGATTCTCATAAGGGGGAGAGATTGTAACGCCTCAAATTTTTGGTAAGCTAAAGCCGGTAAGAATTCCTATGATAACGGGACAAGTTTGGAAAACTCGATCGAGATATATGTGCTTATGTGATATTTGTGTGTTTTATATGAATTTTCGTAAATGCAATAATTTGTGAATTTAAATTATTCTATGTCAATGTATGTTTAAAATGATGAGTTTTGACTATAATATTGATATATTTCGTTGATATGTCCTATTTATGAAGTTTCGTGAAATTACGAAAATGCCCCTTCGATCTTTCGAGTTCGTTTCTTAACCAAATTTCGATCCGTAAGAACCTACACGACCCTTGTAACATTCTCTACAGGTATTATTCAGGTTCCATTCGATTCTGTTGTCGTTTGAGTATGTTTTGGATAAATTGTTTCGAAGTTGGATTTTTCGGTAGTTTGATCGTTATATTCCGTAGTTTTCGATGATTCTTGATTCTATGTATTGCCATTGTGATCTTTGATGTTTGTTGAAGTTTGTAGTATGAAAATCTGATTGAAAATGGGGTTTTGGTAAAGATTTGACGAAATTTTGATGCTTCTGTGCGAAGTTCTTCGCGTTCTGCTGAAAATTCGCGAAAACATAGTGCACACGGCCTTGCAACAGGCCGTGTAGCAAGACCGTGCGCTATTTTTAACTCACACGGCCTTACCTCAGGCCATGTGTGTAGGCCGTGCGTGTTCCCAAAATTTCACACGGCATTGCACAAGGTCGTGCAAGAGGCCGTGTGTCCCAAATCTCAGTTCAAAAGTCTCTGGAAGTCAAAATTTGCAAATTCTACTTTCTTCGTTTGATATTATTTTCAAAATCCGACTTCGCCATTAAGTCCGTAATGCTTTAAAACTTAATAATCCACAGAGTTTGAATTTTTCCAATACCGTTTGATCGTGAAACGAACCGATTTCCGTTTAGGGAATTATACGCTTTTCGCAATTCTTTTCCGATTACTTCGAAACTTGAATGTAGGCTTCTTTATAGTATTTTAAGCATGTCCGTGAAACCTAATTGTGTTTAAGCATGATTTATAAGCTTGAAGTTTGATATTTCATTCGTTTCATTGAATAATCGTTCTAATTGCCCTTCTTTGATTTAATTAAGTGTTTATTGCATTAAGAATAAGCTGTGCATCGTATTGTCGTCTTACATGGTTGTGTCGTATTTGGTTTCAGGTGGTAGTTCTTCTGGACAGTAGTTGGTTTTCTTTCTTTTGCCCTTTTTGCAGGATTATCCAGAAGGGGTTTCTCTTCCGAATTCGGCTTTCCTTATACGTATGTAAATATTCCATATATACCCGAAGCCTGTGTTTTTATGCTTTTATGTTTTCTTTCCCCAAACTTATATTATACGTAGTAGCTACTTGAAAATCATATTATTTTAATGAGTTAAAGGAAAATGCTTTGATATCAAATTATTACATATTAACCCCTAGAAGGCTCTATTAGCTCGAAAGGATTACAAACGAGTTTGAAATCGGTCCCTTTGACCACACAAGCATTTGAAGTGAAAGGAATTATCTTGGTCTTTCGGCCTGGCCATTGAGCCACATTATACTATTGGGCCCGGACATCAGGGTACGGGGTGAAGCCGGATAGACATCGGGTCTACGGTGGATCTCAATGCTCTGGTCTCCAAACTGATGGGAGCTCGGGGGTATGACCGGAGTGGCAACCCTTTTGAGTACCTGCGCCGGACGGGATCTAGTCTATATCCCCAGCCGAAGATGTATTGGATATTTGTCCTTGCATATATGATTATATAGTAGCGGGCTAGCTACCTGACTACACAAGGAGGAATAAGGGAGGTTTATTTGATATTTCTGATATTATGAAACAGGTGGTTGATGCTCGACTCGCCGAGCTTTTACTTTAATGCGAAATTATTCGATTCACCAATAGTTGTGAAAACCTTTATTTTTCCTTTGCTTTCTTCTCATTTACAAACTGGTGAATCTTTCTGTTGTTTCGATAATATATACGTATTACAGCCCCCTCACTTAGTCGCTTTGACTAACCCCATTACTCTGTTGTTGTCTTTTCAGGGTTTTGTTGCTAGGCGGATTCAGGTCGTGTCCTTGGAGTCATTTACTTTTGATTAGGTGATTTCATTTCCGTCTATGTATCTGGATAAATAATTAAAACCCTAGAGATTGTAGATGTAAATTAGTGTGAATAGTGATATTAATGTTTTCAGTGGCCTTGGTGGGCTTTATAATTGTGTTTGGATTATGGTTGTTCTAGCTCCCTGAGTGGGATAGGTTGTGTTAATTTGCTTCCGCTGTATTATTGTTCATTGTCCTATTATTTTCTAAAGCAGATCCGCCTGGTATTTATTTTCCGTTCGCCAGGTTGTAGTTCATAACCGGACCTTTAGTTCTTGTTATGGATTGTGACTTGATGCGGGACGTCACGTCGCACCGTATTTGGGGACGTGCCGTTACATATACAAAACACAATCTGTACCAACAAAAAAAAAAAGTACAGAACACAACAATTGGAGAGACCAAACTATGAGGAAACTCAGAATCTTGCCCAAAACAATGTTATAGAAACATTTCGACCAACAAGAGTATATTCAACAAGTAAGCTACAGAAATTTGAAAATAGTCTACCTGATTAGGCACAGTACCTTCTAGACAACCAAAGAAAGAAAAATCCCAGAAAAAGCTCTAAAATGTGGAAAACATCAAAATGGTATGTACACAAACCTATGGACGATTACCAGGATATGGCATTACAGAATCTGGAAAATCCGTTCTTTGCCCAGCAAGTGAATAATAAGCCAGTATATGTGCAGGTTCATCAACAAGCACAAGTCTTTGTATCTCAGGGTCATGATCAACCCGTCTTCTAGCAGGAATCAGCTCAATATTCCAATACGGCCTCACCATACCATCCAAATCCCTACCATGACCAGATGAAAGATATCCTTGCACCCACAAATACCTTAAAGAATCCAACTGCAAAGCAGCTTGAGCTAATGCACGTTCGCTAAAACGACAGCCTCTCATTTCCAGCTTCTGTAAACTAGGGCACCCTTCAGCAAACTTCAGAAGACCTTCATCAGAATCACCAACACAGCCAAGAAGCATCCATCTCACTTTTGGGCTATATTGTCCTACATAACCTAAACCCACATCTGTTAGGGCGCCTTGGCGGAGATACAAAGCGAATCTTACGAGATTATGGCAGCCCACTAAAAGGGCTCGGACTCCGTTGTCCAGGGGCAAATCGGCAATTACGTCCTCCCGTTCGAGAAGGACCAATCGGAAATCGCACAAGTTTTTTGAGTGTGTGCCGATACATTCTAAGGCGGCGTTTGTGATGTCGTAAACATATACGGCTAAGTATTCGAGCTGAAGGCATCCTTGTGCTAAAGCAATTATGCCTGTTTGCGTGACCATCCCTTCTTCATCTTCTATCTCTTGTTCATCCTCTCCCCTTTCGATCCGAAGTCTTCTCATTTTCTTGCAAAACTGAGCAAGAACTCCTAATCCTCTGTCTCCGATGACATTTCTAGCCTGTTGCATAGAAATGGAACACGTTTAGAATTATATAACTCGGAGAGGCCCTTCTATTCATTTTGGAGAAATAAAAGGAAATAAGAAAGAAAAGTTATATTAACTATGCTGTCGAGATTATTAGAACTTTGTCCGAAAGAATAAAGATTCACTGTCCTACTCATCAGCAATTAAATATAGTCAATCCAATTGGTCACGATACGACAGCAAACACAAAATGGTTGGACTTTTGGGATATTAAAAAATACAAGTAAATCCAAAGTTTGGATATATTACTAGAGTATTCATAAATATCCCAATCTCCAAGAAAATGAGTAAATTGTCCTATAAAAAATATCCCAATGTCCTCTAAAGATGAATTAAGCTGTCAAGGTGCTAGACCTCGAGAAACCATCCTTGTCTTCCATAGATTTTAGCAGAGAGAGATTCAACTGAAAAAATGGGATTAACATAGAGGACTACTAAGCTAATTACTGCTAAAAACATGATGCTGATAGTACTTAATGGAATTCTGATGCATTTCAGACCATACTAACACGTGAATGCATTGGTCATTTGGTTGACATAATTCAACAGTACACCAATCCAAACAACATGACCAGTCAAGCACATAAATCCATTCATTTGCACATAGAGAAGGCATACTTCAGATGAGAAAATCTGTAAACAAAAAATCCTCAAGAATTTTACCTCAAGAACTTCCAAGTTTGGACATCTCTGTAATAACTGACAATGGCTTTCAGTGTCAAGGAGAGTATATAGGAGATCCAACTTTTGTAGCTTCGAAGCAATAGGATAAACAATGGGCATTTCCACTTTCCCCAAATAACTCAAACCCAGCCGGTGCAATTTTGGGGGAAATACAACTGAATATCTACGCATTTGCTCGTCATCAAAAACTGCTTCACCAGCCTGTGGATGAGGATCGTTAAAAATGCCTCCACCAAACTCTTCCAAGGAAGTTGCAGCTCGGAAAAATCCAATGAGGTCAGAAATATCGCTATCACTAATTTTCACTGAAGCCAGAGATGGGCATCTTTTTGCTATCAGTTCAATGTCTCCGGATCTGATTTTTGAGAGATCGGTCATGTAGAAGTTCAAATCTTCAAGAACTGTATTGTTCAAAGCAAGTTGATGCAGCCACTCGCCATCATTTTCAGTTATTCTGCTGTCTTCCATGTACAATGTCTTTATATTCCTACAGAGAATACAAAATGGACTTCATCATAATCAAGGATTCTTAAGTAACTGAATTTTTCGACGGGCTTGATGATTGATTAACATATAATGAGTAATCAAGATTCATTGCGAATAAAAAATACAAGACGAACTTCCTACTCACTAGAAAAACATATAAAAAAAGATCGAAACAAAGTAAACGTCATTTATTTCATGAAGTGATATTCAACAAGCTCAAATCAATCGAATCTAGCAATTACCAAAAGAACCATTTATACAAGAATATTAAATGGAAACCAACAAACCCAAAACAAGTAAAAATTCACTAGCACAATCTTCCAAAATATCATTATGCCCAAAACATGCAAAATTGGAAACCAGGCTTCAAAAGTTCTTAAACCCCCAATCATTCATCTGAAATCCATGTCCAACAGAAGCAGTTCCGTAGTCAATGAAAAGAAAATCAAAACACGTCAAGAAATCCAATAAAACATTACAGTGAACAACCAAACTTTACCTGCACAAGCGCCCAATATGCAAAAGTCCATCCGTACTGTAACCCGAGCACTTATCCAGCTTCAATACTTCCAGAGCATTCCCCGTGGCAGACGTGGCTAGCAATTCAAGATCCGCATCCGTGACAATCATCCTTCTGAAATGCAGAGCTCTTATACTTCCAAGAGATCTTATGACTTCCTCCACCCACGGCGTAACATAGCCGCCCCAGTCCTCCGTAATCAAATCAAACATGGCGGCGCGTGGCTTACCCTTGAGCTTCAGGGACTCGAGCTGAGGGAACCGCCGTGACAGCAGCTGCGGGGTGGCAGTGTAGCAGAGGGCCATCGTCACGTGCTTCCGCGTGATGGCGTCGATCTCGTACCACCACTTGCACACCAACGACACCGCGTCACGGTCACGCGCCTCCTGCACGTACGGGATCACGCACTCCCAGACGGTGCCGTAACGCTCGCCACTGACACTGACAGTCTCCCTGCTTTGACTAACACGGCTACTACCATCGCTACTACCACTAGTACTGCAATTCGCCATCTTCAGATTCTTTTCCTCCATCTCTGACAAAATTTAATCTGCAAATAAACGGAAAATTGGTATGAACAGTTGGAGTATAGCCGTCTGTCTTGACGAATTGACGGCGGCGATGCGTTTGAGGAATTGATCGGAGGGCGAGGACAGATAAAACGAGGATTGGGTGTACAAAGTTCCAGAGGCGATGCTAGCGTATCCAATTGGGGGAGTTTGTTAGTGCATCAATGTGCGTGCTCATTTTGAAATATCCTTTTTCATTTTTTTGTCCGAAAGCATATAATTTTATTTTTAGGTAAATTACATTTGACTACTTTAAAGTTTGGTATATTAGCAAATCAATCTTTTATATTTAAGAAATTACATGTAGCTCCTAAATATCCTTTCCATATATAATTGTAATAAAATAATGCTTTCTATATTTAGCGGCTCCAAATTTTTCACCAGAATCCAAATTTATTATTTTAAGAGAATTTATTTTTTGTCTACAAATCAACCGAAAATGGGGTCCTTAATTATTATTTTTTATTATTGTTATTGTGCCTTACTTTAGACCTAAGAAAAATTGACTTTTCATGGCCAATAATGCACAATAAATAAACTCAATTTTCTTTTGGAAGTTGATAGCTTTTAACTGTAGTAATTAGTCGTCACTAATCCACTTAATTAATTAATTAATCAACTTTCTATGGCAAATGGCCACATTATCATTTATCACCAAATGGTCCTTAATATTGAAAACTATTTTTGTATATTTTCCTCTAAACAGTTTTAGTGCCCAAGATCCACATTTTGTGCCTCAAACTTTTCATTTCTTTTTTCCATAAACTATATATTAAATACATTGTTCACTAGTTTTTTATAATTAAAAACATTGTTACTTACGTTTTGAAATTCGAACGTAACACTTCTTTATTCATGACCTTGGTCCAATTAATAAGCTGAACAAATCTAGCAAGCAGCAACTATAAACAAGAATTTAATGTATATTCTCTAAGAGGAATCATTAGATAACAAATTAGAAGGAATCAGAATCTAGCATGGAACAAACATGACGGGACAAAATACGTTATAACCATGGTAAAATCATATAATTCAAATTCAAATATCTCTAGTAAGATTTTGTGTTCAAATATTGGTTTTGTAAAAGTTGTCTCCATATTGGGTTTATCGTATCCAAATCCAAAAAAAAATCCAGACAGAAAACCAAAATATATAGATATATATAATTCAAATATGCCAAGGTAGTTAGCAAAAGGCTAAAAAATATTCTTTTTTTTTAGAAAATAATACAAAAAAAAAAAAAAAGAAATCATTGAAATTAAAAGGTACACATTATTTGCTCAAAAGACTATTATTATCATTGTGTTTAATTGATTGCTCGGTTTATATACATAGGGTATAGTGTTTGGCAAGGTCAAGATGCAGGTCAATATTTCTGGCGTATCAGGTCACGAACATCCAGATGATACCTGAATTCTGATACCAACTGTAACAAAGATTCAATATACGTATCCTTAAAAATCGATCGTTAAATGAAAATGTAACTCAGTATTATAAGCTAGCACAAGTCAAAATTCTCCACAAATATAATGGGGATGGGTTACAGACTTACAGTAGTCCAAAAACAGAATACAACATGAGGGATAGGAAACCGATGTGGGAAATTGTTTGGTGGTGGTGATGATCATGTAGATTGGTCCCGTAAGGTAGATCATTCAATTTAAGGATTCTATTGTATATCATAGCTTCGTACTTTCTTACCGCATTTGGATAATCTCTCTTTCAAGTTTGGTTGGTAAAAGTACACAGATCTACAAAATCTCTTTGCACCACGATTGATTCTCATAATATTTGTGTATATATAAGAATACTAAAGTCCCACGAGAACTTTGTAATTATACCAAATTTTAGATACAGTACTGGACTTAGAGTTGGCTGTTATATATTTGTTTAATTCAAATAATATTCATTTTAACTGCGAATACCGTCAAAAGTCAAAACGTTTGACGGTATGAAATGAACGCGATTGTGTTGTACATGTTTGGAAGCTAAAATTAAGAATACAAAATTAAGTCGGTTCGAATGTCTCCATCTAGACAGAAAGGAAAAAAATAAAAAAGTTGGTGGAGAAGCATGCAGTCCTTAAAGAATCCTACAGTTTTATGGGTTTTAGGATAACATATTAGACAAAACCCTAACCTAGGACCTCGCTTAGAGGGATTATATATAGTGCTATGGTGGACAAGCTTTGAGTTTGGGCCCTTTTTTAGCAATGGAATTTCTTAGGTTTCTTCACCCAATTATAATTAATAAGGGAAAATTACTAAAACCTCCGGCCGAAATTATCTAAATAGTCCAAAACACCGGTATAATCTTGAAACCTTACAAATATCCTCTAAAAATATAAAAAAAAAAATTAAAATCTTACAAATACTTCCAAAAAATCTTACAGTTATGTATCCCATAGGTATAAATATAAAGTTTAAGAATATTTTTCGTAAATATCGAAAACCTAAGGAGGTTTTGGCAATTCGCCCCAATAATAAAATGAAATGTATATGTTATTAGAATATCAGATGGTCCCACATATAATATTTTCCGAATATTACAACAAGAAGTGTCTCATAATTAACCACTCCTTATCTTTGTGACTGGCTTTTCGTTGATTGAAAATGCTATCTTTAAATGCTATTTTAAGGCTTTATAAATATTAAGGCCCACTCAATAAATAACAATTCTATGTTGATAGTAGCTCTTGTTGTAGACCAAATATTATAGCTAATTAGCTATACACCATATATCTTTCTTGGTCGCTTTTTTTCTGGAGATTGACGGGTTAGAGACTGCGACTCTAATTATTAAAAGCTTCTAGCTGCAGTTTTCAGCATTTTTCCAGCTCGAATGTGTTGTTGGGATTGAGATATAATACTGAAACAACTTTTGATTGTTTTTCTTTCTTTTTTATTCAGTGGGATCATATGATATCAGAAGCGACAAATTAACTCACGAGGGTGACCAGCTTCTGCTTTCCTGTTTCAACAATGAAGTTAATGGAGTGACCCCATCAATGTTTCGAGATATTTTTTGGGAGAAAGAGATAGTGCGTGCCTTGCTTTGCCTTGCCTTGCCTTTCAAAAAGCTCATATTTTGTGTTTGTGTTGTGTACTCTGAATTGTGAAATGAGAACCACAAAACTCGAGGAGGCAGTTGGGTTAAATGGTAAGCGACTTGGATTTCCAAATATGCGACTGGGCGGCATGAATTCGGATACATAGACAGCAACCTTATAAGTAACAAAAGAACGAATGAATTTTCCAAAAAAAAAAAACAAAAGAACGAATGAGAACCACAAGAAATCCAAGTGCGAATAAGGCCTTGAGGTGATGATAAATTATTCAAGAAATATCATACATGAACACGGACACAACAACAGAAACACGACATGACGACACAAATATGATATAGTAAAATTTTAAAAAGTATCAGTGCGTCATTGTTCAAGACTAATTATCATCATCTTCAGAGTACTTCTACACTAAAATTATTCATTTAAAATAATATATTCACACAATTTACATAAGAGTTTTAGAACTTGATCGACTCTGATCAAAGCTTCTTTTTTCACACTTTTAACATATTTACATGAATAATAAACCTCAAAAGTTTTTTTTTCTTAATATAATTTCATTAGATTTGAGGGGTAGTAAATGTAATTCGCCCAAACTAAAAACCAACGGAAATACTTCATTTTGCTTCATTGCTTAAAAATGGATGATTACAATAAGCCACAAGCTGATACATTTTCCAATCACAGTTCGCAACAACATCAAAAGCTACACCCACCTATATACATTTCAATGAAAAAAACAGAAATCTACAAACTTAAATTTCAAAAAGAAAAACCAAAACATATGTTTCTATAAAAAATCAATCTACACCTTCACCAAAACTAGACGGACCGGAGCTCGACGGCTTTTGCTTTTCCTGATCAATCAAATCATCTCTCCCAATGCCACCCACCATTGATTTCTCCGACAGCAAAATCATCCCCATGGCAGACATATTACTTGTCATAGCATCGACATCTCTTGTTCCACTATACAGACCTCTGTTTCCAGCAGCAAATACATTTTGGTTGTCATTGCTGCCCAAAACGGATTGGTTGGAGCTATTAATGAGCATCCGTAGCGTCTCTCTAGCACCTTTTTCTACACAAGATTCCCCATTTGAAAGTAAAGGGTTTGGATTCAATGGAGGAATCGATGTGGACATAGCAGGGCCCGCACTGACCAAATAGCCTTGCCCGGAAGAGCAGACATCGATGACGGGAATATGAACGATCGGGTCACACATTAAAGGGGTGAATGTCGGGATTTGTTGTGAGGATGGTAATCGGACTAGAGGGTCAGGAAGAAGAGGAGGGAAATCGAGAGGTGGGAGTTCTGAGAGATTTAGCAAAGGGTTCGATGTCAGGAGAGTGGATTGTCTCGCAGATGAGAGAAGAGAAGAAAGTGGAGGTAAGGATATTGAATCAGTTGAGGATATTGGTAAATTTGGATTTCCTATAGAGTATTGTACAGCGGGTGGACACCAGCAGTAGTGAGGAGAGAGAGGAAGTGAAACAGATAAAGGAACTTGTAGTTCTGGGCTTGAGAGAGGCAATTCTTCTGAAGATTTCCCAAATACATTGAAAAAATTCAGAGGGCAGGTCCCACTTGGTTCAGGAAGTTTGTCTTTCTCGTGGAAATTGGAGTTAGATGGATCAGTAGTTTTTCCTGAAGTGAGAGATAGAGATAAGCTGTTGGCACATGAAACGTAATTTTCCCCGAGCCGTCTCAGTTTTTCTCTGGCAGCACTTCTTATGGAAATGTTTTTTTGCAGGCCTTCTTTGAAAGAGCTTGATCTTGGACTAAGACTGCTCTGATAGATCAGGTTTGATTTTGAGCCTTGACTGCTACACTGCCGGAAACGTGAACTTTTGTGACAATTATTCAATGTCGATTGAGGAAAACGGGATTCAAAAGAATCGGAAGAGTTATCTGAAGGGGTAGATGACTGAGTGTTACTAGCTTGAGCATTAGTTACCACTGATCCAGCAAGATAAGCTCGAAGATGAGTTGCAAAACAGTTTAGGCGGGACTCGCTGATACCAGTTAATTCAGCTAGTGAAGGTCTCCTCACGAGCAAATCCTTCATCTATGACAGATAATAAGCAAAAGATAAGTATTAGGAATGATTTTGAAAGAACGAAAATGAAATGGATGTAACAAGATATTACCTTTCTGAGCAATTCGTCCCCCAAAAGCTTAGATTTTTCAGAGCACCAAAAATGAGAAATCACGATATCCGAGGTCTTTAATAAGAAAGACCTCCCAGATTTGTCTGCAGATATCTCTTCAATTTCTATGTCAGTGCACTGAGCCTCGGTGCTTATTGTTGCCAGTCTCTCAACAGATCCATCATCTCCATTGAATGATATGCGCAGATCAGAAGTTGGCAAAAGTGTGAGACATAAATTGCCCCTGTTTAAGCAATATACAAACATAGGGTTCAGAAAACAGCTCTGCTTGAGAAAATCAGAAGCACATTAGAAGTCTAATAAAGATGTCAAATGCAGTTAGGCTTTTTTATCTGTAATCTAGCCATGGATGAGAATGGAAGCCAATCCTTCAAGTCTTAGAACCTTGTACAATTTCCAACACATGCAAGTGTATTAGACTTGGCTGAAGAAAGAGCTTAAGTATGCTATAAAAACTGTACCAAAGATCAAGCAATAGTTTTTAGTATTTTCTATTGAACTGGATCCTTAGCTTTCTAATAGTATATTCCCAAAAGCCCCAACTTAATTATTGATCTTAGCCAGAATTTGTTCAATCAGAAGAAACCAGACAGTTGCAAGCACATGTAGTAAACAAAGACAATATCGAGCATTGATGGTAACATTCACATAAAACAATAAAAATGTCTTTACGATATCTTTTCCCTAATATCTAACAAATAGGAGTTATATTAGTTATGCACTGGTATAGAAGAATGGCAACCAAATACTTTGTCTAAAAGAGTTGATTGGTCAAAAAGGTTATATTACTTATATCTAAAGTTATTAATCCAAAAAGAGCAAGGTAAAAGAATAGCAATATTTAAATCTAAAGTGCAAGTTGACATCTTGAAAAGACTAAATCAATGAAATCAAGCATCATTCCGGTAATTTCTATATTTGCCACCAAAGTTTATCATACGAAAAGACCATAAAATCTTAAATGCAATAAAAGACTATAATTACATTCATGCAATAGGAACCAAAGGTACAAAAATAGATAGGATGCACTACTAAAGTGTATAGTGACAGAATATGGCTAAAATAAGAACATAAACAACAGGTATTAGACAGGAAGATAATATATAGGAGCATGAAGCATGGCATACTGTATTAATATAGGAGCATGAAGCTACCTTTACTTCTTCTTAATTCAGAGATCATAATAGTACACGCCCAATTTACCTACAAGTCAAAAGATATTTTCACTTGGAAGGGTGAACAATGTTACCAGGAGCAATCTAAAATACAGCATCCCATGACATTTAGTTATCAGAACAGATATAAGAAAATAGACAATAGTCAGTACTCGGGTTGTAAGCCCTCATAAAGATGCACCAATGACATAATTAAGATATACAACATTTATTATTTAAGAAGGAAAAGCTAGAATGAACTAAGAACTTGTGGAAAAGAGGTGAGATGACAAAAACAAGGTGAAATGACACCATAATTCTGAAGCAAGTAGATACACGAGTTGATAGTCTCAATGTCCTCCAATATAAGGTCATCAAATAAGAGAATCACTACAATCTCCATAATACCAATACGACATACATATGTACCACACCAACCTTCCCTGATATCTCCACATGTACTCACCTCCTAGTTATGAATAGTCATAGCAAGACGCAGGGATCTAAGACAGAATCCAGCATGTAGTGCCGATCAAGTGGCGATTAATATATGTCTGCAATTCACGTACAAGACACTCAAAATGTGAACCCTAAACAAGTTTAGGGATCATATATTATAATATAACAGTCTATTCCTATCAATCACTTAGCAGGTAACAAGATAGACTATATCTCCAAAAGTCATAACCTTTGAAAATTAAAAATTACAAAACGAAAGCAGCATCAATAGGGATCCATGAATATGTAGAAAGGAAGTTTCTAACGAGTATTACAATAAATGAAACTTAAACAAGAAAAGCAATTCACAGGCATAAACAAGTGCACAAGGAGAAAATGCCAACTGGAAAATTCAACAGCAACTTATATATTATTGATATATGATGAATTTTGTGGCAAGGGCAAGGATGCCACAAGTGAAAGGATCAAACATAAGTTCGTTTACAATTAGTTTGCTGACATCAACTGAGAATTTTGTTTTGTGTTTGACTGACATTCAATCCTTATTGATTTCTAGTATTTACCCTCCACCGACCTCCTTTTTCAGTGCAGTCCTGCAGATGCTACTTCATTCTTACTCTTTTCATTGAGTCCCACCCATATTTCTCTCTTCAGATCTTACATTTGCTAACGCTATAAGTCTACAAGTAGGTTTATAGAGTCAATTGCGCTAAGGAGAAATTTCGGGTTATTCAATTACAAGTCATACAAACTGATTCTGATTTCTGACCACTATTATTAAACAATTTTCACAAACAGATTATAGAGCAAATAAAAGCTCAATACTACCAATACTCAAAAGCCTTAATGATTAATGAGTTGGTCAATCAAAGACAGATGACTAGGAAGAAATAAATGATGTAAAAAAACATCTAATGCTTTGGCTTCTATCTTAGATCAGCACAAACTCCAATGTTATCTATATAAGTATGAATTTGTTTCCTCACTCTAGCTTATACAGTTATACTTAATTAAATATTTCATGCTACTCTTTCTTTCCCAACCCCAAGGAGAGAGGAATAGGAGGAGAAAGAGGACGGATAATGAGGCGGAGGTCCTCTACACCTACCCTTGCGGACAACGAAAGCAAATTGTAATATGTAACTTATGAAAGGGAACTCTTTCCCGGCACCATAAATGATGAAATGATTTGTAGATGCGGGGACAAGTAAATGTCCTAGAAGAATACAAGTGATTGTAACTACCTTATAGATGTTGGAGACAAGAGTGTTCCTTGCTTCTTGATCTTTCCAACCCGAATTGAAACCAGAGGTATGCACAAGCACCTGGCTAGCATACCAACTTCTGATGGCTCAAAATACTGTTCCGAGACAAAGGAAAAATAAAATATAAGAATTCTGTACATAAGAGGGAATCCAAGGATGATATCCCCTTCAAATTCCGTATAATTAGATAGAATTCCAGTCCAATAAATCACATCATCGGGGACTGGGAAACATCAATCGGATGATTGATTTATTAAACATAGATACCTGAGTAAGGTGGGCCAGCAGACGATCCTCAGATACACCCGCGGCGACATTAAGCTTCAGCAAAGGCTTCAACCTCTCATCCGCTCGGCAAGCCCCCATCACCTGCATATCCAATGCGCTAAGCCATTGAAGAACACCGTCCTCCCTGTCGCTCCTCTGCAGCAGCAGATCCCCATCCCCATCCTCCACAAGTATCTCCGTTAACCTCCTCGTAACGGATTGATTCGAACCCGCCGACATCTCATCGCCGCTCGAAGAAGCATTCACCGAATCCTCTCCCTCGACAATTTGATCCGCAGGATCTACGTCATCTATCGGCCGACCCTTCTCCAATTGCCGTTTCTCGGAATTGGCCATTTCTTAAATCTGGATATCAATCGAAATACCACCGAAACAAAAATAAAACAATCAAACAAAACCAGAAATCGATAATATCGAGAAGAAAGTTAGCGAGAGAGAGAGCAAATTGGGGGAAAAATAGAGAGCGGAAAATATCTCCCAATAATGAATTTCTGAACCAGCTTCAAAATAGGGAGATAAGGGGGCCTTCAGATATTATTTGTAGTAGGCGAGGAATGGACGTGAACTCTCATATCAAAACTGATTTAGTGTTGGCTTGAAGTCCGAAAATACACGTCAGCTCAGGGTCCACTGGATGTCGATGGGGCCCGCAGGAAACCAATTGCGGACTCATCGACGTGCCACGTCATCAAGCAGCTGGATAAGTTGAGGCAAAACTAGGGAACTTGAACCAATTGAGTAAATATATATATGATTTAAGAAAATAACTAATTAATGTGAAATGCAAGAGCGACATTTTGGGAGAACTAAAATTTATATAATTTAAGTTAATGAAGACAATGACTCGAACCTTAAAGTAATTAACCATTGAAATTTAACGCAATAATCATCAAATATTAATTTAAATGTGAAGATTTGGAGTTTGATTTTTTGCAATGACTGTGTGCATGTATTTAAACCTATGATGAAAGGACATTTCTAAAATTTCTATTCTACTGTGTGGTGTCACTTATCTAGTATAAAATATCGAAGAAAATTCGTATCGTTGTATCCATGTCGTGTCGTGTTTCTATGTCTTCATGTTTCACAGGTTTAAACTTAAAATGGTAAGTATGTGTTGATGCAGTGACATATCTAAATATGTCATCATGTCGTATCAAATACTGATTTAGTAATAATTAATAAAAAAAAATATTTATATCCGTGCATCATCAATTAATTATGAACAACAATTGGGTTCAGCCGTTCAGCACATTTTCCCCAATCTTGGTTCTGGTGTGAATAACTCCTAATAGTTTAAAATTCATATCAATATCTTATTGAATTTTACACACTTAAAATATAACACGATATGACATTATGAAAAATTAATCTTTTCACTTTTCTATTTTTATAATATAGCCCTTTTTAAATGTCCTTTAAAATTACGAGAAACGGTGAAATTCTAATCATAATTTCAAATGATCCAAATCATTTTTATAAGTTATTGAATCTTAAATATTAGATAAACATAATTCTAAGTTTTTTTTATTCACAATGTGTGTTGGCTCTTTTACGATGTTACTTAGATTGTCAAAATTTTTCAGAAAATATCAATACTAAAATATAAAATTTTCAAAATAAGGATTTAATGATTGATAAAAAAGGGGGATTTATTTACGAAAATCCCTAACCTCGAGTGCTGGATGCACAATAATCCACAATTTTTTTTTTGTTGTACTTTAACTCTCTAACTTTAATTTAATGGATTATCGGGCCCAATTTAAAAAATATATTTATAGCCACATCCAAATACTACTTCAGTCGAATATTATAAATATTAATAATATACTTAGAAACCGTTTACTTATGAAGAAAGCTATCTGGACCTGTTTAGTGTATGGGTTGTTAATTTGGTGGGCCGTACCCCTATTTTCTGTGTTTACTTCCTCAAATAAATTGATGAGCTAAATAGCTTATTTTTTGATATTGTTTACTTTGGGCCTCAGCCGACTGGTCTAATTCAAATTTTGAATTTTGAATTCAAGAAGTTTGAATTTGAATTTTTCTTTCGTTTTAATTTTTTTTATCATTATTCTCTTCTTTTTTGGAACAATCAACGCTGAAACTTTGAAAACCTCTCAAAATTTCTAGGGTTTCCTTAAATCCCCAATTTGATTTTTGGCACCTACCGCGGAAGAGTTCGACCAAACTCGGAGAGGTAAATAATTCATAACTCCATATTTGATTAGATACAAATTTCATACTCAGATTTCGTAACTTTCTATTTCGTTTTTTCTCAAACCCAGAAAAATGAAAGAGTATTTGATTCCATGTGACTGTGGCGGTGTTTACAAACAACTAGTTCGGGATGAATTATCAAGTTCGTCGCCGGGGAGATCTTACTACCGTTGTCCTGTCGGAGGCGTTAAATGTCTGAAAATCTGGGCGGACGAGCTTTTCTCGGCCAAATACAAGAAATTTCACCCATGGATGAAATAGGCGGGTGTATAAAATCCTCAATCAGCATCAGACGATTTCAATTGCAGTGACTTTGAAAAAAACCACACCAAACAATTCGAAGATGTTTTTGGTCATAGAGACCTTGACGAAGCCATTGAACAGACGAAACCCCACAGCATTTGCCGGAATTGTGGACTCACATCTAAATCACGAGCAACCAGCAAAAAAAAGATCCAGATATCTGCAACAGATAAGGGCTATTATCAATTGAATCTTAGGAAATTTAATTATTATATTGATTGTCTTGCTTTTTCTATTTCTGTGATTATTGTGATATTGTGCTTAGATATAATCTTGAAGTGATCCAACTACCAAAACACTGATATAGTAAAGGTTATTGATAATAGGAAGTTATCTATTCGCTTTGAATATGTTTTTTGTAATTTCAATTCAGTTGATATGAAATCTAGTATTTTAGCAGTGAACATTGTTTGTATACTCTTTTTTTTTTTCAATGAGGTTCCTACGAGATCAGCTCTTAGTTAAAAGGATTTAATCAATTCCCTTTGAATAATTAATTTGTATTTTCAATTAATTGGCTATAAAATTTAGTATTTTTGCAGTGAACTTTGTTTGTATATATCTTTGATGCTATGCTTGATGTATTTCATTTCTGATGTTGTGTTTTGAACACTGAATAACCTTAAAAAGCCATATCTCATAGATTTTTACTAGAAATACAGCTGAGTCCAAAATAGATAAAGAGTAATTGGCAGTGAAGAAAATCCACACCCTTTCTACACATGAGACCAATTACAATAAAAAGCAAACCTAGTTGCTATAGTTCCTAAAGATTTAGTAGTATGCATCTTAATTCACACCCCCTGCCCATACTATAGCAAGAGCTTAGTCCATAACTTAGAAATTTAGGAAACGCTTAGCACCTTCAGAGGTTTCTGGATTCACATCACTGATAAATGGTCCAGCAAAACGGAGGTGGGATGAGATAGGCCTAGCAACTGGATCAAACAAGATGTGACCCTTCCCCTTAGTTGTTGACATCAGATCAAGGGGTGTAATTGGGGACAACCACAACTCAGATTCACTGTCAGTCTCATCCTCCATGAAGGTATCAGTTGCCTCTTTATCTGCAAAGATGTAAATTTTTTGAAATGTAAAGCTAATTTATTTTATTGATTTATCATAACTTACAAAACAAATTTGCATTATTTTTTTAATCTTACTAATGTCAATCAACAGATCATCAAACATCCTTGAGAAGCCTGGACTTGAAGAGAAGCCTGTTGGAGCTTTCAGCTTGAAGGCACCTGGTCCAAAAATATTCTGCAGCTCAGACCAGCGGTACTCCGGTTCACATAGGTAAGCAGCTCCTAGTGAATGCATCTGATTTATGAATGAAATAACTTCTTTACACAAAAATCAAATGGATAATATATATATATGTAAATGCATTTAGGTTTTACCTCGCACAATTCAACCCACACATCATTTGATGCCACCACTGTGTTTGTGATAATCCACACCCCTATAGCCTATGATGTGTTTCCAAGTGTGATACCTCAGCTCAGCGAACTCAAAACGACGATAGTAATCAGTAAGAGTGTAAAAGGGAGGTGGGATAATGGCATCTCCATTGAAAAACATCAATTTTGGGTTGAGCCAGTCACAAACAGTTTCCATGATCAGCCGATGATCTTTTGTGAGAGGGTTCTTCTCCTGTTCTGCAAAAAACTCAAGGAGAGTGAGAAAAATGTCATCATCAAAGCGGGACCATTTTCCATTGAAAAAATCAAATTTCTGGTTATCCATTTTTTAGCTCTGCTTCTAAGTTTCTGGTGATAAGTTTGGTGTGATTTCAAGTATGAAATTCGAACCTTTTATATGAGTCCCAAACATTTTTGGTGGTTGAAGATTTCTACAGCCATTTACTTCCAAGAATTCAATCTCACAGCTAGTTGTAATCAATTCCTGAGCATAGTAATCCTCTCAACCACTCAACTACACTGAAGTGAAGCTTCCTCCAACTTGAGGATTTAATTCCAGATATAGGACTATCACTTCAGATGAATTTTGTTACTTATTGCAGTAGTATCCAAGAGTTAATGCTGTATAGATTTTGAAGAATAATTGTTGTTGTATTTTTTTTTTTTTTTTTTGGCATATTTGCAAATAGTTGTTCCCTGATTGAAAACATTTGAGGCACTTGCAATTTGTATCGATTGAGCTTGTACTTGTCTTAATTCTTTATTCCTTTTGCAAAGTTGTTGCCTTTATTAGCTCATGTTCATGATTTGGAGTTTGTACAAATGTAGATGTAGGCAAAAGAATATCAAGGCTTCTAATAATGACCCCTAGTTATGTCACTTTTTCCCTTTTTGTACTCGTTTTCAGCCTGCTTTATTTTGTTTCCATATTTCAATTTTCAAATTAAGGACTTCAATTTGCAGCCCAAATCAATGATCAAAAGGCCTACTAAAATTGCTAAATGATCCATTAACAAAAAGTATGTTTCATATTGATATGACCACACTCCCATGCGTGAACCTTCTCCCCAAAAATTCGACTTATTAAGCTGAAGAAAAGTTTGAAAAAGGACTCCATAAACTGAGCATGCCTTTCTGTAGCATATATGACAGATTCTCAATTTCTGTACACATTGATAGTAGTCATTATTAAAATGTAATGTTTTTAATTTTAAGTTTGTTGAGAGATGTTTGTTATTTCTCGAGAAAATGCTTTTTAAAAAAGCTTATAAGCTGTGTTGTTTCTAGCAAAATAGCTTTTTCAAAAAGCTGATAAGTGAAGTTCAGGTTCAATAAAATTTGTTGGCATATATGCAAAAGTTTGCCGAGAGATGTCTGCTGATTCTCGAGAAACAGCTTTTTCAAAAAGCTGATATGCTATTTTTTTTTTTAAGAAATTACAATGACATTTCAGATAAAAATTGGAAAAGTATGGGCTATTCCAGCTTTTCAGCTTCTTAAATAAGTTGCAAGTTGTTTCAGATAAGCTCGTCAACTTAAAAAAATTCAGATAAGAGCTCACATTATTCAAAACACAAAAAATTAAAAAGATCAAAACATGCAATATAATTAAGCCATAATTTCTTCATTTCAAATGAGTCCAAACTACACCAAAAGGGGACACATTTTTTGCAGTAAGTACCCTATTTCACAAAAAGCTTCAGTCAGCTCCAATACAACTACCAACTGATTTTCAAAAGTTCTTAAAAAAACATACCATAAGCAATATCATTAAACATGAGAATTTAGTGAATCTGAGAGGTATTCAAATTACAGAAATAACAGACACAAAGTTTTTCTTAAAAAGCATAAATATTAAACGTAGATACCAACAGATATGCAGCCATCAACTTCCTCTTACTTGAAGCACTTTAGGTCTCCATCCAAAGCCATATTAACTAAACCGGTCTTAGCATCATCTGGAAGCCCAATGAACACATCCATCGCCTTCAGATTCATAGCGATTTCGACGCTTGCACGAAGACGGCCAGGCATATCAATGACCACAGGAAGCAACCCGATAGCATCATAAAGCCACTTGCGATTGAGAGAGGCGTCCACTGCATCACCAATCCTAGCTGCAATCTTGTTCATCGCATCGGCAGCCTTATCCCTTGAAGCAACAATGGCAGCAGCAAGATCTTCAGTTACATCACTCTTCTTTTTCTTGTTGCTTTCAGTTGGGGAGGGGTTAGGGGCTGATGATGTGGGGCGACTCGGTGCAGGAGTAGGGGTCGGAGTTGCACTTGATTGGGCACCAGAATCATCATAAGTGTAGTTAGGAGTTGCGGTGCTTTCTTGATCGCCTCCATTGTCATTAGATTCCTGATGATTGTTCACATTCTGAGGAGTGCCAGCAGGTGGTGTAGGTGGTGGGTTCATTGCAGCCCCACGAAAGTCCGTTGCACGGGCACCGTTTGCCGTATCACGCCCATAAATTTCGACCCAAGTCTCGTAAAATGGAAACGGCTTCTCCCTAGTATAGGCAAGACCTGGATGTGCCTACATGAATATAAATATTATTACTTTTAGACAATAGATCAACTAATTAAAATCATCAATTAAATCAACTGTGAGTTAAATATACCATAATGAAGTCATCCCACACGCTGCTAGGGTATGCCAAAACAGTTTTCATAGTCGAATTCCATCCAAATCCACTTGCGCGAAGTACTTCCTGTATATCCTTAAAAGTCTTTTTCCAGCTACCGTATTTCGAACTTATCATCGGTTCAGCACGAAGATCGGTCCCGGGAATAGCTTGCTTCACTTTTTGCTCCAATTGCATTAGGAAACCGTTCCGGAAGCCATTTTGTGTTTTCCACCCTTGATCAATTATGTAACGATCCGAATATTTTAAATATAATTATATTTATTACGCGAATTCTTTCTTGTCTAATTTCTCGATCTATCCAATTTAATTAATTAATCTTAAGAAAAAAATTGATTTAACATATCTTTAAATAACCCCAATTTCTAAAATTACATAAATGCCTTAAAAGCCAAAATGACCATTTTACTCCTCGAGATATTTTCCCTAAATATCTAACTCTCTCACATTCTCTCATTTCACAAAGAAGGAAGAAAGGAAGAAGGAAGGAGGAAGAGAGATTTTCGTGCCGAACACGATCCTCGTCCGAATGGAATCCCGTCTTGGGCTACATGACCCCCATTCCATAACCAACCGGTAACCTTCTAACCTCTTTTCGATTCATCCGACGAATATCTAATTTTATTGAATTTTATTAACTTAGGTTTTTATTAGGTTTATTCGTTATAGTTGACGGTTTTGCATGATTCTTGTTTCTAATTATTAAGCATGTTTAGGAGAGTAATATATATGAATTTGAGCATGATTGGCCGAGTATAATTTGTGTAGGATGAATTTTGGTATTAGATTTATTGTTTCTGCGTCTGTTTCTCGCGAATCTGCTCATTTTAGAACCACACGGTCTTGCCACACGGTGTGACGCAACCCCGTGTGAACGCGCACGGCCTTGCGACAGGCCGTGCAGGAGGCCGTGTGCCTTGTGAATAACACGCACGGCCTTGCATCAGGCCGTGCAGGACCCCGTGTGGACTTTCCTTGCCCGCACGGCCTTGCGCACGGCCATGCATCTCAATTTCTTGCACGCACGGCCTTGCAACAGGCCGTGCAACACCCCGTGTGTACCCCTTAGCCGATTTTCAGCCATTTTCCAGACCGAACCTTCTGTATGTTTCACCCCCCAAAAACCTCAAATGTTCGTTTGATCTCGTTTTTGAATTTCGTCTTCACCAATAGCTTTATTTGGTCATTTATATCTTTAATATTCAAAGTAGGAATTTTTCCGACTTCGTTCGGGCATTGAATAGTGCCAATCTTGTTTAGGGCTTTTTAGCTATTTTCCATACATCGTCTATGTGATCCAAAACTTGTATGAATGCTTCCTTATTATGTCACGAGCATGAATGTGAAATCTAAATTGTGTTTGAAGAATGTTACATCTTTTAATCCTTATATCTCGTTTAATTGTTTTAAATGCGATTGTGAGTACTTCAATGGAAGTCGTGTCTATATGCTTTTACGTGTTTTAATTACTTATCGTACGCCGTGCGTCTTGTCCAGAGTCTTACCTGGTTATGTCGTGTCTTAGATTGCAGGCTTTACTTCCCGTGGAGTACTTGTCCGTTGCTTGCTTTTCTCGTTTGTCGAGCTACAGGTGAGGGTTTTAAAATGCTTTCAAACGGAATAAGAATTTCTTTTAAATTATTGCGAACTACCCTTATGTGCTCATCTTGCTTTGATTTCCTTTCTCGTATATCTATTAGATATTTAATTTATATTTTATAACAAATGTTTTGATATTAACTTGTATCTATAGATATCTCTAAATCATTTTGTTTTCAAAGGGCAAGAAAACTCTTTCCTTTTTCGTGACGGTTTGACTTAGGATTAACCCCATTTGTCGTCATATACACTTGCCTAAATGCCCTTTTGGCCTTAACTTATAATGTTCTTCAAATGCGAGCAAAGATAATGTATTGCTATTTAAAATGGGCCCGGGATGGTATCCGGAGGTTGCATCTAGGGACGAGCGTCCAGGATGTAATCCGATGTGCTTTTCCCAAAACTAAGCTTCAATCGTGGCCCGTCAGGAGTTGATAGCCACGGTTGGGAGTGATGGTGGGCGTTGCATTCGTTGCACGTTTTCCTAAAATTCAACAGTCGCCCGGGGGTAGCACCTCTGGGATCGGACACCGGTGATGGAGTTTACTGAACTTGAGGGGGTTATAAGGAGGAACAGGTCCATTCTCGCTGGGATATTACTTGCTTCCATTAATACTTTATTATTACTGCTTATTATTGTTGTGTATGCAAGTCGAAGCACGATCCGGATTTTCTTTATTATGCAAATGTAATTTCTTATATATATATATATAATCCAAACCCGGAAACGTGGCTCGTACTTGTTCCCTCTTTACCCTCACTGAGTATCTTTCATACTCACCCCCACTATTTTGATTCTTACTTCAGATTGACAGGTGGCGTTGTCACCTCTCATGTCGGTTGGCAACAACGAGTCGTAGGTCTTGGTATTCATGTCCTTTGGTAATTGTCAGTAGTGTCCAACAACAGTCGGCCGTTTATTATTAAATTGTTTTGTCAGTAGAAATGGATATATTAATGACGATGTGATGGATATTTGTTGAGCATTGACTTGTTAATTATGTATTTGTTGGAATATGAATTTATGATAATTGTTGCCCCGTGTGGCTTTGCATGTTTAATGGATATATATAATTTATAGCTTCCGCACTCTGTTATTTCTGTTGGTTTTGTTGTTGGACTAGGTACGTTGTTGCCGGTATAAATTGAGTGCTTGCCGTTCGCCGGGATGGATTTTTAAATGGGGTACATCTACCACGTTTGGGAGTTTGTCTCGATGCGAATGTGGTGTCCTTTCTCCGTCTACGGAAAGAGGCGCTACAAATTATCTCATTAAAGGCCTGTAAAAGCACCTTTTCTTCAACCAGAGTCCATGATCTGCGCTTTCCCTGCCTTTCTCCAGTTTGAGAAGTGGCTTGAGATCCATTGAACTCCATCTCCAAGAGCTACACACAAACACCAAGAACGAGAGAAAAACAAAGTATACAATTAAATTATAGTAAACAAGCATCGTGAACAGAAGCTGCACGAGTCATGTATCAACATCATCATTGAATAAGAAAAAAAACAAATTTATAGAAAACAAGATTACCATGTAAGCATTCATAATTACCACAAAACAAATAATATTCCAACATTTAACATGAAAAGGTCTAGAGATAAATATTGAGCTAACAACAGAATACACAATCTACCAAATGCATTTCTACTTAACATCAACTGATTTATGCAAGTAACATCATTAGCATTAATTACCTCATTTAAGTGTTTAATTTGCTCGGGAATCTTTTCGGTAATACTACAAATCCTATCCATTTCCACATGACTCCTTTTCCTAAGTTCATTGATTCTCAACAACATTATCGTGTCTACCATCATCCCAAGCATGAACATACGCAACAGTTGAAGCACAATGATTTTGGGGTCCATTGAATTGATATAATGGAACATTAAAGCAATAAATCAAACTGATAACAACTACGAGATGAAAATGAAATGATGATGATAACAACTACGAGAACAGATAAATCTTCACAGTATATTAACTACGAGAGCTGATTAAAATGGTAATTTAGAAATCCCCCAATTTAGCAGATTGAAACCCTAGATCTTACCTCAGTCGTGAACACAAATCAGAATCCTTCCAATTGATTGCTCGCAAGTGCCTCTCTGCAGATACAAACACAAATGAAGACAGGATTCAACAACTAAAATATGAACTGATATAAATGTATATCATTAAATATGAATTTATGAGAGAAATTCCATAAAAAAAATGAAGAAATTGCGTACCTCAATTGTGAAGAGTTTTTTCTGGTATCAAGCAATGAATACGACGCAGGGGAGTTAATGCAAAATTAGTTGGTGAGAAAAAAATTTACTGTTCAGCGCCACAAATTTGACGCGTGAACTTTCCCTCGCAAAATACACGGTTAACATTGGGCTGAAGATGGATAAAAATGCTACTATTCATGGCCTAAATTAAAATCACAAATTCGGAGCAGCTATATAAACTGCCCACAGTCCGTTTTTAGTACGAGCTGGGCATTGAACCCGTAGGAGTGGGCAAAGAGAAGTAAACAGATTAATTTGGGTATTTTGGCCTGATAAATGGCATTAAATACAGAAGTAAACGCTTTCTTATAACAATGATGTCGTTTAAACTTTAAGGCCTGAATTCTAAACCACGACTTAGAGAAAGAGAAAGGTTTTAATTTTTTATAATGACATAAGCCATGAAAACCGCCCATGGAAAGTGACTGATAATCTCAGAGAACATGTTTATGTAATTTCTTCAACTCTCAGGGTATGTTTGTGTAATTAGACCAAACCTCGGATATGACCACAACTCGGCAAGTATCCTTTAATAATTAAGATATAACAATGCGAAACCCCTAATATCATCCACTGAACCAATATAACAACAGTAAAAGAAGCCACTTTCTCCCAAGAATCCATTCCATGATAAACTAACTCAATGATATGTAATACAAAAAATCCATTTTCAGGGAAGAAATGTAATTTCAATTGTCATTGTCTATACCAAGTCAACTAGTCTGTAGGCAATTTTGTCACAATCCACCAGAATATTATTGCAAGTCTGAATATTCTATTTGCTCTTTTTAGATTCTTTTCCATAGTCATTAACCAGACCTTCAACATCCTTCCAGAAAAGGCCCTCAACCAAAACTCCATCCTTGGTGAACCTACAATAATAACATGTGATCATTTACCCAAAAACACATTTAACTGAGAAGACAAGTAAAATGAATTTGCTTGTATTTCGGGTCAAGAGAAATTTACCACTTAGTAACGCTTTTGGTGAATTCAACTGGAGGTTTTGCAGAGATTGATTGGGGATCAGCACTTGCTATGGTAAGTGTATACAGATCTGAGAATCTGGGAAGCTTAGAGGTCACAATTAACCCAGTATTGTTGAATGATCCCTGCAGAAACAATTATACTGATATTCAATTTCTATAATAGCATGTAGAAGGTTAGTTAGTTGACATATAAACAAGATTCAGGAGGTTAAGTAGCATGGTGTCGACATAAACATTATTACTGATTTCCAGTTTAGGAAGGTTTCGATTTTGGTACTATGGATGAAGTAAAGCAAAACGAAAGTCGAAGTAAAAAATTAACCCGGAATCACCCATCTAGCCCATCCAAAGAAGTTCAGTTTTTTATATAATTTAATAAGTAGGAAACAGAGTCTGCAGATTTCATACATCATTTATGTATATGTATATTTACATATGGCATATCTGACTGAATATATACATTTTCCCCTGCTCTAGCTTCTATCTTGCTCTTGTCAAGATATAACTTATTCGAGAAAGTAACACATGGAGAACACATAGTAGTGTGTGTGCTCAACATCCAAAAAGACAGAAAAAGTGATCAACACCTTTATAGTGCTTGCAACAATCATGGTATTGGGTGAAAGTTTTTGTGTGAGACTGGTGAGATTAATATTCAAATATTTCTTCTTAGAGCATACTGAATTGACCCACAAAGTGGGACCAACCAAGTCTATGCCTGAAGCCTGTGATAGCATCCGACTGACCACAAGTCTTTTTTTAGATTACATAAACAGCAAACTCACTAAAAATAAGCATTCTTGGACATTGACAGCTTTCAAACACTTGACTAAAATAAAAGTTTTTTATCGCTGTCATGCCATAGAACCTTGCTTGATCAACTATGGGTGAAGTATTATACAAATATTCAAACCTCAAGCCTTCCACAGAACAAAGATTACCGTTTCAGCAAAGAAGTGCACAAAAATAAGCATTTCAAGACTAATGGGTCCATTTATCTGTTAACAGAGGCCTTTATTGCACAGATAAATACGACCTACTACATTATTACTCCGTTAAACAGGTTTGATAGATTGATCAATCACTATAAAGACGTAGACAAGGTAATCATACTGCAACAGGTTCCAATTTTAAAGTCTTGATCAAGAAGATCCCGAAATTCTCAACAACCAGATTACCATCTAAGTTTCAAATATGTAATCATCATATTGCAATCTACTATCCATTGGACGTACTGGACAGGCCTCACTAAAAAAAGTAAATAATGTGGAATTAACATACCCATACCAAACGAGAAACATCATTGTCATAAAATGGAGCAGCATAGCATATGACATGAAAAGTAATCCAGTGAAGTTTGTCCTAAAGACTGTCACTGCTTCGCTTAAATCATTCTACCAATTTCAGAAAAGGTAAAGAAACCAACTGGGATTTGAAACAGGAAATGGATAATATAATTCGATTTGGGAATGTGAGAGAAGTAACAGACGGTTCTTTTTCCATGCAAGTTCAATCATCAAATAAATGGAAGCAACCCATATGTGTATGCTAACTTTTTTCATATATTCCAACTGCAGGAACATATTTTCAAGCAAACCCGAATGGTCATAACAATATCTACAACTCGAATTTTTAATAGCACAACCATTCAAGTAGGGGATGAATAATATAAATCTGAATAGGCATAACTGCATCGTGGCTACTTCAGATTACCAAATGAAATATTTATTGAGTAATCTGAAAAATCATCTTGCCAAGTAAAGAGAACAGAGGAGAGTAATAACTTACTGGTGGAGGATATGTGAATAGGATGGCGTTCTTCTCCTTCACGTATATAATCAGTTGCAATATCCCGTTGAATACAACATACGTGCCAACGTCAAGGATCAAACAACTTAAACAGTTTTCTAACAGAGACATACATGAATTCTCGAAAGAGAAAGTGAAAAACTTCCTTTTCTCATAATCTCAGAAGCAAGAGCCAAAAAATAAAGGATAGTTCATGTTCCCAAGATTGAAACTATCTTACCAATCAGTTTCTTCTTATTTATACATCCGCATACTCTATACTCCATAGCCAATTTCTTTTCCTATGAATGTTACTAAAATAGAAAGGAAAAGAAAATCTTACGAACCTTTCCCAGAAAGCAAACAAATAACAGCATAATCATTAAGTTATTCACTGTTTAATGCATTTCTTTTCTTTCTTTCAAGCCCAATTATAATGCTCGGTTCACAATTCAAGCCTTGTGACACGTCATACATTTTTCTGGGAAAGTCAAATTGAGAAGAAATGCAACAAAATTCAGAAATCTCATTCCTCCACTCTTTTCAAATCAAAACCAAGAAATCAGGCAACGAAAAGGATATAACACGATGCATCCGATGAGGAAATTCCGATTCTCAGGAAACTTCTTGTTGTAAAACTGGGCAAAAAGTGCGATCACAATGATGATCACCCCAATCAGCAACCGAATGTTACTCATCCTAACATCTTCTGGATATCCTTTGCTGGTCACGATCTATGACAAAGAGAAACCAATCAAAATCCAATTGAATTGCAAAAGAAAAAAGACAAAATGAACCAAAAAGGATCGACGGAAAAGGAAAAAGGAATTGCAAAATCAATGGAACCACAAAATTTGATTGCGCGAGTGCCTGTTTGGTGTCTGAAACCGTACAAACCTCAGTGACTGACTCGTCAAGAACGTGCTTGATGGAATGATGATCCAGAAGGTTGGTCTTTTTGGGGTTTTGTTTCGAAGCCATTTCCACTTTCTTCTCCTGGATTTTCTCCCCCCTTCTCAAATTCTAGGGTTTTTGTCTGAAAATGAGATATTCAACAATCAACAGTTACTGAGTAATTAAGTGCACTTCAATATACTCGGGTTGCTGGACCTTTATTGGGCCTCTCCCACTGCCTAACTATAATAAATGGCCTGCGTAACTGCTTTTGTATATCGTAAAAGTCCAATGTCAAACTTCAATTCAAGATTCCAATAATTTTTTTTTTTTTTTTTAAGAAATTATTCCAATAATTCTTAATCAAATTCTTATTCAATAAAAATTAGTCTGTATCATATAGAAAAATAAATAAATAGAATAAATTTCTAGAAAAGTATGGAGTAGATATATTCAATATAGTTTTAAAATTTTAAATTATTGAAGAGAGTATTTTTCAGTATCAATTTGATCCTAAGGAAAAAAACTGCCTTGCAAGTTGCACACTCTCTCTAAGAAGAAAATCCATCTGATCAACAAAATTTTGAATTAGATCTAGTGGGGAATGTGCCGTTTCCCAAGGAGATCTATTTTATTTGTTAACGGCATCAGATCATGGTTTCCTATGTTGTAATTGGTCTTCTCGTATGAGAGATTTGAATGTTCCGTTGGTAAAAGAAAAGGAAGGGTTGTCAGTTTCTGGAATCGCGATCATTTCTAGGATGTAACATTCTCTAGAGTTATCTTGCCTCTCAGTTACTTTCTGAAGAAGATCATTCATGGTTTGGAAACTTAATATATGTAATTTTAGTTTAAGTTCTTGTTTAGTTCATTGTACTTTTCACTCTGTTCGTCGTGATGGCAATGATGTAACTCACTCTATTGCTCAAAATGTAGCTCATGCCTATGCTAGAGATTTACCTCCAATTTTCTTGAACTTTGTAATCTATTATCTGGATTGTTAATGAAGCAAGTTAATTTGGTTTCAAAAAGAATAATAATAATAATAATAATCCACCAATCACGAACAGTTCCTCAATTAAAACTACAAACCAACTACATGTAACATTATTCAACGGACTTTCCAAATTCCAATGATATAGTGTTAACAACTTTGGACATTATATTCCGTGAACTAGTATACACTTCAACAATACAATGCAGCTAAATCAAATTCTGTAATTCTTCAATTTAAGAAGCACTTTTCTTTCAGTTTATTGAAGGTATGAATCCATTTTATCACATGGATTTTGGCTTTACTGAATCAACAGCACCCCCTGTTAACAGCCATCTGCTACCTCTGACAAGTTCTTCCTTAACCATGAAAAGAACGGCAGCTGCAAGAACACTTTGTACTATTTTTGTGCTCATTCCTTTGTAGAAACCATTAAAGCCTTCGTAGCGTAACATCTTCAGTATGGCGTCCAATGTGCCTGTACATTTTTTCAAATATTACTCAGATTCTAATAATCAGATATCAAACTCAGCCATTTAATGTGAAATTGACTTCAAGCTGTGAGGCTCGAAAAAAATATACAAACAAAGTCTTACGGAACTACATAGAAATATAAATACAAACCTCTGTACTGATGCCTTTTGTCTCCACCAGTTACTTGTTTTGCTTGAAGTCTCGACTGCAATAGAAAATGTTTATTGTAATTCAATATGTTGATATGTCTATGCTGATAGAGAGAAAGTTCGAGTAAATATCTCCAAAGCACTCAACCAGGATTTAGACTATACATGAAGAATTAGGCTTGTCAATTAAAAATCAACTATGACTAGCCATGAGGTTTACGCCGCCGTTTACAAAAAACAAGCTGAAACCTTGAAACATTACGAAAATCACCCTAAGGTTTGCAAAACATAACAATCACACCTTGAAACATTACGCCCCGAGTCAATGATTGTCAACAATTTTCCTTTAGTTTTAGGGGGGTATTCGTAATGTTTTACAAACCTACGACTAATTTTCGTAATGTTTCGAGGTTTCATTGTCCTCTTGTACATGGTGTAAAAACTAGGGGGGGAGGGGGTATTCCTAATGTTTCGAGGTTTCAGGCTGTTTTCCAAAAAAAAGACCTAATCTCAGGGGCTTTTTCGTAAATTATTCCTACAATTAATAGAATGAAATAATTACCTTCACAACCAGAAGAGGATATGTCACGACTGTAGCTCCAAGTTTTGCCAGAGCTCCCAGCAAAAATATCTATACATATAATATGGTGACATTAGAAAAACGATAGCAGGAGAATATATGACAATGCGACAGAGCAGAGTGTTGAAAAACTTGAGGAATTAAAGGTTTACCTCCAAAGCAGTTACATCCTTGTTAACCTTGTTACTTGAAAGACGTCTCTTTTTCAGCTTTTTCAAGAGAGTCTCATAGAGCATAAACTGTATTGAAGGATTACTCACCTGTGACAATACAAAAGGCAATCAATAAGTAAATACTCCACAGCATCAATACTTAGACTACTCTTGCTCATACCATGATTAGTGTGGGGAAAACACCTTTCCAAAATCCCAAGACTCCTGCCTCATCATAAACTTCTTGAATCTGTGGATTATAGCAGATTATGAAAATGAAATAGGACAACTTGAGCTTTCTTTTCTTGAGGATCTTAGTCTTAAGTTAAAAACTCAATGTCTCTTCACATAATAATAACGGGGCATGTGTAAAGAAAACAAAAGGAATAGATGAGAGAGTGGCAGCATATTATAACCCTCCTCAAGCAATACTATGTGAAACCCTTTTAGAACAGTTGATATGTTATGACCAATAAAACCAATGAAACAAACATTTGAACATGAAGCGACCTATTTGGCTTCATGCATAATCCATAGCGGAAGAAATTACAACCTAAGCTCTATTAAATCATTAACCCACAAGGTAAACCCTGGTTTATGTGCTAATCCATACCCCATGCACAACTGTTATATTTCCCAACAGCATGTTTAGGACAATTAACGTCATTATTTGCTAGATATAACTAAAGGCAGTCTAGGATAACACACAAAGCAATGAATTCTTATTTGGCTGAAACATTTCGTAAATATTCGAGTCCAAATTGCAATATCTGGCATCCTGATAAACAAACTACAACTATAGTACATACCGCATGGTTAGTACAAAAGGGATGAGGTTCCACTGCAGCAAGAATTGCTTCCTCAGGAGATACAGAACCAGTACGATTTGGTTGGCTTTTCTTTGTGTGAGTCTGTAAGATAATTACCAAGAATAAACTCAGATGCACAGAAAATATATTTTTAGTAGCTTGTTCTCGACATCTCATCATAAAAAATATATTCATCTGTAGTTCTGTCAATAACTAACACCAACTAGATTTTTGCCTTTTGGAAGCACATTTTGATCAAATGGAAACAGTAGCAACCCCAAAAGACATGAACCATCATATAAGAATTGACAGAGCTTCTAACACAGTTGCTTATAATGATGCAGATAAGACTTCAGAGATTGTTCCAAAAGAGTTCTATATATATATCATTACCTGCATGCGAGTCACAACCACCCATATAGGATTTGTCAGCAGCACATTTACGCACCTAAATAAAAGGAAAAGGTGTAGGTCTGGTCACTGTCTGCAAGTATAATTACTTCAACAATAAAACGTCCTTTTGCTCTTTTCTTGTTTAAGAGAAAAGGGAGTAACAAATGGAGAAAAAAGTATACAGCATCTTACCCAGATAGAGCTGCAACCACAAGAGATGAGAGCATTCCAACTGATCCATCTCCAATGCCTTTCTTTCTCCGTTCAATGGCAGTAGCTTCAGCCTTATTCCTGAATATTTGATAGAAATAATAGTAAACACCCTGTACCATGAAAGTTGCAATTACATAAGAGACCAGTTATCTAATATAAAAAGGTACACGTATAGCTATCACAGACATTCAGAAAGAGCACAACAATGAGCAAAATAGAGGAAAATATGAATAAAGAATTCTTCAGATTATTTTTGTATTACTGACATCTTCACCTCAACTTTTACAACATGAATTGCGGGCTAGAACAAAAGCATAATAGCTCCACAAAGGGGTACTCAATATGAATGCCTCATATAGAGTCATAAAGCTTGATGTATTTTGTTTAAGCAAGTAGAAGCACAGAATACCAAAGTTAAAGATCTGCTTAAAGCAGATATACATTAATTTCTTAAGATTTTGAACTTTGAAGGGTAGGGGAAAAAGGTATTTAGATCCTTCTGTGGTTTTTGTATTCTTCAGTACAAATGTCAAACTTCTTGTGATGGAAATATTATCTTGTAACACCAAAAGGTATGGCATACATTGTCAAATAGTAGAAACAAATAAATAAATCAATAATTTATACTGATACAATTTGATAACACTATTTATGTTAGTGCTAGAACATGTTTAACCTAATAGCAACGGTCGTTGGGGGAGTGGAGGGATTAGACAAGAATGGGAAAAAGCCAAACTGCCAAAGAAATATTATAGAACCACAATAAAAAATTTATTTTACTTATGTTGGCACCTTCATGCCATCTACAGTCGTTTCCAAGGGGCCAGTGCTGAGAACTGAGACAAACTACAACTAAAAAATGTGAGTATGAATTCATTTTCTTGTATTAGTATAGAAACTGATATTTGATGTTAGCGTATTGATATGGCCTCAACATTTGTTTGTCAGCACGTTCACAAGGCCTTCCAGTATGAAGTATATACATTTTATACGAATGTCACACATTTTTTTCTCCCATAACATCAAACCTTGACTCCTTGAAAGAAGGGGGAAAATGAAAATCAGGACAGAGCCTTAAATGTCTGGATAATTTCATTAGGTATGGTCTACCAATAACTCTGTCAAATAGTAGGATTATATGGATAGATTCTTCAAGAGAGAAGGATTATTATTTTTAACATAACGAAGACTAGGGCTAGCAACAACCAAAATAAATAAATAGCAGATATTTTGGCACACATAACTATGTCTGGGCCCCATGCCAGACATAATACATACATAATATTTCCCTTGATATTGGTCATAAAAATATGTAGCTTAATGCTGCATCATAGGGTGGCCAGACAGGTATTACTTTTCTACATCCACGGCCCTGCCCACCCCAAATAATTTCGCGAATTAAAATGTGACGAGATAAATTCTGAACTCCCCAGTTTTTTACGATCGATGAATATTGAGCTCTTTTGCATTACTCTTGTGCTACTAGAATTAAGAAAACTCAGTAATTTTCTCATCTCTTATGTAAAAACACGCACAAACAGAATCTGTAGAACCAGTTAAAAGAGTATGAGCTAGAACAAGCCCACCTGAGATGCAGCTGTGCCAACGAGCGAGGGAGCTAATCCACCATAAAGTTGACTCCACCCTTCCTGGTTTACAACCTATACACAATCATATTTCAGTATAATTGAGGAAAAATCCGAGTAATTAAAAAAGATCAACTAAAATGAGAAATTGAATTAAGAGAGAGAGTACCTGACACATTTGTTCAACAGCCCCAGGCTTCCTCTTCTCCTTCTTCGGATCTCTGTCTGTTTGTTGCCGAGTATTTACCTAACAAAAATCGAAGATCATCAACGTTTCCAAAATATTTAACTCTACAAAGCAAAAGTTTGCTAAATAAGGAAAGGGAAAACAAAAACTAAAATAAAACTCAATCAATGATTACCAGAGAAATGAAGCGAAAAAATAAGATCAGAAACTGGAATACGTACAGTTTGGAGAGGGTAAGTGATGAGCTGGGCGATGATCCCACCGCCGGCGCCGGCGAGGCCGTTGATCAAGGCGTCGGACATGATTCCAGTGAAATTTCCAAAAAATTTCCTTCTCTTTTGCCGCTTTTAGGAAAATGATGGGGAGAGAGAAAGCGAGATCTAGAGAGGGAAAAGAAAAAAATTGACTATCTCGTAAGTTGGCAGTTTTGCGAAATTTAATTGGGAAATAGTGCAGAAAGCGTGCACTCTTCTTATAACAAACGAAATTGAAATTGAAAATTGAAATATGAAGGCCTATGGTTTGGGGTTTTTTTATTAGTTCAAGAAATTAAAGCGAGGTTGTCGTGACAATATCATTGTATTTACCATTTTAGCCTCGGGTTTTAATGCAATTCTCAATTTCTAAATGACTTTTTCTTTTTTTTTTCTAAGTCATCATTTATTACATCTTAGTTGTGAAACCTGCCTATCCATAACTCAAAGTCGAGATTTTTAGTTAAACTAACTAATGCGTAACCGGGAAATTCGAGCACCACAAAATTTATTGATTTGGAAAGATCGAGCTGGTATTCCGGCGACGATCCTGAATCCTAAGGAAAGTGGGGGGAAAAACCTGCAAAACAAGCGTTAATCCTCCACTGAATTAAAAAAGTCAGTCCGTTCGTAAAGAGATAATCGTAATTGAAATCACGTAAAGCAATAAAATGATTAAAGAACAAATAAAATGAGTGTTGATGAGTTAAGAGCTCTTGAGAGTGTGTTTGAGTGCTGAAAGTGTGATTAGCCTTCAAATGACTAGGGTTTTTCCTATTTGTAGGAAGAAATTCGTAAGATCAATCATGTCCTCATCCTTAGGCTCACAGCTGGCTGCTGGCAAGAAATCTTCAATCTAGCCCATCTTTCTCAGGCAGTTGGGCGCAGATAGAGTCAAACTCTGGTTGCTATCCAGTAGGTCGTTACGTGGCTCAACGGCTATCCTGGGAGGGATAGGATCGCAAAAGCTGGTGGGCCTAGTGCTATCCTAAGTAGGATAGGATTGCCAGCCCAGCGGGCCTAGTGCTATCCTAAGTAGAAGGAGGACCGCAATCCAGTGGACCGTCGCCAATCCTGGGCTATCCATGTCTCACGTTGGGTTGGGCCGTTCGATTGGATCGTGGCCCAATACCCATGAATATGGATGGCATCATCACTCCCCCATACTCTCGTAGTTGGTCGGGACCAACTGGGAGAGTATATTGAAGTTGAGCTCTCAGCGTTGTGGCACGAATCCTATCCTTGGTGGCATCATAGAGCCGGAAGGAGGAGGTGAGGTGCTTCCTGGTACGGATGTTTCGAGGATTAGAACGAGCTGTCTTCCAGTGGATTGCCACATTCGTGGGCTGCAGGATAGACGTCATCTTCGTCAATCTTTCTACTTCCTGTAGATGTCAGGATATGCTTCCTCTCTGTCAAGCTTTCCACTTCTCGTCTCTTGGCTCAGGTAGATTTCCATCCTTCTTCTTGTTTCTGTCCTAGCGTATGCTCTTTCTTTTTCTGTCTATCCTCTCATATCCATCATATCCTGGCTTGACATAACTCTTTTGTGCAGGGTGTTATGATGACAGGTGCTTGGCAAGCTCAGCTTCCCTCCTCCTCTCGAGGCGACCAAGCCAAGATTACTGAGCTTGAGGAAAAATGTTTTTTTTTCTGGAAGGTGAGATGGCTTCCGAGCTCAAACTTTGCCGGGGGAAGGAGAGCAAGGTCGTTGCTCTTTCCTAAGCTAATGATGATCTCGAGTATGAGCTTGCTACCCTTCAGGCCGAGATTGAATCCAGGATGGAGGATGTTCGCCAGCATGCCTACCAGGATTTCGCTTCTTCAGAGGTAGGGCAGAGTTTGTTGGATTCCTGGTGGTTTTTCAAAGCATAAGGCCTTCTTGATCTCTACAGACTTTAAGGCGTTTGTGCAAAAGGAGATTGCCAAGCTTGGCTTGGTTCCAGCTTCATCTGCCACGATTCCCGTGCTGAGAGGTGGAAGTGGTGCTAGCAGCCACACCCTTCTAGTTATTAACATTGGTAAGCCATCTTTCCACTTCTTGATTTCTTCACATCCTATCTTCTACATTACTTGACTTGCTTATTTCCCTCTTCAGGAAAGGGTTCCCATGATTCTGCTGTAGGGAGCGGTGTTGCTGAGGATGTTATCCACGCAAAGGATGTCAATGATCTGGATAGCTCCCTTCCTCCTGATGGCCAGGATTCTGCTGTTGCTGCTGTTCTTCCTCATTCAAGCGAGGTTGTTGAGTTGTCGTCCTCTACTGAAGGTCCGCCGAGCCTTCAAGCTTCCGCTCCAGTCCTCCCGCTGCTGATGCATAGGATGACATTTCTCTACAGCTTTTCCTTTTGCTTATATACTTGCAGTTCCTTTTGTTTTATTTTGTTGATTAGACATGCTTTTACTTTCCTGTGGATGTCAGGGCATGCTTTGCTCTTCATTTTATACCTGTGAATGAAAGTTGCAAGGATATAATTAATCAAAATGAAAGAAATTTTTAATAGAGGTACCATAGTAGGATTGGAATGTAGGATAGGGATGTGCGTTCCTCTAGGGTGGATGAGCATATCATATTTGGCATGTCGGTGTAGTAAGATAGGAACGTACATTTCTCTAGAGTGGATGAACATCCACTTGTCAGCGTCGGAAATTATCCGACTTGTCGGCATCGGAAATCATCCGACTTGATTTGTATTTCTATTAAGGATTCTCGTATGTGAGAAAGGGAATCGCTTTCGTGGATTCCTCTTCAGCAAGCTTCCTCTGTTTTGGGAGGAAGAGGATTGCTCTCGTGCATTTCTCTTATGTATCTTTCCTCTGTGTCAAGAGGGAGTATTGTTCATGTATTATCACAATGAGGGATTTCTACCCTGCCTTCCCAAGGTGGGTGGCCAACCAACCTTCCCAAGGTGGAATCATTATCACCTTCCAAATGTGGGTACCAAATCCCTTAGAATGTACATAAATATACATTGCGAAAGGGTCTTCTTTTTTTACAAGGTGGGTTATCAGCCCAGCCTTCCCAAGGGGATTGAGGATCAACCCTTCCAGTTCTCGTTTGTATGCTCATCAGTTACTTCATCCATGATACAACATGGGGGATCAGCCTAGCCTTCCCAAGGGGATCAAGGATCAACCCTTCCAAGGGGACTGATGGTCTACCCTCCTTTCCTTTGGCGGGGTACACACGTTATGCGTTGATTTTTTTTTCTTTGCATTTTTGTTTTGAACGTTCCACGGTCGTGGAAGTTATTTGCCATATGTATTTTTCAACTCGTAGGCTCCTTCTCTGATTATTCGGGGGACTTTGTACGGTCTTTCCCATTTTGGTTTGAACTATCCTACTTGTTTTAGGGCGTTCATCCTCCTGAGCACTAGGTCTCCAACCTGGAATCCTCCTGCCTTGACTTTCTGTTGTACGTTGTAGTCCTCCGGATTTTGTATCTAGTCATCCTTATCAAGGCTTACCTCGAGTTTCTGCGATGGTTTCCAAGCTTTCTTATAAGGCGGCTTCGTTTTTCTTTTCATGGCAACTTTCCATCCTGTAGTATTCCATCCTGACTTTTGTCGGGATCTCCGTTTCTACTCCATACACCAGGTTGAATGGAGTCTCGCCTGTCATTCCACTAGGCGTCGTGCGGTATCCCCACAGAACAGTAGGTAGCTTGTCTGCCCACTTTTCTCTGGCTCTCTCTATCCTCATCTTCAACTCGTGCTGGATGAGTCGATTCATCACCTCCACTTGCTCGTTAGCTTGAGGATGGAACACCATCCTGATGCACTGTCTTATCTTTCTCTGTCGATCTCCATCCTTATGCTGGTTTTATCTCAGAGGATTATACCTTGAGAAACGCTCTCAGAAACAGAGTTCACATCAATTAGCTCCATCTTCACAAATAAAATTCTTGCAAGTAGCCCTCACGAACAAGCCTCTCAATCTCGTTCCTGAGATGTCTGCACTCGTTTGTGTCATGGTCGTAGTTGTGAAACTCGCAGAATCTTCCTGACGGTGGCCTCCTAGGTCCTTCCTGTGACCGGTGTGGCCAATTCAGCAATCTTGTTTCCTGAATTTGTCTAAGTGTCTGGGCCGGTGTCATTCTTAGATTTGTGTATTGGTCGTATCTCGGCGCGAGTACTAGAATCTTGTCTCGGTATTCCACTCCTTTGATCCTCTTTGGGTTGGATAGAATTCTGCCATCCTCTCTCATTTCTCTCCTTTTATCGTAAGGCTCGCCATATATGGCTGACTCGGATTCCTACGCCTTGACGTACTGCTCTGCTCTATGTAGGAGCTCATCCCATCTAGCCGGGGCAATCATGGCTAGCGACCTGAATAATCTTCCATTTTGTAATCCCTGGACGAAGGCGCTAGATTTCACCTCTTCCGTGGCAGATGGTACTTCCAGGCCAGCACGTGTAAAGCGATCTATGTAGCTCATCAGGGATTCGCGGTCTCCTTGCTTGATTGCAAATAGGCTGAGGATAATTTTCTGATGTTTCTTGCTGCTCGCAAATTGATTGCTGAACATTGCTGAAAATTGATCGAAATAATTGATGGATTGAGGGCGGAGCTGGCTTGCCCATTCTTGGGCTGTTCCTGTCAATGTGGTGAGAAAGACCCTGCACTTCACTCCATCAGTGTACTGGTACAGCAAAGCTAGGTTTTGGAACCTTATCAAGTGTTGCTGAGGGTCGGTGCTCCCGTCATACTCAGGAAGTCATGAGGTTCTGCATCGAGGAGGTAGGACGTCCGCCATGACTTCCTAACCAAAGGGTCCTTCCCGTCGCACTATCCTTGTGGTTCCGGCCTGCATCCTCCTCTCCATCTCCAACATCTTTTGTTGCAGCCTAGCGGCCTACTCCGACCCATCCCAGGTGGACGCGTGCTGCAGTCCATCCTGAAATCCTCATGTTGGAGGGAAAACTTCCTACCCGCTCCTGAAGGCACGCTCTCTCGGGATTTCCGCGTGGGCGTTACCAAGAACGTTCATGTAACGACCCACAACCTCTAAGTTCAAGATTATCGCATTTATCGGAATTCGGACCGTTTACGGTCCCGACGTCTTTCACAATTGCACATTTTCCCAACTCTTGCATTTTAAAATTTTTTATAAATCATTGATTTGGCATTTAAAACCCAAGGCATTAATTAGAATTTAATTTGCATCGTTTTGCCACTAACGGTCCGAATTCCGATAAATGCGCTAATTAGTGGCAAAACGATGCAAATTAAATTCTAATTAATGCCTTGGGTTTTAAATGCCAAATCAATGATTTATAAAAAAATTTAAAATGCAAGAGTTGGGAAAATGTGCAATTGTGAAAGACGTCTGGACCGTAAACGGTCCGAATTCCGATAAATACGCTAATCTTGAACTTGGAGATTGTGGGTCGTTACAGTTCACATTTGCATTGACGTTGACCTCTCCGTGGGGGTTCTGGATGTAATCCACGCGTGTTGAGTGAGGATAGCATCCATGCTGCCCAGCGAGATCCTTGGCTCTTGCGGGGGGCTGGAATCCTGCATACTGGCTTCCGCTATCCTGTTGGCCTGTAAGATTTCTTGCCTGCATAGGGATCTGGAAACCTGCGTCCTGATTTCCATCCTACCTCTGACCAGATGATCTTCTGTCCGTGCCGGGAACTGGAATGAAATTCCCTGGCTTCCGTTTCCTTGTTCTGGGGTAACTCCGTTTCGGAGGGCCATCTGGATCGCGCTAGCCATCCTCCGATCCATTTTTTCCTACGAGAAAGTATCAGATCTTGCTGACATCTGCCCCGTTGGCATGTTTCTCGCTGGTATCAATCCTCCAGCCGGGGAGACTATCACTCCTCCCCGGATTGTTCCATTCTCATTAGTCTGGTCGAGAGAGTGTTGCATTGTAGGATTGCGAACGTGAACGCTCCTCCTGGATGGTGGCCATCAATTCTTCCTGCTTCTGAGGACTGCAAGTTAGCGATCTGATTCCGGGCGGCTAGCTCCTCTGGAGTGAGGATAACTAGTGGGTCTTCTGCCTGCGTTGGTGCGAGGGTCAGGTTTCCTCCGAGGGTGATTCCTGAAGCTTGTTGTTCTCCGTTGCTATCCTCGACATGACCATTTCCAGCCCTCTGACCTTGCTTCTGCAGGCCTGGAGCGTCAGTTCCTTGAGGAAAGACATTTCCACCATCGTTCTCCATGCTATCTTCCTAGGTTAGGATCGTCCTGTCCAAATACACGAATGTAACTCACGCCTTAGCTCACGTCTTCCCACAGACGGCGCCAATGATGCATACCAGGAAATCCGAGCACCACAAAACTTATTGATTTGGGAAGATCGAGCTGGTACTCCGGCGACGATCCTGAATCCTAAGGAAAGTGGGGGGAAAACCTGCAAAACAAGCGTTAGTCCTCCACTGAATTAAAAGAGTCAATCTGTTCGTAAAGAGATAATCATGTGAAATCACGTAAAGCAATAAAATGATTAAAGAACAAGTAAAACAAGTGTCGATGAGTTGAGAGCTCTTGAGAGTGTGTTTGAGTGCTGAAAGTGTGATTAGCCTTTAAATGACTAGGGTTTTTCCTATTTGTAGGAAGAAATTCGTAAGATCAATCCTGTCCTCATCCTTAGGCTCGCAGCTGGCGAGAAATCCTCAATCTAACCCATCTTTCTCGAGTAGTTGGGCGCAGATAGAGTCAAACTCTGGTTGCTATCCCGCGAATCTCGGACGCACTCCAGTAGGTCGTTACGTGGCTCAACGGCTATCCTGGGAGGGATAGGATCGCAAAACCTGGTGGGCCTGGTGCTATCCTAAGTAGGATAAGATCGCCAGCCCAGCGGGCCTGGTGCTATCCTAAATAGAAGGAGGATCGCAATCCAGTAGACCGCCGCCAATCCTAGGCTATCCATATCTCACGTTGGGTTGGGCCATCCGACTAGATCGTGGCCTAATACCCATAAATATGAATGGCATCACTGACATAACACCAAACCATACTTACTAGTGATTTATTAGTTAAGCATAATATCGATCTGTCGCGGACTAGAATTTGCTTTGTTAAATATAATCTGAGTCGATTTCTAATTCAACAGTAAATTATTTAAGGGCTAAATATGATTTCAAGATTTTCCCTTGTTTTCTATATATTTGTAGTAATAAAGATATCTAACTTGGTGGTTTTTTTTGGGTACAACTTCGGAATTCCTAACTAATTTATTTACACTTTTACTATTGTTCTTATAAAGCCCAAATTGAATCAACGTCCATTGATTATGTTGATATACCATTTCAAAGTTATATATATTTTTCTATCAATGGTCAGACTTCAAACTATTTAGGAGGGTACAAAATAGCAAGCTGACATTTTTAATTAATTATTACCTATATATTTGAGTTTCGGACCAATAATTAGGAAATTAAAAAAAATTATTTTGATTTTATGAAGCCTACATCGGTTTGTCCGTCAGTTTATCCTTTTTATTTTTGAAATGTATATAATTCAATCATATTATACAAAAAATATATTGCCTAACAAATTATTGAACAATTCTTTTATTAAAAAAAAAACTTATGCCCAACCCATGACCTTATATGACATTAAAAAACACTTCTGTATGTTTCAGACTTGATTGACTAAAACTTATTTTTTGAAGGAAGATTGACTAAACTTAGAAGTACGGGCCGTACGGCCGAGGATCAACTTGATTGAAAAAGAAGCTACAATATGAATTTAAAATTACAATAACTTACCCTTTTTATGTGTAACTATTGTATAATATATATACTCACAAATCGTTTACATTTAAAAATAACGGTATTTAACCATCTAAAATAATTAAATTAACCAATTTATATTGCTTGGGCCATTAAAGCCTAGCGGAGTGCGCCACTAAATTTAATCTGAACAATTTATATAACAACTCCTATTTTAAGATATTGAGTCCAGACTGATTTAAAGGTCCATTAACCACTGTCTGACTCAAGTTAACAACCGTTAAACCTCAAATAAATAATAAATATAAACTGGTGGCCCAAAATAAGACTGCTTAGATTATTTTTCTTCAGAAAATGTAAATGGTCTAAATCGTCGAGGGCCCACCACCTAATCAGCCCATAAGCTAAACAACTATGGATTAATTTTTTTGAATTTAAACAATTTTTGAGGGTTAATCACGTGTACAATTTTTAAAATTTTATCTGATACATAGGCAAGTCACATATATATAAGTTGCATTATATTATTTTAAAGGTTCAACCAATAAAATCTTTTAATTACTGGTCTATTCATCAACTGATCAACCAATTGGAGAAAGAGAGGCTTCACCAAACAGCTGAGAAACAGATCGCACAAATATAATTTTGAAACCATTTTTTTTTTTTTTTTTTTTTATGATTTTCATTGGAGAAACGATTTTTTCATCCCTAAAAATTTACTTATGAAACTCAAAAGAACTATTATAAATTGTCTACAGTTTTGAATTTCAGAAAAAGCTTTTTTCTAATATTAATTAATGATAGAACGATAATCCTATTTTGCTTTTTCAAGTCTTTTAGCTACATAGTTTAGTTTCTAATTTCGATTTATGGCTTGAACCTCCTATATTAAGGTAGTCGACTGGCTAAAGGTTGATTTAGTGTTAATTCCACATTAGTTAGTGTTAATCAATTGGATGTGAAAAGACATATTAATTGTGAGTCTCACATTAATTAAATTCTTAATTACATTCAACTATATTAGTTAATGTTAATTAATAGTATTAATCATAAAATTCAAGTGAGAGGGTGATTAATAGATCACATGCGGTGCAATACACCGCCCGCACATGGGAATGGGCTTAGACTTGGATCGGGGCGCATCGCTTAGTTATGTATTACATGATGGCGCACTTTACACGTCTAAGGAACCACGCCTCCAAACTCATTTCATGATGGCGCACTTTACACTTCTAAGGAGCCTCGCCTCCGAACTCATTTCATTTTGGACCAAACCCGACTCATTTCAAAGCCCAATTGCCAACAATTAAATTAAATCAGAATAAAGCTGCTAGAATATGACTATTAGTTTAAAACAGCAAAACCATTTATTTCCAACCATTAATTTGATTTAATTACTCCTAATACCTGAACCCCTATAGATACAGATGCTTTATTCAATAAATTTTACAACAACATGCACCTCAATTCTAGTGTTACCAGTACTCTGAAATTATATTGTTGAAACCTTATTACCCGTATTAAAACTTCTAATTTCATATCCAAAGATAAAAACATCCAGTATTCAAGATTGATTGTTTGTATTTGAGCTATAACATGCGATCAAAGCCTATAATTTTAAATTGTTAAGTAATATTTGTCTCAATCTGATCCGCAAATTTCAAAATATTGATTGTGAATTTTCCTTGAATTGGACTTCTTGTGAAATATCTTAGACTAACATAAACACATGGATCAATAAAGAAATGCAATATAAATATATACTCTGTTTCAATTAGATATGAATTACACCGTTTAATTTCACTACTTTGTTAATTTCCATCTCACACGCACTACGCAGACACACTCAATCCAAACATCTTCGTAAATCACAACTCGATACACTATAGATGCATGCGCACAACACAACACTCACAACACTATATTATTCATGCTGACAAATCGACAATTAAACAAACTTAACACCACCAACAACCCTCACGAAATTCGAATCCGGAGAATTAAGCAAATGATAATTGATCAACCAGATATGTCAATGGCCTTAACCTCAGGCTTCTTCACCTCCTCCTTCGGCACAGTCACTGTCAGCACTCCATTCTCCATGGCAGCCTTCACCTGATCCAACTTGGCATTTTCCGGCAGTCTGAAGCGGCGGAGGAACTTCCCGCTGCTCCTCTCCACGCGGTGCCACCTGTCGTTCTTCTCCTCCTGCTCCTTGCTTCTCTCACCACTGATCTGAAGAATCGAACCGTCCTCAACCTCGACCTTCACCTCCTCTTTCTTCAGTCCAGGGACATCCACCTTGAACACATGCGCCTCCGGCGACTCTTTCCAGTCAATGCGAGCGTTGGCCACCGCGGTGGTTTCTCGGGCGGAGGACGGGAGATTGGCGACGGCGTTGGAGGAGAAAGGAAAACCTTCAAAAGGATCCCACAAGTCCAAGGAGAATGGATCGAAAATGTTGCTCCGGCGGTTGCCAAAGAAGCTTGGAATCAGAGACATTTTGATTTTCTGCAGATAGATTGGATGATTGCACTTGATTGATGAAGAATTTGTTAGGATACTATTTCGGAAGATTTATGTGATCTTTGCTGTGGAGTTGGTAGATGTAGCAGGTTAATATATAATCGTTAGCAGAGGATTCTCGCGTCTTCGTGTGATTTCTATTCTAGGACCCACGCTTTCACCCAGTAAATAGCATCTTCTAGATAATACTCGTGGTTTCCATGAGGTTTGTAAGTGGACTTATGGGCCCATATATTTTATAAGGACATTGGGCCTAATAAATAGGCCCAATATAAAAACACCAGGGCAAGCAGGGCCTACCGCCAATGTGTGTATAAAATACTAATAACGAGGCCCGTCTATTGTTGTATTTCGGCGGCAACGCATTTCCTTCTTTCTCATATAGTCAGCAGTCAGTCACCTGGTGCAGAGGATTAATGGCGGAAGACGCAGAGCAGCCGAGCCCTGTCGCCGAGGCCGACGCCACAGAGATTAATGAAACTCCCACGGATGGTTGGAACTCCTGGCCGGCGGTTCACTACGACGTTGCTCCATACAGAACCTACCATTTTTTCCAGCAGTTCAGAATCACCACTTCGAACCCTAACAACTTTCTCAAGGGCGTTAAATGGTAATTTCGCCGCCGAAAATTTTGTATCGGATTCAGGATGATTCATCTTACTTTGGTCTTATTACATTGGTATCCTTTGTCTATGAGCAGGTCGCCGGATGGTTCTTGCTTCCTGAGTTGTTCTGACGACAATGCTCTCCGAGTTTTCAGTTTGTAAGTTTATTGACCAGCATATAATAATTTTTGTATTTTTCTGTTATTTCTTTTTTTGGTTGTGAATTGTTGCACTCTAATTGTTTTCTATAATTTTGTTTTCTTTACCATTAGGCCTCATGATGACACTGGTAGCTCTGTAAATGACCCTGGTTCCGTGCCAGATTCAGGTAGCTTACTTTCTTGAATTCTATTAACTCCTTGCTTTGATTTCAAGGAATTTGATACATTCGACTGCCTTTCGTAACTCCTGAATTGATGTTAATATCTGGACTGGCCGATTTTTGGGTACATTTATGGAAACTGCTCTGACATGTGTGTTATATTGAAGTTGACAAGTGATTGTGAGCCATTTACGGCTGCTACTTAAAACTAATCTCTACCGAATATTTTTTCTCCTTCAACCCTCTTTGCTGTGCAATAGTGATGATTTCCCTACATGGGTCCCTAATGCATTCAGATTTCTGCAGATTCATGTGGCAAACCTAGTTGTGGGTGAGGGAGAATCAGTCTACGACTGTTGCTGGTACCCACACATGTCTGCTTCAAGTACATCTTCATGACATGATTTTATTATTCCGATTATGGTGAATTTCTTGAAAGTAGAATTTACGATATTGCCTCTCTGATATTCCAGATCCAGATCTCTGTGTCTTTGCAACATCTACACGAGACCATCCGATTCATCTTTGGGATGCTAATTCTGGACAGGTGCTGTCATCTTGTTGTTATATACTTATGTGTCTCTGGTTTCTCACTTGGATGGTTTACTTGGTCTGTAGTTATAATTGTTTGTGTAATATTAATGTCAGTAATAAACACTCTTGAAACTGGAATTTCAGCTGCGCTGCACATATCGTGCCTATGATGGTGTGGATGAGATTACTGCTGCATTTTCAATTGGTTTCAACCCCACTGGAAACAAGTGAGCCTCTTAAAGGGATGATGTGTGATACCCATTAGATGACTTGCTATTTCTTCCATTCATATGATTATTTGTCGCTTGTTGACTGTATTTATTTTGACCTTCATACATTTCTGCCTTATTTAATATTAAATGCGTTAATTTAAGTAATCAGGGTCAAGCCTATTGTTTATGTTGTTAAATTCATGGTAAAATTTTCATTCCTCAGAATGATGGGACACTGTCAGTTTTATGTAAATTTTCCTGTGTGATGCCTGTGGGGCTATATTATATACTTCAGCTACTGATATTTTCCCAACTAAGGATATTTGGTGGATACAACAAAATGATTAGAACATTTGATGTTCATCGTCCAGGAAGAGATTTTGAACAACATTCAACAGTTTCGCAAAACAAAGAAGGGCAACCAGGTAATTTTATGAGATTTCTAGATTTCGTGGAACTATGAAATGCATAGTCCCATCCTTTTGTTATTTCTCCACCTCCAGATGTGCTTACTTGAATTTCAATAACTCTGCGTTTGATACGTTGTCGAGTATAATTTATTCTGTTAAACGAAGTGGCTGACCATTCAGTTTTATATATTGAACCTATTTGAGTGTTAGTAGGTTCTTCATGAGCCTGTTTTTTCTTGTGGTCAGGTATTATATCTACGATTGCTTTTTCTCCCACTAACTCTGGAATGCTGGCTGCGGGCTCCTACAGCCAAACTACTGCCCTATATAGAGAAGATAATATGGAATTGCTGTATGTGTTGCATGGCCAAGAAGGCGGAGTCACACAAGTATGTTAGTGAAATATCCCGTTCTGCAACTTGAGCTTTTCTGAGTCTGAAAAGTGATTAACCATTCAAAGCTTTCATCTGTCAGGTTCAGTTTTCTAAAGATGGAAACTACCTGTACACCGCCTGCCTGGGTTGAACCAAAAATCCCTATTCCGGAGTCATCGATAGAATATCCAGGGCCTATTCCTTGGGGACGTAAGGTACTGTTGAGAAACTCTTTTTTCGCAATTCTATTGCAATAATGTATTATGCAGTCTCTGACTAACATTTCTCTAACATATGGCAGGATCCTTACGTCCTATGCTGGGATATTCGCAAAACTGTTGATATTGTCTACAAGTAACTTTCCCTGTTTCTCTTTTGACCTGATCTTTTTAACTTGATATTTCATTAAATTATATGATTTGATGATTTCCACTTACTTTTTTTCCATTTTGTGGTTAAGACTCTATCGATCATCTGAAGGCACCAATCAGAGAATACAATTTGATATCGAGCCTCTTGGTCGGTATCTCGGAACTGGTGGTCAGGTACCAATTTACCATTTTAAGGTTTAGTTTCTCTATTGAAACACAGATTAATAACATTTCATTCCTTCATTTTTGTTAATTTCTTCTGTTTAAAGGACGGTCTAGTGCATATTTACGATCTTCAGACTGGGAAGTGGGTATCAAGCTTCCAAGCTGCATTAGGTATATCTTGTCATATTCCTTCACACCAATATTTCATATTAAACAAATATTTTATAACTCTGTCTTGGGTTTCAAATTTGTATTTCAGATACCATAAATGGTTTTTCTTTCCAACCCTATCTTCCAATGGCTGCCACCTCCTCAGGCCACAGGCGGTACATAGGTCTCGACTACACTCCAGAGAGTAACAGTTTGAGCGGTACTAAATTGGTCCCTTCATCCCAGTAGTTAACAGTCAGTATTTTGTGACTTCAAATCATTATTGTTTTTGTTTTTCATGTATAGGTGAGGAAAATTGTGTGTCGATATGGAGCTTTTACAGTTCAACAGGGGATGATGCAGCTAGAGGTGATTCAGGAAATTGACCAGGCTCATTTACTTGTATGTTGTAGCTTTTCAATTTACAATAACATCTAATTATTTGTGAAATTTGATCAAGACAGTTTATAGTGCTTTTTTTATTTGTTTGCCAATTCAAATTCTACATCTAGGTATTCGATTGGATGGTGCAATTCTAGGTGTGTTTTGTTCTATTTTGGGCCAAGTCTTCCTGTCCAATAGGGCCCATGGATGGTCAGTTCAAGCGTAATGCTCCCCTCATCCCCTCAAATGATATTTTGTATCAGTCTCTATATAGACAAGTTTGATTCTCACCAAAAAAAAAAAAAAAAAAAAAGACAGGTTTGATTAGATACTTCTTGCATCTCTCTACACTTTCCATCCTCTCTAACTGGGACTTATTGACAAAAACCAACAATTGATGGAGCCAAATTTGACTTAGAATCTTATCAAAATCTTCATGTAATACATTGGTTTAATTGGATCCAGCCAAGTTCGGATTAATTCCCTCAAAACCTCCATGTAAATAAGTCTTAACGCATCCACTGCTACATTACAGACATCCTAGGTTTTTCACTTTGAACCCTTTTAGCATCAAATTATTATCCTAACGCAAGGAAAAGTGCACCAGGATTTGAATTTTGAAGCAGAAAATGAGTTCGGAAGAAGCAAAACTCCAACCCCATGTAGTGATTTTCCCTTTGCCCGTTCAGGGCCACATGAACTGCATGCTCAATCTCGCCCATCTCCTCTGTTTGTCACAAATCCACGTCACTTTCATCGTCTCCGACTTCTGCCACCGCCGCCTCCTCAAGCACACCTCCGTCCACTCTACCTTCGCACAGTATCACAACCGGTTCCGCTTCCAGCCAATTTCCGATGGCCTCCCCGACGACTACTCCCGCGCCGGCGACAAAGTTGCCGAATTTCTTATCTCTGTCAGAGACATCATGGTGCCGCTCTTCAAGGACTTTTACGCTTCAGTCAAACACAGCCAAAGTCCGATTACCTGCATTATTGCCGACGGCGCGCTGAATTTCGCCGCCGACTTCGCCGGAGAGCAGGCCGTTCCCTTAATCTATTTTCGCACTGCTAGTGTTTCCTACTTCTGGTCTCTTTTCAACACAACTCAGCTCATTGAAGCTCACGAAATTCCGTTCAAAGGTATTCAATAGTTTAAAATTTCGTAGATCTACGATAATATTTCTGAATTAAATTAAAATGCAGGAGATTCGATGGATGAATTAGTAAAAAGTGTTCCAGGAACGGAAGGTTTCCTCCGGCGCCGCGACCTACCGAGCTTCTTCCGTGTGGAAGATACAAATGACCCAATTCTTCAGGCGTTAATGGCCGCCACAAAGCAAGTGGTGAGAGCTCAGGCCGCCATTTTTAATACTTTCGAAGATCTGGAAGGTTCGTTAGTGTCAGAGGCGCAAAAACAGATCCCAACTAGAATCTTTTCTATTGGGCCACTTCATTCTCACCTGAAATCGAGGCTCAGAGAAAACAACGCCTCCACCTCTGTTCTGTCAGGCAGTTTCTGGGCTGAAGATCGGAGCTGCATAGATTGGCTTAATCAACAGCCGCCAAAATCAGTAATCTATGTTAGTTTTGGGAGCATAACGCTTGTGACGAGAGAGCAATTACTCGAATTCTGGCATGGTTTAGTCAACAGTTCCCAGAGGTTCCTGTGGGTGGTGAGGCCGGATTCCGTCACCGGAAAAGACCTTGGGAATGAAATTCCAGCAGAACTTGTGGAAGGTACTAAAAAAAGGGGTTGTTTGGTGGAGTGGGTCCCACAGGAGGAGGTGCTGAACCACTTATCGGTGGGTGGGTTTCTGACGCACAGTGGATGGAATTCGACTATGGAGAGTATTGCTGCCTGTGTGCCGATGATTTGTTGGCCTTATTTTGCTGATCAAACAATTAATAGTAGGTTTGTGAGTGAGGTTTGGAAGATGGGATTGGATATTAAGGATACTTGTGATAGATTGATTATTGAGAGTGCGATTAGGGAAGTTATGGAAGTTAGAAAGGATGAGTTCTTGGAAAGGGCGGATCATATGCCAAAACTTGTGGAAAAGGCTGTGAGTAAAGGTGGATCTTCTTACTGTGACTTGGATGCTCTAATTGAGTACATTAAGTCATTGGTGAATTGAGATGTAGGAGTTTACAGAAGCAAAAATGATGGATGATTCATTCTAGATAAGCATGCTTGAAGTTGATCTGCCATTTTTAGGAGTTGCATCGAAGTTCAATTTAATCCATCATTTTTTTGGGCATTCCCATGTCGTGCTGGAATTTCTCGTTTGATCACAGTGTTATTCAATGTTCTGGACGTTTGCGACACAATTATCATACCCTATCTCTGTTTCCAGTTTCAACTAATCTCTGGTTTCCCTGAGTCGGCCTTCCAAGAAGCTTTCGACGGCGGTTGGTCTATGGTTCTCTTTCGAATGGGCGTATTCTTCTATTTCCTTTCTAAAACTAATATGGAGAACGGGACTAGTATATTTAGACGAGTGTGGCAGGGTTAGGGACATGGTGATGTTGTATCTATGACTGTTTGTGGTTAGATTGCGTATATCTATTTTATAGGAATTATTACGAAAAACCCCCTAACGTTTTTGTCGTTTAGAAAATCATGCTACCACCTTTAAAATTACAAAAACACCCCTTTGTTGTTATGATTTGTCGAATCTCGAAGTGTTTTTCGTAAATAACGCAAATCTCATGAGATTATTTGTAATTGAGCCTAATTTAGATATATATATATATATATATATATATACATAAACTTTTGTTATGTTATAAAAATAAAATTTATACTTATATACTGTTTGTGTTTATGTATTTACCATAAGTCAAAAGCATTGGACGGGGAGCTACTTATTAGATTCATATGATCTTCTCTACTCTATGCCAATTTTTCTTGCATGGAATCTTTTTAGTCATTAGCTTAAGAGTTGAATGCTAGATTCCCTAAAATAAAATATCTTGTATAAAGAGTTCAAATTATGAGGGTAATGTCAGAAGAGTGCTTTTGATCCTAAACACTCTCAATTTCTATTAAATTTAAGCAGAAATAAGATAGAATCCAAAAGCACGTAAAGACAGTGCTTTTGGATTCTGATTCTAGATTTTAGGTATTTTTATAATTAAAATAAAACATTAATTAGTAGTTTTATTAAAATTAGAAGTGATTTTTAGCTTTTTTTCCAAACACTCAACTACTTTTTTTTCCCTATTTTTAGATTTTTTTTTTCCAAACACTCCCTACTTTTATTATTGCATTTTTTTTCAACTTTAATTTTTACAAAAATAGTAGAGTTTGCAAACATTCCTATATAACAGTGTCCAAATAGATTTGCAAATTCCCTTTCTTCACCGTTTTCATTTTTTAAATTTCCTAAACTGTCACCTGTATTATCATCAGACTATATTATTGTGGGTTTTGGAATTATTAATTCATTAATACACTTCATATGGTCAAAAAAGGACGCCTCCGGGACTTACATCTTGACTTTTCCCAGTTAATCTTACTAGCATCAAATTGTTGTCCAAACACTCAGAAAACAGAGGATTAGAATTTACACAAGTACAGTACTCCAAAGATTGAAACTTGAAGTAAGAAACATGAGTTCTTCTGTGCAAGAAGCAAAATTCCCCCCTCACGTAATCATTTTTCCTGTGCCCATTCAGGGCCATTTGAACTGTATGCTCAATTTAGCCCATCTCCTCTGTCTATCTCAAATTGACGTCACATTCATCATCTCCGACTTCATCCACCGCCGCCTCCTCAAGAACACCGCCGTCCACTCCACTTTTGCACAGTTTCCCAGTTTTCGATTCCAGCCAATTTCCGATGGCCTTCCCGACGACCATCCCCGTTCCGGCGAGAGATTCTTCGATTTGTATTCCTCTATTAAAGACATCATGGTCCCACTCTTCAAAGACTTCTTCTCCTCCGCCGCAAACCAAAGGCCAATTACGTGCATGATTGCCGATGGGTCTCTGTATTTCGCCGCCGATTTCGCCGAAGAGCATGACCTTCCGTTAATCTATTTCCGAACTGCTAGTGTTTCCTATTTCTGGTCCCTTTTTCGTTTGGGTGAACTCATCGAAGCTCGTGAAATTCCTTTCACAGGTACTTAATAGTTCAAATAAATTTACCAATCCATAGATCTCCGCTTTTGTTTTATTTTCTCATAAATAGTTCACAATTTCAATTTAATTTGCAGGAGATTCGATGGATGAATTAGTAAAAAGCGTTCCGGGAACGGAAAGTTTCCTCCGGCGCCGAGACCTGCCGAGCTTTTGCCGTGTGGAAGATTCAGACGACCCGTTTCTTCAGGGCTTAAAAGCCTCCACAAAGCAAATAGTACGAGCTCAGGCCGCCATTTTCAACACTTTCGAAGATCTGGATGGGTCGTTAGTATCAGAGGTACAGAAAGAGGTCCCAATTAGAATCTTCACAATTGGACCACTCCATTCTCTCCTGAAATCCAGGCGAAGAGAAAACAGCGCCGCCACCACGTCAGCTCTTTCCGGCAGCAGCTTATGGGCTGAAGACCGGAGCTGCTTAGATTGGCTTAATCAACAGCCGCCGAAATCAGTAATCTACGTTAGCTTCGGCAGCATAACCGTGGTGACAAGAGAGCAATTACTCGAATTCTGGCACGGTTTAGTCAACAGTTCTCAGAGATTTCTCTGGGTGGTCCGGCCGGATTCCGTCATCGGGAAAGACGGTGAGAGTGAAATTCGGGCGGAACTCGCGAAGGGTACTAAAGAAAGGGGTTATTTGGTGGAGTGGGCCCCACAGGAGGAGGTACTAAACCACCCATCAGTGGGTGGATTTCTGACACACAGTGGATGGAACTCGACTCTGGAGAGTATTGGTGCTGGAGTGCCGATGATATGCTGGCCTTATTTTGGCGATCAAACGATCAATAGCAGGTTCGTGAGCGAGGTTTGGAAGATCGGATTGGATATTAAGGATACTTGTGATAGATTGATCATTGAAAGTGCGATTAGAGAAGTTATGGAAGTTAGAAAGGACGAGTTCTTGGAGAGGGCGGGTCATATGGCAAAACTTCTGGGAAAGGCCGTGAGTAAAGGAGGGTCATCTTCTTGTAATTTGGATGGTCTGATTGAGTATATTAAATCGCTGGTAATTTGACTAATGCCAGAGTTTCTTATGAGCATGGATCCTGATTCAGTTTGTGTATGCATACTTGAAATTAATTCCCATTTTATGTACTTGAAGTGCGAATTACGCAATATACTCTTTTAAGTTAGGAAAACTAAACGAACATACCCCATCAAAAATTGCCAAGAAATTTTAAAAGTTCAGGACAAATTGGCTACGCCGGAATGTTTGATTTTGAGTGTTTGAGTTCCGTGTAGAAATTATGTAAGTTTAATAATCATCAAGTCATTTGCACCCAAAAAAACTCATTAAGTCATGGCTTGATTAACTTTAATTGTTTCGTCAAAAGTAAAGTGCATTAAGAAAAGTTAATTTGCATGATTCTTACGTAATTAAGCATAAGCAAATATCAGTAAACAAGGAAGATTCCAATAAATCTAAACATAATAAAAATTGGTTTTTGCTTTCTTCATTTTCAGTGGAAATTAAAGGGCTGCTAACTCCGACGCCATTATATATCAAAATGTATATATGGAAAAAAATATCTTTTTTTTTTTTGGTCTAAATAAAAAAGAAAAATCTTATGGATACGTGGTCCTTATACAACTATGGGACTCCGCTCTCCAGTGTGGTGTCAATTCGGGTTATGACTCGCTGACCCAATTCAACCCACTTAAAAAAATATCAGATTAGAGTTAGGGGTTTTTGGGTGCGAGTCAGCACGAGTTGGACCTGAAATTGACCTGAAAAGGTTTGGGTTGGGTCAGGTCAACCCGCAGGTCACTCATAACCCGAACCCAAACCGACCCAACCCGAATTTTGGATACTATAAAATTAGAAACCCTAACCTACCCATTACTAATTCAATTTTTCTTCACTCTGCCTCTCACAGATCTCGTGTCCCCACATCCAGCCTTCCACCATCTGAGACAGCCGCTGCCCAACAGCTGAGTACCACCACAAAGTAGCGCCGCCCACAACCACTAGCTCCTATCTCCGCCGCCCAACAGCCTTCTCTCGCCGCCCAATAGCCTTCCACCACCTCATGAGGTAACCGCCCTCAACAGCTGAGCACCACCACAAAGTAGCGCCGTCCACCACCACTAGCTCCTATCTCCACCGTCCTCTACCAACAACAAATAATTTTTTTTTTTTTTTTAAGATTTTGGCTATAATGTGTTGAAGTCTTCTTCCCAATTTTATTCCTATAGCAGATTTAGTTTTTAATTTATTTTTCTTAGGTTTTGGTGCTTGGGAAGCAAAAGGCTTATAATAAATTTAATGAATATAGAAAAAAGAAAAAAGAGAGGGAGAGAGAAAAGTAAGAAAAAATTAGAAAAATATATACTGGGTCGGGTTGGGTTGAGTTGGGTTGTCAATTGACCCGATAAAATATCAGGTCAACCTGAACCCACCCGACCCAGCCCAAATTGACACTGACACTGCATATGGAATTCTTGGTTATTGGGTTTTGGAATTATTAATTCATTAATACACTGCATAGTCAAAAAAGGCCTTGTCCGGGACTTAGATCTTGACTTTTCCCAGTTAATCTTACTGGCATCGAATTGTTGTCCGAACAATTAAAAAACTGAGGATTAGAATTTACACAAGTACAGTACTCAGATTGAAACTTGAAGTAAGAAAGAAACATGAGTTCTGTGCAAGAAGCAAAATTCCCGCCTCATGTACTCATTTTTCCTGTGCCCAGTCAGGGCCATTTGAACTGTATGCTCAATTTAGCCCATCTCCTCTGTCTATCTAAAATTGACGTCACATTCATCGTCTCCGACTTCATCCACCGCCGCCTCCTCAAGAACACCGCCGTCCACTCCACCTTTGCGCAGTATCCCACTTTCCGCTTCCAGCCAATCTCCGATGGTCTCCCCGACGACCATCCCCGTGCCGGCGAGAGATTCTTGGATATGTTTTCCTCTATTAAAGACATCATGGTCCCACTCTTCAAAGACTTCTTCGCCTCCGCGGCCAACCAAAGGCCAATTACGTGCATGATTGGCGATGGGTCTCTGTATTTCGTCGCCGATTTCGCCGAAGAGCATGACCTTCCGTTAATCCATTTCCGAACTGCTAGTGTTTCCTACTTCTGGTCCCTTTTTCGCTTGGGTCAACTCATCGAAGCTCGTGAAATTCCTTTCACAGGTACTTAATAGTTCAAATATATTTATAAATTCATAGATCTCCGCTTTTGTTTTATTTTCTCATAAAAGATTCACAAATTCAATTTAATTTCCAGGAGATTCGATGGATGAATTAGTAAAAAGCGTTCCGGGAACGGAAAGTTTCCTCCGGCGCCGCGACCTGCCGACCTTTTGCCGTGTGGAAGGTCCAAACGACCTTCTTCAGGGCAGGAAAGCCTCCGCAAAACAAATCGTACGAGCTCAGGCAGCCATTTTCAACACTTTCGAAGATCTGGAAGGGTCGTTAGTATCAGAGGTACAGAAAGAGATCCCAATTAGAATCTTCACCGTTGGACCACTCCATTCTCTCCTGAAATCCAGAATAAGAGAAAACAGCGCCGCCACCACGTCAACTCTTTCCAGCAGCTTATGGGCTGAAGATCGGAGCTGCTTAGATTGGCTTAATCAACAGCCGCCGAAATCAGTAATCTACGTTAGCTTCGGCAGCATAACCGTCGTGACGAGAGAGCAATTACTCGAATTCTGCCACGGTTTAGTCAACAGTTCTCAGAGATTTCTCTGGGTGATCCGGCCGGATTCCATCACCAAAAAAGACAGTGAGAGTGAAATTCCGGCAGAACTCGCGGAGGGTACTAAAGAAAGGGGTTATTTGGTGGAGTGGGCCCCACAAGAGGAGGTACTAAACCACCCATCAGTGGGTGGATTTCTGACGCACAGTGGATGGAACTCGACTCTAGAGAGTATTGGTGCCGGTGTGCCGATGATATGCTGGCCTTATTTTGGCGATCAAATGATCAATAGCCGGTTCGTGAGCGAGGTTTGGAAGATCGGGTTGGATATCAAGGATACTTGTGATAGATTTATTATTGAGGGTGCAATTAGGGAAGTTATGGAAGTTAGAAAGGATGAGTTCTTGGAGAGGGCGGGTCATATGGCAAAACTTCTGGGAAAGGCTGTGAGTAAAGGAGGGTCATCTTCTTGTAATTTGGATGGTCTGATTGAGTATATTAAATCGCTGGTAATTTGACTAATGCCAGGGTTTCTTATGAGCATGGATCCTGATTCAGTCTGTGTATGCATACTTGAAATTAATTCCCATTTTATGTATTTTCTTCATTTCTCTTTGGACTGGATTTCATTAGTACTTGTCTACAGTGTCGGATGAAATTTGCTCATAAATTGGAAGAGAATTAGCGTTCTTTTTAAGACGTTATTTTAAAATTTCAGGACAAACTGGCTACGCCGGAAAGTTTGATTTTGAGTGTTGATTTCCGTGTGTCATCAAAATCATTAACTTTGATTATTTCGTCAAAAGTAAAGTGCATTATGAAAATTTAATTTGCATGATTCTTACGTAAGCAATGAGGAAGGAAGTATCGAATATACCTAACATAATAAAATTTGGTTTTTGCTTTCTTCATTTTCAGTGGAAATTAAAGGGCTGCTAACTCAGATGCCACTATATCTGCAACGGGATTGCTGAACTAGCTCGGATGTCGAAGAGAGGGACGAACCCTACCTCTCAGACCTTACAACTAAGAACCGAATATATTAAAGAAATAAGATACTTTATGAATTCAATATAATTTTACTAGTGTATCCAAGTTACCCTTCCTAATGAGGAAAGAGAGCTATTTATAGCATCTTAGCTAGGGTTTAGGGGGCGTGTGTCGTAATCTCAACTCTTCATTCTTGTTGTTGTGTGCGGTCAGGATCAATCCCAATTGTCATGGGCTTTCTTGTGTTGCTTTTTGGACTGGGCTAAAGTTAGTGGGCTTGGGCGAAGTGAGCTTTATGGGTCAACCCATATCAATATCAAAATGTATATATGGAAAAAAATATCTCCTTTTTTTTTGGTCTAAATAAATAAAAAAAAAATCTTAAAAAAAAAAATCTTTTGGATATGTGGTCCTTATACAACTATGGGACTCCACTCTCCAGTGTAACACAATTTAGAGTGTTCAATTTATAGTTTCCAAAGTTAGGACAAAAGTAATTTTTTGGTACAATTTACTCAGTAATTATATTGTATGTGTGGGATTAATATTAATTCAATCAAATGAAATTAATTTTTTTTTTTTTGTCGGAAGAACTTGAATTGAATTGTATTGTTGTACCTATGTTGTAATTTTCGTCCATAGGTTTCAATTTTCATTAATAAAGAGGGTCCTCTTAGAAAACCCTCCGACCATATTTTGGTCGGTTTTTGGAAGGGAAAACAAATAAATAAATTAGGTTTAAACTAGAATTGCCATTTGATTTTTCAAAATTCCAACCCGTGATGATCCTTTTTCACCGGTATAAAATGTGTTTCTGTCGAATAATCATCATCAATCTGTGTTCTCTGCAAAACTCAAAGAGTTTTCCAGCAGATTTCCAATTCAAGCAACAAACATGAGCTCTGAAGATGCAAAAGAAAATCTTCCAGCCCATGTACTCATTTTCCCTCTCCCAGCTCAGGGCCATGTCAACTCTATGCTCAATTTAGCACATCTCCTCTGTTTATCTCAAATCCAGGTCACGTTCATCGTCTCCGAGTTCACCCACCGCCGCCTCTTCAAGCACACCACCGTCCATTCAACCTTCGCACAGTATCCCGGACGGTTCCAGTTCCAGCAAATCCCCGACGGCCTTCCTGACGACCACCCCCGCGCCGGGGAGATAGCCGTCGACATTTTTCCCGCCGTCAAGAATGTCATGGTGCCGCTCTTCAAAAAGATGATGAAAGAGAAGGATTTCTTCGCTTCTTCTGGCCACAGTAGGCCGATTACGTGCATAATAGCTGATGGGATCCTGAGTTTCGGCGCTGATTTTGCGGAAGAGCATGGGATTCCGTTAATCTATTTTCGAACTCCGAGCGCCGCCTCGTTCTGGAGTTTTTTCCGATTGACTGAACTCATTGAAGCCTGTGAAATTCCTTTCAAAGGTACTAAGAGATAATATAATTTCTAGTAATTTGATTTCAGTCGTGCTTATTTCCATCTGGGTTTGCAGGAAATTCGATGGATGAATTAGTACAGAGTGTTCCTGGAATGGAGGGTTTTCTCAGGCGGCGTGATTTGCCCAGCTTCTGCCGCGTCGGCGATGCAAATGACTCGATGCTTCAGGCCTTAAAGGACCTGACAAAGAACACTGTGCGAGCACAGGCGGCCATTTTCAACACTTTTGAAGATCTAGAAGGGCCGATAGTATCACAGATTCAGAAACACATGCCCAATAGAATCTACAATATTGGACCACTCCATTCCCACCTGAAATCCAGGCTCGCAGAAAGCAACACCGTCCCTTCCATTGTTTCTGGCAGTTTCTGGGCTGAAGACCGCAGCTGCATAGATTGGTTAAATCAACAGCCGCCAAAATCTGTAATCTACGTTAGCTTCGGAAGCATAACAGTTATGACGAAAGAACAATTACTTGAATTCTGGCATGGGTTAGTCAAAAGTTCACAGAGGTTTCTGTGGGTTTTGCGGCCGGATTCCGTCACTGGAAAAGATGGAGAGGATGAAATTCCGGCAAAACTCACTGAGGGTACTAAAGAAAGAGGTTATTTGGTGGAATGGGCCCCACAAGAGGAGGTACTGAACCATCCATCAGTGGGTGGATTTCTGACCCACAGTGGATGGAACTCGACTCTAGAGAGTATTGGTGCTGGTGTGCCGATGATATGCTGGCCTTATTTTGGTGATCAAACGATCAATAGCAGGTTCGTGAGCGAGGTTTGGAAGATTGGATTGGATATTAAGGATACTTGTGATAGATTGATCATTGAAAGTGTGATTAGAGAAGTTATGGAAGTTAAGAAAGATGAGTTCTTGGAGAGGGCTGATCATATGGCAAAGCTTATGGGAAAGGCGGTTTCCAAAGGGGGTTCATCATATGGGGATTTGGATGCTTTAATTGACTACATTAAGTCATTTATTATTTAACTATTGTTGTTACTTATTTGTTCGATTTACTCTAATATAATAAATCATTTTCTTCTTAGTTTGAGTTATATAAACTCAAAAAATCTGATTCCTTCCTTATTGAAATAATAACTTCACTAACATAGAAACTAAGCTAATTTATTGGAAAGATAAAGAAGGACGCGCGAACAAACAAATACCTAAATCATTAGATAATTTTAGCTTTCAGAACAGAAGAATTTTCTTAATAGTAAGAATTAAGTTCATCATGATGTAGACTTTAAAAACTCAATCAATCGATTCAAATTCAAGTGAGAAGATCCCCCTTCATCAATAGCCTTCTTTGCCAATTTTGTCATATGACGCGCTCTCTCCACGAACTCATCCCTCCTAACCTCCATCACATCCCTAATCATCTTCTCAATCAAACTTCTATCACAACTATCTTTCATGTCCAACCCAATCTTCCACACCTCACTCACAAACCTACTATTTGTCATCTGATCTGCATCGTAAGCCCAACAAACCATCGGCAACCCGATAACAATGCTCTCTAAAATCGAATTCCATCCACTATGAGTAAAAAACACACCAATTGCTGAATGCCCCAAAACTTCCCGTTGCGGCACCCATTCCACTATATAACCCCTTAACTTAGTACCCTCCTCTAGCTGGGCCGGTATCTCATTCCCGGCCCCACCATCCTTCCCCATGACGGAACCGGGCCTTATGACCCACAAGAATCTCTGCCCACTATTAACCAACCCAAACCAAAACTCCAACATTTCATCCCACGTCAGTATCGCGACACTTCCAAAGCTAACATATAGCACAGAACCAGGAGGTTGAGAGTCCAACCAGGCCACACAACTTTGGTCCTCCTCCCAGAAACTACTCGAATAGTGTTTAGATGATTCGAACCCTTTTGACTCCAAACGGGCTTTTAAGTGCGCGTGGAGCGGGCCGATAGAATACAAGTTCGGCATGTGTTTGCGAATTTGATCGAGAATCGGGCCTTCTAAATCTTCGAATGTGTTGAGTATGAATCCAATGCCTTTAGTGGTTAGTTTAGTCTCTGTTTTAATGGTTTGCAATCCAGGATCATTGATGTCTTGTACGCGGCAGAATCCTGGAATGTCTCGTCGGCGGAGGATGTTTTCCATTCCCGGCACGCTTGTCACCATTAAGTCCATTTCGTTCTTTTTCCAGAATGCTAGTTTATCTTCATCCTTGCCTGTATCAGATATAGCAATCACTATTGGTAATATCTTAACTTCCCAGCTGGTATAATCTAATTACAAATGCTTCTCGAATAGTAAGTAATTGTATCATATATATATATATATATATATAGCAAATTAACAATCACTATACGAATTATGTTGTAATTTATGAAACTATATGAAAATGAATTTGTGAATTCACTTAACTAAGGGGTAGCAATGTAATTTACCCGTATTTTAATTACGTTGAAACAAAAATATATATTTTAGAAACCTGAATTATTAAATTTTATACTAAATAGATCCAAAAAATCAAACTGTACTTCTTGTCCTTTCCCACATGGAAAAATAAGAAATTATGGGCCACCGGCCGGCCGGCCATGTGAAAAAGAAATCCTAAAGAGGTGTTCGTACCTTCCAAAGGGATCTCGCCGGCATCAATAATTTCCTGAATACAAAAATATGGCCAGAACGAACACGCGCTGATCGTCCTGCAATAAATTAAAGAAATCCCTAATTCCTCAACCACCGGAATCGTGAAACTCAAAGCCCCATCCAAAATCAGGCAGCTCACGCCCCTCCTGCAGGCGCCGCCGTCGCTCAGGGCATCAGTCGATTGCATCAGGTGGCGGAACTGTGGCTCCCCGACTTTCTTGAGGCTCAAAACAACATCCAGAATACCGCGGCCCGCTCGGGGATGATCGTCGGGGAGGCCGTCGGAGATGGTGGCCACACGGAAGCTGGAGTAGCGGGAGAAGCGCGAGTCGAGGCTGGCGTGGCGGAGGAGGCGGCCGTGGGTGTAGTCGGAGAGGAGAATGGTGACGTGGAGGTCGGAGAGGCAGAGGAGCTCCGCCAGGTTGAGCATGGAGTTCACGTGGCCTTGTAGTGGTACGGGGAAGATCAGAATATGCGGCGGGGCCGGCAAGGCGGTTTCTTGGCAGCTCATCTTCGACAGATTTTGTGAATATTGCTCTATTTTGAATTTGATTATAGCTATTCTAAAGCGCGATTGGAGTTTGATCGAGAATAATAAATAGTTGCTACTACTCCACAGTTTGCATGTGAAGTTGGAAAAAAATATGCAATTTAATTCGTTAGTGGGTGGGCGGTAATTTTTTTACTAAGAGAATTACTAATAGTAATTTAATAAATTCACCAAGGGTTTAGATGTAATTAAACCAATTATATTTCGTGTGGATGATTGATATATATATATATATCAAAGCCTCTAAGATGAAGAATCTGAGGTAACTGAATCATGGGACTAAATTGTCCCTGTAATGGAACTGGAAATAGAACCAATCTGCATCTTGGATTATCCGTGAAGGTCCTCATTAGTTTTCAGACAAAGCGGAGCTTCGATTGACTGATAATTAAGAGCTTTATCTTGGAATTGTTGGATTTTTTTCTAACCTAAATTAGTTATTTTGACTTATAATTTGGGCAAAAAGAGTCCATTTCACAAGACAGGAGGAATGGGACAAGCTTATCAGACTTTGAATAAAATAGAGATAATTACACTCCAGATACCCTCAAGTTTGGTCTAATTAGAGCTAGGGAACTCAATAGAAAAAATCACTTTCATGTTATATTCTTGATTTTTCTATTAAACAGTAATAAAACAATTAGGTTTTATCAAATTGATATCCCCAAAATCCATTCAATTCAATCACTTGATAGATGTAATTAAATAGCATAAGCTAGTTGTTAGCTGTTGTTTTGTTTTTTCCACCAAAAAAAGTAGTAATTAAATTTTTTTGATAGGGTATATTACCGTAATTTTTCAAATATTAAGTATATATTTGCTTAATTAGGCCAACCGCATAGTATGTGAGAATAATTATCCCAATAAAATAAAATGTCATTAAATATGACAAATTCTTGGTAACAGAACTAAGCAGCAGATTTGACTGAAGAAATGAGATTAAGTAAGCCATCAAGCTCTTGATAAGAAAAGCCACCTAATTTTAGACAAAGATCAACTTTCTCCTTCAAACACACAATTCTCTGCCTCATTTCTTCACCTTCACTTCCCACCACTAATTTCTTGATCGCATCCTCAATCTTCCCTCTTTATGAGTCCTTTCTCAAATTTGATTGGAAATATATAAAGAAAGATGAACAAACCAAGACCGAAATCAGAAATTTCTACACGCATTGCATCTAAACTCAACTCATCTAATATTTGAACTTTCTGAATCATACGTAAAATCAAACACTTGATTTATATAAGAATTTTTTTAATGGTTGAATCAAGTTCATTATGCTGTAGACTGTAAAAACTCAATCAATCGATTCAAATTCAAGTAAGAAGATCCCCCTTCATCAATAGCATTTTTTGCCAATTTTGCCATATGACCCGCCCTCTCCACAAACACATCCCTCCTAACCTCCATTACATCCCTAATCATCTTCTCAATCAAACTTCTATCACAACTATCTTTCATGTCCAACCCAATCTTCCACACCTCACTCACAAACCTACTATTTGTCATCTGATTTACATCGTAAGCCCAACATACCATCGGCAGCCCGATAACAATACTCTCTAAAATCGAATTCCATCCACTATGAGTAAAAAACACACCAATTGCTGAATGCCCCAAAACTTCCCGTTGCGGCACCCATTCCACTATATAACCCCTTAACTTAGTACCCTCCTCTAGCTCGGCCAGTATCTCATTCCCGGCCCCACCATCCTTCCCCATGACGGAACCGGGCCTTATGACCCACAAGAATCTCTGCCCACTATTAACCAACCCATACCAAAACTCCAACATTTCATTCCTCGTTAGTATCGCAACACTTCCAAAGCTCACAGATAGCACAGAACCAGGAGGTTGAGAGTCCAACCAGGCCACACAACTTTGGTCCTCCCCCCAGAAACAAACTCGAATAGTGTTTAGATGATTCAAACCCTTTTGACTCCAAACGAGCTTTTAAGTGCGCATGGAGTGGGCCGATAGAATACAAGTTCCGAATGTGTTTGCGAATTTGATCGAGAATCGGGCCTTCTAAATCTTCGAATGTGTTAAGTATGAAACCAATGCCTTTAGTGGTTAGTTTAGTCTCTGTTTTCATGGTTTGCAATCGAGGATCATTGATGTCTTGTACTCGGCAGATTCCTGGAATGTCTCGCCGGCGGAGGATGTTTTCCATTCCTGGCACGCTTGTCACCATTAAGTCCATTTCTTTCTTTTTCCAGAATGCTAATTAATTTATTTTCATCCTTACCTGTATCAGATATAGAAAGATACAGTTTTATATTATATATAGCTGAAAGTATAATCTTACAAATGCTTATTGAATATATAGTAGAGAATGCTTTTTAAATATATTTATTGAATCATATGTTAGATTGTTATACAAATTAACTTTCATTAATTAGTCAAAAATATCCAAATAATCATTATGTATGGGACTAATCAACTAGGGGGAAAATGTTTTGGTACCACATTTACGTGCATAATTTACCCTAGTTTAATTACTTAGAAAAGAAAATATACATAGGAAAAACCAGAATTATTGAATTATACTAGTGAGTTAGATAATTAATTCTTCAAAAAATAGCTCCAAAAAATCAACTTTACTTCTTGTCCTTTATTCCTAATTTTCCACATGGAAAATTAAGAAAAAATCCAACACTTCATGTGGAAGAAAAAGAAAGTGTTAAATGAGATGTACCTTTCAAAGGGAGATCGCCGGCATCAATCATTTCCTGAATACAGAAATATGGCCAGAAAGAACACGCGCTTATCGTCCTGCAATAAATTCGAGAAATCCCCATTTCCTCAACCACAGGAATAGTGAAACTCAAGCCCGCCCCATCCATGATCAGGCAGCTCACTCGCCTCCTCGCCCCGCCGTTACTCAGTGCATCAGTCGACTGCATCAGGTGGCGGAACTGTGGCCCACCGACTTTCTTGAGGCTCAAAACAACATCCAGAATACCGTGGCCCGCTCGGGGATTATCGTCGGGGAGGCCATCGGAGATGTTAGTCACACGGAAGCCGGGGTAGCGGGAGAAGCGCGAGTCGAGGCTGGCGTGGCGGAGGAGGCGGCCGTGGGTGTAGTCGGAGAGGCAGAGGAGCTCGGCTAGGTTGAGCATGGAGTTCACGTGGCCTTGCAGTGGAAAGGGGAAAATCAGAATATGCGGCGGCGGCAGCGACGGGGAGTTCACGGCGGTTTCTTGGCGGTTCATCTTCGACGACTTGTTCGATTTTGATTACAGCTATCTTAAAGAGCGACTGTAGTTTGATAATGGAGTTTGATTATAGTTGCAAGTGAAGTTAGAATTGTGTGGTATATGTACGTTAGGGAGTTAGAAAGTCAACGTGAACAAATAAAATCGATAATGTAAAAGGTCTAATTGCATTTTTGGTCCTATAACTATTTGCATGTAGTAATTTTAGTTCTAAGGTTTTCAGTTTAATAATTTTTAAAAAAAAAATAATAATAAAATAAAATTATTTGTACAGTGTTGCCTGAAACCATTTTTATGATTTTTAAGCTGATATGGCCATACTACTACTGCCACATGTTACTACTGCCACATGTGTTAATTGTCCAATAAATAAAATGTAAAAAAAAAAAATCATCCCATCCCATCCCAATCGGATTCATGCCAGAAATTCCAACTTGCCTTCTCCCGACGGGCTGTTAGGCGGCGGAAAAACCACTGGACGGCGGGTGATGGGTAGATCTGGGTCACTGCCCCTGGTGTGTCATTGCATTCCAAAAAAAATTACACCCAGAATATAATTTTTAGATGTAGACAAACAAGATAAGATTGATTTCGGGCTTAGATGTGTAATTTAACTAATGCATCAGGGGTTTAGATGTAATTAAACCAATTATATTTCGTGTGCATGATTGATCTATCAAAGCCCCTAAGATGAAGAATCTGAGCTACCTGAATCATGGGACTTAATTGTCCCTGTAATGGAACTGGAAATAGTACCAATCTGCATCTTGGATTATCCATGAAGGTCCTCACTAGTTTTCAGACAAAGCGGAGATTCGATTGACCGATAATTAAGAGCTTTAACTCGGAATTGTTGGATTTTTTTCTAACCTAAATTAGTTATCTTTGACTAATTTGGGCAAAAAGAATTTCACAAGACAGGAGGAATGGGACAAACTTATCAGAATTTGAATAAAATAGGGATAATTACACTCAAAATACCCTCAAGTTTACTCTAATTACATGCACAAACATATCTTGAGATTTGAAAAATAACAAAAATAGACCTTAAACTCTAACTAGCGCTAGCAAATTCAATGGAAAAGAACACTTTCATGTTATATTCTTGATTTTTCTGTTAAACAGTAATAAAACAATTATGTTTTATCAAATTGATATCACGAAAATCTATTAAATTCAATCACTTGATAGATGTAATTAAATAATATAAGCTAGTTGTTAGCTGTTGTATTGTTTTTTCCACCAAAATAAAAAAATAAAAAAAAGTTGTAATTAAATTTTCTTGATGGGGTATGTTACCGTAATTTGCCGACCAAAAAAAAATGTTACCGCAAATATCAAGTATATATTTGCTTAATTAGGCCAAACAGTACAGTATGTGAGAATAATTATCCCAATAAAATAAAATGTCATTGAATATGACAATTTCTTGGAAAAAAATCTAAGCAGAAGATTTAAACGAAAAAATGAGATTAACTAAGCCATCAAGCTCTTGATAAGAAGAGCCACCTAAATTTAGACAAGGATCAACTTTCTCCTTCAAACACACAATTCTCTGCCTCAGTTCTTCACCTTCACTTCCCACCATTAATTTCTTGATCGTATCCTCGATCTCCCGTCTTTCGAGTCCTTTCTCAAATTTGATCCCGATTTTCCAAACATCATTCACATATCGTGAATTCACCATCTGATCTCCAAAAAAAGGTAGACAAATCATTGGAACTCCTTCACAAATACTCTCCAGAGTCGAATTCCACCCATTATGCGTCCAAAATCCCCCGACAGCAGGATGACAAAGAACTTCTTGTTGTGGGGCCCATTTTACAATGTGACCCCTTTTGCTAGTTTCCTCCAAGAACTCCTTAGGCAAAATCTCAATCCATTTCGATCCATGAACCAATCCGGGTCGAACTACCCACAAAAAGGGTTGCATGCTATTGGCTAAACCCCAAGCCACTTCATGCATTTTTTCCCTATCCATTGCTGCAATGCTGCCGAAACTCACGTAAAGAACGGATCTCGGTGCTTGTGTATCGAGCCAGGAAATAGAGCTTCTGTCTTGTGTCAGCAAACTGCTTGTGGAAGCTGAAAAGTACTTATGAAATGGCCCGATTGCGAAAACTGGGTTTGGAAACTGGTTTTGAAATCTAGTTAGCTCTGGCTCCTCGAGTTCTTTAAACGTGTTGAAAATCAGAGCTGAAGCTTTCTTGGTTCCTTCCACCATATTTTCTACTATCTCATAGAGGTCCTCTGGGTTTTGAGTTTTGATTAATGGTATGTCCTTCACTTTAAGATGTGGGAGTTCTTCAAGTGCAACCTCCATCGCGGAATCTAAATGACAGAACCATGGTTTTCAGGCTGCAAGATTGAACTTTTTTGTATATGTAAAAGACATTTTTATTATTTTAAGCATAAGATTTTATTTTTAAGGTATAACTATACTCACCATATCCTAAGATTTGGAAAAAATTACCGAAATATACCCTGTCAAATAATTTTTATTACATCCATTAAGTGGTTTGACAGATTTCGGAACATCTATTAGCTAAATTGTCTGATTACATTTTTCCTTTTTAACAATAAGACCAAGAACATAACATCATGCTTCTCTTTTTTGTGAAGTTTTTCTAGCGGCAAATAGAGTTTAGGGTATTTTTAATTTGTAATTTCCTCAAATCTTTGGGTAAGTGAGTGTATCCATATTTTTAAGAATTCGTCACCGATTAGTACGTGACTTAAATTTTTAAGTAATCTTTAAGAAATTTATCAAAAATATTCTCAATTCATCACAGTTTTATGTGATAAATTGAGAGCAGTTGGACAGAATTTCTTAATTAAAAAGATTCATAAAGCAAACTATTGAAATTATTCAGTGACAGAAAGATAACTACATGTAGTGCTTTTCAATCATATAAACACACATATCATCAAAGAAATACAGTATGGTCATAAGACGAACGTACCCATCTCAGATAAGTAACCCTGTTTTCTTACAGTCGAATATGCAGCAAAAGCCATATAGGAACCAACACTACTAGTTCGAAGCACAATTCTTGGGAGGCTATATCTGTCTGCAATAGGTTGTGTGAAAGCCCAAATAGCATCTGTAACGATGCACTTTATATCACGGTTCGCATCATCGGCTAATAATCGAGAAAAGCACTTGCGAAATGCCTCCTGACATTTGGTAATGAGAGTTTTGAGGAAGACTATCGTATCTGATGATAAACTTCCATCAGATTCTGATAAACCGTCTGAAATCTGGTGGAAGGTGAAATGAGGATACTTTGATGTATCCGGAAAGTTCAATTTTGTGTGAATGATGGAGATGGTAAATCCTTTGGAGTGAAGGATGTTTGCAAGCTGAATCATGGGATTAATATGCCCTTGAAACGGCAATGGAAAAAGCAGGATTCTGGACTTTGCTAATCTGTTACAGTTATCCATTTAATAGATACTTCTGTCGGAAAAAAAGTAAGTAGAGACTCTTATTTTGTGTGAAAATGAAGAGTGTAATTGTGTTTAGATAGAAAAGTATACGTATTTCAAACAATTATGAGCACTGAATGAAGATTCAAGACTCAGAAATTAATTTTATTATAGCTAGCAGAAGACGAGAGAAAAGGAAAACTTTATTGAAAGAAAAATCAAAAAAACTCTTGTACACATGACTTTAATACTAACGGTGACAACTGAGAAGAAATAAAGTAATTAACTAAATATTATATTCTATCAAGCACAGAGCACATGCAGGGAATTAGGACCACAATATATGCAAGTTGGTGAGTTCTATCTCAGAATATCAGATCTTTGAAAAAGGTTCATCTAAAGATTTGTGTGATTAGTCATTTTTGTGTAGGTTTGATCTGATCCTCTTGGGTTTGAATTTAAAGGTTTTGTCAAAATAATACAAACCTCCCCTGATGTTGGGAAATTACAAGAGCATTCTCTATCAAAAAAACTTGTTTTTTGAGGTTTGAGAAATTACAAGAATATCCCCTATAAAAGAATATTATGTGTTATTAGTTCGAATTTCAGGATATCTCAGTTTACGATAAATGCATGCATGTTATTTCTGAGGAAGAATTGAAGTAAGGCACGCAATTATGATGGTGACTTGACTCTTGAGCTAATTAATAAATGAAGATGGTCCATGCATATATAGACTCTGCAGTTATGTGTTGGTCATGATTCATAAATTTTGAACCAACTTTGTTTGCAACATAAATTTTGGATTATACTAGTTATACATGCAGGTTCTAACTAGTTGTAATGGGCCTGTTCTTTATTTCAAAATAATAAACTCATTGGCCCAATAAGGTTCACTTGGGGCCCAAATGAAAACGTTATTTACCTTTGAGTATAAATAAATACAAATCTTAACATAAAGAGAGATCTTCTTCATTATGATTTATGATCAGCCGTAATTCTCTCTTTTTCTACTTGAGAAAATTGGTCCCGTTGATGCTAGTGGGGTAGAGCTCTAATTGTGCGACACGTGTTGATTTTATCATTATATGTTTTTTATTTTCTTTCTTTTATTAATTACTTAATGTTTGATTTTATTCGTCAAGTTTCTTAATGTTTTCTTTATATATTTTCAAAATTCTTATTTTTTTTCATTCTTTAATTTTCTTCTCCTTTCTTCTGTTCTCTTTCATTTTTATTCATTACTTAATTATTGATCATGTCATTAATTAGTTTTTATATATTTAATTTATTCTTATATTTTACGTAGGGTAATATATATTTTGATACATCAATAATTCAATATATAATGATAATTTTATATTTTTAATATTGTCAATTAATTTTATATCTTCACAATTAAACAAGCTAGTCGGGGTTAGATAGTTATTATTATCCCACAATTAATTCCATATATTGAAAAATATAAATTAATTAGTATATATATTAAGTTATTAGTATGAGATATAGTATTTCTGTATGTTGAAAAATATAGGTTAAATAATCTATCTATACTATATTATATTTGAGAGTGGTCTCACCCCTTTATTGTCCTTCATTTGAATAAATATTATTTTCTCCTTTTTTTGAGTTTTTTAATTAAAATAAAAAAGACTGATTGGTTGATTGGCATTCGACATATTATTTTTTTAAAAATTATCAAAAATCTTTACCTTTTAACTCTTTCTTTAATTAGGTATCATTAAGTGCAGTGAGAATTTGAAAATTGATTTATTACTATTTATATAAAGTAAACTACATGGGTAACTGCATTATTATTGGTAATTCTTTCACTTTCCTTTTATTTAACCATCAATTACGTTTCATCCAATTTTAAATTTCAATAGCCACATAATTGAGTCTTAAATAGAATAATCACAATTAATTTTTTTTATTTTAATTATTTTTTTATAATTAGTTTATTATGTCCGATTAAAAAATATTTTTTTTCTGCCAACTAAGCGGATATGGTTGCATGAAAAATAATCAAATTTTAAATTTATATTTAACCATTTCTAAGGACTAAATTTGACTTGGTACTAAATATTTTAAATTTTTAATCAAGCAAATAAGTCTAAACCATTAGATGCAAGCAATATTTGGAAAGAATTCCTTAAATGAAGAATTTAGTAATTAGATTAGATAATATTTTCATAAAACATGAAAAGACTTTAAATTTTGAATTTAAATCTTCCTATCATATGAAAACGGAAGGAACATTATTACATTCAATTCCCAATAAATTGGGTATTAAAATTACTATATAATTAATTTAGTGAAAGTTGGAAAAGAGTCAAATAACTAACTATATATATATATATATGATCAATCTATATTCCTCCTTTGCTATTTACCAATTTTTTGCTTTGTTCTTCAATCTTCATGAACTTCATTATAGTTCTACTTTTCTATACTTCTACAAGAAAAGTAGAACTCCATTAAAATTAGGTATTTTTTTTTTAATAATAACTATATTTTTTTCCTTATTTCTTATTACATTTTACTCGCTCACCATGAATGTGGTTATGCTTACAGACTTACCAATGTCCAATCTCATTATTTAATTTTTTTAGGTCAAACCACAATGTCTTTATGTTTCTTCCTACCTTTCAATTTACAATGAAATCTTTTTTATTTTTCAATTTTTGTAGTTTTGTGTATTGTTACTTTTGTTTTTAAAATTATATTTAGATGTTTTATGCATGTTTTTGTCTCAATTTTATTGAGCTTGGTTTTCTAAATTTACTTGGAGATTTTTTGGTTGTTAAGTTTTTAATCGATCGTTTTGTGATTTATTCTCAAGTTTTGTCAAATGAGAGGCAAAATGTTTTTGATTTTTAATTATCATGTTCATCTCTTTGATTTCATTTTCCGATTATCATATTTTATTTTGGTTTTGATTTTATGCTTAGTTTTATTATTATAGACTTGAAAGTTATGCTTAGTTTTATGCATTGATTTCATTTTTGAAATTTTCGTTATTTCCTAATATACATGACTTTTTTGGGAATGTTTAGATTTACTCGTACACTTTGTTCTATTATCTGATGAAATTTGAAGCTATTGATGGAAAATGCTCTTATCATCATGAGTAGCGGCCTGGATACCAATCTACTTGGGAAGATTTGGAACTTCTTCTTTAGGAATTGCAACAAATGGGGGACTTTTGTTGGGGGTTTTACCTTGCTATTGTTATCTTCTGTTTTATTAAGCGTTTTTCTTACTTTTTATATGTTAGATATGGTCATGGACTCAACTTAATGATGTTTATGGCTTCACACTGATTTGATTTTTATTTTTTTTTATTTTATGTAATATAGGAGATGGTATCCTCGGTAAAATACTCCACGACGTTTGTCGGTTTATTAAAAAAAAGATAGACTTGAAAGTCAAATTTAACAACTATATTTTTCATTTATCATAAAAATTGTCATTAGTTTAGTATTTTTTTAAAGAGAAATATGGTCATTTATCAATATTATGCATTAATCATTAAATATAATCCAAGTTATTTCTTAATAATTATTATTTTAAGCATACTTTTATTTGTTTCAATGTTATATTTAGAAACTTTTGAAGATTACGTAAATATAATTGATAACAAATTTACCATTTTTAATTAATAAAATTTTATAGAAGTATATATATATATATAGTGAACATTATTCTACAAATATATTATATATAGATATAATATTATATATCATATATACCACAAATTGTAGTTGAAATTTTCCGTGCATAGCACGGACACACGCTAGTATACAAGTATTCCTGTGGCGCCCCCTTTCCTTGGCCGGAGAAAGGACACCACATCCGCACCGAGACAAACCCTCAAACGAGATATAAGTACCCCATTTAAAAATTCATCCCGGCGAACGGCAATCAAGCAAAACTAGCAACAGCAAACGACAGCCCAACAACAACAGTAATAAAGTAAATAAATCAGAGTTGCGGAAGTAGAAACAATTATATAAATAACATATAAGCCATCCACGGCCACGTAATTCATACACCATTCTCAATCATAATATAATAATTGCCTTTCATGGCCAGTCTAATCTATCCCACATCAGGGGCACGTAAGTACGTAATTTAAAGCATAATCCAAAATAGATAATTAAATAAATTCATAACCGGGACACGACTGTTGTTGGGACACTGACAAGACAAGACACATGAGCCAACCTAGACCTGCTGCTGCCGACTGACATGATAGGTGACAACGCCACCTGTCGACCTGAAGTAAGAATTGAAATAGAGGGGTGAGTAAAAACACTCAGTGAAGGTTAAGAGGGATCAAGTACGAGCCACGTGTCCGGGTTTTGAATTATATATATATGAAAATACATTTGCATAATTGAAGAAAATCCGGATCGTGCTTCGACTTGCATTCACGACATTAAATAGATAATAAATAATTAAAGCAGTAACATGCACGCAAATAATATCCCAGTGAGAATGGGCATGTTCCTCCTTATAACCCCTTCACGTTCATATACTCCATCACCGGTGTCCGACCCCGAATCGCTACTTCGGGCGACTGTGAATTTTAGGAAAACGTGCAACGAATGCAACGTCCACCATCGCTCCCAACCGTGGCTATCAACTCCTGACGGGCCATGATTGACGCTTAGTTTTGGGAGAAGCACCTCAGATTACCCCTAGACGCTCGTCCCCAGGTATAACCTTCGGATACTTTCCCGGGCCCCATGTTGAAATGTCATGAATTTGCTCGCTTTGAAAACCGTACATAAACTAATTCGGGCAAGCTTGAGTGACGACGAAGGGTACGAGCCCTAAGTCAAACCGTCACGCTTAAAATAAATAATTTTACTTGCCATATAAAAATAAATATTTTAGCGATACTCATAAGTACAATTTAATATTAAATCATTTGAGAGCAACCTTAAAATATAGATTAAATATCTAATAATTATACGAGAAAGGAAAACAAAGCAATATGAGCACATAAGGGGAGTTCGCAATAAATTAAAAGAATTCTTACTCCGTTTGAAATCGTTTAAAACCCTCACCTGGAAACACGGAAACGACAAGACACTCCAAGCAATGTCCTGACAAGACAGCCTGAAACTAACAGACGACAAAATCACATAAGACAAGACACGACAACGACTCACAAAGACTACATTGCAATTTAAACCAATAAACAACATGTATCAATTGAATTTACAATAAAAATGTAATTAAATCAATTAAACTAAAAGTACGAAATTAACAATGCTAATCATGCTCAATTGAAATTCTAATTGCATATTCACTCATATAATATTATAAAGAGGCACTCATGCGATTTTCGGATTTTTCGGACAACATTCAAAAATCGGGGAAAAAGCCCTAAACGAAAAAGGCTCGATTCAAGGTCCGAACGAGATCGGAATTTTGAAAACTTTACCAAATATTCATCCTTGAATCATAAGGAAGCTATAGGTGAAAACGGCTTGATTTTAGGGGGTCGTATGCAAAAAGTCAACTTTTATTATTGGCTATTTGACCCCATTACCGAGAACAACTAAGGAAAAAGGCTGGAAAAAATGGCTAAGGCATACACACGGGCTAACGCACGGCCTAGTGCACGGTCTTGAGCACGAAACCAAGACCGTGCAGGCTGAAACAAAGGCACACGGCCTGTTGCACCGGCATGCGCAAGCCGGTGCAAGGTTAAAGGGCTGTGCACGGTCCGGCGCACGGTCTTGAGCAAGACCGTGCGTTGGGCCGTGTGGTTCCAACACCCAGGTGCAGAAACGCGATTTTTAAGGTTTTCTCGGGAGTTTCATGCAAAAATCAAATATGGGGGATTCTAAGGCTAAAATTAACATGTAAAATTCACACTCATGCATTGTACACATTAGTATCTATCATTTGATCCGAACTACGCTAAAAATGATAAACTATAACCTACGAATCAAGAAATTCATCAAATATATATTCAATATAAAAACTATAAAAATTGAAAGATTTAATGGATGAAATGAATTGGAGAAAGAAGGTTACCAATAAATAATCGAACGAGGATCGTAAAACTGGCCTCGGAATTTCAATCGGTCGAGAAACGAATTCGGAACGGGATTTCCCTTTCTTCTCCTTCTCTTCTCTCTTTTCTCCTTCCTCTCTCTCTTTTCTCCTTCCTCTCTCTCTCTCTCTCAAATGAATATGTGGTCAAGAGGGTGCAAGGGGTGTGTTCAAGAGGGTGTGAGTGTGTTCAAGATAGTGTGGGTGTGTTCAAGGTAGTGCAAGGGTATTTTTAGAAGGTTGTAGGTTCGTTCATAAATTAGAATGATTCGAGGGGTAGAAAACGTAATTATAAAAGGTTAAGGATATTGAAATGATTATAATAAATTAAGATTAACTAACGAAGTTAAATCTTTTCATATAAAATTCAACTAAATGTCGAATAATTATCCCAAGAATTAATTCTGGAATTTTCGGGTCGTTACAATTCCGTAGTATTATTACTAGCTCATATTTATTAATAAATTAATTAAATGTCCAGAATAAAAGGAGTAATCAATTTGAAAAAAATAAAAGAAATAAAATGAAAACTTTGGAACTATAAAAAGAACATTAAGAAATGACACTTGTGAGTCATTGGGGGCACTATCCCACTAGGGAGTGCCCCAGGCATAAACTAAACCAAAAAAAATACTCTCCCAGATTCTCTCTCTCAGGCCTCAGGCCTCCAACTTGTCAATTTTTCTTCACTTTTTGATCGAGATTTTTAGAAGATAATCTGACCATATTTCTTTGAACATAGAGGCAAGATCCCTTTTCACTAGTTTTCAGACAAAGAGGAGAATCGATTGACTGATAACTAAGTGTTTTATCTGGGAATTATTTGGATATTTTTCAAACTTAAATTAGTTATCTTTGACTAATTAGGGCAAAAAAGGGTTCATTTCACAAGACAGGAGGAATGAGATACAAGCTTATCAGACTTTGAATAAAATAGGGATAATTACATTCAAAATATGTTAGGTTTGGTTTAATTAAGTACATACTTTGGGATTTGAAAAACTATAAAAATAGGCCTAAACTCTAACAATTTTTGGGGAACTCTAATAGAAAAGAACACTCTATGCTATATTCTTGATTTTTCTATTAAACAGTAATAAAACAATCAAATTGATGTCCCAAAAATTTGTTTACTTCAATCACTTCTTTGATGTATGTTTCCACAATATCAGGTATATATCAGGTATACATTTCCCAAATATCAGGTATATATTTGCTTAATTAGGTCAAACCTCAACATAGGGGAGAATAATTATCCCAATAAGATAAAACTCGGAAATAAAACTAAGCAGAAGATTTGAATGAAGAAATGAGATTAACTAAGCCATCAAGGTCTTGATAAGAAGAACCACCTAAATTTAGACGAAGATCAACTTTCTCCTTCAAACATACAATTCTCTGCCTCATTTCTTCACCTTCACTTCCCACCATTAATTTCTTGATCGCATCCTCGATCTCCCCTCTTTTGAGTCCTTTCTCAAATTTGATCCCAATTTTCCAAACATCGTTCACATATCGAGAAATCACTCTCTGGTCTACGCTGAAAGATAGACAAATTATCGGAACTCCTTCACAGATACTCTCCAAAGTCGAATTCCACCCATTGTGCGTCCAAAATCCCCCGACAGCAGGATGACACAGAACTTCTTGTTGTGGAGCCCATTTTACAATATGACCCCTTTTGCTAGTTTCCTCCAAGAACTCCTTAGGCAACATCTCTATCCATTTCGATCCATGAACCAATCCGGGACGAACCACCCATAAAAATGGTTGCTTGCTATTGGCTAAACCCAAGGCCACTTCATGCATTTTTTCTCTATCCATTGCTTCATTGCTGCCGGAACTCACGTAAAGAACGGATCTTGGTGCTTGTGTATCTAGCCAGGAAATGGAGCTTCTGTCTTGTGTTAGCAAACTGCTTGTTGAAGCTGCAAAGTACTTATGAACTTACCCGATTGTGAAAATTGGGTTCGGAAACAGGTTTTGAAATCTAGTTAGCTCTGGCTCCTCGAGTTCCTTAAACGTGTTGAAAATTTGAGCTGAAGCTTTCTTAGTTCCTTCCACCGTGTTGTCTACTATCTCATAGAAATCCTCTAGATTTTGAGTTTTGAGTAATGGTATATCCTTTACTTTAAGATGTGGGAGTTCTTCAATTGCAATCTTCATCTCGGAATCTAAATCAAGAACCATGGTTTTCACTTTATGGGGTGCAAGATTGAATTTTTTAGTATGTATAGAAGACATTTTTAAATTTTAAGCGAAAGATTTTATTTTTAAGGTATAGTTCATCATACCTTAAGGTTTGGAAATTATAAAAACATACCCTATCAAATAATTTTCACTACATCCGTTAAGTGGTTTGACAGATTTCGGGAACCATCTATTAGCTAAATTGTCTGATTACATTTTTCCTTTTTAACAATAAGACCAAGGACATAACATAAAGGTTCTCTTTTTTGTTATGTTTCTCTAGAGACAAGTATAGTTTAGGGTAGGTTTTTGTAATTTTCTCAAACTTTTGGATATGTGATCGAGTGTAATTATCCATATTTTTAATTCAGTACCCATATTAGTGCGGAATTCGTCCCGATTAGTATGTGACAAATTTTTACTTAATCTTTAAGACATTTATCAAAAATATTGTCAATTCATCACAAAGTTTTATGTGACAGGTTGAGAGCATTTGCGACAGAATTTCTTAATTAAAAAGTTTCATCAAAATACAGCACAAGCTATTCAAATTATTCAGTGACAGAAAGATAACTAAACGTAGTGCTTTTCAATCATCATATCATCAAAGAAATACAGTACAGTGATAAGACAAACGTACCCATCTCGGATAAGTAACCCTCTTTTCTTAGAATCGATAAGGCAGTCAAAGCCATATTAGAACCGACACTACTAGTTCGCAGCACAATTCTTGGGAGGCTATATCTGTCTGCAATAGGTTGTGTGAAGGCCCAAATACTATCGGTAATGATGCACTTTATATCACGGTTCGTATCATCAGCTAATAATCCAGAAAAGCACTCGCGAAACGCTTCCTGGAATTTAGTAATGAGAGTTTTGAGGAAGGCAGTATCTGATGATAAACTTCCATCAGCTGATTCTGATAAACCGTCTGAAATCTGGTGGAAGGTGAAATGAGGATACTTTGATGTATCCGGAAAGTTCAATTTTGTGTGAATGATGGAGATGGTAAATCCTTTGGAGTGAAGGATGTTTGCAAGCTGAATCATGGGATTAATATGCCCTTGAAACGGCAATGGAAAAAGCAGGATTCTGGACTTTGCTAATCTGTTACAGTTATCCATTTAATAGATACTTCTGTCGGAAAAAAAGTAAGTAGAGACTCTTATTTTGTGTGAAAATGAAGAGTGTAAATGTGTTATATACAGAAGAGTATACGTATTTCAAACAATTATGAGCACAAAGCACATTCAGGGAAGGACTACAATGCAAGTGGGTGGGTTCTATGTCAGATCTTTGAAAAAGGTTCATCTAAAGATTTGTGTAGGTTTGATCTGATCCTCTTGGGTTTTGCATTTAAGTATCTCATAGCGATAATTACACTAATATATCGTGAGGTTTGGTCAAAACAATACAAATCTGATCCCCTGAAGTTTGGAAATTACAAAAACATTCTCTATCAAAAAATATTAATTCCATGAGGTTTTAAAGATTACAAGAACATCCCCTACAAACGAATTTATATAACATCAATTAAGTGGATGAGTGAATTTTGATCAAATTTTCAATGAGTATCCTGATTTTTATAAACATAGATATAAAAGAATTTACCTTACGTATGTTTAGTGAGTTTCTCCGTCAGGGTCTTCCAATCCAATGACAGTTTAGTGGATAAGGGGCATTCTTGTTAACTCCCAAACTTTAAGAACAAATTGTATTATTAAGTCGAATCAAGATATGTGAGTGTAATTATCTCGTTACGATAAATGCATGTTATTTCTGAGGAGTAATTATAGTTCGGCACGCAATTAAGATGGTGACTTGACTCTTGAGCTAATTAAAGATGATCCATGTATAGACTGTGCAATTCATTAATTTTGAACCAACTTTGTTTGCAACATGAGCTATATGTTTCATTTTGGAACTAGCTCCATGATGTGTCAATGCAACTTTAGCCCTAATTAAATCATATCTAGCCTATGAAGACATAGCAGGCCTTCTGTACACCATAAGGCCCAGTTGTATCTTGGGCTTATAGCCCTATATCAAAGTTTATTATATTATTATGTAAAAATGGGTTATATTTTCATAGAAAATATTGTTTCTATGAGTATATATATTTATTGAGTTTTTTCCAATAAACATTATTTATTTGTTTGAAATGACCTCAAGATCAATTTTTACAGAATCATGGAAAATATGTCCAAGTGTGGGCAGTCTCCACCTACGGATTTATAGCAATTCCTCTATATTTCTCCCACAATTTCCTCTCAGAATTTCAAGGATCAAGCAGCTCTTCTTCACTCTTTTTCCCTCTATAAATACCTCTTTCCCCCTGTTTTTCTCATTGTTAATTTCAAATCAATCCTAATAAACTAACAACAATTTAAAATGTCGTTGATTCCAAACGCCGTCGGCCGCCGAAGCAGCGTTTTCGATCCGTTCTCGCACGATATTTGGGATCCTTCCCGCCATGAGGGGGCTCACCACGACTCAGCGCAGTTGACCGCCTCCAGGATTGACTGGCGGGAGACGCCGCAGGCTCACGTGTTCGTGGCGGATGTGCCGGGGCTGAAGAAGGAGGAGGTGAAGGTTGAGGTGGAGGAAGGGAATATTCTTCAGATTAGCGGCCAACGCAGCCAGGAACAGGAGGAGAAGAGCGATACCTGGCACCGAATGGAGCGGAGCTCAGGGAGCTTCGTCCGCCGGTTCCGGCTGCCGGAGAATGCGAAGCTGGATCAGATCAAAGCAGCTATGGAGCACGGGGTGTTGACTGTTACTGTTCCGAAGGTGGAAGCGAAGAAGCCTGCGTTGAAGGCCATTGAGATTACTGGCTGATAAATTCATGAATTCTAAATTTGAAATCTTATCGTTCGTCGCATAGAAACATTTTATGACCTTTTTAGTGAATTTCTATGTTCGAGTGTCTTATCTGTTTTGGCTCAAATAGGTAAAGGTTTAGACTTTAGATTTTTTCTAAATAAATCTCTTAGAGTTTATTGAAATTGTATAATTACAAAGTTTATAGCCAATTTCCCAAAAAAGAAAAGTAAGATTATATGCGTTCAACAAATATTTATGAATTGGCATAAAAGTTTATTGCAAAATTAAAAAAATACAACAAATGGTAACTCGGATGGTAGAATGTTTAGAAAATTAAGAAAAATATGAAATCTAAATAGGTATAGCCGTATAGGACTAAAGGTTATTTTATATGGATTGAACCAATTAAGCATAAAAAATTTCAACTTATAGTAATTGTGTTATTTTGAATTCGAAGTCGAAATCAAAATCAAAATTGTCAATTTAATTAAATTAGTATAACGCCTAAAAAAGAAATCTTTAAATTAAAGAAAACTTTGTATTATGGACAAATTCTAGAGGGCATTTTTTGAATGTTGAAAAAGTTAAAGGTCCTTAACTTTAAGCAAGCACCATATAAAATAAAATAAAATAAAAACTAGAGGTGGAAAGCGACGCGTGGCGTCATGTAATTGGTAAGCAGGTGAAGCGCGACTTATCGAGATACTTCTTCCTTCCTTTTCTCTCGAAAAATCTACAGAGTACTATTTCCAGACGTGTCCAGACAGACTTCCACTATGAGTCTGTATGTAATTATTTGTCTTATAAATAGCTGCCTCTCCCTCCGGTAACCAACAGAAGACATCGCATTCAAAAAGCAGTCCCCCAGAAATTCTCTACAATCAACAAATTAGCTCAATTTCACTTCTATCAACCTCAGCAATTAAGAAGCAAATGTCTCTGATTCCAAGCATTTTCGGTCGCCGAAGCGATCCATTCTCCATGGACCTTTGGGATCCTTTCCGCGACTTGCCACTAAGCTCCGGAAACGAGACGTCGCAGTTCGCCGCCACCCGCATTGACTGGAAGGAAACGCCGGAGGCTCACATTTTTAAGGCGGATGTTCCCGGCCTGAAGAAGGAAGAGGTTAAGGTTGAGGTGGAGGACGGAAATGTCCTCCAGATCAGCGGCGAGCGCAGCCGCGAGAAGGAGGAGAAGAACGACACCTGGCACCGCATGGAGAGGAGCTCCGGCAAGTTCTTTCGCCGCTTCCGCCTGCCGGAGAACGCCAAATTGGATCAGATCAAAGCTGGAATGGAGAATGGTGTGCTGACTGTCACTGTTCCTAAGGGAGAAGTGAAGAAACCTGAGGTCAAGGCTATTCAGATCTCTGGCTGAGAAATCAATATGTCGTTATGCATGCGTATATAGATATATAATTAATATGATCAATGTATCTCTGCGTGCGTGTTCGTCGTTTTTGTTGCGTTCTGTTTTTGGTGTATAGCTTCAATCAGTACTAGATCTGTTTGTATGCTGTGATGAATCACATCATGAGTGACATCATGTGTTTTCCTTAATTATTTCTTTTGGTTAATAATTACGACTTAGGATCTTAATTAAATTTCTTATATATTTTCTTAAGTTCGTCATGTGTATATATCAGTGCATGTATCCATTTATAACTTCAGATTTTTTTATATACATCCCTTATATATTTTAAAAAGTATATGATTAATTAAACAATTACCAATATATATATATATATATATATATATATATATATATATATATATATATATATATATATATTTACGTGAATGATCACTTCCGGACCACAATTGTTAAATGCACAAGCACAACAACATGAATTAATGGTCTATTTTTAGTGTGCGTTAGTGTAAAATCATATTTGGTTGAATGTGTCAAACTTCTTAAAATCTCCAAATAGTTGTATAAAAGGTAGGGAAAACAAAATTAATTGCAGATCTAGAACGAAACAGCAAGAATAAAAAGTTTAAAAGACAAGGACGAAAATAAATAGACGGCGCTAGCTAGCTGGAAGAGAAACTATACGTGTACGTTTAGCGAGCCTAATTTAGACTTTAGAGCTATCTAGCTATATATTAACAACATAACAAAATAGCAATTTAAACCAGTAATTGTTTACACACAAAAAAGAAATAATTAAGGAGGCATATGCAAAGATTCATGAAGTTCCAAATTTTAATTTGAGTATGGATTAATAATTAGGTTGGAAAAGTACCGTATTTAATTGGATTTATGTAGTATTTGAATTTAAAAAAATGCAAATCGAGCTAAGTGTCCTGTAACAGATTACAGGCCCAAAAAAATAGAAGAAAAAATGAAGATTTGTGAGCACATCTTTACGGAAAGTCCAGCGGACTAAAGCTGGAAAATCAAACAAGAGGAAAACCAACTTCTGCAAGATGAAGCAAGCTTGGGAAATTTCTAGCGGTGGTTTACTCTTCATTCTCATCAATTGTTGTTTGCTAAGAATAAAAAATATTAACCTAACTTGAGTATCGAATAATTAGGTTGGGAATTATATTTAATTGGATTTCTGTAATATTTGAACTTGAAAAAATAGAATAATTAAAAAAGAGAAACGATGGAATATCATAATATTATGGTGGTAGTAATGATCTTTGATCAATTTCTCTAATGCCAGTGCGGGAGAGATCTAATTTCCGTATTTTCCCTTCTCCAAAATTCAAATCCCAACAGTACTCAGGAGTTCATGAATAAAAAAGAAACATAACAGAGGGAGAGAAATAATAGAATTATGTAGCTCAAAGTGGGTTTCAAGAATAGTTAAATTATAAATTGTAATCTTTTTAGTTAAAATATTATATATACTCACATTTTATAGAATTTTAAAATTACGAATAATACTTATGTTTTAGAATTTTGATATAAATATTCGTCAAATTTTAATAGAATCCTAACAGAATTAGGTATTTTGCCTAATTATAAAATCTAAATGGAATGTAAATATAATATTTTAATTAAAAAGATGATGATTTATAATTTAGTAAATTTATTTGAAATCCAAGCGTAATTAATTTAACTTTTATGCATACATCTAGAAAAAATTAAAAATGAAGTTTCAATAGTATGTCTATAACTAGTAAAGGTACTTGACTAATTTTCCAGATACTTCTCCATTCCATGAACATCCTCTAGAAATTGTGGGGCGGCAATATTCTTGGAAAATCTCCTACTTTCCTGAATTATCCAAACTCTACCACGCAATAATTCAAAGATAAAGCCATCTCCCCTATAAAGTATAAATTCATCCTTCTCCATTCTATAACAGCATAAACAACACTGAAAATATATAAGTCGATATCCATCCTATAGAGATAAACATCAACCGCAGAAGTAAGTCCAGTACATTGAATCACAAAATTAGAAGAAAAAGAAAATGTCTCTGATCCCAAGTGTATTGGGCGGCCGAAGTGATCCATTTTCCATGGACCTTTGGGATCCTTTCCGTGACTTGCAGCTCAGCTCCTCCAACGAAACGTCGCAGTTCGCCGCCACACGCATTGACTGGAAGGAGACCCCGGAGGCACACGTCTTCAAGGCGGATGTACCAGGGCTGAAGAAGGAGGAGGTTAAGGTGGAGGTGGAGGAAGGGAATGTCCTCCAGATCAGCGGCAAGCGCAGCCGCGAGAAGGAGGAGAAGAACGACAGTACCTGGCACCGCATTGAGAGGAGCTCAGGTAAGTTTCTACGCCGCTTCCGCCTCCCGGAGAATGCTAAGATGGATCAGATCAAAGCTAATATGGAGAATGGTGTGCTGACTGTTACTGTTCCTAAGGAAGAAGTGAAGAAGCCGGAGGTTAAAGCCGTTCAGATCTCCGGCTAATTAAGGATTAATTTACAATCATGTAATTTCGTTTATATATTATATATTTATAAATAAATGTGTGTAGTAAACTAAACAGTGCTAGCTTTCTGTGTGTGTGATAAGAATCAAGAATGTATTATGAGCTGTACGTGTGTTTTGTATCTGTAAGAAACCTATGATCAAGTGAATTCAAGCTTGGAGTTGTTCAGACAATTCAGAGTATTGTATGATTTGAGTTTAATTGAATTTTCTTGTTTTTAAAAAACTCAAAATCACATATTGAGATTTTAGGCATCATGTTTGGGCTTGGTTATGGGCATCATGTTTGACTGATCCATATAAAGAAAAACTATAAAACAGATTCTAAATTCTAACTGTAGTTAATGGGGCTCTAATATAAAAGCACACTTTTATATGTTATATCCTTGATTTTTTTTGTTAAATAGTATCAAATAATTAAGTTTTATAAAATTGATGTCCTAAAAATCTGTTTAGGCCAATTATTTGATAGATGTAATTATAATTTTTTGACGTATGTTTTTACAATTTCTCAAATATTAGGTATATATTTACTTAATTAGGTCAAATTTTAGCATACATAAGAATAATTATCCCAATAAAATAAAATGTCATTGAATATGACAGTTTCTTGGAAACAAAACTAAGCAAAAGATTTGAATGAAGAAATGAGATTAACTAAGCCATCAAGGTCCTGATAAGAAGAACCACCTGTATTTAGACAAAGATCAACTTTCTCTTTCAAACACACAATTCTCTGCCTCATTTCTTCACCTTCACTTCCCACCATTAATTTCTTGATCGCATCCTCGATCTCCCCTCTTTCGAGTCCTTTTTCAAATTTGATCCCGATTTTCCAAACATCGTTCACATATCGAGAAATCACCCTCTGGTCACCATAGAAAGATAGACAAATCATTGGAACTCCTTCACAGATACTTTCTAGAGTCGAATTCCACCCATTGTGCGTCCAAAATCCCCCAACAGCAGGATGAGACAAAACTTCTTGTTGTGGGGCCCATTTTACAATATGACCTCTTTTTCTAGTTTCCTTCAAGAACTCCTCAGGCAACATCTCTATCCATTTCGATCCATGAACCAATCCGGGACGAACCACCCATAAAAATGGTTGCATGCTATTGGCTAAACCCCAAGCTACTTCATGCATTTTTTCCCTATCCATTGCTGCAATGCTGCCGAAACTCACGTAAAGAACGGATTTGGCTGCTTGGGTATCGAGCCAGGTAATAGAGCTTCTGTCTTGTGTTAGCAAACTGCTTGTGGAAGCTGAAAAGTACTTATGAAATGGCCCGATTGCGAAAATTGGGTTCGGAAATAGGTTTTGAAATCTCGTTAGCTCTGGCTCCTCGAGTTCCTTAAACGTGTTGAAAATTTGAGCTGAAGCTTTCTTGGTTCCTTCCACCATGTTGTCTACTATCTCATAGAAATCCTCTGGGTTTTGAGTTTTGAGTAATGGTATATCCTTCACTTTAAGATGTGGGAGTTCTTTAATTGCAATCTTCATCTCGGAATCTAAATCAAAGAACAATGGTTTTCACTTTATAGGGTACAAGATTGAACTTTTTTGTATATATAAAAGACATTTTCATCATTTTAAGCGTAAGATTTTATTTTTAAGGTATAACTACACTCACCATACCCTAAGGTTTGAAAAAATTTACAGAAACATACCCTGTCAAATAATTTTCATTACATCTATTAACTAGTTTGACAGATTTCGGAAACATCTATTAGCTAAATTGTTCAATTTAATTTCCTTTTTACCAATAAAACCAAGAACATAACGCAATGGTTCTCTTTTTTGTTAAGTTTCTCTAGCAGCAAATAGAGTTTAGGGTATGTTTTTGTAATTTTCTCAAACCTCTGGGTCTGTGAATGTAATTATCCATTCTTTTAATTCAGTACCCATATTAGTGCGAAATTCGTTACCGATTAGTAAGTGACTTAAATTTTAAATTAGTCTTAAGAAATTTATAAAAAAAAATTTCTAATTCATCACAAAGTTTTATGTGATAGATTGAGAGCATTTGCAGCAGAATTTTTTTAATTAAAAAGAGTCAAATTATTCCGTGCTTTTCAATCATATAATCAAAGATATCATGAAAGAAATAGAGTATAAAGATAAAACTAACGTACCGGCCATCTCGGATAAGTAACCCTCTTTTCTTAGAATTGAAAAGGTAGCATAAGCCATATACGAACCAGCACTGCTAGTTCGAAGCACAATTCTTGGGAGATTATATCTGTCTGCAATAGGTTGTGTGAAGGCCCAAATAACATCTGTAATGATGCACTTTATATTACGGTTCGTATCATCGGCTAATAATCGAGAAAAGCACTCGCGAAACGCCTTCTGACATTTAGTAATGAGAGTTTTGAGGAAGGCTATAGTATCTGATGATAAACTTCCATCAGATTCTGATAAACCGTCTGAAATCTGGTGGAAGGTGAAATGAGGATATTTTGATGTATCCGGGAAGTTCAATTTTGTGTGAATAATGGAGATGGTAAATCCCTTGGAGTGAAGGATGTTTGCAAGCTGAATCATGGGATTAATATGCCCTTGAAATGGCAATGGAAAAACCAGGATTCTAGAGTTTTCTCTGTTACAGTTATCCATTTGATACGATACCTCACCTCTGGGGGGGAAAAAGTAAATATGTTTGGATAGAAAAGAAAAGTAGACGTATTTCAAAAAATTATGACCACAGAGCTAGCACATGCTGCAGGGAAGGGAAGGACCACAAATAATGCAAGTTGGCGAGTTCTGTGTCAGATATTTGAAAAATGTTCATCTAAAGGTTTGTGTTTTTTTTTTTTTTGGCCCAATTACTCATGGGCTTTACTCCAAATACATATCTAGAATTGGGCTTCTTTATTCTCTTAACATGGATCATACAGAGGAGAGAGCGTTTTGGCACGAACTAAACACACAGACACTTTTAAGTCTTTAACACTTGCTAGACATGCAGAAAAAAAAAAGACACATTTAAAGAGAAGCAATATTAGTATTTAATATTTTTTTTCCCTTTATATTAACATAATAGTAGTAGATATGGTTTGACTGAGTCAATATAAAGAAAGCAGAAGCACCAAAAAAAAATCACAACTACCGAAGATGTTGGGCACTCCTTACTCCTCAGCTTTGAAATCTGAAAAAGAAAGCAGTACCCCACCCCCGGCCACTAAATCTAATATACCAACACAAATGTCGCTTTTATTTGTTCAAACATATATATATCCACATTAATTCGACATATATATAATCCCTAAAGAGTAACTTCAATCGATCCATTCCATTCACATGAGACGATCAAAACCATTAACAATAACACGAGTCGATCTGTTAGAATCACCTTAAATATGGAATTAAGGAAACATAACAAGAAGAAGGAAGGAGAAGATTACATTCACATTTCCATTGTGTGTGGGGAGGTGTCAAATGTCAATCTATTCATATTACGACGTCGTATGGCGCAATTCTATTCCACGTCTCTATCTCTGTCCGCTTCACGCTGAAGCTACTATCATATCATGTCCTAATAGTAATACCTGCTTTAATTTCCCATAGTCTTATCAGCCCAATTATTAAAATTATTTTTCGGTTATTCCATCCGTAACAAATAACAATAATTGTCACTCAAGTGGTACTAATTGCAAATAATTGAGATAATTACACTTACATTCCTAATTTCATCGACTATTAAAACTTATAAACAGACTCTATAATCCTTAGGCAGATCGAAAATTTATATATGCTATTTTCTATGTCCTACTACGAAAATATATTTATTTGACATGGGTCCATTACATAAATAAATCACATATGCTACATGCCTACATTCAAGTAGAGACCACATCCGAAAATTAAATTTCCAACTTCTAAGTTGTAAGTTGTAACTACAAATATCATATAGACGTACCAAATAGATTTTAGAAACTAAATAAATAAGATAGGTTTTTGTAAGAGAATATTGCCAAATATGTGCCTGTACCGGCAATGTAAACTGGTTCACGAAATACTACATTTATCAATACTCTCTGTAAACATATTAATGTTTGACCTAAAGATTTTCAGAATTTTTATTGTGCTATCATTTCAATAGTTTTTTTTTTTTTTTTCTGTCTTTTTAGAAATCTTACATTTTGTATTATTAGAAATTTAAAAACAAGAAAAGGAAATCCCTAAATTGGCGGTAAAATATTACCACCGAACCAAGTTTCCCGCCACTTGACATGTCTTAAAATCCAGTCCAGGATGATGGTGACCGATTGGATAGATATTTTAATGAATCACGAAATTGTAGTGCATCTTTTATTTATTTATTTATTAGGTACAATTACAAATATAAATAATTGGAGACCAATTGTAGATGACAACAAGTTAGACCATTAATTATTCCGTATTTAGACAATATAAATTCTTCTTACATCCCGACAAAGTACCACGATTCCCTTTATCCACCCAAATCATGTTTTGGATTAAAATTAGGTTAACCTCATTTAAATTAAGTACCACTATTACCATTATTCCATATTTGTTTTTAGATAAAATGTTATATTAAGATAACTCAAATAACCTTTGACAAAGTTAAAGCCGACAATCGGGATATAGCGTTGTTGGAGTTGTCAAAAGTTGCAACCTAAAGCTGCTGATTCAGAAGTTAATGACCATTGTTAGTTCTCTTTTAAAAAACTCTACTTAACAAAACACTAATTGGTATAACTCATTCCAAAACTAGCTAGCTCATAAAATAAAGATTGTCAAGTAAAATAATAATAATTGGATGGAATTAAAATGTTCTTTTTTATTAAGATTTCCAAGAACAGATCGTTTGCATTTTAGAATGAGTATATATTTATGTTAATTTTCCGATGTCCATTTTATGGGTCTAGTCAGGTCATACAATTCATCATTTCTATGAGTCAAGCCGAGTCGGACAACTACAATATCCTACAATACAAAGTGAAAGACTCATTTATGTTGACTGTCAAAGTAGATATCCAGCATCTAATATCCTTCCAAGCCCATTATAAGAATTGATGAAAAACCAACTTCACCTGCACAAGACTGTAAAAAACAGCACTAGCTGATAAATACACACCAAACATATTGATGATTATTACAACTCCATAATTCACTCCACATGAAAACTTTAGTTCAAGAATTCAAGTTCATCTGCCCGCAATTGAAAGTAGGGGAAGCATAAAAATGACAATAAAAAAATAAACATGTATATTAATGACAAAAACTACCCTTTCTTATTACACTTATACTTGAGCAATTGAATTGAATACACTATTAAATGAGGAGAGATGTGGATTTCTCTTCAATATATCAAAATACAAAATGCCCTAATAACCAAACTCCAACCTAAGTAAAAGTAAAACAATACCCAAACCCCACCCTAAGAAAAGATTATCCACTTATTTAAAATATTACAACCAAAAAGCCTCCCTCCTCAAACCCTAATAGCTACATGCATTTCTATATTATATATTTTTTTTTCTATTCTTCTTCCTATTACAAAATAACCATGCCATGAAAGATGCAATAATCTTCTTCATCAAACAGACACCTCCCTCCACCCCCTTATATTATTATTACCCTCCCACTTACTACACACTTCATTATCATATTTCACTTGTAAAAAACCTTAAAGAAAAAGCAAACACCATATTTCTTCTACCATGTTGTAATTACTAGAGATTCTATCTTGTCTGTGACTTCTTTCTACCCGTTCAAGACATCATCATCGGCTCAAATCAATAAGTCCACTCCTGAGGAAGGTATGAGCTCCGGCCCTCGAGAAGTAAACTTTGCCGGCGTTGTTGCAACATTACGGCATTTCTTCGGGCAATCAACAAATCTGATCATAATAAAAGAATTCCTAAAAGTTAGAAAAATAGCATGAAATACAACATTGACTTGCAATAAAAATATGTATTTCAGGAAATGTACCATATTCGGTGATGTAGCCTCTGTTGAATTTAGGCTGGCTTTGTGGTTGAGATTGAACAAAACCATTCATGCTTTCAAAGTTCTTGTTTATGCCATGAACATTTCTCTCCGGAATGAAAGCAGCACCCGAATAACCTACAGTTTGAACAACTTCAGTTTAGAACGTAAAAGGGTTTTTAAGCATGTAAAATCTTGAAAGAAAAATAAGGGTCAAATTCTTTAGAGAAAATATCATGTTACAAGATCTGCAGAAAAGAAAAAGGGGGAACAGTATATGCAGATATATGGAAGATTTATTTATTTTCTGTGAATGTATTTTTTTTAGTCAAAAGAGATGGAAAAAAGAAAAGGCTCCAAATCTGAGAATTTTTAAAATATATATAAATGGTCAAATAAAGGGCCCATTTCACAGTTGTAGTCATCTGCTTTACAGAGATAAAGACAGAGTAGGGTACAATTTTCCACCGAGTCTAATCCCACTATTTACCTGAATTAGGATTGCTTGCAGTTTCAAATAAACCTAATAGAGAAACAACGGAACAAATTTTTTGAAACAGAATAAAGAAAATAATAAAGACGGAAAATAAAGTAAACTGTAAACCTAAAAGTAATCCAAAAATCAAATAATTCCAAGAACTACTGCAAGGAAATGGGGGGAAAAGAAGAGCCGCTGAACTGTACATTACCTGGCTTCTTACGAGAATCTGAAGAATAAGCGTTACAGTCAGTATTATTCCCATATCTTCTAGGCAAAAAAACTCCGGTCCCGGCACGCTCTCTCTTCACCGGCGCACCACCACCAGATCCACCCAACATAACAGACCTTGGACCGGACCCAACAATACGGGTAGGAGCTTGCTGTATGGGCCATGCATCTTGACCCATTCCACCAACTGCCCTTCCATTCCTGATTTGGTACAACATTGGAGGCTCGTTGTACCACATTTCACTGCTCTGTTTCTGTTGCTTCGCCATCTGCTGCTGTAACTGTACCAAAACGTAACAGGAAAATTAATTAGAAAAAACCTAAAATTAATCACGCAAATGTCATTCTACAGTGTTTCGGGAAAAATGGATCTCTTACATAAATGTTCTGGAAGGCAGAGGAGTTAGTACTTTTGACTACAGGGTTAAAGTGTTCGAGGACTCTTTGCTGACCAGGAAACCCTCTATGTTGAATGGCTCCAGGGCCATCACCGCCGTTAAGCTTGAGCCTCGCGACTTCTCCGGCGGCGCGGTAAATAAGATCCACAACGGCGTCGTTTTTAGAACCTATCGGAGACGTCGGGGGAGAGGGAGGGCCGTTTGGGCTGCCGTTACTGGACCCACCGGCGCTCCGAACCGACCAGCTCCCTAGGTGGGCCAGGGTCGACTGAGGCGAGGTCGACATCATCCAGCGCTTCTGTAGGAATGAAAACACAGAAAAATAAATTTGAGAATCAAAACGAGAAGAATAGAGAAAAACGTCGAAAAGGAAAAAAACTAAAATTAAAATAGTTACCTCGAGGTTTTGGTTGGGGTGAGGTTCGCAGTGGTACGGAAAATCAGTGGGGAAGGGGAACTCGGAGTCCGGGTCAGCGGCGTTTTCGTCGTCAAAGAACTCAGACGGCAACCAGAACCCAGCAGCTTCAACACTGTCCGCCATTTTTAAAAGTGAGAGAGTGTGAAAAGGGAGTGTTGAGTTGAGTGAGAGAGTGAGTATGTTTTTCTGAAATGAGGTTTGCTGGTTGAGGAAGATATAATAATGAGGGGAGGAGTGAGTAGAGAGTATTGTATTGTCTGCAGGCGGTGAGGGCCCCAAATTAGGAGAGAGAAAAAGATTAACAATGGACGAAAAAGGAGAGAGAGAGAGAATGTGAGTGGGGGGAATGTTGAGGAAGACAGGGGGGTTTGCTTTTATTAAGGTTACAGGGCTATTTTTGGGATAACAAAAAAATTAAAAGGGGAAATTCAAAAATCAAATATTGGGGATTTGAATTTGGCTTTTGGTTTTGGGTTTGTATTCAATGAAATTAATTTTAAAATAACATTTGTTGTATGCGTTAGTGTGTACTGTGTAGCTGCATATTCATGCAAAGTGGTTCAAGACATTTGTCATGATATCTACTCCACTTGGCATTGGCAGCATTTCATACTATTCCTATTTCATTTTCTACTTTTTAGAATTTTCCTGAATGGTTTGCTACAAAAATTTTATATATATTCGTATCCGTATTTGTATAAGTTAGAAATAAATTTATTACATTACTATCTCTTTTTAATTAACCTTCTTTCTTTTCCTGTCCCTTCACTCCGTATATATATGCCTTTCCAGTTTCCACCTTCCTGATCTTCTTTAATATATGCATCACTATATGAATTATTCTCAGACAAATTAAGAACCAAATAAATCTACCAATAACGTAGCTACTCATAATTCATTCGATAATCATAAAAAAAACAAATACATTGCCAACTTACCTATTAAGCTGCACAATACTTAACAACCTACATGCATTTCGTTAACACCCCAGCTGCAAAACTGATTTACTATTTTAACTTATGTAATTAATAGGAAGAGAATGATTAAGCATCATCTCATCCTATCTAGCTATTTCCAACAACATCATTATATATTTTTGAATATCCACCAACAATCAATCACAAAACCACAATCTCATTAAGATCACGGGTGCATTTGACTTAAAGTATACATTATAAAATTATAATTCAGGAGATATAGTCACCGAGTGAAAAATAATATATTATGTTGTACCTTGCATGAAAAATTTTCAAAATGTAATTAGAATTTGTAGGTGGGCCTTAAAAAAAAGGTTCGAATTAACACAATGATGAGAAGATATATAAAAGAAGATGATTGTATTTGGGTGAATTAATGAAGTATGGTTAACATATCACTTTCTCTGGGAGTGAGACCAGGCCAGCCAGTCGGATAATTAATATGCGTGGGTGAGTCGAACAGACTTCATCCGGCCCCTTTAATTGCGGCTACAGATAGATACACAAGTGTTTTTTTTCCCTTCTCAAAAGCTGATAAGAGTTAATTAGGTCATGAGTAATCATTTGCATGATCAGTTGATACCCGCCCATTATGATTGATTATGTGGGTAATATTGAATTATTACCTAGCTAGCTGTTTTTTTTTGCATTGGGATGTGAAGAAATTATATTAACAAATATTACATCAGACAAACATTAAAGGCTTTCTTGTAAATTTTATTGCTTTTTAAATATAATTCTGTTGTGACCAATATCTCATCGGATACTTATGATCTAATAATGAATATTAAAATATCTTGTATTATCATATCCATATGAAATTATGTCCTCGGTGTATATGCGTCACAATATAGATTAAGTGACAATTCTCCAAACCTTCCAACTTCCACCCATCACCATCCCAAATATTGGATCTCGTATAGGTAGATAAATTCATGTCATACTCAGTCCCCACTATTGAAACCAATGCCCAAAATATTTAGATTTTGTGTTTCTTTATGGGGCTCGGATTTTCCCCGCTTATGATCCACTATTTTTATAGTGCAATCCTAATATAATATTGTAATTGTCATATTAAATAGTGCGATAGTTTATTTCATGTATTTACACCTATACAATTAGATTATTATTCCCTTAATTATGATGCTTAATTTTAGTTAATCTCGTACGTGTTATAAATTTTAAATTTATTTGTTTTTAATATGGTAAAAGATCATTAGAAGGAAGGTGTCTAGAGTCTACAGATATTTGTTCAGGCAATTAAAGTACAAATGGGGCTATACGTGTTAGTTTCATACTTCTTTTTAATGAAAAACAAAAAAGAAATAAAGATACAAGGACTAAAATTAATAACAATATTTTTATCAAAAAGAGAGAAAAAAATTAAAGTGATTGTGGCCACTTTGTACTAAGGAAGACTCGAAAGAAGGTGATAAGGGAAAATAAAGCAAACAAAAGTACTGCAAAATACAAATATATCAAACTCATGAAAAGAGGAACAAAGCAATACTCAAAGCTTAAACCGTTGACACATTTCTATACCAATATTATTCACATTCATTTGATAGGAAATTAGATGAAATTAGTTTGGATTTTCATGTGGAATAAACACCAAGTTGTCCATGCCCTTCACTATAGCTATAGCTAGCTTAAAATTATATAATTAACTTAAATAAATTCCAGTAATTTAAAATTTTTTAATATATTTTTTTTCTAACATGACTTAATGCATTACATAATAATACCCTAATTCTAGGTATCGTTGGAGAATCCTAATTCCTAACAGAACATTGTCTTATTATCTTTTATGTTAAAAAGTAAAAATAAAATTAGACTTGACAAATGAATGTCCCTAAAATCTCTTCAACCCTAAACCGATCCTATGAAAATTAATCTTTGATATGTACTAGGGTAATTTCTCAATTTTCAAGCTACTTTTACACTTGATTAGATCAAACTTCAGAAATATAAGTGAAATTATCCGTTTCAGATATTACTATCATGTAAATATCATCCGATCCTTTAACTAAACATTAAAATCAAGAAAAAGATCACATAAATATATTATGATCTCTCCTACACAACATATAATTAAGCTAGAAAACAGTTTCTTTCATGTATATATCTTGAGTGAACCCTATTCCAAAAAGAAGATAAAAATACCATTTGATCAAATAAAGCTCAAAAACAGAGAAGGTGACGGAGATTGGAGCATGCTACGTTCGGCGGTGATGAAAACTCAGCCTCAAGTGATCTGATGGAATGGGAAAATAATAGATCTGCTTTTTTCGATTATTGGTCTGTTTTGTTTTCCGGAAAAAGAGAGAATTGAAAAGAAAGATTATCGAGGATGGCGCCTTTGGCCCACAGAGCTAGCTAGAGAAGCTGGTATGCATTCAATTCAAAAGTCGTTTTCTACGTTGGGGTTGGAGATATATAGAGGGAAACGTTGCTTTCATAACCCTTTGTTCGACGTTTTAATTCCACAAATCACACTTCTTCTTCGCCTGTCTCCCACTTACTGTCCCACATCGGTAATTAATAAATGCCTCTTTTATATATAATATCACTTGTCGTTCATTTTGGATTCATATATATTTGAATTATTTAGATAAATCAATATAAAAGTTTTTTAGAGTAGTAAATTTGCTTTTCTTAGTTTTGTCTAATTTCCAAACACTCAACCACATTGATTTTCTCATACACTTCATGCTTTTTTTTAAAAAAATAAGCATCCCTCAACGAGGATAACTGCATAAGCTGTAATTTTCGCGAATAAGCAATAAAGTAGGCAACACATTTTACCACACGTTTGAGAAAAGAAAAACAACAAATAAACAAACCAAACACGGATCTAATATATTCAATAAAACTCTTAGGGCTGGATTGACTAAACACCATCACACTGTATCTTTTGTATCAGTGGTAAGTAGTCACCTTCAAAACCGGAAAAACGCTGCATCAGACTAGCAGCGGTGACCAGGTGGCGGCAGATCTGGTGAAGACGACGCCATGGTGGCAGCAGATCCGATTGGAGGTGATGATAGATGACGAGTCTAGACAAGAAAACTCTTATTCAATAGAATAAAACTCTCATACGAGAGATGAAAACTCTCATTCGAGAAAGACACAGAACACAAAAAATAAAAACATATAAAAACGAAATAATGGCGCTGAGCGAGAGATGAATAACATTAGATGGAGAGGGAGCCGCCGGCATAGACTCAGCCAAGAGAGCTGAACTCGCTGGCGGCTAGGTTGGATGGGTGCCAGAATTTTCCAAGTTCAATTTTTTAGGATTTTAACGGAAGTGCCATACACTTCGTGCTTTTAATATTGATATATATATATTTTTTTCCAACTTTAACTTTTTCAAAAAGTAGTAGTAGAATTTGCAAACACGTACACGTATAATACAATGAAACATTTAAATAGAAATTAGAAATTCTTATGCTGATCGATTATCTCTTACTTGTTATTAATATAAAGAAATTAAAAGTTAAAAGTGGCATATATAATCTTGAAATTAAAATAAATACTTTAGTTTATTGAGAAATTCTGATCAAATTTAGATCAATTCATAAATTTAATTCCAATGGTTTCTCAATATTATAGTTCCTAAGCCTTATGTATAACATTATTATTATTATTATTATCTCTTTTTAAATTTGAGTATATTATAGTACTTCCCTTTCGTCAAACAACTTTTGTGGTAGCAAATTAAAGCTGGATAATTGCTCGTTCGCATGCTTATCGCTTTTCAAGAACGCGTCGTCTTGACTAAAGGAGTAATGCGATTTCTCCCTAGTGAATGATCTCTTATATAAAGTGGTTGCATTGCAATTGTTTTCTTTCCATCTTTAATTCTATGCCGTTCATCAGTGAGGTGTTGGAGAAACAGAGCCAAAGGTATGTATTAGGGTTTCTTTATAAGCTCATCGTCTCTAACTATTATCGTTTTTATCTAAGCCTTTTTCTCATAATTTCACAAGCTAATCGCGATAGAAATTAAAGGACAATGTTGTCTAATTTCGGACAAAATTGATAATCCTAGATTCAAGCTTTAGATCAATATTTTGTATACGAGTTTTATAATTCTTGTTTTAAGTATGATCAATCAACTTTTAGCATGTGAATTTAATTTTAGAAAATAGTAGAGCAAAGAGCAAAATTCTTACTCTTGTATTGCTAGATTAATCAGCTCACCAAATGACCAAACCACTCTTAGGTGCTGGAATATGTGGTTTATGGCGTTATACGATTACTTTATTGTTCAAGATAGCAGGAGTTCAATTCCTACTTTTAATATAAGGTAATCTTAAATTATGATGTCAACTATTAAGCGGTGAATATCTTGGTAAAAATGCACGAAATTAAGAATCTATTATTGGGTTGGTTCAAAATTCAAATGTGAAGTTGTATTATTGTTGACTAACAGTCCCAGATGGGTTGATATCTGTTGATCGATCAGCCCCACACAATCTATTTCAACTCCACTAGACTACACACCCCATGCAGGGCCAACTGTGTATAGTACTTGGACATTATATTAATTTTGAAGGGAACAATTTTATTTTCGAATTTCAACTTGGAACATATATATTATTACCCTAAACTTCACAAGATATCTATGAAATTGAAAATTGATATATAGTTGGAGCATTATTGTCCGAATAATTTTAATTCCATTTAACCACAATCTTGAAGGTAGACCTGATCAAAAATTCATCAGAGGATGATTTAAAAAATAAAACTATATATATTAGTTATTTGTCAGCTTAATATTTGTAAAATCATAATTAATTCCTTTATGTAAAGCTGCATGCGTTTGATCAAAGAATATTGTATATAGAACTGGTTAATTTCGGAGAAAAGAGTTTAACAGATCGATCTAGTACGTACCACAATTCAAAATCCCATCAATATTGTTAATTTGATTAAAGAAAATAAGAATATTCTGATCGAGCCCATTTGCATTTACAGGATTTATATATGCTTCCATGACAACCTTGTAACACAATGTATATATATAGTATAAATTAATAGAATTAGTTAATTGTCTTATATGAAGACGTACGCCGACTGATCTGAGCTAGGCATATTGCACATGCTTATTAATGCTTTCCCTGGCTCTGGGTGCATTATATATGCATTGCATTTGCATGTCATGAATCCGATCGATCTCGATCGCCTAACAATTATTCCGTTCTAGTCTAGACCAAATTAGTTTATTTATTATGCTTATATATATTCTCCTCAAAGAATATTACCTAGCTCTTAATTTCAACCTTCATAGATTAATTAATTCATTCATGGAACTAAAATATTTATTTGTTTCTTTTATATATAATCCGAACGTTTGGTGTAATTACGATTTAGTCCATCTTTTTTCAGAAAATGCGTACAAAGAATCCTTTATATAGTCCGTAGGTTTAAACGTTTGATAAGTTTATCAACATTAAGAATTAAAATTATCATAATTATTATCTTTTAAGGTGAGAAACGGTGACTTTTTTTAAACATAGGGCAAAAAAGACGCACCGCAAGAAAGCACGCTTATCTGTTTCCTTTCTAATAAAGGCGAGGCGACATGTAAACTGCAAATGGGAAACACAATTAAGATCATATGTATGTATATAATACATGACATGCATGCGAGAGAGACACGAATTCATTGGTTTAAGGAAAGAAGAAGCATTATGTCGGATTCCATACCAAACACAAAACTTTTCTTTTAGTATTTTTGTCTGTCTAGCTTCCACTAATCCCTATCCATCTCTTTGACTCTCTAATCTCTTTTTTGCATATAATCTTTCTTGCCCATACTACAACAATACTATGATTAACAATAATTAAACATTATTGTGAATGTGAGTCATGTCAACATCAAAGAAGCAAGCACACTTAATTTATTTTTTCCCTATTACGCACCACTATATATATTTTATTCACCAGACCGGCCCTTTTGTGAAAAGTAAGGAGAAGCTGGATAATTAGGGCCTTATAGATTAATGTTTTTTGACTTTTTTCAATAAGAAGCTAGCTAGACATATTTTAATTTAAATTGATTTTTGTAATTTTTGCCCTTTCTCTTGGGAATTTTGGTCTCATAGGTGTATTATTTTTTGCAATTTTGTCCTATATATGATGGAGTGGAGTCTATTAAGTATAGGACATAAAATTAAAATTACTGAGACCAAAATTACGCAAAAACATTACTTAATGAAACCAAATCGCAGAAAATAATTAGTATGAGATAAAAATTAAAAAAAAAAACATGTCATAATAATACTATTTTTTGTTTCAAATTATCTCCTAACATTTACGTATTTTACAAAATGCCTCCTCTAACCATATTCTGGTTAGATACGCTTAGATTCCGCTTGAATATGGTCTAGATCCAAAAAATAGATTATAAAGCAAATTGTAAAAAATGTAATAATAGGAGTAAAAAAAATATTTTCCCTAAATTCAATTGTACTGGGCCTAGATCCAGCTGGGCCAGGTCTTGTTATGTCCCATGGGGCCCAAAGGGTCAGGATTCATATATATTTTGGTCAGTTCAATCCACAACTTCCCCATCCCTAAAGATTCCCCTTTACATAAAGACATTATAAATGTTATTGAAAATTTTATATTATTTACATAAGATAACAATTATCTACTTATATAATACAAATTTTAAATAATATAACAACTATCTACTTATATAATAAAAATTAAATTCTTTTTTTTTTTGGAAGAAAATACAAATTAAATTCTAGAAATAAATAAAAATTGGCAGCATCTATTTGACCCATGGTCATATCTATTCTGTTTTAGATGTGGAAACTGGAATTCAATTACACATCATTTCGTATGCAGATCATACAATAAATATACCTGCGTAGATTTTTAACTGGAAAAAAAGACGAAACATGTCTGACCTAATTACAGACAACACTTTATTTCCAATATCTGTTTTCCACTGCTCTGCATTCAATTTGACTATCTACTTTTTTGGTTATATTTTCCATTTATATGTTTCAAGTTTCGTCGGACCACTAATGTATAAAATTTTCTCTACAAATAAAAGTTGCTTTTCCTGTAATTCGAATTTGAGACCCCTGGTCTCTATTTATAAATACACAGTCACACAACTTTTTGTTATAAAAATTACATAATTTAGGCCCAAATATTTGATGGGCCTTGTATACGGGCTTCATATTGACAGAAGTATTTATTATACTCAGGCCCAAAAGTCTTGGACAGCTCCACTAGATAATAATTAGGTACTGTACTTGACAACATTAAAGCATCTAGAGGATGGTGGGTAGTTCTTATACATTATGATGGTATAATCATTTATTATTATGCCTTTTTTTATGCATCTAGAGGATAGGACGTATAAGTATTTGAGATTAATTACAGCGTGCCCCCTAAAGTTTGGATAATTACAACTACACCCTTTGAAGTACGCATTACTTTATGTTATATAATAAATTTAATAAACAAGTTTATATGGACACAAAATCTTCCCTTCTATCGACGTGGAATTGAACCAAAAAAAGAATTAGCAGGCAATTGAAGATTCAATAATTTGAGAAAGAAGGGAAGAAGACACAAAAAGCGAACAGATGTTAAGGGTGTAGCTGTAATTACCAAAAGTTCAGGGGATCGTATTGTCTTTAGGCCATAGTCGAGCGTGGGTACATCTATAATTAACCTTTCTTTTCACTTCCATTAAGGGTATAACGGGTAGTTCACCCATTTCGGTCAGGGGTTTTGAGATTCCATTAAATACAAGGGGTCTACCTGTAATTAGTCAAACCTTAGGGTGTCCTACGCAAACAGGTATAGGCATCATAAAGTTTTCCTTAGCAAAACACTAAAAACAATGCATACAAATTGGGAAGACTTGCACCCAAAAAACAAAAAAAAAAAAATACAAACTGGGAAGACAGATGCCTTATTAACAAACGATATAATACATATTATTACAGTAGCATGGTTCAATTACAATAACTGACAAGGCTATACTTAGTGAATTATACAAAACGGAGAAGCTTTTTAGCATAAGTTGTGATTATTATTTACAGTCATGTACATGTAAAAGGAGAAGGCATACTATGTGCAGAAGATCAAATAAACGGCTCATCGATCCAAGAAATGATCAAGATATCAACACATTTTACAAGGAAACAATCTCACAAGATTGTTGTCTTGACAACAATGTCAGAAGGATAAGAACCCTAAAGGGTTGTCTTCATTGCCTCCCTTGGCAAGAGAAATCTGCATGATTGTCAACAACGAATCTAGGGTCAATTACAAATAACCCCCTCAGGGTGTTTTTAGTAATTACTCCAAGTATCTATTTTAAAAGCATACAAACATGAAAATAAGAAAAGAAGCGTTGGTAAAATCAACAATTATGAAGGAAGAATGCTTTACAAGTTCAGTAGAAATTACCAGTAGAAGATCCTCATCAGTACCGAAAGATTTATGAGCCTGTTCTAAACACCGTGCAGTAATCCTCTCGTGTTTCCTGCCAAAAGTAATTCATTAGGTTCAGATTTCTGAAAAGCTTTATAATTCACACATAAGCTTGTCTTTTCTTCCCTTTTTTCTTTTAATAATTTATTCAGTAATTAGAGATTTAGGAAATCACTTAAGACCTTGAGCTGGCGGGATCTCGAATCTCAAACTCATTTGTAACAGCATCATAACCACAGATAACAACATAGTGTCCTGCATCTCCCATAGTTACAAATCATTGATTAAAGAAACATATAATTTAAAACATGCAATATGTTTTAACTCATTAATTTACTAGAATTAACTTTTAGCAGAACTTATAACGAGGATATTACTGGGCATATATCATTCCTACCTGTGTAGCCAGGGCTGCAATAGAAGTCTGAGACACAAACATCATCCACCTCAGAGTTACTGCATGCAGGAAAAAGGAAAAGGAAAATTACAAATTTATTAGTACCTCATAATTCAAGAATATTAAGGCATATACGATGCCGCACGTGTATAATACATATAGACATATATAGAGGGTGAAGTACATCTATTATCCTTGAGGTTTACCCTGATTACACTTCAGTCCCTCTGTTTTTAGAAATTATAAAAAGTGCCCTGGCATTTCACTTTATTACAGACACTCCCTAAAAGTATACAGCATGAAGCCAAAAAATGCAAATAATCAGCATATTTCATGGAGTTTTTGTAATTTCTGAAAATAGAGGGACTAAATCATAATTAGCATTTAGCAAAAACCTTGGGGGTGGTAAGTGTAATTCACCCTCTATATCAGAAATTGAAAATTAAAGTAAAACTAAAGACTACCTAGTACCTAGCCTACTTAAACATTAGTGAGATAAAAGTGTGACATACCTCAGTTTGTACTGATCGACTAAAGCAATAGCAACATACTTTCCAGACAAGATAAACTCAGAAATTTCTTTGGAACAAACCGATCTGCACTGTAACAACGATCATTCATGTCAAGCATACAACGTGCAGATGAGCATCAATACTTAATGAAAATAGGAAAATAATTGATCATCTTAGATGAGTAAATTGTACCTCTATATCAATTCCAGCTTCACGAGCTTCTTGGAACAACATATTCACTCGTACCAGATCATTTGGTAATTGTTCCTGCAGAATGATATCTTTGATATCCAAAGTGACTCGACAAATAAATTGATTACTAAACTTAAATTTACAAACCACGCCCAGATAAAGCAATTTCCAGTTACAATGTTGTTGAACTCGAGAAAGAGCACAGGATAAATTTTGCCGGATAATTACCAACTACCACCTGAGGTATGGCTTAAATACAGAAAAACCCCATGAGGTTTCAGAAATTACCAACCCCCTCTTGAAGTTTTAAGCCTAACAGAAAACTAACGGTGATGGTAAATTTGCCATGTTGACCTTGACGGAAAAAGATGAAAGAAGAAAGAAAAAGGTTAATTTTTTAAAAATCAACATTACCCTTCAGTTTTAATGAATGATTGCTACTAATGGCTGGTGAAGTTTGTGAGAGAGTGAAATCTCCCCCGCACGCGCGCGCGCGCAGGGCGGGGAGGGGGGTGGGAGGGGTTGGGGGGGTTGGTAATTTCTAAAATCTCATGGGTTTTTTTGTATTTAGGCCATACCTCAAGGGGTATTTTGAAATTATCCCTAAATTTGAAATTCTCGTATATTTTTCAGAACCCACTCAAATATAACTCGGGATGCAAATGGTTAACTTACTTACGGAGGTCCTTTACAGAAGGAATGTTACCTTGTAAAATGTCTCAACAGAAAAATCCGGATTGGCTCCAATTGTAACTGTGCAGTATGTAAATCTTACAGAAAACTTCTGCAGTAAATATGCTAAGTCAACAGTCCAAATACTGAAATAGACAAAAGAATAACAGGGCATTAGAAAGATATCAAAAATCAATAGAAGTTCTTGTGTGACGTTGCACTCGTAGTCATGACATTACGAACTTATAGAAGAAAGACTTAATCACTAACACTAACACAGACAATACACAATTCTCGAAATCATGTAAGGTATAAAAACTTATTTTAGAACATTCAATTCAAAAGAAATTAGTTATTAACTCAAATCATCCTTATTTGTATGAATGTTTTTTATACATCAAGAAGGAGACACTGGATAAGCATGAGTGAACTCTAGCATAATACATTATCCAAGATAACCTCCAAAACTATCACAATGTCATGATTTGCCTAGCTTATATGTGATTTCCATATAGTTTGTTCAGATTTCAATATGAATGAAAGATGGTTGTAAAGCAGTAGAGGAAAGAGAAAAGAGGCAATAAATTATTGAATAAAAGAAAGTACCTAGTAGTAGAGCAAAGTTCCTCGAGTTCTTGCATATTACAGCCATAAATATCAAGAGCTCTCAAAACCATTAGAACACAAGCAAGACCACAATCCCATGTGTGTTGTTGGTTTATATGAGGGACCTACCATCACCAAACATATTCAATTTATGAGGAAATGTTGCGAAAAAAACAACAAAGAAAAGGAGTTCAAAACAATAAGTTCATAAAATAATATAACATCTTACTGAAACTGGAACTTAACCAACAACAACGGAGAAATATGAAACTTACTTCAACAAAGTGGGACATTTTTATAGAATTTCTGCACGGTTCTTTCTTTGATGAGTGTTGTATATTGTAGGTTTCAACGAAGTCAAATCGACTCTCATCCGAGTCTTCGTAATTTTCTTCATCCGGTTTCAAAAGTTTGTTGAGAAAGTGATTTATAGACCACATCTTTCAGTGTGTTATGTAGTAATCAAGAACAATGTCAGAACTCAACAATGACCAAACTCCGAGTTTGCAAGGGATAGCAAAAATGATCAACAATGCTTTCAAATTCTAAGTAGAGGCTGGATTTAAAAACAAGCCACAATTCAGTTGCCAATCATGCTGTAGATAAAATCATACAAAAAGTATTCAAAATGGCAGATAGGAGAAACTTAAAGCATTGCAATAACAAGTCCCAATAATTCCACAGTAAAGAACTCAAGACTTCAATCCCACAGCATAAAAGAAACAACCCACCTTCAAAACCAACTTCTTAAGATGATCAAGCTAATATTTCCCAGAATTTTCCAACATTCAACAATCAAAAACAACTGACCAACAAACAAAACGTGAATAAAGTCAAACACGGCCAGATTAAGTTACAACCGACACGAAATCGGAGCTAAAACATTGCTAACGCACAATTAAAACAGCAAAAGAAACATTTCATGCCAATCCCATTACAATCTACACGAAAAATATTACACATACATCTAAAAAGAATGAACAAAAAAAAAGGTATCTTTTTTGCGAGGAAAAAATGGGACCTTCATGAATTATGACAATTTAAGCGACGCGGAGGAAAACCCAAGTGAAGAAGGTATGGCGTTTCATTCTGTTAGTATTCCTTTCGCTAAAATTGGTATCTTTTCCTAAATAGCTTTATGTATAATTAAAGAGTACACAGGAGACGAAACCGAAAAGGCCTATCAGAGAAGTGCAGGTGCTTGGTTTCGATTATTATTTTTTGATTTAATATATATATATTTCTATGTACAGCTCATTCTGGAAGAATTGACAATAGGATTTTGCCTTTTGGATAGGTATATTGTAGGGCCCAATTTATTTTCTAGTAGTTGATAAATTATGTTTAAATTTTGCAATATTTGTTAAGACGTAAAAAGTTCTTTACTGGGCTGTTCTTTTTTTCCTTAATTAGTACATATTTAACTTAGATATAGCAATCAAAATTTGGTAAGTTTGTTCTGCTGAAGACTTCGTGATTGCGATATTCATGTCATAATTTACGGGTAAGTAATTATATTACTTTCTCTATATCTTTCATACAAGTTGAAATTTTGTATATATATAATACCCAATATTGTGGAACATTATCTTCGTTCTAGCCACAAGATATTTCAATAATTTGTCTGGATTTTTCATATGGGACGTGCCTCAAATGATTAACGATAATATTGAAAATTTTTAGGGTCCCCTCAATCTTGTCTGGTTTTATTGATAAATGACAATTGTTTGGATTGATTCTCAGTATTTGGGCAATTGGGCATTTACAAATCTCCAAAACATGTGAAACAAATAATTGTCCTTCTCTCAATTCTGTGCCGTCACTAGTTTATTATATAGTTCATGCATGTGTTTTATATTTGGGGATGAGAATTTTAAGGGGAAATAAGATCTAAAAGTTAAAAAATAGAGCCAGAATTTTAGTTTATGGACCGTTGGCGGAGTTCAACTTGAAATTAGGTGTAAATGAGTGTTCAAAAAGATATTCATTGCTTAAATCCTAACTTTATAAATTATAATTTTTTTTCCTACATTTTCTATGTGAGACAAATCCCACAAACTTAACTTATGGAGCACTACACATTACACTCTTTATACAAAAAAGAAAGTAATTTTATTATTTAAGAAGAATATACTTGTCGATTTTATTTGTAATAATAAAAAGTTACAAACACATGCTTAAAATATTTGATAAAAAAAAGAACATAATTAAGTATAATTTCGTAGACATTAAGAATTAAGAATGATGAAATTATTTGATATTAAAACTGGTAAAATCTCACTTAAGCTCCATTACTTGAGAAGGGAACATTTGGATCTCAGGTCCAGCCTGCTAAGGAAAATGGTCCATATTATCCCATCTTTTATAGCTCGGCCTAAAGGCCCACTGATGACTGAACATTTTGTAATCAGCCCACCACATCTATTTTCTTTAGTACTCTTTCAAATTTAAAAAATAAGATTTTTTTTCCACTTTTGCCTCTTATGAAAAAGCTACTATTGGTATAACGCTTTAGTTCAAGTTCATCACTTCACTGAGTTAGAAGAGCAAAAGCTATTGTCTAAAAGTAGACAACAATCTTTGTTCCTGACAGTTTTGCTTGTTAAAAAAGTCGTTTCTTTTTTAAAACTTGAACACAATCTTTGTTTATTTTCATGCATGTAAATTCAAATAACAGCTTTCCCTCTCAATGTAATTTGAATAGATCATACTCTTTCATACTGGTATTTCTTGAATCACGAAATTCTTACATGAAAACCCAACTAGTCACCTGATTCAACTCAAACGTAATATAAATGAGTCTTAAATTTTTGATTTTTTTGCATAAATTACGTTAATGAGTAATTTAATCTGGGAAATTCTTTATAGGAATCTAATCTAGTGGAGTTAGTTGATCACATATTTGAATGGAAATCAATCAAGTTTTTGCATGAACCAAGTTTATACTAAAAAATTATGGCTTTTTCCACCTAGCCTTTTTTTTTTTGAAACTCAAAGCATATATATCATAGCTCAAAATGAACAGTCAGATACAAAAGCAGAAAACAAAACATCGGGAATATCTAGTTCCCCTTCTTGATAAACACTAGCTCTCCTAGTCCTAGCTAAAACATGTGCCACAAAATTGGCATTTATACGAACGATAGATAATCGAAACAAAGCTAAATCAACCATACAATCTTTGAGCTCTTCAACCAAGTTACCATTTTCTGACAAATCTTCCTCCAGTGAGCCAAGCTTATCCAACAACACTTTACAATCACCCTCAAGAATAACATCACTCCAACCTCTTCTTCTAATCAAGTCACTTGCAGCTTGAGCAGCAAAGATCGGCAATATTTAATTTTAGTTATTTAGTCTTTTGAGTAATTAAATATATTTTTTTTGAATAGAGAATGAAAGTGACTGATTGAGATATGGTGGGGTGTGGTCATTCCAATCTTACATTGGAGAAAAAATGTCCAAAAAGCGAGAAAACTTATGAAAATTTTGTCTCTTAGTTTAAAATTCAAACCATATATCAACTTTAAAAGATATTCGAATCAAATTAAAGTAAAATCACGTTGCCAACCCAATCATGTAATTTTGATATTCCAATTTCCAAGTAAACGTAAAACAAAAGCTATTTATATATGCTTGAAAAATGAAAAGTAAAAGATACATAATATTTCATATAATTATACATTTTCGCAAAGACTAAATCAATTTTATTTTTCAGTTGATTTTACAGATGGACTTCATAGCAGGTGGGTCTGCGTTAGGTGAATATGACCTAATTAATTTTAAAATTTCACCAACTTTTTGTTTCGTAGACATTACATTTTTCTACTCTAAGGAGAATATAATTATTAAGTTGAATGACGTCAATCTAGTTATGATACATGTAAATAAACCAAATAAACAGTACGTAATTGTTCTTTTTTTATTTTCATAGACCATTGGTTATAAATCATAATAATTCATGGCTTAAAAAAACTAATATTTTTGAAGCAATTGAGTGAAAATCACATAACGTTTTAAGAAAATTTAGAGAAATCATTATTTTGACTCTTATAGTGAACGTCTCTAATGTTTGTTTAAAATCTATAAATGGAGTTTTAAAATTAAAGCATATGATTTTAATTTCTCCAACTTCCAAAGCCTTTCCACTAAATATAACAAATAAAACAAGTTATGATGATAACGAAGTGTGTTATGTGCGAAAATAATATTTAAAAACAATGTTTTTCCAAGTTATTGAATACCTAGGTTTATATTAGGGCGATTTATATTTAGGTCCTTGATATTTGTTGTATTTATATTTAGGTCTATTTGGATGTATTTATTATGTGTAGGTCCCTAATTGGTTAATATTTTTCTATATAAAGTCCCTAAATTGGTCAACATTTGCTTCTAAATCGGTAGTGAGATCTAAATATATATAATATAAGTTAAACTAAATTATTTTCGTTGTTGCTTACATCTAGAGACCTACATTTCATGCTAAATTTGACCAAATATATACCAATTCAGAAATCAAAATGTAATATACACATCTAAATATTATAAATATAACAAATATTAGGTACTCATATATAATTCACCCTTTATATTATCATTTCGTAATAACGTCAACTCTCATATATATATATACAATCTTAGAATATCTTGAGAAGCCGTTGTATGTTTAAATAGGCAAGTTGAATTAATTAATTGTCCTTCATTAAAGTTCTTGGCATATAACAACATCAATATGCATGCCCCAACAAATTTAAATCCATCATTAATCTTCAAACCTAACTCACTTTGATTCATCGATTCTCCACATCAATTGCAATTAACATTGTGGATTTTTGGTAGTAGATTTTAAAGGAGTCGACTAAAGATTAATATACCAATAGTGTATAAAAGGAAAATACATTGTCATATATTGTATGTATTTGCATCTATATAAGAGTTTAAATAACATTTGACCCAACAAAAGGGACAAAAATTATATGGACCCCGTTTCGTTCAAAATTTCACCCGTTGGTGAGCTTCTGACGGCAGGGGTGTAATTGTAATTTCGTGTGTCATTGGCTGATCCGTCGCAGCCCTACGGCTATTCATCCCTTTCATTATAATATCAATTTTTTGAATGGGACTCGCAAAAGATTGGAAATGGACGTTGGATTATTGGCACTTGGAAGTTATCTTATTACAACCTTGAAAATCAAATTCCTGCACCAATACACACAGTAGTATCAGAGAGTGACAGAGAATAAAATCAGTGTGCCCAGCCCAGATAAATCCCACTCCAACCCATTTAAAATTTTGAACCTTTTTGTTTCTATTTGCAAAATTTTCATCTTTTGAAACTCTTTTTGAGAGTGGTAAAGATCGAATCCCTGCAGTGAAATTAATGGGTTTTGATTAGCCCAGTTTGGGAACATGAGATACAGAGCTTCGTCCTTATGTTTTTGTTGGATTGATATAGTATAGTTTCCTTTTTTGGTAAAAGTTGTTCGAAATGGAAAGTGCAGCTGAGAAGAGCAAGAAGAAGGATGTGCCTGAGTCGGTTAGTGATGACTCAGTGATTGAGTCAAGAGTGAGCAGCCGCAGCACGAGTTGTGAGAGCAGATCGAGTTCTGATGATTCTTCTTTAGCTCAATTTGGCTGGCCCATAAGGAAGGCGGCAAATTGTTTGAAAAATGAGGTTTCTGAAGCGAAAAGCAAGCCGCTTTTGAAAGTTGAGGGTGTTGGTCAGGAATCTACGATAAAAAAGCAGGGTTCAAAAACTTCAGGTCAGTTATGGTGTTCGTTTCTCTCTCTCTCTTTCTCTCTCTCTCTCTCTCTCTCTCTCACACACACACACACAACGGAATTAAGCTGGAAATATAGAACAGAAGAAGAAGTTTAATAATTGGTTTGTTTTGTTCTTTTACTACTACATTTTCCCCTCCTTTTGGTGATAGTTACTGTAAGTTTATGATACACGAACAACGTAATTTGAATTTCTCAAATTATTACTTTATCTCTTGCCTTCTGAGCGCTGGTACTGCTTGACCTATGTAGAATTGGAGATGATGAAAGAGCGTTTTGCTAAGCTATTACTCGGCGAAGACATGTCTGGAAGTGGGAAAGGAGTTTGCCCTGCATTGACCATTTCAAATGCCATCACCAATCTATGTGGTACAAATTATCTTCCTCATCTTCTATGAATCTGTTTTAACTGTTCGAGGAATTGCTTGTGAGAAACATCTATGTGTTCAATGACTCACTGCAACCTTTACATTCAGCTACTGTGTTTGGGCAATTGTGGAGATTAGAACCATTGCCATCTGAAAAGAAATCCATGTGGAAAAGAGAGATGGAATGGCTTCTTTCTGTCAGTGACCATATAGTTGAAATGAAGCCGTCTTGGCAAACATTTCCTGATGGGAAAAAACTTGAGGTAATTTCCCATTACTCTGCTTGAAAGTTTATTGAGCTCCAAAAAATTTCAATTGATTTTGAGGGATCATATGTTGTTTCAGGGCTCGTCTTATATTAAACATATCAGCATTAACTTTATTACAATGTTATGTTTTCATCTGATGAACTTGAATTACGGGCAGTTTTTATTATTTCGTAAAATTTCTTTATTTAAGTAATCCTTTCTTCATTTGCAGGTAATGACATGTCATGCAAGATCAGACCTTGTTATTCATCTTCCAGCTCTTCGTAAACTCGACAATATGCTACTTGTAAGATTTAAATAACGTTCCAATTTTCCCACTCTATTGCTGATATGATCATCAATCTTATATCTTATTATCATGTATTTCAGGAAATACTAGATGGATTTACACATACAGAATTTTGGTATGTTGATCAAGGAATACTGGCACCAGAATCAGATGGTTCAGTTTCTTTACAGAAAGCAATTCAGCGTGAGGAGGACAAATGGTGGCTGCCTGTGCCACGTGTCCCACATGGTGGTCTCCCAGACGAGACGAGAAAGCAATTAAGTCACAAACGCGAATGTGCAAATCAGATTCTTAAAGCTGCCACAACCATTAACAGCATTGCTTTATCTGACATGGAAGTTCCAGAATCATACTTAGAAACTCTTCCAAAGGTAATTTGATATTTTGATCGAATATCAATTGATTTGTTAACATATTCCTAACTTGGACAGTATTCTTGTGGTTTTTGTAATATAGAATGGAAAAATGTGTCTTGGGGACGTGATCTACCGTTACATCACTTCAGAAAATTTCTCCTCTGATTGCTTGCTTGATTGCCTTGATATTTCTTCTGAACATGCTGCTTTGGAGATGGCGAATCGTGTGGAGGCAGCAATATATGTATGGCGTCGAAGACAGCACCCGAAACTGCCAGCTCATCATTCTTCTTCGAAATCATCATGGGAGATTGTCAGGGATCTGATGGTACATGGAGATAAGAGGGAATTAGTGCTTGCTGAAAGAGCCGAAACCCTATTCCTATCTTTGAAACAACGTTTTCCCGGTCTTACACAAACCACTTTAGATGCCACCAAAATACAGTCAAACAAGGTTTGTTTGTTTTTTTTTTATAATAATTTACTACAGCACATCGACGAAACATGAACTTTTTATCTGGAGGGGCAAATTTCAAAGTTTCAAAAAGAAGCTATAGTTTGGATAGTGAAATGTATTTATCCCTAAAATAAACTATATGTTTTCTTCACTCCATCCTTTTTAATGGTTTCATTTTTCATATTCTCGGTCTCTCCAGGATGTTGGGAAGTCGATTCTAGAGTGCTACTCGAGGGTCTTGGAGAGTTTGGCATTCAGCATTGTGGCACGTATAGAGGATCTACTTTATGTGGACGACATAAACAAACAATCCGACAGAATGTCATCTTTGAGTTTAATTACTCACAAGAAAGTCCCTGTCCCGTATTCTGTGCCTCTCTCAGGCACTCCGTACCGGTCAGCATACACGACACCCAACTTTTCACCCGGCCCTGCTCTTGGTAGTCCTTCAAGAGGGGATAGAAGCCCGTTTTTGAATGGCAACGGCAATAATAACAAGGCTGCACGTCGTGGATTGGGGGTAAAAAGGGTACTCACTAATTATCTTGCTGGTAATACTAATAGTGAAGGAATGTCTCGACTGAGCATGGAAGGGAAGGAATCGGCTTCTGTAGTACGTAAGGAATCAAGGATACAACAAATGGATCGGTAATGTAGTTGGGTTGGGTAGATTAGTTTGATGTAGTTAACTTCGAGAAAAGTCGGAAAAGTTTTATGAGAGATATTGTCGTTAGTTTCTTATAGAAACATTATTACAGAATGAATGGATTATATGCCCATTGATTTGTTAGTTTGAGCATATGCTCTGTTATGTTGATCATTTCTGGAAATCACTTTGCTAATAATATGAATTTGAATATTTACCTACCCAGCTACGAAAAAGAAAAAAGGGAATTGAAAAATAAAAAATAAAATAAAATTAAAGGGGCATTCCGAGAATTGAACTCGGGACCTCTCGCACCCTAAGCGAGAATCATACCACTAAACCAAATGCCCTTTTAGGCTTTACCAATTTGAATTAATTGTCATCTTAGTAATAATAGTCAAATTTAGGTAGTATACCTTCGAGTTTTATAAATATTCAGAAAATAGGATTGACCTAACCGTGGTCCAAATTTTATTACTATGAGGGACATACACAAACAAAACTATACAAAATCAGATGTAGAGGTAAGAATTTTTTTCTAAAATTTAATACTATACAAAGTTTTCGATACAATACTTACCTGATGCACAAATAGATAGAATAGTAGCAAATATCATCTTTCTAGCCTGCATATTCGTGGAACTTAATCTCATTTAGAAAACCTTATCTCTATCTTTCAGCAACTGACAGGAGATGCGGATGAAATCAATAGCAGCGGACGAAGAGGAATTCATTCATCTCAAAGAGACCTAGGAGTTTCACTCTCTCGATTGAAATAGACGGCTAGAAAGGAAAGAAGCCTACGAAATGGAATTGGGTCTTGTCAGGGAAAAGAGGTGTCAGTATATCATAGGTCTATTATCATCCTCCAAAACTAAATCTAAATTCCCCTCCCACGAATCTTCTTTCAATGACCAAAACAACATTTTCAATTAATTTATATATTAATATTCCGTATTAGTTACAAGTCATTTGTTTTTGTCGGCCACAATTTAACCAAGCCCGAAAGTTATTTTGAATGAAGACCATATTTTTTTTGTCGGCAAAAGAAGAAAAGGAAAACTAGTCGGGACTCATATCAGCCCGAATACAATCAACCGTCTTGGGAGACGAGTCGTTCCAATACACCAAAGAATCTGTAAGTTGATGTCTCATTTTGGCCAAGGTATCCGCACAAGTGTTTCGTCCCCTCTTAAGATGTTGAAGCTTGCAATCCCACGAGAGATGGAGCAATCTACGGCAATCCGTAATGATCCGACCAAGAGGGTGCAAATTAACATCCGCTTTATTAATAAGATTGATCACCACTTCAGAATCCGTCTCGAAAACGACCTTAGGGAGTCTTTGTTCCCAAGCCATGGTCATGCCTTGTCTAAGGCCAAGTAACTCAGCAACAGTAATGATAGTGTTATTGAGTTTCATTGCAAAACCAATAATCCATAAACCATTATCATCCCGGAAGACCCCTCCCGCTGCCGCCGAATTCGAACTATCAAAGACACTGCCATCGGTATTAATTTTATGCCAATTGGGCTCCGGTGGCAGCCACCGCAGCGGACTGGAAACAGTGGCCTTTTTGGACTGCATGGGTTGGAAGTTCTGCCAAACATCCAATGCCATACTCTTCACTTTGTTAATTATCGCTTTGTAATTAAAGTCCACTCCTTCAATGCTAAACTTGTTCCTCGCAGTCCACAGTCCCCACAAAGTGGACAAAAAAATTACATACCAAGGACAAGATGGTATAAGGATGTTGCCGAATGATGATTGGGTTTGGGTTTCAAACCAATTTTCATCATTTTGACTCATGAATGCCAAGAAGTCAGTAGGTTGAATTAAGAACTCCCAAACCTTTTTTGCAATCTCACAATCACGCATAATATGAAGCTCGTCTTCTCTAACAGCGGTGCATCTCGCACAACTAGCCGAAGGAGCAAAGTTTCTATCAAATCTTAGAGCGTTACACATGAGGCGGCTATGATGGCATAACCATATCAAAGTTTTCAGTTTTTGAGGGCAATTCAACTTCCAAATCCAAGCGCACCGCTTGCCGTCCGGTTCAGGCTCGACCAGGAGACTTTTATATGCCGAATACCACACGAGAATTTCCCATTTTCTGTACCTCCCCAGATCTGATCGTCCTCCGCTCCCCGGTCCAAAGGCAACGGAATTCCCATAATAATATCTGTTAAATGCTTAGGGAGTTCATGCTGTAGATTGGATAAGTCCCACTTCCCATTGGAGTCTATCACGTCCGCAACCTTAGTGTGATCATTCTCCAACTCAATTCTGCAATCCATGCATTCCGCGAGCGACTTCCGCCCAACCCAAATATCATGCCAGAAACTGATATGCTTCCCATCTCCAAACCGCCACTTAATGGAATGGGCAACAGATTGAATGCTTTTAGAAACACCCTTCCACAAACGAGAGGCATATTGCTTCGGCTGGTGATCCAAAATTGACCCATTTTTAAGATACTTGGCCTCAAACACCTTATTCCATAAAGTGTCATCTCTTTTAAGAGTTCTCCACCCCGTTTTTGCAAGTAACGAGATGTTTACTTTCTAGCTTCGCGAATACCAAGCCCTCCATCTTTCTTGCTCCGGATGACTTTATCCCACCCCACAAGCTGGGTTTTTCGTTTATTAATGTCCGAAGACCAAAGAAACGTACGATTAAGTTGATCAATCTTGTTGCAGATTCCGGTAGGAAGCCAAGCCGCCTGCATAGAATACACTGGGATGGCCGAGGTAACGAACTGGATCAAGGTGGTTCGTCCGGCCAAATTGAGGGTTTTAGCCTTCCAAAGGGACAATTTGTTTTGAATTTTATCTAAGAGATCCGCTTAGTCCCGCAATTAGCTTGATCCTCAAGTACTTGCCAAGATTCGCCGTTCTACCAATACCAAGCACGCTCGAAAAATCCCTCTGTCTTTGGACATCCATCTTCGGCGCAAAGAAGACATTGGATTTTCCAGCATTAATATGTATTCTTTTACACTATGACACTATTGACCGCGTCCAAATTTGACTGAGTAGAATTAGGTCAACTTAACTCGATCTTTACAAGTCAGGACTCAGGAGATTCCTCAACCTGCATTTAATTGGCTTGTGTTTTAGTCAATATCTTCAATACTTCAGTTAGTTCAAAGTACTCTTATATGCTTCAAATAAGTGATTAGACCAAATGAAGGTGCATTTAGTTCACCGTCACTGGCCTCTGCAATCCGGCACCACTCGTGATAAATAAGCATAGTTTAATTTAAGTAGAAAAAATACTGACATAGCATTCGAAATTGCTCCTGTAGCTCAGTGGATGGACCGTCTGTTTTTAAGCTGAAATTTGTAGGTTCGATCCCTACCTGGCACGTTATTTAAATTGATAATTTATTTTTTTGAATTTTCTTTTTCCCTCCATGCTGGTTCTTTGTGTCTTCAAAAATAAAAAAAAATACTGATTCTTTGTTGGGTTTTATGATTTTATCAAGTATTATATTATCATATTATCTTCCTAAAAACTAAAAAGTAAAAACTGACAAACCCAGCAGCATCGTTGATGCCACACAACTTCATTGCTTTAATTTCCTAAACCAAGATATATTGTTTTTTCGAAACCAAAATAAACAAGTAAACTACGTACTTAATGTAGCATTTCTCAAGTCTTCCTCGCTCATAGATAATCTGCAATTGCCAAATAATACATTGTTAGGGTAGGTGAAGGGACTTTCTCGACAAATTACCCTCTCCATCACTTTTATAGTATGAACAAAAAGCAATAGAATAATTGCAAATTTGCAATAATGCGACACTCAGTACTAAATTTCCACAAAGATGCCGCCACATATCCAGAAAACCAAATTTTAATACACAAGTGCAACCTGCACTAGATACAAAATTATGTAATCCCCATTTGTGCTTCACCCACTACGGAAATGGTGGATTTTGACTCACCCCAGGAAAATCAGATGGTGAATTACATTCTGTACCCCTGAAGTTTGCCTAATTACTAAATATCATATCTGTTTTAAAAAATTACAGCAACCCCCCTAAGGTTTCAAGCAATAATAAAAATGTAACAAAATATCCCTGTAATTTAGACAAAATATTACAAAAAATACCCTCATAATTTGTAATTGTTTGAAACCACAGAGGGTTTTCTGTAATTTTTGAAACTAGAGGGGCTATTTTGTAATTAAAAAAACCTTAGGGATATTGCATGAAGTTCGCCCATAAATTAAACTGAACTAAAACAAGAAAACCCACATATTTACCACTATATAAACACCACCACATTGCATTGATTCAACCCACAACATATAACAGAAACAATAATCACAAGCACAAGAAAAAACAAAAAATGGATGTTTCAGTGAAGTGCCTTTTCGTTTTCTGGCTCATAGTTATTTCTGGGTTCGAGTTTGTGTACGGAGCCGGCGAGTGCCCGAGGTCAACTCCCGACATGGAAGCAATGAAGCTGATCCCGTGTGCTTCAGCGGCGCAGGACCCGAACGCTGCCCCTTCGAGCAGCTGCTGTGCGCAGGTGAAGAAATTGGGGCAGAACCCGAAATGCCTGTGCGCTGTGATGCTGTCAAATACAGCTAAGAGTTCGGGAGTGAAGCCGGAGATTGCCTTGACCATTCCAAAGCGGTGCAACTTTGCTGACAGGCCTGTCGGTTACAAGTGTGGACGTAAGTTGAATAAATAATATTAGGGTGATCATTTACGTATGATTATCCAGAAGCTTGATATATTTACAGATAAATTTATCATGTTTGAGAAATCATCGTATAGTCCTTGAGGTTTTTAAAGATATATATACATATTCTGAAAATATTCACACTTAAGGTTTCCACTTGGGGCTAAAAAATACAGATCAATTACAACATACTATTGTTAAAAATTTATTAACAAGTTGAAACTACAGGGGGTATTTTGTAATTTTAAAACCTACAAGGATGAATTTGTTTTGGTGTTTTGCAGCTTACACATTGCCTTGAAGGTATTTGGGACTTGATGGAAGGATCGCGATTGATCATGAAGATGTGTGCTTTTCGTGATATGCAGTGTGTGTGCGGGATAGATCAGGTGTGTGTCCCGGGCTAGCTAGCTAGTTTATCTAGCTAGTTAATAATGTAATTATAAATCCATCCCATAAATAAAATTACCATCTTCCTTCGTCTCTATTTCTTTTAATTTTGAAATTTGAACTCTAATATTTTTATTATAAATTATATATACTGTTAACAAATACAAGACCCCTAAAGTTAATAATTATAAGCTTTAATTTGTTTCCATTAATATAGCATTGCCAGAAGGATTTTAAGTTAATAAGGCAAATATCACAAAAGTTTTTTATTAAGAAAAAGGATAAATTAAAGAAAATTAATTTTACATGAAAATTCCCCTAAAATGGGAACTGAAGTGTTACAAATTACAATGATTAGCTCCAGGTTATGATCTACCCTAAAAGTACAATCCATCATTCTGCATAATAACATAAGGTCATGCATATAGTGTCCTGCTCCTGCCAAAACAATTCAAAATAATGTTAAACATGCCACTGCATTTTTGTCTAATAATGTTTCTGTAATATTTCAAACCTCGGGATATGTTTGAGAAATTAGCTAGGCAAAATCCGAGACATGTGTGTAATTATCCAAAACTCTTTTTCTGAATAAAATCTTACTACTGTAAATCTGAATTACCTTGTCATTATTAGTAGAACTTCGATCCTTTAGTAATAGAGTGACCCTGCAACATTTGTTAGAAATTGAACTTTTAAGCTTACATTCTTTGAAGGAGAAAATATATACATTATGCAAAATAAAAAATCAAAATCATATAATATACCTTGCCACCAATTTCCTCTTGAAGCACAGGTAGAATTGCCTTGATCACTTGGATCAACATCTCGTCCGTCTTTCTTTAACTGATCAATCAAAATATATAAAAACAATTTTATTTTAATTAAAACATGCATGTATTAAATAAGTAAGAGTAGTGTTTCAAAAATAAGTATTTAGGTTTAAACTTACATTATGTGGAGGACTATTATCATTATTTTTGGTTGGTGAATATACTTCCTGGCCACCATAATAGATCGATGAGTTGAAGTAACAAGGTTCAGCTGCAGATGGATTAATCTCATACTTGGGATTCTTGTCTTTCTTCATCGGATTCCCCTTCTGATTCTTACAATCTGATGAAATATAAGAAATTAATTAATTACTATATTCCTCATGAGGTTTGCTCGATCGAATTAAAATTCTAGTCCCTCTATTTTCATATATTACGAAAAAAATCCCTGAGACTGTATAACATGAAGCCCAAAAATGCAAATAATTGGCCTATTTCAAAGAGTTTTTTGTAGTAAACTGAAATGTCTGCTGGGAGCTTTCTGTAATTTTTGAAAATAAATGGTGGACGTAATTGTAATCATTTCAAACCTCAGAGTTAGTAGATATAATTCATGCACCTGGCCTAGAAATGTATGAAATTTTAAATATGTTGCATGCATATATATATATATATGTCTAGAAAAATATAGTACTATATATATATGTGACAAATTAAGTACCTGTATGATATTCATGTTTGTCGACATTGGCATAAGCACGTCCAAAATTTGGGCGTGAGGGTTCTCTTCCTGCAGGCGCCTGCAATTATAAAATAAAATAAAAAAATTAAGATATATATTAATAACATACACATGTTAATGTATATATATGGATAAAAGATATGATCTTCATAAAAGTATACATATATATGGATAAGGAAATCGATATTTATCGAATCTTAAGATATATAGCACAACAAAATTGAGAAAGTTACAGAATTAAAATATATCGTCAAAGACAGAATCCAAATAATTATTAAAAAATTAATAAGCAACTTCAGTACTGATAACTCGATCCAAAGCAGAACATTCAACAGCAAATCAACGATTAAAAAAATCATCCAATTATATATATATATATATGCATGAATTTTTTTTTAAAAAAAAATCAAGATAAGAAAATAAGTGATAAGGATGATCAGGTGGACGATGAAATTAAGTACCATGGAAGTTGCAGGTGAACCAAAGATGGATCCGAAGAGACCAGTTGAAGATTTTGAGCTTGACTGATCTTTAGGACCAAACAGATCGACAGTAAAGCTGGACGACGAAGAAGAAGACGAACTCGATGATGATCCTACTTGCTTTCCTGCACCTTTATCCATTAATGATCACTTGATCAAATTCAATTCTGCCCAAAAATATGGCCGGCCGGGAGATTAATCAATTGATAAGTTTAATTCAGATCTCAGTAGAATATTTAAGATAATATAAATGTATATGTACTGTAGCAGATGATATATGGAGATGGCACGTAGTGATGAAGTTTTGTTTTGAGTTTACTGAAGAAAATGAAGTGATCTATCACAATATTTATAGGCGTGCGCGTAGGCATGTCCAAATTGAATTTGAAGTAATATCTGGTAAGTATTGCTCATTGGATCAAACCCCAATATTTGTTAGAATTTGTAATATAAATTTAATAGTCGCGGGTGAGCAATATATTTAATTTGCTTGTTTATCATATATATTCGCACAATTTGTATGAAGATTCGAATTAAGCAACTGGATGATAGATATATAGCTAGCTAGGTCCATGTACAAAATTAAAGTTGTAAATTTCTAATGTCAAACAAACCAATTAACCGGCCGAAGCTTGTAAGTTGCATCTTGAAGATTTGTAAATTAAAGGTCATTTTTACATATATAATATTCTTTGACCAATTAATATTTTAATTTATGTATATATATAGATAGATATATAATAATTGTTTCCACATTGGGGGAGATCTGAGAACCTTATCCAGTACTTATCTAGGAAGGATTATTATCTTCTTTGTTTCATATACCGGCCAGCTAGCCATGCATATATTCGTTCGTTCATAGAGTTGACTCTCAATTGTTCCATTATTTCAGAGCTATGGAAATGGGAATATTTGGTGATTTGTTAAAAGAAGAGAGATTATTCAACATGTGATGATGTAAGTCTTAAATGTTAGCGTTAGTTACGAAAATTTTCCTGAGATTTGCGCTATTTATAAAAAAGATACTTTAAAACCTTGTAATCGTAATCTTACACTTACATTCTTAAGGGGTTTTTATAAGGATTTTTCAATGAGTATTCTGTATATATTTTTATATTTTAAGGGATATATTTGTAAGGTTTCAGATACCTTCTTCCTTACAATGCCCTTCTCCCCTTCTATTCCAATATTTCTATTTATATATCCCTTGACAAGAGATGGGCCCGAAAATCTTTGGTAGTAAGATCGATCAATGAGATATTTCCATTACAAAAACTTACAATATTGTCCATAGATTTATTTCCACCACACGCGTGATCGAGCACACACATTCTTTTTCCTAGACAAACCTTCCACTGTTAAAGCATCATGGGGAAGTACTTAATTTATAATAAAATACAAATAAAAAATATAATGTAGATAGTTCTTTGTAATTATTGTCTACTATATTAAAATATGGGAATTGCTTGCAAAAATCGATCGTCCAATTATTAGATTTTTGATACATTCTATTCGATAATTAACAGTTTTGAATATTGCAAATTGAAACTTGAAATTTGAATACCTTCTAATTAATTTGAATCCATATCTTGGAAATTAAACAAAATGAAAAATATGTAAGATAATGGCATGAATAGCTAGGTCCCTATGTTCTAGTGACAGGACAACCTTGAATATTATCCTCAAATAATATATATTGCCATTTGCAAAATGGTCCTCATACATATCCATTAATCCATGCCTATGACTTATCCAAAACACACACATACTCGTGCACACACTTGCATTTTCGTATATTTACGAATCAATCCCTCTTATTTGAGAAATTATCATATAATTCCTGAAATTTTTAATAAATATATAAATATTCTGAAAAAATCCACTTAGGGTTTAAACCGACAGGGGCTATTTGGGATGTTTCCAAAAAATTATATATTTAATAAAACCATAGGGAGTATATGATAATTTTTCTTAAATAATTAGAAAGATCAATATATAATTACAACAAATTTCAGGATACTATACCCAAATATAATTACTCCTATAGGAAATTACTTTAGTCATGGAATGTTCTTCAATTGCATGATTATTGGTGGAGCCATATATACTTTCAAGTTTCAACTATCAAGTGTGTGTATAGTAATTTACTTTAATTTGTCCTAGGCTCCTAGGAGTATAGTATGTTGTCCTTTAACATCCTCAAAAGTTGGTATTATTAATATAATGTGACCTTTACTTATTGGTCATCAAATTCAATATTCAGGGTCGACGTGGAAAAATTATAATAATAATAATATTTACAACTGTTTATTACAAGATATACTAGCTAGCTAGGGAGATCGATCCTTAATATTAAGAAAATTTGTGCCATATACTCTTTATAAAACGTCACATATTTTTTTAGATATGGTTGCTTTATATATAATAATCAAATTAAATAGAGAAGAAGATAAGGCAAGATAGATATATAGATGTCTTCAATGAAGCTTATCTGCAATACGCAAAAGTGGAAGCTAGCTACTTTGTGTTGTGCCGAGGAATATATATATATAATGCAAGCAATTAACTATATAACTTATAATTAAGCAGAATAAATAAATATATAAATCTAGCTAAATGGTTTTATGTATGCAATATTATTAAATATATTTTCCAGCTAAAACGTAACATCACTAATTTAGCAATAATAATTATTCAATAATGACGATTGATATGCTTCCATGGAAGGCATTTAAGCTTAGTTGTGCAACTTCCTTCCCATGAGTCTTTGCAATGATCAGTACCATTAATATCACCATCGCAACAGTAGCAGACCAATCCAATCGTTGAATAACCTACAATATGATTCATCCATGCACAGATCATAATAAATATAGGGCAAATTACAAACCTTGAAGTTTTAGAAAATTACAAGTAAGTCCCTAATTTGTTTTCCTTTATCACTACGTAGTTCCTCATGCTTAATCCCGTGGTTTGTAAAAATAACAATCCGTTGTTAGGGTTCCATGCATCGTCAATGATCCGTTAAACATGAGAAAGAAAACAGATGGACTAATGTGTAATTTCCTAAAATTTCAGGTAGCTAAATGTACTTCACCCTAAAAAACACTATATTAAATAGGAACTGAACTGAACTTACTTTGTTGATAATTTATTTCTGCAGCTGCGACTAGGTGGCTTTCTGTATGATAATTAGTTATGGCCATAAAAGTGATCAGGAACAAAATCAAACACTGAATAATATGCAGCTTGAACATGGCTCGCTAGCTCTTGATTGGGAACTGTCAACTTTTTCTTTCTTTCTTTCTTTCTTATTATTTTTTCACCAAGTTTTTGCTGATCATTAATTAGAAAGAAATATATTTATAATACCACTATATGTATAGGACAAAATGTGCATATGAACTCAGAATAAAGAGTGTGTTAATTGTTTTGACTGGATGCATTGAATTCAATTCACCCCAAAAATTGATTAGTCCAGAAAGTAATTTTAATTTATTTTATTTTTTTACGTGAATATTTATTTATTAAAAATAAAACTCGTACATTTAATGAAAGAAAACCATAAATTTCCTATATATCCCTCTGAGAGGGGAGTCTTATTTGTAAACTTTTTCGGGGTATTTGTAAGATTCAATTTACATTTTTACATTTTCAGGAAGTAATTTGTAAGATTTTCAGATTTGGATTGTGTTTCCAATTTTTAAGCAAACTTGATAGTATTTAGGGTGTTATTTCCTGAATGAAGCCAAAACAATGACTACACAGATTGAAGATTTGAAGTTTAGCAAATAGGAAACTTCCATATGAGGCTGAAAAAACTTAATTATCAAAACACGGAAAACAATTATTGGCTTATAAAATGGGCTCGATTTGGAGCAAAAATGTCAAAAGTTGGTATAACGTATGTTAAATATGAAAAAGATACACTAAGCTAGTCTTTCATTCAAATTTCCCTTATTGTCTATGTTAATTCTTTTTCTAGAACTTAAAAAATGTTATAGTAATAATACTAAGGCCAATTTTTACTTTAATAATAATTTCAAGAATGACGAACCACTGGAGTTTTTTAATTACATGAACATAAAGAGCAAACACACAGATCTGCTGAAATTTATTTTTTTTTAAAAAAAAAAAACAATATTTCCGTTGCCGGGACTTGAACCCGGGTCTCTCGGGTGAGAGCCGAGTATCCTAACCACCTAGACTACAACGGATCGATGTTCAGTCTTCTTTTAGTCTCTCTTTTTTTAATTTGTCTGCTCACATTTAAAATCAAATGATCTACGTTACACTAAGATCAATCATTACTTTGCTATTTTAAGCTTCATAAATAAATAAAAGGTTTTTTTTTATTCCCACATTGGACCAAGATAAAGAATTGTGTTAGGACCAGATAATAGGCTTGAATTACACTCCAAAAATCCATTCTTAATGACCATTAAATTCCTTTAACATCCGTTATTCTGTTTGTTATGATTGAAATTTGATATTACATACTGCGTTTTTTGTTAAGCTTTCAATTGATCTCCTGGATCTCTAAAAATCTCTCTCTTTATCACAATTGACAAGTTATGAATCCGAAATGACAATGATCAACCAAGTTTCAATCAATTAAACTTATATCAACATTCTTCACTACGAGGAAATTTGATTCAAATTTTATTGTTGTTCAAAAAAGAATCGATGGCTTTTAGGGTGGATAACGAATATGATTATTTGTTTAAGATTGTTTTGATTGGAGATTCAGGGGTTGGAAAATCAAACATTTTATCCAGATTTACCAGAAACGAATTCATTTTAGAGTCCAAATCCACTATTGGTGTTGAATTTGCAACAAGGACTCTGCAGGTTGGGTTTTTTTTTTTTTTAAAATGTCATTTCTAAATTTATATTCTCTATAATAATCTATAACAAAAACCGGTGCAGGTACAAGGGAAAACGGTGAAGGCGCAGATATGGGACACGGCGGGGCAAGAGCGGTACAGGGCGATTACGAGCGCCTACTACCGCGGCGCGGTAGGGGCGCTGCTGGTGTACGACATCACGAAGCGGCTGACATTTGAGAATGTGCAGCGGTGGCTGAGGGAGCTGCGGGACCACGCCGACTCCAACATTGTCATCATGTTGGCCGGAAATAAGTCGGATCTCAACCACCTCCGGGCGGTGGCGGAGAACGACGCGCAGCTCTTCGCCGAGAAGGAAGGTCTCTCGTTCCTCGAGACCTCAGCCTTGGAGGCGCATAATGTTGAGAAGGCGTTTCAGACGATTTTGTTGGATATTTATCAGATCATTAGCCGGAAAGCCCTGGCGGCGCAGGAGGCCGCCGCCACTATCCCCGGCCAGGGTACAGCCATAAGTGTCACGGATCAGTACCCTAACAATGCCAAGAAGAAACAATGCTGTTCTAATTAGTCGGATTAATCAGGTTTTGCTTTTAACTGTCTGGTAATTGTAAATTGTTCGTGTTCTCTGTTTTTTGTTGTACTCTTCTGGGCAGAGAATTCATACATCTTCGTAGCTACTCTTTCTTTTTTTCTTTTTTTTTTCTTTTTTGTTACTATTTCAACCCACAAGAAAATTATTTTTCCAGTCCTGCATAGGGAATTTACCAATTTTGTACAATACTTCCCAACATATTTAAATTTATACAATTCTATTTTGCAATTTTGAATTTTGGCAATACAAATATTTGAAAGATTCAATCTTTAGTGCTGTATGTTAGCCTGGTTAGACAGATTTTGTGAACGTTCATTTGATAATACTGATTTTTTTTTATTTTTTTTTTAAAATAAAAACTAAGAACATAACTTGAAAATGCTATTTTTTATGAAGGTTTTCAACCGACATTTAGAGTTCATGATATGTTTCTATACTTTTCAAATCTAAAGGTATGTTTGCATAATTAGGCTAAATTTTGGGGTATGAGTGTAATTATTCCTAAACAATAATTACACATTTATTAGTGTAACATACAGCTTTTTTCTGCATAAAAGTTTCCAATCCCAACCATTCTTATCACAATTCAAGTGCTCCAAATTCATACATCAGATATAGCAGTTTCTTCAACAAAGTTAAAACTTTTCAACACATGTATCCTCACCAAGTGCCCCACAAAAATTAGGGGCAGCTAATCCTCTTTGAGGAGGAGCTCTTTTTTCCATCTCGTATACCAATTCTACTACAAACCATTATTTCGTATTTTTACTCTGGAAAAGTTCCCGTATAGTGTATGTGGTCCAATGTACGCCTTAAACCGTACTTATTAACAGCAGACATGGCTGCTCTGTATCCTCCTCCATAAGCTGGAGAAGCATCGTGTGCTATTTGATGCATGAAAAACTCCCCGAGCTTATTCTCCACGCTCGATCTCCCGCCTTTCTTGGATAATGACAACCGTGATGATGATGATGATGTCGACGATGATGATGAGGGCATGCTTGTGGATCCATGTGACCATCTTGATGATGACGACGATGAAGCTGTGGATGTTGATGGCATGTTTCTTGATTCGGGCATTACTTCGGATTCAAGCCACATTTGGGAGAGTACTTGACAGATGCCTTCTTCTACCTCGGGTCTCAGATTACGGTACCCTACAACATAAAAGTCAATCAAAAATGAAAAGATACAACGGGGCTTGGATATAGATCATCTGGACATGCAAGAACAATTTAAACAGTACATTAAACTGAGTTATAACACAATTTAACTATATAACGGTGTAATAATCAGCAGAAGGGGGTGGATGTAAGGTGCAAATAAGTCATAAGGTGGGTATGGGTAATCTCGAAAATACGAGGGTATGTTTGTGTAATTATAAAATAGCTTTAGTGAAGGGTTTTAAAGATCAGCTTTAATTACCATTAAGACGTAACCATCCGTGCATCAACTCATGCGCAAGAATAGCTCCAGTCAGCAACCTGTAGCAAGATTTGATTTTGAACATTAAATGTTAAAAACATTTTCAGACAATTGCAATTACATATCTGATTATTCTACATCAGATTTCCATGACAACAATCTAAAACAGAGAATCAGAAATAACCTTGGAAGGCCATACAATACAAGAATGGCTGTGACCTCACACCTCCGAGTCAGCTTCTGTGGTTGTGTTCTAATTCCTACTAATCCACGTCGCTCCATTCTTGGTCTTTTCAATACCTGGATGTTTCTCAAAACACACACAAGGGTATATTGGTAATTTCCATACAAGAAAAAAGCAAATGGAGTGATACTAAGGACCTTACACTAGTAACAGTCTGCTCTTCCGACAGACATAAACCTCTCGTTTCGGGCATGTGATGAAAACCCTGCACAAAAACAGGTTATGCTTCAGAACAACATTACCAGGAACATTAAATTTAGGAATAATTACGAAAACACCCTGAGGTTTGGCCTTTTTAGAAAAACACCATGAAACCTTGAAATTTACAAAAAAACACCCTGAGTCCATGATTTTCCGTTAGTTTTTGTGTGTTCTTCGTAATTTTCAAAGTTTGAGGGTGTTTTTAGTAAACGGTGCAAACCGCGAGGGGTTATTTGTAACTGACCCTAAATTTAAAAGAAAAAGGAAAACATATTACATGTTTCTCCCCTTCAATAGCTTCATTAAGGGCTTGTCTTTCAACAAGAAGCATAGGAATTTGCTGATCAATTCTCATATTCATTCCTTCATAGTAGTCTCTAATGGAATGGTATAAAGGCTGACAATCACCAGTATCCATAATAGCCGATTCCATACACTCTAGGCATATACTACGCCCATCTCCAAGTGATATGTATCTAGCATTCCAAGACTTTAAACAACAGAAAAAAGCTGTAAGTTGAAGAACTTGATTTTTTTTTTTTTTTTTTTGGTGGAAGAACTTGATTTGTGAAGTCAGAGAAAAACTCATGACAAAATTCATATTATATATATACCTCCAAACGTTCACAACTACAGCAACGAGCTGTATTGTCATGTTCGTGTGAAGGACAATACTTCTGAGACCAAAATGGGTGGCATCTGTACTCAATCAAGCCGACTCCATTAGTTGGTATCTGCAAATTTATGGAAAGTGGAATATTGATCTTGAATTCTTGACCGTTGGATCATTGATCTGATAATAATGTTAGTCTTGGTAAAATGACGGTTACATACAAATTGATGACAGACTTCACATTTGGGATGGGTGAGCTCTTTGAAGCAGGTCTTATGGTACGTGTCCTTTCCCGACAATGAGAACTTCAACGGAGAAAAAAAAGAATTAGATATAAAAAATTTATCATCCCAATATTTGTTTTATGATTATAAACAGAAAAGAAAATTAAAAAGGGCATACTTCGTGCTCAGTAATAGGGTGACCACATGCACGACAACGAAAGCATTCTGGATGGAAAAATAATCCCATGCATCCAAGATAATTCCCATAACGAATTTCACGATTACAACCGCCACATATTCTGAAAAAATATAATCCATAAGCAATTTCTTGAAAGATTTTAACAAAATAACGTCATAAGTAAAATAAAATACCTGTAATCTCTATTAGGATAATAATCTCTAGGGGCATATGGAGGTAATGGCGCTGGATTGTAACTATCTTGAAGTGACCTAAGATCATCATCATTATCAGCTCTCCATCCATATCCTGCAGGTAAGATTACCATTAAGCCCTTGGAGATTCTTTGAGGGAAAGAAGGGGGGGAAAGGCTATTACCGCCATTGGGTTTCTTTAAATCTTCAGCAAGAGAGAGCGCAATTGCGCGGTCTAATTCCTCTTTCTCTTTATTGGGTCGTGGACGATCATCCTGCAAAGGTTTGACAAAATCTTAAGGGTCACTTACAAATAACCCCCTGAGGTTGCCGTGTTCACAAAAAAAAAAAACACCCTCAAACCTTTTAAGAAAAATGTCCTGAGATTTGGCAGATGGTAATGAATAACACACTCAAACCAATGGAAAATCAGGGGCTCAGAGTGTTTTTTATAATTTTCAAGGTTTCAGGATATTTTTCGTAATTATTCCAATTTTTATAATAAAAGAAGACAAGATTTTAAAGCAATTAAGGAAAACTTAGCTTTTTAAGATAATATTAATGGAATTATAATTAGAGATTAGAGATAAATACCAAGGATCTAGTTGGAGCACGCCAAACCATATTTTCATCTCCAAAAGATTGGGGTCGTTGTCCACCTGTTGCAGCTCCTCTGCCATTAGCCCCACTCTTGAAAAGCTTACTTAGCCATTTCATGAACCTGGATTTCCTCTCTGTGTATGAAGAAACAACATGCCCTGCTTATACCCCACAATTATATTATATCATTTTCACTCATGTGTGAAAAGATTCAATCTTTATTATGCAACTAAGCAAAATTCAACCACAGCATTGAAAATTAAGGAAAAACAAAATCCTCTCTATCTCTCGGACACACATCTATAACTAAATTGAAGAAGACTCTGCCTTAGCAAATAATTACAAGTCAGTGAGAATATCAACCATACATCCATTGGATTAAGAAACAAAACAACCTTCATGCAAAACTAAGACACGCCTAAAAGCCATGAACAAATAAAGAGAGTTTGTCCAACTGTCCAAGGACACAATCTTCAACAACCAAAATCACGAGGTGGGCAACAACCAAAATGCCAAAAAACTCATGGATAACTAAAACAAGTCTAAAAACAATTACCTATTGCCCAAAGGCATATTCTCACGACTACAGAGATTTGCCCAAAGACACAATCTTTGGCAAAGCGAACGAAAAAACAACCAAAATGCAAAAAAATAAATCATGCATAACAGAAACACGCCTAAAAGCCATCAACTGTTATATTGCCAAAGGACACCATCTTCTCACATATACACAGAATTTGTTCGAAAAGAGACAATCTTTCGCAGAGCAATCCAAAACACAACCAAAATTACGAGGTGGCCAGCAACCAAAATCACTTTTTTCCTTGAAAAAAAGTTTATTTTCATTAATAAAAAAGGAAATACCATAGATGCAAGGCTGAGAAAGGTGGTTGACGTTTGAAGAAGACATGAGTCAAAAGGGGGTGCAGAGGTATGTAAAGAAGGAGGTTTTCCAGGTTCTCGAGAAGAGGCGAAAGGGGACCTCGTCTGCAACGGTGAAAGAGACTTAAAGAGAGATGAAGAAGAATAGGAGGAGGAGAATGGGAGAGGAGAGAGAGAGAAGGAGAAGAAGAAGCGAACAATGGCATCATTGATAAAGCTAAGTTTTGAGAGAAAGAAAGGGGGAAAAAAGAAGGAATCTCTGAGAGGGAAAGAGATTCTTGGCTTGGGGAAAGAAGTGAAGAAAGTGAATGGGTTGAGAATCTGCTGAGAAGGATGGCGATGGGATGAAAAAGTGGGAATAGCTAGAAAGGGGAAAGCTCAAAATCGCCTCCAGTTTGCATGGACGGCTGAGATTTCATCAGGGTTGTAGAGTGAAGAACACTATTCCTTTCTCTTTGGTTCTGTAAGAGGAGAAAGCTCAATCAAGACCAGATCTTTAGTTTAACTTCCCTCTGAAAATGAAAATATATATACACACACATACACATGTGTGTGTCTGTGTGGTTTTTTCGAATTTTGGCTCCTAAAAAGGGATTGAGAAAAAAATGTATAAATGTGGAGAAACAGGGGCCATTGGTTATGAACCAAGTGTGGAAAAAAAAAACTGGATGATTTTCTGATCATCCAATATGAACCCAGTTTGGGAAATTAAAACTGCGTCTCAGATTGATTTCTTTTCTGAAAAAGAACAATTTGGATATATTCTTTGGCAGTCCCCACAGCAAGCCAGTCTTTTCCCAGATGAAAAAAAGGCTCCTTTTTTTAGCTAAATGTTATCGTTTGCAACAATTGGGGAAGGGGTTTTTGCAGATAGGTAGCAAATATTCTAGTTGACTATTATCTTAAATGTTAATTAATTTTATAGTTAAAATTTAATAAATTTGAACATAATAACCAACTAAAACTAATTAAGAATATATAGTTTTGGGTTTTCCCTAATTATATATCTTTTTTCTTTGACTAATCGAAAGCCCATGTAAAAGCTAAAGTGGTGTAAAAAGAATGGCACTGGTAAAAAGTTGTAATTATTCGATCTGCATGGAGATTGTTTTGTTAAAGAAGGGATCAGACAAAAGTGAGAACATATTATATCAGCAAACTGAAGATTAGATCTGTCTGCTTTTTTAATTTAACCATGTTTTCATGATTTTCCAAGTTTTGTTCTGATTGGAATGTCCAATTTATCATATTCCATACGAGGATAAAATAAACCTTTTTAAAATTTGCAAGACTATGGATTAATATTAATAAGGGGCCTCTTGTCTCGATGTTGGAACATGGACAAATTCTCAGGCAATTTCTGATGTTAGCTGACGTTTGAAATGGCTTTTGCAAGCTTACGGATATGAATATGGAAATACGGATTACATTTATTTGGAAAGTTAATTTCAAAATTACACAAAACTGACTGAATATTCCAAAAAATATTAATTTGACCGACAAACTCTCATTTAACAATTAAAATTCAACGAATTATTATATTAAACATCACATTAGTTTTCTATATTACAAAAAACACTCAATGCGATTTATAGTATATATAATCAAGGGTAACCTTATGTATTAAAAATTTGTTACAGAAACCGTAGCTTTGAGGTGTTTTTCTGTAATTTTGAAATCTCCAATGAATCTAAGTGCACTATCTTGGTCACTAACTGTAATTTCTTAAATTTTCAATAGAGCCTCTCTGTAATTAATACTAAAATTTAAGTAATAGTGTAATACTTTGGAAAAAACTTAACAAATAATATAGAAGAACATAATAATAAAATCGGAATCTCCTATAGTTAAGTATGTAACTATAATAATATGCATGCAATCGTAGGCTTTGACAACTGAAAGTAGTATGGTTCAGCTTTGAGACTTTTGTTTTCAAAATTTCAAGTATCTCCAGCCCAAAATGTGCCAACAAAAGTTGAGCGTCAGAATACCAACTTTTTTTTTTCTTTATAGTTGTCTGTCACAACAAAATTATTCCAAATCAATATTTAAAAGTAAAAGTAACTGTAAATTAAGATTATTTAGAAATTGAACCTGTCATTTGTAGATCTCAATGGAATAAAAATCTGCTCATCGGATCTAACCCTATCACTTTATTTCATTGGTATTTAGACAATGTTTGGAGTTTTCAAATTTTAACTTAAATGATAATAAGAGGAAATAAGTAAGCATTTGTTCTTAAAGCAGTGTATTTTTCTTGATATTATTTTAGTTAAATAATAAAATATATCGTTTAAACTTATAAACGTAAGGGATAATTACATCTAAGTATCTTGTGGTTTAATAATTTATATTTTAGTTCGAGACTCTCGATATATTACAAAATAATCTCTCAAATATACACTGAATTACAAAATAGTCCCTTATGTATGCATTAGATTGCATAAAATAATCACTTATTAATGAAATTATATTCATTGGCTAAACTACGAAGTAGGTACTTAGATGTAATATCCCTAAACGTAAAGCATCTATTTGTAGGCTAATGGGCTTCATCCATGGGCCTAGAATCAAAGTTCAGTCCAAATACATTGAATCTGTTAGCAGTCCAAATACACCATCTTATGCAAAGATTCAATAATTAAACAATAAAGAGGCCTAAATCGACTTAAGTGGACTGGTCAATTTTGACGCCCTTATCAAATGTGTCTAAATTAGTCACCCAATTCATATAATAGTATAGATTATATTGTTGTTGTATATTATTAATACAAGTTGATAGTTGTAAAATTTAAGCTTTCGCTCCACCAACCTTTTCTAATTATTTTGATTTGGAAAAACACGTTTTATCAGCTTAATAATTTATTTATTTTTTTAAGTTCGTTTCATATCCAAAGTTAAATTGAAACTTTAACGTTTGGTTAAGGATGAATCAATTTCTTATGCTCACTCAGACAATCACACCTTAAGTTGGCTATAATGGCTTATAATGCATTGGGGTATGATGAGGTCGTTTATTGGTACGGGATCTGGATCGTCCACGTGGCCCAGACAAACAGTTGAATTTGTAGATGGGAGCTCGGCTATGACCTGAAAAGCATTAGCATGGGATTACTTTAGCCGGAGGGGGTTGTCTCCGGCGTAGCCTCTCCACTGAATTAAGTCAGTTTCGAATAGGATATTCGTTAAGAGAGAGTGGAAGTCAAAGTTATTAACTTGAAGAGCTTACCTACCATAATAAATGATGGGGGTATTTATAGGGAGACTTCATACCTACTGGGTATGGCCTCGACCGTGGGGCATTTAATGCCTGTGCCTCGGATCTGACTCATTCCCTGACAGGACTGATTGCCTGTCACTTCTGGAGATACAGAATATGGAAGGCAATCAGAGTAGATACGGCGCAATTAATGCGGCTGCTGCGGGGTCGACCGTGTAGGGATGGGACAGGTTCGAGCCTCCGTAGGTTGACCCTCGATCTACGTTCTAGGAGGATTAGCGAGTCGAATATCGATCCTCGAGCCTGAAGGGTTCGACATATGGCACCCGGGAGGTTCTACATTGTAATGAAGGTCGGGGTATCAGGGCGAGCTATGGTCGACCCTCGAGCATGTTCTCGAGTCAAGCGTGGGTTGACCCGGGTTTAGATACACGTGGCGTTTTCCCCCTTTTACGAATGTGCCACGTGTATTCTCCAAGATATTCCCCATCACGAGTCCCCCAGGTTTCGGTTGAATTTATTCGACCGGGATCTGAGATCGACCATCACAGTGAAGCTCGATCCACGTGGCCTTTTTTGGTTGGGCCACGCGACCCCGTTTTTACCGTTACACGCAACCGACAATAAAGCAGGTCGACCGTCAGCTCGTTCTCGGGAAGGCGCGCTTGATTCGTCAGCCTACTAAAGAGTAATTATGGCGACGTTCCGTATTCCGAGGCCTGACTACTATAAATAAGGGCCTAGCCCTCTCTCATATCTTACGTTTTCTGAATATTCACTCCGAGCAGAAGCAATTTTAGCGAGAAAATCACAGGCGCAGGAATTTGTCTCGAGCGTAAACACCGTCCACACTTAGGTAATCCCCGACCCTCAACTCTTGCATTTTGTTTAAAAACTATAAAAATGTCGGGAGCGTCTGAGGGATCGAGTGAGAGGTTGAGAGAGTATGAAGCCCGCTTCGACGTAGTCGACTTAGGGTTTGACACAGACTCAGAGTCCGAGGTGGAGGTTACATCCCGTAGGGCCACGGGACTCAACAAGAACAAGGACACATCCACCAGTGGTCGCGAGGAGACGACCATCGTTCGGCCGCGCGGTCGGTCCGCCGCTGCCTTGCCCCAGCGCACGTACCGTGGCAAGACTTCAGCCGCTCCCTTGGAAAAGTCGGCGGGAGGGTCGAGAGATGCTGGGGTCGAGCCCCTACAGTCGGAGAGGGGAGCCCCTGCTCCCTATGATAGCATAGTGGGTGGGGTTTCTGAGGAGCAGTTCGTGAGGATCGTAGGCCGCTTGAACCTGCCTGCGCCGTACGGTATCCGAGTGGCAACAAAGGACGATGTCCTGGGCAAGCAAGCACACGGGGAGATAGCCGTTAATTATAACGCGGTTATGAACGGCTTCCGCCTGGTCGGGAATACTCAATACACTAGCTTGTTCCGGGACTTGAGAGTCTGCCCGAGCCAGATGACTGCTAACTGTTTCTCCCTCATCTCCTGCTTCTTCGTTCTGATGAGGATTCTGAGGCTCGAGCCGACGCGGGCTCGATTCTTTCAGATGTTCACCCTCTCCGCTTCTTCCCCTTCCGGCGAGGGTTTCTACAGCTTATCCCAGAAGAGGGGTAAAAAGATATTCTCCATTCCCACATCTTCTCACGGCGATCAGTGGAAGGCCGAGTTTGTGATCGTCCAACACCCAGATGGTTTTCTCATCCCGACCCAATGGGAAGACAATAGGCCTCCGACCCTCCGACCCTCAAAGGATGAGGACCTCGAGGAGTCTATTGAGTTGATCATGGGGTTCCTGGGTCGGGAGGCTGGTACCGACCAGGTCCTGCTCGACTGTAGGACTTTCTGTCAAGAGGAGAACTTAGCAGCCGCGGGTATCGGGTGTGGGAGAGTGCGAGAGGGGTTTGTCCTGGGTATATGTCCTTTCTTCTGTTTCTTTTCCTTAAGCTGATCATATGTTTCTCCTTTCTAACTGTTTCTGATCGAGTTGATGTTTTTTGCAGATACCAACATCCTCATGGCATCCAGGACTTCTTTCCTTCAAAGCTTGGGCAAGGCTCTGTTGCCCGAACACGAGAAGCTGGCCGAGGAGAAGCTGGCCGAGCTCAACGAGGCCGTCCAGAGTCGGCCCGAGCTTCCCGCAGTCGAGCCTGCTATCCTCGGCGCGGATACAGGAGCGGGTTTGTCGCTACCCCGCCAAGGCCCCGGACTCGGCAAGGGGCTATTCAAGAGGCCCTCGGAGGGGTCCAGCCGAGCGGTCGACCCCGCCCCGGTCGACCTAGAGGAAGAAGAAGCGGAGGCCGAGCCTCTGACCCGAAAGAGACCGGCTCCCAGGCCTACCCGCAAACCCGCTCCACAATCCAAAAAGATGAAGGGCAAAGGGTCGACTAGTGAGCCGACGGACGACTCGGGCTCCGAGACGAGCGTCGAGTTTATGACGCGCCGCATAAGGGATTACCTTCCCGTGGCCGAGCCTCACTTCCCGGGAGGGGTCCCGGAGCTAGTCGAGGGGCAACCCCGATCCCTTCTCAACGCGGGATCGGATTTTGAGGCCGTCAGGGCCATCTGGCGATCGGTGGCGACCGAGCCCGACCACAGGCGCATGGCCGAATGGTCGCTAGAGACCTTCGAGCGTAACCTCGCCACCGCCTTCATTTCAGTAAGTCTCTTATCGTATTTCGCTTCCAAGTTTCTTTACTCGATTTTAAACTGATCCACCTTTTTGGTGTCGACCTTGCAGCGCACTGCTCCGATCGCGCATGGCCTAGTGCAATACGCCAAGGCCCTCCGGTCGAGGAAGCAATTTTACAAGCGGCGGTGGGTCGACCTCAAGAAAGAGGTCGAGGAGCAAAAGGTGGGCGACTGGAAGAGGCAAGCCCAAGGATTTCAGCAGTCCGCCCAACTGCTGGAATCGGAGAACAAGAAGCTCAAGGAAAGGGAGATCGAGCTTCTGGCGGCGGTCGAGGAGCGAACCCTCGAGGTCTCTAGGCTCGAGGGGGAGGCTCGATCCCTCAGGCTCGAGGCCCAAGAGGGTTTCGTTAAGGGGCAGGCTGCTGGTCGGGCGGCCGTCGAGCGGGAGATGGAGGCTAAGTATCGCGGCAAGGCTCGGGGCTTCCTCAAAAAGGCTCAGATGGCAATGGGGCGATGGGCTGTGAAAAAATTCGTGGAGGGGCCCATGTTCGAGAAGGCCAGCGCCATTAAGGCGTTTGACGATTTCAAGGAAGGCCATGCGCTCTGCCTGGCCCAGTTACAGGCCCAGAATCTGATTGTCCCAGGCGCTGATCTCTCCAGGGTCGGGATAACCGCAGACGACCCTCGTCCTCAGAAGGAGGTGGCCCCCGACGCTGAGGCTCAAGCGGTAGTGACGAAGACTACCGTCGAAACGTCCGATCCCGACCAGCATCCATATGGCTTTGTGGTCCAAAGGCTCCTTGCCGAAATCATGAAGAAGCCCTACGACGGGAAGGACGAACCGCTGGAGCCTTCCATGGATCTCCTATTCCCCTCGGTAGATCCAAATGAGGCCGAGCCTGCATGGTCTGCGGCGGAGCTCGAGTGGTTGAGCTCTCTGGTGCTCGAGCCTGGCCCGAGCAAGTCGACTGCCCCTGCCGATCCTTGAGCCCCTTTTCTCATTTTTTCAATTGTAATAGGATTCCCTCCTCGAGCAGTAGGCTCGAGCCTTGTAATAGCATTTTGATTTTTTAATGAAATTTAATACTTTACATTTCACTCGAGTCTTTGCTTTACACACTGCCACTTAATCTCTGCTTTATATGTTAAAACTTAATTCCAAAGGGTTCGGGCTCGAGTTTCATGCTCGAGCTTCGTTTATCAAATTTCACTCGAATCCTTGCTCTACTTGTTGAAACTTAATTCCAACCAAGGGTTCGGGCTCGAGTTCCCGGCTTCCTGGGGTGGAGCGTAACTTCCATACGGAGCCGTTGCAACATTGGGGGGCTCGAGTTTTACGCTCAAGTCCCCAGCTCCTTTTCTGAAGCGTAGCCTTAACAAAGGGTTGCCGACTTTGTGGGCTCGAGTTTTACGCTCGAGTCCCCAACTCCCTTGCTGAAGCGTAGCTTCAAACTAAGGGTTGTTTGAACTGCGTGGGCTCGAGTTTTACGCTCGAGTCCCCAACTCCCTTGCTGAAGCGTAGCTTCAAACTAAGGGTTGTTTGTACTGCGTGGGCTCGAGTTTTACGCTCGAGTCCCCAGCTTCGTCGTTGAAATGCTGATTTAACTATAGATGCTGCTAAAACAAGAATCCTTATGATGTATTCAACACAAGCATAGCTATTACATGTAGGGCCCTTCGAGGGGAGTTACATATCCAAATCCCGTAAGGATCGGTTCTAAGGATAATACAATTTTAAATTGTAGGCATTCCATGGTCGAGGCAACTCCTCGGATTCCGAGCCTAAGGTTTCCAGCCTATATGCGTTGTTTTTGGCGATCCGTGCAACACGGTACGGTCCATCCCATTTTTCCTCGAGCTTCTTAACTTTCCTCGACACCTCCACCTTTTTTAGGACTAGATCGCCCACTTGAAAGCTTAAGGGTCGAACGTTTTTGTTGTAGCTTCGAGCGGCCGCCGCCTTGTGTTGCTGCATTCGCCCTAACGCCCGATGGCGCTTCTCCTCAATAAGATCTAGCTCGAGCGCTCGCCCTTCGTTGTTTTGAGCTAACTGGAAGTGTGAGACTCGAGCAGTCTCGTGGAGCAACTCCGTGGGAATCAAGGCTTCCGATCCATAGACGAGAGCAAATGGGGTCTCGCCTGTGGCGGTCCGCGGGGTGGTCCTGTAGGCCCATAAAACCTCATCAAGCTCGTCTGCCCACGCCTTCCTTTTGGCGTCGAGTCGAGCGCTGAGACTTCGGAGGATGGTGCGATTGGTCACCTCCGCCTGCCCATTTGCTTGTGGGTATCCGACCGACGCAAATCGCTGATCGATCCCATGGTCCTTACACCATTCTTTCATGTCGTCGGCCCTGAATTGAGGCCCATTGTCGCAAATTAGGATTCGAGGCACTCCGAACCGACATACTATGTTCTTCCATATGAAGTTCTGGATGACCTTAGAGGTCGTCTTCCTAACGGCTATTGCCTCGACCCACTTGGAGAAGTACTCGCAGGCCACGATGCAATATTCAGCCTGCCGCACGGTGGACGTCGGGAGTGGCCCCACTATGTCGATCCCCCATTGATCAAATGGCCATGAAACATCGATGGCTATCATTTCCGCGGCGTGCTTGTGGGAATAATTTCCTGTTTTTTGGCACTTGACGCAACGCCTGGAACATCTTTCGGCGTCTCTCTCGAGGGTCGGCCAAAAGTAACCAGCTCGTGTTACTTTTCTAGCCAGAGATCGGCCTCCCGCATGGTTACCGCAACTTCCTGCGTGGATCTCGTAGAGAACCTCTTCAACTTGCGAGGGTCGGAGACACCTCATCGGGGGTCGGCGGTTACCTCGTTTGTAGAGTCGACCCTCGGGGTCGAGGGTATATCTTGTAGCCCGGTGACGTAATCGCCGAGCGGCGCTTCGATCCTGTGGCAGCACTCCGTCTCTTAGATATAGCACGATTTCATCGAGCCAGCAGGGCTCTTCGGGGTCGATCGTGATTATAGCTGACTCGGGCCCGTCGATGGCTCGATGATTGGCGATTTTGAAGGTGATTTCGCGTTCCTCGGTGCCCTTAAGGCCATTGGCAAGTTTGGACAACACGTCGGCCCTCGTGTTCTCCTCCCTGGGCACTTGGTTGATCGCGAAGCTGGTGAACTGGGCTGTTAGCTTGCGTACCGTCTCCAGGTATCGGATCATGTTTTCCTCTCGGGCCTCGTAGAGTCCTTGGACTTGGTGTGCGACGAGTTGCGAATCGGTGATAACCGCGATCGACTTGGCCCCGCTTTCGAGTGCGGTTTTCAGTCCTGCGATGAGTGCTTCATACTCCGCTTCGTTATTGGTGACTCGAAAGTTCAGACCGATGGCAAAGTCTAGATCCAACCCCTCCGGGTTTGTCAGAGAGATCCCCGCGCCCCCACCCTGGGCGGTCGACGAACCGTCGACCTTCAGGAGCCAATGAGTATTCTTGCTTTTAGGTGTCTTTGCCCTGGTTGTTTTCTCGACCAGAAAGTCTGCGAGGACTTGAGCTTGTATGGCGACCCTGGGTTGGAAAGTGATATCAAATTGCCCGAGCTCAATAGCCCACTTGATCAGTCGACCCGAGCTATCTGGTTTTGCCATCACCTGCTTCAGCGGTTGGTCGGTCAGGACGACGATCTCGTGCGCTTGAAAATATGGGCGTAGCTTCCTTGAAGAGACCACCAAGGCAAGCGCAAACTTCTCGATCTCCAAGTATCGAGTCTCTGCCCCGTGAAGGATCTTGCTTACATAATATACCGGGAGGTGTTTCCGATCCCTGATGGTTACAAGAACCGAGCTTATGGTTTCGTCTGAGACGGCGAGGTAGAGATAGAGTATCTCCTCTTGCTCGGGTTTGGCGATCAGCGGAGCGGATGCCAGGTATCTCTTCATTTCTTCAAAGGCTCGGTCGCACTCCTCCGTCCACTCGAACCTTTTCACATCTCTCAATATTTTGAAGAAGGGCAAATTACGCTCGGCCGATCGAGATATGAACCTGTTAAGTGCTACGATTCGCCCGACCAATTGCTGGACCCCCCTGATGGTTTCTGGTCGGGGTATGTTAATAACGGCCGCGATTTTTTCCGGGTTGGCCTCGATCCCTCGTTGGCTTACCATATATCCCAAAAACTTTCCTCCTTTAACCCCGAACACACATTTCAGGGGATTGAGCTTGAGGCGATGTTTTCTTATCAAGGCAAACATCTCGCTAAGGTCGTTTTGATGATTTTCCGCCTTTAAACTCTTGACGATCATGTCGTCCACATATACTTCCACCGTTTTTCCAATCAAAGGATCAAAGATCAGGTTAACCAGCCTTTGATAGGTAGCTCCTGCGTTCTTGAGCCCGAATGGCATCACTTTGAAGCAATATATCCCCTTGACAACGATGAACGCCGTGTGTTTTTGGTCTTGGGGAGCCATCCTAATCTGATAATACCCTTGGAAGGCATCCATCATGCTCATCAGCTCGCATCCGGCGGTCGAGTCGACCAGTTGGTCGATCCGGGGAAGAGGGTAAGGGTCCTTAGGACACGCCCGATTTAGGTCAGTGAAGTCGTTGCACATCCTCCATTTGCCTCCTGTCTTGGCCACGAGGACCACATTGCATAGCCAATCGACGTATTTTTCTGGCGTGATATACCCGGCATCGAGCAATTTGTTGACTTCATCTTCGATGATCGAATTACGGACGACACTTTGGGTCCTTAATCTTTGTTTTATGGGTTTGAAGGCAGGGTCAATGTTTAGGTAGTGCGAAATTATCCTTGGGTCGACCCCCTCCAGATCTTTGGCCTTCCAGGCGAAGACGTCCGCATTCTCCTGTAGGAAGATGGTGAGGCACTCCAACTGTTTTCCCTCGAGACTCGCTCCGACCCTGGTGGTTTTTTCTCGATCCTGAGGGTCGAGTTGGACCAACCGAGTGTCCTCGGCTGCCGACAGCCGGGACTCGTCCACCTTCCTTTTCTTTCGAGCTTCATGAGTACTCATTTTAGAGCGCGAGGCCCCATCCCCTTCGGGGTCGGGGATCATTTCGTCATCATCTGCATCATCCATGATGAGATCGCCAGGCTTAAGCACGTCTTCTGTGGGGAGTCGAGCCTCGTTGGCAATTGCGTAGCAAGCCCAAGACTCGGCTAAGTCACAGCATACTTCCCCGATCCCGTAGGGAGTCGGGAGTTTGATCTTTTGGTGGTAGGTCGAGATAACGGCCTTGAAGTCAATGAGGCCGGGTCGACCCAAAATCATGTTATACGGGAAGTCAGGGATGTCAACGACGACCCAGTTAATCTCCATCGTCGTTCGAGCGGGATGGACGCCCATGGAAGTGAGCATTTTAATCTGGCCCTTTGGGGCGATGATCGAGCCTCCAAAGCCTTTGAGGGTTGTTTTTACTGGTTCATATCTTAATTTACTCAAATGCATTCGCTGAAGAGTCGAGTAAAGAACAATGTTTGAACTAGCTCCAGTATCAACCAGACATTTACTTACAGCGTAGTTTGCAATATCTAAAGTTACCACCATCGGACAACTCGGCGTTACGCCGTCCCGATGGGGATCTAGATGAAAGTCCCTATCGCTGAAAGCCACCTCCTTTTGCTTCCATTCTTCCCCGGGCTCTACTTGCAGCACTTCGTGGGGGCCATGGAGGCTGGTTTGAGCGCGGCGAATCCCCCTCTTTCGGGATGTCCTGGTATCTCCCCCATCGGGGCCCCCCACGATCATATCGATTCGACCGTGGGTTGGCGCGTTCGGAATCATGTTAGGGGAGATGGCTTGTTTTCCATCCCGTTGATTCCGCTTGGGCGGGGGCGATCGAGACCTAGACCTCGACCGTCTGTCTTCATTCTCATTGCAGCGCCGCTCACGCCCCCGATCCCTATTCCTCTTCAATCTCTTGACGAACTCGGCAAGATGCCCCCCTTGGATGAGCCTCTCGACCTCATCCTTCAGTTGGTTACAGTCATTTGTATCATGCCCCGGCTGATCGTGGAACTCACAGTATTTAGAGTCATCGATCTTCCGCAGGTTGAGCTTCAACTTCTTGGGGTAATTGAGGAGTTTCCCAGGGATTTTAGGGAGGATATCCCCTACAGCGCATATCAGGGGCTCGTATTTCTCCCGGTCGGGCCGCCGAACGCTCGAGCTTCCCTCGGGTCGAGCGCCGCTCTCTTGACGACCCTTATTCTTCCCTCGACTGGATGCAGGGGGACTTCGGTCTTCAGGGCCGCGAGACCGATTGTAGTAGTTGCTGTGAGCGGGGGCTCGACCAATACTTCGCAGCATGGCTTGACCGTGATTCGCCCAGTAGCTCCCTTCAATCTCTTCATAGTCCATCCACTTCGTGGCACAGTCCTGGATGTCCCTCAGGCTGTTTATGGGAACTCGACCAAGGATATCCTTGGTGAAGTCACGGCAGTGGCAGTTTTTCCCCAAGGCGCTGAGGACGACCGCCAGGTCCGGCGGTGCGACACGGACCAATTCTGCGTTGAACCGAGTGAAGTAATCCCGTAGGGATTCGCTCACTCCCTGGACTATGGAATCCAGTCGCGATACCCCAAGCCTATCTTGGATTAGGGGGGAGAAGTGGCCCTCGAGCGCTGTGGAGAGCTCGTCATAAGACCTTATAGAGGCGGGTGGCTGCCTGAGGAACCAGTCGAGCGCCGCCCCTTTGAAGGTGGTGGCAAGAACCTTGGCCCATGTGTGCGGAGTATGGGGGAACAGGTTCATTGACAGCTCGAAGCTGGTTATGTGGTCGCCGGGGTCGGTTTTCCCATCGTAGATGGGAAGGTCCCGGGGGATAGCGGTCGATCCTGGATCCTCGCTGAGGATCTCCTCTGTAAATGGCGACAGCCTTTGTCGCCTGCTCCGCGCGTTACGCTCGGGTTCCCAGTGCTCGTTACGAGCAACCTCACGTCGGGGGGGAAGTCTGTCCCTCAAATCCCCGAATGGTGGGACGCCGACGTATTTGTTTGTTAACCTCTCCCTGGCCGGAAGTCGGGGAGGAGGGGGACGTCTAGCGTCCTGCTTGAGCCCGCCCGTAGGGCGGACCTGATGTGGATGTATAGGTAGGATAGGCTGTGAATATGCCCTCCGACGGATGGGAGGTGGGGGGACGTAGTCCCTTGCATTGATTTGATCGTCGAATTCTTCTCGATCGTATTCATCATCATAATAGCCCTCCTCCTCAGGCTCGTTTTCTTGTTCGGCGACATGCGCCTTTTCTGGCCTCTGGACCGTGTGGCCGTTATTCTCATCTTCCCCCTCCGGGGAATAGTCAGCGGGATAACGCGGAGGTCGGGCAGCTTCGGGCCTGCGGCCCTCGTTCCCCCTTCCTGCGTGAGTCTGAGCTCGAGGGACAAGGGGAGGTCGAGATAGCCTATATTGTATGGGAGAGGGCTCAGTGACATTGACTGTGAGGGGGATCACCCTTATGGGCCTTCCCGCTTCGAGAGCCTGCCTAGCCTCTTCGTAGACCTGACTGGTGTACGCGGCTAGATCTTGGGCTGATGGTTGAGCAGGGAGTATGACTGCGGGTAGGTCCGCCCGTGAGATAGCGTCCTCTTCCACCTCGTTGAGAGGGTTTGCCCCCTGGGGTCGGTCGATTTCTTCCAGTCGGGCGGCGAAGGCCGCTTGTTCTTCAGCGGCGGCAGTGGCCCCGATCAGCCTCGATTTGAGATCGAGTCCTGACGATGCTGTGGGTGCTTTTTGTTTTCTTGTTCACCATCGCTAACGCTCGATCGCTCTAAGGTCGAAAGTCTCGATTATTCCCACAGACGGCGCCAAACTGATGAGGTCGTTTATTGGTACGGGATCTGGATCGTCCACGTGGCCCAGACAAACAGTTGAATTTGTAGATGGGAGCTCGGCTATGACCTGAAAAGCATTAGCATGGGATTACTTTAGCCGGAGGGGGTTGTCTCCGGCGTAGCCTCTCCACTGAATTAAGTCAGTTTCGAATAGGATATTCGTTAAGAGAGAGTGGAAGTCAAAGTTATTAACTTGAAGAGCTTACCTACCATAATAAATGATGGGGGTATTTATAGGGAGACTTCATACCTACTGGGTATGGCCTCGACCGTGGGGCATTTAATGCCTGTGCCTCGGATCTGACTCATTCCCTGACAGGACTGATTGCCTGTCACTTCTGGAGATACAGAATATGGAAGGCAATCAGAGTAGATACGGCGCAATTAATGCGGCTGCTGCGGGGTCGACCGTGTAGGGATGGGACAGGTTCGAGCCTCCGTAGGTCGACCCTCGATCTACGTTCTAGGAGGATTAGCGAGTCGAATATCGATCCTCGAGCCTGAAGGGTTCGACATATGGCACCCGGGAGGTTCTACATTGTAATGAAGGTCGGGGTATCAGGGCGAGCTATGGTCGACCCTCGAGCATGTTCTCGAGTCAAGCGTGGGTTGACCCGGGTTTAGATACACGTGGCGTTTTCCCCCTTTTACGAATGTGCCACGTGTATTCTCCAAGATATTCCCCATCAGGGTATTTAAGTATATTGAATTATCATAAAATCAATTTCTTTTTTGGGAGAATAATAAGTTAATAACGTCAATTTTAGATGTTAAGTACTTTTGGGCTACTTTATTCCAAAATCCAAGAAAGCAACTTGATTACTTTTCAATTTGTCAAAGCCTTTCTTGTCCGTTCAAGATTTGATATTCTCTTTAAAAAGTGGAATTCTTTGTTCGTTAAGGATTTTTTTCTAACATGACGGGGCAATTAAAAGGTCGGGACCAGCTTATAAATGTCCGCTAATAAGTGTCCAAATCTGGTTGTTCAATTTAAAAATTGGCTAGGCTCGATCCATCACTCAAATATTTATAAATTCGGATATATTTTCGATCTGAAATAAGACAATATATGCAAACTAGTTGAAAGGAACTCCGGCATAATTACTTTTTGATATTTAAGTTAGTCATCGATCTTAAGAAGTTGATATCAATTATATGCTCTAGAGGATTGAGAGTTAATAGTGCTTACAACTATAAAATATATTTTAGGGTTTATATAACAGGACATGATGTGGGTACAAGTACACAGTTTTTTGAATACGTAATTAATGTAATGTATCGATCGTTACCAAACAACCTCTAAAAGATATGACCGCATCATGTCTTTATACTGATTTTCGGGTGTTCGTATGACAAACATTTAATATGAAGATTCTGATACAAAAAGTACGGTGGCGTGGCAAGTTCAATCAAATCCGTCAGATCTTATCTAATTGGGAATCAATCATTTGGCATCACGATCGGATAAGTCAAACTTGCTCTGAGGGACTTATTAATCTTTTGACATCATGATTGGGTGTCTCTTAAAGTAGATGGATTTGATCTTGAAGTTCGGACGGGATCATTTTACGTAACTTCGGACCGTTAAGATCATGTTACGTGTACGATCGATATGCAATACATTTCCCTGTTATTTCGTTCTAATGGAATTCAATTAACCCACCCTGTTTTCCCATTTCTAAAAGTACTCTAGCAGCCCTTTTATGAAAACAAAGATTGATGTTTAACTGCTATAATACTAGCTTGTTTTTTTATTTGAACTATTAATTTAAATAGTATAAGAAACAGCTACCAACTTGAAACATTGTAATTTAATCTGAATTATAAAGTTAGAACTGAGGTCCACTCGAGTGAGTCGAGTAGTACTGGAAAGTGGAAACAGAGTAGGTATGCAGAAATGTAAAAAGCCTGTGGGTCAATCCATAGATATTTTGTTTTTCCATCCCTTTTTTCCGTGTTAGCTTATCTTTTTTTGGTGCAAAATCAACCTTAAAGGAAAGCAATAAAACTACACAAAGTAAAACTATCTAAACATCATCCTGAAGCTCTCTGCAGGCTGCTTCTTGACTTCTTCAGGACCTCAGGTGCTTCCACCCAGATTTTGAGAATGATTGTAATTTCTAAAAAAAATTCATTTATAACAGAAGTGATTTTTTTCCAGCACTAATTATAATTTAAATTTGTCAATTTATTGTAGTTAACCACCTAAAATTCGTTAAAAATTATACGGTATACTTATACCGATTTCTTTAAAAAAAAAAATAATTCATCGTTTGAGCAGTAACAAGTCCAAAGGTGCAATTGGCTGGAATTTATAACTGTATTTTCTTTTATTTTGCCACTCGAGTATTGTTTTATTTTACATTTTTCCACATAATTTTCTTATTAATTTCATGCAACAATCACATATTACTACTTAAGTGATCGGAAAACAAATTAAGGTGACAAACTACAAGATTATAATCGATAAAATTATTCTGGTGACAAAATATAATTAACCCTACAATGTATTCGAAAGTATATCTTCAATTTAATTTTTATAAAGTTATAATAATAAATTTAACGGGCCAAGAAAGCACTTTTCTAAGTCAAACAATTCATCCAGTTTTCTGCAATAAACTATACCTTTTTCTTAATCAACCAAATAAAATTAATGATTTGTCGACAGTCGCCCACTTGACCAGATAAACTGGACCACCATAAAATAACTCCAAAATAATATATATATAGAAAAAAAAAAAAAAAAAGACGACCCTAAGAAAAAGTTCAGACTCGAAGAACGAACGCCACAGACCCACAAACCAAGAGAGCTCCCCTTCTCACTCAAAAGCTAAATACACACACCCATGTGGGTGAGTGTGTGAATAAACCTAAAGGAGAAAGGGGATAGTTGGGATCAGTGCGAGCAGGGGACTAATGGACCCTGCAGTATTGGACAGGATAATTGAGAAACTGATTGAAGTTCGATCCTCAAAGCCGGGGAAATTAGTGCAGCTCGCAGAATCTGAGATTAAACAGCTTTGTGTTGCGTCTCGTGAAATTTTCATCAATCAGCCCAATCTTCTCGAACTCGAAGCACCCATCAAGATTTGTGGTATATTTTTTAGTTTCCAGTTGCTTGATTTTGTTCTGTGTGCTTTTATCCGTGTAAAGCTCCTCGCTTTATGTTGTAAATACGTAAAATATTCTTAACTTCAGGTGGGTTTGTTGTACTGGAAGTTCTGTAAACCCTAATTGTTGTTTGTTTCGGATTACGGGTCTTTTGCTCACATGGGTTTGTTATATTTGCGGGTTTTTAGCAATATTGGTTTTAAGGTAGTGCTTATTTGTTGCGTGTTTTCGATTTTTCCCCTCATATGAAGATGGATGGTTTATTTTGGATTTTGGTGGCGCTTGAAAGTTGAAAGTATTTAATCCATCTCCTGGATGTTTAACTTGATGGTTTTTTTAAGGGTTTGATGCTTTTTAGGGCCTCGAATACTGTTGTTTTCACGAACATTTAGACACTTTGTTGTTAGCTTAGTTTAGCAATTGTTTTTGGGAACTCTGTTTTATGGTTCACATGAAGCATCTGACTAATTAGTTGCTGAATCCATCTTGTTCCCATATTTCTCAGCCACATACTTAGAATTCATTATTTTTAGAAATTGTTTGCATTTTTGGAGATTTGGTGGTGACATGTCGGTAAGTGAAGGTTAACAAAATATAATGCGGGTATAGTTAGCTCTCATCTTGCAAATTGCAAGTTTTTGTTATTAGTATTTAGTAACAAAGATGCTGCCTGTCTATTTATGAAGTTCATCATGAAAATTGAAAAATAAGTTTTATTATGGATTATATCATATTGGCATCTCATAGGAAACATGCAAGTACTTCTGGTTGTCCATGTTTCTTGCAGGGTTTGGTTTTGGTTTTGACCGTGAGTTCTTTTAGGTTCTATGATTATATCTTTTCAATTGAAGCGGGAAAGTTCTGTGCTAGGAAAGTGATGCCGAACAACTTTATATTTAAGTGAAATACTTTGTTATAAACTTTTTTCTTAAATTTTTTTATGTGAAGACGGTTATCGTTTACCATAGGGAGTGGGTTTTAGCAGGATAGGGTTTGATTTTGTGTACGTATGTTGCAGGAATTGGAAGATAAAAGGAGCATACTCCTTCAATTCCTTAGTCTTCACATAATAACAAGAAATCATGTATAATATGTGGGGAAATCAATTGATGAACTCTAAACAAAATCTTCATCTTTAATTGCCTTTTTATATTTCTAATTCATCTCATATGTTTCATTATTGAATTAACCATACCTATCCTCATTATTTTAAGGTGACATTCATGGGCAATACAGCGACCTTCTAAGGCTTTTCGAATACGGTGGTTTCCCTCCAAAATCCAACTATCTATTTCTAGGCGACTATGTGGATCGTGGAAAACAGAGTTTGGAGACAATATGCTTATTACTTGCATACAAAATAAAATACCCAGAAAATTTCTTCCTTCTTAGAGGAAATCATGAGTGTGCTTCCATCAACAGGATTTATGGATTTTATGATGAATGTAAACGTCGCTTCAATGTCAAATTATGGAAAGCCTTCACTGATTCTTTTAATTGCCTCCCTGTTGCTGCGCTTGTTGATGACAAGATATTATGCATGCATGGTGGCCTTTCTCCAGAACTCAACAACTTGGATCAGATTAGAAGTTTGCCTCGTCCAACTGCTATTCCGGATACTGGATTGCTTTGTGATTTGCTGTGGTCAGATCCTGGTAAAGATGTTAAAGGATGGGGAATGAATGATAGAGGAGTTTCTTTTACTTTCGGTCCTGATAAAGTCTCTGAGTTCCTGGCTAAGCATGATTTGGACCTCGTCTGTCGTGCTCATCAGGTGAACATTATTTTTCTTTTTTCTCTTTTTTGGGTGAAGTACGTTTACTACCCCTGAGGTTTGGCTAAATTACAAAATACACCCTCAAGATTTCATTTATTACAAAAGAAGAACTGTCAGTTCATTCTGTTTGTAAAAGAATTATTTTGTTTGGGTCTGTTTTGATTCTGGTAAAAAAATCCGATTTTCTGAAAATCCCCTCCGGATGCGGGATGACTAGTTTCAGTTTTCTGAGACCAAAACACCTTCACGGATTGTTCTGTAATTTAGTAAAAGTGCAGGGCTTGTTTTATTAAATAAAACAGAAAGGGAGCTATTTGTGAAAAGTTTTTCTTAATATAGCTGTTTATAGTCGTTGTTATCAATGAAAATTGAAAACTGAAGGGGTAATTTTGTAGTTTCGCCGAAACCGCGGAGGTAGTAAATGTAATTCATCCTGAATATGTATATGTATTTTCAATTTTCATCTTTTGATGAATAATTGCTGCCCCTTTTGCAGGTTGTGGAGGATGGTTATGAGTTCTTTGCAGATAGGCAGCTTGTTACTATTTTCTCAGCACCGAATTACTGTGGAGAATTTGACAATGCTGGTGCGATGATGAGTGTTGATGAGAATTTAATGTGCTCTTTTCAAATTCTGAAGCCGGCTGAAAGGAAAAACAAGTTCATGATGTCCACTAAAATGTGATGCTCCTAATTTCCAAGGTACGCTAAGCTTATTCCTGTGAATACGTATTAATGTTTACAGTTCTTCAGTGCAGAATACATAGGTTCCCATGTAAAATGGAATTAGCCTAACTTATTTGCCTGGACTTTTGGGTTTCAGCTGTAATAGCTGTGTTTTGTGACTCAGGACAACACATTAATATTAGGAGGGTGTTTGGCTAAGCTTATTTTGAAGATTTTATAAGCTCTCACATCTTATGGATTTTATGGAGCTTATAGATAGTTAAAAATAAGATCTCAAATTGTTCAGATAAAAATAAGATTTTGAGTTTATTAGATGTTTGTATATCTGTATAATTAATATGGTGAATAAAAGTAGGATGTTTTAAGATCTGAAGATAAATCGTATTCCCCAACTTTAAGAGGAGCTTATAAGCTCTTTTTAATAGAAAGTTTAGCCACACTTGTTGGGTGCGGTTATAAACTCCTAAACAGCTTAAAAGCTGTTTACAAGAGCTTATAAGCTCATGCCAAACACCGTCTAGGTCTTCCATGTTGCTTGAATAGTGACCCTTCTCTTCACCAAATCCAAAGTCCAACCATAGTACGTGTGTCGCTCGCTCCCTCTTGGAGATAACGTGATCGTTTCCAAATTATCTCAAGTAAATCGTTCAAGTTCCCGACTTTTCCTTCTTTGTTTTCTAAAAATGCCATTAAAACTATTTCTTTGCAGGCAGCAAGTCGGATTAGAAGAAAATTAAAATCCCCCTACGCATGGAATAAGAAGCCGGCTTAAGCTTTTGTCTGAAAAGTTTAGTTAGCTTTACTACTTAAGAATGTGTATTTTCATTTGATGCTGAAGTGAGGGAGGTGGAGAAGCTGTAAGTTGTACTCTTTAGCCCTTATAAAAAGGGTGTTTGAACTTTGAATGTAGATAATATCATTTCCGAAACCAAAAGCAGCAAGACCGGGGTTAATATTTGGCATATTGTCGCCAGCCTGAACTGGAATTGGATATCCTCCAAGAACTATAATTGTGTGGTTTATTAGCTAAATGAGTAATTTTTAGGTAGAGAGGCTTAATGTGTACTAGTTGCTCTGTTTGTGGAGAGATTCCACTCTTTTAGTTGCTCTAAATTTTCATTTAATTGTGTTGGGTTTTACATTTTACAAGAATTTAGTCATAGCTGTTTTTTCATTTACTCTTTATACGATTCTTTTGCCCCTTCTAATAAGACAAGTAGATCAAACAATATTGGGGTTCGAGTCACAGCGAACTATTACTCGATTAAGCATTGCCAAACTATTATAAAACTCCACTCGGCTGAACAAAACGATATCTGATAATCTGATTTGACCATTTTTATTTTTATTTTTCTCCATTATCTCTAGCAATAACTGGAGTACCTCGATCAAATCCTGAGTACGTTACTTGAGGATTATGAGTTTAGACTTGAGAGTTTAAACCAACCAGCTTTTAATTTTCTATGTAGGACTTAGCATTTGACTCCATTGCTGTGCTACGCTACTTTCAATCAACTATTTCAGAAAAATAAGGAATAACGGAGCTGCTACTCCAGTAAGTAATTTTCAGAACAATAACATCGAAATTATTCCATAATCACAAACACAATCGGTCTATGTAAAAAAACCAAACGCCAAGAAAATTGAGTTCCTTATTTTTCTTTTTTCTTTTGGTACGAGAGAAAAATTGAGGGCAATGGCACTACCACGTTACTTCTTGATTAGTCGCAATACATCACCAACTAGATGTAGAGAGCCTGTCACTAGGACCTGTAAACCAAACACGTAAGAAAAATAGATAAAACACAATGAATAAGAAGAGAAAAGAAAAGCTTTCAAAGAGTTGAAAAAGTTCTTTTAACATTTTTATACTCGGTGGTTCACATTCTGGATAAAAACCTTAGCAAGCCAGAATTAACATTACCTGAAAACGAACAGTTTGATTTTTCCGGACGCTGTCCCTGAGCCAATTAATAGCTAGAGGAAGTGAAGTGAAAACTGTGCTGTTTTCAGAGCTAAGAGCACCTTTCTCGGTATCATCACCAACTGCTTCACAAGCTAAGTCTGCATTCTTCACATCTCTCCCTGTAAAATTTCAGATAACATAAGATTTATATGCTTACCAATCAGAATTCAGAATCCATCGTGCTTTTATGTGTAGAAAAACAGGATAAGAGCAATAATAACTCAAATGCCGTGATATATTTTGACTGGATAACATGCATGATAGGAGAAAGGCTATATGCACAAGATGAGGTTGACACTTTTTTGCCATAGCCCAGAAAGCATGAATGGAATATCATAAAGCAACAACAAATATAAAGTCATGCATGAAAATGAAACTGAATGGTAGTAATCAGAAACTAGGAATGAAACAAAGATTACCTTTTTCCCCAACAATGAGGCTCTCCCATACTCTTTGGAGAGTCAACTGCCATGAGAGATCAACTTGAGCATCAGTTGCAGGTGAGGCTGCGGTGCCCACCTTGTAATACACTGATGTGTTCGGAACGAAGAAGGCCTTGTTAAAGTGGACTCCTGAAATCATTAGTGCAACAAACCAGTGAAATTGAATGGCTGCTCCTTTTAGTTTTTTCCTCCCGAAAGAAAGAAAGTAGTTTAAAATTGAAAGCATCTTCCTTGATCTATGACTTCATCCTGAAACTAAGTCAACTTATAACTTGGCAATGGTATTTACCATGACTAGCACATGCATTCATTAAGCGTGGAAGAAGCAACTGAGGGTCTCTCACTGACATACAATTGAACAGCAAAATCTGCACATCGGCAAACAAATTAAAGTCATGAACATCTATAAAAGAATAAATCCTTACATGATGAGACTGATTAAACGAAGAAAAAATAGTACTAATCAGTGTCCATAAAGCAGAGCTAGACTGTCTGAAATGGTCTAATTTTCAGTACTTGCTAGATACAAAACCCACCAATGCTTGGACTATTTTCAAATTATCTTAAATCAAATTGAACACCTACTTTGGATATAACTTGAATTGATCTAATATACACAAATAAATTGCTCACTGTTAGATTTCCAAAGAAGGATTATTAGGAAGGACTGGACCAACAGGAAACCCCATAATCATGGCACAAAGAGATTACTCTTCGACAGAAACCACTTCCAATCTTCGCTACTTTAGAACACAAAAACACAGATGCATTCTAACAAGAATATCTAAAGTAATAAAATAACATATTTTAGATCATTACCTGAGTATAATTTTTTCTGATGGACCCACCTTGTCTTGACTCATCCGATCCTTTAGAGTCACCGTAACCTTGTTTGTGTGACGGGCTATAATCTTCTCTAGTTGCAAGAGAAAACCATTTTGCACATACATCCATGCTTTCTGGGCTATGGGCACCATCTAAGTAGAACACAAGATCCCCTGTGTTCTCGCTCCCAATGAACTGATCAGGGACAATTTGAGCGCGTCCTTGCAAAGAAGCAGCTGCAAGCCCTTTGATGAAGTCCTCAGGCAGAGAGGTCTACTTCCATGCCAAAAGCAGAATATCCATTGAGAAGATAAAGTAATAATCTGATAATGTGAAGTCTGTTCGATAGAGCTTACAGTCTGGTTTAGGTAATTGATGCCGACTCGACCAGTCCTCTGAAGCCAAGTTGAGCATAGTGCAACTGCAAGGCCAGCATTGAAGTATTGATGCTCACCCTCAAGCCCCAGATGCAGGCCACTCAGTAGGCTAGGATCCAGCGGAGCTGCTACTTGAAGATTTACCTGTCACCGGTATAATATATTAGCTTTACTTGTGCACACCCTTGTGTACATTAGCTGAGAGGTTGCATCTGATAAATATACTATGGCTTGGTTCACGTTAAGCAATATCTCAAGTAACACGAAATATCATAAGAGACTTAGTTTAGGTAATCTGAGTTAGGTAAGCAGCGAAACAGTTGTCAAAAAAAGGGTAGGTTGTATTAAAATGCATCACCAGTAGTTTCCTCAATCCTCTCCTTTTCATTTTACTCAATTTGTTAAAAAAAAATCAGAGGCTAGGTCCCTCCGTCGTTCTTAGTCCATATGATTTCAAATTTTGGGTTCTTAATTAACCTCTGAATCAAAGAAGACCAATCACTACTTTTTTAGTGAAATCACTCTTGGTAAGGAGACACAACAATCAAAATTTGGGTTCTTAATTAACCTCTGAATCAAAGAAGACCAATCACTACTTTTTTAGTGAAATCACTCTTGGGAAGAGACACAACAGGCACTGTCATCTAGTTTCTGGATGGAAAAATTTAATTGCTGAAATTTAAAACTCCAATTTAGTCAAAATAATCAAATTCAGTAGAGAGAAGCTCAACTCACATTCAGCTGTGTGGCTTTCTGCTCAAGAACACTCATGGCTTCTTCAGGCTGTGGTACGGTAAAGGCTGGAACACCACTCTAGTAAAAGAAGGAAAGGAATAAGGAGAAAGAATGAGGAGAAAAAAAAGGGATAATTACACTTACACCCCCTCGACTTAGGGGTAAATACAGCAAGACCCCCTGTACTATTGGAAATTACAGATAGATCCTCTAGCGCTAACGGAAACCTTAAAAACTTAACGAAAAGTTGTGAAATAACTAAATTATCCATAACATTTTTGTTATAGTATTTGCTATACATGAAATAAGTGGAGTGAGTAAGTTATTGTCGGGTTAATAGAACGTTAGAATCTACTTGGAAATAAGAAAATGACTAACGGCGGGACCTAAGTGTTAGATACAGCCATAGTTGAGGGGGTGTCTCTGTAATTTCTAATAGTAGAGGGGTTCTTGCTGTATTTTTTCCTAAGTTGAGGGGTGTAAGTGTAATTATCCCAAAAAAAAAAAAGAAAGGAACCAAATATTTGACTGTCTAAAGAAAAGTTTCAAATTAATGGACTTGTCAAAAAATAAATGATCGTCATCATACCTTGAAAATCCCAGCCTTTTCCCCAGCAATCTGTCCAAGGGTATTTCCTATCGCGATTCAGAATAAATGTTGAGAACAACTTAACATTATTTCTTCTTAAAAATGAACAACATCAATCTTATTTTTAAGTTGAGTGAAACACTGCAAACTAAAATAGAGATATGATAACTGAAAATTTTCAGTCTATCCTCACTATTTAAATCAACCTAGTACAAGAAATATCAAAATGCCCTTAACCCTTCACCCATCCTGCCCTCCCCCATTTGTTGTTCATGTAGACTAGTCCAAATTATCCAATAAAAAGAGCACCAACATTGTCGATACTTCCATCCGTAGCAAGAAGTTGCTGGATTTCTACACCGAATAATCAGATTAGGCAGTTACCTAAATATCATTGAGAGAAAGAACTAACCAAGAATTTCCATGTGGTCATACCCTAGTGAAGCTATACCACAGACAACTGGGTTCTCAACCTGAAGGAATACCATTCATCATGATATCAGATATCCAGCAACCACTCTCATTTTCATGAGAAGTTGCAAGTCAAACAGGCAGAATTTTTGAGATTAAATATAACTATAAAGATCTTTTGGAGATGTAGTGTCTGACTCATACCACATTTGTAGCATCAAATTTTCCACCTAAACCAACTTCCAGAATGGCAACATCAACCTGGATCCAATAACATAAATATGAGATAAAATCTCACAAATGGCTATGACACATGACATGCAAGCTAAGTTCAAATCACCTGCTCTGCTGCAAAAATCTTGAAGGCAAGCAGGGCAAGGAAACGAAAGTATGTCGGCATAGGTACCTCATCAGAGGCTTTTTCCTGGATTAAGAAAAAAAAAACATTGAGAAGAAAATGAAGCATAATATACCATATAAATAAAATAGAATGCAGATTTGTCATCTGCAGACATGACAACTTGCTTGATTTCATGTAATAGAGTAGAGTCAGCCAAAATCTTTTCAAGCTATGGCTATTATCGTTTTAGAGGCTTGTCAGCTAATAGAGTTCAAAAGGCAAACAACTACAGCAACCAATATGCCAGAAAACTCTAGTAGAATAATTGTAGAATAAGGTTTCTACTTGCCTTCAGCCGATCGAAACACCACCAGAAGTATGCCAAAAACTTCTCTTCACAAATATCTAAACTGAAATATTCAAGAAAAGTAAAATGAGAAGAATAAAAAGGTCAATTGATTGCATTTCTTTCATACTTGAAACTGCCTCAGAAAGTACAGAAATACATAAAAAGCCCAAACGTCTGTCCAGTTTAACAAGTCGCAGACATTCTACTCTTCGTGGCACTTGTAACCACATACCCATCCAACCGAAATCTTTCTCGAACATCAATGAGGTGAGGAGAAGTGAAAAGTCCAGTACTAAAACCACAATTACGCAGAATAGATTCTGCGAAAGTGCAAGTTGATCCCTGCATGTTCCAGTATCAGAATTCAAAAGACAGTTGTCAAAAATGAATTCAATATTAAATCATTCAAATTCCACAACCTCACGGACACTAATCAAATCCACTCCCTCACCTTTCCTTTGGTGCCAGCCACGTGAATAATCTTCATCTGTTTGATTGGCTCCTCTAATTCCAGTATCTACACATTTAATCAGACAAAGGTGAGAAACGGATTACAGGAAAGACTTGAATACAAGAAAAAATTACCGATAATGCCGTATCTATTGAAAAGGCGAAGTGTAAGTTAGTACAGCTATACCTTAACATAATCATACAATAATTCAAAGCGGTCGCCCGAATTGCTCTTATCAGCGCGAGTGCGCTTTGTTATCAGTGAAGACAATGCATCCATTGCCTCATCGTATGACGATACCGATCCCTTTCCATCTTTATAAGCATTCAAAACAGCGAAAAAACATGAATACAAATCAGCCGAAATGCATTACGTCCAAGAGATACTCAAGTAACTTCATACAGCATGGAAATAAGCCGGCGATAAACAAAAATTCTCCAACATTCAATTGAATATATTAGCTAAAACAATAAAACAAAATACTCGGTCAGTTTGGATTGAGTACAGGCGTGCTTACCTTGTGACATTTCTTCTGATTTAGCGTTCGAAGCCTGAAATTTAGAGAGAATCAGATTCGCACGAATAGATAGATACATAAACACTGCACACGCGCTGATGGAGAGAGAGAGATGGTGGGGAGCTTACGTGTGTAAAAGGTGGAAGAAAGGATGCTCAGTGACTGCCACTGGCGGTTGGTGAGTGGGAGAATGAAAAGATTGGGTTAGTCGAGCTCTTTTTTTAATTAAACAAAGAAAAAGAAGAGATCAAGTAGCTAGCATTGTTATATTCAACTAACGAGTCTGGGTGGTGTAGTCGGTTATCACGCTAGTCTCACACACTAGAGGTCCCCGGTTCGAACCCGGGCTCAGACATTATATATATATATTTTTTTTTTAATTAACGCAATAAAGTTGTCACGTAATTTGACATGGGCAAATTATCACCAAAGTATAGGGGTGTTTTAGCAACTTTGAACAAAGAAATGGTTTTAATATAACTTGGAACCTCATAAAGTCGTCATAAACATGTACAAATTTCTTAGCTAACCATATATTATATTACAAATTTCTTAGCTAACCATATATTATATTGGCAATTGGCTCATTGACGAAGAAGAAGAGTAGAATTAATACATACATAGTGGACTGAGTTTTAGTTTTTGTTCCAACAAACGAAATAACCAATTGAATAGGAATGTCAATTAGTTGTTGCGTGTCATACTATAAACATTATGTTACCCTCTTTTAAATCTATACAACTATACAAATCTCATTATAACTAACTTTTTAACGTATGCGTTGCATTGCAAAATTAATTTATAATTATAAATTTAATATACTAATATTAATTATAGTTTATATATTAACAACTTGAATATATATCACAAATTTAATAGAGTTTTTTTATAAATTGATATATATATATTCTCTACGTTGCATGGGAAAATCTATTTATAAAATATATATTATTAAATAAATTGAATCATATTTTCTTATATAATTATTAACAATACATATAAATAATTAACTCATAATTGGAAACACACACTAAAATAATTCTTTTTATAAAATAATTATACTCTATATATATGAAAAAATTCATTTTAAATATGTAAAAATAGTAATATGATATGCTTTTGTATTTGTAATAGAGAGAATATATATATATATATATATATATATATATATAGTTTTTTTTTTAAATCATGCACACGATTAATATAAAAATATTGAAATAATAATTAAAATATAAAAAATATTTAATAATAGACCATATGAATGATTATTAGAATCTCTTGTATACTTGATATTATTTTTTTTGTTGAATAATTTATTATGTATAGATTTGTGACCTGGAGATATAGAATTTCTGAGATACAGACAACGAGAGAGAAACTCTACAGAAAATAATATGTATATTGAATAAATGGGTAAAAGTTATCAGAATACAAGAGAGTTCAGCCTATTATATTTGGATTGGTTAAATGCGTTTACTAAAGAAAGAGAAGAAAGCGCAAATTCAATAAGACTAAGTAATATAGACTATGGACACATAAAACAATGAAAATTACAATAGCACCCCTAGTCTATATATTTTTACATATTATTATTTTATTATTAATTAACAATAATATTCATTTCACTATTAAAATATCTTTTATATTATGACAATATTAATATTTATATGTAATAATTTAATAAATTTATTCACATTGAAATTAAATATAATTTTTTCACCGCAAAATGGAAATGAAACACGTATATTTAGAGATTTTTTCTTAAAAAAACCAACTATTTATTTATTTTATAATATTAAGATAATAATAAAATTTAATTAAACTTATATTCTAAAAAATATACGTAATTATGTGACCCCACAAATAATTAAAAGAAATTTTGAAAATACAATTACATGATAGATAAAAAGAATACAAAATAAAAAAAAATATAGAACTAAATAATCTTTTACCCAAATGTTATTAATATTTTGTGAATTGTAATTCTTCTATACTATGCTTTCATATACAAATTGAATATTATATTTAAACTATAAATAGTTTTAAGCTCCCCTTCAATTATATATATAGCATTTAAATGTAAAGTTCATAATAATTATTAGCAAAGCTTATTAAAATTTACTTAAAATTATTTCTTGAATGAAATTTTCAATATCAATATTATATAAAGTAGTTATACAATTCTATAATTAAATAGGAGTTCAATTTTTTTAATATAAACCAATATATGGAATGTCAATTAAATATATATATAAGTTACAAAAATCACAATTAACGAACTTAATTATAGAAATAATCTACATAGTAACTAATTTTAACTAATCCAACTCATTAACACATAAACATGTTTCCTAAAACATCTCACTCATTCATTTTCATATATATATATATATATGATTTCTATATATAATCAGCTTCATATGTGATATGAGTTGACATGGACTCGGTCCCCTGTTGGGACATTCGAATTTATCTAATTACTAGTGAGATGGATCTATATGTAATTAATTACATATAATAATCTATTAAATATTGATATAGACTTATAGAGGATATTATATTTAACAAATCAAACTCGATCGATCCAAAATGCATCTCCATTATTCTCAACATACCATGCTGCAGGTTCTACTTCTATAGTATGTAAGAGACGCCTTAGAGAGAGAAATTAAATAATGGCTCCACTGAACAGATCTTCATCTTCCTCAAAACTTCCAGTTCTGCAACACTTCACCCACCCCAAACACCCCCTCCTCCTCCTCAACCACCAGCGAGAATTCCTCTGCAACGGTTGCAATGAGCTAGGGTTCGGTCTCCGCTACCACTGCGCCACCTGCGACTTCGACCTTCACGACGTCTGCGCCACGTGTCCGATCACCTCCGCCTCGCCCCTCCACCCCCACCACCCGCTCACCCTAGTCAACCATCCGGTCAACGACCGCTCATGCGATCTCTGCGGGGATCTCGTCCACGGCCTCTTCTACACGTGCCGCGCGTGCGACTTCGACGTGCACCCGCTCTGCACCCAGCTGCCGTCGCACGTGCAGCTCCCCCTGCACCCTCAGCATCTCCTGAAACTCCAGCCGGCCGGCCCCGCCGGTTGTGCAAGTTGCTTTAAGGCTTGTACGGCGTGGAGGTACCGATGCGATGTTTGCTTCCTGGATATACACGTGGAGTGTGCGTTTGGTGGTGGTCCCGATGTTTCTCATGCCACGGAGGCGGCGCCGGTCGCTATGAGTAAGGCTATAGTTCCGCAGCCGCAACAGCAGGTGGGTTTTGGTGGTTGGGGGATTCCCGCCGGAGGCGGCGGTTATTATGGGATGCCTACGCCGGGGCAGGGGATGGTGATGAACCTGCAGGACCAGGAGGGGCCGAGTAAGGTTGAAGGGAAGAAGACTAGTGGAAAGAAAAGGAAGAAGGTTTACGCCATTGTCGGGAGGCTAGCTGCTACAGCAGCGTTAACCGCCATTATTGGGGTACCTATCGGCATCTAGATCATTTGCTGTTGTGCATGGATCGATGTATAATTGTATATTGGGTTTTTCATTATTCAATAACTTAATTTATGTGTTGATATCGATCGAGCATTATTAATCTAAAATGCCCGATATATGTTGTTGTGGAATGTGGACTGGTAGTCTGGTACTGTTGTTTTTCCAGAATTCTGTCAATCGATCATATCCCGGTGATTTGGAGTGGGGGTTTTTGTAATTTGTATGTGTCGTTCAATATATTATGTATTTTCGTTTCATGTGATCAATATGTGATGGAAGTTTCGCATATTGTCGAAGATGAGTTATGAGTTCAATGAAATTTTTAGCTCATTCTTTTAAACATTTGTTACGATTTACGCTTCATGTTGAGATGAAGAAAATCAATTGTGTATTTATAATTTAATAAACTAACTTACCATATATATATATATATATATATATATGAATGAAAGAAATATATTACTATTATGATTTGGGTTTTAGATAGGCTTTTTTTTTTCTAATTTTTCTACACTTTATTTAAAGTTTAGGGATGATGTTATTATTCGTCCACCTAAACAAATCTATCTATAAATACATCTAAATATACAAGGTAATTAGATATAATTGCCTAATATAATTCTGAAGATTGAGATTGAGTTTGATTAATTCGGAGGTGATTTTCAACTTGATGAAATCTACAGATATTAATACTCATCCGGCCCGATGGAAAATTTGACCAATAATTGTAGAGAGCTTATGCGTTGCCCATGTAACGTCTGTTTCAAACATGGTCTAACGTTGGTGTAATCATAGTACTGATGTTTTAGCCAAATTTAGACATAGACTAGCTTTTAATTCTTATTTCGGGCTCGAACTCTCTATTGAGGTAATGAATTGTGTAACTTCAAATGTTATTTCGTAATAATAGTCCTTATATCTTTCGTTAAAAAAAAAGGTTAAATTACAAGACTAAAAACAAATTATTTTATAAGGAATTCTAATTTCCCGTAAAGGACAAAAACAACTAATTATTTTATTAATAACGGGATTTATTGAGAAATTGAAAACTTTATTAATGAATTTGAAATTATTACATCGCGGATCGATCGTCATAGTTAGAAGATTAAAAAATATAATTAAAATCATATATTTGACATATGATATTACAAATGATTTGAAATCAAGATAGAACATATCTAATCAAGCTCGAATAAAAACTAGCAAGTTTAAAAAATTCACTTAAAAAACAACAATTGAAATTAAATTTAAATGTCTAAAGTTAGTTTTAAGATACTATTATTATTTTTAAATATTTCCTATGTTTAGATTATTGTTATGTGTTATTAACTAAATTTGCTTCTACTTTTCCTTTTTTTCCCCTATTTTTTCTACTATGCATAATTTATTAATTTTCCAAGATATTATTAAAGAACTGTTGATATTTTGTTACTAAGCTAGAATTCGAACCAGCTATTGGGGTTTAGTCCAATAACCATAAGATATTATTTCAGTATCGAGCTCTTGATTCGATTTCTTGCAATAACAAATAATCAAATTGTATGCGTGTTTAAAAAAAAAAAAAACTAAAACTACAATCCAACCCAAGTATACCTTCTCGACTAAGCATTGCTACAAATGTTCAACTTAGGGAACCTCCACCTAGGAACCTGAAACTCGACTCACAATTATAAGTCAACCCCAATATTTCTTCTTAATTCAACAATTGACCCCAAGTTAGTATGATTATTTTCATGAAACTATCTCTCGTTTGCTAAATCGCTTCAATCAAATGGAAGAATCTTACTCCAATATCTCAAGCAGTCACTTGCTTGGCTCTGTCCCGGTACGCTATTAGCAAATTTCATGATAACTCCTTTTATATATACAAATCATTGTGTCCGGAATTTTTCTATGATTATGCTTTTTAATTTTTATTCTCTTTTTGTGGTTCGATTGAAGTATTTCGCCTGGATTGATGCTCAAATAGGCTGCGTTTTGGGGGTTCTATTGATCGCATTGTTGTAATATGGTTGAGAAATGGAAAACTTTCTTCAATTTTAAGATGCAGTTTGGAAGAGAAGCAAATTTGATGAATTTTGAGGGTACCTTTATGTGGGCTTTCCTTTCCTGTCACGATTAATTTATCAGGAATTTCCTTCTATACTTTCGTTTCTCGAATGACAACTGTGTGAGTTCCTGGAGGAAGATCATGAGTGAATCATCTAGATGCATGTTAAATCGAAGGTTCCATTTGAAAGTTTTTGATCAATCTAGGTGCGTTAGGGTAGTTAGTAATAGTAGTATAGTTATTTGCTAACAAGACTAGCTAATTACAAGAACTATTGCATTTGATTACTAGATTAGGTTTACAATTGACTTTATCATGGTTCAGGAACAGAATATAAATACCAACATTTTAGTGGGAACTGGGAAGATGAGTTTTGCCTTATTTGTGAGGAAAAACTTGCTGTTTATTCCTATTATCGTGTGCTGATTGATGATGTCTAAATTTTATATGATCTTTTCTTGTTCAGGTTTTGGGATGTATCCCATGATGTTATACTTCAGCATCGTTTTATTGTTAAATTGTTTATTCCATCAAGCTTCATATGTTTGAAAACTAAATGTAAACTTACCTAGCTAATATAGTAATATCTTTCATTGAGCGTATAATTACTGTTCTTTGTGGTTTTCGCATCTTCGTAGGCTGTTGTTGGTGAAGAAAAGAAAACCACTAACCATGAAGGTACAAGATCTATACAACATTCTTTTTATATTCACTAATACTTCCCCTTGAGTTTGTGCATTTTTAATGCGAATGTCAAATTCCATTTAGTTCCTGGAGCAAATTTGCAAATATTTCCTCCCAACAGTGGTGGAAGTGCTGGTCAGGGACACCAAACTCCAGGAAGTACCAGTGGTATGTAACACTAACCATTTTTATTTGACAAGACATGCTTCACAGGAAACATGGAGTACTTAATTACCGCTTCTTGTACTTATGTTTTCCGAAAAGTAGTATTTCGATGTGGTTCAAATGGTTAGATATTACTTCTTCTTTTTTCCTAAGGCAACAATTTAAGTCGTCTAGTTGAAATGTAACAAGATAAGTAGCTGTAATATACATGTATAGGAAGTAGAATCTGGGTCATTGGTGTAAGTCGTCAGGCAAATAAATTTGGTATAGGTCTGTGAGATGAAATAAGGTCTTCAGCTTAGTTCTAACCTTGATTCTTTTCTCCTAATGAATTGATGGCATCAGCTTTAACTCGGATGTTTCGATGCACATTTTGGTGAATTTTACTTTTTTTTTGAGGATTTCACTGAATGATTTTTGAGGTTACCAACAAAATACTCTTCCTCCCTCAGCTAAGTGTATGTTATGTGTAATGTTTACAGATGGAGGTGGACAACAGGCAATGAGCTGGAAGGGACTGTTCAGCGTCTCTTCGTACACGCAATATTTTAATGTGGATACAGACATCGTGATGAACAGATTGATGAGTTCGTTGTATCCTACAAGTGGAGATTTTTTCAGCAAGATTGATGCAAACCCAGACCTGTAAGTTGTTTGGTTATAATAAACCCATGTGCCAAATTTTCTTCGAATACGAAATTTTGTTCTTGAATGAATAGATCATCTAATATTGGATGTGAAATTCGCCATGGGCTAGACCTTCTTTCCCTTTGTGATTGTATGTTTTTTCCTGGGAAGGGGATCACTTGGAAAAGGATTGATTCTCTTATCATGTTATTGATGTGAAATTATGGTGCGTGTTTAATGAAAGAGGTTGAAGGTTGTTATTGAAAGAAGGATTCTACTCTTCAATGTTCTGGATTCGGTTGTATGCATCTTATTTCTCATCTGCATAGCTTTTTGCTTTATTAAAGCACCAATCAACCAAGAGTGACTACACATGAAATGCTAATTAGCTGACATTCAACATATTGTCTCATAATACAAGAAATAGGCCGAGATAAATCCTTATGAAATGCTTAGGAACATTGAGATAAGATGAGAAATAAGATGCATAAAAGCATTGAGGACCCTTCTTCTCCATTTGCTTTTTCTCGCACTAGGATCTACAACTTCTAAGATGATTCATTGTACAGTGGTTTCCCTGTGACACACATTCAATAAGTATTCTCAAGTCATTGAAGTTTTCAACTATCCAGGCTGTAGTATTCTTGGATGAACTGTTGTCATGCTTAGCTTGATGATTATTCTAGGAAATTGCAACTTACTTATTAATAACTACATACCATGGTTTATTGGAGTCTTATTTGTCTTAGGAGTCTAATTATGTAACAAGAAATGGAAATACTGACATCTTGTTATGATATAGTAGGAATAAATATATCAAGAAAATACATTTGTATCTACCTTTATGTGTGAAATAAGATTGTTATTCTAGAGCTACATATTTATTGTTTTATGTGTCATGATTGGATTCTTCTCTGTAAGATGGATGAACAGAATATTACTTGAAAGGCTAAATTCAGAAGAACAATTTTGATTTTGGCCAATTAGTTTTAGCAGTTTAAATTTCTCGCTTGATAAAAGCCAAAATAGAGCCCCCCAAGAGTTGAATAAAGGGAAATCCAGTATCCTTCTTGTGGCTTTCCTTTTTCTCTGTGGCAGTACTTCCTCAACATTTTTCTGTTTTTTCCTATATTTCAGCTATGGACTTGTCTGGATCTCCACGACATTGGTTTTTGTGATTGCCTCTCTTGGGAATTGCTCCACGTACTTAATGCATCGAAGAAGCGACCACAATACAGCATGGAGTTTCGATGTCAATTATTTAAACGTGGCAGCGAGCTCCATATATGGTTATTCTCTCATAGTTCCATTGGGATATTACTTTTTGCTTCAGTACTTAGGTTCAACCGTCAGCCTTGTACGCTTTTGGTGCCTCTGGGGATATTCACTCTTCATTTTTATCCTCGTTTCTGTGAGTATCTATTTTCATCATTACTATCTATTCACTATCATTTGTACGGTGTTTGCATATTGCACTTTATTAGAGATTTTCATCTTTTTCCACTGACCCTCATATTTTCTTGGTATGTCCAGTTTGTGTTGGTTATTCCAGTTGAGTTTCTGAAGTGGACAATCATATTAATTGCTGGTGCAGCCTCAGCCAGTTTCATTGGTTTGAATCTCAGAACTTATATACAAACCACTGACCTACAAATTGTGTCTATCTCAGCATTTGTGCTGCAAATGGGTTTGGCAATCTTCATCAAGATGTGGTTTTTCACTTAGCTTGATATTAGTGTATGTTTGGAGTGGTTCGATTTTTGAGTAGCAAAAACTGGAGTTATCTGCCTTGTTCATGTTTTTTTCTTGAAGGCAATTCTACCAATATGCTTGTAACTGTTTGTTGGGTGTTATTGTAAGGAGTAGTGAATAGTTTCATACATTTTGGAAAGGGTTTGAACTGTAAAAGGATGCTGAATCCTACAACAAGTATTTACCTTCACATATTGAGTTGTGTTGTTTTGACCTTTGAACATGTAACAGAGTTTGTTGAATTTGAAAGGGATTATTCAACTACTGTGATTTTGTTGTATGTTTTAGGCTTTTAGCAAATCAGATAACAATTTACACCCATATGTCATGCGGACTAGTGGTCAATTTATGATGTGCTGATGCTAGAACGCAATTTCTTTTATATCATCACGTTCAAACATGGGAATTCTTATCCAGAAATGTGATAATTGCTGATCAAGGAGCATTTCGAAATCTGTTGCCACTTGCCCGCTTCATTTTTTTTTTTCATGAACACAAACAGAATTAAAATGTTAAAATCATCTGACATCGAAGAATCAAAGATGTAGTGTTCAATATATAATCGCTTGGCAAATCCTCCTTCCAGAGCTAGTTTTTGGGATTGAGTTAGGCTAAGTCTATTTTTTCAAAATAGTATCAGAGCGAGTTTTATCCTAGATCTGTCTCTCCACCCTGTCTCTTCACTAGGATGTTTATTCCTGCAAACTTTACGCTCTAGTTTGTCCCGCATCTCACATCGAATAATCAAAGATGTGGCAAACTTCACGCTCCAATTTATCCCGCATCCCACATCGAATAATCAAATATATAATATTCAATCTATAATAGCTTGATAAACATTTTCTCTTGATTTAGGGCAAATCCATTATTTCGAAACAAAATAATACAACTTTTTCTTAAAGGCATCAAACTTGGTCGAATTCTTGTGGTGGGGACCTTTTCACCTTTCGTCCTATTCTTGTGTGGTTGAAATTTGGATCTACTATTTATCTACGAAAAAGTAGAGACATTAATTTTAAAAAAAAATTAATTTCGTTCACATTTGTGTTACTAGTAACCTTTCGCACGCGTTATCCACGTGCATAAAATTTTCTAAATGTAATCGGGAAGATATTAGTTTATAAATTATAATAATAGTAATGTTAATTTTTTAAATCATAAGTTTATATAGAAGTTATAAATATTAGTAAAAACTGTAAAAAGAAACGAAATTGTAGGAGTTTCCAAAATATCATTACAATTTTATCCCTATCTTATTAAAAAAGATATGATAAACTAAAGGGGTATTTTTTGGTATATATTAATTTGGTATGACAACTATCTTTTCCTACGGAATTCTCAAATTTACCTTTAGTTATATATTGTTGTATTGACTTTACAGAAAATTGAAGGATTAAATAAGTAAAAATACATTAAATAACTTTTATTTATGAGACAAAACATACTTTCTTTTTAATATAGTATAGATATAGATAACTAACTAAACTAGCTTTTTATCCTATGTGTTGCACGGGGAAATTTAATTATAAAATATACATTATTAAATGCATTGAACCATATTTTTTTATATGATTATTAACAATACATCAAAATTATTAATTCAGAATTTGAAGCACACACACCAAAGTAATTCATTTTATAAAATAACTAGCTTTTTAATCCCATTCTTTCCACGTGAAAGTTTAATTATAAAATATATATTATTAAATAAATCGAACCATATCTTTTTTATATGATTATTAACAATATATAAAAAATTATTAATTCAGAATTTGAAGCACACATACCAAAGTAATTCATTTTATAAAATAATTAGGAATTATGTATATAAAAAAACTCATTTTGAATGTATAAAAATAGTAATATGATTTTTTTATGACGAAGTACTGATTTTATGTTTGTAATAGAGAGAATGTATATTTATATATATATAGAAGGAATATCATGAATGTTATATATATAAATATTAAAATAAAAATTATAATACAAAAATACTTAATAATAGACCATATAAATATTGATTGTAATCTCTTTATCTTTTTGGTCGAAAAAAGAACTAATTATTATACTTGGTATTATCTTTTTTGTTAAATAATTTGTTATTATTTCATTATTAATTAATGATAATATTCATTTCATTATTAAAATTTCTTTTCTATTATGAAAATATTAATATTATAAATATAATAATTTAATAAATCTATTTACATTAAAATAAAATATAACTTTGACACTGCAAAATGAACATGAGATACGTGTATTTGGAATTTATTTTCCCGAAAAAATTAATTATTTGTTTATTTTATATTATTAATATAATAATAAAATTTAATTAAACTTATATTATAAAATTTTCTTCTTTATTTTAGTCAGATAAATTTCATTTGAATCCATTATGTATACACAAAAAAAATAAAATTGAATCCACTATGTCGAAAATATTTGATAGGAATTAAAATATTAAATATAATTTTTTTAATAGATTTATAAAATATATTATTTTATCTTTATTTTTATAAATAAATATTCAATGTAGTATAGATAACTCTAAAGCTTATTAAAGTTTATGTAAAATTATTTTTTAAAAAATAAATTTCAATATTTATAAATTAGTTATATAGTTCTATAATCAAGTGGGAGTTACAAAATTTTAATATAAATAAAAATATGGAATGTCAATAATTATAAAAATAATAATTAATGAAATTAATTATAGAAATAATCTACATGGCAAAATGGATCAATTCTAATTAATCCACTTCATTGCCACATAAACGTCTTTTCTAAAATATTCTCCTAACTCATTTTCATATATATATATATATATATATGATTGTGGTGGAACTCACTAAATTCACGGATTATTTACTTCCCACAAATTTATATTCGAAATAACGAATGTGTTAATTTTCAAACTTTTTCTTTGCATACTTATTTAAAACCAACGAAAAATAAATACACCCACATACTTCTCAACATTTTCCTCACTAAAAATATAAATTGAAAAATTTACAAAACGAGCCTCCAACTTATTTATAATTATAAAACAGTCCATGAGGGTATTTTTGTCTTAGAAAAATACCCCAGCCCTTCAGAGGGCATTATTGGAAAAAATAAAAAATTATGGATGAAACCCTGATGAAAATTAACTCTAAGAACTAATTTATAATATATCGAAAGTCTCTAACTAAAATGTAATTACACCAAATCACGAAGTATTTAAATGTTATTCGCCCTATTTATTTGAAACTTCAATTGGGAGTGATATCTCCATCCAATTATTCCATACACAAGCTAAAATTTGAACTCTAAACTTTATTTAAGAGATCTAGTATCTCATCTCATCAGAGAAAATGAACTTAAGAGATAAATATATACACCCACATACTTGTCAACATTTTCCTCACTAAAAAACAACATAAATTGAGTGACGTTACTTTGATTACGTCATCCTTGAACAAGACAAATTAATTATTTCAAGTAAAACAGAAAGGTGAATTTTTTGTGCATATACATTCAACTCTAACTAGCTTTTTATCCCCTGCTGATGGGGAATATCTTGGAGAATACACGTGGCACACTCGTAAAAGAGTCAAAACGCCACGTGTATCTAAACCCGGGTCAACCCACGCTTGACTCAAGAACATGCTCGAGGGTCGACCATAGCTCGCCCTGATACCCCGACCGTCATTACAATGTAGAACCTCCCGGGTGCCATATATCAACCCTTCAGGCTCGAGGATCGATATTCGACTCGCTAATCCTCCTAGAACGTAGATCGAGGGTCGACCTCCGGAGGCTCGAACCTGTCCCATCCCTACACGGTCGACCCCGCAGCAGCCGCATTAATTGCGCCGTATCTACTCTGATTGCCTTCCGTACTCTGTATCTCCAGAAGTGACAGGCAATCAGTCCTGTCAGGGAATGAGTCAGATCCGAGGCACAGGCATTAAATGCCCCACGGTCGAGGCCATACCCGATAGGTAGGAAGCCTCCCTATAAATACCCCCCATCATTTATTATGGTAGGTAAGCTCTTCGAGTTAATAACTTTGACTTCCATTCTCTCTTGACGAATATCCTATTCGAAACTGACTTAATTCAGTGGAGAGGCTACGCCGGAGACAACCCCCTCCGGCCAAAGTAATCCCATGCTAGTGCTTTTCAGGTCATAGCCGAACTCCCATCTACAAATTCAACTGTTTGTCTGGGCCACGTGGACGATCCAGATCCCGTACCAAAAAACGACCTCATCAGTTTGGCGCCGTCTGTGGGAAAAAAAACTTTCGACCTTAGAGCGATCGAGCGTTAGCGATGGTGAACAAGAAAACAAAAAGCACCCACAGCATCGTCAGGACTCGATCTCAAATCGAGGCTGATCGGGCCACTGCCGCCGCTGAAGAACAAGCGGCCTTCGCCGCCCGACTGGAAGAAATCGACCGACCTCAGGGGGCAAACCCTCTCAACGAGGTGGAAGAGGACGCTATCTCACGGGCGGACCTACCCGCAGTCATACTCCCTGCTCGACCATCAGCCCAAGATCTAGCCGCGTACACCAGTCAGGTCTACGAAGAGGCTAGGCAGGCTCTCGAAGCGGGAAGGCCCATAAGGGTGATCCCCCTCACAGTCAATGTCACTGAGCCCTCTCCCATACAATATAGGCTATCTCGACCTCCCCTTGTCCCTCGAGCTCAGACTCACGCAGGAAGGGGGAACGAGGGCCGCAGGCCCGAAGCTGCCCGACCTCCGCGTTATCCCGCTGACCATTCCCCGGAGGGGGAAGATGAGAATAACGGCCACACGGTCCAGAGGCCAGAAAAGGCGCATGTCGCCGAACAAGAAAACGAGCCTGAGGAGGAGGGCTACTATGATGATGAATACGATCGAGAAGAATTCGACGATCAAATCAATGTAAGGGACTACGTCCCCCCACCTCCCATCCGTCGGAGGGCATATTCACAGCCTATCCGACCTATACATCCACATCAGGTCCGCCCTACGGGCGGGCTCAAGCAGGACGCTAGACGTCCCCCTCCTCCCCGACTTCCGGCCAGGGAGAGGTTAACAAACAAATACGCCGGCGTCCCACCATTCGGGGATTTGAGGGACAGACTTCCCCCCCGACGTGAGGTTGCTCGTAACGAGCACTGGGAACCCGAGCGTAACGCGCGGAGCAGGCGACAAAGGCTGTCGCCATTTACAGAGGAGATCCTCAGCGAGGATCCAGGATCGACCGCTATCCCCCGGGACCTTCCCATCTACGATGGGAAAACCGACCCCGGCGACCACATAACCAGCTTCGAGCTGTCAATGACCTGTTCCCCCATACTCCGCACACATGGGCCAAGGTTCTAGCCACCACCTTCAAAGGGGCGGCGCTCGACTGGTTCTTCAGGCAACCACCCGCCTCAATAAGGTCTTACGACGAGCTCTCCACAGCGCTCGAGGGCCACTTCTCCCCCCTAATCCAAGATAGGCTTGGGGTGTCGCGACTGGATTCCATAGTCCAGGGAGTGAGCGAATCCCTACGGGATTACTTCACTCGGTTCAACGCAGAATTGGTCTGTGTCGCACCGCCGGACCTGGCAGTCGTCCTCAGCGCCTTGGGGAAAAACTGCCACTGCCGTGACTTCACCAAGGATATCCTTGGCCGAGTTCCCATAAACAGCCTGAGGGACATCCAGGACTGTGCCACGAAGTGGATGGACTATGAAGAGATTGAAGGGAGCTACTGGGCGAATCACGGTCAAGCCATGCTGCGAAGTATTGGTCGAGCCCCCGCTCACAGCAACTACTACAATCGGTCTCGCGGCCCTGAAGACCGAAGTCCCCCTGCATCCAGTCGAGGGAAGAATAAGGGTCGTCAAGAGAGCGGCGCTCGACCCGAGGGAAGCTCGAGCGTTCGGCGGCCCGACCGGGAGAAATACGAGCCCCTGATATGCGCTGTAGGGGATATCCTCCCTAAAATCCCTGGGAAACTCCTCAATTACCCCAAGAAGTTGAAGCTCAACCTGCGGAAGATCGATGACTCTAAATACTGTGAGTTCCACGATCAGCCGGGGCATGATACAAACGACTGTAACCAACTGAAGGATGAGGTCGAGAGGCTCATCCAAGGGGGGCATCTTGCCGAGTTCGTCAAGAGATTGAAGAGGAACAGGGATCGGGGGCGTGAGCGGCGCTGCAATGAGAATGAAGACAGGCGGTCGAGGTCTAGGTCTCGATCGCCCCCGCCCAAGCGGAATCAACGGGATGGAAAACAAGCTATCTCCCCTAACACGATTCCGAACGCGCCAACCCACGGTCGAATCGATATGATCGTGGGGGGCCCCGATGGGGGAGATACCAGGACATCCCGAAAGAGGGGGATTCGCCGCGCTCAAACCAGCCTCCATGGCCCCCACGAAGTGCTGCAAGTAGAGCCCGGAGAAGAATGGAAGCAAAAGGAGGTGGCTTTCAGCGATAGGGACTTTCATCTAGATCCCCATCGGGACGGCGTAACGCCGAGTTGTCCGATGGTGGTAACTTTAGATATTGCAAACTACGCTGTAAGTAGTTCAAACATTGTTCTTTACTCGACTCTTCAGCGAATGCATTTGAGTAAATTAAGATATGAACCAGTAAAAACAACCCTCAAAGGCTTTGGAGGCTCGATCATCGCCCCAAAAGGCCAGATTAAAATGCTCACTTCCATGGGCGTCCATCCCGCTCGAACGACGATGGAGATTAACTGGGTCGTCGTTGACATCCCTGACTTCCCGTATAACATGATTTTGGGTCGACCCGGCCTCATTGACTTCAAGGCCGTTATCTCGACCTACCACCAAAAGATCAAACTCCCGACTCCCTACGGGATCGGGGAAGTATGCTGTGACTTAGCCGAGTCTTGGGCTTGCTACGCAATTGCCAACGAGGCTCGACTCCCCACAGAAGACGTGCTTAAGCCTGGCGATCTCATCATGGATGATGCAGACGATGACGAAATGATCCCCGACCCCGAAGGGGATGGGGCCTCGCGCTCTAAAATGAGTACTCATGAAGCTCGAAAGAAAAGGAAGGTGGACGAGTCCCGGCTGTCAGCAGCCGAGGACACTCGGTTGGTCCAACTCGACCCTCAGGATCGAGAAAAAACCACCAGGGTCGGAGCGAGTCTCGAGGGAAAACAGTTGGAGTGCCTCACCATCTTCCTACAGGAGAATGCGGACGTCTTCGCCTGGAAGGCCAAAGATCTGGAGGGGGTCGACCCAAGGATAATCTCGCACTACCTAAACATTGACCCTGCCTTCAAACCCATAAAACAAAGATTAAGGACCCAAAGTGTCGTCCGTAATTCGATCATCGAAGATGAAGTCAACAAATTGCTCGATGCCGGGTATATCACTCCAGAAAAATACGTTGATTGGCTCTGCAATGTGGTCCTCGTGGCCAAGACAGGAGGCAAATGGAGGATGTGCAACGACTTCACTGACCTAAATCGGGCGTGTCCTAAGGACCCTTACCCTCTTCCCCGGATCGACCAACTGGTCGACTCGACCGCCGGATGCGAGCTGATGAGCATGATGGATGCCTTCCAAGGGTATTATCAGATTAGGATGGCTCCCCAAGACCAAAAACACACGGCGTTCATCGTTGTCAAGGGGATATATTGCTTCAAAGTGATGCCATTCGGGCTCAAGAACGCAGGAGCTACCTATCAAAGGCTGGTTAACCTGATCTTTGATCCCTTGATTGGAAAAACGGTGGAAGTATATGTGGACGACATGATCGTCAAGAGTTTAAAGGCGGAAAATCATCAAAACGACCTTAGCGAGATGTTTGCCTTGATAAGAAAACATCGCCTCAAGCTCAATCCCCTGAAATGTGTGTTCGGGGTTAAAGGAGGAAAGTTTTTGGGATATATGGTAAGCCAACGAGGGATTGAGGCCAACCCGGAAAAAATCGCGGCCGTTATTAACATACCCCGACCAGAAACCATCAGGGGGGTCCAGCAATTGGTCGGGCGAATCGTAGCACTTAACAGGTTCATATCTCGATCGGCCGAACGTAATTTGCCCTTCTTCAAAATATTGAGAGATGTGAAAAAGTTCGAGTGGACGGAGGAGTGCGACCGAGCCTTTGAAGAAATGAAGAGATACCTGGCATCCGCTCCGCTGATCGCCAAACCCGAGCAAGGGGAGATACTCTATCTCTACCTCGCCGTCTCAGACGAAACCATAAGCTCGGTTCTAGTAACCATCAGGGATCGGAAACACCTCCCGGTATATTATGTAAGCAAGATCCTTCACGGGGCAGAGACTCGATACCTGGAGATCGAGAAGTTTGCGCTTGCCTTGGTGGTCTCTTCAAGGAAGCTACGCCCATATTTTCAAGCGCACGAGATCGTCGTCCTGACCGACCAACCGCTGAAGCAGGTGATGGCAAAACCAGATAGCTCGGGTCGACTGATCAAGTGGGCTATTGAGCTCGGGCAATTTGATGTCACTTTCCAACCCAGGGTCGCCATACAAGCTCAAGTCCTCGCAGACTTTCTGGTCGAGAAAACAACCAGGGCAAAGACACCTAAAAGCAAGAATACTCATTGGCTCCTGAAGGTCGACGGTTCGTCGACCGCCCAGGGTGGGGGCGCGGGGATCTCTCTAACAAACCCGGATGGGTTGGATCTAGACTTTGCCATCGGTCTGAACTTTCGAGTCACCAATAACGAAGCGGAGTATGAAGCACTCATCGCAGGACTGAAAACCGCACTCGAAAGCGGGGCCAAGTCGATCGCGGTTATCACCGATTCGCAACTCGTTGCACACCAAGTCCAAGGACTCTACGAGGCCCGAGAGGAAAACATGATCCGATACCTGGAGACGGTACGCAAGCTAACAGCCCAGTTCACCAGCTTCGCGATCAACCAAGTGCCCAGGGAGGAGAACACGAGGGCCGACGTGTTGTCCAAGCTTGCCAATGGCCTTAAGGGCACCGAGGAACGCGAAATCACCTTCAAAATCGCCAATCATCGAGCCATCGACGGGCCCGAGTCAGCTATAATCACGATCGACCCTGAAGAGCCCTGCTGGCTCGATGAAATCGTGCTATATCTAAGAGACGGAGTGCTGCCACAGGATCGAAGCGCCGCTCGGCGATTACGTCACCGGGCTACAAGATATACCCTCGATCCCGAGGGTCGACTCTACAAACGAGGTAACCGCCAACCCCCGATGAGGTGTCTCCGACCCTCGCAAGTTGAAGAGGTTCTCTACGAGATCCACGCAGGAAGTTGCGGTAACCATGCGGGAGGCCGATCTCTGGCTAGAAAAGTAACACGAGCTGGTTACTTTTGGCCGACCCTCGAGAGAGACGCCGAAAGATGTTCCAGGCGTTGCGTCAAGTGCCAAAAAACAGGAAATTATTCCCACAAGCACGCCGCGGAAATGATAGCCATCGATGTTTCATGGCCATTTGATCAATGGGGGATCGACATAGTGGGGCCACTCCCGACGTCCACCGTGCGGCAGGCTGAATATTGCATCGTGGCCTGCGAGTACTTCTCCAAGTGGGTCGAGGCAATAGCCGTCAGGAAGACGACCTCTAAGGTCATCCAGAACTTCATATGGAAGAACATAGTATGTCGGTTCGGAGTGCCTCGAATCCTAATTTGCGACAATGGGCCTCAATTCAGGGCCGACGACATGAAAGAATGGTGCAAGGACCATTGGATCGATCAGCGATTTGCTTCGGTCGGATACCCACAAACAAATGGGCAGGCGGAGGTGACCAATCGCACCATCCTCCGAAGTCTCAGCGCTCGACTCGACGCCAAAAGGAAGGCGTGGGCAGATGAGCTTGATGAGGTTTTATGGGCCTACAGGACCACCCCGCGGACCGCCACAGGCGAGACCCCATTTGCTCTCGTCTATGGGTCGGAAGCCTTGATTCCCACGGAATTGCTCCACGAGACTGCTCGAGTCTCACACTTCCAGTTAGCTCAAAACAACGAAGGGCGAGCGCTCGAGCTAGATCTCATTGAGGAGAAGCGCCATCGTGCGTTAGGACGAATGCGGCAACACAAGGCGGCGGCCGCTCGAAGTTACAACAAAAACGTTCGACCCTTAAGCTTTCAAGTGGGCGATCTAGTCCTAAAAAAGGTTGAGGTGTCTAGGAAAGTTAAGAAGCTCGAGGAAAAATGGGATGGACCGTACCGTGTTGCACGAATCGCCAGAAACAACGCATATAGGCTGGAGACCTTAGGCTCGGAATCCGAGGAGTTGCCTCGACCGTGGAATGCCTACAATTTAAAATTGTATTATCCTTAGAACCGATCCTTACGGGATTCGGATATGTAACTCCCCTCGAAGGGCCCTACATGTAATAGCTATGCTTGTGTTGAATACATCATGAGAATTCTCGTTTTAGCAGCATCTACGATTAATCAGCGCTTCAGCAACGAAGCTGGGGACTCGAGCGTAAAACTCGAGCCCACGAAGTTCAAACAACCCCTTGTTTGAAGCTATGCTTCAACAAGGGAGTTGGGGACTCGAGCGTAAAACTCGAGCCCGCGAAGTTCAAACAACCCCTTGTTTGAAGCATAGCTTCAGCAAGGGAGTTGGGGACTCGAGCGTAAAACTCGAACCCCCAAGGTTGCAACGACTCCTTATTGAAGTTATGCTTCACCCAAGGGAGCCGGAAATTCGAGCCCGAATCCTTGGCTGGAATTAAGTTTTAACATATAAAGCAGAGATTAAGTGGCAGTACGTAAAGCAAAGACTCGAGTGAAATGTAAAGTATTAAATTTCATTAAAAAATCAAAATGCTATTACAAGGCTCGAGCCTACTGCTCGAGGAGGGAATCCTATTACAATTGAAAAAACGAGAAAAGGGGCTCAAGGATCGGCAGGGGCAGTCGACTTGCTCGGGCCAGGCTCGAGCACCAGAGAGCTCAACCACTCGAGCTCCGCCGCAGACCATGCAGGCTCGGCCTCATTTGGATCTACCGAGGGGAATAGGAGATCCATGGAAGGCTCCAGCGGTTCGTCCTTCCCGTCGTATGGCTTCTTCATGATTTCGGCAAGGAGCCTTTGGACCACAAAGCCATACGGGTGCTGGTCGGGATCGGACGTTTCGACGGTAGTCTTCGTCACTACCGCTTGAGCCTCAGCGTCGGGGGCCACCTCCTTCTGAGGACGAGGGTCGTCTGCGGTTATCCCGACCCTGGAGAGATCAGCGCCTGGGACAATCAGATTCTGGGCCTGTAACTGGGCCAGGCAGAGCGCATGGCCTTCCTTGAAATCGTCAAACGCCTTAATGGCGCTAGCCTTCTCGAACATGGGCCCCTCCGCGAATTTTTTCACAGCCTATCGCCCCATTGCCATCTGAGCCTTTTTGAGGAAGCCCCGAGCCTTGCCGCGATACTTGGCCTCCATCCCCTGCTCGACGGCCGCCCGACCAGCAGCCTGCCCCTTAACGAAACCCTCTTGGGCCTCGAGCCTGAGGGATCGAGCCTCCCCCTCGAGCCTAGAGACCTCGAGGGTTCGCTCCTCGACCGCCGCCAGAAGCTCGATCTCCCTCTCCTTGAGCTTCTTGTTCTCCGATTCCAGCAGTTGGGCGGACTGCTGAAATCCTTGGGCTTGCCTCTTCCAGTCGCCCACCTTTTGCTCCTCGACCTCTTTCTTGAGGTCGACCCACCGCCGCTTGTAAAATTGCTTCCTCGACCGGAGGGCCTTGGCGTATTGCACTAGGCCATGCGCGATCGGAGCAGTGCGCTGCAAGGTCGACACAAAAAAGGTGGATTAGTTCAAAATCGAGTAAAGAAACTTGAAGTGAAATACGATAGTGACTTACTGAAATGAAGGCGGTGGCGAGGTTACGCTCGAAGGTCTCTAGCGACCATTCGGCCATGCGCCTGTGGTCGGGCTCGGTCGCCACCGATCGCCAGATGGCCCTGACGGCCTCAAAATCCGATCCCGCGTTGAGAAGGGATCGGGGTTGCCCCTCGACTAGCTCCGGGACCCCTCCCGGGAAGTGAGGCTCGGCCACGGGAAGGTAATCCCTTATGCGGCGTATCATAAACTCGACGCTCGTCTCGGAGCCCGAGTCGTCCGTCGGCTCACTAGTCGACCCTTTGCCCTTCATCTTTTTGGATTGTGGAGCGGGTTTGCGGGTAGGCCTGGGAGCCGGTCTCTTTCGGGTCAGAGGCTCGGCCTCCGCTTCTTCTTCCTCTAGGTCGACCGGGGCGGGGTCGACCGCTCGGCTGGACCCCTCCGAGGGCCTCTTGAATAGCCCCTTGCCGAGTCCGGGGCCTTGGCGGGGTAGCGACAAACCCGCTCCCGTATCCGCGCCGAGGATAGCAGGCTCGACTGCGGGAAGCTCGGGCCGACTCTGGACGGCCTCGTTGAGCTCGGCCAGCTTCTCCTCGGCCAGCTTCTCGTGTTCGGGCAACAGAGCCTTGCCCAAGCTTTGAAGGAAAGAAGTCCTGGATGCCATGAGGATGTTGGTATCTGCAAAAAACATCAACTCGATCAGAAACAGTTAGAAAGGAGAAACATATGATTAGCTTAAGGAAAAGAAACAGAAGAAAAAGACATATACCCAGGACAAATCCCTCTCGCACTCTCCCGCACCCGATACCCGCGGCTGCTAAGTTCTCCTCTTGGCAGAAAGTCCTACAGTCGAGCAGGACCTGGTCGGTACAAGCCTCCCGACCCAGGAACCCCATGATCAACTCAATAGACTCCTCGAGGTCCTCATCCTTTGAGGGTCGGAGGGTCGGAGGCCTATTGTCTTCCCATTGGGTCGGGATGAGAAAACCCTCTGGGTGTTGGACGATCACAAACTCGGCCTTCCACTGGTCGCCGTGAGAAGATGTGGGAATGGAGAATATCTTTTTACCCCTCTTCTGGGATAAGCTGTAGAAACCCTCGCCGGAAGGGGAAGAAGCGGAGAGGGTGAACATCTGAAAGAATCGAGCCCGCGTCGGCTCGAGCCTCAGGATCCTCATCAAAACGAAGAAGCAGGAGATGAGGGAGAAGCAGTTGGCAGTCATCTGGCTCGGGCAGACCCGCAAACCTCGGAACAAGCTAGTGTACTGCGTATTCCCGACCAGGCGGAAGCCGTTCATGACCGCGTTATAATTAACGGCTATCTCCCCGTGAGCTTGCCTGCCCAGGACGTCGTCCTTCGTCGCCACTCGAATCAAATACGGCCCTGGCAGGTTCAACCGATCTACGATCCTCAGGAACTGCTCCTCAGAAACCCCTCCCACTATGCTGTCATAGGGGGCAGGGGCTCCCTTCTCCGACTGTTGGGGCTCGACCCCAGCATCTCTCGACCCTCCCGCCGACTTTTCCGGAGCGGCGGATGTCCTCCCACGGTACGAGCGCTGGGGCAAGGCAACGGCGACCCGACCGCGCGGCCGGACGATGGTCGTCTCCTCGCGACCACTGGTGGATGCGCCCTTGTTCTTGTTAAGCCCCGTGGCCCTACGGGATGTAACCTCTACCTCTGATTCTGAGTCGGTGTCGAACCCTAAGTCGACTACGTCGAAGCGGGCTTCATACTCTCTCAACCTCTCACTCGATCCCTCAGACGCTCCCGACATTTTTATAGTTTTAAACAAAATGCAAGAGTTGAGGGTCGGGGATTACCTAAGTGTGGACGGTGTTTACGCTCGAGACAAATTCCTGCGCCTGTGATTTTCTCGCTAAAATTGCTTCTGCTCGGAGTGAATATTCAGAAAACGTAAGAAATGAGAAAGGGCTAGGCCCTTATTTATAGTAGTCAGGCCTCGGAATACGGAACGTCGCCATAATTACTCTTTATTAGGCTGACGAATCAAGCGCGCCTTCCCGAGAACGAACTGACGGTCGACCTACTTTATTGTCGGTAGCGTGTAACGGTAAAGCGGGGTTGCGTGGCCCGATTAAAGGAGGCCACGTGGACCGAGCTTCAAAGTGATGGTCGATTTCAGATCCCGGTCGAATAAATTCAACCGAAACCTGGGGGACTCGTGATGGGGAATATCTTGGAGAATACACGTGGCACACTCGTAAAAGAGTCAAAACGCCACGTGTATCTAAACCCGGGTCAACCCACGCTTGACTCAAGAACATGCTCGAGGGTCGACCATAGCTCGCCCTGATACCCCGACCGTCATTACAATGTAGAACCTCCCGGGTGCCATATATCAACCCTTCAGGCTCGAGGATCGATATTCGACTCGCTAATCCTTCTAGAACGTAGATCGAGGGTAGACCTCCGGAGGCTCGAACCTGTCCCATCCCTACACGGTCGACCCCGCAGCAGCCGCATTAATTGCGCCGTATCTACTCTGATTGCCTTCCGTACTCTGTATCTCCAGAAGTGACAGGCAATCAGTCCTGTCAGGGAATGAGTCAGATCCGAGGCACAGGCATTAAATGCCCCACGGTCGAGGCCATACCCGATAGGTAGGAAGCCTCCCTATAAATACCCCCCATCATTTATTATGGTAGGTAAGCTCTTCGAGTTAATAACTTTGACTTCCATTCTCTCTTGACGAATATCCTATTCGAAACTGACTTAATTCAGTGGAGAGGCTACGCCGGAGACAACCCCCTCCGGCCAAAGTAATCCCATGCTAGTGCTTTTCAGGTCATAGCCGAACTCCCATCTACAAATTCAACTGTTTGTCTGGGCCACGTGGACGATCCAGATCCCGTACCAAAAAACGACCTCATCACCTGCATTGCACGGAAAAAATTAATTATAAAATATATATTATTAAAAAAATTAAATCATATTTTTTTATATGATTATTAACAATACATCAAAAATTATTAATTCAGAATTTGAAGCACACACACCAAATTAATTCTTTTTTGGTAAGGCACACCAAAGTAATTCATTTTATAAAATAATCAGGAATTATGTATATAAAAAATTCATTTTAAATGTATAAAAATAGTAATATGATTATATATTTATAATAAAAAGAATATATATTATACGTATATATATATAGAGAAGGAATATCATGACTGTTATATAAATATTAAATTAATAATTAAAATACAAATATGCTTAATAATAGACCATATAAATATTGATTGAAATCTCTGTCTTTTTGGTCGAAAAAAGAGCTAATTATTATACTTGGTATTATCTTTTTTGTTAAATAATTAGTTATTGTTATATTATTAATTAATAATAATATTTATTTCATTATTGAATTTTTTTTATATTATGAAAATATTAATATTTCGAATATAATTCTTTAATAAATCTATTTTCACTGAAATAAAATATAACTTTGCAACCGCAAAATGAACATGAGACACGTATATTTGGAATTTTTTTTTTCGAGAAAATCAATTATTTATTTATTTTATATATATTAAAATAATAATTAAACTTATATTATAAAACTTTCTTCCTTACTTTAGTAAGATAAATTTTCATTTGAATCCACTATGTCAAAAATATGTGATAGGAATTAAAATATTAAATATAATTTTTTAATGGATTTATGGAATACATTATTTTATCTTTATTTTTATTAACGAATATTCAATGTACTATGGATAACTCTAAAGCTTATTAAAATTTTCTTAAAATTATTTTTTGAAAAAAAAATAAATTTCAATATTTATATAAATTAGTTATATAGCTATATAATTAAGTAGGAGTTATAGACGTGTTCGTAGTCCAAATCCTATTATGTTTAGAGTTCTTTATTACCTTAATTTTCGGTCCTCTTAGGATTTTTATCAAATTATGGCTCTGTTTTATCTGGGCTTTTATATTAATTCAGATTATTAAGTCTTATTAGGGCTTAATCCAGATGTCTTTTAACAATCATTGAGCCTTTTATTGTATTGAGCTGGATCCAAAATATTGAATACCATCATTTATATTTAGGTCCATTTAGATGCATTTATTACATATAGGTCCCCAAATTAATCAATATTTTTACGTATAGGTCCCTAAATTGGTCAACATTCGCTTCTAAATCGGTAGTGGGACCTAAATATATACAATATAAGTCAAACTAAATGATCTTGGGTGTCACTTACATCTAAAGACCCATGTTTTACGTTAAATTTGACCAAATATAGACCAGTCCAGGAACCTAAATGTAATAAACACATCTAAGTGGACCTAAATATAAATATGGTAAACATCAGGGACCCATATGTAATTTGTCCTTTATTTTATCATTTTTAGAATATTTTAACACATGTTCTTAGTGAAAACTTATAAAATAAGACTCGTATTCTTACTTTTTTTAATAACAGAATTTTTGTTACAATCTTCTCTCGATCAGCATAAGATTTCTTGTGCTAACAGCCTAACATATTACATATTCTTCAAAATATATTATCTTACAGATATTTGGTGCCACTTAAATCTAACATGAAAAAATCCCAATAATTTAATCTTACTTGCAACAAACTAATCTAATCCAAAGTCTGAACATATACATGGAGAGGTCCAGCATGAAAGCGCATTTATTAACTTCTTGTATTTTTCATTGTCTTTTTAGTTAGTTTATGTATTTTAGTGTTAGTTAGCTAACACGCTTTTATTAGTTGTTTGTTTAGTTATTAGAGGGTTGAGCCTACGCGCTTTGTAAACAGTATAAAAGTGTTTTGTACGCTCCCAGTTTATTTTATCTGCTAATAAAAAAAATTCCCAAATCTTCTTTGTTCACTTTTCTCTCTCTGATATTGTGAAGTTCTTCAGCATTTTCATTCCCTCTTCCGAGGGTTTCATAACGGATAAGCGATTTCCTCCCCAATCCCTTTGAATGATGCCAACTTAATATTTTATGGACAGGTGTAAGGTATCATTATCAATAAATTGATCTTTTGGATTTTAGTACAAATATCTGTCATTGCAAATTTAACATGTTTGTTCTCTGACAAAAAGAAAAAAAGGAAAAAAAAAACATGTTTGTTCATCTTGCGCCATTTCATAATCCTAGTATGAACCTAAACTAATGCCAATGATTCTATACGAACCTAGTCGAGTTAGGACAAAATTCTATATAACAATCAGTGCGCATCACTATAACACTATAATTGTTAGGGCGAATTATATTGGGGTCCGGACATTTGCCATATTTATATCTAGATTCCTCTACTGACTAACAGTTGATCGGTCAAGAGATTAGGATGTAAAAAATGAAATTAGAGGGACCTAGATATAAATATGACAAACATCAGGAACCTTAATATAATTCCCCTAATTATTACGTAAAATTGTCACAAAAGTAGAAAAAAAAACCAACTCATATATATTAAACTTCACTAGTTTTCTTTTTTTTTTTTTGGTAGATATTTTCTTGCGTATTATTTTCACTAGTATTTGATTTACACCCAAATTATCCCAAAAGAAAACACCTTCGTTATTGCATTTATTTTCTTGAATATTATTTGATAATACTTTTTGCAGTTTAAATTTCATTTCCACCGTGATTTTATATATTTAGTTTAATTATGGTGACCGAAGATTTGATTATATTCGTTTTGAGTTTATCTTTCTAAAAACTTAATTATTGTAAATATGTAAGTACATATATTTATTAATAATTAATCCCTTTCGTAGGCTATCCTCTAAAATTTTACTGCAGATCAAAGATTGTAAAAAGTTGCGAATTTTAGTAATTAATTTAGTGTAGTACAAAACACGATCAAATAATAATATTTTATTCTAATCATCTTAGTAATGATATTGTGATTTTTGTTTTTCAAATTGATCTTTAGTTTAAATCCTGATTTTAAATTAAGATATATTAATATTTTAATTTATTATAAACTAATCAAATAATAATTTCAAAATTATCTAATAAAAATAATTATTACATTATAAATATATACAATCTGAGGTCATACAAAGAGTTAAAAACTAGTTTAGTAGAAATTTGAAAAGAAAGAGAGAGGAAGAAGGAGAAATGACACATATGTAAAGTATATAGGTATGTTTAAATTTCCACAAAGTGTAAACACGAGTTATTATAAATACTGGAATCCTGGTGCAGCTTATAGCACAAGTACTCAAAACTGAAAACCCTAATTCAGCCAGCTATAGTTACCCACTACACAGCAACGTCCATGACATCTCTTCAACATCTTCCCATTACCATAACCACCACTACCATGGTCTACTCCTCCCATTCTCGGTCTTTTTTTGCTATGCCATCATATTTCCTCACCCATGGAAAACGCAATCACCTCAGCCTCCGGGTTTCCTGCACAGACAATGCCGACGCCTCAAAAAAAATAGAAACTTCCCGAGGGAAGGTCGACAGGAGGAATATGCTTCTTGGTTTGGGCGGCCTTTACGGCGCTGCAAACCTCATTTCCACTCCCGGAGGGGCCTCGGCTGAGCTTTTAAAGGCACCAGATTTTGACAAGTGTCATCTCGCCAATTATAAATCGAATGCTGGGGAGAAGCAATTTGTAGAATGCTGCCTCAATGCTTCGACAGAGATCATTGATTACGAGCTCCCTACGGTAAACGAAATGAAGACCAGGCCGGCTGCTCATCGAGTTACAAATGAATATATTGCCAAATATAATATGGCTATCGATCGCATGAAACAACTTCCCAAGGAGGATCCACGTAGCTTCATGCAGCAAGCGAACATCCATTGCGCTTATTGCAATGGTGCTTATCAGAACCCGGACAACAAAAACAAGGATATAATGATCCACGACTCGTGGCTTTTCTTCCCTTTCCACAGATGGTACATCTATTTCTACGAGAGGATCTTAGGGAAACTAATCGATGACCCAACTTTTGCTCTGCCTTTCTGGAACTGGGACCACCCGGAAGGCATGAGCATGCCGGACATGTTCGCTGATCGTAGATCCACTTTGTATAACTCCAGGCGCGATCCAAAAAGCATGTATGCTTACAAGAAATTAGGTGATCACGGGCCCTCACCCTTGATAGATTTGTCGTATGGCAAGCCAGAAAACCTTGTGGACAGTAACCTTAAAGTTATGTACAATGATATGATTTGCGCCAACTCGGATGTCTATGATTTCATGGGGAGGCCTTATGGCACGGCGCAGCCGCAGAGTAAATCATATTCCGTGACGGGGTCCGTCGAGCGTGGATGTCACAGCGCCGTGCACTTCTGGGTTGGAGAGAAGAAACCCGACGGCGCTGGTGAGGACATGGGTAACTTCTACTCTGCTGGTCGAGACCCCATATTCTACAGCCTCCACGCAAATGTTGATCGCTTGTGGAAATTGTGGCAAGATGATCTACCCGGAACAAAGTTCGAGGAAAGGACCATTACCGACCCAAATTTCCTGGACACTGAGTTTTTGTTCTATGACGAGAATTCCAAGCTGGTGCGCGTCAAGGTGCGGGATTGTCTCGATAACGAGAAAATGGGATATAGGTTTGAACAGACTGATATCCCATGGGCTTATAATCGCATGGTACCTAGTCAGACGATCGACGACAAGAAAAAAAGAGCCGAGATGAGTGCTCAAATCCCAATGGCAGTTTTCCCTCTGCCACTGGACAAGGATAAAGTGACGATCAAGGTACCCAAGACAAGGAAGGGAAAAACTAATGATAAGCTTAGTTTTAGTGGTGTGAAAGCGGATCCAACCAAGTTCGTGAAGTTTGACGTTTTCGTGAATGAGGTGGACGAGAAGCACAAAGGAGATGTCTGCAGGGCATCGTATGCCGGAACTTTCTCTCAAATTCCACGCACAGCTGGGGGCCACGAATCTAAGGGCACTAGCTTCAACTTGAAGTTGGCCCAAGTGTATGAGAAAATGCTTTTGGGTGATGATGATTATCTCTTGGTGACGTTGTTTCGTAAAGATGATAACCCTGGATCAGTTGAGATTAACAGTATTGAGGTCGTCACCGAGAATGAGACTTGAAAGTAGTCATATAATATATATCCACACACGTACCCTCCCGAGTCCCGACGTACCGCACCCGATATATCTTTGTTGTGCATGCTAGATTTTCATTCTTAGTTTATCATTGAATTTTCGTTTTACTATTTCGATCGCACTCCATCTGTGCATGTTTGGTGATGATCAGTTCAAGTTATGAAGTAAAATTTGTCTGATAATTAATCATTCAAGCATGATCGTTATTTACCAATGAATATATATATATATATTTTAGAAGTACTGTATATATGTAGTATAAGTTCAAATATTAATTTATACTTTTAGTTTACGATTTATATTACTTAATTTAACATTAGGATAAAAATATTTTTATGTCATCACTATATTTAAAATAAGGTTAAATTATATTGGAATCCCAAGCTAATGTTTGCCATATTTATATCTACTATACCTCTGAAAATATTCTTCGATTGAGCGCTGAAATGTACCGCCTCCGCCACCGGCCATTGTATGTTCCTCCCAAAAATGTTACGCGCATGGAGATAATCGGAGGCCGTGTAAGAACTTGATCAACTTCCATCAGCCGGAAAAACAGTACCATACTCCAGAACAAAAGAGCCAAAATATATGCTCATATTTATATCTCATCGATCTGCCTGCACAATTTTTGTTCTTCTTCGGACATTTACAGTAATATCTGCCCGGATTTGATTATCCTCGTTGGCCTTTAATTAACAAGTTCTTGCAGCCTTCGCCACACTTACATAAACTATTTCTGAACACAATTTTGATTCAATAACCTGAACGGGATAAATTGTTTTGGTCTAGATAGGGGCATTTTTGGGTTTTTTACCATAAACCATTTGAAATTGGGCTGTGAAGTAATTTAGGTGGATTGTTTAATAAAAGTAAAAATGTAGAAAAAAGGGTCCAAGTAAAACCATGATTTATGGACCATAAACTATCCAAATTCTCTAATAAGCTGACAAAAACATTGGAAGAATCATGCCGCCCAAAACAGTAACAATTTTAATAATTGAGATTTTGGGCATGCATGCATATACCCATAGGGAGAATGATGTTGGGTTTGAGTCTTGAGAAAAACATTGGGGATGGGCCTCATATTTTGGCCCTTAGTTGGGCAAATGCCCACCCATTGATGGACCTATTTTAGGCTTTTAGCAAATCAGAAAACTGGTTTCGTTTAGGAAGAGCAGGCCAGCTTAAGAAACTTCCCTAAATACTAAATACTAGGGATAATAACAATTTTCACTCATATACTTGAGGTTTTAGGGTATCAGGATATGTTTTTGTAATTTTCTAATTCTCATAATATATCAGGCAAAATTTCATGGTATGTCATTAAAGTTATCCATAAATACTATTGACAACAATCTGTCCTTGTGGATTCTTGTAGCATATTCCTGTTATACCTTGTGCACTGAGGGTTAAATAGACATTTCACAGATATTCTTGCCCTGTTACTGTTAGATTTGTATAGGTGTAGACTTGGCTGTCAATTTTAGTGTTTTAACTTGTGTGGTCTTTGCTACTTTGAGTTTGCAGCTTGGTTGGCCATGGATCAATAATATTCTTTGCCAAAACAATAAAATCAATTTATCAATTTTATGATTTTATCTGGAGCTTTCTTGCCGTGGTGTTTATCTATATATAAGATGGAGTTTATGACTCTTTTTTCTTAAAATTCCAAAGTGATTTGTCTTTATCCATTATTATGTAGTATATATGAGATAATTACACTCGCATGTCCCGAGTTTGGTATGTTAGAGATGTTAAAGATTAAGAAAAACATAATTGCGAGGAAAATTATTTCTATTGTATTGATTTCTGTAATGAACCGAGAATACAAGATACAACATATAAACTGTACAATATTTCGTATCTAAGGAAAGTATCAATTAGGATCATAATGAATCCCTAAATAATAGAACTTTTCTATCTAATACTCCCCCTCAAGTTGAGTATCGGGTCAACGATGTTCAACTTGCTAAACATTTCCCTGAATATCCTCCCGTTCACAGCTTTAGTGAGAATATCTGCCAATTGGTCCTCAGATCTAACAAAAGGCATATCAATAACTTTTTCCTCAAGTTTTTCCTTAATAAAGTGTATGTCCACTTCTACATGCTTCGTACGGTCATGCTGTACCGGGTTTTCTGAAATGCTTATGGCAGCTCAATTGTCACATCTTAGCTCACACGCGTCAACCGCTGGAAAACCAATCTCTGCCAGTAACTTCCTTAGCCACAACACTTCTATTATTCCTCGTGCAATTCCTCGAAACTCTGCTTCTGCACTTGAGAGTGCTACAACCTTCTGCTTCTTACTTCTCCAGGTCACCAAATTACCTCCAATCAATATAAAGTATCCGGAGGTTGACCTTCTGTCTATCGGATTTCCGGCCCAATCTGCATCAGTATAAGCCTTAATGTTGAGTTGTCCATGCCTTTGAAATAGTACTCCTCTGCCCGGGTGCCCCTTCAGATACCGACAAACTCTAATTGCCGTATCCATATGATCTTTCTGTGGTTGATGCATAAACTGGCTTAGGACTCCTACAGCATACGCCACGTCTGGTCGGGTATGAGAAAGATAGATCAGTTTTCCAACCAACCGTTGGTACTAACCTTTATCGGTTTCTTCTGCCCCCTCTACTATCTGTAACCCATGATTGGGAACCATCGGAGTGTCAGCTGGCTTACATTCGAGAAGCCCGACTTCAGTCAGAAGGTCCAAAACAAACTTTCGTTGAGAGATAAAGATACCTTGTCTGGACCGTAATACCTCTATCCCTAGGAAGTACTTAAGCTCTCCCAAATCTTTCATCTCAAATTCTCGAAACAAATTTCCTCTTAACTCCGAAATCTCCTCTATGTCGTCTCCAGTGATAATCATGTCATCTACATAGATGATAAGACATGTCACCAGCCCATTTCTTCTCTTAAGGAAGAGTATATGGTCTGAGTTGCTCTGACTATAACCATATTTCTTCATGGCCGCAGCAAATCATCCAAACCACGTCCTGGGCGACTGTTTTAAACCATATAGAGCTTTTCATAGTCTGTACATCTCTCTGTTCCCAAAATTTCCAGTAAATCCAGGTGGTGGTTCCATATACACTTCTTCTTTAAGATCCCCATGCAGAAATGCGTTCTTGACATCAAACTGGTGCAATTTCCAATCTCGGTTGGCGGTTACAGAGAACAGCACTCTGATCGTGTCAATCTTGGCTACTGGTGAGAAAGTTTCAGAGTAATCAATACCATAGGTCTGTGTGTACCCTTTCGCCACTAGCCTGGCTTTGTACCTCTCGACACTTCCATCTGCTCGATGTTTTATTGTGAAGACCCATCGACATTCGACCACCTTCTTCCCATTGGGAAGTGCACATTTCTCCCAGGTTTTATTTTTCTCAAGTGCCTCCATTTTTGTCTCCATCGCACGAACCCATTTTTCTTCCGTGAGAGCCTCCTCCACCTTAGTCGAAATTTTAGTGGAATAGATTGAAGTAGCATATGCAAGAGCTTGTTTGGACAAATTCCCTTTCACTATGCTGGCTACCGGGTATTTGGGAGTTCTACCCACGTGTTCTGGTTCACATCTTTTTGGTGGAACCCCTCGATTTGCTCTTGGAGGCAAATCATATATGTTCTCCTGTACTGTTTCTTGTTCCCCCCCTGTGTCTGTATCGCATCTTCGTCTGATTCTCTTTCATCTTGCCCTGCATTGTTAGCTTCATTTTGATCTAAAGAAACATTAATGGAATCACACTGTATACCACGCTGTACCTTAGGATCCTCAGTCTGTTCGGTTTGAGTGATGGGATCATTTGGTGTGGATAATTTTTATGTGGGATGGGTAGTCGGCTCGGTGGTTCCGCCTACTTGCTCTGTTGGGACTATGTCCGGCCAAGAATGTTGTGACACCCAACCCGGTGGATCCAGTCGAGACTCCCCTTGACCACTGGGTTGGACAAAAAAATATTATGCCTCAAGAAAATCATAGTCCATTGTCGTATAGAGACGCCGGGTACTAGGATAGTAACACCGATAACCCTTCTGATGAACCCCATACCCCACAAACAGACACTTAAGAGAGCAAGGATCAAGTTTGGTACGAGTAGATTTAAGAATATGAACAAAGACCGAACACCCGAACACTTTGGGAGGAAGAACCAAGGAGGAAGGTATACTGACCCTACGACTCAAATACTGTAAGGGTGTGTCAAACTGGAGCGCTTTGGTAGGTAAGCGGTTCACAAGATAAATGGAGGTAGCGACGGCCTCTGGCCAAAGATATTTGGGACACTGAGATTCGATCATAAGAGCTCTGGACATCTCAAGGAGTTGGCAGTTTTTTCGTTCAGCTACCCAATTTTGCTGAGGGGTGTGGGAACACGAGGTTTGATGGATTATCCCATGAGTTTGAAAAAGCTATTTTAGTGTGGTATTGACATATTCCCCCCCATTATCCGACCGAAGAACTTGAATTTGGGATTTGTAATGAGTTTGAACCAATTTAAAAAATTCCACAAATTTCAAGGGTACATCAGATTTATGTTTGAGAAAGTAAACCCACATCATGCGAGAGCAATCATCCACAAACAAGAGAAAATATCTAAAACCATGATCACCAACATCCGGGGCAGGGCCCCACACATCAGAATGAATTAAGAAAAAAAACTTCCGTAGCTCTAGAGTTCGATGACTAAAACTGTTGTCTATGACTTTTAGCGAGAATACAAGTCTCACAACTCAAATGACTAGTCTTAGAAAAAATACTAGAAAATAAAGAATGCAAATAACCTATAGACGGGTGACCTAACCGACGGTGCCACAACCACTGTTAGCGGTTCACTATCTCGTAAGCAAGCATTGCAGTTCCGTGTTGAGCAACCTCGTCCACATAGTATAATCTACGACGTTTAGTACCACGCCCAATCACTCTCCCCGACTAAAGATCCTGCAAAAGACAAAAGGTGGGGAACATTAGCACTACACAATTTAACTCCTTTGTAACATGACTGATAGACAGTAACTTGCAGGATAAATTTGGTACAAAAAGATAAAATTTCAATTGTAATGAAGGAGATAAATTTATTGTTCCTACCCCCATAACAGGAGACAATCTGCAATTATCATCCTGAATAGACATTTTTCGAGGAGTAGTGCACCCATCGAAATCTGACTGAACATACGTCATCGTGTCGGTTGCTCCACAGTCAAATATCCACTGATTATTTTTTTTTATTGCTCCGGGCATTTGTGTGAAGGGCCACACGTTGTTGTATATTAAGAGAACAAAACAAAGGGGGTTTATGAGTAAACTTAAAATTAGGTGAGAGGTAGAATGGGCATTTCGCCCATTCACCCTCAATAACTAAATATGCAGTTGCTCCTTCTCTTTCGCAAGACCCGCCGCCTCCTTCTTCTTCTCGCCAATTTCTCCGTCTGCCCTAGCACCACCTTAGGCGGTATGTGCCGCCGCCTGTCATCCCCCTTCATGGCCGGCACGACGAGCGCTCCTCCACCCATCTGGCCAACCAATCAACTCATAACATTGCTCTTTTGTATGCCCATTTCGATTACACTGTCCGCACTTTACTATGGTTTTTTCGTGGCCGTTGTTCTGACCGGTCCGGCCTGAGGCCTGGTGGCGCCTCATTGTCCCACCGGCCCTGTGCTCGTCCCTTCTGACCTCCGGCGAGAAGCCCTGTTCCGACGCCGCCGCCACTTCCGTCCACCGCCGATGATGACATCCCAAGAATCTCTCTTCTAGTTCCTTCCCGTCGGATGGTGGCATACGCCCGTTCGACAGTTGGGAGAGCACTCTCCTTAAGTAAATCTCTCTGGTCAATATCATACTTGTTGTTGATTCCGGTGAGGAATTAGAACAACTGAGTTTTGGATCTGAGGCGGTTGAAAGTTCTAGCATCTTCTTCGTGTATCATCGGGTTAGGCTGTCTAATCTCAATTTCTCGCCAGATGCGTTGCATTTCGTTATAGTATTTTTCGATACTATTGTCTCCTTGCTTGAGATTGTTGGCCCGAACAGTGAGATCATAAATTTGGAGCCCATCTCCACTGTGGTTGTATGTGTATTGAAGGGCACTCTATAAGTGTAACGACCCGAAAATTCCATAATTAATTCTTGGAATAATTATTCGACATTTAGTTGAATTTTATATGAAAAGATTTAACTTTGTTAGTTAATCTTAATTTATTATAATTATTTCAATATCTTTAACCTTTTATAATTACATTTTCCACCCCTCGAATTATTCTAATCTATATAAACGAACCTACAATCTTCTAAAATACCCTTGCACTACCTTGAACACACCCACACTATCTTGAACACACTCACACCCTCTTGAACACACTTCTTGCACCCTCTTGGTTACATAATCCATCGAGAGAGAGAGAGAGAGAGAAGAGAAGGAGAAGGGAGAGGAAGAAGGAGAAGGAAAGGAAATCTCGTTCCGAATTCGTTTCTCGACCGATTTAAATTCCGAGACCAGTTTTACGATCCTCATTCGATTCTTTATCGGTAACCTTCTTTCTCCAATTCATTTCATCCATTAAATCTTTCAATTTTTATAGTTTTTATATTGAATATATATTTGATGAATTTCTTGATTCGTAGGTTATAGTTTATCATTTTTAGCGTAGTTCGGATCAAATGATAGATACTAATGTGTTCAATGCATGAGTGTGAATTTTACATGTTAATTTTAGCCTTAGAATCCCCCATATTTGATTTTTGCATGAAACTCCCGAGAAAACCTTAAAAATCGCGTTTCTGCACCTGGGTGTTGGAACCACACGGCCCAACGCACGGTCTTGCTCAAGACCGTGCGCCGGACCGTGCACAGCCATTTAACCTTGCACCGGCTTGCGCACGCCGGTGCACCAGGCCGTGTGCCTTTATTTCAGCCTGCACGGTCTTGGTTTCGTGCTCAAGACCGTGCACTAGGCCGTGCGTTAGCCCGTGCGAATGCCTTAGCCAATTTTCCAGCATTTTTCCTTAGTTGCTCTCGGTAATGGGGTCAAATAGCCAATACTAAAAGTTGACTTTTTGCATACGACCCCCTAAAATCGAGCCGTTTTCACCTATAGCTTCCTTATGATTCAAGGATGAATATTGGGTAAAGTTTTCAAAATTCCGATCTCGTTCGGACCTTGAATCGAGCCTTTTTCGTTTAGGGCTTTTTCCCCGATTTTTGAATGTTGTCCGAAAAATCCGAAAATCGCATGAGTGCTTCTTTTTAATATTATATGCATGAATGTACAATTAGAATTTCAATTGAGTATGTTTATCATGGTTAATTTCGTATTTTTAGTTTAATTGATTTAACTGTATTTTAATTGTATATTCATTTGATACGTGTTGTTTATTGGTTTTAATTGCAATGTAGTCTTTGAGAGTCGTTGTCGTGTCTTGTCTTATGTAGTTTTGTCGTCTGTTAGTTTCAGGCTGTCTTGTCAGGACTCAGCTTGGATTGTCTTGTCGTCCCGTGTTTCCAGGTGAGGGTTTTAAAATGATTTCAAACGGAGTAAGAATTCTTTTAATTATTGCGAACTCCCCTTATGTGCTCATCTTGCCTCGTTTTCCTTTCTCGTATAATTATTAAATATTTAATCTATACTTTAAGTTTGCTCTCAAATGATTTAATATTAAATTGTACTTATGAGTATCCCTAAAAATCTTTTATTTTCAGATGGCAAGTAAAATTATTTATTTTAAGCGTGACGGTTTGACTTAGGATTTATACCCTTCGTCGTCACTCAAACTTGCTCAAAGTTAATTTATGTACGGTTTTCAAAGCGAGCAAATTCATGACATTTCAACATGGGGCCCGGGAAAGTATCCGAAGGTTATACCTGGGGACGAGCGTCTAGGGGTAATCCGAGGTGCTTCTCCCAAAACTAAGCGTCAATCGTGGCCCGTCAGGAGTTGATAGCCACGGTTGGGAGTGATGGTGGGCGTTGCATTCGTTGCACGTTTTCCTAAAATTCACGGTCGCCCGAAATAGCGATTCGGGGTCAGACACCGGTGATGGAGTATATGAACGTGAAGGGGTTATAAGGAGGAACAGGCCCATTCTCGCTGGGATATTATTTGCGTGCATGTTACTGCTTTAATTATTTATTATCTATTTAATGTCGTGTATGCAAGTCGAAGCACGATCCGGATTTTCTTCAATTATGCAAATGTATTTTCATATATATATAATTTAAAACCTGGACACGTGGCTCGTACTTGATCCCTCTTAACCTTCACTGAGTGTTTTTACTCACCCCCTATTTTTAATTCTTACTTCAGGTCGACAGGTGGCGTTGTCACCTATCATGTCAGTCGGCAGCAGCAAGTCTAGGTTGGCTCGTGTGTCTTGTCTTGTCAGTGTCCCAACAACAGTCGTGTTCTTGTTATGAATTTATTTAATTATGTATTTTGGATTATGCTTTAATTTAAGTACTTACGTGCCCCTGATGTGGGATAGATTAGACTGGCCACGAATGGCATTGATTATATTATGATTGAGACTGATGTATGAATTACGTGGCCATGGATGGCTTATATGATATTTTATATAATTGCATTACTTCCGCAACTCTGATTTAATTATTATTTATTGCTATTGTTGTTGGGCTGTCGTTTGCTGTTGCTAGTTTTGCCTGATTGATTGCCGTTCGCCGGGATGGATTTTTAAATGGGGTACTTATACCTCGTTTGGAGGTTTGTCTCGGTGCGGATGTGGTGTCCTTTCTCCGGCCAAGGAAAGGGGCGCTACAGTCAGTGGTATCAGAGCCTAGGTTCCCGAACAGGAACCGAAAGCTCTAGTATCTCGTCTGTCTTGCATGGGGTGTCTGTCAGCTTGGTGTCAGTTCGTGTCGAGTTTGTGTTTTGACAAGTGTTTGTCTCATCTTGGTGCTTAAAATTGTAGACGATTACGGTTGGCTTAATTAACCGACTGGCAATCTTTTATAAATTTCTGTACTAAGGAAGATGTAACGCGAGTCGATCGTGGAACACTGTGCGTGTCTTACATGGTTTGGTCTGTCGTAGTGTGTGTCGGTAGGATTTTGTTGAGTGATTGAGCATGCTTATGTATTTACGAATTGTTGGCATCATCTCTCACAAGACATGCACCTATCTTGCCAAATAGTTGTGAACGCAGGTATGCCGCGTAAGAAAGCTAGATCGAATCCGCCACTACCTCCACTTCAGACTACGTCAGGATCAACGCACTCGTATTCGACGGGAGAGTTGGAAATAGCTCAGGGAGCAGATAGCGTGACAGAATACGAGGCCAGATTTGCCTACCTGACTAACTACTCACCAAACCGGGAGCCAGATCAAAGGAACAGAGCCGCGAGATTTATATCTGGATTGAGGCATGAAATTCGCCAAGTACTCATAGGTCTTGGATGTTGTTCTTATGCTGAAGCTGTTGGCCGAGCTTTGCGGGCCGAAGCAGAGTTTGAAATGAGAGCTAGGAATGCTCGACCGATCACTTTAACGAACCCGTCTTATGGATCGAGAATTCCAGTGGCTGTTCGTACAACTTCTCACAGAAAAGAGGCGATGACCAGTGGAACCAGTGAGAGCACCATCCTTTGCTCGTATTGCCATAAGCCAAATCATCTCGCAGAGTACTGCCGGAAACGACTGGGGCAGTGTTTGCTGTGTGGATCCCCTGACCACCTTCTCGACAATTGTCCTAATAAGAGGACACCTAAGGAAGAGGATTGTGGATGAGGATTCTGGGGATTCAGGGTTCTTAATTCAGAGAGGGAGGCTACCGTAGAATAAAGCATGAAGGGGCAGTGTTTGGGGACGTACCGTAAATGAGAAGCCACGACATCGAAGGACTTGAAAGGAATAATGGGAGACGAGAACGGACTTCATTACTCAGAATAAAAGGTACCATGCATTTTCATAACATTCATATTTCTCGTATCCAATTTATTAATTGCGCGGTATTATGTAATTATTATTTGTGTGAACTCCGGATTAAATCCAGAGTGTTCTCGAAAAATTTTCGCGTTTTAATTCGATCCAGGGGTGCTTGCACGCCCTAATGCACGGTCTTGCTCAAGACCGTGCGGTTCAGCTCAAGCCCGTGCAGGCCAGTTCAGCGCTAAACCGCTGAACCGGCTGGACCGCTACACACGGGCCAGCGCACGCCCGTGCGTCCGGCCGTGTGTCCCTATTTTGCCCTTTTTAAACCTATTTCGCGTGCTGACTTGCAGCAGCTCTTTTCACCCCTTTTCTCTCCACTTCCAGCAACAGAAACTTGCGATTTTTCCCAAAAATTTTTCCCCAATCTTTGCAAGCCAATAACTTTCGATCCGTCCGTTGGATCTTCCTAATTTTCGGAAGGTACGTAGTCTACATTACGTATTTCAATTAGTTGGGTTTTGAGGACGATCCGTCGAGCCGATCTTACACACATTGCCGCCCAAAGTACACGCACGCCAAGTGTTCGACAAAATTCCCGAGTGAGGAATTTCATCAAATTCAATCTTACAAGCTTCCAACAACAATCTCACATGGCCGCCGAAGATTCTCGACGTAGGAGGAGACGAGATGACCCTCCATCTCCACTCCCATTCAATGTGGATATTTCAAATGCATTCCAAGTTAAAATATTTAGGAGAATGCATGAACGCCCGGTGTTTTCCACCAAATTTCTCGACATCGAAGCATTAGGAAATTTGGGACTTGGCCCCGGTATTGCTCGATACATAGAAGACGTGGGATGGACCACATTCTTGGACATAAGAAGGAATTCGTACCCCCGGCTTGTGTACGAATTCATTGCAACACTTCAAGTACTTCCCCATGAAGACGATGCCGAGCTACCATTCAAAATTGAGTTCCGAGCTTTTAATGAAGATTATGAGCTCACTCTACGGCAACTAACTATGCATTTTGGACTACCCATCCGGGGTATGATAAGCCGTGAAATTGGATGGTCTGAAGCCGAAGCTTGGAGAAATGTCTCCACTTCTCGAAGACCCTTTCAACAAGGAAAATCGAAGGCAACCGACCTTCGTGATGCCGCTTTGAGGACTTTCCACCGGTTCCTCTCATGTACCGTTTTCGCTAGAGGAGATAGCTACGGTTCAATTAATATTGAGGAACTCTACGTCCTTGATTGCGCGGTTCGAAGGCAAGCAGTCAACGGCATTATGTTTTTCCTTCGATATGTAGAATATGTAGGTACCCGGCCTAAAGGAGAAATCAGAATTGGGTCCTACATTACCGCGATCTTAGAGTGTGCCGGAGTGACCGGCATGGATCGAATGGCCCCGGCAGGAGCCGAGGATTCAATGATTTCCTACAAGCAACTCGCCCAAATGAAACTTTGTAGGAAAGTTAGAGGACGACATGGTCGTTATGTGCCAATGACGGCCGAGGAAGCCGCCGCCGGTAGCGATGGCGACGATGAAGAGGATGCCGATTTAGGAGGTCATCCTGAGGAGGACCGACAAGAGAGAGAGGAGCAAATGATGGAACAACTTTACGAAGCAGGAGGCTTCGCTCCTCAGCAGGTTCCGTATGTACCCGATCCTCCTCAGCAGGTTCCTCATATATGTTCTCCTGTACTGTTTCTTGTTCCCCCCCTGTGTCTGTATCCCATCTTCGTCTGATTCTCTTTCATCTTGCCCTGCATTGTTAGCTTCATTTTGATCTAAAGAAACATTAATGGAATCACACTGTATACCACGCTGTACCTTAGGATACTCAGTCTGTTCGGTTTGAGTGATGGGATCATTTGGTGTAGATAATTTTTATGTGGGATGGGTGGTCGGCTCGGTGGTTCCGCCTACTTGCTCTGTTGGGACTATGTCCGGCCAAGAATGTTGTGACACCCAACCCGGTGGATCCAGTCGAGACTCCCACTGACCACTGGGTTGGACAAAAAAATATTATGTCTCAAGAAAATCATAGTCCATTGTCGTATAGAGACGCCGGGTGCTAGGATAGTAACACCGATAACCCTTCTGATGAACCCCATACCCCACAAACAGACACTTAAGAGAGCAGGGATCAAGTTTGGTACGAGTAGATTTAAGAATGTGAACAAAGACCGAACACCCGAACACTTTGGGAGGAAGAACCAAGGAGGAAGGTATACTGACCCTACGACTCAAATACTGTAAGGGTGTGTCAAACTGGAGCGCTTTGGTGGGTAAGCGGTTCACAAGATAAATGGAGGTAGCGACGGCCTCTGGCCAAAGATATTTGGGACACTGAGATTCGATAATAAGAGCTCTGGACATCTCAAGGAGTTGGCAGTTTTTTCGTTCAGCTACCCAATTTTGCTGAGGGGTGTGGGAACACGAGGTTTGATGGATTATCCCATGAGTTTGAAAAAACTATTTTAGTGTGGTATTGACATATTCCCCCCCATTATCCGACCGAAGAACTTGAATTTGGGATTTGTACTGAGTTTGAACCAATTTAAAAAATTCCACAAATTTCAAGGGTACATCAGATTTATGTTTGAGAAAGTAAACCCACATCATGCGAGAGCAATCATCCACAAACAAGAGAAAATATCTAAAACCATGATCACCAACATCCGGGGCAGGGCCCCACACATCAGAGTGAATTAAGAAAAAAAACTTCAGTAGCTCTAGAGTTCGATGACTAAAACTGTTGTCTATGACTTTTAGCGAGAATACAAGTCTCACAACTCAAATGACTAGTCTTAGAAAAAATACTAGAAAATAAAGATTGCAAATAATCTATAGACGGGTGACCTAACCGACGGTGCCACAACCACTGTTGGCGGTTCACTATCTCGTGAGCAAGCATTGTAGTTCCGTGTTTAGCAACCTCGTCCACATAGTATAATCTACGACGTTTAGTACCACGCCCAATCACTCTCCCCGACTAAAGATCCTGCAAAAGACAAAAGGTGGGGAACATTAGCACTACACAATTTAACTCCTTTGTAACATGACTTATAGACAGTAACTTGCAGGATAAATTTGGTACAAAAAGATAAAATTTCAATTGTAATGAAGGAGATAAATTTATTGTTCCTACCCCCATAACAGGAGACAATCTGCAATTATCATCCTGAATAGACATTTTTTGAGGAGTAGTGCACCCATCGAAATCTGACTGAACATACGTCATCGTGTCGGTTGCTCCACAGTCAAATATCCACTGATTATTTTTTTTATTGCTCCGGGCATTTGTGCGAAGGGCCACACGTTGTTGTATATTAAGAGAACAAAACAAAGGGGGTTTATGAGTAAACTTAAAATTAGGTGAGGGGTAGAATGGGCATTTCGCCCATTCACCCTCAATAACTAAATATGCAGTTGCTCCTTCTCTTTCGCAAGACCCGCCGCCTCCTTCTTCTTCTCGCCAATTTCTCCGTCTGCCCTAGCACCACCTTAGGCGGTATGTGCCGCCGCCTGTCATCCCCCTTCATGGCCGGCACGACAAGCGCTCCTCCACCCATCTGGCCAACCAATCAACTCATAACATTGCTCTTTTGTATGCCCATTTCGATTACACTGTCCGCACTTTACTATGGTTTTTTCGTCGCCGTTGTTCTGACCGGTCCGGCCTGAGGCCTGGTGGCACCTCATTGTCCCACCGGCCCTGTGCTCGTCCCTTCTGACCTCCGGCGAGAAGCCCTGTTCCGACGCCGCCGCCACTTCCGTCCACCGCCGATGATGACATCCCAAGAATCTCTCTTCTAGTTCCTTCCCGTCGGATGGTGGCATACGCCCGTTCGACAGTTGGGAGAGCACTCTCCTTAAGTAAATCTCTCTGGTCAATATCGTACTTGTTGTCGATTCCAGTGAGGAATTAGAACAACTGAGTTTTGGATCTGAGGCGGTTGAAAGTTCTAGCGTCTTCTTCGTGTATCATCGAGTTAGGCTGTCTAATCTCAATTTCTCGCCAGATGCGTTGCATTTCGTTATAGTATTTTTCGATACTATTGTCTCCTTGCTTGAGATTGTTGGCCCGAACAGTGAGATCATAAATTTGGAGCCCATCTCCACTGTGGTTGTATGTGGATTGAAGGGCACTCTATAAGGCTTTCGCCGATGGATACTTGGCATAGACTGGAATTAAATTAGGTTACATGCTTTCGAGGAGCCATGAACACACGATGAGATCGGTCTGTTCCCATTTCGCGTAAGTCGGACTGTCGACTGCTGGTCGCGGGGGAATTCCTGTGAGATGGCTGAGTTTCCCCCTCCCTCCAATTGCTATCTTGATCAATCGAGCCCAAAAGGAGTAATTAGATTGATTCAATTTGATGCTAATAGAAATATTCTGAGGTATACTATGAGACTGATTAATTTCTGGTTGGAGTTGTAGGTTTTGGAGAAGACTGGTTAATTGCGTGGCCAAGAAGTCGACTGGCTGTTGTGACTCCTTGCCGGAGATGCTGCTACTTTCGTCGGCCATGGCTGGAAAGGTACCGGTATATGATGAGCAAGGATCGGATCCGTTAATGGATCGTCACCCGCTCTGATACCATGTTAAAGATTAAGGAAAACATGATTGGGAGGAAAATTATTTCTATTGTATTGATTTCTGTAATGAACCGAGAATACAAGATACAACATAGAAACTGTACAATATTTTGTATCTAAGGAAAATATCAATTAGGATCATAATGAATCCTAAATAATAGAACTTTCCTATCTAACAAGAGAATCCTAACAGAAAAAAAAATATTAAATCAGACTCTATCGAATTGATATCTCCGAAATCTGTCCAACCACTCAAGAGATATAAAAAAAGGAAATAATTTTCCGAACATCACAATATGTTTACGTAATTTAATCAAACTTTAAGGCATGTGAATGTAATTTCCCTATATATTTTCTCAATATTGAAAGCGACTTTTAGTTTTAGAAACTAAACTGATAAAGAAATTAGAAAGTAAGCTTTAGAAGGTAGCTTGATGTGTTCTTTGAGGATCACGTTGAACCAGCACCATAACTGAAATTCTCAGCGATTATTAGATCCTAGCCTCCCAACTTCTATTGAATCCAAACCGTCCACGTGAGTTGCAACAGTTTTGTCATTTTCATTTCTTTAATTAAAATATATTAATAAGATAGGATTAATCACATATATAACTCCTAAGTTTGCTAAAAGATACAAAACATTATCGAAATTTTTAAATTTGAGGGAATATTTGTAAGATTTTACTTATATTTTTACGTTTTTGGATAGGTATTTGTAAGGTTTTCGGGTGTTTGTAAGAAATTCCTAATATTTTTTGCCATTAATGACGAACACATGTGGACTAGTGGTCAATTTATGATGTGTTGATGGTAGAACAGCTTCTTTTATATCATCATCACGTTCAGTTCAAACATGGCCATTCTTATCCAGAAATGTGATAATTGCTGATTAAGGCGTATTTCGAAATCTGTTGTCCGCTTCATTTCTTTTTCATAAACACAAACTGAGAATTAAAATAATACAACTTTTTCTTAATGAATCAAACTTGGTCGAATTCTTGTGGTTAGGATAGGACCTTTTCACCTCTCTTCCTATACTTGTGTGGTTGAAATTTGGATACGAATTAGAAAAAGTGCAAAAACTAATTATTAATATTAATTTCTCTCACATTTCTGTAACTAATTAAATAATTGCTGAAATTCACTAATTCTCACTTTACGTATCCAAATTCAGTGTGTTGGTGGTGGGATTACGTTCACATATCCCAACGTGTTTTAGGGAAATGAATATTTCGTAAGAGCTGCTTCTTTAATTGATCGAATTAAAGAATTGTTGAATTTTAAGTAATTGAATTAGGTGAAAATAAATAAAGGATAATTACAAAAAAACCCCTTAAGGTTAGGTCTTTTTTTTAAAAAAAACCAACATTAAACCTTGAAATATTACAAATACCTCCCTGGTCAGCTGAAACTTTACAAATACCTCCCCTGAAATATAAAAATATATACACAATACTCCATGAAAAACCTTTCAGAGTGTACGGCCTAAACTTTAGGGATTTTCATAAATGGCTCAATAAATAAAATATTAACAAGATACTTCCCACGAATTTATATTCAAAATAACAAATGTATTAATTTTCAAGCTTTTTCTTTGCATATTTCTTTAGAACCCACGAAAAATTAATAAATGCACCCATATAGTTCCTCACTAAAAAACAACATAAATTGAGCGGTGTTACTTTGAGTACCTCATCCAAGAACAAGACAAATTAGTTACTAATGTGGTGCAATGAAAGTGGAAGCCAATATGGTTGAAAATCATATTACTTCAAATAAAACGGAAAGCCGAACTTTTCCCACAAACATTGAACTCTAATTAACCCATATATGGTAATTTCCATCCTTTTCTTTTCATTAAAATTTTCAAACGTGTAAACAATAACAAGAATCGAATTATATGTATAAATTTAACAAAAAAAAAAAAAAAAAGTTTCCAAGCGTACCAATATTATTAGCTGCAATAATCATATTTCAATCGCGTTTACAACAAACATAAACCAAGAATTCTTGAAAATACATTTATCTTACAGATATTTTGTGTTATTTAATTTGAAAAAATCCCAATAATTTTAATCTCACATGCAAGTGCAACAACATAGGTCCAGCATGAAAGTGCAGAAGCAAAATTCAAATCAATGACTTGATATTTTATGGACAGGTGTAAGGTATCAATAAATTGATCCTTTTGGAATTTAGTACTACAAATATCTGTCATTGCAAATTTTAACATGTTGTTAGTTCATCCTGTACCCATTTCATAAGCCCAGGTGTATGAACCTAAATTGCCAATGAATTTATACGAACCTAGTCGAGTTTCGACAAATTCTATCTAGCTAATAATCAGTGCGCATCATTATAACACTATAATTAATGTTAGGTTAAATTAATGTCACAAATTTAGAAAAAACAAGTCATATTAAATTGAATCTACTCACATTGATTAAAGTCTATTAGTACTTATTTAAGGCTATAAATGTACCCAAAGAAGAAACAATTGTAGGCTTAAAGCTTTTGCTGTACTCGACTCCAAAAGTAATCGGGTGGTAAACAAAACCAAATAAATAATTAAAATTCTATGATATACAAAACTGATACGAATATTTTGAAAAGTCTTTACACTACTTGAATCCAAAAGCAATAGACTTAGAATCTAAATTAAAATAGAAGAGCTTGTACGATACACAAATTAAATGATTAGAACTTTGCAATAGTACAAATGATTTTTAAAAAATAAAGCATGTAACTGCACACAAATGATTAAATGTTTAAAATCGAAGAACATTGCGAGAATACAAATGATTTTTAAAAAACATACACCAATGATTAAATATTAAAACTTAAGGACTTTGCAAAGAAACATAAGAAACTGTTCAGAAATCAGAGTGTTTAAAAAAACACTTTAATTTGAAACATGTTATCATAAGAAATCGAACTGCAAACTTCCATATTAGAAATAATATTGGGTAACTATTGGATCAAATCTCAACCGTGAAACAATATTGTTCCTTAAATTCAATAAGATGTAAATATTTGTGGCTGTTAATTTCTTGAAAAGAATATTTAGAAAAACAATATTTTAATATAATGTCTCTCGTTAGAGTCAAAAGTAGGAAGACTGGAAACAAATGTTGGATGCTGGTTGGTCCCGCATCGCCGCAAGCCGCCAGAGTCTTGTAATGAGTGGCCATCTCCACCTCCGGACCGCCGCGTCATCTCTTTATCCACGTGGCACTTTCTCATTGCTTAATGCTTACCACCCCACCCACCCACTCACCCTTACGAAGTGTCCATTTTTATGTTTCAAATGAGTATTTGTAAGGTTTCAATTGACTAGAGTATTTGTAATATTTCAAAATTTTAGAGATTTTTTAGAAAAAAAAAAGCTAACCTCAGGGACTTTTTGTAATTATCTTTATAAAATAAGAGGCTAAAAATTTATACTAAAATGACCCCCTGAAAAAAAATTCTGGCTCCACCAATAACACCAAGAAATGTAAGGAAAGTAGTGTCCTAGCATGCACTACAAGCAGTGACCCGGGGTTTCAATTGACTCATCTGACTTAAAAAAACTATTATTTATATATTAAATATGTAGAAAAAATATATACAAAAATGTTTATTTTTCTTAATTTTGAAAGGATAATTCTATTTCTTGACACTGCTAAAACTTTATAAAGTTATATATGGAGGGGTCATAAGATAAAAAGAAAATAGACAAATTTCTCTTAACTGTGACTAAATCCAAGTTCTCTCAACCTATGGCTTAATTTCATTGAATAACCAAACCCTACCTAATTCTAGAAGTTATTTGAACATTTTATAATATTGTAGAGCTAAATGATCTTGAGGATAAACCTCTATTGTTGGATCAAATCAATCGACATTGTCAATTTAAAGAACTTAGAAGTTATTTGAACATTTTATAATCTTTTAGAGCTGAATAATCTTGAAGATTACCCTCTATTGTTGGATTGAATCAATCGACATTGTCAATTTAAAAAAATTAACATTATAAATAGATGGTAAGGAGACAGAAAAACGTGTATACATGTCATGTCGAGCAGGCGGAGAGTTAGATTCACTTGTCACAATACAAATAAGAAAAAAAATTATGCATGTTGTATATTATACTTTAATTGACCCCAATAAAAAAAAATCTGACTACACCAGTGTTACAATGGGCTAATGTTGTTGGCTTGCACAAACAATAATGACTTATTTGTGTACAATCCAACAACTCGCAAATAAAAAAAATCAATTATGAGGGCAACGTCTTAGGCTGGCAATTGTCCTACCAACCTTCTATATCACGACATCACAAAGTTATGAAGTTGGTGGATGATGGTAAAGAATGTGAAATCCAATCCTACGATTTTGGAACTAAAGAATGGAAAGTATATGCAAAAAAGATTCCTTATGTTCATGCAATGCAATTCTTGAATGGGGTTTATTGTCAAGGGAGTATTTGTTGGTTGGGATCCCCTCACGGGACTATGGTACTTCAATGTCGAGGATGGAGATTTAAATTATGAGAAAATAAAAAATCTCCCAAAACAATACGAAAGATTATATCTCATTGCATCGTCGGATGATTTATATATAGTTGTCGTGTTTGATGATTCGGTTATTTTTGTGTACTTTAAAATAGAGGGGGATTGGATTATCGGGATGGTATTTCCACCTTCTAACCCTAGTATTTCAGGTGTTAGAAGAGATGAGACATGGATAGAATTGGTATATCATATTTCTGGAACAATTGTGTCTTGCAACATTGAGACTGATGAATCTGTGGACTTGGTAGACTTGAAGGCAAAGGAATTTCTTGGAGAAGGGGAGTTGCAATTCTTTTTTTTTTTTTTTTGAAGGAGGAGTTGCAATTCTCTTGAATTTAAGAAATCAGAAAGAAAAAACTTATTTTTTTTTTTTTGGTCAGTTAAAAAAAAATTTGTCGTTCCTTAAATTTGTTGAATTAATAGACTTGATCTAACTCAACCTCCAAAAACTAGCGCGAGTGGGGAGATTTGGCAAGCTATTATATATTGAACTCCACATCTTTGATTATTTGATGTGAGATGGACACCCAGGGCCGCGGAATATGAGGGACAAACTGGAGCCTGAAATGATTTGCAGCAATGAACATCTGCGAAGAGAGGCAAGGGTGGAGAGACAGGCCGAGAATCGAACCCGCTCTAATACCATATTAAATTAATTGACTTGACCTAACTCAACCCCCAAAAACTAGTTCGAGAGGAAAGTTTGCCAAACTATTATATATGAAACTCTATATCTTTAATTATTCGATGTGGGATGGACTTAACAAAATTCAATAAGATGTAAATATTTGTGGCTGTTAATTTCTTAAAAGAATATAAAGAAAAAAAATATTTTAATATAATGTCTCTCCTTGGAGTCAAAAGTAGGAAGACTTGAAACAAATGTTGGATGCTGGTTGGTCCCGTCATCGCCGCAAGCCGCCAGAGTCTTAAAGATGAGTGGCCATCTCCGCCTCCGGACCGCCGCGTCATCTCTTTATCCACGTGGCACTTTCTCATTACTTGCCACCACACCCCACCCCCACCCACTCACCCCCTACGAAGTGCCTAATTTCTTCAGTCCTTGGTTCCTGCAGTCGGCTCTCAGAGTGTATAACTAAATATATATATTTATATATTTTTTAATGTACGTTTTCTTGTTTTTTGTTACAGCGTAAAATATTTGGAAAAGATATTATATGATAATGAATAATTTCATGTATATCTCTATCAGTCCATCATGTGCAAAACCCTATAAATACAAAGATCATTCACGGGTCTCCTCATATTCAGATTCCCAACACAAAACCTGTAGCTGTTGTTTCTCCTCCAGTGAGAAGCTGACAGCGAGAGTAGAGTAGTTTTCACCAGTTTCAGGGTTCTCCTCTGCAGGGAGTAGTAGTTCAGTTCAGGTTTCTCTGCAGATTAGCAGCCATGGAGGTCATCGACTCAACTCGCGCATTTGTGGAGGCTATGGACCCAACGCGTGCATTTGTCAAGGACGTCAAGCGGGTCGTCATCAAGGTTAGTTTTTTATTTTTTATTTTTTTCCCGTGTTTTTCTGGTTTCGTTTTGATTTTGTTCTGTTACCGTTTGGGATGGATGTTATTCGAATTTGTACTGTTCTGTGTTTTTAAGTATTATTGCATTGCTCAAAAAACGGAAGAATCTTCCATGAAGAGCTAGGCGAACAGGGTAAGTTTAATATTTGGTAGCAGTAGTAGAGAATATATTTGTAGCTTTTTGAAAATTTAGGTTGTGCGTGTTAATGCATGGCGATGGATCAAAATGTTGACATTTTCCCGATTCATCTTCATTAAGCTTCCACCGGAGGATGGTTACTCCTACAGCACACCTTTGTGCAATGCTCCGGGCGGAGATAGGTTCGGAAATTGGCCTAGCCAACGGAACGGAGTTCTTCCTGCTAGTGCTATCCCTCCCGTAATGAATCCAATTCCTTGAAAAGCATATTTATGACTAGCTAGTTTTGGTCTGAGAATTTTATGTTGTTTTTTAAAATTAGGGTTACTTACATGCTGTAACAATCTCAGATGATTTTTAGTTGAAAAAATCTTCCTTTATGCTTGGATTAGAATGTCATTCTCTATTTTCAGCTTTCTTTTCCTTCCTGATCTGTTAATTTGAGATCATCTTGTAACCTTTTGTTAAAATTTTTGTTGATTAAGGTTGGAACTGCTGTTGTCACTCGAGCTGGTGGGAGATTAGCTCTTGGAAGATTAGGGGCACTTTGTGAGCAGGTTACTTTGAGGATTCATGCTTTTCGTGATTGCTCATGTATCTATGACTATGAATATCTTTTTCCGATCCTTACAATTTTTTTTTTCTTTTTACTGCGAATGAAATGCAGATCCACGAATTGAACTTTCAAGGATATGAAGTTATTTTGGTGACATCAGGTGCTGTTGGTGTTGGACGACAGCGGCTTAGATACAGGAAATTAATCAACAGCAGGTTGCTTAGATTCTTAGCACGATAAAAGTTTTGTAAAGTGTCCGATGGATCTTGAACATTAACAAGGAATAATTACGAAAAAAAGCCCTGAAATTTGCATCATGTACAAAAGTCACCCCGAGACCTTGAAAATTACAAAAAACACCCTGAGCCGACGATTTTCCGTTAGTTTGACGGTGTTTTTTGTTATGATTTTCCAAACGTCAGGGTGTTTTTCGTAAGCTGTGCAGACCTCGGGGGGGTATTTGTAGTTGACCCTTTTAGTAAATCGTTCTAACTTTGGGGTTTTTGCAGCTTTGCTGATCTCCAGAAACCCCAAATGGAGCTTGATGGTAAAGCGTGTGCAGCTGTTGGACAAAATGGTCTTATGGCTCTCTACGATACTCTGTTCAGCCAGGTGACGTCACGTTTTTATTAGTGCCTGTGCTCTTTAACTTGTGTTGATTTATAAGATTAAATCACCTTCTGATGAACTTATACATATAAGCTAACTTGATAGCTTTCCTGTTTTGTTTACAGTTGGATGTGACATCAGCACAACTTCTAGTTACGGACAATGATTTCAGAGATCCTGGTTTTAGGAAACAGCTCAATGAGACTGTTAAGTCTTTATTGTCTCTGAAAGTTGTTCCTATATTTAATGAAAACGATGCAGTGAGTACCAGGAAAGCTCCTTATGAGGTGAGCTTATACAAATTTTGTTGCTTTCATGATTCATGGCTCTAATTTTAGTTAAACAGAGCCATATTCTCATTCCAAGCCACTAAACATTTGCCATTTTGTAGGACTCTTCCGGAATATTCTGGGACAACGACAGTTTAGCAGCTCTACTAGCTCTGGAGCTAAAAGCTGACCTTCTTGTTCTGTTGAGTGATGTGGATGGTCTTTACAGTGGGCCACCAAGTGATCCACATTCGGAACTAATTCATACTTACATCAAGGAAAGGCATGAGGCGATGATAACTTTTGGAGACAAGTCGAGGCTGGGAAGAGGCGGAATGACTGCTAAAGTAAAAGCTGCTGTTTATGCTGCTTATGCCGGCATTCCTGTTGTCATCACTAGGTAAACTGCCTATCTGTAGAATATGTTTGTTATTTCTTGTTTTTTTGTTCTGCTTTCGCTTTAGTGGATGTTAGCTCATTTTCTGTTTCTTCTGTCTTTGGATGAAGTGGTTTTGCTGTTGACAATATTATAAGAGTTCTAAATGGCAAGCTTATTGGCACACTGTTCCATCGGGATGCTAATAAGTGGATCCCAGAAGGAGATGTCGGTGCACGTGAGATGGCAGTAGCAGCTAGAGAAAGTTCAAGAAAACTGCAGGTAATTGTTATTTAACGGGAATCTAATTTCCAGCACAAGTCTGATTCCAGTAATGGAAGTTTCTTAAGTAAAGCATGTTAACTTTTCAGGCTATGTCTTCACAAGAGAGGAGTAAGATCTTGCTGGATGTGGCTGATGCTTTGGAAGCAAATGAGAAGCTCATAGTTGCTGAAAATGAAGCTGATGTTGCTGAGGCACAGCAGGCTGGATATGAAAAATCTTTGGTATCAAGGCTGGCCTTGAATTCTCACAAGGTACGATAACACTATCAAAGTGTGTTTGGTCTCTCTCTCTCTGGTGTAAAAGAAGTTTCATATTGTTTTGTAGATTAAAAATCTGGCAAATGCTGTTCGAGTCCTTGCCAACATGGAGGAGCCTGTTGGCCGAGTTTTGAAGAGAACTGAGGTTTGCTTCTCCCTGTTTAGTGATTAATCTGAATTTTAAAAATGTTAATAAGTAATGTTAGTACAACGAATGGTTGTAATTTTTTGAATATTATTACTGCAGCTTTCAGAAGGATTTGTATTGGAGAAGACGTCATCCCCCTTGGGTGTTCTGTTGATCATTTTTGAGTCTCGACCTGATGCACTAGTTCAAGTAAAGTTAACAAAATTAACTAAGTCTAAAGAAATCTATACACATTTTATGTCATTATTCTTATGAATTCATGTCCTTTTTTCCCATTATAACAGATAGCTTCATTAGCACTAAGAAGTGGGAATGGTCTCCTGTTAAAAGGCGGAAAGGAAGCTAGACGGTCAAACTCAATCCTGCATAAGGTTATATCACATGAATAATCACGTATTTGAGTATATTAGAGTGTTCTGTAAATAAATCTTATCAATTATTTTTCTGTTATTAGGTAATTACTTCAGCTATCCCGAACAGTGTCGGGGAAGGACTTATTGGACTGGTTACTTCCAGAGAAGAGATTCCTGAATTGCTCAAGGTAACTTGAATAAGAACTGGTTTTTTCATAGAAAATAAAGATGCTAGTTTAATGATTGTAAAACCCCTATTACATGATTTGGAACTGAAATTTTATGTTTGTGTCAAAGCTGGACGACGTAATTGATCTTGTGATTCCAAGAGGCAGCAACAAACTTGTTTCTCAAATCAAGACATCAACAAAGATTCCTGTTCTGGGTCATGCTGGTAAAATACATTTTTTTTTTATTTGTTTGATTTAGATTGCTATACATACATTTGTAGTGTTATATTCTAAAACATGTTTCCTTTCTTCTTCCCAGATGGAATTTGCCATGTTTATGTGGACAAATATGCCAATAGGGATATGGCAAAGCAGATCGTTTTGGATGCAAAAACAGATTACCCTGCTGCCTGCAATGCTATGGTTTGTTCAATTCCATCAACACATTTTATATTCTTGCACGCACAATTTAAAATTATTTGATTATATTTTGATCTCGTTGTTCTTAAAGGAAACACTGCTGGTCCACAAGGATTTGGTGCACGATGACTTCCTAACTGAAATCATCGTGGAACTTCAAATCAAAGGTTGGTCTTCTTAATTAATAAATCTGCCAGAGTTCTGTTTGTTTGATAATTATGTAATGAGACTCAAAAGGTGAAGAATCCGAAGCCATCAAGAGTGTTGACTTAGCAATGTGTGTGCCTATATTTCAGGTGTGACAGTATATGGTGGACCTAAAGCAAGCCCTGTACTAAATCTTCCAGAGGCGCAGTCGTTGCACCATGAATATAGTTCTCTTGCTTGCACTGTCGAAATTGTGGATGATGTAAATGCTGCCATTGACCATATACATCGGCATGGAAGGCATGAATGTTTTAACATTTTTTTAAAATTTTTGAATTTCAAGCTTGTTTTACTTCATTGTCTGACAAATCATAAAACAATATATTCTCTCTCAATTGCAGTTCACATACAGACTGCATTATAACTGAAGATCACGAAGTTGCAGATGTCTTTTTACGTCGCGTTGACAGGTTAGTTTGAAACAAAATCTGAAAATAGGCTAATTTTATTATGTTGCAGTACGGGAATGGAAACGGAATTGGCTATAACAGTGAACTTAATATCAACTGTGTGACTTTGTCAGTGCTGCTGTGTTTCACAATGCAAGTACAAGGTTTAGCGATGGCTTCCGTTTTGGATTAGGGGCAGAGGTATGATAATCTGCATGTTTGCTGTTGAAAATGTTAGTTTCATTCATTAATAACTCAATTAAGTTATTATAAAACACATTTGTTGTTGCTGAATAGGTTGGCATTAGTACAAGCCGAATCCACGCTCGTGGTCCTGTTGGGGTCGAAGGATTGCTCACAACACGATGGTATCTTTTCCAATTCTTTTTTCTTGTAACAGATTGATTGATTATCTTTCTTTTTGGTTCAATTACAAATAACCCCCTGTGGTTTTTGCCAGTGAAGAAAAACACCCTCAAACTAACCGGAAAAAAAAGCACAATCTCACCATTGTTGTTAAGATCTTTGCTTAAGCATGTACTTGTAAATGATGCAGGGTTGCAAGAGGAAGTGGACACGTGGTGAACGGTGATAAAGAGATTGTGTACACTCATAAGGACTTGAGTCAGGAGGCTTGAGACGAAGCAGTATAAAGATTAATCATTTAAGAACTATATGTTACTTATTTTGGCATTTTAATATTTGTCTCATTAATCTGGTGAGTATCATCTTCAGTACAACTAAGAAAGAATACTCTATGTATCTTAGTATAGGGTTTAATTTCCAGAGTGAAATTTATCGACATCTCAATTTTTGTGAGAATAAACGATGCAGGATGATGATGTATAATATATTCATAAATAAGTCGAGTGTAGTAGGTAAGAGTCTTATTCGAGTTATATATGTAAGCTTTTATGCATTTCAGTTACAGACTCCTTTGTATCCCTCTATGTAATTTTAATTAATTCAACTGGTTTATCATTTAACTGCATACCTTTGTTTTAAGGTGGGATCCACTTTCAATGTTATTTTTCTTTTAAGGGATGTATGCTGAAATTCGAAAAATTACATAAACATATCTCGAACTCCCTAATTGCCGTTAAAGCTTTCATACCGGTCTAATGCAATCAAAGAAAGACACATCCTGAAACCCTACGTACATAAGAAATGATCGGAAATTAGCACAGAAAAATAAAGCTGTAAGCATCAAGGAATTGCAACACCAACCACCTTGCAATTGATATAACACAACAGATTTATGACAATGGCCAATTCTGACTCACCAAAGTTTATAATTCAACAGTTTCTTCATGACCCAATAGCTATATCTAAATTAAATTATAGTAGTGCAGAATCAGAGAGCGGTAGATAATATATGAGCTCATCAAAAAGGTTTTCCTAATTATGCAGCTTATGCCTGAACAAACTTCTTGAGGTTGTTCAACCATGTAACATATTCTCTGCCATCTTTGTCAACCATATAACCATGCAAGAAATTCGTTGTGCTGGGCTTTATTCCTCTGATCTCTAGATACTTGTGGAAAGCCTTCTGCAAATTCTCATCCAAATCCCTGAGGAAAATTCACAAAAGAAAGAAAAATATATAAGAAGAAAACTCCAATCACAGAAAAATTAATAAATAGGAATAACTAGGAAAAACACCCTGAGGTTTGACATTTTTCCAAAGAACACCCTGATCCTTGAAAATTACAAAAGACACTCTGACTCCTTTAGTTTGAGGGTGTTCTTCGTTACGGAAGTGAAAACCTCAGGGTGATTTTGTAACTTTCAACGCTTGAGGTTGTTTTTCATAAAAAGCGAAAACCTCAACTGGTTATTTGTAATTGACCCTAATAATTATGGTAATTACAATAAAACTTACTGAAAATCGGGTCCTTCATATGCAATTTGATCCTCAGAGTTTTCGGGATTTTTAACAGCTAAAGTGTCGATGGCAATCTCATCCGGATAAGCAGTACAACCAAACTCTAGAGAGGGTCCACTTTTCTTGGAGACTCTAACAACCATAGGAATACTAGATTGGTTGCCTCTGTCTTCATCTTCATCATCATTGTCATCATCGTTCTCCTCACCAGTAACAAGGTCAGGCATGTGAACTTCAACAGATATGGTTTCTCCCTGATATTCTCTGGTTAGTGTTATAGTTTGCTGTCCCGGATGATCTTCAATTTCAAAGGGGAAGCCCTTTGGAACCTCCTCACCCTATAAATAATGGAAAATCAGAAATATAATTTTATATCAGGCATAGAACAATTTGGTTTGCATTAAAGATTGAATTTTTGAGGTTTATAGTTATAGGTAAATTAGACAAATGCGTAGTAGAAACTCTACAAGCTAAATCAAAATTTCATTCTGTCAGACCATTTGGGATAAGAATATTAGCCAAAAAAAAATATATATAGCTTGCTTCAACAGTTAATTAATTTCCTGCAAACAGTAAAGAATGAAGCTGGACCTCAAGAAAATAAAACAAGTAAATCCCAGTAACAAGGTTTACAGATATACACATGCAACCAATAGAAGTCAATCACTATTTAGAATATCCCCAGAAATCAATCTTAACTTTCATAAGTGTATAAAGATCCTAACTTAGGTTAAACCCTAAGAAATACAGAAAACATATACATATCCCAGAACCCAATCTTCCCCATAAACAGATAAGTAATAAAAACCTACCTCATCCCCCTCCTGAGACTCAACGGCGCAATGAATCTCGGACTCGATGACTCGGAGGAGAGACTCATCGGAACTTGGCTTGCTAGAGTAGTGATGGAGAAACGACGGAAGAAATGATCTCTGCCACTGATTTCCTGAGGGATGATTGACGGCGGCGAATAGGGCTGAGCTGTTGTGGCGGTGGAAGCATCTTTGGGTTCCGGCCGAAGCCCGGATCGCCAAAGGTACAACTCTTGAAGCTGCTCTACGAATAGCGTTGTTAAGAGCCATTGTTTTGGTTTTTGAGAGAAAAAGAAGAGGGCTTCGTAGAAAGAGGAAAAACCGAGGGGTTTTAGCTAGGGTTTTAGGATGCTGAGTTAGGGTTTGAGTCCCGCTGTCATTTTATACGGCGATTCCCGCTGAGTCAACTCTGTAAAAGAGTACTTTTGTTTTTTTTTCTTTACAAGATTTATTCCATCATAATTCATACAAAAAAAAGGGGGTCTCAACGACCTGATTGGGCCTTTTATTTTGAATTGGAGGAGCCCACTTAAAAGACATATTAAAGCCCACATGGATATGGGCTCCACTAAAGCCCAGCATAGTATAAATGGGGTCCACTCCTCATTGCACCCATCAAGCAAAGCCCAATATAGTTAAATCAAGATAAAATCGAAAATAAAACAACAAAATTAGTATGTTATCTTTCATAAGTATGTGATCTATGCAAAGATTTGATGATGACTGGTACTAGGATCGCAGCATCTGCATCAAGAAATCTGACTCACATCAAAATCAACCTGTTCTTCCAGTGTCCGCTCCGCTCATTTCCCAGCAATTATGAAATAAATTATAAAAGCTCATACTATTCGTTAAGCGGCAAAAGTTTGTATATATAAAAATTAAAATTAATCGTCAATCATTCTCAATCAGAAAAAGGGAATTTCTTCCACATTCTTGGTCTTGCTCCCCGCAAAAGAAAGAGAATTTATTCAATCTCAAGGGAATGTTCTGACAATCTGCGAGCATCCCACTATCCCATCTTCCTTGGAAAGAAAAATTAAAACCCACCTGAGAGAGAGAGAGAGAGAGAGAGATGAAGGAGCTGTTTGGAAGTCCAGGGAGGAAAAGCGGTCTGATGTTAAGGGCTGGACAGTGTGTGTTTGCAGCTGCTTCAATTGGGGTTATGGCTTCTGCTTCTGGCTTCTCTACTAATACTGCTTTTTGGTAATAATTCTTCTTTTTTGTTGTTGTTGTTCTCCTTGTTTATTCTTATTTTGGGTTAATTTTGCATTTATGGCTGCATGTTGGAATAGGGAATTTCGACCAAAAAATGGATAGGGAAAGGAAATTGTTTCTTCAGATCGCGCTACAGTAAAATTTAGAAACCTAAAAAACAAGACAATCTAGAAAAATTGCTGTTCTTGGTTTAAAAATTGAACATCTAGAATTGAAACTCAATACTCCATCTTTCTTTGAATTTAGTTTCAATGCATATTTTAATCTTACCTATTGCATTTGGTTCTGTTACATTGAATTTAGTGTCATTGGCTGTTAATATAGTTTATGAAATCAATTACTTTTACTCTCTTAAGGGTTCATGGTTCTTTCACCTCTGAGAATTGAGATAGTTCTGCTGTTAGGCTTTGGCTTTGTAAATTGTAACGGAACTTTTATTTTTTTTTTCTCAGCTACTTAATCGCATCAATGGGGCTTCAGGTTTTGTGGAGCTTTGGACTTGCGTGCCTCGACATACATGCTATGAGGTTCAACAGAGACCTATACAATCAGATTGTTGTTAGCCTATTTGTCGTCGGTGATTGGGTAAAAACCTCTCTTAAGCTTCAATTTCTTTAACTCTTCCTTCTTCGCATGCTAATTTTTTATCTAAAATGAGAGCAAGAAAACGTGTTTCGCTGCTCGATAGACCTCGTTTGGATGGTTACTCGGACTTACTAAACTCAATGTGATGTGGTCGGCATTAATTGGAGGATTAATTGAAAAAATTAAAAGATAAATTGAGGCTTAGTTAACTCATTCTGAGACAATCATGTGCATGCTTATATTAAACTTCAATCGCTATGCCCCTATAACTATGTATAGTAACACAAACTTCCTGCTCTTAGGTTCAGAGTTGCAAATAGTCCTTTTTTACTATCAAATTTCTAATAAACTTGGATAACATGATCCAAACATGTGAGAAAATTTGAAAATTTCTACAAAAGAACTGAACTATAACGTCATTTAAATACATGTTGTAATCAACATTAGAGGTAGCTATAAGGTGGAAATATATCACAAGGGGGGTTTGTGTAATTTCAAAACCAGCAGGGTGTATTTATGTAATTGTCTACAGTATCTGAATAAAGGCATCATTTTACGATTCATCAAACCGGTTGTGTCCCTTATTATCTCTCATACTCAATCTGTAATTCTAACAGTGATGTATTTATGTTTTGAGTATCAGATAAAGAGAAGATGATTATTTCTATACGTGCGATCTTAAATTAGGATATTTCATTTTTGCAGGTGACTGCAACTCTATCCCTTGCAGCTGCATGCTCCTCAGCTGGTGTGATGATTCTCTTATCTAAAGATACAAATATCTGCTCTGTCGAGACCACACTTTCGTGCACGATGTTTCAGATATCAATTGCTTTTGCTTTTGCTTCTTGGTTTCTGCTTGCAGTATCTTTTCATGTCATGTTTTGGCTTGTAGCATCAATTTAAACAATTTTCTCTAAAATAAAACCCTCCATGTGAATAAATATTATCGATATTCGAAGAGTTCTACTAGAATTGAAGAATATGATCATTAAATTCTATTTTTAGTTACCTCTCCATTTGCACATTGTATACACTTTAATGCATGCTTTAGCTTTCCTAGATTCTGTCTTGAGATTCACAGATGCCATATATAGTGTACAATTGCAGTGTAACTTGTAAGTTTTGGAGTCATCTTGAAACATATTTCGTTTAATCTTATTTATATTATATAATTCAGATCCACCTAGTAGTTTAAATATAAATATCGTATAATTAAAAAATAAATCTTAAATCAGATATTTTCAGTTTTAAAAAAATCATTAAAGAAAACCAAAGAAGTAAATCCTAACCTTTTTTTTATCGATTATTCAAAAAATTGTTAAATCAGGGATTTCCTTTTAACTTTTTTTTAAAGGAAAACGAGCCAATTTCATTAAACTGTCAAAATATCTGACAACAAAACAGACTCAGCAAACGCAGGGATATCAAAGTCCCCAGAAATGACACTAGACGAATTCCTAGCTAAACAGTGGGCAACACGGTTACACGAACGACGAACAATCGAAAAGGAACAAGAGGGAATAAGAGATAGTGCTTCCCTAATATCCCTAAAAATGTTACCAACAGTACATAAATCATAATCCAATGAAAGAACATGTGTTAGTACATTATGGCAATCACCTTCAAAAATCACAGAACTCCAGCCTTTACGCACAGCCAACAACACAGCCTCCTGAACAGCCACCACCTCCGCTTCGTACCCCTCAAACAGTCCACGCACCTTCCCAGATGTCCAAGCGACACACTCGCCCGATTCGTCCCGAGCAACAACTCCGAATCCGTGAGCCATCTCATCCCTAAAAGTCGCCCCATCAAAGTTAATCTTAATGAAACCACCATCTGGGGGCCACCAGCAGGATGCCGCGGAAGAAGCCACCGCCGGGATTTCCTTATAACTAAAAGAGATATTTATGGTATCTTTAAGATAATACTGAGTCTTATTATCCAGAGTTCGGTTAACAACCAACTCTACCAGCCATGCATCTCTTTTTAGTGATAATGGAGATGATTTATATGACTAAATCCAAGTTATGACTTAATTTTATTAAGGGAAAAAAAAAAATTACCTCCTGTCCTTTCACGATTTTTTGAAATTATCTTCTCACCTTTTTTTTTTTCATTTTTTACCTCCTCATCTTTACGAATTTTGAAAAACTGCCTCCTCAGGCAAACTTCCGGCGGACTATTCCATAAAGATGCTTTCTCATCTTTTTAGTAAGGATAAATCCGTCTTTTTATTACATGACCCGACCCAATTAACCCACCCTACCCTACCCATACAGAGAGCAACATTAAGGATTCTAATTCAATTAAGACATACCCGAATGGCGCACCTCCCCATTGACTGAATATTATGCTACAAATTTGAAGAGATTATATTAGCTTCTGACTTCTGCTTTGACATTAAGCTTTTGAGCCAATAATCATCAAAATTCAAGCTAACATGATATGCAGCATAGTTGAATAACTTAGATGAAGTATTAAAGTTATAACTAACTAATTGGCAGCAAATATAGATGTATCAATTGCATATCTGAATTTGCCCCAAAATTCCAGTGCATATATCCAAACAAAATTCAATAATACCCATTCCTATCTAGTTGGAATTCAAATCACGAACAAAACCTTATCCCAGCTGCACAACATACATTTTTTTCAGTTTATTCCCACAAATAATGAAATTAAAACGTAGATGAGAGTGGAATAGTGGAGTGAGATGTCATTACTTGAGAACGCTCCATGAACTCTGGGAAACCAACCACCGCGCAAACGCACATACTCTCTCAAAACACCCACCGAACACCTTTGCACCATACAAATATAAAAAATGTGAAATCGAATCATAGTACAAATATGAAAAATGTGAAACCGAATCCTGATTCTGGGAGTAAAGAATGGACAAAATATAAAAAAAGATTCCTTATCCACATGCGAGCAAATTCATCATGAAGGGGGTTTACTGCAAGGATGTATCTGCTGGTTGGGATCGTCACACGGGCCGATGTGGTAATTCGACGTAGAGAAAGGGGATTGAAAATCTGAGCAAATTGCCAAAACCATCCAGAAGAATATCAAAAATTATATCTCATTGATTTAACTTACGTCTTCTACCCTAGTATTTTGGGTGTTATAATAGGTGAGACAGGGTCACAGTTAGTATTTTGGGTCTTATAAGAGGTGAGATGGGGTCACAGTTGGTGTATCATGTTTCTGGAAAAATTGTGGTTTTCTCCCATGAAAATGATAAATATGTGGATTTACTGGACTTGAAGGGGAACGGATTTTATGAAGAGGGAGAGTTACAATTTATGTATGAAGATAGTTGTCAATTCATCGAATGTTTCGCTGATCCTCCCATTTGAATTTTTTTTTTGTCAATAGAAGATTTTGAGAATGTTGATATTTGCTACTGCATATACTGCTCAGGATTTTGAGAATGTTGATATCTGCTAGTGCATTAATATGGTAAATTATATTGTGCTGCCACATTTTTAGTTGAGGCTTTTGGTGATGTTTGATCTTTTTACATGAATTAGATGTTACTTGAGACGAATTATACGTTACTTGGTTTGCCATTTTAGTATTTGTCTCATTAATCTGGTCAGTATCATCTTCAATATAACTAAGAAAGAATATTATTTTACATATGAACCTTGAATTTTGGTATATTTATTAATTATTCATCTGTTTTGAGAAATTATAATATAGTCTCTGAGGTTGATCTCCATAAATATGTAAATATTTTAAAATACCTAATAATGGTTTCAACTAGATGTAGGGATATATTCGAAGATTTATACATTTGCTGAAATTTCAGGAACTAAGTAATAATTTTTCGAATTAGAGAAATTGAGAACTTATATCACTATATGTGATTTTCCCTTATTCAAATGATAAACCGTGCCGTGAAATATTTTAAGGAAAAGGGTACCATGATTGGAGGCCTGAATGAAGGAACCAGCTTGGATCTAAGTGAATATTTCCACTCAAAAGTTGACTCTACACACTCAAACTAAATTAATAATTATTCCCCACAACATGAATTTTCCTATTATTTATTGTTGGCTACCAAACAAAAGAAATAATGGGCCAATACTTATCTTCTCCTTAAAAGAAATGGAACCCAACATCAGCTAAGGTGTTCTTTGCTGGATTTCTCCATTAAAAGGTGCAGCAATGAAATCATTGTGGACCTTCAATACCTCAAAGGTGCTCAAGATTCAAGAACAATACCTCAATATGTCTCAAAGTTGAGCTGTCACATTAAATCTCATCTCAAACAACTATATAAAAATAATAAAATAATATTACATCTCCATCTAGATCCAACTCCAAAGAGCATCCCATCCCAGGTAAGAAATACCTTTATTGTGTATGGAATACACAACTTTGGGAGCAAAATATGTACAGAATTTCAATAACTTACAAAATGCCCCAAAAGGCAAGAACAAACTATTTATAATTTATTTCTATTTACTGAAAACAATACAACATTTCCACACAACGGCGACCGATGAGGAACCTTCAAGCAGGAACTTACTAGCTTTTACACTTGGGATTGGAGACAGAAATAGTAAATAAACAAACCCAGAAAAAAAAAGAAAAACACATACATAATAACTTACTAAAGACCTCACATCACAATTTCAGGCTTCACAATGCTGGACTTGATCTCCTTATGAGGCAAAACCACCCCACCGTTGCTATAAACCTCATCACCAACATGAACATCTTCTCCGAGAATCGTCATGTTCTCCACACGAGCCCACTGACCAACCGTAGAGTGCCATCCGATTATACTGCCCGAAATGCACGCATGATTCTTGACGCGGGCCCCGCGCATGACCGTGCATCGCGAAAGCCTCACGCCTGACTCGACCACACATCCCGGCCCGATAGCAACATCAGGCCCAATCAAGCATCCTTCTCCTACTGTTGCAGTTTCATCAATCAACACGTTTCCGACTATGTGGGTCCCAATTGCAAGCTTTGGCGAAGATTTCTTCCTTAGGGAGTCTAAGTAGAGTCTCAGGCCGGTTATGTAGTCCCTCGGCTGACCAATGTCCATCCAGAAACCAGGCAAAACCATCGCATTGAGCTTTTTCGCCGAGGCAATTTCCGGGAAGACTTCTTTCTCTATGGATGTGGGGCGTAATTGAATACGGTCGAGAACTGAGGGGTTGAGGAGGTAAATACCAGCATTGATTTTGTTGCCCACAAATAGTTTCGGCTTCTCGACGAACCTCTCCACCTGTCCGGTGGATTCTTCCATGACAACGACGCCGTATTTTGAAGGCTCGTCAACCTAAATCAAATGTAAAATTGATCTTTTTTTTGGTCATTTATTCCAAAGTACCTTAAAGAAATATAATATGGAGTATGCAAAATGAGGCCTTACCTTGGTGACCATAATGGAAGCCTCGCCCCCGTGGGATTTGTGGAATTCGATCATTTCCCTGAGTGGATATTCGCTGATGACATCACTGTTAAGAACGAAAAATGGCTCACCAGAACCATCTAGAAGTTTGTCCCTAGCTAAAGCAAGGGGACCTGCAGTTCCAAGAGGCTCGGTTTCTTGTGAGCATGATATCTTTATTCCGATCTTTGCCTCGAAATCTTTCAAGAAGTTCAGCATTATCTGTAAAAGGTTTGTTGTCATAATAATTCATCCAGAAAGTAAGATCTTTTAACGGGGTATTTGTTTACCTCAGGCCGATAATTGATTGCCAGGACTACTTCTGTCACTCCAATAGCCTTCAGGGCTTCTATCTGAAAATTGGCCCTGATTTAGGATTAAACCAAGAGCATCAAAATCACAGATGAACGAACATAAAACAGCATAATTATACCTGATGCAAAATCATGGGCTTGTTAGCAAAATCAACGAGTGGCTTTGGCAAGGTTAATGTCAAAGGCCTCAATCTAGTACCAAACCCTCCAACAAGAATAAGTGCCTTCATCTTAGCCTGCTATGCTTTACTTGTATCAACTCAATACCTGAAATGAAAATTATAGGAACTGAGATGATTTGCAATTTGCTCCTTTGCCCCTCTCGCTATTTATGTACAAAAGCATGCAGATGTAGAGAAACTCTTAAATTATGAAAAGTTGACATCTGTAACGGGATATTATGATAAATGTCACGTTCTCATCAAATTTGGCGGTCCTCCATTAGCGTTTTGCACTAAAATTGACACGAATGCAATACATGCATGCACGAGTAAAGAAACAAGTCCATAATAGAGAAAGAACACAAAATATTAAAGCTGTGATTGAGTGTAGCGCATTATCGGTGTTATGTGTCAAGAGTCCGTCCAAAAAGGTTAAGCGAAGGAAACAAAATTTCCAGCTATAACGCAGAATGAATCTTTCACCGAGAATGAAAAAAGTTAAAAGAATTTGTGGTGGATTCCCTGATATAGATACTCATGAGTGCACCGTGATAGTTTGTACTATAGGAGAGTGGAAATTGGATACTTTATATTTTGACTGCAGGAAATTGCAAATGTTTAACAGCATCCAATACGGTACCGAGACAAGATTTCTGAAAAAGGCATTTTTTTAAAGAGTTTAATTGAACTTTATGAAATATGAACTCCAGATCCCAATATTATGTTGCTAAAAATAGACAAGGAAACATCAACATGAGAAAGTCATACTAGCTCCAATCTAAGTTTCGTAGATGAATTTCTCCTACCGGTTGGATTATTATATTACAATATAGTAACACTATTAATTGAAGTAAGTGCGCGGAAGTCATTTTAATGGATCAAAGAAACAAAAGTTTGGAAGTTAAAACCAACTACAAATGGCTATAAGATCAAAGCTGCAACTTCTTTTAGTTAAATGTTTTTCCTAATAAGTACCCAACAAATCTTAGTAGGGAGTGCATATTACATCATAAGAATACAGAGACCAGTAACTCAAGAGTAAAACAAAAATTTTTAAACTGCTAACTCACCAAGAACTATCCCGATGAGCACGAGCACGAAGAAATAGACAGATCAAATGCAGAGTAAGAGCAACGTAAGCATAGGTAGATAGCGGCAGTGTCCAATTTGAATGTCAATTCTACAAAATCCATCAAGCCAGCAAAATCATATTTGATTTGACGAACCCCATGCCAAAATATATCAAATGGGGCTCAATTAAGTTGTGCTCTAGTTATGCAGTTTCCCACGTAAACTGGGCCTACGAGAATGCACGTAGAAAGTAATAACCAGATGATGAATGTGAAAAGTCTCGAAAAAACAGATCCAACCCCATTCCATCAGTAATTAATCAAAAAGCTCAAAATTTCTTTTGTAAAACTCCAAAAACAAACGAAAATCCCCAGAAATCAACTTAATCAATAAAACGCTTAATCAAACAACACAATTAGACGAGAATTACACCCACATGCTGATTCGTAAATAAACAACACATGCATCCGATCACATCAAATGTAAATCCCAACAGAAACCCAATTAGAATCCGTAAAAAGAAAAAAGAGGGAACCCCTGTGACAAAATGAGGGAAAATCAAACCTTAATGCTCACAGCAGATCCAAACCGAGTTCGACTCGCAGGCTGAGTCGAAAAATTGTTCGAAATTTCCCTCCGTTTACGACAACCCCAACAATTGGAGGTGTCGTCAGGGCCTCTCTCTCTCTCTCTCTCTCTGAGTGTCGGTGTGGCGTTATTGCATTAATGGAACAACGAAGATTTCGTTCACTCAAGGGATAAATATATATATACAGTAATACAGATACAGCTGTATTGTATATATTATGTTATGTCTCAATATATAACTAACAACTTCACATTTCGACGACTCTTTTTCACTTTTACTTATTCAAGAAGAAGAAACAGAGTGTACTCAATAAATTGCAATTTTATTCAAGTTTCTTCTATATATTAATGTATTAATATACTTTTGTCTGATGCTCAGTCCTTTTTCTCATTTAAGTAAAACATTAATAAATAATTAAATAAATTGACTTTTGTTATAATTAAGTTCAGTCCCTTGCTATAGGGGTTAGGTTATATGTAAGTTGATGGTATTTCCAAATAATAAAACCAATACTTTATGACTGGCAATCTGCCTGTCTCATTCTGCTTGTTTAAGAGGTTAAAAGTTGGGGCAAATTGCATTTACTCCTGGAATTTTTATTATTCATATAAAAATTATGATAAGAGAGATTTTGACCTGTATCGAGTAGGCTCACAATTGCATTGACTTTTAGACTGAGAGTTGTAGGAGACGAGATGATTTCGAACGAGTAAATATTTTCAAAATTCGACAAATATTTTATATGAATTTGTAAATATACAAACCTTAAAGGATAATAGATGTAAATCACCTTAAAACTTAAAACTGTGGGCTGCTTCTATTTTCAATTGTTATGATTCCCTTGTAAAAGTATACATCATAGAACTTAACATAATAAAGTTAAATACATGATTCATAAATCATAATTATTCAGTATCTTGATGTAATAGCTTAAATTGATTTTTTGGTTACGCCTCAAACTATCATAATTTGTAATATTTTGACTAGGAGGGGTTAACTTGTAATTTCTTATACTATAGGGTCTAAACACAATTAATAAATCAAATAGATTTGATTAGGGAAAAAAGAGAAAAAAGTAAGATTAGGGTTCTAAGTGCTCCTTTGAACGTACTCAAACTACATCTTTTTATTTGAAAATGCAATTTTTTTTTTAATTTCTTTCAGTTGAAGATGATTGAACCCTTTTCCATAAGCTATTGACTGTTAAGTCTTTATTCTAAAGCAAAGCCAATCTTTGGCTGGCTTTCATGCATGATTGGGATGTTCTTCTCCAAAATTAGGTGATTTCACATGGGAATTATCTATCATAATTCATCAACAAGCAAGATTACATCATCTAATAAATCCTGTCTAACCTTTAAAAAGAAAATGTGATCATGCTATAACGTCACATAATTTGGGTTTTAATATTTATTAATTGAAAGTTTAGTATCTTGAATAACTAGTTAGTTTTGTTCTAGACTTTGGAGTGATTTGGACCGTTTGATCACAGTGGGCTAAGAAACATTTGCTCAAGGAAAAAGGCCCATTATATAAATGGCAAACCTAAACTGCTTGAAATTGTTTGCTATTCAAAATCTGTATATACAGCACAACAGGATGAACCATAAGTAAACTCAAAGCAAACTTCTATAGTAAAACAAGAACACCACAACAAAAAAGAAAAAAACAACTGAAACCAGTAACATATCTAACATAGCACTCATCTAATCAATCTAAACCTGCAATATAGCCCATAGAAACTACTCCTCCACAGTCTTGGCACTAGTAATACTGATTATATACTCAATCTCCTCAGCCACTTCTTTCATCGAAGGCCTATTTTGTCGACGTTCCTCCAAACATCCCACAGCGAGAAATCCCAACGCCTTCATCGTCTCCAACTCCAACTTACTCGCGCCTTCCTTCAACATAGGATCAGCAGCATCCATAATCTTCTCCTCATCCACCAACCTCTGAACATAAACAGCCAAATTCACATCATCAGGAGGTCTGTTGAAATCGATCGCCTTCTGAGACGTCAGCAGCTCCAACAAAACAACGCCAAAGCTATAAACATCACTTTTATCAGTCAACTGATAGTTTCTGTAATACTCGGGATCAAGATATCCTAAGGTACCCTGAGCACAAGTCGATATATGGCTCATATCCGTATGAGCCAAACGGGAAAGCCCGAAATCAGAGACTTTTCCATTAAACTTCTCGTCAAGTAAAATATTGCTCGACTTTACATCACGGTGATAGATAGGAGGAGCTGCGGAGAAATGCAGGTAAGCTAGTCCCTCTGCAGTCGCATGTGCAATACTTAGCCTTTTTTTCCAGGACAGAAGTCCTCTGTTTTCTCCCTGTAATTGGTCTAGGAGGGTCCCGTTTTGGATGTATTCATAAACGAGTAAGGGCTGTTCGAGTTCGACACAGCAGCCGAGGAGACGGACGAGGGACTTGTGGTTGACTTGGCAGAGGATTCTGACTTCGTTCAGGACTTGGTCAGTTCCTTTTGTGTTACCGAGTTTCGCACATTTGACGGCAACAATTGTACCGTCGTCTAGAATGCCTTTGTAGACTTCGCCGTAACCGCCTGTACCAAGGAGGCGGTCTTTCGAAAAGTTGTTTGTTGCTTTCTTTATTTGTTTTCCGGTGAAGACTTTGGCGGATTTGCCACCGCCGGAGTTGAGGATCTCCTCACGCTCGCGGGTGAGGCGTTCTTGTTCTTCCACGAGGCGGCGGTGGCGTTTGTAGAGGAAGAAGGTGATTAGTAATGCTGTGAGAGCCACACCAAGGCCAACACTTAAACCTGCATGTATAGAAACAAGTTAATTATTGGAATTTGATGAAATTATGGACCACCTGTCTTTATTGAATTTTCATTTGTAGGGTTCAACCTATCGTTATCCCGGAAGATAGAGATGAGGTGATAGGTTTAAATATCTTTGAAGTCAACACAAGGGCCAAAAGAAAATTGTTTATCCGCAGTGCAAGCTAATGTCTTACTAGCAACAGTTAACTAGCCTTTTGTTTTCTGAGAAATAGTTACCTATATCAGATATTTTCACATTGAATATTGAAAAACATGTCAAGTAATTACAAAGTAGGGTCTAGGTTGTTTTGAATCTTTATTATGAAAATACATGTTGAAAATTATTAATCTGGTGCCAGAGAACATAGTTCACACAATACCAGAAATCATTCCTAAACTTCCAAGGTTATCCAATATTATTATGGAATATCATGTCCGCCCAACCATGATTTGAAAGACTGGTCTACACCAATAATAAAACTCATTTATGGTCCACTTATTACCAACCAACTATGAGAGACCATTTTTATGCAAGAAAAGGGGCATAGTGTAATTAAAGTACTGGCCTTTTTTAACACTAAATTCGAAATATACCTGCTATAAGTGCAGTTCGGTCCTTTCCACATCCATCAGGATCTTGGCACTCTGCATATCAAAATCCCATGTTATGATCACATAATTGGAAAAAATAAATAAAGAAACTCTTTTCTCATATAAAAACCGCACACAATTACAGAAGTATTTACGATATGATTGTGTATTTGTTTACTTGCTTGCACAGGTACTACAATTAAAAAAAGCGTTCATCACAAACAACCTTTGCCTTTTATAAAAAACACACTAAAACCTTGATAATTATGGAAAACAACATGAAACTTTAATAATTACAAAAAACACCCTGATGAAATCATAATGAAAACACCCTTAAACTAATAGGAAAATCATTAACTTATAGTGTATATGGTAATTTTCAAAGTTAAAACAGAACAAAACTTAGGGGGTTTTCGTAATTATTCCTAAAAAATATGCAAGATGTTAATCTTTTTACCAAACACCAACTTGTAAACAACTAAAAAATAAAACTCGAAACTACAAATAAATCCAGGTCTCATATTGTCACTGTTAGTTTGTCACATGTAGAACCAAAGTAGAGAAAAATTACCTTTATGGCAGACTCCAGCAACATCGTCCCACAGCAAACCCGAATTGCAAAAGCACCTGTTGACTCCATTATTCGAGTTCGGGTCGGGCCTGCACCTAGAATCCGACCCACAATCTCCCTGTGATCCACAGATTGGCTCCGGCGGAGGGATCCACAGCAGCTCCACCCCGGGCTGCGGCCACCGGCTCACGGGCAGCCCGTAATCCAAGTTCACGAAGCTCCTGTACGCACGGCACCCGCTCTGCCTGACCCGTATCCTGTACGCCGTCGTCGATCCGCCTGCCCGAAACGCGCAGCACGGCAGGCTGCCGCACTCGCTGGCGGAGTTGGACCCGTTGGAGTACACGTGGCAGAGGCTGTTGGAGGTGCAGTTCAGAGGGGAGTTGAGGATGGAGGCGGAGCAGTTGAGGTAGAATATGGTGTTGCTGCTCGTGATGTTGAAGGGGGCGGAGGGGTTGAGCTGGAAGCCGTTGGAGGAGAGATCGGCGGCGACGCAGGTGTTGGGGACGAAGGATGAGGGCGAGACGACGAGGCGCTGGATGGAGGGGGAAATGGAGGCGATTGGGTAGGTGTTGTTGGCGGAATCGAACAGAAGATCGCCGGCGGAGGAGCAGCGGATTCTGTAAGAAGGGTCGCCGCAGGTCGGGGCGGTGCTGAGGGGGTATGGGACGGTGGTGTTGCCGCAAGGAGGGCATGGAGGAAGGGAGAGAGCGCAGACGGCGCACGTTAGTAGCACCGCCGCGAGGAGGAGGAGTGGTTTGGCCATGGTGGTTTTGTCAGTGAAGTGAATGTGTAGGGGGTTATAAATGGTGGGAAAAAAAACCGGATTTTCGCCATGTGATATGATTTTTCCTTTTATTTTTGAATTAATGTTAAATGGATTTTCATTTTAGGGTCAAAAGTTTGAATTTGGGAGATGAATATGACTTGTTTTGTTTTGTTTTGTTTGGTTGGGTAGGAAATTATCAAATTATTATTGTATGTATCATAATTCTTTCATTCATTCATTCATAATAATGCAGGTTGCTTTTATTTTTGGTATGTTTCCTGTCAAATATAAGCTTAAATTATGTATTTTTATTTTAACGAAAATACCCATCTTTTACAATACTTTTTTCTTTAACACTACCTCCTCCTACCAAATTTAAGAATAGAAACAAAAAAATTATTCAATATTTTGTTTTTTCGCAATCACATGCATCCATGAATCATAACTTTACCTAACATCACCAGAAAGGAATAAAATAATGATTTTCAGCCCAAACGAATTGTTTAGTTTCGTCACGAACTTGTTCTTCTCTCACTGTTTACTTTCTTTTATTTTTCCATTACAAGGATTGATTGATACTTGATAGATAACCAGCGACTTTTGCAAAATTCAACATGGAATGTCGTATAATCCGAAATTGGCTGGAAATTTCCCAGATTATACAGCAATTGTTATTTGTACGTACGTGCAAGAGTATAATGTGGGACTGGACTTGATATATATATATATAGAAAGTTATCAGAGGAGATAATAGAGTTCATACTACACTGTTACTGCTTTTCATTGACTATACAGCCACCTAGAAGTCTACTTTTCGTTCTCTTTATGAGGGAAAGAAAAGCCATCTAGAAGTTGAAAACATATATATAACTACTAAAATATTACAACTTCACTATCTTGGGATAAATTTAAGCAATAATTCCAAAAATATATTCGCCACTTCATCAAAGAAGATGAGAAAATAAATACTCAAAATTAATGAAAGTCTTGGTCATAACAGGATTTCCGAAAATATTTTAGGATAATTATATTTATACTAATATAGTTTGAATTTTAAACCTATTAAACAAATACATATTAAAATTTAGAACATTTATAAAATATATGCATTGTAAAACAAAGATATTACATCCCTTAAATGGTAGGACGAATTATGAGACAAGTTCAATAATTTTATTTTTTAGTAGAAAAATTAAAAATATAACATGAAAGTGTTCATTTTATGTTAGACTTTGCTAACTATAGTTAAAATTTAAGGTATATTTCTATAATTTTAAAATTTGTATAGTATTTTTATTTAATTAAATCAATAAGTGTGTTTATGCGAGAGTATAATTATCTCCGAATGTATTATTTACAAACTCGCGAGGCATATGGGAGATTCATATCCAACTTTTAATACGCGGGCCCAATCCTAGCGCTTACCAAACGCCCATCATTTTTGATAAAGTAATTAATGGTAATTGACCAAATAGTCATTGACTGAAAGGCTCCTCAAAAAGTCTTCTTTTTAGCCTTTAGGATTACTATAATATATTCTTACACATAAATCGGTTAAAGATTTTTCTGTCAATATAATAATCCAAAGAAATAAATAAAAAGATTTTGTTCCAATTAATATTTACACGAAAAGTCAAATTCAAAAACAAATCCCACACCCAAGTAAATAGACACAACTTTTACATGAGAAGATAAAGATGAATATTAAAACCCAAGATGCATTTTCTAGGATAACAACTAAACAAGTGATTATTCTGTCTCTGTGAGAAAACTCAAATAATCATCAATAGTAATGTACATTTCTAACAATTTCCACCACAATAGACAAACTTCTCAACCGAGTTTGCCGATAGATCACCAAGTCATAGGCCTCAAACCAGTAAAGAATGACTACACAGATACATGCATATGTATTAAACACTACTGTAATTTACATATACATACATATGACGTACATATGTGTTAAAGAAGTACAATACTAAAAATAGTCGCATCTAACCTAGCAAAATTGTTGAGCAATGAAGATGGAGATCGATTTTCAAGGGGGTGATGATGATTCAGCAAGAAGAAGAGTGTGCCACCACCCACATGCCACATTTCTTGCAACGAATCCGTCAATCGAAACTTGAGAAGGAATATTCCGATCGATCACGTCTCCCAAACCGAGCTGCCCGTGGAAACACTAATAATTAGCAATCAAATGTATAACAACTAAAAAGAAAAAGGAAATTTGATTTACATGGTGTAACTACAAAATAGTCCCTCTTGTTTCAAAACTTACAAAAACAACCCTGAGGTAAACCATTATTCATGTAAAACCTTTGTCGGATTTTGAATATTCACTCCCTCGGGTGGGTCTTATCTCCTGCGGTCTATCAGTCTAAAAGTCAATGCAGTTTTAAGCCCACTCGATACATGGTCGAAGCATCTCTTGCCATGATTTCACAAATTCTATATGAATAATGAAACCTCGAGGGGTTTCTTGTAATTTTAGAAACAAGAGGAACCAATTTGTAATTACACCAAACCTCAATGTTAGTAGATGTTAACTGCCCGATACACATATATACATGTATCCGTATCTGATTTACTGATTACTATAAACTGCTTATACAATGAGTTTGAGCATATAGAGTATACCTGGCCATATTTGTTCCATCCCCAACAAAATGTTTTTCCATCCTCTATGGTAAAAAGAGTAAAAACAATTAGTAAGGTGAAAGAATGCATCAAAAAATCTAACAAAACATTGAGGAAAGTGTTGAAGATGGTGATTGCGATGTTCAAAAATTTCTGAATTCATACTTTTTCCGTACCAATGATTAACTTACCTGTGACGACTGCACTGTGGCGTGCTCCACAAGATACAACTTTTGCATGAACATTTTCCAAACTCGAAGCATCAACAAGTCGAGGTAAAGTCTGATACCAATTAACCAGTGACATGTGTTAATTAAGTTGTGAATCATATAGAAAACCCTTAATAGGGTAACGAGATGTACGAGTAAATCAAACTTCAAACCATTGAGCAAAATTTTACCATTTTCAAAGAAACTGTTCTAATAAACAAACTTCAGCAATTATGTTAGCATATATCAAGGAAACATACCTCAGCTTGATCAGCACCAGTTCCTAACTGTCCAAACTGGTTTCCCCCGAAAGCATAAACATCACCATCAGCAGAAATGCAGATGGTATGCCAAAGTCCTGCTGCTACGCCTTCTATTCTGATGCCAAGTAAGGAAGATACACAAGTAGGACTTAGCTCGTCATCTGTACTTCCTTGACCACACTGCATCACGTAGAAGAGACAAAGTTATTCACGAGTGCTTAATCAACTAAGCCAGAGAAAGTACAATGGGATGAATCATTGGGAGCACACAATCGAAAAAGACATCAGGAACCTTGTTCGAATCACCAGAACTCGTCATATATAAGCTAAATATATGAATGTTACCCACCATGTGAACTCGTTCACGTGATTAAAACACTTTATCACACAATCAGGGATTTAATGGCCTAGTCTACCATGTTCCATATCCAGTCTTGTGGCTACCCATTGAACCACCTTCTCTTGAGGCTTGGCCTCAACTTTTCTCTTTTTCACTTTCTTAGATTGAGGAGGTTTTGGAGCCAAGTAACTAGTTTAGGAGCAGGGTGTTAGGACACATTTCGAGCAAATCTCATTACAGAAATGGCTGAATGGAAGTTAGAATATTTTTTGTAATTTAAAACCATGTAAATGTTTTTCTTGAACTTTCAACTAGTATATAGTTCAATAATATTCTTTCGACCTTCAGGTGTTACAACACTCAATTGTGTATTCAATAGAAAATTTTGATTAATGAGACCAGGTAAAATTCACACAAGAGTGCAGTTAGGCTGAGGTGCTTACCTGTCCATACAGTCCCCAACCGAAGGTTAGTAAAGCACCAGCATCTGTTGCATGAAGATACAAATTCAAGTCAACCATATCAAAGATAAAATATATTAAACTGCAAGTATTATAAGAAGTGCATCACATAATCGACGAAGAGGAAATAACAGATTTACCTGTAATTACAGCACTATGTCTGCCTCCACACGCAATCGCTTTTACATAGCTTCCAGGAACTCTAAATCCCTGACCTTCTGAACCCATGTTTCCACGAGAAATTCCCATAGATCCCTTATTGAAAGATGATTCAATGCAGGGTACAGGATGAGGAGAAGACACCATTCTAATCCGAGACCCCAAACCCAGCTGTCCCTCACCTCCATAGCCCCAACCCCACACCTGTCCAACATCTGTAACTTGGGAAACAAAAAAAACGTAGAAGATAGCAGCTCTACTGCTCATGAAATGCCAGAATTACAATTACACAAAGCAATACAATGAATTTACCTGACAATGCTAATGTGTGCCGACCACCAGCAGCAACAGAAGCAATCCTTATTCCTGGGTTAAGTCCAACCAGACAAGGGAAAGCCGAAAGAGTTTCGTCTCCAGATGATGAGCTTTCAGTTGCCTGTTTGGCTGGTGATACTCGTCTCCGCTTGGAAGTTTCATCAGCCCCTCTACTATCGCTACCGGAAGCTGAACCACCACTAGATCTGGATCCATGAGAACGAGGGCTCGCTGAAATGGAGTCACTCTTGAACATATTAGTCTGTTTAAGTTGAATATGAGATTTTGTATATCATTGGCTCTGAGACGAGACAGCACATACCTTGCTCAGTCAACAATAAGCTTTGCTTATCGAAGGCATCTTTCTCTGTGCTTTGTCCTGTTGAAGGGTCCCCAAAAACCCTGCCAGAAGGAATACATTCCTTCCACCCCCACGTGTAAACTTCTCCTCCCACTGCATTTAACATAAATTCATTTGTCCGCAAATGTGACGAGAAACATACAAATTCGATGGCAATATTTCAGCTTCAGTTATTCGGGAGAGGGAAGATATCAAAGATTCAATTGACATGTTGCATTTGTTAATCAAATATGTACAGCAAGAAGCAGCTTATACAAGATATGATCTCGTCTAAGAAGGCCAGTCAACTGAACTCTTTTTAACTCACTTGAACTGGAGGCGTACTTTATATGTGCTTTTGTTGGATGAAAGAAGCAGAAGCGAAAGTCCTGAAGTATCTATATTTTATCTACTCATTGAATATAGGATAAGGAGTACCTGTTGCAGAAACACAGTGTGCCCAACCAGCAGCAGCTTTCACTATTACGGCCTCAGTGGGAAGTGGAAAAGGCGCTGGCATTTCCTTAAAAAAATCAGTGGAAAATGTAGTTATAGCAATGGAAATCACAGAGGCGAATCAGTAAATTAGAAATTCATGACACGTTCCATTACCCCATGTTTCCCAGATGTCACATAGCTTTGACCCAAGTCATCTGTTGATCCCCATGTAATGAGCTTCCCGGAGTCTGGCAATAGCAATTTAGAAGTTTGTGAGTCCACAAACAAGCATAAGTTCTGGATCCGTAACAATGTATTCAAGGTATTTGCAGTCAAACAGGCTTAAGTGAATGGAACCATGAAAACTCTAATTCTTCCCTTTCTTGCTCTACACTCAAAATCTGGCAGAGAATGGAATATTCAAGTAGCAAAATACATCATTAAGCATTCCGTTCTAATATTCCCTTTCTATAAAATGGGATGAATTTCTTTGGTTTCAAAATTAAACCTCGGTCAGCCACATTGTCAAATGTTTCAGCGACAACTAGTATATGCTAGAAAAAACATTGAGAACTAAAATTTGCTGCCTCCTAACTCCTGAGTAACTGTCAACTCTTAATATTTGAAGACTGGCTCTAGTTAAGAAAAGATGCAACAATAGTAGTTTGTGAATTCTGCTTGCTAAAAATGAAGAAATTCAGCAGAAATGCACAAGTATGCCAATGGTCTGAGCACATAGCGGTCAAAAGTTGGAATTCCAAGACACGAACACTTGAAAAAATTTAAAACGAAAAGACGAGGAAAAAGAAAGAGAAAACCAGAGTAAAACAAAAGAAAGGGGACGAACGGTATACACATCGAAATAAAATTAAAAGTTCCTCAGAACTATTGGATGTTCAGTGGAACTTCACACAACACAAACTGAACATATAGACCAGCAGAAAACAGAAAAATATCATTGTCAAAGCTGCTCCAAGATGTAAAGTTGAGTAGTTGACCATTACTTTCTCCGGAAAATACAATGCCGAACAAACATAAGTTCTCCAGCCACAACAGTTGGAGAAAGATCAAATTTAGTGAAGCAGAAATAACAAAATACAGAAATTAAGCTCAAACTTACCCGAAATAGCCATGGCGAAACCACATCCACCACCACAAACATCCTTCCAGGAATGTCCGGCTTGAGGCATCCGCACCACCAACGGCGACAAAATAGGCGTCCTCTGCGGTAAGGCTCCCGGCAAGTAACCCCACATAAACACCAATTTCTCCTCCATTTTCATACCTTCTTCGCCTCCTTCCCCATCAATATCCATTCCTATTTAAAACTCGTTTTTCCTCCTCCCCAGATTAGAAAAAACGAGACTTCAGTCAAACTTGCTACTTGCTTTTATTCCCCGATTTTCACGAAACTTTTTCCAAGTAACAGTGAGGAAGAGAGTTTCAGTTGCTGGTTTCGTTAATGGAGTTCGAAACTGGCCTAAACAATAAAAAGGGGGCGTATCAATTTCTCCCGAGGAGGTGAGCCACGTCGGACGATCGCGTGGCCTACATTCCACGTGGCAAGATATCAGCCGCTAGTTTGCTCCGCGATTCTCCACCAGTAGTTGCAGGAAGTTTCTGGAAGATCGGAAGAATTTCCCGCCTCCCAACTTCCACGAAGGGTATCGCGTCCAGCTGAGGTGACGCCACGTGTTCATCTCAATTGTCCCCGCTGCTCCAATCATTATAAATGGCCACGTGTCGACGCGCGTGTCGGGAGTTTCCTACTGACGTAGGCTGATTGGACGGAATTGCCCTTCACGCGTTGTGAGGACTGAGGAGGTCGGCGGTGATTAGGAGTAGGTTGCAAATGTCTTTTCCTGAAGAATTTTGGTGAAAGAGATTCAGGTGCTTGCCTTGCTTTAGTGGACAAAAGTATAAATTATTATAGTAAATTATTTTCTTCTTATATTTTTGGGATTGTTAAAATTTGGTAACAATTTCACCTAAAAAAGAAAGAATTGAGCAATTATGATTATCTATGCTATTAATAAAGTAGGAGACTATTAATCTTTGGATCTCCACACTATTTTAATCTGTCAATTTTAGTTTTTTTTTTTTATTTTGAAAATATTCTAATCACTTTCTCAATATCACTCATCTTTTTTTATTGTACCTAACTTTCGCCAAACTATCAACCAAGTTTACGTTTCCTTTTCACATGTCGAAGCTGCAATTCCCATGGCATGTCTAAGCTACTCACTTTTATTGACGGTTGACAAATTATCCCACACTAATTAAACAAAACTCCAAAGCACGGATGTACCTAAATCCTAATAGATCTTTCTTCAGAGTGCAAATTGATTGTGATTTATGCCAATAACGACTTCCACCTTAGCCGTTAATGACTTAGATTTGATTAACTATTTTACGAAATTCCAAACTTAATTCTGACATGCGAGATACATAGATACAATGATATAAACACGACATGACATGACTATACGGATATGCTTTTTTTTTTTTTTTACTTAGCAAGAAATGTCCAACAAAGATCAATCAAAGCATTGTATATTTATTTTTGTATAAGTGTTTGGCGCATCGTGAATTATGGCAGACAAATAATAGCTACTGGGTAATAAACGTTACTAGCAGAAAAATAACAAGCGTACTGACCATCAAAATGATTGAATTCATACGACCTGATTAGTGGGTCACCCGTTCCCTAATGGGCATACTCGGAAAAGTGAGGCCCAGACAAACTTCACAGGCCCATAATCAATGAATGTAGCCTGCTAACTGTTCTGTACCAAATCCCACAATGATTGAACCCGTTTTTAAACCACTCCTAGTTCAAGTGGCTTAACGGGTACGGATCCGTATAACCACATATTTTTGGTTTGGCATTTAAGAGCCAGCCTCGTATATGATTGATTGTTAAGCATTATTATTACTTGTGATTGTCCTACGTATCATGACAAGATATATAATGACTCACGAGAGAAATAGAGCGCGCGCAACCTCTACTGTAATAAGTTAAAGCTGAGAAAAGTGAAATAGTACTATATAAGTATCTCGTAAGAATTTGAGCTTATAAGCTGATTAAATCTCTTCAAACTCATTGATGGCAGAAAAAAATATATAGTTGAAGAATTCTTTCTTTATTTCTTGGCTGGGCAATTATTTACTTAAGGTCCTCCACGTACAACTACAGATCTAGACTCACTCACATGCAGTACCATTTTGATGGATACAATGCAATGCATTCGATCTTCATATCGTTCTTAAACGTAACACAAATAATTGTGAGAATGATTGAGTGGCTGCTTATCTTTGAATTTAACTGGTGGGAGCAGTGGTTGCACTTGCAGTATGGACCCTCACGTACGGAATTCTATCCAGTGAACGAACGTTGCCTCTATTATTACTACCAATTATTATTTTTGTACGGTCAATTGATGGGGCCTGCAACCAATATCTCTAGGCCCATTATGAGCCACGTGATAATACGGCCCATTATGTGGCCCATATATTTATCCTCAAGTAATTGGGCCAGAAAAAATACACCTTTGTTTGAGTACAGTATTACAATTTACAAATTCTCATACTATAATTTGTGCAATGTTATATAAAATTAAAAAAATTCAATAATTTAAGAGGGATTTCGGGCTTACAAGTAAAAGATCCAATTTATAAACAACGTGTTATTTAAGCTGAGCCAAGTTGCTTATTGGGCTGAATAAACAGCCCAATCATCCAACCTATGCCACTGGAGTATTGATTGAATCAATAAGCTATGAAAATCAAAAGTAAATTGGTCTAGTGGGATGACACTATATTCGTAAATAAAATTTAAAGTTCAAGTTCTAATTTATGTATGACACAATTAGGTTGAGAAAGTTGCTCCAATTGAACCTGTGCAGTACTAGAATTCGGAGAAAAAAAAAAAAAAAAAAAACTATGAATGAAAATTTGTCCTCCTTGTGATTTGTGAACAATGGCCTTAGAAGTCGTTTACATATTAATTTTGCCATCCGGAATAGTTTCGCTTAGCGTTGGATTAATTCGTCTTAATTCGTCGGTTTTGCCCGTTTACATATCCGATTAAATACGATGTTATTTTATCTTATTTGGGCCTATATGTTTACATATACCCAATAAAGCCCATTAAGATTTCTTATTTCCAAATTTGAACTCAAATTTTTGGTTGGGCCCACAATTAAAAAAAAGAAAATAAATAATAAATAAGAAAAGAAAACAGTACTTTTCAGATTAGTTGCCATATTTGCTTCTTTTCCCTAATTTTTCTCTCTACCTCCTCGTCCGAGCGAATTAGGGTTCCTTAAGATTTCCATCAGAGGATTCACGGCTGCGTTTGAATTAAAAAATCAGAATTTAACATTAATTTCTAAGAATGAAAAAATGACGTCAATTTATTGAGCAAATGTCACCGTTTACACTCATTCTCGTTTCTCTGAGCTAGGGTTTGAAATCCCCAAAATTTCAGCACAGAAAAATCTTCAGAGCTAAAATTCCCGACAGGTATCTTAAATCTTGTTCATGTCTTCCCCTGCGATGGTTTTTCACTATGTATTTCTGTGTTTTTTCGTATGAATCTAGGTTATTGTGTAATTCCCATTTTGGTTTATTTTTTCTGCAGATCGTGAAACATTATTTGATTCCTTGCGAATGCGGTGGGGTTTACAAGGAATTTCTTTAAGAAGGTCCCGATGATCAATATCCAGGTAGATATTTTTATCGTTGTCCTCTTGGCACGAGAAATCGTGCATCAATTTGGGCGGACGAGCTATTGCAGTCCCAGAACTGCATATATCACCATTTGATGAACGAAGCTAGACCTGTTGATGATAAATCAGAGAATGATCCAAAGGATTATCTGTTAAGGTGCTACTTATCAGGGTGAATTCGCAGGGAAGGTCTGGAAGCTATAATGGAGAATTAGCTTCGAGATCCAGCCCACAACATATGGCAAGTACAGAATTTAGAGAAGAAGGAGAGTTGGGTTTTCTGAATTCCAATATCACGCCAAAATGGCCAAAAATACGTAATAACGTGCATACAACGTGAACAGTTCTTCTATTTATACTAGGAAGAAGATGACTTAAGCTAACTAATCCATACTTAAGCTAATTAAACGAACTTAACTAATTATCAGCGAAAAACAAAGAAAAAGGGAGAAAACGTAACCCTTAGTCTCGCGACTCTTACAACGTATAAGTGGGTAAAATAAAATAAAGGAAAAAGAAAAAGAAATGAAAAATGAAGGAAAAATGAAGGCTGGCTTGAAGAAGCGGAGACACGTCTTTTTAAGTGAAAATGTGCTCATATCCTCCAAACGCTGCGTTTTACTGTACGTACTCATGCATGCAAGGGTTTATCCATTTGGGGATATAACAGATACCCCCTGCTGAAAACATGGAAAGATGGAAAGCGCTGCTGCAACACAAAGAGATTCTCCCATGAACTATCCTCTGGAGGCGCATTAAACCATTGAACAAGAACTTGATTGACTGCCCTGTTATTTCTGTTAACCAAACGACGATCTAAAATCTTATTAGGAAACAAAAGAAGGTGCCTGTGTGAAGTATCATATATAGGTAAGCGCGTTTGACACAGAGACTCATCACCTCGTTTCTTCTTTAATTGTGAAACATGAAATACATTGTGAATTCTGGCCTCAGAAGGCAATTGCAACTTATAGGCAACTGTCCCTACCCTTTTAATTACCTGAAAAGGCCCGAAAAAGCGTGGTGAGAGTTTGTGATATGGCGATGTACGTAGAGAGGATTGCCTATACGGTTGCAATTTGACAAACACCCAATCATTCATAGTGAATTCTCGTTCAGTTCTTCTTTTGTCAGCATGAGCTTTCATCCTATCTTGTGCTCGCAAGAGCTGCTCTCTAAGCAATCTAATGGTGGCTTCCCTATGCTGGAGACTTCTATCTACGGCATCTAAGGAAGAGTCAAAGGGTAAGTAAGGGTGGTGAATTGGGGGTTTCTGGCCATAAACAATTTCATAAGGAGCGACAGTGGTGGAAGTGTGGTGTGTGGTGTGTGGTGTTGTACCACCACACTGCAAGAGTTAACCAATGGGACCATTCCTTAGGGCGATAACCAGCCATACATCTCAAATATCCCTCCAAACACTTGTTAATAGCCGCTGTTTGCCCATCTGTTTGAGGGTGGTAGGCTGTAGAAGGGAGAAGTTTAACCTTCTGAAGGGTAAAGAGCTCCTACCAGAATTTGCTCAGGAATATGGCATCCCTGTCACTCACTATAGTAGCAGGAAGTCCATGAAGTTTGAAAAAATTGTCAAGATAGGCCTGAGCTACAGTGAGAACAGAGTATGGGTGTTTCAATGGAATAAAATGAGCATATTTGCTCAGTCTTATCCACTACAACAAAAATGGAGGTTTTACCATTGGAATTTGGGAGCCCATCTATAAAGTCCATGCTAACATCTTCCCAAATCTTGTGAGGAATGGGAAGATGAGCTAGCAGTCCAGGAGTAGAACAAAATTCACTCTTATTCCTTTGACAAATCTCACAATTTCGCACAAACTCACAGACATCAACCCTTAATCCCTTCCAATAAAGAATTTCCTTAACCTTCTTAAGGGTTCTATTCATCTCAGCATGGCCATCCACTGCACTAGTATGATAAAACTCTAAAAGCTCTTTTCTTAAAGCCAAGTCTTTTCCCACAACTGGCCTGCCCTTCCTGGTAAGCAAATTCTGATGCCAAGAGTAGTGAGGTTTGCTCAGGGGTTAGCTATAATTTTTTCAATCACAGCCTTAAGTTTGGGATCAATGACATATGTATCTTTGATGGCTTGAAGTAGATTGGGGAAGGAGACATATTGAGAAGAACTAGCTGTCAGAGGGATGACAAAGAGGGAACTAGAATAAGGATCCAGATCCAATGATGCAGATAACTCTACTGAACACAACTCAGTGTTAGGAATGGACACTCTAGAGAGGGCATTAGCTACAACATTATCCTGACCCTTTTTGAACAGAATTGTGTAGTCATCCCATGAGTTTGCTGATCCATTTTTGTTGGGCCGGGGTAGAAATTTTCTATTCTATCAGATATTTGAGACTCTGGTGATCAGTTTTGATGAAGAAATGTTTACCAATTAAATATGGCCTCTATTTCTCCACTGCAGTGACAACAACTAGCATTTCCTTTCATAAGTTGAAAGCCCTAAAGTTCTTGGAGAGAGACCCTTACTAAGGAAAGCTATAGGTCTCCCTTGCTGCATCAGCACAACCCCTAGACTTATTCCACTAGCATCAGTTTCAATGGTGAACTCCTTACTGAAATCAGGCAGAATCAAGACAGGAGCACTGGTCATAGCCTCCTTCAGCTTCTGAAAAGCTGCAAAAGCTGTATCATTCCAGTGAAAGTTGTTTTTCTTTAAAAGCTCAGTTAAGGGTTTAGCAATGGACCCATAGTATTTGATAAACCTTTTATAGTATCCTGTTAGCCCCAAAAACCCTTTTAGTTCTTTCAAGGATTTTGGAATAGGCCAATCAACCATGGCTTGGATTTTAACAGGATCAGCTTTGACACCCTCTTGTGTGATTATGTGACCTAGATAATCAACTTGTGATTCCCCAAACTGACATTTACTCTTTTTCACAAACAATGTATTTGCTCTTAACACCTCAAAAACTTGCTTTTAGTGCTGACAGTGAGTAGTGATATCAGGACTATAGATGAGTATATCATCAAAGAACACAAGCACAAACAATCCAAAAATGGTTGGAACACATGGTTCATTAAACTTTGAAATGTGGAATGAGCATTGGTTAAACCAAAAGGCATCACCAGAAACTCAAAATGACCATGATGTGTTCTAAAAGCAGTTTTGTGAATGTCAGTGTCTTTCATTCTAATTTGATGGTATCCAGATCTCAAATCCAGTTTTGAAAACACTTTAGATCTTCCTAACTCATCAAGCAGTTCTTCTATGATAGGTATGGGAAATTTGTCCTTTACAGTGTGTTTATTTAACTCCCTATAATCAATGCACATCCTCCAACTCCCATCCTTCTTCTTAACTAACACTATAGGAGATGAGAAGGGACTTACACTGTGCCTTATAACTCCAGAGTCAAGCAGCTCCTTAACTATTTTTTCAATCTCAGTTTTTTGCAAAGCTGCATATCTGTATGGTCTTACAGATATGGCCTTGACACCATCCTCCAACTCTATTTTGTGGTCATGAGTTCTGTGTGGAGGGAGCGCAGTTGGCTCTTTAAAGAGATCCTCAAATTCAACAAGTAACTGTTGCAAATGTGCCATTAGTCAGAACAAAATATAGTTTCCACTTATTCTATTTGTCCGCCAATATAAATTGCAAATCATCATCATTATAATGTCAATTCTTGCAGAAGGTGAATATTTTTAGATGAGTAAAGCAGAAGCAGGATATATTTCAAACAGGACATGCTTAATCTGAAACTAATTACATGATAGGGAAATAAGAAAAAAAAATAAAAAGCACTCTAATTTCGTATACCAGTTTCTTACTCTCTACATTTGATTAAGTAGTATAATTTCCGTTAAATCACTTAGGTTAAGAGTAGGGTATTGCATACCATGAACCAAGTGATGTTCTGAAGAAAGATCAATGGAATATTCATTTGAGTACATAATTAATAAAATGAGCCCCTTTCAAAGCAGACTCGTTGAATAGTATACCATTGTTAAATGGGACGTCCGAGAGTGGAGATGATGAGTTAAGAGTGAAATCCTATATCAAATTGAATATCTATATAGAGAAATTAGACAGAGAGAAAGGAATTAAAATTGCAAGAAAACCATTTTTGATCACAAACCACATTTCAAATAAAGAATTATAAACCCTAAAAATTACCTGTTCAAGCGTTCGTCGCGTGGGGAAATTCCTGAGAAAATAACAAAACACAAATAAGGAATACATCAAGAATTTGAAAATATGCAAGAGAATTGAACCAAAAAAGAAGAGAAGATGAACTTACAAAGCTCAAGATGCAGAGAGATTTTGCTTGGGTGGCGATGAATGAAAGCCAGAGACTGGTTGTAATGGACGCGTTTTGCTCTCCAGACCTGATTTTGGCGGCAATTCTTGGAGCCAAGCTTTTTTACTATGCAGATACTAAAAAATGGTCGGTATAATTTGGGCTGGCATAGGGCTGACAAACCCGGACAAAACTCGGCTAATGGGCTGATTAATTGGTCTTACACAAAACTCACAAAATCAGGGCGGTTACACAACCAGCCCATATACCCTCTGGCCCAAGGGCTGGGCATGTAGCCCGTAGGAGTGGGAGATGATATGTAAACAGATAAAATCGGTTATTTTCGACGGTTAAACGGCATTAATTAGAAATGTAAACTACTTCTTACCCTTTTTTTCCTCACTAAACCAAACTGAAACAGGACATATGCATTTTTTTTGGATCAAAAAGTAAGAGTGTACTTGTGATTCAATTTTTCTACTTAGTTTGACATTTTATCTGTACGAATTATTTAAATTTTGTGAAACAATTTAAATATGATAAGAAAAAGAAATTAACAATAAATGTGGCGAATTACGTTTTTACCACGCAATGTGAATATTTTTACTCTTTCCCTCCCTCGATCACAGAACCCGCGAGCGAGACACATACATACAACGTCGTTTAAGTTACTTCACTTGATTTCTACTCTTATTTTCTCCTTTTTCTTCCCCATCTCTCTCTCTCTCTCCTGATCACTCTAAACTACAGATATATAAACAACAAGAAGATCACATCAGAATCAATCATAGATAAATTCACACTCTACACACTGTTGAGATCTATAGATTTCTCACAATGAAGGGAGTCGGCACCGGCGGCGGGGGAGCTTCCGATCTCTACAAACCCGCTATTCTCATCAAAATTTCTGGGTTTTTACTAATTTCAGTCATTTTCTTCTACTTAGGCAAGCATTTCTCCGATGGCTCTTCGCAGCAGCTTGTATTCTTCTCCTCTCGTCAGAACCCAGACCCCCAGGCGGCGCCCTCCTCCGCCGCTGTTTCATTCTCGCCCAATCTCAACAAGACATTCGATATCTCTTCCTTGATTAATGACACCGCCTCGCCTCCGGCCCAACAGAATAGCAGGGAAGAACCAAAGAAAACCCTCATTCCTCCGCCTCCACCGCCACCGGCATTGCAGAGGATGGGAGTAGTGGACGAGAATGGGAGGATGACGGATGATTTTGAGGTGGGGGAGTATGACCCTGAACTGGTGGAGAATTGGACGAAAACGAATGAGACTGAGGGTGTGGAGAGTGATGGCAAGGGGGAGAAGGTTAGGGTTAGGGTTAAGAAGTTCAGATTGTGTCCGGAGAGTATGAGGGAGTATATACCGTGTTTGGATAATGTCGAGGCAATTAAGAAGTTGAATTCTACAGAGAATGGTGAGAGATTTGAGCGCCATTGTCCTGAAAAAGGAAAGGGCTTGGATTGTGTGGTTCCTGCTCCTAAAGGTTACAGAACGCCGATCCCGTGGCCAAGAAGTCGCGATGAGGTAAGGTTTTTCTTGGCTTGAAACTATTACTGTTTACTTTAGCTTTTCCCATACTTAAATGATGTGTATCAGATTTTGAGAATGTTGTTTATGTTTATGTGTCTTCAAGTAAATTAGTTGTAATCTGGAGGTTCGGAAAACCAAAATTTAAGATTTGGGATCTAATATAAATATGAAACAAAACGGTCAGTATCAACCTTATACAAGGGAATCAATGTACTTGAAACTTTGATTTGAGTGTGGGGAATGGGTCTCTTTATGTGCAGTGTACAACATGTACTATTATCTTAAGCAGTTCATGTAAGTTACATTCCACTTCTTATCCAATACAGGTTTGGTTTAGCAATGTCCCTCATGCTCGTTTGGCTGAGGATAAAGGTGGTCAGAATTGGATTTCCATTGACAAGGACAAGTTCAAGTTTCCTGGAGGCGGCACACAATTCATTCATGGGGCAGATCAGTATTTGGATCAGATTGAAAAGGTGCTCAGTTGATTCAAATTCTTTTGGCCTCCATTGTTATCTATGAAATTGGTCTTGGCCTATAAATAACATTATGATGGTTTTTCCGAATTTTCAATTTTTCATATATTCTCCAGATGCTTCCTGAAATTGCATTTGGCCGACACACTCGAGTTGCTCTGGATGTTGGTTGTGGTGTTGCGAGTTTTGGTGCTTATTTATTGTCACGGAATGTCATCACCCTTTCTGTAGCCCCAAAAGACGTTCATGAGAACCAGATTCAATTTGCACTTGAACGTGGTGTGCCAGCCATGGTGGCAGCATTTGCAACTCGGCGTTTGCTCTATCCAAGTCAAGCATTTGATCTGATACATTGTTCAAGGTGTAGAATCAACTGGACTCGGGATGGTATGGTTTTTATTATCTGTTAAAAAGCATTTGTTTTTGTGTGATGAAATACTGTGCAAGTGAAACTGTTAAGAGAATCGACATAGTATGCAAGATCTATTCATGTCGCGAACTAAGGGCCAAAGCTTAGTAAATGGTGGTTGTAAAATCTTGGGAATTTCGTGGAACAAAATTGATAGAATGTATTTTTAATCTCTTCAGCATATATGAAGTTTGTGCCTAGTAGTGAACGGGTCGTAGTTTTTGTCTTTCATGAAAAATTTCAAGGAAGGGTTTCAGAAACCTACATCATATTGCATCTCAATTATTCATGGAGATATCTTTGCTTTATTTGTATTCTCAATGCTATGCGATTCAATGTACCATACTTTGCCATCATTGGGTGCTGGAACATAAATGTAGCTAGTGCTTGTCTATATTCCATTGACTGCATGTTATTGGACTTCACCAATTGATGTTAATTTTGCCATGCCAATATGTCTACTGTTGTTCGGTTGGTCTCAGAGAGTCAGCAGAACTTTCACGTAAAACCTAACTCTGAACTCATGCTTGTGTGTTCTTCTCATGTACTTTGTTACAGGTGGAATTTTGCTTCTCGAGGTCAATAGACTGCTCAGGGCGGGAGGATACTTTGCTTGGGCAGCACAGCCTGTTTATAAGCATGAAGCAGCGCTTGAACAACAATGGGAAGGTACTTTACCTGGGAATTGGGTCGAAAACCACAAACCTTTTTGGTCTAAATTACTTGCTAACACTTATTCTCTACATGTGTATATACCCCGGAATCTCACTGTATATTTATTTCATAGTCTGCAATATCTTGAAGTTATTACACAACTGTTGTAGCTACTCAAACAAGGGGAAGTGGCAATGATTTGTTAATCCATTTGAATTATTTGTATTCTCCAGAAATGGTAAACCTTACAGCTCGGCTTTGTTGGACACTTGTAAAGAAGGAAGGATACATTGCAATATGGCAGAAGCCCTTAAACAATAGCTGTTACTTGAACCGTGAAGAAGGAACACACCCTCCATTGTGTGAACCTGATGATAATCCAGACAACGTTTGGTAAGCTTATTTTGTGTTGTTTTTCTCAGTTATTAAGAATATGGGCTTTCTAGTTATTATATGTCTATTTTAAGAACTGATCTGCACGTGAAATGCAATTTCTTTGGTTTCATACACTGATGTGAAATATTGTTTCAATATATTTTTTTCTATTTATAAGTTAAAACCAGCTGTAAATATAAGTAATAGATTTTTGCAATTCTTCATATTCAAAATCATGTTAGGTATGTGGATATGAAGGCATGCATTGCACGTTTACCTGAGGACGGATATGGCTCAAATGTTACAGCCTGGCCAGAGCGCTTGCAGAATCCTCCAGATCGACTTCAGAGCATACAAATTGATGCCTACATATCAAGGAAAGAGCTTTTCAGGGCAGAATCAAGATATTGGAAAGAAATAATTGAGGGCTATGTACGTGCTTTACATTGGGGTAAATTCAAACTCAGAAATGTATTGGACATGAGAGCAGGCTTTGGGGGGTAAGTTCTTTATACTTGTATGCTCTATCCTATTACATTATCCTGTACAGTGTTTTAATGAAACTAATTAGTTGCTCTTCTGCAGTTTTGCAGCAGCGCTAATTGAAAATAAATTGGACTGCTGGGTGCTCAATGTTGTTCCTGTTAGTGGACCCAATACATTGCCCGTTATATATGACCGCGGTCTTATAGGAGTTATGCATGACTGGTATGATCTTGATTATACTCTTTGTTGAATAATAATTATGTATAACTAAAATAAATGCATGAAAATTTTCAGGTGTGAACCATTTGATACTTATCCAAGAACCTATGACTTAATTCATGCTGCTGGACTCTTCTCAGTTGAACGAAAAAGGTATTCCCATCTTTTAGCTTCAGTTAGATTAGTTGCATTTTTGGTCCCAAACAAAATGACTTTTGTAAATTACATCCCATAAGTCCATTTTCCTTCCGCTTGGAGTACTTTTGACGGCGCCAACCAATAAAAAAGGTGATAAGAATTTTGTCCAGAAAAAGTTGCTGGATACACACATGAACATGTCCTCAAATTTTCATAAAATTCGGAAGTGGATGTATCATTGTGAACCTCTCATCACAAAGAAAACAAATTTGGATTTTTCGGGGGTTTTGATTAGTTGGAAATCCATCAAAAGTCCTCAAATTGAAAAAAAAAATGCACTTATGGGATGTAATTTGCGTAAGTCATTTTCTTCGGGACCAATAAATAAAACAGGTCAAGTTAAGGGACCAAAATGCAATTGCCTCCTTCAATTACGATACAGAATCTTCCCCCTTTTTTCGGTCCTCCATATTCTTTCGGTTCTTTATCTCAGGTGCAATGTCTCGACCATAATGGTTGAAATGGACCGAATATTGAGGCCTGGTGGACGTGTGTATATTCGTGATACCCTTACTATAATGGATGAGCTTCAAGAGGTTGGAACAGCTTTGGGTTGGCATATAGCATTGAGGGACACTTCGGAAGGGCCTCATGCAAGTTATCGGATTTTGACTGCTGATAAGCGTCTTCTACGGGCCTGAAGTGGTAATTATTACGATGACATTCGTATATTTTTTTCATGCTGGACTAATCTGGTATAGGAACTAACAGCTATTTCTGATTGGGAAATGGAAGAAGAAGAAATAGAAGGGATGCTTTTCTGGGTATCAGTGATATTGCAATTTTTATTAGGCTAATACTCAATTGTAACATAACAAAGGTGAACTTCCGAGGGAACCACATCAAACTTTCTGTATTGCTATTTTTTTTTTCTTTAAGATGTCTTATTTTCCTTTTTTATTTGATTTTTATTTTTTGCTGTCTTTGGTTTTTAATTCTTGTATTCTTCTAATTATATTCGTCTTGAATGTTTTGACTTTTGCAAGTAATTCTTGAGGCATTAAATATTTCGTGTTGGTTAATTTCTATTGGGCGAGTTTAACTTTGATGAGACAATTACTATTTTCTAAAGTATTCTTCTAAAAATAACGTCTTTTTAGTAATTCTTTTATTGCTGATTTACTCCTGTTGTGTAGTAGTAATTAAGCAGTTGATCTGATAATGAGAAATAAAAATAATAATTCCAAGATTACTTCTCCAGGGCATAATCAATTCACCTTCTTGCAAATAACCATGGAGACGTAACATCTTTCCCTAATGTTTTTTCTGTTATCCTTGTTCCTCACTCCCTCTAATCTCATCTCATTCACCTGTAAAACCAGAGCATAACGAAAGTATCGACGTCGTTCGACGTCATACTTTCAAACCCGGCGCCTTGAAACATTACATACCTGATGGATGGTCTAGCTCATAACATTTGGATAATTACAGATCACCCCCTTATAATAAAGTACAGGGGAAGGTTTTGTAGATGATCACACAATACACCCTTCTTGCAGGTATGGGTTTGGACCAGATCATTATTAGTTCAAGTGGTTCAGCGCAGCCCAAACTCAACACAATCGGCAGCCCATACAATTCCAATCGACAGCTTCCATTTATTTCACTATACAACCAACAGTCAAAATAAGAATCTGCATGAATCTGATGCTGTGGATTGGTAAACATTCAAATGCTTAAAATATATATTCCAATATTCCATATGCCTTTTGCCAATGAGAATAGTAAAATTTAGAAGTTAGTGTATACAAATATTGTGGTTATAATTGGTACTTATTCTTTTATTTCACACAAATAAATTTTGAGAATGATGTTTACTATTTATATACAAGTTAGGATTTAAAATTCAATACTTATGAGAAATCCAATTTTTATTATAAATAAAAACAAAATTGAGAGTAACCCACATTAGCCAAGATAGATTCTAGACATTGCTTTACATGTGAAGTTTGAATAATATTTAATTGAAAGGAGAATTGATCGATATAAGTGATCATCACATTCTTTGACCAACTTGTAATCATCATCATGCTCCACACATAACTCATACTTTTTTTTTTTCAAAATTAGAAATACGCATGGAGCCTAAATGCCTAATATTAGAAAATAATTAATTAGTCAATTCAATCTTGGAAGAATAAAGAAATGTCCGAAAACGTGGCAGTTTTGTGGGCATGCACCAACACCAGCAAAAGTACACACTAGTTGATGCAGCAAATGTGGTACACGTATATATAAATTCCAATTTCTATTCACTATTCTAACCCACCCACCCCCACCCCTCTTCTTGTTGGCATATATTTAAAAAAAAAAAAATTAAAAAAATAATATCTTGTAATATCGTGTTGCATCCGATACTATTTCTAACTTTCCTCTAATGGTAAATATTGTCACTTTATTTGTATTCGTGCATCGCATATGCGCACTCCGAGTCTCCGATACTCAATCACTCAAATTAATGCATTGTTTAGAATTAGTACTAAAAAAAGTTACCTCCGACTATCCTCAAAGTTTGGAATATTTACACTTTCCATTAGTCTCCAACGTTTAAAAAAGCTTTTAAAGTTTTGGGGAAAATTTTGAAAAAACCATTATATTATCAAAGTCACTACCTTAATCAAAAACTTGATAATTCTCGTCTTCAATTTTGTATAATTTTTTAAAAATATTAGAGACTCTATCCTTTATTTTTCAAAGTAATATTCCAAATTTAAGGTAGCCGGGTATAGATCTCCTTAAAAAAATCAAACCTATGTGGGCCTACCAGTTCCATTGGTCTTTATCTTTATTAGGGTCCAACAAGATATTGGGTCAAAAATTGATCAGAATATGATCCACTCACATAAGTTCTCAATGATTGCATTCTTAATAGTTACTCATTTAATATTTTATATCATAATTTACACTATTTTAAGATTTCTTTGATTTCATTTCATCGTCCTTAACTTAATTTTTCTAAATTTCAAATTTAAAATTAAACCAAAATCTATGGTATCAACGGATCAGGTCGAACCGACCAGCAATACAATAGTAAGAGAGAAATATTAAATTTCTGGGGACAAGTGACGTACGTTCCACTATCAATACCAATACCAATACAGGGGATTCAACATCAAAACCAGGTTCGTTTCACTTCTGGTATGGTTTTTTTCTTTCTTTTCTCCTTTTCATGGATAGGTTCATTTCACTTCACAACCTATAATAAGAATCAGTGCTGTAACTTTCTATTTTAAGAATGTAATACGTGTCAATAATTCATTGGCTTTGATTTGGTGCTATATTAACTAAAGTAAGTGTCACATATTTCAAAATAGTATCATATAATACGAAAATAGAAAACTTTTTAATCCTATGGTCTAACTGTGTTTAAACTTACTTATTTTGTGGACGATATCTTTTAGTGTACATATACTTCTAAAAAAATTATTGTGTTTGATAAGGTTGGTTTTTGGGGGAGGGATGAGGATCGATCTCGATCACCGATCTTGCAGTTGAATTTGTAGAGGGGGATCCGCTTCGATCTGAAACAAAGGAAACAGGGGGTCACTTGGCCGGAGAGAGTTGGTTCCGGCGTAGAACTTCCGACGCTCAAGTCAGTAAACTTGTAGTGTAAGGGTGTAGTGAGAGAAATATTGCGTTCAGAGCTAATAAATGAATTTACCAACCAATAATTAATGAGGGAATATTTATAGTAGGGCATAACACACACTAAGTACACCTCCCAGGGTGCGTATTTAATGCATCGACCGTAGATTTGCAGGACAACCTTAATCAGGTAAGATGGTGTGAGAATAATGTTCAATCGCATGCTGAGGCGCATTACGACTAATGATTAGATAGCTAGATCTGACATTTGGGTCCTAGTCCAGTTTGGCGGATCGGGGGTCGAATTCTCATCCGATCGTACCAGAGGGTTTTCGATCAGAGAGCAGGGTCGACAATAAGGTCAAGACTTGGGCCTGGATCGGCCCCAAGTCGATCGCTGATGGGACGCCATGTTTCGTATTATATTGTGTCAGTTATTGTCTCCAACACAACACTTTTGTAGCGATAAATAAAATTTTAAAAAAATTGTATGCTCATATCAATATCGTGTTGTATGAATTAGTTCGTGTCTTATTTACCCTTCATTGCGAGTGCAGTGAGAAAAGGAGGACCACAAAAATATAGATGTGGGCGCAGCTAATGAGCTATGTTGGGTTCACCTAATCGAGTAGTCGCCTTCTAATAAAAGAAAAGTGATTCGTATCAAAGTGGACCCTTCAAATATCTTCCCCAAAAAACGCTTTGTCAACTCCTAATATATTGAGATTATCTTTTTTTAAAATAAATAATTACATAATTAGTTCAACTAATTGCACGAATTGATTCGCTCTTGCGAATAATACAAGAAATATATAATTCCTATATTCAAGGTATCTTAGATGAGATATATTTGAAAAGATTAGTGATTGAAAATCAATGTCATTGGGACATTACATTATTTGGAGAAAGAAATTACTTCAAAATAGCAATTTTATTTTCAAGGTGGTTCAATTTAAAACTTAATTAAAAGAGATCGGTTGTAGTCATGCCTAATGATTTCTCTAATGAAAATAACTGGATTATTCGAGTAATTAATTACATCTGACTATCTGAGAATCATTTCGGACAAAGCTAATCATATATAATATATATGAAAATGAATGAGTGAAATGTTTTAAGAAACATGTTTATGTGGCAATGAAGTGGATAAATTAAAATTCATTCATTTTGCCATGTAGATTGTTTCATTAATTAATTTAATTAATTATTATTTTTATAACTTTATATGTATTTATTGACTTTCCATATTTTTGTTTATATCAATTATCAAGAAATTTGTAACTCCTATTTAATTATAGAACTATATAACTAATATACAATATTAAAATTAAATTTTTTTTTCAAAATATGGTTTTAAGTAAATTTTAACAAGCTTTAGAGTTATCCATATAGTATTGAATGTTCGTTAATAAAAATAAAGACAAAATAATGATTTCAATATATCCATTAAAAGATTATATTTGATATTTTAATTTCTAACCAATATTTTTGATATAGCAAATTCAAATGAAAATTTACCTAACTGAAGTAAGGAATTTTTTTTTAAATTTAATTTTAAATAAATTTTATTATTATTTTAATAATATAAAATAAATAAACAATTAATTTTCTTGAATTTTTTTTTTTCAAATACGCGTGTCTCATGTTCATTTTGTGGTAGAAAATTTATATTTATTTCAATGTAAATAAATTTCTTAAATTATTATATTTGAGTATTAATATTTTTCATAATATAAAAGAAATTTCAATAATGAAATGAATATTATTATGACTCAATAATGAAACAATAACAGATTATTTAATAAAAAATTAATATAAAGTATAATAAATAACTATTTTTCGAGCAAAGAGACAAAGAGATTCTAATCATTATTTATATGCATGGTCTATTATTAAATATTTTTTTAGTATCTTAATTATCATTTTAATATTTCTATAACCGTCATGATATTCCTTGTATAAATATATATTCTCTCTATTATAAATATAAAATCAATACTTTGACATAAAAATATCATATTACTATTTTATACATTTAAAATGAGTTTTTTATATACAAAATTCCTGATTATTTTATAAAATGAATTACTTTGGTGTGTACCTTCAAATTCTGAATTAATAATTTTTGACATATTGTTAATAATTATATAAAAAATATAATATAATTTATTTAATAATATATATTTTATAAGTAAATTATCCCGTGCAACGTAGGGGTTAAAAAGCTAGTATTATTAGAAATCATTAGCGTAGTGAATTATGTGAATATGTGATTGGTTTTCCATGAAGAAACCACGTGTCAAGACTTTTCTCTTTACTTTACTTAGCTTTTTTTGGTTGTGAACCACCGATTTAGATAATCCTATATTGAGAGTTCTCAATTCGATTTGAGGCTTAGTCACAATTAAAATTTCTCATCTTTCCCAAAAATTATATTTAGTGAGAATCGAACCTAAAACTCTTCCCACAAACTCAATTTACATTGTCATCTAAACCACACCACTTTGATAAGTGTCGAGACTTTTAACTCAATCTTAAGAGGTTAGAATACCAAACCAACTACTATAATTTTTGGAATAATTACATCTAAACCCTTCATACTTGACCTAATTACACGTATATCCCCTTTATTACAATAAATTACACATATATCTCTTGTACTTTGCACGTGTTGCAATGACAAAGAGCCACATAAAATATAGATTATAAAAATTTGCGTTGAATGGAATTAAATTTAGAAGCCCACGTATGTAGAAGTTGAATAAATGCAAACTAATCGGACATTAATTAAACAGCACTAGGTAGAAATAATAATAATCTACCTGCTTTAACCTAAATATATATTAGCTTGCCAAATGCCAAGGTGTGATGTCGCCAGCTGTTAATTAGGAGAGAATAATCTCTCAGACCTTGCCTATCTAAAGCCCCCCCCCCCCCCCCCCCCCCCCCCCCCTCCTCATTAAACAATTCACAATTAATATATTAATTTTTCCGACAAACTAACTTTGATCGAGTCGTGATCATGATAATTATTATTATTATTATTATTAATAAATTAAACAAGGGTAAACAACCTTAATCAACACATTATAAGAAACACCATGGTGGGTACTTTATTTCTTGGTTCATTTCGTTGAAACAAACGTGTCACGTTAACTACAAGTCTCTAGTATTTCTTTAAAACATATAGAGGTGAGGTGCCAATGTGGGAAAGAGGGTTATCGAGAATTGAAGTTGAAGTAGACTCGCTTATAGTTTTTTCAATAGTTAAGTAGGAAGTTTCTATTGATCATCCGTTTGGCAATATCGTGGGAGATTGCGGGTGAATTTTAACCAATCTATGAGAATACAAGTTGCTGCATACGAAACTCGAAATGCAACGAATGTATCGATATTCTCGCTAAGAATAACCATAGACCTACTAGCAATATTGAGTTTTGATATTCTTCCCCTGTTAACATTAGTATAGTTCTCATGAAGGAAGTCTAGAGACTATCCTCCCTCCTTTGACCAAAAAATAAAATAAAAAGAGATGTGCGATGTGCCAATGCCAAAAACCTATTCCTTATGGTTTCTTATTTAAAATTGGATAAATTACACAAAATACCCTCTGAGTTTGAATTTGTACTTTTTACGATTTCACATTCTTAAGTAATAAGTAAGAGTTTGCATTTTTTACGATTTTAGGTTGCTATCTTTTATGAATTCATTATTTTTATGATTTCACCATAATGAATTGACACTTTATGAATTCATTATTTTTATGATTTCACCATAATGAATTGACACTTTTTACGATTTCACCTTCTTAAGTAATAAGTAAGAGTTTGCATTTTTTACGATTTTATTTTGCTATCTTTTATAATTTCACTATAAGATATTATATATACTTTTTTTAAATACTGCTATCTTTTATGATTTCACTATAAGATATTATATATACTTTTTTTATATTTAAAAGAGTGATATTTGGATATAACTATAAGATATTATATATACTTTTTTTATATTTAAAAGAGTGATATTTGTAAGATTCCAATTATCGGGGCTGAGGCGCTTGATTGACAAAATTGAAAATACTTTACATTGTGTAAATAAACTATAATATATGCACCAGCTAAGATTAATAATTAATCTGACGATCATGAATAAAGGTGCCAACTTGGTTGATCATTCATTTCATTTCGAGGGAATAGATTTACATAAGATGAAAAACTCATGAAATCACTATAGTTCATAATAAAATCTAAATCTAAACAATTCTATATGCCAATATATATATATATAAATTCTCCTCTTTCAAATAGGAGACCTTGAAATTTATGTATATAGTAGGAATAATAACTAAATATATGCCACTAAATCTCCTGTTTTAACTTGACAATAAAAAATAATAATTGTAATAATAACAATTAAGGGGAAAAAAAAACAGAAGGAAAAATATAATGGCCATGAAGCTAGCTTTCATTGGCTCTTCCTCAAATCCACCACCACTACACTGACATTATCGGTGCTATGGCGGGCCAAGGCCAACTTTGTCAACAGGATTGACGCATCGGAGCAGGCCTTGTCGGAGCTCTCACCCGCTACCGTAACGGTGAGGTCACTACCCGGTGATCTCGGCGGAGACGGTGGTTTCCGAGACTGGAGGCACATACGAGCAACCCCACAGGCGGTTTCGTTGGAGACAACATCCCAAAGTCCGTCGCTAGCCAGTATTAAACACTCGTCCTCCGCCGTACGCTTAGTTACCGTCACCTCCGGCTCTGATATCACATATGGCTTTAAATAGTTGTCACCTATAAAATTTAAACCCAGAAGAATTAGGTTAGAAATATTCCGGCGAATTGTTTAGAAATCATTATAGGCCAAACTAAAGATTTAGGAATTATAGAAATTGAGAAACTTACCAATTGCTCGAGACATGGCTAAGACTCCGAGAACTCTAGGGCCATCCCAGAAGATGACACGGCCGCCGGCCTCTTGTATGCGGTTCAGCTCATCGGGACGGTCCGGCTGTAAACAAACGAAAACCCACATCAATTTCATTTCAGAATTTAAAATTTTGGATTATTGTGATAATACTTGTTCAGAATCAATAGATTGTAACACAACCCACCTTATGATCAACGGAAAGAGGAATCGCGACGCCGTTTCGGCAAAGAACCGCTCGAGAGTCACCACAATTGGACACAACGATCTTGTCGGGAGTGATCACGGCCACGACAGCGGTGGATCCAACGGCCTCGCACTGCGGGGTCTGAAGCTCGCAGCGACAGGCGGAGGTGGACGCGGCAGATCCGCCGCTGCAATAATCGCCGACTTCCTTATCCATCTTTGAGAAACTCTCAGACATCGTGTGCTCCCACGAGGACGAACCACAGTTACTGTATTCGCCTTTCACTATTTCGTGCATCCTCTCCCTGCATCTCGTCGCCACCTGAAAACAAAAGAAACGAATTGAATCAGATTCCGTCAACGCAAATATATCCCAAAAAAAGACGTGGAGTGAGATGTAGAGATTCCCAGTTGAAGAAAGGTTTCATTGCTTACATGTGAACAGCCATGGCCGTCGTATACTCCGAAGAAGTGAAGCCCCCCCGGAGAATTCTCATTCTGGCCGCAAAGGGAAGGGTGAATAGCCACAGCATCTTCCATGTCTCTCCTCCGACCGCAAACAGATGTCATCCCAAATTTCGGATACTCCGGAGTCACTCCGAGTTGACTCGTCGAACTCGACGGCGAAGTAGATAGATCGAAAGACTTAGTTTGCTGCGCTGTCTCGCCGGAAAGCTGATTCTTCTTCTTCTTCTTCTTCTCCTCCCCCTCTTCTTCCTTTCCCACAACTTCGCAGTTCTGAACTGCGTTCACGCAATCTCTAGGCGGCAATATAGGAACCACCGCATCCATCTTCTGCTTCTTCCTCCTACCGCCGTTGTCCATTGGAGGCGCCACCGCAGAATCGGTGGGGACGAAATTGAACTGGTGGATTTCCATCCGCCTTCTCCTGGCTGATTTCGAACTGGGCTCAACCGGTGTACTCGTCTCCGTCTCACCCATATTCACTCCACAACACATACCAGCCATGAATGCTAGTCAGTAATTAAAACACAAACCCAGAATCTCAACACTCTGAAATTAATCTCTTCTTCAAAGAGAATTACAGCTTTTGATGATCACAAAAACAAAGGGAAATATAATAACAATAATAAAGAGACACGAAAATCTCAAAGGTAATGAGGCGACCACATTATACTAGTAGTTGATTGGGGCGGGCAGCTGCCCGTCACCGTCTGGGGCAGGAAAGGGAAATGTATCCGACATACACAGTTGGTGTGACGTAGAAACGCTGAATGCGAGACGGGCGATCCGGACCGTTCATTTAAGGGATCTTTGATTTGAATAGCACCACGTGTTGTTGTAGATGATAGGGTGGAACGTGGACCAATGAGAAGTCGACGCGATGGGATGAAAGCCGGGGGCCTGCCTTTACTGACACGCATGTGGCGCTTGTTGGGCTCGGACCAGGGCCCATGGGCCTATTATTCTTTTTCTTTTTTAGATTATTATTATATGTTTTTTTGGGGAAATTATTATTTTAGTATTGGCTTTCCAAGGGGATGGTCACCACGTGGAGCGATTGTGGTGTACGAGATCTGGTGTTTAATATGCAATCCTACGCTTGCTTTACAGCGCGTGGTCTCAGTTGATAGTTGTAAATAAATAAGATCTCAATAATTATATGATTTTAAACTTATCTCATGTGTTTAACTTGTTGATGATGCCAAAATCTGGTTACGTGATCTAAAGCTTTGAATTGCTCTAAACTGGTAAAATCAGTTAAGGAGATGGTTTGTTAAACCTACTAAGACAGTAAAAAAATATTACAGATCATGTTGGAAGCATTCACAATACTCGGTCGATTAAGTTTAATTAGTACTTAAGACGTATTGTATGTATGTAACTCGATAAATTTTTTTGATAAAGATTCGATGCAATAATTAATAGGTTCGTAATATCGTGATGCAATGAGTTATGTGTAGGGTAATGTCTTGAAAAAATCTTCTAAAAATATTAAGGAGTAATTATAGTAAATAAAACTAATATGGGAGTCGATCGTGTATCAGATTAAACTTTTCTTAAATTATGGTCTTTTATCGTACTTATCATGATATTCCTAGGTACTTAGAGATCATTTAGGATCCATGTGCGATAAAGTTTATTGTGTCACGTGGGTTGTTTGACCCTACTCGATATTCATTTGCCGTCGAGGAAGGTTATTGAACGGGTATGTCGAGGAGAATGCCTTGATAAAAGTTTCTAGTAGTTTGAGATGGTGTTTTTAGACTCAATGATGGTTGTTAATTGATGTCGGAAAGAAAGGTAATCGAGGCCTCCTTGCATACTTTTACGTAATTCAAATTTGAAAATATTCTTACATTTTGGTTTTGAGCTTGAGCTCATCAAACTCGTTTCCAATGATTAACCTAATATTTTTTCATTCTTAATTTTAAAAAAAGGGAAATAAAATGATTAAAAGATATAGATAGTAAATTAGTACATGAGCTGAGCGTGAGAGGAGTGGCGAGTAGGAGGGGTTGAAAATGTAAGGTGGTGATTGCAATAAAGGCGTCTACGTAAGGACGGGAGATTGAGACACGTACTGGACCACATGTCAACGTCGATTGACGGTCGCAGAATATCTCTACCCAGTAGGGGTCCCACTATCTCAGCATGCGACACGTATTCGTAAGTGACGTGGATCCTATGCTGCTTTCATCTGCACGTTTGGGCCATTTCTCTTTCCTACGTTTGGCCCGGCCGTCCAAACGCCCCCCCTATACTAGATTTGACTATTTAATTTTCACCAATGTGATGATGATTGACCTCTAATATGGCTATTAGACATTATCTATAAAGTGGGATTAGAACATCAAATTTCTGCAAAATTACATAGTATGAGAATTGAAATATTACAATAAATTTAGATAATAATACTTGACTTTTGTACATGTTAGTAGAATCTCATGGTCCCCACTATTCTACTATCCTAGCAAAACAAATGTCAAAACCTTTGTCTAATGGGCTTCATCATGTCTGAACCATTCATGAGAACATATGTATGGGCCGAAGCTATAGTTATATATGGACTAGGAGAAAATAATAGTGAGGTTCAGCCAAGCCCAATAAGTATTTTAGCTCTAATTAGGATTTAATATTCACACAAAATTCGATTTTTTGGGTGCAAATTCGCTATTTATTTGCACTAATACTTGATAATCTGTTTCAATTTGATTGGTATAAATAAATTAGATCATATAATAGATTCAACTTGAGTTGTCTTGTGATCTTCATTAGTTTTATCAGAGCAAGTGTTCACTTATGGGATTTGTCCTTGATCAGAATATTTATTCTAATTATGGTTATATATCATAACTCGTCATGAAATGGAGTTATTTGGGTACCTCACATGTTAATTAATGGATGTGGATCCAATATGTTCAATTTTAGAATTTTATACTCAAGTTTAATAGATTATTATAAAGCCCAATATATATCGCCTACAGTACATATTAAGCCCAATTCCTCAGGCCATAGTTCCAGAAAGAAAAAGAAAGATTGTTTTCTTTTGGTTCAACTGTTGAACAAAAGAAACCCAAAAAAGAGAACTATCCCAAATACAGTAGGCAACTTACGTGGGAGGTTCAGTCCAATATTCAACTGAGCCATCAATACCGTGTTTTGATCACGCAGAACAACTTGCAATCCTTTGATAATATTTATTTCCTAAGGAATGGATCAATCGTATCGGCACTATTCATAAGATTCTAATTAACATAAAAAGCCATTAAAAATTTGAGGGTGTCTTATATCTGTTGGCTGATGTGCTTGAGATTTCAGTTTAATTATAATTTAGCCTTTAAATTACTAAAAACTTCATGATATTTTACTTTTTATTAAACACTTTAAGATATATTTTTTATAAAAAAAATATTCCATAATAATTATTTCAAACTTTTCCACATATCACTCCCTTAATTGTTGTTTCCAGCAAATGTTAATTCAACTTTTCATAAAGCCTTCATCCTTCAATGAATTTTAAAGGGTAACTGCTAGCCTATTTAAAGTCCTCAGTTACAGTTACTTTTTTAATCTAATGATTCTCTTTTTGAAAAAAAATAAAATTCCAATGAGTATAACAAGTTTTCAAACTTTTATTAAGTTATAGTAAATATACGTTGGAAAAAGTATAATGTTAGATGGAGTCTAGTCCCTCGGGCACGGTTCATGTCCAATAGTTAAAGACTTAAAGACAGAGTTTACTAGTCAAATTTTCTTCTACTTGTTAATTGAAGTCATTTGAATTACCTATTTGCTTTGGGATGAACTAATTTGACTGCCCAAACAGTCCCTCCCTCGTTATAAATGAAAACTCCAAACCAAAATACCCGACCCGATCCCGTCAACTGTAGAAGCGTCAAATGCCAACCATAGAACAACTTGACCCGTATCCGTAATGTACTCCAATTTATTTCCCCACGCCATACGTTTTCCTGTACTGACTCTCTCTCTCTCTCTCTACAGTCCAAACTCCAACACACATAAACACTCGGTACTCTCTGTATCTAGAAACGTACTATATGGACACCCCATGTGAGAGTTAATTCCATCCCAATTCAAATGCAATAAGAAACGGACCATCTGGGTTTTCAGTTTCTGCGCCAGGGATAGAGTTTTTCTTCAGTTTGTTTCTCGGGCTGCAACCTTCTTCATTTAAAAAAGAAATGATGTGTAGCACGGCCCGGGGACATTCTGGCCAGGACCCGTTTAAATCCCTGAAACCAAAGGAGAGAATCGGCGACATCTTAACGACGTCGTTGAAGGCTGTCGCCGCCGTCACCTTAACCCTGTCAATTTGCCTCGCTCTCTACTCTATTGTCCAGAGCGCAACTCGTCCCGCGTTCTTCCGCTGGCCGGGACCGGACCTCGACCTCCGAAGTCCGGCTGTATACATGGAGCGACTCAATTCCGACAAATCACAGACCAACATTTCTCACGTAGCATTCGGCACCGCCGGCTCGACTGATACGTGGGGAAAACGGGTCCACTACTCGGATCTGTGGTGGAAACCCAACACTACCCGAGGCTTCGTCTTCCTCGATAAGAAGCCCGACCCGGAAACCAAGTTCAAAATCCACCACCGCGTTTCCTCCGACTGGAAGAAGTTCAGGCGCACGGCCGGGTCGGAGTCTGCTGTAAGGATCGCGAGGGTGGTGGTTGATTTGTTCTGGGCAGGGCTGCCGAACGTGAGGTGGTTCGTCATGGGGGACGACGATACGGTGTTTTTCCCGGAGAATTTGGTGGCTGTGCTGGCGAAGTACGACCACCGGCGGATGGTGTACGTCGGCGGGAACTCGGAGAGCGTGGAGCAGGACGTGATGCATGCGTACGATATGGCGTTTGGTGGCGGGGGATTCGCGATCAGTTATCCCTTAGCTGCGCAGTTGGTCAGCAAGATGGACGGCTGCCTCAATAGGTACCATTATTTCTACGGCTCAGATCAAAGGGTCTGGGCTTGCATAGGAGAACTCGGTGTGGGCCTCAGCAGAGAATCTGGTTTCCACCAGGTATGGTTTTTCAGCTTTCGTCGTCTTTATCTTTTCAGTTTTCAATCAAAGAAGAATAAATGTTTTCTGTTTCTACTGAAATTTTATCAATTTTTCGTTGAATTTCATTTCAGTATGATCATCAATTAGAAAATAATAATTTCAATTTTAAATATTATTACATTTTCAGCATTAATTTACTACCTTTTAAATTCCCATTTAGCCGGACAAAGTATATAATATTCAAATGTGACAAAATTTAGAAACAATTTGAATTTTTAGAAACATTTTCATGATAGTAGCGGGTCAAGGAAATTCCACTGTCTAGGTTAACTGCACATTTTCAACTTTTTCTATGACTTCTTGTCTTGCCGCATTTTCTCCGTTGAGGGTTGAAACGTGTCTGATTTTATTTGGGAGTGATGCTAGCGTCACATGGCCGTAGGCGCGCCGAGTGACACCTACCCATCTGGGCTGCTGCCACGTTCATACTAATTACTAACTTTACTGACCGGCTTTTTGGCACTACTTTTAATTTTCTTGTCTCTTAAGGATGTCTTCTGCTTTTCAATTTAATACATGAATCACCTCGTACAGATGGAGCAAACTAAAGTTTATTTAATTTTATGAAGTTTCAAAACATTATCTTTTCTAAAGACTTAATTATTTAAAATGGTGGAGTCTTATGAGTCGATTTGTGACGTGTACTAAGAACTACCACCTCTCACTTTGGAAAAAGTGAGTAGGAGAATACCATGCCATTCTGTGAATGTCCCCCTAACTTATTCCACTGCTACAGAACATTTGCCTAACTTTCCACATTATATGGACAAAAAAATTCCACCCCACCATATGGTGAAATTTCCCACACCAGAACTGATTCGAGGAAAGTCAAAACTTTTGGAAAAATATCAAGTGTTTAAAGACTAAATCACATTAGTAATGTAGCATCTAGTACTATTTAGAAGCGTCATCTCTCCTGCATTGTACCTGTGTAAGAGTCAATGTGGTTTAAAGTTCCAATTTTCAGATTTAATTGAATTTTGTAATTTCACCAAAATTGAGGGGTAGTAAAAGTAATTTGCCCTTCATTCATTTGACAATGCTGTGGACCATATATAGTGACTAGCACTTGATATTTCAGATTGATATAAGAGGCGATCCATTCGGGCTATTATCAGCACATCCGGTGGCACCTCTCGTCTCTCTCCACCATCTCGACTCTGTCCAATCCTTGTTCCCAAACAGGACACAGCTCGAATCTTTGACAGCCATAATCAAAGCATATGAAACCGACCCTTCCCGAACCCTTCAGCAATGTTTCTGTTACCACCACAGGCGAAAATGGTCCGTCTCAATTTCATGGGGCTATAATGTACAAATATATCCCACATTATTGACGGCAAAAGAGTTGGAAATGCCGCTTTTGACTTTCAAAACATGGAGGAGTTGGAAAGACGGACCTTTTACATTTAATACTCGTCCTATGAGCCCGGATCCTTGTAAACAGCCCGTTATGTTTTATTTGGACTCGGTCGAGGTGGGTCCTGCTGGTGAGACGGTAACAGGTTATAAAAAGTATGTGGCTGAGCCGCTGAAGAATTGTAGCAGGCACTATGTGAGGATTATGTCTCTCGAGAAGATTGTTGTTTTGGCACCGAAAATGGATCCTCAAGAGTGGAAGCAGGTTTGTTTTCATCCTTTTTGTATGGAGTTGTCAATAATTACTCGTTCACTACTTTTTTGGCTTGTAACTAATGATGTGGGAAGTTGGTATACCTTTTCCAAGTGAAAGGGGTCTTTTTGTAATTTTGTGAAACCTGAGGGGTGTTTCCGTAGTTACTTTTGAATGAGAAGTTCAGCATGGAATTTGGAGTTTTGACTTCTTTTTCTGATTATTAATTTGATTATTGAATATGCAGAGGCCAAGGAGACAATGTTGTGAGATTACGGGGAGTTCGGCAAAAGATGCGATGAGAATTAGAGTTAGAAAGTGTAGAGATTCAGAAACAATAACTATATGAGGAGTAGCAGCCTATGTTTCCACAGTAGATAGATAATATTTGTAAATAATTCACTCTATTCGGTGATATAGCATTGAGTAGTTTACAATTATAGAAGTGGATTAATTACATTGTAGTTGCTAAATCCTACTTTTAGCACGTTTAGAGAAAAGATTCGTTTCTTTTGCCTTTTCCCTTTTCCCTTTTGGGAGAGAAAATTCAAGAATTATGTATTTTAGCATATAATTTTATGCGTTTTTGGTGATCTGAACTGAAGTAGCATAATGCCATACAAAAATTTAGAGAACGGGATTGGTTTAATTGATGTAAGCACTGATCTTATACCTTATGGGCTTCAAGTGGATGAGTCCATTAAGAGGTTACGTTAGGCCCATTTAGGATGTTAGAAGCTGGTTTGTTGACTCATGATTTTGGTAGCCCCACTGGGCTGGACTAATAAGTTGTAGTCCAGATTTAGTTGATTTATAAGATGAGATATAGCGACACTTAATATTTGCCAAATATGTTTTTGAAGGAAAATATGGACACATGTTTTTTGTTTGGGATAATTACACTTACATCCCTTAATTTAGAGGTAATTGAAAATTACAGAAAGACCTCCTAACCCCTATGAGAACCTAAAAAATTTAACGGTAAATTGTAAAATAACTAAATTACAAATAACATTTTTCTTATAGTGTTTGCTATACGTGGAATGAGCGAAATAGTTGAGCTGTTATTCAGTTAATAAAATATTAGCTAGGTTTTGTTATATTTTCTTCTAAATCGAGAGATATAAATGTAATTATCCCTTTCTATTTTTAACATTTATCAAACATGGTTTTCAAAGAGTGCTCGTGCTATATTTTTATTTTTAAAACCCATCTATATAAATCGAACCGAGTCCATGTATGCTGCTGCAAACACCTTAATCGTGTCTAATTTAGCAAGAGAAACAATAGAAAGTAGACAACTACTTAAATCTTTTGGGGAGAATTACAAATGGGAGAATAATGAACGAACGTATCTACAACAATCAATTATTTTATCGTCTCTACTTTTTCAGGACACAAAAGTGTAGCACTTGCCTCCATACTCACATCTGCACTGAATTCGGGTTCAATCATATATGATAAATGTAAACAATGCATCTTTTTAGAACCATTTTATAATTATAACATTTATGATAAAAAAGATATATTACTTTTTATGTTAAAAATTTATTATTGTAATAATAAAATATATTTTTATTGATCTGATGAGACAAGTCAGCTCACAAATTTTATAATTTGGCTCGATTAGAGCTTAATTTGAGTTTGAGTTTTTCTAAGAACAATATTTATGATCTTTAGCTTTTGGTGAGCCAAACTCGAACTCGTTTATAGTTGTGCCGAAATTCACGAATCAATTTAAGAGTTTTTATAGAATTATAATTTTTTATTAATTATATACAAGTTTATCAGCTATAGACCATCAAGTTAGAATTCGTTTGCAGTTAAACTTGAGTTTTAGCTCGAGCGCAAAAATAAGTTGAACTCAACTAATTGAGAATAAATCATGAGAAAAAATATTGCTATAGGTTTATAGTTACATGACCGAAATAGCAATTAAGTCTACAATATATCTAATTTTTAAATCACAAATTTTAAATATAATCCCATTTTCATGTACAAAATAATCAGTTTTCAAACTCCCCGACTTTCTCGTTGGTTTAAAGTTAAAAAAATAAAAAAAAAAAGGAATAATGTTTTTTTCTCATCCAAACTATAGCGATTTTTGCACTTTACCATCTAAACTTTATTTTCTCTCAGTTTGCCTTCTGAACTACATAAATTTTTGCAATTTGCCATCTCCGATGGAAATATACCACCGGAAAATTGCAACGTGTCATATGAGAAAATATAGGTTCACGTTGTATTGCTCTCCTCAACATATCGAAAAATAAACCCTCAATCAATTTTAGAAAACTTGGAGTTTTTTATCACCCAATTGAATATTTAAAAATAATCTATCAAATTCGCCGTTATTCCAATTGGGTGATAAAAACTCCAAGTTTTCTGAAATTGATTGAGGGTTTATTTTTGAGACGTTAAGGGGAGGAATACAACATCGACCTATGTTTCTCATATGACACGATGCAATTTTTCGGTAGAATATTTCCATCGGAAATGACAAATCACAAAAAATTATTTACTTTAGGAGACAAACTGTAAAAAAAAAAATTTAAATGATAAAGTGTAAAAATCACCACAGTTGGAATGAGAAAAAATCTTTTATCTCTAAAAAATAATCAGTTTTCAAGTGTGAAAGGAAAAGAGGAACTTACTATGAAACCTAGACAAAAGTTTCCCTATTTTAGATGCTTGTCTTGTCCCAACTTCCAACATTGACTACACAACCCCCAATCCTCCAGCAAGAATCATTTTAGCAAAAACACTGGTTTACCAAGAAACATTCAAGAGCCGGAAAACCAGCTATATATAATAGTGGATGAATATGTAATTTAATGTTTGCCCTTTTATTCTCTACTGTTGCTCATCAGTGCTCATCCTGATAAACGCCCCAATTTTTAACTCCTTATCGTACACCCACTGTCCACTTCTCAGAGCGCTAGAGAGATAGAGAGAGAGAGATAAAGAAATGCCAGTGAAAAGAAACTGAAGAAAAACTCAGTCCAAAGGACCTGACCTGAGCCCTAGCTTGTACTAAGCTGAATATTTGAAGGTACTAATTAAGACTTTTTCTTCCATGTACAGTGCAACTTTATGTTCAGATACTGGAACCATAATCTATATGTAAGTACTTGGAGGAACAATTTAGCAGGTCAAATGTTTAAGGATGTATTTATTCTTTTTTTTTTTTTTCATTTTGTTTCTGGTCGGAAGTTTCTATTTTGGTATTCAGGTTAGTGAAAACTGAAAAGGGTTCTTTATTTTGAAGTAGTTCCGAAAATTTCTGTTCTTAGATCTCCATTTTATTTAGGTATTCCAAGTGGATTTTTTGTTTATGCAAAAGAAATAAGGGTTTTCTCGAACGAAATAAGAAAAAGATTGCTACTTTGTTTATTATCTCCATTTGTTTCTTCCAGCTGATAAAAGTTTGGACTTTGGAGTTTATCTTTTAGGCTTTTCTGGGTTTTATCTTGTTCAGATCTCATTTTAGAACTAGATACACAATACTGCACAAGAAATGTTGAAGAGCTAAACATTGGAAATAAATTATAGCCTTTTTCGCCATTGTTATTTCCCCAGGGTAACGGACGAGAGCTGGAAGCCTGGTTTGGTTCATCCAAGAAATATTTGGTGGTTTCTTCAACAAATTTGGAGAGAGAAACAATAATTTTTTAAAATCATTTTTCCTCGGAAGGTGGGATTTTTTCATTGAAGATAGAAAAAAGGATTAATGGGTAGTAGATGGTGGGCAGAAAATTCGGTGACGACGAACCCAATGCCGCCATCTTCATCAGAGCACAACCCTAACCAAAACCCTGATCATGGGTTGGATCAAAATCAAGAATCCGAAGATGACCACAACCTCTCCGGCGAACCGGAAATTGCAGAACCCTCATCCGGTTCGGGTGGGCGCAGGCCCCGCGGCAGACCAGCCGGTTCGAAAAACAAGCCCAAGCCCCCAATTGTGATCACCAAAGACAGCCCAAATGCCCTAAAAAGCCATGTCTTGGAAATCAGCAGCAACACAGATATCTTGGATAGCATTGCCGCATTCGCTCAAAAACGCCGTTGTGGGGTCTCGGTTTTGAGCGGAAGCGGCATTGTTAGTAACGTGAAGCTGCGCCAGGTGGCGGCTCCTGGTGGAGCTATTACGCTTCAAGGAAGATTTGAGATACTATCATTGTCGGGGGCGTTCTTGCCTTCCCCTTCACCGGTCGGGGCTACGGGGCTGACGGTGTACTTGTCGGGTGGGCAGGGGCAGGTGGTGGGTGGGCAGGTGGTGGGCCCGTTGATGGCGTCGGGGCCTGTTATGGTTATTGCTGCAACATTTACGAATGCGGTTTACGAAAGGTTGCCTTTGGAAGACGAGGGTGGTGGTGACGGGAACTTGGGACTAGAGACGGGAAGTCATGAGCAGAAGCCGAAGCCATCTCCGCCTTTGTATAATTTGCCTCCTAATTTGGTTCCGAATGGTCAGAGTACGAATGATGTGTTTTGGGCTCCTCAAGCTTGTCCTCCTCCTTATTGAAGTGGATATGCTAATTTGTAGTGTTGGTAAGGTTAGAGTTTATTTGAACTTGTTTTGCATTTTGTTGTATTTCTCGGTAGGTTTTCTCTCTTTGTTGTGCTTTTCATGTGGCTCGAATTAATGAACTTCTTGGAAAGAAATGACATTGTTCTTGGAATTAATAATTGGATATCGGGAGTTTTGAGTTTAATTTGCTCTCTTCATTTTAATTTGATTATGGTGCGAGATTAATACTCTTTCTTTCTTGTGTTTTGATTTTCTTTGGATTATTTTTGCAACTTGATTTAGAGTTGGGGCATGTTTTAAATTAGATTAGCCGTAATCCATGTTGACTAGCTTGTATGGTATGGAAGGTGTATAATACTGGTCATGTCATATATTAATACTGATTTGCTTGAGTTAGATTTGCAGAGACTAATAGCGAGATTCGAAGCCATGACCACTGTAGACTACACATATTGTAGTCAATAGTCATGGGACCTCCTCCTGTTATTTTTTAGGACTAAGAAGTTGAACTGTATCAAGATTTTGGCAATTTGCTTGTTTTGCTAGCAAAATTGCGTTTCCACACGTGTAATAATTTCTTTGCATGCATGTACAGATGTACTTATATAATCATGTTTAGTTTGATCATTGATAGAATCTTTATTAATTTAAGATAAAAAAACGACGATAACTTAGTTAAACAAAACAAAATTAGAGCTATATATGGTCTTTTGAGTCGTCGTGGTTGTTGAAGTTGGTCCTTGAATTTGGTGAAAATTGAAATGAAGTCAAATTCAAATTGAAATTAAGTCTTTTTTTATGATGATAGTCATAGATGAAGTGACTATAGTCGTGTAGAACCAAGACATATATAATTGTGTTTTCATGAATCCCATTGATCATATGTGAAATTTTGTATATGTTAGACCGGGTCCAATCCAATGGTGTCTAATTCAATCCAGGGTAGGGTTGGGTTGATTTTAGGTGGATTTTAAATGAGTTGAATCTAAGTAGGTTGAATGAGTGATGGATTAGGCTAGATTTTAACGATTTAGGTATGATTTGTATGTTGAAATGAATTTAGATAGTAATTAAATGACTTTAGGAAATGAATGAATATAGAAAAGGAATGATATTATTATAGCATTTCTATGCTTGATACCGTTAAGGAATAAAGTTAGAAATGGGTTAAAAATTCTTGATTTTTTATTCTTATTTTTTTTATATATAATATTAAAAAATAGAAATTAGAAGACCTTGAGTACATAAAAAAATTATATGTAAAAAATATAATTTAAAATTTTAATTTAATTAATAATATTTTTGTAACTATGTTATGTATATAATATTTTAGTCTGACCAAAAAAAATATGACTTTGGATATCCGAAATTTCGGATAGCATTTTTTGCTATCCGAATCCGATCCGAAAAGGTCGGATATTCAACTTCATGTATCGGATATCCGTTCGGATCGGTATATACGAATGTATTATTCATATCTAACACAAAATCCTATAGTTTATGAATAAATAGTCGATTGAAGATATTTATGTATAACTATATTTTTATATAATTTAATTAATATTTTGTGTTTATTAACACGTAATTTATATTTATAAAAATATTATGATATTAGATGAATTTAATAAATATTATATAAATAATTCATTCCTGCAGCATTGGTAATGGCTAATAGCCTAATACCATGGAGGTGGGAGGAATGGTTAATCCCATGTATACAGTAATGAGCATTCTTTCATGAATGATCATTCCCGATCCAAAAATTATACCAATCATGGGTTTAGGAATACAGGAATGACCATTCCATTAGCAGCTCATTCCTACATACCAATCATGTTAGTGTCTCATATCTATTGATCTTTGGTATTAGAATGAATAGGTAAAGTGCAAATAAACTCTTATCAAAATATCTGTATACTTATAATTTGAAAAATGGTGACTATAATAGTTACCATCAGTAATTTGAAAAAGGTTGATGAATGAAGACACTGAATTACTGAAGATTGATTTTTTTTTTTTTAAATTTTAATTACTGAAGATTAAAAAAATATTCAAAGATAATTTTGCAATTTGGTTGAAAATAAATGTTACATGAAATAAATACTGATTTTTTAATTTTTTTGGTAAAATGAAATAAATACTGATGTTTATAATCGGATCACAGTTGGGACTTGGGCCTATATACTGTTATTACTCAGCCCAATTATTGTTAATTCATATTTACCACAATAACCTTAACGAAATGTAAAATTACATCTGTATCCTAATTAAAAGACCTTTTGAAACACGCTGGACTATTCCTTCTTAACCTCCGCCGCCAATCGGCGCCGCCCCTACACCGGCTCTAACTCTTTCTCTCTCATAAGTCTCTTTGCTTCGCTTTGCTACGCTCCCGGCCTCGCTCTCTCTCCTCGGCACCGCCGTCCCACGCCGGGTTCGAGGAACTTGTATTGTTGCACTGAAGTTTGAGGGTTGTGGGATATTTGGAACTTCACTTACTAGCTCGAATAAGGAACCCACCCGCCGAACTCTACAAGTGAGCAAATACAAACCTTGTTTTCTTTTTTTTAAATAATTTTCTTCAATGTGTCTCTCTTTATCTATTCTCTCATTTTTTCAAGCTGGTTATCTAGTATTAGTATCCGGTTCAGTGCCTTTTGTGGTCATTTCGTTTTCTTTGATTATAGTTGAACCTTCGAAATTCTTATTTACAAATTTTCGCTGCAGGAATACAGTAAGAGACAGAGAAATGGCTGCTGCCTGTGAAATTACTGCGGCGGAGTTCTTACAAGTATGTTTACGCCCTATCCCGCATGTTTTATAAGTTTGTTATTGTAACCTCAAAAATTTCAATTAATTTGGATATGATCTTAATGTGTTTATTTGTCTCTCTCTGCAGGGTTCTCATAGGCAGAGATTAGTTTTGCCTAGACATTCATTGAGGCAGACTAACCGTTTGCTATGGGGTACATCTACAAGAAAAATCCCTTCAGTAAGAACTTCTCGTGGAGAAATTGAATTGAGGCAAATGAAGATCAAAGCTGTGGTATCCAAGGATGTAAGCAGTCCATCAAGTAAGGAATCAAAGACAATTAGACCCAATGCGGCAAAGGTTGCACATTCTTATCGCATTCCATTCATACAGGAAAGTGCAACAGCAGAGCTTCTCAAACTGGCTCAGACCAAAGTTTCAAACCAAATAATCGGTTTGAAAACCGAGCAGTGTTTCAATATTGGGGTCGATGGAGATCTTTCCTCTGAGAAGCTTTCGGTACTTAAATGGCTTTTGGGGGAAACTTATGAGCCTCATAATCTTGGGGCTGAAAGTTTTCTTGATGAAGAGATCAAAGAGAATTCAAATGCTGTTATCATTGAAGTTGGCCCTCGGTTGTCATTCACAACTGCATGGTCTGCAAATGCTGTTTCAATTTGCCGAGCATGCAGTTTGACTGAAATAAGTCGATTAGAACGTTCTAGAAGGTATTTGCTGTACGTTGCTGCTGGAAGTGGATCGTTGTCAGAAAGTCAAGTTAGTGAGTTTGCAGCCTTGGTTCACGACAGGATGACCGAGTGTGTTTACACTCAAAAGCTCACATCTTTTGAGACGAATGTCGTCCCTGAAGAAGTCTACTATATACCAGTCATGGAAAAGGGCCGAAAGGCATTAGAAGAAATAAACGAGGAAATGGGCTTAGCCTTTGATGAACAAGATTTGCAGTATTACACGAAGCTTTTCCTTGAGGATATCAAAAGAAACCCGACAAATGTCGAATTGTTCGATATTGCTCAGTCCAACAGTGAACACAGCAGACATTGGTTTTTCACTGGGAAAATTGTGATAGATGGCCAGCCTGTGAACAGTACTCTCATGCAGATTGTTAAAAGCACTTTGAAAGCAAATCCAAACAATTCGGTCATCGGATTCAAAGACAACTCAAGTGCGATTAAAGGGTTTCTCGCTAATCAGTTGAGGCCGATTCAACCAGGCTCGACATGCCCATTGGACATGAGTCCTCGTGATCTTGATATCTTGTTCACTGCAGAGACTCACAACTTTCCATGTGCTGTGGCACCTTATCCTGGTGCTGAAACAGGGGCTGGAGGTAGGATTAGAGATACCCATGCAACTGGTAGAGGCTCATTTGTTGTGGCATCTACAGCTGGATACTGTGTTGGGAATCTCAACATTGAAGGTTCTTATGCTCCGTGGGAGGATGCAACTTTCACATATCCTGAAAACTTGGCCTCTCCGCTTCAGATTCTCATTGATGCCAGTAATGGTGCATCGGATTATGGCAACAAATTTGGGGAGCCATTGATTCAGGGGTACACGAGGACATTTGGTATGAGGCTCCCCAGTGGGGAAAGGCGAGAATGGTTGAAGCCCATCATGTTTAGTGCAGGAATTGGCCAGATTGATCATACACACATAACAAAGGGAGAGCCCGAAATTGGAATGTTGGTTGTAAAGATTGGTGGGCCCGCATACCGTATTGGGATGGGGGGTGGTGCTGCTTCGAGCATGGTTAGTGGCCAAAACAATGCTGAGCTGGATTTCAATGCTGTGCAGCGTGGAGATGCTGAGATGGCACAGAAGCTGTATCGGGTTGTTCGTGCTTGTGTTGAGATGGGAGAGAAAAATCCCATCATTAGTATTCATGATCAGGGTGCTGGTGGAAACTGCAATGTTGTCAAAGAAATTATATATCCTGAAGGTGCTACTATTGATATCAGGGCAGTTGTGGTTGGTGATTATACAATGTCGGTTTTGGAGATATGGGGAGCGGAGTATCAGGAGCAAGATGCTATTTTGGTGGGCCCCGAAAGTCGTGATCTTTTGCAGTCTATATGCGAAAGAGAGAGAGTTTCAATGGCTGTTATTGGAACCATTAGCGGAGAAGGAAAGATTGTCCTTGTGGATAGTTTAGCTATGGAAAGACCGCCTGCTGTTGATCTTGAGCTTGAAAAAGTTCTTGGTGACATGCCACAGAAGACTTTTGAGTTTCATCGTGTTGTTAATTCTATGGAGCCACTTGATATTGCTCCTGGGATAACCGTTATGGATTCACTGAAACGGGTTTTGAGACTTCCTTCTGTTGCTTCAAAACGGTTCTTGACAACCAAAGTTGATAGGTGTGTGACGGGCCTTGTGGCCCAGCAGCAAACTGTCGGCCCGCTTCAAATCACTCTTTCTGATGTTGCTGTAATTGCTCAGAGCTATACAGGCATTACTGGAGGTGCTTGTTCTATTGGAGAGCAGCCTGTTAAGGGTCTTCTGGATCCAAAAGCTATGGCGAGGCTAGCTGTTGGAGAAGCTTTGACTAATCTTGTATGGGCACGTGTGACTTCTCTTTCTGATGTAAAAGCTAGTGGGAATTGGATGTATGCAGCCAAACTGGATGGTGAGGGAGCTGCCATGTATGATGCTGCCATAGCTCTTTCAGAAGCTATGATTGAACTCGGCATTGCTATTGATGGTGGAAAAGATAGTCTTTCCATGGCGGCTCGTGCTTCTGGAGAAGTTGTCAAGGCTCCTGGAAATCTTGTAATAAGCACGTATGTCACTTGTCCGGATATAACTAAAACTGTGACACCGGATTTGAAGCTTGGTGAAGATGGAGTTCTTCTTCACATTGATTTGGCTAAAGGGAAGAGACGTCTTGGTGGTTCTGCTCTTGCTCAAGTATTTGATCAAGTTGGGGATGATTGTCCTGATCTTGATGATGTTTCTTACCTTAAGAACGCTTTCAATGCTGTGCAAGATTTGATTCAGGAAGAGATGATTTCGGCGGGCCATGATGTCAGCGATGGAGGATTGCTTGTAACTGTTCTTGAGATGGCGTTTGCAGGAAACTGTGGGATTAACTTGAATTTGACTTCACCCGAGGGTTACAGCATTTTCCAAACACTTTTTGCTGAGGAACTCGGCCTTGTTATTGAGATCGGGAAGAAGAATCTCGATGTGGTGGTGGAAAAGCTTTCTACTTTCGGAATATCTGCTGAGATCATTGGTGAAGTAACCTCCTCACCAATAGTTGAACTAAAAGTTGATGGCATCACGCATTTGACCGAAGAAACATCTCTTCTCAGGGATACGTGGGAAGAAACCAGCTTTAAGCTGGAAAAGTTCCAGAGATTGGCATCTTGTGTGGAATCAGAGAGAGAAGGTTTGAAAAGTCGGCATGAGCCTTCATGGGATCTTTCCTTCACTCCAACACCTACAGATGAGAAATACATGAAAGCAGCTTCTAAGCCAAAAGTTGCAGTCATCCGCGAAGAAGGCAGCAACGGTGATAGAGAAATGTCAGCTGCTTTTTACGCTGCAGGGTTTGAGCCTTGGGATATAGCCATGTCTGACCTTCTTAATGGCAAAATCTCATTGCAGGAATTTCGAGGCATCATTTTTGTTGGAGGGTTCAGCTATGCAGATGTTCTTGACTCGGCAAAAGGTTGGGCAGCCTCGATAAGATTCAACAAGCCTCTCTTGAATCAATTTCAAGAATTCTATAACCGTCCCGACACGTTCAGTTTGGGTGTTTGCAATGGCTGCCAGCTCATGGCTCTTCTGGGGTGGGTCCCAGGTCCTAAAGTTGGCGGCGTTCTTGGAGAAAACGGAGATCCTTCACAGCCGAGATTTGTCCACAACAAATCCGGAAGATTTGAGTGCCGTTTCACGAGTGTGAAAATAGAAAAGTCTCCAGCTTTGATGTTTAAAGGAATGGAGGGTAGTACTTTGGGGGTGTGGGCAGCCCATGGTGAGGGAAGAGCTTATTTTCCCGACGATTATGTTTTTGACAGTGTGATGAAGTCGGGTTTGGCTCCGGTGAAATATTGTGATGATAATGGGAATCCTACTGAAGTCTATCCTTTTAATCTTAATGGCTCTCCTTTGGGTGTTGCTGCTATTTGTTCCCCCGATGGGAGACATCTCGCAATGATGCCTCATCCCGAGAGGTGTTTCTTGATGTGGCAATATCCTTGGTATCCCAAGAACTGGAATGTGGATAAGAACGGGCCGAGTCCTTGGTTGAAGATGTTCCAAAATGCTAGAGAGTGGTGTTCATGAGGTATGTGTATTTTCTTTTCTTTTCTTTTTTAGATTAGTATGCTACTTTGGTTTATTGTGTGAGTCGTTAATGGGGGTTTGATGTGCTATTGGAAAAATGAATATGAACAAAAAGTTATGATAAAGAATTACTTTTGATGCTGAATGACATTTTGTAAAGATTATGGATTTATTAAACTTGTTTCCATGAAAGTATTTAATGTTTGTTGTGCAGTTACGAATTAATATTCCTCTTTCTTTTCCTGTTTTGGTCTTCATTTGTCTTGTCCAGTTTTCATCACAGTTTTTACCCCCTTTTTAATATATATCTTGTCTTTTTGCAGGGCCTAGTGGAGAAATATGATACCAAATGTGAGTTTGGCTGTTGTATCGAACAACTTCGAGAAGACAACTTTTTAAAGGAGATTGGTTACTATGTAGTCTCACAGTAAAAGTTTTATACTGGGAAGAATATCAATTGTCAATCACTTTTGATCAGTAGATTCCCTTCTGTTTGATTATTGAGACTTCAGCTTATATATGAGAATGAGACTGGTCTTTTGTTATTGTCAAGTATAAAAAGTGTTGCATTAGTAACATATTTTCCCATATTCATTTCGTCCCAACATTTATTTATCTTGGCATAAGAATTTTATGACTAAAAAATGCAGAATGGGAAAAGGTATGGATTTTTGCAAACCTCAAGTTCTCGTATCTCAGAATCATGCATGGGAAATATAGTAGAAGTTCAACGAACAGAGTTTTCAATCCATTACCTATATACACTTTTAATTTAGAGCCACAGAGGTTGGGGAGAAGCTCATTCACTGCGGGACAACTAATTTTGTTTTTTGAGTTTTGCAGGGTATTTTCTTGTGATTTAATGACGTTAGCTGAAAATCATAAGCTAAACAAATTTTTCATGGATGGCTGCACATTAATTGGATGCTCTGGACATGTTTATGGAAGGTGCAGGCTGTATTTGGCTTTTCAGCTTTTGAAAAAAGCTGTAAGCAGCAGAGAAATTGTGAAGCATTGGTGGTGGAATTTTGTTTTAAATTTGAGTGTTGGTTTGAAAAGATTGGACTTTGTTGGTTTGTGAGTGGGTTATATTGGATTGGCACAGGTTCTAGAAAAGCTATTTTTACAACTTCTCGGCCTTTTGGAAAAGCTGGAATCTGTTGGGGGGTGGGTTTGTGGAAAAAAAGAGAGTTGTACATATATATAAAAAAGAGAGTTGGTGAGCTGAAAATTCATGAGGGGTAAAAATTGTGAGAAAAAATGGAAAGAAAAAAGGAGAATTGTGGAAAGCAGGAAAGTGCTTTTGGGGAAAAAAAAACCTTCGAGTGGTATTACACAGATAGAGCAACTAATAATTATCTACAGGATAAATGTAATGCGATGATGAGATCAAGAAGGCATATTTCAGATTTATAAGCACCTCTTACGATAAATATTACAACTCAAGTTCAGTTTTGTACTTGTGAATTTATTGGAAACAGAGAATAAGTGTTACGTGGCATATTTACAAATTACAACACAACCTTAATTTATTGAGGGACGGGAGAGTTTTAGATCTTAGTGGTTCAACCTGATTTGAAAACGGAATAAAAAAGCAAATATAAAAAAGAAAGCACATGAAGGTGAGGAATTAATCGGTACCATAAGCATCAACAATCTCAGAAAAAGCTGCATTTTAATTTCATCCATAATGATCTTGGCTTAGTTCTTGAAGCAGCTTCTCTATGAAACCCGCATCCAAGTACGCGTTCAAACCCGAACCCTCGATTCCCGGACACTCCATCTCCATGTAGCCGTAACAAGTTTCGTTCACGTATAGATCTCTAGAAGGTTCCATAGGCAAACACTGTTGATCATTGCAATCGGCTCTGATGCCACTCATCTCGTTCGATAGTACTGCACAATTAGCAGCACTTACGACCCCAACGTTCATCATTTCGCTTGAAATGATCTGTATCTCCTCCTTCAGACAAGCCACTTGTTGCTGAAGGGCGAAGATATGAGCAACGCACCCGTATACGGGGTTCTGCATTCGCGCGAGGGCTTCGTAAGACACCGTTATAGCAGCGTCGCTTCTGCTTTGAACGTCGGGAAGCTGTAGAAGCAGCTTGGAGAAGTTGCTTGCACCAAACACCTTATGAACAGCACCAAAATGTATTGCAGCTTCCTCATAATTGAAATAAGGTGCAAAAATGCATTCAATTGTGCATCTTCTTCTTAGGAATTTGCAAGCTCCACATGAAGAACTAAACCCTGTCATTATCTTGTGTTTTTATTTTTCTTTGTGAGAATAAGTGATTTATGATCTTAGCATTATAAGAGAATGTGGGAGGGACATTCTTTCCTTAATTTATTATGAAAAATGTGGGTATATTCTTTTAGGTCTCCTTTGTGGGCAGCAATTGCATTCATAAATTGGGTAAGCTTTCCCTATTTGGGCTCTAAAGGAGCTTTGTTTTTGGCAATTGATGGGAAGTTTAATCATCTTTTATAGTAAGTTGGATTAGACATATGATTGTTGCTGATTATTAGTCTATATTAGTAGCATTAGTCTGTTTGTTTAATTTGTAATAAACTAATAATGAGTAAGCTCATTATGCTTTGCTGGACCTTATAGGGAGAAAAGAATAGATAATCTCCCAACTGTTAATATTCCAAGATAATTAGTGCCATTAGGAAATGATTAAAGGAATGAAAAGCAATTTTATATTTCATCATCAACTGTTAGCAAGATAATGGCTAATATAATGGACAATTTGAATTTTAAACAAAAGAGAGCGACGTATTGAGTCCGTTAAGGGGCGGAAATTGGAAAAATCTTGATTTTTCGTTAGTCAATGGAGGTACGAAAAAGGGGTCTGCGATATAAGATGTGTAGAATTTGTTACTGACTATACATTTTCACATTTGAAGCTCTAAAACCAGCCAAGATTTAATCTTGATTAGTGAATGTTTTTCTATAATAATATATGATTTCATACTTTGAAAGGACAACTTTGAAGAAGAGAGGTAAGAAACATGTGGAGAGCACAATTGTTAAATAAATTTCGTGAATAATTACCCAAAATGTCCAAGAAACTCATAAGATAATGTCCCAAAAGAAATTAAATAATAATAATAATAATAATAACTCAAATGTGATAAGTGAAAATGACCAATGTATATATTTAAGTGGAGTAGAACAGACCTTAAATTCTAACCTCAAAAAGCTTGTGTGGAAATTATTATGATCATCTCAAAAGCCCAACTGCAATCTTGATACGCCACGTGGCATTTGTGCAATCTTGATTGTGTGGCCGATGATACTTCAATCCTTCCAATCTCAGAATTGCAATTTGTGTACACTCTTTAAACTCCAATCCTTACTATATAACTGCACCAACACTCTTATCTATCACAGTTGCACTCAAAACACTCACCTCCTCTGTTTTACAACTAAATCACACTCCACTCCGATCTCCAAGCGCCATGGCAGCCGCCGTCTCCACCGTCGGAGCTGTCAACCGTGTACCGGTATTAATTCAATTTACTCATGCTCTTGTAGATTCATTATTAGAATGTTACGTGCGCGCGTAGTGTTATGTTTTATTAATCCACCATGCAGTACATATATAATTCAGTATATGTTACTATAGTGAGTTTTTCAGTATCCGAACTAGGAAGATTAAATACCCGAGAGGAAAAAAACAAACAAACTATAGTGTGCTTATCTACCATATGTTATTTGATTGTTTTGTTATTTTTTATAAAGCAACAGAAGTTAGTATAGTTAATTCATTAAAATAAAATATAATATTGTAACTAAATTTTAACATGGCTATATTTAATAACAATATTTATGTCTTTAATAACTAAAGCTCACTTCTTGTTTTCTGTAATTATGGTGGTGCAGTTGAACTTGAATGGATCCGGTTCAGGAGCTGCAGTCCCAAGCACCTCCTTCTTCGGCAGCAGCTTGAAGAAGGTTACATCCTCGTACATGCCCAAGGTTTCATCAGCTAACTTTAAGGTTTTTGCGGGCGAAATCGATGAGAAGAAACAGACTGATACCGACAGGTGGAAGGGTTTGATTGAAGACGTTTCCGATGACCAACAAGACATTACCAGAGGAAAGGGTATGGTGGATTCCCTCTTTCAGGCTCCCTCCGGTATGGGTACTCACGATGCTATCCTCAGCTCTTACGAGTATCTCAGCCAGGGACTCAAAACGTAAGCAATATATACTCTCTGTCTTCTGTTTCTCTCAATAGTTTATTAGTTTGTGCACACGTAAACTTTTTGGAAAAATTACAATAACCTCTGAGGCTTATGCCGTTTATGAAAAATATCCTAAAGCTATGGCGCTGATGGTAACCAAAAACACACTCAAACTTACTGGAATATTACGGATTCAGGGTGTTTTTTGTAATTTTTAAAGTTTCAGGGTGTTTTTATGAAAAATGGTGAAACCTCAAAGTGTTTTTGGTGATTATTCCTAAACTTTTTCTAATTACAATTTGATACAGATACGACTTTGACAACACGATGAGTGGATTCTACATTGCGCCTGCTTTCATGGACAAGCTTGTCGTCCACATCACCAAGAACTTCATGACCTTGCCCAACATCAAGGTTCCTCTTATCTTGGGTATTTGGGGAGGAAAAGGACAGGGTAAATCATTCCAATGTGAGCTTGTCATGGCTAAGATGGGAATCAAGTAAGTTTCTATGGTTAACTAAGAGGATGTTTGAAAAAAATTCTGAGTCGGAGTACTAAAAGTTGTGAGTTTTTGAAGAAAAACACTTATAGAAAATATGAAAAAGAACATCGAAGCTGAAAAAAGCACCCCAAGGGGACTTCTTTCTTATTTCAACTTTATTAAAAACAAGCTACAAAACAGAAAATATAGGAAGACATTTTCTTTTAGAGTTTGCAAATACTCTTAATTTGTATTCAACATGCAGTTCTTGATAATAACATGTACATATGAAATTACAGCCCCATCATGATGAGTGCCGGAGAGCTGGAAAGTGGAAACGCCGGAGAGCCCGCGAAGCTCATCAGGCAAAGGTACCGTGAAGCCGCAGACATGATCAAGAAGGGAAAAATGTGTTGCCTCTTCATCAACGATCTCGACGCTGGTGCTGGTCGTATGGGCGGGACCACCCAATACACTGTCAACAACCAGATGGTCAACGCCACCCTCATGAACATTGCTGACGCCCCAACCAACGTGCAACTGCCCGGCATGTACAACAAGGAGGAGAACCCACGTGTCCCCATTATCGTCACTGGTAACGATTTTTCGACCTTGTATGCTCCTCTCATCCGTGACGGTCGTATGGAGAAGTTCTACTGGGCCCCCACCCGTGAGGACCGTATTGGTGTTTGCAAGGGTATTTTCCAGACTGACAATGTCCCCGATGACGATATTGTCACACTCGTCGACAACTTCCCTGGCCAATCCATCGGTAAGCTCCATTTGCCAAAAATCATAAATGAAGTGTCTGGCTTTGTTGCTTCTGCTTAAGTTAATAAAATCATTCAACTTTTAGAAGTAGTTTGTACTTTCTTTTCCAAACACTCAACTTTTACTACTTCAATAATTTACTACTTTAATTTATACTTGGAACTTTTCCCTCAACAAATGTTCTGCAAACATCTCGTAAGTGATTCAAAACGAAACATTTGAATTGAACAGTCATTTAATATGGTATCAGAGTCATTAAACATCGAATTGTTCTTCTGCAGATTTCTTCGGTGCTTTGAGGGCAAGAGTGTACGACGACGAAGTGAGGGGATGGATCGGAGGAGTCGGAGTGGAGAACATTGGCAAGAAGCTCGTGAACTCAAGGGAGGGACCACCAACATTCGAGCAACCTAAGATGACACTGGCGAAGCTGCTCGAATACGGTAACATGCTTGTGCAAGAACAAGAAAATGTGAAGAGGGTTCAATTGGCTGACAAATACATGAAAGATGCTGCTCTTGGAGATGCCAACAAAGATGCCATTGAAAGGGGAAAATTCTAAGGTTAGATCTTTCGGTCCTAACTAATTGAAGTTTTGCATCGAAAAAGTGAGTTTTTCTAATATTGTGCTAAAATTTCATCTGCTTTTTCACCAGGTCAAGCAGCTCAGTAAGAAGCTACTAACTTTGATCCAAAGCAATGATGGAAGCTGTTTATACAATTTCTAAGAAGCTGTTATTTCGATTTTTTTTCCCTTTTTGTTTCGTTTGTGTTGTGTCTATAAGCATGTCTACGAGTGTGCCAATAACTTTGGTGCCTACGTTGTTATTTTCGTGGATTTTGTTATCCTGTAATTTTTCTGCTACATAGCACACTTTGGCTTGTTTGAATATGATTTCTTGTTACAAAGATATTGCTTGATACATATTACATATATATGTGTGGCCTTCTGGCAAACGAATCGAACTATTCGATTCCAGATTCAGATCCTAAGAGAAGGCTCCGTGCATTTATGGGAACTAAATGACTTTGACATCCTTGAAGGATAAAAATATGGTCTTCAACTGTTTGGAGACGAATAAAGTTGAGGGATGATTACACAAACCTCCCTGAGGTTTGAAAAATCCGAAAAACCATCGAAACTTTACAAATATCCCTTGAAATGCAAAAATGTATACATAATATTTCAAGGTACTGGGTTTATTTTAAGGAAATCAGTACCATAATATTTCTGGCATCAGGTGAAATATTTTTTAAAATTTCTATGCATTATATAAATGACTAAATTTGGATATATAATGTCCAATTTCCCTTGTGTTTTGAGAGGATATAGATTGCTTATAACAAACTGAACAGTAATAGCATGCCACAAAGTTCGCGCAGACTGATGTGTCTTATTTGAAAGGAGTAATTACCAAAAAACCCTCCGATTAGGTTTAAAATTAACAAACACCATTGATACCTTAAAATCTTATGAGACCCTTGATTTTTTACCTATTTTGAAATATTACGAAACTTATCCTAGTTTGCAAAGCCTTACGAATTCCCCCTAAAACTAACAAAAAGTCATTGATTTTCATTGATCCTAGACATATTTGTAATGTTTCTAGGTTTTAGCAGTGTTTGCGAATATTTATTAAACCTTAGGGGGTTATATATCCGTAAGGGTGAAATCTTTCAGTGCTATTCGGGTAAAAGGCACAAAACTCATAGGGTATTCATAATTGAACCTATTTGAAATGAAATGTTAATCATTGATAACTTTTCCTGGGTTTTAAAGGAAATATTTTGCTCAAAAAATAAACTCTTGATTTCTGCCTTGTGAAGTTAATTTAAGAATTTTTTATTTCAATATCATTTGTTAATTTTTCAACTTTTTTAAACGGATTCCTAGCAGGGGAGCTAGGCTAACGTAAGTATAATTTTATATCTAAAATAAGGTATGATTTGTAATTATATATCCCATCTAATTTAGGGGTTAAATGTAATTAACTCAAAAAATGGGAGATAGTAATGTCTGGAATGGATACGTCCGTAAATGTTTTTCATGAAAATATTAATTCAATTCAAACTTTGAAAGGACAAAGTTTAAATAAATTTTGTAAATATTACTGATCCGACCACAAAAGTCTCAGTCATGGAAACATTCCAGAATCAATTTTTTTAAAAATTAAATACAAACTCACAACAATAAAATCCAGAGACTACAGTCATTTTCCATACATCACTATTTGGGTTGGCATCACTAATGTTATCTATTCTGTATTCCTACCAAAATGAGATGGAAAATTATATATGGTGATCAACACAATATCACGAAACAAACAGTTTTCACAATTCTCAACCTCACAAATTGAGAATGCTCATAAAGATAAAGCGCGAGTGAATTCTAGAATTACTTTTATTTTGCCTATGAGGTTTGCTTTATTACAATTTAGTCTCCTTATATTCAGAATTACGAAGAATCTATTTCAGGGTGTGAGATGTTATGGACTTTTTTGTAATTTCCAAAGCTAGAAGTTCTGAATTTTAAATTCCCCCTAAGTTAAATGTCCAACGTTAAAATAGCAAACAAACAAGAAAAATAATTGAGAAGTGGAAAGTAAAAATGTGACCAAAAATATGTTTGAGTGGAGAAGAGTTGATCTTAAATTCTAACCTCAAAACCCCTTGTGTGGAAATTATGATCATCTCAAACCCCAGAGTCATTCTTGATTCGCCACGTGGCATTTGGGCAATCTTGATTGTGTGGACGTTGAGAGTAGAACAACTCCAATCCTCAGAATAGCAATTTTGTTGTGCACTCTTTAAACTCCAAACCGTACTATATAATTTCACCAACACTCTTTATCATCTGTCACAGTTGCACTCAAACACTCTCACCTCTTATTCCACACAACTAAATCACAGTCCCCTGCGATCTCTAACCGCCATGGCAGCCGCCGTCTCCACCGTCGGAGCTGTCAACCGAGTACCGGTATTTTCAATTTCATACATGCTATGTTAATGTTACATTATTATTATTACTACTTCTTAACTTAGGAAATTAAAATACCTTAATCACTATAGTGTGTCTGCAACTTAGTCGAACTATGCTTCGATCATGAATTTCGGTGAGGAAATGTAGGAAGAAATATAAACGTAAGTTTGAAGACCACTTCAAGAATGCATGTTTATTATGATAATTAGCAACATAGACACACCCAGAATTGGTAGGCCTACAGGTGAAGTCATGAATTTCTTAGAACACAAAATAGGGATTATTACACTGATATACTTTGAGATTTGAACTAATTACACAAACATATCTTTAAGGTTTGAGAAATTTACAGAGACACACCCTGAGCTCTAGTTGCTGTCAGAAAATCCTAATAGAAAATATAGCTTACATATACAATATTACAACAATATAATAGTCATGAAATTAGGGTCAGATATAATAGTCAAGAAAAATTACACGTGATGATGTGATCAAAATCTGTCGTACCACTTAACGGATGTAGTGAAAATTCTTTGAAAGGGTATGTCTAATGATCACAAAGTATTAATGACCTAAACTTCTCCAAAAAATTAATCATAACTTATAATTGTTCTAGTAAAAAGACCTTTTGCTATGTTTCTTACTAATTACCACTTCTTCTTTTTTCCAAATTATGGTGGTCCAGTTGAACTTGAATGGATCTGGTTCAGGAGCTGCAGTCCCAAGCACCTCCTTCTTTGGCAGCAGCTTGAAGAAGGTTACATCCTCCTACATGCCCAAGGTTTCATCAGCTAACTTTAAGGTTCTTGCGGGCGAAATCGATGAGAAGAAACAGACTGATACCGACAGGTGGAAGGGTTTGATTGAAGACGTTTCAGATGACCAACAAGACATTACCAGAGGAAAGGGTATGGTGGATTCCCTCTTTCAGGCTCCCACCGGTATGGGTACTCACGACGCTATCCTCAGCTCTTACGAGTATCTCAGCCAGGGACTAAAAACGTAAGCAATATATACACAAACATTCTGGAAAATTACAAATAACCCCCCTTGAAAATTACGAAAAACATCCTAAAGTTTGGCCGATTGTAACGAAAAGCACACTCAAACTAACTGAAGGTGTTTTTTGTAATTCTAAAGGTTTTAGGGTATTTTTCGTAATTATTCTTAAACTTTTATAATTACAATTTTATACAGATATGACTTTGACAACACGATGAGTGGATTCTACATTGCACCTGCTTTCATGGACAAGCTTGTCGTTCACATCACCAAGAACTTCATGACCTTGCCCAACATCAAAGTTCCTCTTATCTTGGGTATTTGGGGAGGAAAAGGACAGGGTAAATCATTCCAATGTGAGCTTGTCTTCGCCAAGATGGGAATCAAGTAAGTTACTGTCTTAATTTCAAGAGGATGTTTGCATGAAATTCTAATTTGGAGAAATTGAACTTTTAGTAGAAGTTATTAACAGTTGCATTACTAATAGTTGTGAGTTTTTTAAGGAAAAATTAAAAGCATTCTAAGAAAATAGGAAATAGAATCTCGAAGCTGAAGCTAAAAACTTATTCTAAAAGAAATAGGAAAAATTAAAAGCATTCTAAAGAGAAGCTTATTTTGAAATTATTTAAAGACCAGCAGCAAAATAGAACGCTTAATTTCTTTTGTCTTAAACTATTTTCAATTATGAATACCCCTTAGATTTATGTTGTTTACAAAAATGACCCTGAGTTTGAAAACCATAACGAATACCCCTAAAACTAACATAAGATCATTGACAATCGTTGACTCAGGGGGCTTTTCGTAATTATCTGTTTAAATTGAAAACAGGAATACACATTTTTATAGTTTGCAAACGTTCCCTAACTTATATTCAACACACAGAACTTGATAGTGGCACTAACATGATTATCTACAATTAAATGTGAAATTATAGCCCCATCATGATGAGTGCCGGAGAGCTGGAAAGTGGAAATGCCGGAGAGCCCGCAAAGCTTATCAGGCAAAGGTACCGTGAGGCGGCAGACATGATAAAGAAGGGCAAAATGTGCTGCCTCTTCATCAACGATCTTGACGCCGGTGCCGGTCGTATGGGTGGGACGACCCAATACACGGTCAACAACCAGATGGTCAATGCCACCCTCATGAACATTGCTGATGCCCCAACTAACGTGCAACTGCCCGGTATGTACAACAAGGAGGAGAACCCACGTGTCCCCATCATCGTCACTGGTAACGACTTTTCAACCCTGTACGCTCCTCTCATCCGCGATGGTCGTATGGAGAAGTTCTACTGGGCCCCCACCCGTGAGGACCGTATCGGTGTTTGTAAGGGTATTTTCCGCACTGACAATGTCCCCGATGAGGCTATTGTCAAACTCGTCGACTCATTCCCCGGTCAATCCATTGGTAAGCTCCATATACCATTATTCTTTGCAAATTTTGAAACAGATATTGTTTTTCTGCTTCTAGATTTGAAAAGACATTACTGAAGTATCTGTTGTTCCTTAAAATAAGCTAGAAACTGGAATCACCTGTAAAGGTGTTCTTTTTTCAACTTCTAGGTTCTCTAACTCCTTCAAAAGCAGAAGTTTTTGCAAACACCTCTGGATAGTTCAAAACGAAACATATAAATAAAATAGTCATTTATTATGGTATCAGAGTTGTTAAGTAGTTGATTTCGACTGCAGATTTCTTCGGCGCTTTGAGGGCGAGAGTGTACGACGACGAAGTGAGGGCATGGATCGGAGGAGTCGGAGTGGAGCAAATTGGCAAGAAACTCGTGAACTCGAGGGAGGGCCCACCGACATTTGAACAACCTAAGATGACTCTCGAGAAGCTGCTCGAATACGGTAACCAGCTTGTGCAAGAACAGGAGAATGTGAAGAGAGTCCAATTGGCTGACAAATACATGAAAGATGCTGCTCTGGGAGATGCCAACAAAGATGCCATTGAAAGGGGAGATTTCTACGGTTAGATCTCTAATCTCTTGGCCCTAATTGGAGGTTTCATCAACAATTTATTTTCCAAGACATTAAAAACACACACGAACCTTGAAACTTACGAATACCGCTTCTGTCAATGATTTTTCGTTAGTTTTAGGGGGGAATTTGTTATGATTTTCAAACCTCAAACTGATTTTCGTAATATGTCAAGACTTCAAGATATTTTTCGTAAACAGCTTAAACCTTAGGAGTATTCATAATTGACTATTTTTCTAACGTTGTGCAAAATTTCCTCTGTTTTCTAAACCAGGAAAAGCAGCTCAGCAAGTTCGCGTTCCAGTGCCTGAAGGTTGCACTGACCCGAATGCGGCGAACTTCGATCCGACTGCGAGAAGCGATGATGGAAGCTGCTTATACAAATTCTAAGAAGCTGTTAGTTTGACTTTTTGGTTTCTTTGTGTTGGTTGTGTCTATAAGCATGTTCTATGAGTCTGCCAAAGAAATTTGGTGCTTGAGTGTCGTTATTTGTGGATTTTGTTATCCTGTAATTTTGCTGCTAAGTAGCACACTGGCTCTGTTTGAATATGATCTCTTACTATAAATTATTTTGAGTTATTCTATGATTTTGAGAAATATATATAAGGATTTGAAATTGGAGTATTTGGAACCCCAGTTTTAAAGTTTGCAAACACTTTCTAATTTAAGAGGTCTTATATTCTTTTGTCCACATTGATTTCTTAACCGCCCAAGAATATATTGTCAACTAATAACAACTTGGTGGCACTTCAAGCCTCAAGCTACTAAAACTTGTAATTATTATTATTATTATTATTATTATTAATATAAAATGGGCTATGCTAATCAGCCTTTTAACTCCACAAATTGCACATTTCCACCAATCATATTGCATATTCTTGATTTTTATAAAATAATAAACTACTCTCTTTCACTGGGTGCAGCCGTCCTGTACCACTTAAGAATAATAAACACATCATTCATTCAACTATGGAATAGATTATATCTGGTACAATATTTATAAGAAATTTTCAAATATTATTTATAGAGATAATTACAATTACGCCCCTCAACTTAAATCTAAATACAACAAGATTTATCCACCTATCGATATTACAACAACACATCCATTTATCGCACCATCCACCATTAAGTCCAGTTGTTGGGGTTTGTGATGATGTCAAATAAAAAACTTTTCATTCAAAGTCGAGGAGATGTAAATGTAATTGTCTCTTAGGATCAATTACAAATAACTCTTGAAGTTTACACTGTTTACGAAAAATACCTTGAGGTTTTCACTTTAATAACCAAAAACACCCTCAAACTAACGAAAAATCACAGACTCGGGATATTTTCTATAATATTTAAGATTTCTCGCTATTTTTCAAGCGCATGTCAAATTTTAAGGTGTTTTTCATAATTATTCTTTTATATTTTATTCAACACTGAAATGTGGACTAACAAGAATGTTAGCTACACATGCACATATCATAAGAATAATTAATGTATAGTGATTTTCCACGGTAAGCAACAATAAACTAAGAAGATTTTTTCTAGTTAAACACTCATAAAGGAAAAGGATCACATCCAACCAACATCCCTCGTGATAAAACGCCTACTTCACACATTATTACATCAAACATTATCTCCCACACAAATATCAATCAAGCTGTCATCTCTCCACTACAAAACCACATATATCCATAAATTATTACCGCACGAACTTACCAATTTATTTACCTTGGAGGTAAATTCTTGGAACCAGGTAGACAAATTACCTAAGATATAATAGATTACACAATAGGGACAAAATAGTAAGGCTGTAATATATGTTATTGACACTGACAAAACTCCACTAATTAATATTCCTTTCAATGCTGTTCCAATGCCAAATAGGAGGTCGGTTGTCACAGTGGAGCTACTTCAAATTTTTTTTATTATTTCCCACCCTTTATTTAATATATTCACATGTGAAAATCATCACCCACATTTTTTTCATCTTTAAATTCCCAACACAAAAACCCAAAAACTTTCTTCTGTTTCCTCCCAATTTCCTCAGCAGTCATCACCAGACGAATCAATCACACAAGCAGAAAGAATCAAGAACCATATATCTAAACATAAACAATGCCAATAATTCACTTCAAATAATCCCGAAAGAATATGCAATGGCCAAAAGATTTCTCATTTGCTTGATTATTTATGTTTTTCTTTCAAACCCAGATTTTTCCCAGGCTGATGAGTTTATTTTCCATGGTTTCAGAGGCTCAGGCAGCAAAATAGCCCTAAATGGAGCTGCCATGATTGAGCGTAACGGTATGCTCAGACTCACAAATAACTCACCAAGATTATATGGGCATGCTTTTTATGAGAGCCCATTTAATTTCAAGAACTCAACAAATGGTAAAGCTTTCTCCTTTTCAACAGCTTTTGCTTTCGCCATAGTACCTGAGTACGAAAAGCTGGGTGGCCATGGATTTGCTTTTACTATTTCCAAGTCAAGAGATCTGATTGGGGCACTCCCCAGTCAGTATTTAGGGCTCATGAATTCAACCGACGTTGGTAATTTCTCCAACCATGTCTTTGCAGTTGAGTTTGACACTGTTAAAGATTTTGAATTTGGGGATATTAATGATAACCATATTGGGATTGATCTCAACAGTTTGATCTCAAATTCTTCTGTCAATGCCAGCTGTTTCACCCAGGATAATGTAAGAAAGGAAGGTTTCAATCTTAAGAGTGGGGATAGGATTCAAGCCTGGATTGATTATGATTCTGATAAGAAGATATTGGATGTCACCCTTTCACATTCTTCATTAAAACCCAGTTTTCCAATTCTTTCGTTTCCAGTTGATCTCTCACCATTTTTCTTGGATCGTATGTATGTGGGCTTTTCAGCTTCAACAGGTTTATTAGCAAGTTCTCATTATATTTATGGATGGAGTTTCATGATGAAGGGTCAAGCAAAATCCCTTGATCTATCTATGTTGCCTTCGATTCCGGGCCTGAAGAAAAATCATACTCCCTTAATTTTGTTCATATCCTTCTCAGCTGCTGGTTTTTTAGCTCTTACAGTTTCGATATCCTTTTACATAATCAAGAAAATAAAAAACCGGGATGTAATCGAATCATGGGAGCTCGAAATAGGCCCGCATAGATTTTCCTACAAAGAAATCGAGAAAGCAACTAGAGGTTTTAGAGATGAAGAGCTTCTCGGTTTCGGTGGATTCGGTAAAGTATACAAAGGAAAATTGCCTAATTCCGATACTCAAGTGGCGGTCAAGCGAATAAGCAACGAATCCAAACAGGGCCTAAGAGAGTTTGTAACCGAGATTGAGTGTATAGGCCGTCTTAGGCATAGAAATTTAGTCTTCTTACAAGGGTGGTGTCGAAGGAGAGATGATTTATTGCTTGTTTATGATTTCATGTCTAATGGAAGCTTAGATAAGTACATTTTCGACGACTCCAAAGTTGTACTAACATGGGAGCAAAGAATCAATATTATCAAAGGCGTAGCTTATGGCCTTCTTTACCTACACGAAGAATGGGAACAAACCGTGATTCATAGAGACATCAAAGCAGCTAATGTTTTGCTCGACTCGGAAATGAATGCTAGGCTTGGAGATTTTGGTCTAGCTAAGCTGTATGAACATGGGCAAAATCCGAGTACCACAAAAGTGGTGGGCACATTAGGGTATTTAGCCCCCGAGCTGACCAAAACGGGGAAGCCCACAACGAGTTCTGATGTGTTTGCATTTGGCGCGTTGTTGTTAGAAGTCGTGTGTGGGAGAAGGCCGATTGAGGCGAAAGCTTTGCCCGAAGAATTGATTTTGGTGGATTGGGTGTGGGATAAGTGGAAAGAAGGGTCGATTCTTGAAGTTGTGGATTCGAGATTAAAAGGGGAGTATGATGAGTTAGAAGTAGTTGTTGTGATTAAGTTGGGATTGTTGTGTTCCAATAATGCCCCTAGAAAACGGCCCACTATGAGGCAGGTGGTGAGGTACTTGGAAGGTGAAGTGCCCTTGCCTCAGAGGTTGGATGCGCCGGATGAATATGATGGCGAGAATGGAGGGCGTGTTGGTCATTTTGAGGATTTTGTGCATTCGTATCCTTCGTCTTCGTGTTATGAGAAGACGAGTAATTGGTCCTCGGGTTTTGATCTTGATCTTGATCTTGAAGCCGGTTTGATGTCGCCGCGAGATGTGAGTTGGACATGATAAGATTTGTCCAAATTTTTTTTTTTTTTTTTTTTTTTTTTTTTTTGTGTGTTATCATGTATATTATTGTTATTGTACATCAGGAGAATGTTGATATGTGTATAAGAAAATTTATCTTGTTTCTATTTCCATGTGGTTCTGCATTTTCTTACATTTGAAAATGCAGTGCATGTTTACCTAAATTGATAGAGCAGGTCATTTTGCAAATTGACTTTTGGACAATACGAGGATTAATGTTACTTTTGCATTTTAGGTTTGTGATTGCTCATCTGCCTAACTTTGAATCAGGAAAAACCTAGAAAGTAAAGAAGTCGGTAAGATAATATTTGGCTCATTAAATTCTATGCAATTGCGCCTATGATGAACCGATACAGATATAACGATAAAACATAGACAAAACGACACAAATTATTGTCAGCATTTACTATTAAACAGGTGTCTGACACGACACTTCATGAAAGTTCTTTTAGGAGTGTCCATACATCATAGAACTTCGTACCTAGGAGATTCATGCAGGTGTGTGAAAGCTTGAGTGTGTTCACATACAACACACATATGACATGAATCACAAACGCAGACATCTTTGAGGAAAAGCATTCTAAAAATCAACTCATCAACTATAATCTACATAGATTAAATAAAACTCTATTTTATGTACATCTTTGCAGACAAAGATTTCTACCCTGTCATTAACTCTACATGATTCCAATCAGAGAAAATAACTTTGTACAACACCTTCAAATCAGGCTATATACTCATCTTTATTACTGCACTCAAACTCAATTTATGATGTTCTATAAGCAGCACTCTAATGGTTGCCTATGTTGTCGTCTCCGTTTTCTTCTTCACTATCTTTCACCCCATCAAAAATCTCATAATCATCAAATCCTGCAAATTGAAAAATAATCTAATAACAACGCCACAAATAAAATCATTTTTCTTATGCATTTCTCCAAGACATAGCTGCATAGTATTACCTGCACCGAGGGCTTCAACATCGTCCATCTGCGGGCCCAAGAGCATAACATTACCTAAAGGTGGATCAACAGCCATCCATTCCCTGTTTCCGGAACCTTCTGGACACATTTCTTTCTCCATGACCCAATCTTCAACAATATGAATGTGCTCATAAGAAATAGGATCCACAGCTTCCTGTTGTTTGTTGCCCGAAACCCTATATCAGGAAAATAACGATCGCATTTTTTTTTGGTTTTTACCTTTCTTTAAAGCTTAAACTATCAAAATCCGAAAAGAGCTAATCTCCGACTTACATATGCTTCATTGACATGTTGTACTGAACAAAAACAAGATCACTAAGTCTCTGATTCTCCAAGCAATTTTTCCTCTCATGCATGTATTCAAGAGGAATTTTATCTAGCTTATGCTGAATCAAGCAGCAGGTTTGACTAAGTATCCGAATAGCCAAACGAGCCAAATGAGGACATCCTCCACCATACGTTAGCCACCACTCAGCTAAAACAGGTAAAATTTAATCAAGATCATTAGCAAAATTCGAAAATTGTAGAAATTAACTAAAACATAAATGGGGAAAATTACATCTACTACCCCCCGAGGTTTTCCATAATTACAATTTAGTCCCTCTGTTTTCAGAAATTACAAAAGACTCCCTGACATTTCAATTTATTCCAAATAAACCTCTACTACCCATGAGGTTATTTGTAATTCATGAAAACAGAGGGACTAAATCGTAATTAGCTCAAACCTCAGGGGTAGTAGATGTAATTCGCCCAAAATTAATAAAAACATCAAGACTCACTGGGAAGTAAAGTATCTCGAGCTCTAATAGCCATCTTTCTTCCAAAATCTCCAGAACCACCATGATAAGCTGCGGTTTCCTTCATAATTTTATCTTGAATCTTAGGATCAGGCACCAATTTCTCAATACAATCATAAACCAAAGACCGAATATGAAGATGAGCATCTCCTTCAAGACTGTAAAAAAACTTAGGATTCAAATAAAAACCCGCAGCATGAAGAGGGTGACGTTGAAGTTGTTCCCACCTTCTATCTATAATATTCCAATAAACTAAATATTCGTCCTTAGTAACAAGTTCCCTCTTAACAGCCTCTTTTGCCCTATAAAGTCCTGCATAAACGAATCCCATAGCAGGCCTCTTTTCACTACTGACTATCCTCAATAATCTCAATAGAGGATCCGTCAAATGCGTTATTGATCCACATGTTGACCAGAAAGATTGATTGCTTATAGAGTCTAATACTGCAAAACCTTCGGGTTTTTTTGAGTAAGGGCTTTCCATCCACTCCTCAGAAGTAACCATTGACTGGAGATTATGTCTGATATTCGTCATTCTTTTCAATGTAAGAAAATCGGTGGAAGCCCGAGTTTTCCCGAGATCAATTAAATCCACACCGAACGTGAATCTTCTCATCATGTTCAGAACAACGCTGTTTGAGTATATATATCTGGAGATCGATTTCGCCTGTTCAAGCACCATTTTCACCATAGGGATTTCACTTATGTCCTCGAGCATTAAATCAATGCAATTACCAGCACAAGGAGTCCAGAAAATAGTTGGATAAGTGTCGGTTAGTTTTTTACCAGCAATCACATAACGATCTTCGCTGCTCGTCACAACTTGGAGAACATTTCTCAACCCGACTTCCTCAACTGTTTCTTTCAGCAATTCATAGAGGATTTCCGGAGAATCTATTGCGTGTGATATATCAGCTGACCTCAGAAAGATCGTACCTTCGGGACAATACACCAAGAAGTTCACAAAGGTTTTGCCTTTTCCCGAATTCCACTCGTGGACTAGAATCGAGCAACCGGTTTTCCCCCAAGAACCCGTACACTGATCGACATCATACCTCACTTCATGAACTAAGTTCTTCAAAGTCCAGCTTCTGAGATCGTGGTACGTGGGGCCCACGACTCCCGCGCCTTGTGAAGCAATCGCGTCGACCATCGGTTGAAAATAAGCAGAATTAGCGGCATCAACCGGTAATCCCACATCGAAAAAGAATCTACCCACTGCCATGTGGACTGTGTTACTAATCTTTTTAGAATTCACAGCTGGAAAATTAGCTAAAGGTGTGGGATTTGAGTTAATCACATCAGGGGCTTTCCTAACTCGCCCTTTCTTCTTTCGACTCCCCAATTTGCTTCCGGAGCCATCTTCCCGACTCTCGAACACATCGTCTCCATCACGTTCAATCATGTCAGGGACGGGAAGCAAAACCATTTCTGCATTCAAATCACAATTATGGTTATTATCTACTTCAGGGCCCCCACCGGTGCCTGGATTGTCATAACCTGAGATTTCCTCTGTGAGTTTTTGTTTCTTCCTCTTTTTTACAGCCACCCCATTTAGACTATCGAGCATCTGGAGGCGTACATCTGGTGGAACTCTTAAGCAAGTGGCGGCGTTGCCTTTCTGGCAGGCGAGGTGTTCTTTAATCCTATGAATCCCACCGCCCTTGAAAATTTTGCCACAGTATATGCATTTTAGCTGAACCCTGTCACCGTTCTTAAACATCTGGCAATGCTTCCATGCCGGGTCATGCTTTTGTGACGTCACTGCTACTGGCTCCATGTTAGAAGCCATTCCTGAAACTACATTCGTTCGGAAACAGAAAAATCACTTGCTGCGCAGTAATTATTCACACAAACACACAAGACCAAATTCCAGTTCTCATAACGGCTCAAACAAAGTAAACACGGAATCATCGAATAAATTGACAAAAGGGTTAAATGGGTCGAGATAAATTTCTGGGTTTTTATGTAAATTCGCGCAAACAAGAAATCTTGAAGCGAAACGAAGGATTCGAATTCTGAAACATGCAAATGCTCCATAACAGCTTTTTGTACAGTGAAACCTTAAAATAATACATGAATTAGCTAAAAAAGAAATCGGGTTCAGAGAACTTACTTGAATTTTGGATACCCAGAGAACCTGCTGGTTTGTTGATTCGATTCGAGATTTGAAGGAGAAGAGAACCGAGTTAGGGAATTAGGTTTTTCGCTTTATAGAATTGACGAAGAGTCGAATGGACAACCGGATAGACCGGTTAGGGTAGCGGTCATTGAGACTCACGATGCTCCAGGGAACAATTTTCTTTTTGGTATTTTAAAAAGTAATAACATTTCAATTATTAGAGAGATATCTTAAATTTATAAAATACAAATAAATGTAAATTAATAAAATTTCTTATTCAACAAATAATTCTCATCATAATCCCTCATAATCTAGTAAAGTCACAATTATTTTAAAAAGAAATAATTTTACCCACTATATTTTGTTATTCGTATATCGTGTAGCTTGAAAATATTCACGAATAATTATTTTTAGATCATCATTCTAATTTTGGCTGTCATTTATATACTAATAATACAGAGCCAGGACCCTAAGTTCATAAGTGCATCCGGCTCATAATTTGGTGCACTCAAGGTAAAAATACACTATATATTATATTCCTACATGCATGTGTCCGCCGGAATGCCTCCTCGATTCGGGACGAAGCCGAGCCGATACATACGATAGGCAAAGGAAAGACCCCCCATTTCATAGCGCCAGGGAACGCAAGTTTGATCGAGGATTGGTTGCAGCTAGAGGACGGGCCGAAGTGTCAAGTAAGAGAGGTCAGAGTAATGGTCGCCGACTGAAAGAGATTCAAGGTTGGGGCAGGATTTGAAATGGATCAGGCAAGGCAAGCTCGAAGAGTTTACGGGTGAATTTATGCTTACTCTCAGTCTCTTTGAAGTTATTATATATATATATATATATAACTTTAAACTTTAAAGTGAGAGAATACACGTGACCACCTTTGATTGTATATAGTTCCGGGATTGTATGTTAAGTTTTGTTTCATTTCTCCTCTATTTCCTAGTTTGCTCTTTGTTTGAATCTTTTCTATCTCGTCTTTCCTCCCTATAAATACCTGTAAATTGAAATTGAAACTTTCTTACACATTTCATGTTTACACAATAAACTATGATAATAAACTATTCCTTATGGAACTTAGAATAATATTGATTGGCATTTGACATGTTATGTTACTATGATAGTACAGTTTTGAAATGATCATACCGCGTCCTAGAAGATTGTCAATTTGCATAAAATATTATTGTCTAAAGGTCAATAAATTCCATATATATTATTTATTTTTATCATTGTTTAGGGTGAAACTTTGATGTTTTTCATAATACTATGGGTGTAATTGAATAAAAACTCATAATTATGGGGCCAAAGTGAATTAACTCTTTGTTATTATATGAAAATTCAACCGACCATTGCAATTTATTTTAACATTCCTTAACACGGTTGCCTTCTTCCTCTTGCGGCTTTCCTGAGCAGATTCTCAGATGTTTACTACTGCATCTCAGATCTAAAAATAGGTTACTGATACACCGATTCATCTAATCGCATATTGATTTGGATTGAATTGAATTGGATTTTATGGCGCAGTACACCCAACAATTTCTGAACAGCGTTCTCTCGCAGCGGGGGCCGGCGGCGCTGCCGTACGCGGAGGATATGAAGTGGCACATCCGTCAACACTTGTTGTACCTCATCGAAACCTTCCCGTCACTGCAGCCGAAAACCGCCGTCTTCACACATAACGACGGCCGCACCGTCAACCTCCTCCAGGCCGACGGCACCGTTCCGATGTCCTTCCAAGGCGTCACCTACAATATTCCGGTTATTATCTGGCTCATGGAATCCTACCCCCGCCACGCGCCTCTGGTTTTCGTTAACCCCACCCGCGACATGATCATCAAGCGCCCCCACCCCTTCGTCTCGCCCAACGGCGTCGTTTCTATCCCGTATATTCATTCCTGGGTCTTCCCCGCCTCCAATTTGGTTGAATTGGCTAGAAATTTAGGCCTCTATTTCGCCCGCGATCCGCCGCTTTACTCCCAGCGTAAGCAGTCAAGCCCTAGCCTCAGCCCTAATTTGAATTCAAGTTACGGCAGTATGAATTCGTCCGTGGGATCCACCCCTGCTCGTCCGGCAATACCTCCAAGGGATTATTCTCCAGCGCCCACTCCGCCTCCACCCTATGGTAGTGGTAGTGGGAGAGTAATGGACGATCCTGCTGAGGTTTACAAGAAAAATGCTTTAAACAGACTCGTGGAGGGCCTTAATGGTGATATTAGGGAGATGAGAAAGGCGAGGGAGACTGAAATGGAAGGGCTATTCGGAGCTCAGGCCGTGTTGAGGAAGCGTGAGGAGGATTTGAGAAAAGGCTTGAAGGAAATGCAGGATGAAAAGGAAGCTCTGGAACAGCAGTTACAGATGGTTTTGATGAATACAGACGTGATGGAGGGATGGTTGAGGGATAATGAAGGGAAATTGGGTGGTAATGTTAACAGTGTTAATGTGGATGAAGCATTTGAGCCTTGTGATGTGCTATCAAAACAGATGTTGGATTGCACAGCATCGGATTTGGCAGTGGAAGATACAATATACGCATTGGATAAGGCAGTCCAGGAAGGTGCAATACCGTTTGATCAGTACTTGAGGAATGTGAGGCTTTTGTCACGCGAGCAGTTTTTCCATCGGGCCACGGGTTCGAAAGTTAGGGCTGTTCAGATGCAGGCTCAGGTTGCTAGTATGGCTTCAAGGACATCACCGCAATATGCTTTCTGATTCTTGTTTGGTGAAATTATTAGGTAAACTGTGTTTTACTCTGCTTAATCCTCAATTCGTGCATACATTTTACTGCTCTGTTTCATGTTTGTAGGAAGTATAATGTCCTTCATTGATTTGAATTTATAAGATGAGGCCGAGAGGACAATAATGTGTAATGTGCAGGTTACGGTACTGAATATATTGTGTGCATTTATGTGCGATTTCCTTTATTTCCCATTTGTTGTTTAGGTTTTACTTTTTTCTGGCAGTTGGAGAATGCAAGCTTTGTTTGGAAATTATGATGTTTTGATCTATTGAATGTTAGTGTTTTGATGTGATATTATGTTGGTCTTGGAGACTTGGACCTCAGTTGAGTTTTGATGAGCCTTTGCTCCAGTAACATTCTGACTATGGTAGTATTTGCAAACTCTTCAAAAAAGCACTTGTGGGGCTTTATGTCTTTTTTTTTTCAGCACTTTGAGAGTGTTTCTAAATGTAACTTCTTATTCTAGAAGCTGAAGCACTAAGAACCAACTCTTAGCTTCAACTTCTAGTTTGGAGGTAACTCGGTAAATAAGTGGAAATTTGTTTGAGTAAGAAAATTGCTTGTCAACCTTTTTTCTCCAAACACTCAATTTTTTATTTTATTTTATTTTTAACTTTGCACTTCTTTTTTCAAACACTCCTCACTTCAACTGCTCAAATTTTTTACAACTTTAGCTTCTTCAAAAGCAAAAGCTCTTGCAAACACCCACTATGCTGAGCTTAGCAGTTATCAATGAGAACAAATAGATTTCGTTTGAAGAACTCTGTGTTGATCAAATGTATCTATGGAAATTGATATGTTTGGAGCTCTTAAGTTCGTTCTGATACCTCCGGTACATGTCAAACCTGACGTCAACTAACTCATGTACTTCTTGTGCTAATCTTAACTAGATGATACCGCGAATTGTTTGATGTTCGTTGATTAGTTGTAATTACTCGATCTTTGAATTTTTACCCAATCTAACTTAAGAAAACCCTTTTTAATTTGGTTACTCTTATGAATTCTCTCTGTACATGTATTTTAATTCTTAAAGATCCCTATAAGAAGCTTAGAAAGTTCTTGGTGGTGGACTGGTGGTGCTTTGATTACATTAATGTGTGGGACTTCGTTTGTTGAGACTGTTAAAAATCAACCATGATAGCTACTTAAAAGTTGACATGTTTCTAGATTCGTTTTGTTGGCTACCACTTAAAAAGTTGTCAACGATCAACAAAGACTGAAATGTATTTTAATGACACCCAGTTGTATAACACTTTTTAATAAGCCTGGCCTAAAATGTCTGACAGCGTAACTGCACTAATTATTGTTTTACTTTTCAATCGAAACCAAAATTTGAAATTTCAATTCAAATTCAAGTTGAAATTGAATTCGAGTATCGATTTGTAATTTAAGAAAGATAATGTAGGATCTATTTTTTCTTGTTCGGTAATGGTTTTATATACCATTTCTTGTTGATATCAACTTGAAACTCAAAGGAAACATCATAATAAATAAATCAAAACAATATATCCTCAAATGAAACAAAAAAGGGCACAAGACTACACATAAACAAGAAGCCAACAAAATTCCACAATAAAACAACCCAACAACATACAATATTCAAACGAAACTCATCAATTAACAAATTACCATCTCCCCCTGCCCTCAAGTAGGAGGACAGAAAGTAATAACATACCTCTTAGCCCTACAAGTCTTGAGCCCACTGGCCTCATCATAAGCATAACTATAAGCCCTAGGACAAATAGCCTTAAACAAATGCGCAAACGCCGTAGCTTTACACGTATTGGGGCTCGCATATTCTCCCCTACAACAATACCTGTCTTCTCCGGTTGCCAAACACGCGCTCTTGCACCCCACCACCTTTCCTTCCCGCCGCACCGCCAGATTCTCTGGGCAACAAACATTCACATCCGCCTCACACGCCGCCACGCCACAGCCAGCGGCGCCGCCCACCGGAATCATGGCCACTGGGAGGTTGAACCCGTCAACTAAACTCACGTCATAGTAGTGCATGGAATTTGAACGGGATCCCAGAGTCATTTCGACTACCGTTGCCGGCGGCTGGCCTCCGACGCCACGGCAGTGAAGCTGGCCGCTGCAGTCACCGGTTTGGCAGGAGCCGCTCCCGGATTGGTCGAAACAGCAGCCCTGACGGCCCCATATTCTGCCGGACCACCGGTCCGGGGCGTCGACCACCACTTGCCGGCCGCTGGAGAGGTAGAAGCCGCCATCATTTAGGGTTTCGTGGCCGGCGGAGCCGAGAATGGCCGGCCAGATTTGGTCCTTGCAGTTGTTCACTATAATGAGTTGGGTTCCATCTGCAATCAAGAAAATTAATAAACATGAATTAGTCATATAACTGAAAAGGGACCATAAAAATTCAGAGAAAAACGAAAAATGATGCAAACCGGAAGAGAAGATGGATGTGAAGAAACAGAGGAAGAGGAGAAACAGGGCATTCGTCATTTCTTCTTCTTTTGATTGTTGAGGAAAAGACATGAAAAATAAGTAGTGACTAGTGATTAAGAGAGTAGTATCTAGTGGTTTTATTTTATATATTTGAAAAGAGTGCATTAAGGGACATGCAAAAGAAGTGATTAAGTAGTTTATATATTTGAAGAAGTGCTTGTAGAGGGATAAGACGGTTAGTGGCCACTCTGCGGGTTGTTTGTAAAATTTCCCGCTTTTTAAGCTAAAAGAAAAAAGTTGATTCAAAATGACGCCCACTTTTGCTTTTATTTATTTATATTTTCTTATTTATAATAGTAAACAAAGGTTAAAGGTGGAGAAAATATTTCTTTTTAAGAAATAAACATTAGTAAGGTATAGCTTCACTTGAATTTGCACAAAAAGAATCGGTGTTACTCTTTAAAATCAATCCATTAAATAGAAAAAATGATTTATTTATTTATTTTTTTGAAAAAATGACATAGGGTTGAGTAATTTTCACAATCTTACAAACAATAATACCCTAGAAAAGCTAAGTTTTGAGAGATCCAATTCTTAGATTCTTACAATTGACTTCTTGGAAATAACCAATTGATGTGCTACCCTATACACAATGAAATAGAATTTGGATATTGAGATTGAAACGGATTCGGAAGTTATTGTTAATTGAATAAAAATGCCGATATCTCGATACCACCTTGGGGCAATATTGTTTTAGATTATCGAAATTTGCTTCGTATATCCAAGTTAAACGACAGTAAAAGAGACCAGAATTCTTGTGGAATGAGTTGGCCGGCCAGCCTCCAGCTTGCAATTGCAATTATTGAAAGGTAGTGGTCACTGCAGGAGCAGGACTAATATGAAATTAACGATGTGGAGATCTATCCATTTATTATGTAGCCAACTTATTATGAAAAAAAGTTATATATATGCCAAACTGATCCATAGCCCATTCTGTTTATGGGCTTATACTAGTCCAAGACGAAATCTTTCTCAAATTACTTGAATATTAACTTATTTAACACAAAAATCATCATATATTTTTCATATAAAAAAAAATATACATCATCATTTTTCTATCCTCATCATACAAATTAAATATGTCAGCAACAATACATTACTATATATATCAACATTCAACACTGTCCAATCCATTATTGATCAACACTTCGAGGCAAAAAAATTAAAATTCATCTAAAAAAAAAAGTGCAAAAAGAAAGAATTATTAAGTTTACGAAGAAGGACGACCAATGCAAATTAAAAGTAGTGTAATTTCAGTGAAGCATAAAATTACTGATCCTGACCACCTTCTTCAAAGCATCAACAATCTTCACTCCAGAATTCGATCTCTGATTCACAATCCCATCATTCCCAGCAAGAACCCTATATTTATCCTTCCTCGTGAAGTTGGTGCACTCAAACCCTAACGTCGCCGCCAAGATTCTCTGAACATAGTTAGCAACATCATGTGGGCTTTTACCAGACGAGCATGTCGCTTCAACCGGCAACTGGTTCAGAAAAGTAACCTCGTAAATCGGCCTAGGGTTCATGAAGAAGAAAATTGGATCCATGGCTTTCCATCCTCGAGCTGTGGTCGCATGAAAGAATCCTACTCTGTAATTCATCGCCACCGGCACGATTTTATCTGTTAATTCTGCAAATAGCGCACTAAATCTCAATAAAAATGGCTCCCTGCAAGTTGTTCCTTCCGGGCAGACGGCGAGATCGCCTTTTTCGAGCTCACGTTTGATTTTCTGGGCGTCGACGTCTCTGATTCTCGTTAGACGGACGGTGGGGATGGGGGAGAGAATCTCGGAGAGGCGGGAGATGGAGTATGTGACGGCGGGGATGCGGCGGTGGAGGACGGCGGAGAGGATTACGGGGTCCATTAGGGTTCTGTGTGTGCAGACGAAGAGGACGCCGCCGCCGGAGGTGGAGGGTGGTGGTGGCGGGTTTCCTTTGACGACTACTCTGCCGCCGAAGAGTGGAGCGATGTGACGGGCGGCGGACATGGGGAGGATTATGCCCACCGCCATGCGAATGACGGCGAGGACTATTCCGAGTGGGATCCATAGGAGGATTAGGAGGGCAGTGGCCGGAGTGGGACGCTTGACGAGACGGCCATCGTGGAAGATCACCGGTAGCGGGCGGATGATGTGGTGGTCGTGCTTCTTGTTGGCGGCGGTGAATGGAGGGTGGCACTCTTCCTGTTTTTCAAAAAATTAACATGTCATGGACTTTGCTATCATTAATCTAAAAATTAATTAGTTATATTTTTTATAATTAAATCTAGCTATAATATTTATTTATATTTAAAACTTATGTTAAAAGTGATCATCAATGACTTTGTAAATTATATTGAAGCAAATTTGTATTCAAAATTTTGCAAAATTAATGACAATTAAAGGAGAAAAACATGCAATAGCTTTAAATCTAAGTTACTCACCTTGCACAATGGTAGAAACAAAGAACCAACAGAACCAGACTCCTTCCTTCCCAGCCCTAAACTGGGCTTTTCATCTCCCACCAACTTAGCAACATCTCCACCAATTGTCCCAAACCCATCTCCCAAAAAGCCGGTAACCAATCCGAACCGGTTCACCATAAGTTCGGGCCCGACAACATCATCGGCCCGCAAATGCTCCTTCACGAACCTCTCCACCATAATCCTCGGCATCTTAGTCACCACCACTCTTTTATCATGCGAACTAAACACCCTCCATGCCTCCATATCGATGTCATCCAAGTAAAACTTGGGCAATACAGCCCTTGCAACCGCTTCGATCTCTGTCAAAGGAACTCCACAGGTGGCTACAAAGATTGCGAGTTTAAGCCCATGATCGATTTGACCGAAGGCCTCGAGTAAACGGATCACGGGCCATAAGAATAACAGCAACGCAAAACGGATAAGGCCCGATGCTTCGAATGCTATCAACATGAAGTAGGAAAAAGTATCATGGTTCTTCAAGAGTGTGCCTTCGAGCTCCGAAACTATAGATTCCATTTTCTTGGTTTATCTTTCAGATCACGATCTGCAATTTTAATGTATGTGTAATCAAGTTTTGATTTTTTTTTTCTTTTTGGATGTTGTGATGAGTTATGGAGAAGGATTAGGATGGCTTACTTGAGGATTGTGATAGAATTAGATGAAGGTGGATATGACTCTGCTCCAATGCAACAACAAGGCTGTTTATCAGTTTACAACTAACTATATTTCCATTTTGTCTTATTTATATTCAACTCATAACCCTACCCCATCCCCAACCCACCCGAAGCTCCTTATATTTTTTTAGGATAATTACATATAGACCCCACAAGAGTATTCAATATTACAGTTAGACCCTTGTTAATTCAAATATTATTACAAATATAAAATGGAAATACAGGAAAGATACGCCACGTAAACATGCACGAATATTGATAACTTAACCTCAACAACTAATTTGGTCAGAATGTAATCTAAAGGGTCCAGTTGTCCGCCCGATATCTGTCTCTGCCAAAATTAGGTCACGTACTAAGAGTTATAGCCGTAATTTTTGAAGTATTATACACTAATTTAATATATTAAATAATTAACAGAATTGAAATCGTGGTTTTAGCTGATCCACGTTTCTGCGCGCTTCTAGTCTGTATATATCTTGTTTCAACTTTTGAAGCATTTCTATTTTGTTTCAATTTTCAACTTTATTAGAGTTTTGCAAACTTTTTTTCAATAAACCTCTTAATAATTCTTATGGGTTATTGTGTAACAGCTGATGCAAAATCAGGTTCTGCGCGTAATTCATAAATAAACATGTGTACAATAGGAATTATATAAGTATAATATTATTAATAAATAAATAAATAAATATATATATATATATATATATATATATATATATATAACGTAATTAATTAATGTCTGCTGTCATAGGTATTTTCTTAGAAGTTTCTTTAATTTACTAATATTTGAAGTTGAAAATTTTCACAAAGAAACCCTAACAATTTGGAGTCAATGGTAGATGAGAAAAGCATTGAGCTTTGCAGAAATTAGATGAGAATTAAAAGGTTTTGCTTAGCTAGGAAACTTGTTCTCTCTCTCTGTTTTTTTTTTAGGGAAAAAAAAAACTTGTTCTTTCAAGTACCTAAATAGTAAATAAGTAGGTTGGAAATGTGCACACTACTTAATTTTATTTAATGAGAAATTAACTTGTATACAAAATATATCTTATTATTATTGTTATTATTTTTCTCATTTAAAGTTCATTTATGTGGGTCGAGGTGGGTTAGAGTCAGATTATTAAGGTGTAAAATTCTCCTATCAATATCAACTGCGTTCCCAAAAACTCGAACTCGAAACCTCTGATTAAGCTAACATAGCGTCGAACCACCAAAAACGTGAATCGATCTGTGGGGCAAAATATGTCTTATGGTCATGCTAAGTTGGAATAACATATAAAGTTTGGCTGCATGCACTTTTCACTTTTCCCTTTTCGTGTACTTACGATCATGCATGATAACTCTCCATTATCATGATTATATATACATTTGTATGTATAAATAAAAACCTAAACTTTAAAGTTAAATTAGTGTCGCTAACAAAACGTCCGTCTTAATAATGATTAATATAATTAATCTCACAAAGAATTGTTTTTGGAATCTGATAGTGATGTATGGTAATTAATATTTTCTCTAAATTATCGTTAATGATAAATGCATGTGCCGTGCATGGTACATGTATAGAAAGAACTACCTAAATTATAATTTATGATAAAAATCTCATTAATTATTGATACAGACAAGTTAATTAATAGAGATACTCTCATTCTTAAATTTATTGATTCAAAAAATTAAAATTCCAACTTCATTAGAGGTGCTAGAACTTCCCTAAAATATCCACATTGGCCCTGAATTCATATATATCTAATATGGGCCTAAATGTTTGTTCTCATATTCTTATTGGGCTGGACAATGAGACATGAGTTGGGCCCTCCAGGCAATAGTGGATGGCCCAATAATTAAATTATCTTGATTTAGATGTGTTTTTGCAAACTCTACTATTTTTGATGAAGTTAAAATAGAAGCCAAAATTGACCTGTGAGGTCGGGCTCGAAACTTGGTCCGACAGACCACAGACCGACCTTGGGTCGTACTCTTTAAGCTTCTTCGGCCGGCTCTTGTCCGTTCGACCCGTGCCATGTGGATGTTAGATCTCTACAATCGTGCCACATGATTGATGATAATTATGTCATAACACGCACTTTTTAATCAAAAACATTCATTGCTAATATATCTTTTCTTTGTATGAAATTGGAACAAGAAAACATATTTTCTATACTAACATTGCTTGTAGAGGAAGAATATAATTAGATTGGAATATTCAAATGAATTGCATTTATTCCCTGAATGGATGAGCAGAAAAGAGGAATAAAGCAGCTGGTCAAAGCTTTTATAGAAGCACAAAGTGCTTAGACCAATGAAAGAAGTTGGATGAGGGAAATATATTAAAGTTGTGTTTTTTTTTTCCTTTTTCCTTTATTTCTTCATTTGTTCCAACAAAAAACAAAATAAAAAAAAAATGAAATGGGCCAGAAGAATAAAACAATTTTGAGTAGCTTTTTTCTAGTTTGTTTGTGTCTACAGAAACAACAGAACAAAATTTTGGGAATGGCAGAAGGCTTTAATCATTGTTTGCTTACAAAAGATTGGTTATTTCAGGCTAAATTTAAGGAACAGGTCTGAAAAATTAAAGAATATACTCTCAAATCTAACTAGCTATCGTGAGAGAATGCTAATAGAAAATAACACTTTTAGTTTTACATTATATTACGGGTTTTTTTTTTCTGTTAAATCATAAAAATAAAATTAGAATATTTTATTAAATGAATGTCTCCAAAATCGATCCAACCACTTAACATAGGATTATCTCACACAACATGTTTAAAAGAATTACCCAACAGGAACATTGATTGGCATTGGAGTTTCGGTCATTTCATGTTCCTACTTTGGTCTTTTTCCTGAGCAGAAAAAAAAAAAAAAAGGTGCGAAAAGTTGCCAGTGCCAGCTCCCTTGTTTTTTCTTTTTACTTTTTGAGTTTTATGATTTGATTTCTGTTACAATTTATAGAATTATATTTTCAAAAAGGGTGACTGATTCCTTAACTGGAAAGTGTTGGACTGATTGAGAGTTGAGACCTTTTTTAAATACCTTAGACTTGTTAGGTAAGAATTATTGCCCTCATTTTAGACGGCAAATGATACAATGAACACAGTCCTATATCAACAATTTTAGTAGTTGAATTAGATATTTCGAGTTCGTTGGTGTATTAAAAAACACAACTAATATTGATAAAAAGAGTTTTACGCTCAAATTATTCGAACCAATCAAACCCATATAAATGAAATTAAAGGAAAAAAAAGCACTCTATACTCTCTTTTTTTAATGGGCTAAAAAGTAGAAACAGGCACCACAAAAGCACAAGATTTTGCCTGGGAAAAAGAAGACCAGTAGAAGCACTTTTTTATTCCCTACCTATCAATGATCATGGACTGCATAAAGTAGTTAGATTGAACGATATATGTAGATTTACATATTTACTGAACATGAGGAATTATCAGCAATTTTCTCAAAAGTGGAGGGATGGATTTGTAATTTTTTTTATTAATATATAGGGATAATAGATGTAAATTACCCTATATATAATGTAATAATAATTTAAATTAGTGAATGAAAAATTCAATATATATAAATTTCAACGAACAACCCATTGAACATAATATCTAGAAATCAAAGACTAAAGGAAATAAAGACTAATGCACCAAGTTTTGATGGGTCAGAAATCAAAGGAAAGAGACTTTTCTGCTTTGATTTTGTCTTTCTTTTAATACATTTTCACTTTTTTCATTTTATATATATCGAGTCGGATTAAACAATTAGGATATAAAATTTTCATACTAATAATAATTTATATGCGTTCTCAAAAATTTAAATTTGAAATATCTGACTAAGCTTGCTCATTCGGAATAACATTAGAGACATTGCATGTGCGTTGCTAGCTATCACAAAGTTATATGTCGATAAGTACGTATTGGCAATTACATCAGTCCAATTTCAACATCATTATTTGTTTCTTGCTTTTTTTAGTTTGTTTTGATAGCCATAAATATGTTCCCTACTCCTATAGTTTCCCAATCAAAATAATTTATTTCCTCATGGATAACATATAATAATAAGATAAATAATTAATGCCAAGATTATAGTATAGAATAATATGTAGATATTTTTCTAATGTCTCTAAAATTATCAGGTGTTGTGTCTGATTGTATTTTTTAATAGAAAAACCAAGAATATGATTTGAAAATACTATTTTTTCGTTACGATTCTTTAACGGGAGTTAGAGTTTCGGACTATATTTTTGTAAACTTGCTTTACAAGGAGACAATTATTTCTTAAAAATACTATACATTTTTGGAATGATTTCGACATTTTCTTCTTCTTCCTTTTAATTAATCAATCAACACAACAGGTGTCCGGCATTCCAAGCGTTGATTAAACGCCAACATCCATTGACGCCTTTTGCCAGATTTACCCTCAATCCCTAACTTTATTACCAGACATAACCCTAATTCATATATCCCCAATTCTTTTACCCGAACGATCATTTCTAGCTCCGCCCCTCTCTCCTTTTCCTCAATGTTTTCTTCTCTTAATTCCTGATATCTTAAAGTAGGAAAGATCCAATTTTCCAGATCTGAAATCGGATTCTTTCTTTCCTCAACGAAAAGTATTTTTGTGTTGTTTGTAGATGTCGATGTCTTCAACCTACTGGTGTTACAGATGCAACCGATTCGTGAGGGTTTGGACTCAAGATTCCGTCAATTGCCCCGACTGCAACGGTGGATTTGTGGAGGAGATCGAGACTCCCACAAGATCTTCGCTTTCCGACTCTAGGCGACGTCGTTTCCCCGCTGCCGCCATGTATATGATGCGGACTCCTGATTCGGGTCCGGGTTCTGGATCGGTCTCTGGTCCAGTGCCGGGCTCGAGTCCCAGACTGAGAAGAAGTCGCAGGAATGGGGGCGACCGGTCACCGTTTAATCCGGTCATAGTTCTTCGTGGGGCCAATGAAGGCGGAGGTGGAACTGGAGGGGCGGCCGCCGCCCCCGTAGGAGCAGGATTTGAACTGTATTATGACGATGGAGCCGGGTCGGGTCTAAGGCCATTACCTGCTAGTATGTCTGAGTTTCTACTAGGGTCCGGTTTTGACAGGTTGCTAGACCAGTTGACCCAAATTGAAGCAAATGGAATTGGGAGAATCGATACTAATCCGCCTGCATCCAAGGCTGCTATTGAATCCATGCCCACAATCGACATAACCGACCAACACGTAGCTGTTGAATCATACTGCGCTGTTTGTAAAGAACCCTTTGACTTGGGGATTGAAGCTCGTGAAATGCCCTGCAAGCATTTGTACCATCAAGATTGTATTTTACCATGGCTTTCATTGAGGAATTCGTGCCCTGTTTGTAGACACGAGTTGCCGACTGATAATGAGAGCATTAATGGTAATCGTGAAGCAAGTGAAGAGAATAGAGCTGTGAATGAAGTCGGAAACGACGATGAGACGGTTGGGCTGACGATATGGAGATTGCCAGGTGGCGGGTTCGCTGTGGGGAGGTTTTCAGGAGGGAGGAGAGGTGGAGAGAGAGAGTTGCCTGTGGTCTACACAGAGATGGACGGTGGGTTCACTAATAATGGTGTTCCAAGAAGGATATCTTGGGGTTCTAGAGGGAACATATCTAGGGAAAGTAGTGGATTTAGGGGTGTTTTGCGTAATTTGTTTGCTTGTTTTGGTCGAGGTGGATCGTCCACTTCTAGCTCTAGCTCAGATTCAAGAATTAGTAGGAGAAGTGGTGCTTTATCATCTGTGTTTAGCTCCACATCATCAAGACGACGCAGGGGATGGGGTCTTGAAGTTAATGATGGGAGTGATAGGAGATGGTGATCTTTTTTCAAGTTAGAATGTGGTGAAGGCTGGTGGAAAACGCTTTATTGTTCATTGTAAATAGCTGGAAATGAAATGTTATACTATCACTCCAGTTTTGTTGTGCTAAAAAAATGATTACTTCAATTTTATCTGGTTAAAAACCTAGATGGAAAGTGTAGTTGCCATAAAGTAGACACGAAGATGAAGGAAAGAAGGAGAATACAGCCGGAGTGTGGAATTGCTTATGAAATTAAGAGAGTATTTTTTTCCTCTGTCGAGTTTGTGCAAATGTAGTTTACTTTGTGATGCTTCTGATTCTGTAACTTTATTGCTCATTCAAAATTCGCAAAGTAATGAGCAAGGGATCATTTTTTTGGTGGAAACATCATCGACTCAGTTGGGCCAATTGGCATCACAGATATAGTTTACTTTTTTAGAATGATTATTGATGTTGTTGCATAATGCGTTCTGTGTGTTTGCTATTCTTGCTGGCTTTTCTTTATCTTGTTGGTTCCTATGAAATTGCAAGCACTTGAGCTGGTGCTTAATATCTCGAATGCTACATACTATCTGTAATGATTCTTGGCAGACTGAATCACATGTTACAAAAACTACTTTACATTTCTTGCTACACTCACTAATTGTTATACTTAATACATGTGGTGTTTATTTGCGAGCAGTCGAGATGAGATAAGGTTCTTGGATATCTATTTAATACTCTCCGGTGATGATTTATATTTTCCGTTGCAATTTCCCACACTACGACTTAAATTGAGTATTTCTTGAAATAGGGAATATATGATGCAAGATTTGCGTAGATATCTTTCGATTGATTGTAGCTTGTTACAATAGTTGGTGGAGCAATGCACATACTTGTTATTTTTCTAATCCATTGATGTAATCAGTGACGCATGATATAATGGTTTGCAAGTCTTGCTGGTTTTCAATAATTAATATGGTTTCCATTAGATATAAAAAGGCTAATAATATAATACAATTAACAAAGAAGAAAAATGAAACATCTGAGGTTTTGCATCTCAATTCTCAACCAATGATCTAATGTATTACAGATTATACAAGCTTTGGGGAAAACATGCTTGAGGCTTGAGCACAACAAATCTGAACAGCAATGATAAACCATTTCCATTTCTTTTCTTTCATGCTATTTACAATGAACAATAATGTGTTTAACAATTCTTAACATGTATATAAACTTAAAAAGCAAAAAAAAAAATCACCATCTCCTATCACTTCCATCATTAACTTCAAAACCCCATCCTCCACGCCGTCTTGAAGTCGAGCTAAAAGACCGATGACAAAGAACCACTCATCCGACTTCTTCTCGAATCTAAGCTAGAACTAGAATTCAACGTTCCACCTCGCCCAAAACAAGCAAACAAATTACGCAGAACACCTCTAATTCCACCCCTCTCCCTAGATACGCTACCTCTAGAACCCCACGAAATCCTTCTCGGAACGCCATTATTAGTAAAACCACCGTCCATCTCCGTGTACACCACAGGCAACTCTCTCTCTCCACCTCTCCTCCCTCCTGAAAACCTCCCCACTGCAAACCCGCCACCAGGCAATCTCCATATCGTCAGCCCAACTGTCTCATCATCGTTTCCGACTTCATTCACAGCTCTATTCTCTTCACTCACTTCACGATTACCGTTACTGTTCTCATTATCAGTCGGCAACTCATGTCTACACACTGGACACGAATTTCTCAACGAAAGCCATGGCAAGATACAATCTTGATGGTACAAATGCTTGCAGGGCATTTCGCGAGCCTCGATCCCCATTTCGAAGGCTTCTTTGCAAACAGCGCAGTATGATTCAACAGTTACGTGCTGATCAGTTATCTCGATTGTGGGCATGGATTCAATAGAAGTTTTGGATGCAGGCGGATTAGTGTCGATTCTCCCGATTCCATTTGCTTCAATTTGGGTCAACTGATCCAGCAACCTGTCAAACCCAGACCCGAGTAAAAACTCCGACATGCTGGCGGGTAATGGGCGTAGACCCGACCCGGCTCCATCATCGTAGTACAGTTCAAAACCAGCTCCCGGTGCAGCGGCAGCGGCGGCAGCCCCTCCGCCCTCGTTGGCCCCACGAAGAACTATGACCGGATTAAACGGTGAGCGATCGCCGCCATTCCTGCGACTTCTTCTCAGTCTAGGGCTGGAGCCCGGCCCTGAGGCGGAGTTGGATCCAGAATCAGGAGGAGTTCGCATCATATACATGGCGGCAGCTGGAAAACGGTGTCGTCGGGAGTCGGAAAGCGAAGATCTGGTGGGAGTGTCGATCTCCTCCACAAATCCACTGCTGCAATCGGGACAATTGACGGAATCTGGAGTCCAAACCCGTACGAAGCGGTTGCATCTGTAACACCAGTAGTTTGAAGACACAGACATCTACGCAACAAAATTGTTTCTGTTGAGCTGAGACAGGAACCCGACTCCAGATCTGAAAAATTGGATCTTTTCTCCTTTAGGATATGAAGAATTAAGAGAGAAACATGGAGGAAAGAAAAGGGGAGAGAGATTGATGATGTTCGGGTGGGAATATATGTATGAACAGGGTTATGTGTGGAAATTAAGTTAGAAGGTAGGGGTAAATCGGGAAAAGTATTAATGATTATTCCAGTTTAATCAACGCTTGTGATGCAGGCCACGTGGTGTGTAATGGAGAATAATTGGAAATTATGCCGAAAATATTCAGAAATTCTTCAATGTACATAGACTCTGGATGCTGCTACTTGTTCATCTAATTGTATTAATTTTTCCCATAATTATAATTTATTTAAAAATAATTGTAATTTAATTTAATTTGGGTGTTTAGACAAGACCCATACGCTGAGTTTATACAATAAATTTTCCAAAAATAGGTAAATGTTAAGTCAAGATTCAAGAATAGCATATGTTAATGGTTAGTTCAATTATGATAGTTTGGTAAAAGTTAAAAAATAAACAGGTGCTTGTAAAGTCATTCACATGTGTTCATATTTAAGTAAAAAAATAAATACAGTTCAATTATGATAGTTTGGTAAAAGTAAAAAAAAAATTAAGTACAGTTTTCCCATATTTAACTTGTTATGCTTATAATTTCATAAATTGGATTAATTTCGTTTTGTTTGTGGCACATGTTAATACAAATTGGCTAAGTCTGGTAAAATGACCCGCCTAAGTTCCTAACCACATGACATTTTCAATTCTAGTTGGTGTTCTCATTGAATTATAAGCACCTCGAATGATGAGACTGAAATCTTTAATATTTGGCTAAGAATAGATGAGTTATTTACATTCTAACCCGAACGAATACCCTCCCAATACCCTCCCGCTTTCTAGAAAGGTGGCTTATGTACCATATTTCCTAGTAAATTTCTCAAATTGGGTTACCGAACAGAAGTGATGGGCCTTGAAAAAGTTAGCCAATTTAGTTTTTTGGATTTGAACAAACAAACCGACAAATAATAGTCTAGGCCCAATGATCCTATGATAGTTAAACTTCTATTATTTTCATTCCGCAAGCTTTGTAATTTGTAAAATTACACTTAGATCCAAATGAGTTTGTTAAATTATAATTTGTGATCATTTTAGTTAAATAATTACAGTTACACCTCATATAAGATTAAATAATTATAAAATATAAAATATACCCTAACATTGGTCAATTACAATGGGACCAAACTTAAAAAATGACTAATTAGGGGCCTAAAATAGCCACACACACACACAAAAACTCATTTATGGAACCACATTTGCAAAAATCAATTTGTATGGAGATACTGACCCATATTTTTCTTTTTTTTTTTTGCTCGAATTTAATATATATTTGATATATAGCTAGGCTTATTAGTTATTACAAATAAGTGAAAAATGAAAGGTGGAGGTAGGTTTGGGAGTGAGTTTGTTGATTGTGGGTCAATTTAGAATGTACTCAACAAATAAAAAATGTATTTTTCTTTGTTTTTTATATTGGTGGAGAATCTTGAAAATTAATGAGCGTGGCTGTGGGGATTTCATAGTACAATTTGCATTAAATAGTTAAGGCACACGTGCCACTCTTGCACGCCAATCTCACTCCACTTTTCACACTACGACACCACATTTCTGCACCGCCAACTAGCTTCTCCATTTCAACTTAGTAATTTTTTTTGAGTTTCAATTGAAAATATTCACAATTTAATTTAATAAATATGTATTTACAGCAATAATATAATATTTGATAGATAAAGTTGCAGCGATGCTGAGAAAAATTCGAACGCCGCCGCGTATGAATACACATAGCCTTGGAAGCGACTGTATACGGCGGCTGAGCTAAGAGCCAACTGTAATCTCTGACTTTTTCAGATTAACATTCCAACAACTTTTTCTATTTAGGTAATTTTTTGTTTCTCGAAACTCAAAAGCGATTATAGTAATTATTAGAGAAAAACATCTTTTGCAATTTTAACTATACTTTTTTTTAAAGGGATAATTAGATTTACGCGCTACTCGATTTAGGAAAAACAAAAATACAGCAAGATCCCTTCTGATAAAAGGCAATTCCGGTCGGACGTGTGGCATGACCTCAGTCAAACACGTGGCCTCATAGTGGCGATCGACCGAGATCTAAGGGGAGTAGATTGGAGGCCGATCTTACCTTCCGGTCGGAAACTTTGTGGTACGATCGGATGGGTTATCAACCCTGGGGATCGTATCGATCCCCGACACTTGGGGTCAGACCCCGGATTTTGGATCTTGTTGTCCAATCATCAGCTTTTAGGCATTAAATGCCTCTGAATCTACGACTGAATATTCCTCTGACACCGCCTTAACTGATTAAGGTTACCCCGCAAAACCTACGATCGGCGCATTAAATGTGTACCTCTAGGGGTGTACTTGATGCGTGTTTTGCCCAACTATAAATACTCCCTCATTAATTACTGGTTGGTAAGTTCATTTATTAAGTTCCGACCGTAATATTTATCTCTCTATACCCCACACTATAAGTTTACCGACTTGAGCATCGGAGGTGCTACGCCGGAGACAACCTTCTCCAGCCAAGTAACATCGTGTTCGTGTTTTCAGGTCGAAGTAGGTCAACTCTTACAAATTCAATTGCTAGATCAGCGATCGAGATTAGATCCTCGTCCCTAACCCAATTTCCGACCTTAGCACCCTCTATTATTGAAAATTATAAAGACATCCATCAATTATGATCTTGTTTATTACTTAGATCCAGTCGTTAGTCATTTTTTTATTTCCAATTAAACAACAACTTAATCATTTTTCTTATTTCAAGTATAGCTGGCCTGGCCTCAACCTAAATATTATGGAACTTTGGTTGTCGGAATTACGATCTAAGTAGGTAAATTGTAAATTTGGTAAAATTCATGTGGTATTATACAATTTTTTTTAGATAATTTCATTTATAAAGTAGTATACATTTATCTTTTTCTGTAATCATTATTATATGAAAATATTGACCATAGACCAAATGATCATCTTGGATACTTAGGGTTTTAGACAAAAGTTTAAGAAAGTGCTGTTTTTATCTACCTTATATTATTATTTCAAATGTAATGATTGAGAACATATGATAAATAAATTATTTAAAAAGATGGGTTGATTTAGGAAGTTTCATTAATCTTAACCTTAGGTATACGCCTATTTGGACGCAAGTCGACCTAGCTCTTCGTAAAGTGTAAAATAAAGAAGTATTTGGGTGAAAATGTAATTATTTTTTATGACTTGAAAGGGCCGGTTGAAATTAATTATAAATTTTATTCTGATATATATTTTAAAATCTTTTATTTCTTTTTTATGTAAAGTTGGGATGTCAGGCTGTCACTAGACAAGCCAGCTCCCAGCTTTTAGATTGAAATTGAACTAATCCACTAAAACAGTAAATTAAACGAAGGAAAATGATTTATATACAAATTGCATCTTCTTCTATGTATATATACAAAAAAACACATATCTCGAAATTTTGTGAAAGAGTAACATTGAGAACCAAAGTAAGGTAAATAAACAACTGGCCTGGCCTGGTCTCAACTTGTCCCAGCTAACAACTGTAGAGACTGTCAATCACATAGAAAAATCAGAACAAAAAGACAAGACAACATTATATATATTGTGAACACAATCCCCAATTTCATAATCCTCCTCCCCGCCCTCTGCTAATCAAATCAAACCCATATCTTTGTCCGAGCAATGGACCACCTCTCAACATCGATCTAGAGCTAGTACTACAAATTAACAACAAAGAAATTCATGGCTAATAAGTCAACTTCCTTAAATAAAGTCTCTTTCAAACTCCTCATTAATTAAGAAATTAAATAAATACAATTGTTACGTGATTGATATTCGATGATTATCGACAATATTTGTCTCCCACACATCCCGAATGAGTACTCAAATTTGATCAAATCGGGTTACAAATAATGGAATTGAATGATTTGAATTTGATCAAAACAAGTAATTTAAGTGGGAATGTGCAGGTTAGCTTAGAGCTATACATCTTACCATCTACATTTAGGAGTGTTTCTAAATCGATTTCTCTAATTTGAGAAATAATAAATATATATAATCTTTGAAATTTTAATAAATGTGTAAAATATCCAAAAATATCCCTGAGTACACCCTATATGAACAGAGTGCTTAATTTCAGTATTTTTTGGAGGGTTTTTTTATGATTTATTGCAAAGTTCAAGGATTATATATAGGGTCGATTTGTAAATACTCATAACTATAAACACTCGGACATATATAATTCACCTTAGCTTATAATTACCTTCTTAATTAAGAGGCTAATCCCAATTTTTGACTTGCTAAATCGCACCTAAACTCGGCTAATCCCACTCTTGATTTAGCCAAATCGAATTCCATCCACATATTTTGCTGGTGATGATGTCCAATCACGTACGCTTCCACTCCCAACAAATCCGAGTTACCAAACGTGAAACAATAAACCCCATCACTTCCCCGGTTCAGACCCGGAACTCTATATAGCAACTTCTCGCCGGAAACGCTCATCTCCACTCCACGAAACATCAGACTCACACTCGGCAACGGCGGCAGAACGCGTCGACTCAGCTCAACTTGGTAGCACAAATCCATCGCACCTTGAAAAACGAAATTGGGATCGTTCAACGGCCTCAGAATTCCCTTCGTCTGCCTCAAGAACTCGTTTCTCAGCGCCGTGTAAACCGGGCCGAGTAAGAAAGTGAACTGAGTCCCTGAGTCAACCATCGTCTGACCCGCTCCGGTGTGATCTGGTTCGTATATGGATTTCGGCAGCGGCAGAACCGTACCCGAAACCCGAATCCCTTCCAGCTGAACCGTGTAAGCGACTCGGTCGAAATAAGGCAGCGGGGTTGATATCTTGATTAATGGAGTATAGTTAAGAGCCCTCAGCCATGGGATATTAGCTTCTCCAAAGAGAAGAACGCCGGAAGAATCACGACCCGATATGCAGTACGAGAATTTAGGAAAACCCATTTGAGAAACAAATGATAATGAACCCCGGTTCATGCCGATCAACCCGGTTGTTTTCGAGTCTTCCGGGTTGGAACTCGAGCTCGTATCCATGCACCCGAAAACCATTCCGGGTAAACTATTCGACCCGTCAAGGTGGAAATTTTCCGACGCTAGATTCCCTTCGACGGAGGAGGCGTCGGCGTAGGAGAGAATTGCATGGCAGAGTTTCTTCGGGTCGCAGGAAGCCGGTACGGTGAAGTCGCGGGTTCCGGCGGTGCACGTGGGCGAGGAGCAGGGGATTGGACGATATGACGTGGAGGATTGGGGGGCGAATGATAGGGGGGTGGTGGGGGTTTTCTTACAATGGAGCCATGAGAGCTCGCTCCCCGTGTCGAGGACCATGGTAACTTGCTGCGGCGGCGAGCCGACGGCGAGTGAGACGGTGAGAGAGACATTGTGGTGGAAGGAGACCTTGTTTGGTGGCCGTGGGATTGATTGAGATGAAATTTGCTGTGTTTTGAGAGGTAAAATCAATGGTGCTGATGATGAGAGGCATGGATTTGGGTGCAGGAATAGTAGTGTGAAGCAGATGAGTAATTGTGCAGGGAGAAGATAGTAGTACTGGAGAGAAATATTCATGGCGACTACTGTGTGAAAAAATTTGTGTGTTTTAGTGTGTGTGTTTTGGAGTGATGGGTTTTGTTTTTTTGGGGTTTAGAGAAGTGATGCATTCAGAAATATCTCAGAAACTCTGAACTTTGTCCGTATATGTGTCTGAGAGAGAGTGGGTGGGCTTTTGCGCCCTTTTCTGTGGTTCAATTTTGAAGGAGGTTTTATGTACATTTTGTGCATCAACATATAACTATATGACATGATTTCATAAAATAATATTTGTTTCTTTATTATTTTGATAAGATTTTAAAATATATAACTGTATAGCTCATCAAAAAAAAGATTTTAAAAAGAAAAATTTTAAAGTGGGTCCAGAAAAGTACTACCCACAATAGAGATGAAGCTGTGATACTCTGACACAAATATGAATATACGAACTAAATATGATATAGAAATTTTATAAATTTGACGTGAATTTTTTCAAAATGATAGTTTGGTAATTCGATTAAAATTCTGTACGTTATTTTATTTATTCGTCAATTGTCACAGTACTCTTCCTAGTAAACATATATCAGGGAAAAACATGCAAATTACATTCTCAATCCTATTATATTAATCTTGTTATTCAAAATCTTGACTCTAATTTCCTGACAGTTGGAAACTTCATTTTATTCGGATGGATTTAATGAGTATTACGAAAAACGTATAAAAAGGTGAAGAAATCGATCGATCGACAATGATGCATGGGCCATTGGATTTGATTTCTTACATATTCAAAATTATTTAGGTATACGTAAACACACGTTGACGCATATACATGTGGGGCATGCATGCATACATTCGTGTGCTGTGTAATGCAGTTGACGCCCTTCTTCATATAGGACCCGTTTCTATATATAGGCACATATAGGGTAGGGTTTTCTTGAAATATTTTGTCTGGGTCGGGTGATTTTTCTATACACCCCGGTGCTCAGCACTCGACTCATAGAAGAATTTCCTGTCTTGGTCTGGTTCAGTTGAACATAACCGATATAATAAATGTATATTACATTTTGTTATTTGTGCTTGCTTGACTCTTCATATTTAAAACACTGAGTTTGTTTTACCAAAAAAATAAATAAATTTTGAGAGAAAAATTTGCATGCCATGGATTCTCCAAGTTGGGGACAAACCAATTTTAAAAAGGTGTTTGGCCGAGCAGGTGAAGTACAGTGCAATAGAAGACAAGAAGGTTGAAATTTGCAAACGAAAACCATTTATTGGATTTTGGAAAGTTTTATAATTATAAAGATGTGAACAGAAAGAAATTAATTAAGCTAATTGTTGGGGTTTTCGGTGTGCGATTGTGACTTGTGATTAAACAAAGGTTTGAAGTTTCTGGTGGCATGGGAAATCAAGACTCTTGTTTGTGGAGCAGCTAATCAAAACAATTTAATATTCAAAGCTTATATGTTTGTTTTTAATAAAATTATATGTATTGTCTTCTAATTATTTAATTTGTTCATATTAATTATTATACATTTTATAATGAGTATTGGGATGTTTGCGAATCATACTGTTTCTGGAAAATTTCGGTAGGGGAAAATAGAGTAATAAATACAACGAATGCTGCTTGTAAATTAAATTTTAAAAAAAGAGCTAAAAATGTTGTAGAGAATTTGAAAAGGTAATATTAAAAAATACTTTTATTATTTTTGAAAACTTATTTTTATTACAAATTAACATAACATAGAACCTAAAAGCGGAAGTTATATGTTCTTAACTTTTTCAATCTTTTAGCTTGTTTTACTTAAATTTAGCAGAAGATAGAAATGTTTGAAAGCTTAATTTACTAAAAGAAATTATAGAATGTAAAGCTTGATGAATAGACAAATTCTTGTAATAAAATGGGGCGAGGAGGGCAAAATGAGGGAGAGAAAAGTGGGTAGGATATTGTCTTTGCTAAATTTCAGGGTGCAATCTGATAATTTAATAATTTTAGGGTAGAAAGTGTTAATGATCTGGACTTTGAGGTTCAAAGTTGTAATTACTAAAACATTAAGCCCTAGTAATGAAACCAGGCGACGTCGTTCTGCGGATGCTGCGTAAAAAACCAGAAACTGGAAAATCTACTCATTTTGTTTCATTGTTTGGGCTTTTTTATTTATTATATATTCCCCCTTTAAAAAAGCCCCAACGCGTCTGAGTCAACTCATTATCTTTGTTCTATCTAAACTCATTCAACTCAGTACAGAATCTACAGATCCAACAATTTTCCTACAGCAGTAACAATATCTGTTAATTGATTATTTACATTTGGATCCATCTTGCCGAACCCATCTCTGTAAGTGGAACTTTCTCTCGGCTTCCGTTTCAAAAATCAAATCTTTTCGGGTTAGGACTATGCATTGAGAGTCTGAGACAACTTGTTCCGAATTGGAATATGGTGATGACATATCATGGCTTTTATTTATTCAATTTCTGCGGTGGAGGTTGTGGTAATTTTATCAGATTTTTAGCGAAATCTATTTCTTCGACGCATGGGATGTTGTTATTATCTCGATGTCTTGTTTAGGTAAATCGGAATTCTAAGTCATTTTTAGGTTTTGTACAGCGGAAATCTGAAACTTTTTGCTAGAATAAGCTATTTCTCCGAGTTATTATTATGGGTGATTAGGAAGAATTCTCATACATTTATTGTCAGAATTAGGTCATAATTATTTGGTCGATAGGATGATCAAGATTGGATTTTCCGTTATCTGAATTGCGGTTCTCTCCCCAGCAATTTTTAGTGGATTAATAGGAGAATTGGACTTCATAGAATGATAATCTATCAATGCTTCATTCAATAGAGCAATCGTATTAGATATTTGAAATTTTAATATGGGTTTCGGAAAAGAAGATTTAGGTCGAGCCTAAGGATATAATTGTCTGAAAAAACCTAGAATTATCAATCAATTTAAAGCAAGTAAACAGAACTGAAATATACATCGGTACTGGTATATAAGATTCATAAAGGAGTGACTTTTATCTAGGTCCTGGCATATTAGAAGCAGAAGAATGATATAATTACTACATGCATTGTGCTCTGTTAACTGAAGAATGAAGATGATTACCCTTTTGTAGCTTTAGAAGCTTGAAATATGCCTGAATTTTCAACTCTTCTCTTTTCAGGTTTGCTGATAATCTGAGTTTATAAGATCTTTCGGTAGGATAAGAGGTGGTTCCCGGTGAATTTTTCCATAGACAAATTTGTTCAATTAGTAGTTTCTTGAAACCATGAGTTTTGTTTTTCGAGGCACAAGAGGAGATATAGAAACTGGATTTCCAGGTCTTATTCCCGAAAGGCGTGCAGTGGTGAATATCTACTCATTATTATTATTTTTAATTTCACAAACAATCACATAACTCTTAACATACTAAAATCTAATGTAATTGCTGCTGATCAGCGTGTTCATGCTGCTCGACCTGTCAACACAAACTCCCTTGCATTTCTTGTCACAGGTATCACTCATTTTCCCAGTCTCCATTATATTGTCTCCAATAATCATCCTATTTAAATAATTGGTGATTATTTGATGTGGCAGTGCTTTTGCTGTTTATGATTTTGAACTCGCACCAAATGTCTCCCAATTTTCTGGTTCGTACTCGTCATCATGAATTTTTATTTTCTTGTGAAATATCTCAAAATGTATAATATATTTAATATCTTCTTTATTTTTTTTGAAAGCTCTGGCTGGTCCTTGGTGTCTTTTTGATGGCAACAACTCTGAGAATGTATGCAACTTGTCAGCAACTTCAAGCACAAGCACAAGCTCATGCTGTTGCAGCAAGTGGGCTTCTTGGCCACACTGAGTTGAGACTCCACATGCCGCCTTCTATAGCGCTTGCAACCAGAGGAAGATTGCAAGGTCTCAGGCTCCAGCTGGCGCTTCTTGATCGGGAATTTGATGACTTAGGTATATATATTATTTGAAATTTTGACATAGGAATTATCTTATGAATATTTGGGTGTATTTGTAATTTAGTTATTCTTTGTAAATGTGCAGATTATGAAACTCTGCGTGCACTTGATGCCGACAACATTCCTACAGCTTCAATGACTGATGAAGAGATCAATGCTCTTCCTGTCCACAAGTATAGGTTAGATCACTGCTTTTTTTACCTAGTCAAATTAATTTATCCATTTTTCAAGTTCTTTGCGATTAATTTTGGTTGTTCTGACAGCATGGGATCACCAGTGCAGCCTTCTTCGTCGAACTCAGTTGAGGTACTGTTCCCTTTAGAATTAAAAAAAATATATATTTTACCATGATATTAAAATATAATACCTATTTGTTTTAGAATTGGTAAAATATCCACCAAAATTTAATGTTTTATGCAGAAGAAGCAAGATCCCATGAATGCACAACCAGGAATAAAGACCTGTGATGATGATCTAACTTGTAGTGTTTGCTTGGAGCAAGTTAACCCTGGAGAACTCATTCGTAGCTTGCCTTGCTTGCATCAGGTTTCGAGATTATTTATCGTGCAAATTACACCAACTACCTCTGATTTTTGCCATAATTACATTTAGTCCCTCTTTTTTCAGAAATTAAAAAGAAAACTTCCTGGCATTTCACTTTATTATAGAAAATAGTGGGACTAAATTGTAATTTCCTTAAACCCTCGGGGGTATTTACCCTCACTTATTTTGTTTTTTTAATTTGAATTTCTTTATGTGCTGTTATTTAATGGTGGAGAAACTTATTTGTTATGCAGTTTCATGTGAACTGCATAGATCCATGGCTGCGTCAGCAAGGGACTTGTCCAGTTTGCAAATTCAGAGCTGGGTCAAGATGGTCAGAGCTCACTCAAGGACAAATTGATGCTTCAGACATGGTTTAGCTCTGAAAGTTTGACTTTAATGTTGACTTTATCTTTAGATATAACTATATTTATATCTATTTATATATGTAACTTAATTACCTTAATGTATTATCATCAAACAAATCTCTGATTTGTTGTCCATGAGTTGTATATATCACTACATGCTTACAGTATGTAACAAAAAAATGTGAGAAATTAAGCAACTGCATGCAATTAAGATCATCTCGTTTGCAATAAACAGGTGTTCGATATGAGTATCTATCACAAATTTACGATAGTGCAATGTGGAACAGAAAGAAGAATACCAAGTCTGTAAAGAAGCATTGTTTATAACAAGAAACCCAACTTATGTTCGCAATATTTTAAATAAAACAGCTACTTAAAGCTTTTATTAAGTCCATGTATGATTTTTCAGCATATTTAATATTATGGTTATTTGCCTTTGCCTTTCCCTTTGCCTCCACCTTTCTTGGCATCAAGCTTGGCTTGAATCCTAGCTGCAGCAGCGGCTTTAGCTTCTTCACGTTTCTTCTTTTCTTCCTCTTTAACTGAAGCAGCAGCTTCTCTCTGCTTCTTCAGCTCACTGAACATTTAAAAAACTATGATTAATTATCACATTTATAAGAACATTGAGATAAAATTAATGGATATTATCACTAAGGGAAAATTACTCACACACTGAGATTTGACCTAATTATACACATACATCTTAAGGTTAGCAAAATTACAGAAACATACCCTATCGAAAAATCTTCACTACTTCCGTTAAATGGTTGGATGGATTTCGGAGACATATAAAGCATGATTTTATTTTTAGTTTATAACAGAAAAAATAAACATAATGAGAAAGGTATGGTTCTGTAATTTTCCAAATCTTTGGGTATGTTTGCGTAATTAGACCAAATCTCAAGGAATGTGTGTGTAAATATCCCTATGAATAATTTGTAAGACTTACTCGAGCCTAGCTCTTTCATCCGAAGCACTGCTTAGACTAGAGCCCTTTCGAGGTCGACAAGCCACCAACTCAATCTCAAAAACAAGTGTAGCACTGCAAATTCAAATTCAAATTCAAATTCCCTGAGTCAGAAATATTTAAATAAATTATTTTATCAATCGACAATTTTAAGGTTGACAACGAGAAAAGTGTTACTCTGGAGGGATATCAGGTGGGGAGCCAGCACTGCCATATGCATATTCAGGCTTACAAGTGATCTTTGCGACCTCACTCACCTTCAATACAAAAAATAAGGAAATTAAAGCTTAAATTGAAAGTATTGATTTATATTAGAAAAATAAATTAAAAAATAAATATTGACCTTCATGGTTTTAACTGCAATTTCCCAAGCCTTAATGACAGAACCCTGGCCTAATTCAAAGGTGAAGATAGTATTATCCTCGTGCGTAGTATCAAATACCTCACCAGTGTCCGCAAGAGTGCCTTCATAATGAACTGTCCAAAAAATAAAGTGAAACTTCAGACTGATTTTGTTATATGGTATGCAAAACTAAGGTTTCTAGCTGTGATTGCACTGAATGAAGACGAGGAGTCAGTAAATTGTACACGGACATAATTGAGGTCCATTTTCAAAATTGTTAATGCAAATTCCAGGACACGAGAATTACAAAAATATAAATCGAGCAAATATTTTGTGCATACCATCGACAAGAGGAAGGCTCTCAGTTGGAACAATTGCATCAGGTTTTGCTCGCCTAATGATTGTCTTGAGGACACCTCCATCTCCACTCAAATCTATTTGCTCACCCATGATTTCTGATTTGTCAACTGGAATGTAGGAAGATCAAATCTTAGTATTAGATTTACAAATCTGACAACCAGAAACAAATAAGTAATTTACTATAAACCATTGGAAAAATGTGATAACAAATATTTCAAACATTCTTAGTTCAGGGAAAAAAGTATTTCAGAACTGTTATCTGCCAGACATTAGAAAAACTATACCATAAAGCTTCTTCTTGTATTAATGTACTATCTTCTAGCATCAACGCCTAAAGACAGCAGAATTATCTCACTTTTCTATTTATTTTAAGTTCAAAATAAAGAGTGCCCTAAATTGAACTGAAAAATATATATATATATGCCCCAGATATCATAAAAGATTGAACCTTTCCTCAATTATGATTCAAAATAGCAGATGCCCACAAACGCTAATCCTTTTAATTGCATATTCAGGACTTTAGAACATATTGCCGGAACAGTATTCAACAAAAATTTCAATTGTACTTATAAAAACTGACCAAATTCAACATAATTTTCGGAAAGCACGCATACCTGACAGGCGAAGAGAGCTGGGAATAAAGGACGGGGGGCAGACGGGTAATTTGAGGGACGATGGAGGGTAAATTGGGTAAATCGGCGGTAGAGGTGTAGATGAAGTAAAGGGTTTCGGCCATAAAGATTCTCTGTTTTCTCGTTTCTCTGGTTTTACACGACGACTTCTTTACTGCTGCTTTTTATTAGTTCACCCAATATGAATAATGTCTCACCACGCGCGGCTTAGCGCGTCAACCTGTGCCAGTATCAATTTTGTCCGGCCCAGCCCAATCAGTTTTCCAGGCCCATTAAAAATTGGGCCTTTGGCTTGGGCTACACAATGCAGATAGGACGTAAAACACACACCCACAATTTTATCCCATACAAATATTTCCAAATTAATTTATTTCTTTCTAAAAATTATAAATAATACGACAACAAAATCAAAGATTTTCATAAATCTTTAATTAGTTTATGGTCCAAATTAAAAAAAATAAAAAATCCTGATCGCTCGTGAGCTGAGGAGTTGTGGTACATATATATTGACACAGTGATACAAACATGATATTATATCGGTACGATAACACTAAATATTTTACAACTCGAAGAATGTCCGACACGATACAATAAACACATAATATTCGTTTTAAAAATGTATGTAAATCATAATTCACAAATGAAAGTTGGTGCTATACTTAATTAATTATCATTTGATTGGTTTCTTGGTACTAAATATCAAGTCATAGAATAATACTTACCAAGTTGAATTTGTTAGCACATAATTGAACTAATAATAATGTTTGCTCCTACCATACCATTATTGACTCTAAAGTCTTGACTGGATTTGGTTCATTGCCAGACGTGGATAGGGGCCCATATCAGATTGGATTGGGCTGGTCTTCAACTAATTTGTAACTATTTTAACGTATGACTTCTCAAACTCTTGAAATTAAAACTCTAATTCATTAAAATAAATGGAAATGCTATATGATATTTAAGGATAATGATGAAAAGAGTTGTAAATATTTTATTTTGTCTTGGAATAATTTTATTGGCTTGTGTATGTTAGAGGAAAGTGACAGGACGTCTGATTTGTTTGATTTGATGAATGGAATGATTAGGAAGACAGGCCAGCATGTGGAAATTGGGCCCATTGAGAGACATAGGTTATGTGAAAATTAAAATTGTACTAAAGTCACACACAGGCCCATTAATAATATTTGGTTTACCTTATCTCGTGAATGCGAGATCTATTATTATCAATTTATCATCGTGTTTCTGGCCTAGTGGACTTTCTGATGTGACCGTTGACCAAACAAGCCTTCATCTAGGAAAATAGGAAATACCCTATTCGAATCTTTCGAACACCTTCGTTCTCGAGATCATAATATGGCTTTTAATGTTCCAATTTCACTTTGTATAATATTACTTTTATAGATATATAACATGTAATGAATCCGATGGATGTAAATGTAATTAACTCTATTTTAGAAAAGCCGACAAAAAATTTGAAAATTATGTCTAATTGTGAAAGTGATGATCATTGTGACGCATTTAATTCAAATAGTGACTTGATAATTGTATTTTTAAGGGAGATTTTAATAAAGCTTAATGATGTTTTCAAGTTGAGGCCCAAACTTGAAAGTGAGTCATCATATGTAAATTCACGTATAGTTTTAACTTCACCTCACGAACACCCATTCATCTCTGCCATCAAATATTCTACTAAGAGAGATACTAATCATGATTCATGCCCATAGTATAGCCAAATTGTGATAATCAAATATGACGACGGCCATGCACACCAATTCTGTCCTCCAAATTAAAACGAAATTTGTTGAGACAATCACAAAAAGGTGATCTATATATGTCATCTGTGAATGAAATTATAGACTTAAATGTAATTTTTTGTGTTATTTGTTTTTCCTTTTCAATTTGTCCACCTTTTTTTAGTTGTTCTGAATTAATTAGATTATTAGAAATAAATATTTTATTTTTTTTACAGAAAATAACATAAGAAAAGACAAAAACTGAAAAACCAATGTGCCAGCAAAATGGTCCCTTCAAAAAGAGTGTGGGCTGGGCATATATATGCAATTCAAAGCAATGTTCATTGAATTTGCCAATAATTCTCTTAGGAAGATTTACACAACATTAATTTACTGTTGTACGCACGCAATTTCCTTCAATCTAGAACTGATGCATGCATGAACAACCTACCTCCATTTCTTCCTTTTATTCGATGCATTTGATTTACTTATTTAAAGAAAAATGGAAAAAATTGTACCCATATCATTACAAGTAATTGATTTACCTTTTTGTAAAATTCCTATTGCTCATTTGCTGTTAATTTGTTACGACAATACAAATATAACATGTGGATATAACAATTCGAATTTTTTTCAATTTATATTACTAGACAGAAATCTGACACAGATATCCATGATCCGCATTGAATATCCTAGCTTATTTGTTTGCTAAGGACAAAATTCGAGTTTAAAAAATCTAGAAGCTTTTAATCTCAAAGTTAATGCTTATTAAATATCTGTGCTTACCAGTTACAATGTTGTCCTGATGGAGTACTTGCAATTATGAAAGAAAAAAGTACTCAAGTATGGCAAAAAATTAAGCTTGTAAAGGCTTTAATCATAGAGTATGATTTTCTCTTTAATTCTCTCTCTGTAGTGGACTATGGACATTCATTCTTCATAAAATTTAATTAAAGTAGTAATTATATATGAACGATAAACCACATAATTTTTATTTTGATTCTTGTCTAAATAATTGAGATTATTTCATAGTACAATATAATTGTGTGCCTCTTTCTTGATTAATGTGGATATCATATTATTATGTCCTCTACCTGCCCTCATGTCGTGGTCGATAAAATACCTGTTTTCCTAATTATTATAAAATGATTTCGATTAAATTTTTAGAAATTATAATTAAATGTAAACCCTATAGAAATATTCGATATTATATTAGATCTTTCATAAACCATAGTCAAAATATTACAATTACATGATGAGTTTCGAAACTAAAATTATAGTTTTGGGATATTTCATAGCTAATTTTAACGATGCGCTCTTGGTTTTTTCTTACAAGGGTTTAATTGGAATATCCCTTCCCTGCCTTTAATTTGTTATTATATGAATATATATAGGGATAATTATAATTAGACTCCAAAGGAGTTTGCTAAATTATAACTCGTGACCCTCTTAGTCAAATAATTACAGTAATACTCCACACGAGATTGGATAATTACAAAAAATATCCACGAATCAGGATAGAAAGGTATTGGTAATTATTTAAATTAATTTGATGGGTATTGGTAATTAATCTGTGAAGATGGGTACCAATTGTAATTTTCTAAATTTAAGTGGGTGCCCAATATAATTTTCCCTTTCTTATACAATGGATTGTCCCTAAACTTCACTTGGGTGTTATTTATAATATTATATTTTACTTGGGTGTTATTTGTAATATCATAAATATCTTTGGTGCTTATATGTAATTTTTTCAAATTAAAATTGAAATCGAATCTTTTATTTCATATCAAAAGGGGATTATTCTGCTAATTATGGTTGAGACCCTAATGTTTCCTAACAGAAACATAATCTGTGCGTATTTTTTGTAATTATCTAATTTTGTATGAGATGTAACTGTAATTGTTTGACCAAGAGGATTATGAGTTGTAATTTAGCAAATTTATTTGGAGTCTAAGTGTAATTATCCCTATAAATATAATATGGAATTAATTAATATCTAAAATATTTGTTTACGTAATTACGTTACATCTTAGCTAAGTTAATCGACAATAGCGAATTGATAGTGACTGATTTTCTTATATGGTCCCGAGATTTAACAAACATAATAATTTATTAGTTGTAATGCATTACGTAAGTATAATTATTATTATTTATTAGTTATTCACCGTGCATTTTAGTTTTTTTTTTTCTAGATTAGGATATCCACGGCCGACTATAGTAACTCGTTTGCTTTATAAATTAAAGGTAACTCAAATATTGGGAGAACTAGTCAGGAGATTGAATGATATTTTCGTTGTTGGTTAGAGTTGATATCCACTTAAATCAAGTAAAGTATATCAGGACAAATAATTCCTGTAAAATTTCCATATTACCAAAAGACTCTTAAATTTAGTAAGATATTGCACGAAAACCTCTCAGATTTTTCACAGAAGTTAAAGAGTGTCTGTGTAGTATTTAAATGTGGGTACTCATTCGGTAATATGAAGATTTTTGAGTGGATGTAAATGTAATTTAAGTAATAGTTGGATGAGAAAATATATTCGGAAATTTTTTTTTTTACCTCATTACCTTTGCGATTTTTGGCAGATTGCCTCATGACTTTTTTTTTTCGACAAGTTGCCTCATCACCTTTCACAATATTTACAAATTACCTCATATAATACACTGCCGGCAGAATATTCCATCCAAATGCTAACACGTGCACCACATGTGAGTTTGTTAAGGGTAGAAACGTCATTTAAACTTCAACCTGACCCATTTCACTTGCTCGAACCGACCCAAATATTTTAATATAATTAATTATTAGTCTAATATTATCTCTCTCAAATCAATTAAAAAATCAAGGTTTCTCTCATTCACATCGTTAGGCGATTTCTTCAACTTTCCCAATTTATTTCTTGTTATCCTACAATCCGACCATGGCATGGATGACCAGAAGTATGAGCAAACAAAAAATACGGGCTGGGCGCAACACTCCAGATTATGGTGAGTTTTTTCCTTATTCATTTTGCGGTTTATGATTACCGTGAAAAATCAATTTTTGGGAAAAGATATTGAATGATGATATAATGAGATGGAGACAGAGGTCCAACCGAAACTAGATCAATAGCAGCTAGATCGGCATACAAGTAATTAATTAGATTAAAATGTATGAGTCACTCAGGCAAGTGAAAGTGGTCATGTTGAAGTTTAAATGACGTTTCTATCTTTAAGAAACTCACGCGTGGCGCACATGTTGGCATCTGGACAGAATATTCTGCCGAAAGTGTATTTGAGGAGACAATTTATAAATATTGTGAAAAATGAGGAGACAATTCGTTGGAAAAAAAATATCAGGAGAAAATCCGTCAAAAATCGCAAAAAGGTGAGGAGGTAAAAAAAATTTTCGAAATATATTTCCCAATTTGATACTCATCAGAAGTCAAAGGGTCCTGATTGGTCAAAACCTGAGGGAATCAGGATAGAAAGGTCATTTGCGTAAGACAACAAAATAACATTGAAATCCGAGCCGCTTTTCACTGTCTGTCTGTCTACCACAGGCTATCTAAATTATCTATCCCCATTTCAGGGTCAGACATAGTTCAAAATCACAATCAGCCTAATCGGATTGGCCGATTCGCCTCCACATAAATAAATTACGTAACATCTAAGTAATATTATTACGTAAATCATATTAGTAAAATGACACTTTTGTCCCTAATGTTAGAAATTTGTCTAATATTTAGAAAATAGCATGTCAGTCCCTCAGGTTTATATCTGTCTCAATTTAGTCCCATAGTGTTAGTTGGGAAATATAGCCACAAAATAACTCGCTTGCATGAAGCGTGATAAAATTAAAAAAGAAAGGTTGTAGACATTCCAATTCAGAAGAATTTCACGGATTTAGGATATGTTCGCCTAAGGTAGTGTACGAGTTATTTTTCAGTCGTATTCTCACTGTAAAATAATTTGAAGGACTCTCAAAACCTAAATTGAGTTTTTTTCGGTAGTATTCTCACTGTAAAATGACTTGAAGGACTCTCAAGTACTAAGCTGAGAGTCTGAAACAATAAATGAATTTAAGAGACTAATATGTCACTTTGAGAAAATTAAAACTTCATATGATACAAACCCCAAAAATATTAATAACAAGAACAACATTTGACTTTAATAAAGCAAAAAAAAAAATATTTTTTTTTTTGAAGGAAGCAAATAATATAGTTATTAAATCAATTTTTTAGTGTATATATATATTATTTTCTTTCTTTTAATTGGTTATGGAAGTTCTAGAAAAAGAGAGATTTGGCTTTGAAGAAAATATAGTTTTTATTTAATGGCATCTTTGAATTCTCCAATGGAGTGCCTCTTTGGGCGTCCAATGGCAATACTCTTCCTCCCTCCCACCCACGTCTTGATCCATCAGGCATCAAATGCGCCTGCGCCCCTCCAAAATATTTCTATTTTTAAACAATTAATTTCACCATCACTCCATTGTCCACAATTATTTTAATAAAATGAATTTAATAATAATTGCAATTAATTAAGAAATTAAAGAATTCAATCTGCGTCAGCTGAGCTAAGCCAGCCCACTGGAATTATATTAGATCCATACAACACATCAACCAATCATCAACGAGAACACAGAGAAAATCAAAACCCACATAGGAATAGGAATAATTATACTGAAAATGTCATCGTAATTCACAAACACATGGCACAAAATTCAACAAATTAAAATAAAAACATTAATTTCAGTAATTTTAATTTCTATGTATTTTTCCACCTCTTTTTCCTCAATCATCAGCCTGATTTACAGCAGCACAAGGAACCCTTTTCTCCTCTAATGGAGATTTCGATCCCACATAGATAAACACCAAAAACAAAAGGAGAAAAACGATTTTTTTCTTAAAAAAAGCAACTTTTATGTGCTTATGTACATGAAAATTAAGTTTTCTCTTCCTCCTCGGACGCTGGAAAATCTTCAAATCAAGAAGAATACAATCACTTAGAGAGGAAGAAAATCTGAATTCTCTTGCTCAGATTTCAGCTTTTCCTTTCCATCCCCTTTAAGAATCGCTATAATCTCGCCAACAAATAAGCATGGTAACACATCTGCGCATGATGTAGAACCTAGCCCTTTGTTCCTTAACAAGCGCGGCACATTTTCTGGTAAAAGAGCACTTTCTGGTAGATGAGCCTTTGATGAAAGAAGCAGAAGCTGATGAAGAGCGGCTTCTTGATAAACTTTCCTTCTTTGATAGCTTCCACTTATCGTCCAGATAGAACTGTGGTGGTGCAGTCGCCATAGACGTCACTAAAATCTGCTTTTCGAGAAAGCTGTTCTGTGGTTTGAAGAAATTAAGCACTTTTTATTTGTGTGGAAATTGAATGAGTTTGCAAGTGGTAGAGAGAAGATAAGTGTGGTTGGTATTTATAGGGAAACAGGAAAGGGGCTGGAGATGGCGTGGCACTCTGCCTTGGAAGACCCACCATTCTAAATTACTAGTAAATCTTTTTTTTTTTTTCTTTATATATATATAAAACTTTCTTCTTCACTTTTTGGAATTTATTATTAAGATTTTAACGTTTAACTCTGATTTTTATTTTACAATTCACTATCCTAATATCGAAAAACTTTTGCAACTCACCATCTCCAATCGAATTCCTGCAAACTATTCCGACATAAAATTGTATCTTGATGCAAAATAACGATAATACATTTCTGAAATAACATGAAATACTTTAATAAAAAACTTGTATTTTGCTGAATTGTCGATCTCCGTTTTATTTCATCATAATATTTTAGCGAAGACGGTATAGTATGTAAAACAAATAGTAAATAATTTCTGACAGTAAAAATACTAAAATCATAATATTTCGAATAACATTTATTTTGATGAGTCAAATCCATTGGCATTAGCTTTAGTGAGTTCAATCAATCTATCAAGTTAATTGAATTGTATTCACATTCCTAGTTTGCATTTGGACATTAACTAGAAAACAAATACTAGACATTTTGGGTAATAAGAATTCATGTAATATCTCCGAATTACTTACTATTTTCATACAATTAAAGGTTTTGTCACTTGGATTAACCTACCATATCTTTAAACTTTTCATTTATTTAGGTGTAACTGTATGAACATTCTGTGGGATTGAGATTTGTTCAATGCACACAAACAATTATAATATCCGAATTATTTTCCTATTCCACCCGATATTTATTACAACAGGGATCCAATTAATCTATATATCCACGAAACTAAAAGTTAAAAATAGATTTTAATTTGTATATTATCCTTCTCATCAAAAACAATTCAATCTACAAACAGTACCTGGTTAGTAGGCATTATTGTCTCTTGCGTTGATCAGCAGGTATACCTGAAACTGTGAAATTTGTCTAAATTTTACGGAATGAGCCCACAATTAGTTTGATGAAAATGTAAAGATTATCATCTTTGGTATTTATGCAAATATGAATCAATTTGGGGGTGGTTTTTTCAGTTTGCAGGGACTGAATATGCAGAAAGAAGACGTCAGATCAGTGGGCATTAATTGCAGTTTAGAACAAATCTCCCCTCAGTGAAGGTGAAGATGTAGCCTGCCTGGCCTGTCACAATAAATGGATACCACATAGATCTAGAGTCTATGTTTAACTGTAAAGAACTGCAGATTCACCACAACGAGACGATAACTCAGATTATCATATTCGATCTCCTTATTATCTAATTTATTTTCTCCTTAACCCTCCCTCCTTTTTTTTCTATATATTATTTAAAGAATTGAAGGTTATTATTTCTAGATAACTTCAATCTATTTTCCTTTTTTTATTAGAATTAATTACATTTTGCTCCAAGAAATTCACATGTCTTTATAATATTTCATAATTATCAATTACAACCTAAATTTCATGGGTGTTTTACGTTTGCCATTTCAATCCATTTTCCGATCGCATGATCCGTCATAATGATGGCCACATGAAGATAATAGAAACTAATTTACCTCCCAAATTAAGTGATGAGCTTTTTCTAAATTGAATATTATAGATTTCTAATGTTGTTAATTTGACTGGATGGCCATGAGACGTTACTGCTCAGACAATCAAAAAATAAATTAAAATTACAAACTGCAACACCGCAAAACATGTAGATTGTCGTCGTTAAAACTTATTAAGTATAAAAATGTCCGTAATTCAAGATAACACATAATTAACCCTTTTTATTATGGTATTATATAAAAATAATGGCTAGGAATGTTAGGTTGGTGAGAATGAGATGCCACATTAATATTCTTAATTACATTATCCTCCCCTCCAACACAAAAAGTCATGAGAGGAAAAGATTTTGCTGCATATGACTAGATATACATGTAACGAACATATATAAAATTCACATGCTAAGTTTCACGACAAGAAAAAAGAAGAAAAAAATTATCTATAGAATTAGCATGTTATCTTATTTGTGTATCATAATGAATTAATCATAACATTTTCAAAGTTTTTCTTTCAAAGCTCATTTATATATAGATCGAGTCGGCTCAAACCTCTAAAGTTTGATATTTTAAATTAAGACATCGAGATGATAAAAATTATCTTTTAAAACTATTTTATATAGTTGAGATATCATTTTCTTATGCCATAAAAGTTAAGGAAAATCCACAAAAATTATAGAGATGTCTGTATTTAATCCAAGAAAATAATCGAAAACTCGATCCCACTAGATATTGGCTCCAATCAATAGATCAGTTCTATGAATCTATACACAACGTTTATAATGTTTTAAGTAGGTCTACTATCAACCTAATTAAATAAAAAGGACAAAAATTTTATTTGTACGACATAACAAACAAAATAAACATCGAAAAATCTGATCCGTAAAAGCTTGAATCTGATCCACACCACACGATCGAAAGAGAGATGTGAATAGTGAAACCCATCAAAGTGACTCATCAATCAACCCTTTACGCTAAATTCGGTTAACGACACTTTTGTGACTCGACAGGATGAGATGAGATGATTAATGCCTATTCACACTGCAGATAGACAATTCATCCCTTTTTCTTTTTAATTTATATATGTTGATATTAAATATTGTTAGTACTTATATTTTAAATAAATATTAAATATAATTATTATGTATTTATAATGTCATATCAATTGAACCGGTGATTGAATGAATCAATAGAAACAGGCAGGCCACCACTTCTCTATATGGGGTCTGAGTTTGAAACCACTGATTTGTTTTATTGTTTGTTAGGCACCCACATTACAATCAATAATAATGTCAAAACAATTAAATTTCAATTATTAAAATTGTATTAAACCCTAATACTTAATTATTTCTTCAATGTATTCTCATACTATATATATATTTCGTGTCAAGTTTTATTCTATATTTATTTCTTACTTACTTATTCATGCTATATATCTTTTTGGCCGTGTCAGTCAAAATTTACTTGGTACCACACCTCACGCAATATTCTCAGAAATGCCCTTGCCAATCATTCCTTTTATTATGTACATAAAAAATTAAAAGATGCTCCGGAGGGCAATGGCGTCAATTCAAGGTTTGTTTACTTGTCAATTTACATGTGCGGTTTCGGTCGGCACCGCGTAGGATGTTTGGTGTCTCCGGTCATTCGGACCAAAAGTCTTGCGCTAGCTTCTTGTGCTTTCACTTTTCAGTCAACCGCCAAAGGTTTCGATAAAATCTGCAAATCATTATATATATATATATATATATTCACATGCAGTAAATTAAGTTTATCAAGTCTTCGCCATTTAATTACATGCATGCATGGCCTTTAATTTGCTTCAGAAAATTAGTTGAAATCTTTTACTCTTACAAAGTTCGATTAGTTAAAATTACTTAAAATTAAGTTGATCATCACGTATGCTTAGGGGCCGGGTACTGTTTGCAAAGTCCACTGTTTATAGAGAATTAAGTACTTAAAGTAAAAGTTATAATTATACATGCAATTAGATCAGTGTGAAAAGAAAAGCAGCTAGAAATTAATTAAAACAGAAATAGATCTAATTAGAAGTACTTCTACTACTCTAACAGCTATAATTTATAAGCTGAGATTTAGAACATATATATATATATATATATATATATATATATATATATTCTTTGATATATAGTTGAAGCTTTAACTAACTTATATTTCTTTACTTTTGTCTCGATGGCGCGCTAAGCTATTCTCAAGTAGAGTGTAGCCTGGAATTATATTTATTAATAGTCATGTTAAAATTGAAGTCATGAGCTAGAGAAAACATTATTGTTTGTGGCTTACATTATAATTTATATATAGATCGACAACACTGTAATATTCGAATAATACGAATGTAGATCAGTACTCACGTACGTAGGGCATGCTAGATTCACATATATATCCCATGACTCGAATTTAAAACTTTTACGACAAATTACTATGCCTAATTGATGAAACAATTAATTACTATAATATATATTGTCCAATTACCAGCAGCTAGCTTTAATTTGTCCTAAGCTGTTGTTGTCCTTATATTAATAATCTGTGTTCGCGCGCGAGGTTGAAGTTCAACCTAGCTAGCTACCTCAGCCGCGCGTTTTCAGATATAATATTTATTTATTGATCTTTTGAATTGGATTCATTCCATTGTATGAACATTAATTTTTGTAAGATTTTACCATGACATGCACATGGTCCCATGTGACGAGGTAATTTGAATATTGCCTTCTGACGCTTATATGATGTTTTCAATAGAATGCCGCAGCTAACAGATTAATAATATACTTTTGCTGACAATGTAATTCAAACTTATATTTGACTATGTTAATTTAATTTTATGATAAATATTGTGCATTTGTCGTATATTACTATCGTTTTTATTGAGTTATCAGAGTTACAAATCAATAGACAGCAAATTAAACTGGAATTGGTCACCCAACGATCATCTAAGTGAAAGCAACAAAGGTGCGTCAGATTTTTAATAGTTGAGTTCTTACTAAAATTGCCCATTTAAGTTTTTTCTTTTCTTGGTAGAGCCCATTAACATTTCGTATGGATATGTTTCGTATTTGTTATGAGGCCTAAATAAGAGCCCATTGTAGTTCTCCAATCTTAGGTTACAGATAGGCCCAATTAACTATCTGTTAAGTTTTCTGCTATTGTAACTTGGACTAAATTTAAATTTAGTGAAATGACCTTTATACCTGATATGGGCTCGGCCCATTTACTATGTCACACCAAAGTCCAAGGACAAAGCCCAAAGCATTTGCTTCATGAAGGAAAGTCCATCCCAAATCTAGGTGATCTCAATTCTCAAGTCTCAACATCAAGTTGATTCGAAGGCTGAAATTGATCCAAGTGTCCCAAGCATGTTAAAGAGACACTATAAATAGCACTCTTTTCACTTTGAAAAAGGAACGACTTGTACTTGAGAATATTATTGTACCCGCATTATATTAATCAATGCATTTATTAAGAATTCTCTTATGTGTTTGTCTTTTCTTTAGTAAATTGGTGAACCAAGGATTGGTAAAGTCTAGGGTCCGGGTTGTACGTTTCATACGACCCGGCCCCCGAGGTTCGAGCTCGTCCGATTCCCCAAATTTAGCACTTGTTGCAACACCCACAAAAGTATAAAGCCCCCCTGGTGAATTTCCGGCTATTCTTGTTTTCCAAAAGAATACATACTACTTGATGAAAACATTGTTAAGTATCTGTCCGATACAGCTGGGATGGAGCTCAACAATGTGATGATTATGGATATATCATAATCCTAATTCCGATGAGTTTCAGTACGCTGATACTTACATCCCAATTAAGCCCTTTACGAATTTAATCAGTTTTTTTCGTTGCAACAAATTAAAACACGTAACTACTGTAGTATCTATAGCTACAATACTATGTTGGATATATTATGAATCTTCCCAAATTACATATATATCCTCTAAATTAATTAATTAGTCATAAAAACTTGTAAATTAACGGTGTGTGATGGATCGAGGATGGGATGTGAAGCTTTCCGTATCCATAAATGATATAATTTCATGGCCGGTCTCAAAGCTAAGTCATAGACTTGCATATATGGTAGCTAGCTTGGTGTAATAAAACAGATACATTTTGTAACGACCCGAATATTTTAATTATATTATTAATTATTACGCAAATTTTTTCTTGCCTAATTTCTCGATCCATCCAATTGGATTAATTAATTTTATGGAAAAGATTGATTTAACCTATCTTTTAAATACCCTCAATTACTTAAATTACATAAATGCCCTTGAAAGCCTAAATGATCATTTTACCCCCCGAGATATTTTCCTAAATATCTACCTATCTCTCTCATTCTCTCATTACACACAAAGAAGGAAAAAGAAGAAAGGAAGGAGAAAGAAGGAGAAGAAAGGAGGGAATCTTCCCGACGCCCTACCGAGCCCGTTTCTCGCCCGATCGACAAGCCGTGAAAACTCGAACGATCCTCACTACATTCTCTACCGGTAATCCTTTTACCCCATTTCATTCCGTTCGTTCTTTCTTGCGATTTTCGTGATTTAGATATAGGATTTTTATAGGATTGGGTTTCCGTGTTTAGGAAGATTTACTTGACCATTTTACGTGATTCTTGTGCCTATGTGTAGCTAATATGGTATAGATGATTATATGTGAAAATTAGGATGTTTTATGGAGTAAATTAGGAGATGTATGAATTTATATGTTAATTTCGCGTGTGAGGTTTCACGATCTGCTGAGTTTGCTGCTCAGTAGATCCACACGGGCGAACGCACGGTCTTGGTCAAGACCGTGCAGGAGCCCGTGCGCAGCCCTTTTCAACCTGTACGGGCTGATGCGTAGGCCCGTTTGCAGCTGCACGGTCTTGGCAGCGTGCTCAAGACCGTGCGTGAGCCTGTGCACCCTTATTTGAGCTTGCACCGGCTTGCCCAGCCCGTGCGCTGGCCGGTGCAACATACTTAGTGCATTTTCCAGCCTTTTCCTTTCTTGCACTTCGGGAATTTGGTCAACCCCACCTATTTAAATATTGACTTTTCGCATACGACCTCCAAAAATCAATCCGATTTCACTTATAGATTCCTTGAGCCTTGAGATTTAATATTTTACATAATTTACAATTTACTCGACCCTATTTGACCGTCATTTGACACCTTTGCTTGTTTAGGGATTTTAACCCCCTTTTTTCCGTTTCTTATCCGTTCGATCCCGTTTTCGCGTGAGAGCGTTTATATATTATATTAGGCATGTCTACGTGTCCTAATTGCGTTTTAGCATACCTTAACATTTATTATCTATGTTCTTTTATTATTTAGTATTGCATTAGTAATTCTTTAATTGTCGTTCCGTAATTCATATGTCTTTGTATGTTTAATTGTTTAACTTCCCATATTACGTTTATAGCATGATTGAAGTCCTATTTGAATTGTCGTGCGTCGTCTGTTGTCTTGTGTCTTGCTTTTCATATTGTCGGTCTCGTTTTCATCCTCTAGGCCCTGTGTATTATAGGTGGGACCAACGAGGGAGAAACTTGACTACCGCCTGCTTTCATACTGTCGTGTTGAGCCAGGTAAGGGTTTAAACTTCTTTTAACTGGGGCAAGGACATAGTCTTATATAAGTTTGCGAAATAAATGACTACCCCGCTTTTATTATTACTTGTTGTACTGCCTTTATTATTCCTTATGTGCTTAGTCAAACCTTTTCATAGCAAATTCTATATGTATAACATTTTACAAATAGTTTCAACTAAAGGCAAGGAAAACCCATTTGTTTTAAACGCGAACTTTGGTCTCTCGATCTCGCAACTATAACCTTGTCTCGAATGGCCCCTTTGGACTCTCACACCCCGATTCCCTATTTTCGAATGGCCTTTTTGGCCACCTAAATTGTCATTGTTTTCAAATGCGAGCCCTGGTCGGTATAATGAAGTGGGCCCGGAGTATACAGGAGGTGAGCCTGAGGACGAGCGTCTAGGGCAAAGCCCGATGTGTACTCCAATCCGTATTCGCTTAGGTCGGCCAGGAGGTTAGCTAGCCTGAGTTAGTGCGAGGGTGGCGTTGTAGGCTATGCACTTCCGAGAAAATTTTGATAAAGGTGACGTTGTTAACACGCGTTTCCATAAAATTTTGATAAGGGTGACGTTGTTAACACGCGTTTCCATAAAATTCTGATTGGATCCTGACTTTCGGTGGTGGAGTACTTGACTATGTGTTTGCATGATTTTCATGAATTCGGAGTGATAAGGAGAGGGCCCGTTCTCGCCGGGACACATTATTGCATGACTTATTGCATTATTTATTTGTCTAATTGATTTACGGCTTTTGTTATAAGTTGAAGCACATTCCGGTTTTCCTCCTTTAGCATATGTATTTCCCTATATATATATATATAAAATCCGGAAGCGTGACTCGAACTTGCCTCACTTAAGCCTCTTTATTATTCAAACTATTTAGTTGAATTACGAGCCGTATTCACTTATCATTTCCAACTTGCTTATATCATGCCTTTCGAACTTGTATCGGCCTCGTGACTCAACTAATATTCTTTCAATTTATCGGCTTGATCTTACGTGACTCAACCTTTTCGTGTTTTCCAAGCAAGCCGAACCCGAGTGTTGCTTTGTGTCGTTTTTATAACTTATATTGTTATTTATATTCTTTCTCAAAACAAGCAACATTCACTACTTTTGGTTTTAAAAGATAAATGACGAACTGTGACCAACACCCCCTTACTGAGTATCTTTTATACTCACCCCTGCTATTTTGGTTCTTGCTTCAGGTAGACAGGTGGCGACGTCACCTATCTTGTCAGTCTGCATCAGCAGGTCTAGATAGGCTCAGTCTCGTTGTCTGGTTTGTCTTGTCAGTGGTCCCAACAACTATTGAGTCTTGATTTATTGTATTTAAATACTTTCGTACTCTTTACGGCTTTATTTACCTTATGTATCTTATGTGCCCCTGATGTAGGATAGTTGACGATATCTAGGATTGCACAGGGTAGGCTAGTTGAGCCATGGATGGCACTATCGCTTATGAACCTTCTGTATCTTGATTTATAAATGTTTATTGATATTATGTTAGCCTTGTAGGCTTTTATGAAATTTAATTGTTTACCTTAATCGCTTCCGCATTTCTCTGCTCTTTTGTGGTCGTTGTTGGGATGGTTTTCGCTGTTGCCGATGATTATTGCTTAAGTGCCGTTCGCCGGAGTGGGTTTTTGAGTTGAGGCCCCTCGCTGAAGCTCGGGAATCCGTTTTGGTGCGGATGTGGCGTTCCTTCTTCAAGGGGCGCTACACATTCCAGAAAAAACATAAGAAAGTGTAGCGATGTTTTTATAGTAACATTGGACTTTATATATCATCGAATCAGTCAAGCAGGCAAGGGCCCCTCTCTGGCCCTTCAATTCCAACCCCGCCCCATCATACCACTTGATCGATAAAACTTACCTGTAAGGATGGACTATCTTGTAATTTCTTATACCATAAGGATCAATTTGTAAACTTACCTAGCTAATTACAGGGATCGTACGTAAATGTAATTCACCGTCCGTCTTATTATTAAATGAGCTAGAAAAAGGTGTCATTTTGTTTTTTGGGGATCCACATGAGAGTTAACATAAAGGCTAAAGCAATCAGCCTATGGGAGCTAAATAAGAATGATGGTCATGAAGTCTTGGGGAGGGCCATGACCCGTCTTGCCCCCCGTATAACTGTGTCCTTGGATCCCTGAGCTTGTGGGATGTTTTTACCATAATTCAAGAAAGCTATAGACATGTATATAGTGCACATGTCATTAATTTTATTCTAGCTAGCTAGTATCATAGCTAATTTAATCCGTGGGAAAAATGCCAAATCGGAATACCAATTTCAGTGCACAAGCATTTTCAGGATGCCAAAATATGCATTAGCAATGTTTGGCGGCCAAAACCAAAATTTTGGCAATTTAATGATTCCGGCCGCCAAAATCGCAAAACGACAGCGTTTTTGTCACTTGAATCTCATGTTGCTACCTGAAAACCATTTTCATTATTTTTTATCTGACATAGTAATACCACTATGCCACATATATTAATTGCCAATAAATAAAATACAAAATAAAAAAAATCACCTCCACTCCCCCAACCTTACATCTGCTTTCACCCCCACACCTCCGTCGCCCCCGTAGCCACCGTCGTCACCGGCGCCATCACTACCGCTGCTTCATACACAAAAAAAAAAGGACGCACTTACACATACATACAATACACAAGAAAAGAAGAAGAAACGAAGAGTAGGCGTTGAAGCTCGCACTCCTGCTTACAGCCTGTTTCCTATTCCGGGTCAACCAACCACTTCTCACTCCGAATCCGAACGCGACTCAGATTCTTCAAACCCTAACCGGATTTCAGGCGCCGCCGACTGTACCGCTTTGCTGTCAGAATGAACTTTTGTTGAAAGTGTTTGATAGTATTCCGGATGCGAAGCAACAAATTTCCAATTCATTGGTGTGTAGAAGATGATAGAAGAGAAATAGCAGAAAAATAGGGAAAATATCAAAACTGATATTACGTAATGTAGAATAGCCCATAAATAGAGATTACAAGACTAATTAACCACTAACTCCACTAAATAGATAAAAACTAACAAATAACCCACTAAATAACAAAGTCCTAAAAACTAGAAAGATAAATCCTATGAATTAAATATTATCGGCTAACACTCTCCCTTAAACTGATATCTGCAGAAATCAGTTTAAGAAAAACAACAACAAACAAATCAACACTTTACTACGCTGCTTTCACAACAACAACATCTTGAGCAGAAAATACTCCAAGCATCCTGCGTAGCTTCACAAACACTTCTTGCTTCAATGGTTTAGTCATAATATCAGCTAACTGATCTTGACTTCTACAAAACACCAAATCAATTATCTCATTGTTGCACAGATCACGCAGGAAATGATACCGAACGTCTATATGCTTGCTTCTACCATGTAAAACTAGATTTTTTGAAATCTTAATTGCTGAAACATTGTCACAATAAATTGTGGTTGAACCTTGCTGCTGCATTTGAAGTGTTTCCAGCAATCTCCTTAACCAAATGGCTTGACATGAACAAGTTGCTGCTGCAATAAATTCTGCTTCAGTACTTGAAAGAGTAACAATTTGTTGCTTCTTTGATGACCATGATATAGCCCCTGCACTCATCATAAAAGTAAAGCCCGAAGTACTTTTTCTATCATCAAGATCACCGGCATAATCACTATCAGAAAAACCAATTAAAGTACTTTTTCCCCTAACTGCATAGAAAATTCCAAAATCAGTTGTGCCCTTCAAATATCGAAAAATTCTTTTTGCAGTTGATAGATGATTCTCAGTGGGATTCTCCATATATCGACTTATTAGACTGACACTATACATAATGTCAGGCTTTGTTGAAGTCAAATACATCAGACTTCCAATTATTTGCTTGTAAAATGTGGCATCTATCTTTCTCCCTCCGTCATCTTTTGTCAATTTTAATCCAAATTCAGTTGGGGTGCAAACTGAATTGCAAATTTTCATGTCAAACCTGTCCAAAATCTCAAGAACATATTTCTTTTGTGAAATAAAAATGCCAAAAGATGACTACATAACTTCAATGTCGAGAAAATAATGCATCAAACCCAAATCTGACATCTCAAATTCAATCATCATACTCATTTTAAATGCATTAATCATGGAACTATTATTTCCGGTATATATTAAATCATCCACATATAAACAAGCAAAAATCAATTTTTTTAAAGCTTTGTGAAAAGAGTGTGTTCATGTGGACATTTAATAAAACCTTCTTTAGCAAAATAAGCATCTATACGACTATACCAAGTCCGTGGAGCTTGTTTTAGTCCGTATAAAGCTTTATTTAATTTGTATACCTTTTGCTCATTGCCTCGTTTCACATATCCAAGAGGCTGATCAACGTACACTTCTTCTTGCAACTCGCCATTTAAAAATGCCGACTTCACATCCAATTGAAAAATAGACCATGAGTTTTGGGCAGCCATTGAAAGAACTAATCGAATAGTATCAAGCCTCACAACTGGAGCAAATACTTCTTTGTAATCAACACCATACTCTTGCTTGTACCCTTTCGCGACAAGTTGGGCTTTATACTTGTCAAGGCCTCCGTCTTTGTTCAACTTTGTTTTATAAACCCATTTAACACCAATGGATTTATGCCCTTTTGGAAGTTCAACCAATTCTCATGTGTTGTTTTTCTCTATCGACCTCATCTCTTCATTCATGGCATTTCGCCATTTTTTTTCTTTAACAACTTCTTGAAATGTAAGTGGATCACAATCTGTAAATAAAGCAAAATGTGCAATTGAATCCTCATTATCAGATAAATTATCTCCACTTACATATAACTGTATCCGAGTTGGTTCTCTCCTCTCACGGGGTTGAAGTTGATCAGCTGCTCCTGAATTTTCAGATTGTACTTGTTGAACTACAGCAGGGACTTGAAGCTCTTCTTCACCAATTTTTTCTTTAATTTCATCAAAAGAAACTGGTATTGGCTGCTGCCTAAGACCAGTTTCATCCCAATTCCACACACTCTCTTCATCAAAAATTACGTCTCTACTAATCATGATCTTCTTTGTGATTTGATTATACAACTTATATGCTTTGGATACTTCACTTATGCCAATAAATACACATTTTTCTCCCTTATCATTAAGCTTATTTCGTTTTGGATCAGGAACGTGTGCATATGCAATGCAACCAAAAATTCAAAAATGATCAACAACCAATTTTCGCCCACTCCAAGCTTTCTCCGGAGTCATGTTTTGGACAGCAAATGTCGGGCTTCTATTTAGCACATGAATGCTCCATTGTACTGCTTCAGGCCAAAAGTTCTTCGGAACTTTGCCTCTCGTTAACAAGCTTCTCACCATGTTAAGAATGGTCATATTTTTCCTCTCCGATACACCGTTTTGTTGAGGTGTATATGCAGTAGTGAGTTCTTTTCGAATCCCCTTTTCACCACAAAAGGCTTCGAATTCTCTCGAACAATACTCTCCACCACGATCAGTACGGAGAGTTTTAATTGCTTTTCCAGTTTCATTTTCTACCAACGCATTGAAACTTCTAAATGAGTGAAAAGCTTCTGACTTATCCTACAAAAAATAAACCCATATCTTTCGAGTATAATCATCAATGAAAGTAATTAAATATCGTTTACCCCCATTTGATGATGGATTTATTGGACCACAAATGTCAGAATGAATTAGCTCAAGAACATCCTTTGCTCTCCATGATTTTCCTTGAGGAAATTGTGAGCGATGTTGTTTGCTAACAACACACTCTTCACAAACTTGAGATGGAACAACAATTTGAGGAAGGCCCGTCACCATATTCTTTTGATGGAGAGTTTTTAATCCAGCAAAGTTTAAATGACCATAACGAAAATGCCAAAGCCATGAGGGATTCTGTTTTTCAGCCATTAAACAAGATTGAGCAACTTGAATCTTTAAAGGAAACAATCTGTTAGAACTCATTTGAACAATAGCAATAGAACCCCTTGAAGGATCATATATTTCACAAGCACCATTCAGAATAGTTATTTCATATCCCTTTTCTTGCAATTGACCAGCACTAAGCAAATTACTTTTCAAATCAAGAACATAAAAAACATTAGAAATAGTTTCCACAAAACCATTCTTGGTTTTCATATTAACATCTCCTTCGCCCATCACATTCACTTTAGAACAATCTCCAAAACTCACATTAGAACGGAAGCTTTCATTTAAATAAGAAAAGAATGACTTACTGCCACACATATGGTTACTGCAACCCGTGTCCACATACCAGATTTCAGATTCAGCTTCATCATGAGTATGGTAAGCCATCAACAAAGTCTCTGCTTCTTGTTCTTCTGCAAAATTTGATTTCTCTCCTCTTTTCTTATTGTTTGGCAGTTTTGTATAGCATTCCGAACTATAATGGCCAAACCGATGGCATCTAAAGCATTCCACATCAGTTTTGTCTCTGGATCACCTTGTTTTTTAACCATTATAGGAATGAAACCCATCTCGTCCTCTACCCCTTCCTTGAAAATTATCCCGAGGCTGATTTCCAGTTCGTCCTCTTCCTTGAAAATCACGAGACCCTCGGCCTCTTCCTTGATTTAGAGACCCTCTGCCTCTTCCTTTGTATGTTCGATTTGGTGTTGTGGTAGAGACCTTTAATGCCTGCTCATCTTTCTCTTCCTGATTGAACTTCTGCTCATGCACTATCAAGGAACTCTGCAATTCATCAAGTGAAATTTCATCAACATCATTAGACTCCTCTATAGAACACACCACATAATTGAATTTGAGTGTCAAGGATCTAAGTATCTTCTCCACAATAGTGACATCCTCCGACTTATCCCCATGATTTTGCATCTTGTTGACAATTGCCATAACTCGTGAGAAATAATCTGTCACAGTCTCACCGGATTTCATCCGAAGTGTTTCGAACTTCGTACGAAGTGCCTGAAACTGCTGCCTCTTAGCCTTTGCTGAACCTTGAAACTTTTTCTTCATAGAGTCCCAAATTTGCTTGGAGGTATCTTTGCATAAGATTATCTCCAAAATCGAACGATCAATGGCCTGAAACAGATAATTCTTTGCTTTAAGATCCTTCAATTTCATTGCTTCGGTTTCTGCCTTTTGAGTTTCTGACACTGTTGTGCCGTTTACAACTGCTGGTATACCATCTGAGACAACTTGCCAATACTCCTTCGATCTCAAGAAATTCTCCATCAACATGCTCCAATGATCGTAATGACCATCAAAGCGAGGAATTGCAGGTTGTACAAAATTATCTGAAGCCATTGATGATTTTGAAAGATGCTGCTTTTTTTTTTTTTAAATAACCTGACCGATACCACTGATAGAAGAGAAATAGCAAAAAAATAGGGAAAATACTAAAACTGATATTACGTAATGTAGAATAGCCCATAAATAGGGATTACAAGACTAATTTACCACTAACTCCACTAAATAGATAAAAACTAACAAATAACCCACTAAATAACGAAGTCCTAAAAACTAGGAAGATAAATCCTATGAATTAAATATTATCGGCTAACAGAAGATGGTGTTTTCTGTGTGGGAAATTGGTCCAATCGATTAAGTTGTTGGATTGGGAATTTCTGGAATCTGGGAGGTTGAGTTTTAGGTTTTTCAATTTAACTGATATTAATATTGTTCCTGCTTGTATAAAGTAAATGAAAAATTCTAGGATTTTGCTAAGCAATAAGTGGTGGGTAGATCTAGGTCATTGACCCCGAATCTGGGCCGTGGAGATGGCGCCGTCTGAGTTAAATCTGTGGAGATGGCGCAGTGGTTGTGGTGGTCGGCAATGTAGTGATAGATCTGGGTTGTGTGCGGGAGATGGTGAGATGGTAGATATGGTGATGTTGTGGTGGTTGTGGTGGTGGAAGAAGATGACGAAGACGGTGGTTGGGGGTGGAAGAAGATGAAGAAGAGAAGATGACGGTGGTTGAACAACGTGGGTTGTGTTTTTTTTTTTTTTTATAATTTTTTTTTACTTTTTAATGTGTTTATGAATAAGTTTTTACTATTAAATAAAATTTTATAAACATAAATAACAATTAATTTTTGTAAATGCTTTTTTATATATATATATATATATATATATATATATATATATATATATATATATATATTAGTGAATTAAACATGTCATTATTTATGAGGAAAATTTCAATTTTTTTTAATCCATGAGTAGCCTCAATATTTACATGTGTATCATACATGGCCGCCAACTGGATCTCAGTCCATGACATGTCGTCCAACAGTGGTTTCAATCGGCACGCGCGGAGCACGTGGCGGTTTCGCGGCCAGTTTTAGGGTTCCAGTGGCCGGTTTCATGAAATTGCCAATTTTTTGGTTATATCATCCCGAAAAAATCAGTGTACATCTTGGTATCTCGAAAATGCTTGTGGGGTGGAGTTGGTATCCCAATTTTGCATTTTCCCTTTAATCCGTTCCAAAAAATAAAAATTTGAGATTAATGTATTAAATATGTTCTATACCATGCATCTAAATTTAAGATTTTTTCAATAAAGTGTTGAAAGCTGGGCTTTTCGATCGCCTTATTAGCTAGCTAGCCCCTTCTTCTAATGAAAAGACAGAAAAAGCCAACCAAATTTGATTTTATAATAGAGACAAAACAAAAACTAGTGAAATCATGACATATTATTTTTAGACTAAGTTATCCATCGTAGATTATAGTGACTATTTTACTCGCTGAATTATAGATATCTCATAGGATTGATGAGATGGCTGACCACGAAATTTAAGCAGGCTATTCCATGGCAGGCCAAAGTCAAGGAATTAATTCGCATGCAGGTTAGAACCCTTAACATTTGCCGTGTTTCTTCCACTCAAACACACTCTCGGGTTAAAATCATTACATATCATATCATTCAAGGATTAAATCAAGTTTTAGTGCTAGAAAACGGGAAGATAAGGTTGTATTAATGTTGTAGCTGTCGTGTAGGGTAAAAGATCCTGCTATTTTGTAATTTAGTTCAGGTGGGATTAATGTTTACCACCATATATCATGCTATCTTATCGATCTCATAAAGCCAAAACACATTATCGTCTAATAATGAAATAATGAGCATGGGATAAAAATCTTTTATCATCCCATCGAGTCAAGATTATTTCTATACTGTATGTAACAATTCTAGCTTTGTCTTTTATATCTACTCAACTTTATAAAATTTATACATTATCATTTCGCGTGGTTGTGTTCTGTGAAATTAAATACATATTCTCCATATATAATCCATCCAATCATCAGTTCTTATAAGTTTTTTAAAATATTAGGAACTTTATCGTTATTTTTCAAATTAAAAAATGATAGATTATAAATACTCAAAAGCTTGAAGGCGATGGTCAGATGTAAAACCCTAGATAAGTAATAACAGTAAGTATGCCCGGCCCTATATATGTGAAATTTATTTGTTACAAATAAAGCAAGAAATAGCACTATCTATTTGCGGTAAACACCACAAATTTGTAAAGAAGAATGGGGTAAAAAATTATTGAAAGAACTTATCACAAGTAGGACTGCGCGTGCAGGAGGACCCCCCACAAGGGGCGGCTCACCGGAACTATATTAATTTATAGGGATTTTTTTAGGGCCAATTACATTTGTTAATATAAAGCTTCATATATTTTTGAAAAATTATTATAGTAAACGCGTAAAATTTCTAAAAATAACTCCGAACAATTGAAAGTATATACTCTAAGGTAAAGTGGAGTATTTTTAGAATATTTTAAAAACTTCAGGAATTATATGATCAGTTTTTATATAGAAAAGATTGATTCGAAAACACACCAAACTGCGAGTTGAAAAGAGATTCTAATTTTGAAATATACATATATATTTTCATTTATATATGCTCTAGAGGTTTTTTGAATTTTACTTCAGTTTTCAGTTCATTAATTCCTTCTAAATTTAGATTACTGCAGGTATTCAATATTAGAATTATTTGTGGGGTATAAATAATAAATGAAGTTGGAGGGAAAATCGAGGAAAAAGTGTACTCGTTTTCTTTTTTGTTTTTTTTTTCTTTATGGGTTATTGGAGAAAAAGAGTACTCTTGCTACTGCAGGTGTGATCATGATGATACGAGGAATAAATATGCATTCTATATATATAAAAAATTATTTTTTGTACTGTAATTTAAAAAACAGAAGTAATTAAAGGTGTGGCGCAGGCGAGCAGCGCACTAGGCCGTGTTCGTCGGACCTCAATCGATCATATCGGGGCCTCCCATTCTCATTCACGACTCGTCTTCTCTGTATCATCAGCAACGGATTAATTTGCAGCCTACTAATTCCTTTTCCATTAAAACTTCTACTTTCTCTGGTTTTGCCAAGAGTAATTGCTTGAAATAAAATGAAGGAGAGCTAGCTAATATATATATATGATTGGTTCCAAACTGTTGACCTCCCTCAGTCAATCTACCAAACAGTAGGCACTTAATCTATCAAAAAGAGAAGAGCTTTGATCCTTAAATTTCAAGTTAGAAATCTTTTTTTTTTTGGAAGCAAAATGGTAAATTCATTAAACCGAATTAGAGACAAGAAAATCCCAGATAAAATTGAGAATGTCAATGGAATCTATGCAAGCCAAAGCTGTGTTCCTAGTAAGGGAATGAACTAGGTACCGTATTAGCTTCCCCATGAAAGTATTTCCAGGGACAATAGATCTAAATTAAATCGGATAGTTAATTAGATTCATTTTCTTTTAATATGGAACCATTGATTAAATATAAAATAAAGTTAATTGCATTTTTCGTCCTATAGTTTCACCTATGTTTGATTTTGGTCCCTTTTTATTTAGTTTTGTAATTTACATTATATATATATATATATATATATATATATATATATATATATATATATATATATATTTTGGTTATGTAATTTACATTATATTTCCATATATAATTGTGACAACATTGGTTTTTGTATATTTACCTAGTGGTGGTATGTATACCTGCTTCAGCTTAGTGTCAATACAATTTCTATTTTTGTCAAAGTTATTATATTATAGTGGTGTCACTAATTATTAATTATAATAATTAAAATATTAATTCTATCTAGCTTGTGATCGATCAAAAAATCATATTAGGACAAAAAGTTATCATTAAGTATATTTAAGCAGTGAAAATATAGTCTTCTAATACATATTAATAGTGAAAATTTTTATGTTAATTATCCTTCTATGTTTTAAATTTAATATTATTTTTTCTTGCAGTGCCAATTGGACAGCTAGCTTAACACAAATTTTATGATTATGAACATTGAAAAACACTGATTTTATATCCTTTGACATCTATATTTATAATTTGCCTCCCTAGCTAGCATCATATTTTATTTTAATGACGTTTCAAAATCTTAAATTAAGACAATTAGAGTGGGCTTCAAGCTCAAACTGAATAAATATATTAGCATCATGGCCAAATCTATAAAATACGGACACGGCGATACGGATTTTTTTTGACATTTTACACTAGAGAAGTGTCCGACATGGTATTAGACACGACATGACACCGTTAGGATTTTTAGAAGTACTATCAGTGCATCATAGTTCCAAACTCACAACAAAATGTAATTATTTGATAAACAAGACAATTAAGCAAGAAAAATTGAATTATTTGATTGCTAGCTCCTTTATATATCCCTCTTGTTGGTAGAATTCAACGAAATTGTATTTTCTGCCAAATAAATTATTTTATACGATATGTCCATATATATATATATATATATATATATATATATATATTAAAAATGAATAAAGAAAGTAAGAAATTAAATTAAGAGCGAGATTTTGCACGAGAAAGGTAGAGCATAAAGGTTCCAAAAATGGTAAAAAGGAGATGGAAGCAAGCAAAATATTGAAACCCTAGGCGCACTGATAAGCCTCCCCTCAAAACTCAAACCTGTCTGTCAAATGTCAATTTCTCACCATCTTTGAAAAATCCTTGTGCAGAGCAGGACGCAACAAATCCTCCCCTCCCTCCGCCATTAATGCCTAAATTAATCATTATTATTTTTTCATTAATGCATACATGATTATTTCTTTTGATAAAAACCTTCTATGACATGAGATGAGACTGAGTAATTCAATTTTCTCTTCTTACTGATATCTGTATGGGAACTGCGCTGACTCAGTAAGTATTAAAGTTTCTGCTATATTTTGCTACCTAGGATTGCGATGCTTAACTGTTGTTGAACCTGCCTGCTAATCTCTCTCTCTCTCTCTCTCTCTCTCTCTCTCTCTCTCTCTCTCCGCAGATCTTCTTGGCACCAACCAGTCCACATATCTCGGGCTCATGGCTCATCTCTTCATCCCATCAAGCATTCAAGCTCTATAAATAGCAACCCTTTTGCAATCTTTAGTCCAGAGTTCATCTCTCTCTCTCTCTCTCTCTCTCTCTCGTGTTAATTGTTAGGGTGAAAAATTCTTCGTTTCCGAGAGGATTAAAAATAAGCTTTTCCTCCAACTGGATCTCACTCATTGAGCCAACAGATGGAGACATTTGAAGCTATTTTTTTGCCCTTTTCCTTTTTACCTTTCATGATGTAAAATTAGGGTTTTCGTTTTTTAAAAAAATCCCGTTTATCACTCTTTTCAATTTCTTTTCTTATTCCCACCCTATATTTTCACCTTTTAGTTTGATACGGAGATCTGAAGACCCTCAAGTCATTTTTTGCTACCGGAGCATCATCAAGATTCACATAGCTTTTTCTAGGGCTACATGAGAGTGGATTGAGGAGCCCTCTTTAGGGTCCCATTTATCCATCTTTTTATATATTTTTATATATATATTCTCTTATATATGAGTCTCAGAAAACTAAACATGAGAATCTTGATGATGCTGCAGCAGCAATGAAATGACTACTTTTTATCATCAGACGATCCATAGATGTACAAGTTCATCATATGGTAGGTCAAAATTCCTTTCTTGATTATTTTCTACCATTGATACATAAATATATGTAATATAAATTCTTTAGGGTTTTTCAGAAATATGTTAATTACTTAAAATAATATACCCCCTTCTGTGTACAAGATCTATACAAGATTTCATCAACTATATCTGATACCCCTTTTGTATCTTTTTGAGGATATTAAGGTTAATTTATATATACGATCTGCAATAAACCTGAGTGCAATAAGCAGAATCATTTTTTATTTTTTATTTTCTGTTCCTTAACTTTCGCTGAATTGTTGTACTGAAAAGCTATCTTGGGTTCATCAGGTTATGTCGTCGCTTACTTTAATGAAATATCAGAGTACGGACCAATGTTTTTGGTTACACAATGGTTTTTCAGATGTTTCTTAAAGTTTGGGCTCCATTTTTATTGCTTTATTCTCTAAATTCCCCTTTTCATATTCAAAATATCATGGTTTTCTTTTCTTCTCCTTTTATTTTTTTCCCTCAATATCTATCTATCTATCTACCTTATTTCTGACATTCCGATTTCTTTTCAGGTTTGTTTGCTGTCAAACACGTAATTATGGGCTATTTTATCATGTTTTTGGTGTACTGTTTCCTTATTTTGCAGGTTTTGCTGGATCTGGTATTTCTATGTTTTTTCATGCCTTCCTTAGATGGCTTTATTCTTAGACTGTTTCATTATCGAGCTAGCAACGAATTAAGGATATATATTGTCCTGAGGATTTTTATTGTTTAATTTGTCTATGGTTGAATACGCAGGTTATGTTAATATATAAATTAAACCTAATTAGTTTCATAAATTTTCTTTTTGTTACTGTTTATACGGTATATTTAAAGTGCTAGAATAATCATTCGGACTCCTAATTAATTCTTTTTTTGTAAAACAAACAAAATCAATCGCCAAACGAAACAAACAATATGATAGCTGGTGGTAAAGATTTGTATTAAGGACCCTAATTTACTGCAGAGACTTTAGGCGGCGGCAATCTTCTCTCCAATCACCAAGAAAAAAATTCAATCAAAGCCTATGCTCCAAAGATGCAAATTGATGAGTTAATTAGAGTGTGGTATATCTAAAAATTTATGTTTCTGAATTATGAGATAAATTGTTATAAATCAAATAGGAGAGCTCATCCCAAAAGACTAGTCTAGTAGAAGAGAGAGCTCATTTGGTTTATAAACCCCTTACCAATTGCTCATACAACCGATGTAGGACAAGTCTCATACCTTGCAATTGGTCCAGGTCCATGACAATCGACCCCCCTTAAGGACCAACGTCCTCGTTGCTCACTACTGGCTCTCCCAAGCCACCACTCCGAGTTCTCGTTGGTCACGGCTGGCTCTCCCAGGCCACCACTCTGTGGGCCACCACTCCGATTGGCTCTGATACCAATTGGTATAAACCAAACAGGAGAGCTCATCCCAAAAGACTAGTCTAGTAAGAGAGAGAGCTCATTTGGTTTATAAACCCCTCACCAATTGCCCATACAACCGATGTGGGACAAGTCTCATACCTTGCAATTGGTCCAGGTCCCACATCGGTTGTATGGGCAATTGGTGAGGGGTTTATAAACCAAATGTGCTCTCTCTCCTACTAAACTAGTCTTTTGGGATGAGCTCTCCTGTTTGGTTTATAACAAAATATCCCCCTTAAAACCTTATAAATATCCCACCCAGAGTGATATATAAAATGAAAAGATACAAGTTTTCGATTATTGAAACATTACAAATACCCCATCTCAGGGGGTTTTTGTGTAATTCACCCTAAATATTATGTTCTCGGATCTAATATTAACCGCATTTATTATTTGTAAGTGTTATTTTATTGATAAAACGTATGTTAATTAGCAAGTGTAATCATTCCAATGGAAGTGATCTAGATTGCCCAGATGATGGATCGTATCATTATCTACGACACTCGATGCTCCAAGCTTTGAATATAGTTAATAGATCCCATCATTGGTCACCCAACTCTCAACTCAGACATGTAAGATCATATAATTAACAATTAAAGTATTACAGAAATCTTAAATTAAGTTAAAGACAACGATAAAATAAATACAATTTACTTTAAATAATTGATAGAGACAGAGTCCTTAAATATCATTTCAAAAAACTTTAAAAAATTATTATGCTTTATTATAAATTCTTTTGAAAATGTTATTATCAAAGTTACTACCTAAATTAAATGTACATAATTTTCAAGTTTTCCGTTTGTTTCTTACAAGTTTCTATTAATGTTAGGGATGCTATTGTTAATTCTCAAATGGGAAATGATTTAGGTCCAGAAATTTTGGCCCAGAATATCCAGAATTAAATTTTATTATGATAAATTCTCTAATTTACCCTTATATTTAAATTGGTAAACAATTCTCTCTCATGCAAATGAAAATTTATTGCGTCTCTTTTTTCAAAAATACATCGAACAATGGACAATTTTAAATGTTCCTTTTTGCTCCCGTCCATTATTGATAATAAACTTTTTTAACTTTCTCATTTAATTTTAAGTATTATAAATATAAAAATAAAAGGTTAATCAAATTATTTTAAAACAGTTTTTTTTTTTTTTTTTAATATGAATATGGAATGTGAATTTAAACTAGTACTGACTTCCCATTAACGGGATGAAAAATTATGCCACTTTTAAGATAATTTGTATAAATAATTATTAATTAGGGGAAAAAGAGTTATATTTAACTGTTGTAAATAATAATAATAATAATAATATATATATATATATATATATATATATATATATATATATATGTTGACATGAAAATTTTAATTACCTTAGATAATTATCATAAGTGATATGCTTTGATAATATCTCTACAATAAATTCATATATTGAAGAGATAATTATCTATGTACTTTTATTTGATAATATCTCTTTAAAAAATTAAGAGATAATTATCTAAGTGATATTATTTGATATTTTCTCTTTTAATAAATTCAAGAGATAATTATCAAAAGACATTTGATTGAAGTGGAACTCTCCAACCAAACTCCTATATAAAGGGGTTATGAGCAGTTCATTCAAGACATCAAGAAAGCAAGAGAAGAAAAGCTCCAAGCAAAGGCAGAAATCCTCTACTCTATAAAATTCAAGGCAATTAGGGAGAATTCAAGGAGTCATTCAAGAAGTTCAAGGCGCTCTTCCCCAAAGTCATCAAGTCATGGTGTTTGATCCGTGATCAAGGTGTTAAACCCCACGATCGGCGTTATTTTCAAGACAAATCCACGGTGTTCCCGGTGAATTCAAAGGCATTCTTCGCGGTGTTCATCGAAATCTGGCGTTTGATTCGTAATTACGTTGAGAAACTTACAAATTAACGTTGTTAAAATTCAAGTCAACAAAGAAGAAGAGCAAACCATCAAATCCGCTATGGAGTGTTCGACTTTTTCAATAACGAAGAATCAGAGGATCAAGATAGAGATTGAATACCACTTTTTTATTTTTTAAATCCTTCAAATTCTTTGTAATTACCATTTTTCGTGTTTGAAAATTTAATAATACGAAAATTTGTATTATATATATATATATATATATATATATATATATATATATATATGTATATATATATATATATATTATATATATATATATATATGTATATATATATATATATATGTATATATATATATATATATGTATATATATATATATATATGTATATATATATATATATAGTCTTAAGAGTATAAAATGCATTTTGTCCAAACTATTGATAATTCATCTGGACACAACTTATTTATACTTTTCTTAATAGATTAAATAATATTTAGCAATAAATTGAGTATGCAAGATGGTTAATTAGCTATTGTCGAATTTAAAATTTTTGGATATAAAATACATTTTAATTTTAAATAATATTTAGCAATAAATTGAGTATGCAAGATGGTTAATTAGCTATTGTCGAATTTAAAATTTTTGGATATAAAATACATTTTAATTTTATTTTTGAAATAGATATTAAAATCTCCTAAAATACAATTCGTATCTAAAAATTAAATATCCAATAAATTAATTATTTGTTCTCCTGAAAAATTACTTCATCATCCATTTTTCCCCTAAGTTCCAACAACTAATTTTTCTTTTATCTACATCATCACCAACTTTTAATTAGCTTAAAAAATTTAATGAATTAATTTTTTAGTAGAAATTGTTGTTTGAAGTTCCAAATTGATGTGTTTAATAACAATTTTTTTCTTTCAAAAAAGACATATTATTTTAAATTTAGATATATAAACTACATAATGATAAATATTTCCGTTAAATTTTAAGATGTATAATATTCTAATTTCAATTTTGTATATTTAATATTTAGAGTTTAATTTCAATCAAAGTATTTAATCATTGAGTTCAATACATAGAGTTTAATTAAGTAAATAATTAAAACTACTATTTTTTTTGTCTGAGTTACTCTTGACGGTTTAGATTGAAAAACTTAAAAAAGTATTATTTTTTTCCCAAAAAATCAAAATTTTATTATTTTAATTAATTTTTAGAGACGTAAGTTTGTAATTTTAATTTTGAAAATGTCATGCTAATCAAAGTATTTTTTTTTTATTTTTTTGTATTTTTTTATGCTAATCAAAGTATTTAAATACTAAGTTTAATTTCATCTAAAATTATATTTCTATGTAATTTAACCAGGCCATAATACTTTAATGAATTGTTGTTGTTTTTTTTCGAATGATCAGAAGTTGTTTCTAATATTTTTCCCATTTTTTTGAAATTTAAAGTTTTTAAAAACTTGATGTTAATGTATTATTTGCCAATTATTTTATTTTTTAATTAAGGCTAAATATTATTTATAAGTTTGTAAGTGTTAATTTGCTATTTATATACTTGCACAAATAATGACACATCTTGGAATTAAAATTCATTAATAACAACAAGCTTTTATTGGAAATAACATCAATTAAATACTATACCATAAAATATAATATAAACTGTATATAGGGGTATTTTTGTAACAAAAAAAATTCTGGACCATTTCTGGGTAATAAATTCTGGTTATTTAACAGCTCCCTCGTTCTCAAATTATTAGAGAAAGTAAATTTGAAGATAGTATAATGGAAAAAATACAAAAAACGATACCAACTAACCCGTTTTAGCATTCTGATAATAGTAATTATTACATTGGCAAAATAACCTAATATGTTTGTATTTTCATCAAACTTGGGATTTTGGACCCAAAATTGCTCCGAAAAACACTCGTGCCATGTCGCCGGTTTTCCATGGTCACGTGCATGGCACAAGCAGTTTTCGGAGTTGTTTTGGGTCCAAAGTCTATGTTTTGACCAAAATGCAAACATATTGAGTTATTTTTCTAGTAGAACAATTACTATTTTCAGAATGCTAAATCGGGTTGGTTGATATCTTTTTTTTTAATTTTCCCAAGTATAATCATTGAACAAAAATAAATAAATAAACAGCTAAAAATTTCAAGAGATAATATAGTAAGTAAATTAACCATTGATATAGATATAGCAAAATTAAAGGAAATTAAATAAAGTAATAAATTAATCTAAATTTTGTGAAGGACATGATTCTCAGTAACGGCTAGTTTACGTTAAGAGGAGCCAAACCAGCTTCAGCTCAGCCCCCAATAGCTTCTCTGTCACAAATGACCGTTGCAACATTACATATTCAAAACAAACCCAATACCAAAACCCTAGCTACTGAGATTCACGCTATCCGCCATTACCATTTTCACGAATTTCTTACAGAAAAAACCTCTCTACTCCTCCGGAGAGGCTTTTTTCCGCAAACCCATAATTTCACAGAAATCAAAATGGATACTGCACAGAGAAGAAAGAGCGGCATTAATCTGCCGGCGTCCATGTCGGGAACCTCTTTACGCCTCGAAACTTACTCATCTCCTGCCGCCAAGCTGGCGTCGCCGCTGAAGTCGATGTCGCCGAGGACTATATCGAATTTATCAGCTTCCTCTTCGCCGTCGAAATCTTCGTCTAGCTGCAGCGACAGGTTCATACCGTGCAGATCTTCGTCGCGGCTGCACACGTTCGGGCTGATTGAGAAGGCGTCGCCGGTGAAGGAGGGCGGAGGAGGCGGAGGAAGTGAGGCGTATTCCAGGTTGTTGAAAACTGAGCTTTTTGGGACTGATTTTGGGTCTTTTGATTTTCCTGCAGGTGGCGTCAAAGGAGGATCGCCAATAAGTCCGAGCAAGAATATGCTGAGATTCAAGACGGAGCAGCATTCTTCTGGGCCAAATTCGCCATTTTCGCCGTCAATTTTGGGGCAGGATAGTGGGCTCTCCGGTGAGGCGGCGACACCACCCAAACCGCCGAGGAAAGTCCCCAAAACGCCTCACAAGGTACAATTTTTTTGGGTTTTGTTCTACTGTGGTGCTAGTGTAGGATAAATTGAATAATGTTCAATTTAATTTGCTTAAGAACCTTGATAAACTCAAGAGATTTTAAGATTTAGTGCTTACTTGACCCTAGAATTTGGGAAGCATATTGTTGGTCTGGAAGGGACTTTCACTACTTTGAATGCCAAGAAATGGAGCTGAACAGAGTGGCAAGATTTAATTTTTCTTGTTTTCCAGATTTTTATTTTATTTTTAAGTCATGATCCTTTTTTAGGTTTTTAGCTATAGGATCTGGCCTCAAACAAATTCGTATGTAGAATAAGCATATAAGAATCTCTAGTACCTGCTAGACTGATATTCATGCTTGTTTACTGAATCTATTTCATTTTTCTTTTTCCTAAATTAGCAATACATTAAATTTTTAAGGAATAATTACGAAAAACTCCCCCGAGGTTTGTCCTTTTTCGGATAAAACACAGTGAAACTCCTTGAAAGTTTCAAAAAACATCCCAAGTCAATGATTTTCCGTTGGTTTGAGGGTGTTCTTTGTTACAAAGTGAATATCTGAGGGTGTTTTTTGTAATTTGTAATTGACCCAATTTTTAAACCATAATTTTTGACTCGCAGAATTTGTGCAATTTCAGGTTCTTGATGCTCCATCTCTTCAAGATGACTTCTATCTGAACCTTGTTGATTGGTCTTCTCAGAATGTCCTTGCAGTTGGATTGGGAACTTGTGTTTATTTATGGAGTGCTTCAAATAGTAAAGTCAGTTCCTTGTTCGTTCTCCCATTTATTCATGCTTTCTAGTATTATATCAACATTATATTTAACCTAAGACTATGTATTAAACAGGTAACCAAATTGTGCGACTTGGGTCCGAACGATAGTGTGTCCTCGGTTCAATGGACTCGAGAAGGGTCATACATATCAGTTGGCACTAATCTTGGTCAAGTTCAGGTAAATAAATCACTCCATCTATAACATGCTTTAAATACCATTTATTTAAGGATCACTTACGAATACCCCTGAGGTTTACACCCTAAAACCTTCAAAATTACTATAAACACCCTGAAGTTGGGGAAATCATAAGAAAAAAATCCTCAAACCACTGGAAAATCATTGACTCGGGGTGGTTTTTGTAATTTTCAAGGTTTAAGGGTATTTTTCGTAAAATGGGACAAACCTCTGGCGGTTTTTCGTAATTATTTCTTTATTTAATAAGAAAATCTTAAGCATATACATTTCGATTGTCCTAGGTTTGGGATGGAACTCAATGCAAACGTCTTCGGACAATGGGAGGACATCAGACAAGAGCCGGAGTCCTTGCATGGAGTTCGCGCATACTATCCTCTGGAAGCAGAGATAGAAACATTCTTCAGCATGATCTTCGTGTTCCAAGTGATTACATCAGCAAGCTCGTTGGACACAAATCCGAGGTTAAAAAAACAAAAAAGAAAACTATATGTTTAAAATATGTTTCACTTCATTTAAGGTTATTATTAACCTTATTCTGAACACTATAGGTATGTGGACTAAAATGGTCTCATGACGACCGAGAACTCGCATCTGGTGGGAACGACAATCAGGTAATCAGTTGTCTGAATACGGTTATTTAAACAGAAATAAGTTAGAACAATCCTTACTTAACTACTCAAAACTTTATACAACCTTAGCTTTCTATAAAAGCAAAAGCTCTAGCAATTTTTGTTTCTAAAGAGCAAATCTTGGTGGGATCTATCAATCAGCTTTTGGTGTGGAATCAGCATTCCCAGCAGCCTGTTTTGAAGCTAACAGAGCATACAGCAGCTGTAAAAGCCATAACTTGGTCACCTCATCAGAATAGTCTTTTGGCTTCTGGAGGAGGAACTGCTGATCGTTGCATTCGTTTCTGGAATACTGCTACTGGAAATCAACTCAATAGTATCGACACTGGAAGCCAGGTGCATTTTTGGTATTTTCATAATATTATGGTTAATTCCATATGCTCAAAGTCATCATGTTTATGAATCAAGAATTGCGGTTTGTGTTTGTAGGTCTGCAATCTAGCGTGGAGTAAAAATGTGAATGAAATAGTAAGCACTCATGGATATTCTCAGAACCAAATCATGGTCTGGAAATATCCATCTATGTCTAAGGTAAACGACTCTGATCTAGTCAATTTCTTTCCCTTTTTTTTTTTCATTTATGAGATTTTGAGAAGCTCTTTTATTAAATTTGTTTTGTTCATGTTGAAATAGGTTGCTACTTTGACTGGACATAGTTTGCGGGTGCTCTACTTGGCAATGTCTCCTGATGGTCAGGTAATATATTAATATAAACAAGGGTCACTTCCAAATACCCTACCAAGGTTACACCATTTACAGAGAACACCCTGAAACCTCGAAACGTTATGAAAATTGCCCTGAGGTTTGAAAATCATAGAGAATGATACCCCTAAAACTAACGGAAAATCGTCAACAATCCTTTACTCAGGGGGCTATTTGTAATTTTCAAGTTTGAGTGCGTTTTTCGTAAAACAAACAAACATAAACATCAGGGGTTTTTCCGTTACTATCTGATTAACTTAAAGCCCTTTTAAAACTGGCAATATTTTGCAGACAATTGTGACTGGAGCAGGGGATGAGACACTCAGATTTTGGAATGTTTTTCCATCTGTGAAAACACCTGTAAGTTACTGTAATTTCTTTCTTCATTGTTTTTAAACCCTTTAAAATAGCTTCAAGAATTGGTTTTAATTTGACAAAATCTGAAATTACTTTTCATTTTTCAGGCACCGGTGAAGGATACTGGACTCTGGTCTTTAGGAAGGACTCAAATTCGATGACAAATTATTGTAAATATTACTGTAAATTTAGCATAATCCAAAGTGGAGCTTTCGGCAAAAAAGAAAATTGGACTAATATATTTATTTATTTTTTTAAAGATGTGCAATTGTATAAAGAAATTCTTTTTATCCGGAATGAAGGAAAGACAGTATTCTTTTTATACATTAGCTGTTAATATCTTTTGTTACCCATGTGGGCTATTGAGAAAATTAGAAAAATCTTTAGATATAACAGGGTTTTAATTAGAAAAAACACCCATTTAAAAGTGGATTTTTTTATACTTATAATAGGATATAATTCCACCAAAACAAACATTATATAAGTAACCAAAAATTACAATTACCAATTAAAATTTGTGCACCATGCAAACACGAAGAATGAGAAACACCTACTTCATTCATGTAAAACCAGATCAAACATCTGCAAAAGGCTCAACTACAATATAATTTTCCAGAACTTCATAATACCATCCATGTTTACAAAATCTCTGTTTTCTCATACTAATTCAGGCATATTAACAAACACAATCTTGAATATTAGAACAGATCAAACAGGAGCCATTGACCAAATAATATGATGAACCACATCACGATCTCCCAACACCAAATTCATTGAATCATCACCTTCTTCTCCAGGAGCAGTACCAATCAGCATAATTCTAGAGCGATATTGATCAAACAATATATCCGGAGTTAAGTCCTTGCTCACACATATACCTTGCAAAATCCAATCGCGACGATTTCTTTCCAACTCGTATAATGGCCAAAGAGCCCCGTCTCTTGTACATGCAAGAAAGTAGAGGTGTCCATTGGATTCCAAGAGACAGACGACTGAAGCGTCTAATTCCGTCGGCAGAATTAGAGGAGCCGACCCAGATAAGCTGTTTTCGACATTAAGCCACATGAGATTTTCGACATGATATGAATCTGATCCGACTCCTCTTCTGCTTCTACTTATCCAATATATGCATTTATTCCAATAATACCCTTGGTCGAAACTGTCCCAACTTTCAGGAAACTGGCGGAGGAGGGCGGTCCATTGGTGATTTCGGGAATCGTAGACGTCAACCTTTCGCCAGGATCCGAGAGTTCTCCTGACGCAAAAAACTTTATAATGCGGTTCAACTTCAACATCATGAGAAGGTGGATCAAAAGCCAAACGCAGCCCACAAACGTGTTTTTTATGTTGAACGGACAGTTTTCTTGATTTCCTGGTGGCGGGATTGTAGACGAAGAAATCTTTATTTCGAGTTTTCAGCAAGAGAAGCCCGTTACAGGATTGTAGGATTTTTATGGGTCCGCCGCCGGGGATATTTGTGAAATAATATGGAACCCAATTATTATCGAAGACATTGTAGTAGAGAAACTGCTGCGATATGGGATCGCCGAGGACGATCAGGAAATATGGGTGGTGTTTGGAAGCGACGTCCTTCGCCGCCGAGGTGTTGCCTGGCGGCCTAATTCCGTCGTCCATCTTTTAATTTTCTACGTACTCTGTGAACCCAAGATCAGACTTAATGTTTCTTTATCTTTCATTTATGCTAGCTTTTATAATATGCCAACTTTACTTCGCAGTGACAGTTAGAGAGGAGGGAAAAATCAAGAAGCTAGGGAGTAAACTGAACTGAACTCGGGTTTATGCAACTGTTTTTGTTATTTGTTTTTATTTTCACTTTTTCAGTATTCAGTTATCTAAATAAAACAAATATTTATTTTAAATTTTGAAGAATATAAAAATAAAACCACCCAAGCCCAATATTTTAACAATATAACTTTGATTAAATTGATATTTTAGACCTCTAATTTGTCCAATTGTAATTTTGGGACAAAAATTTTATTGTCACAATTAGAAGACATTTTACACCCCAAATTATGTTTTTGGCTTTTTGCTATAAGTCAGCGCATTACAATCTCATATAATCTCGAAATTGGGGCAATAATTAGAAAGACTTCTCCGACGCGGCCTAAGCCCTAATAAAACCCTGTTTTCATTTTGACTGCGAAGAGTCACCCCAGACGGAGCTGAAGAAGAATGAGCGGAACACCTGATTTTTTCTATAGAGAAGCTCAGCGACTTGGTTATGTTGCTCGTTCTGCCTTCAAGGTCCTTCTTCCTCTCTGTTCCTTTCTGTATATTTGATGAGACCAAGCAAATTTCTTCTCTGTATCCTTCAAGGAACAGACACAGAGAAAAGAGCTCAAATATAAATTCTTTTAAATTAGTTTTGTGCGCATTTGAAATTTTGCTCATTCTTCTTGGATTTGGGATTGGAATTGCAGTTGATTCAGATGCAGAAGCAATACAAGCTCATAACTCCTGGTTCCTCTGTTCTCGATCTAGGTTGTGCTCCTGGTGCTTGGCTTCAGGTAGCATGTCAGAACTTGGGCCCGATTGGAAAGGGTGGAATAGTTGTGGGAATTGATATTAAGGTAATTCTTCACGTTTGTTGTACTTCCATTCAGTAACATAGACCATAGTAGTTTATCAGCTGGTGTGTTTTCTAATGAGCTTTTGTTATGGATGTACTGTTAGATCATGAGTTGTGGACTTGTGGTTTACTGGATATAGTTATGAGTGTAATCGATTGTATGATTTATGCAAAAAAACATTTTGCAGAACAGAAGGTGAGAGTTCCATCTGCACATTGTGATGGAAGAGTTAAAACCATTAGTGCTGATGTCATGAACCTACCAAGAGAGCAAGTTAGAGCTCTCTCTCCTCAGGTATACACACAAGTTACTATTTTCTGATTGAAGAAATTGTCATTGTTTTTCTTGCCGAGTTCTTGTTTTCCAGTACGAGCATAGTCCGATCTTTATTGAAATTCACATTCTTGGATGTTTGGAGAGTTCAATGGAAACCATTTTGAGTCAAAACTTATTTTCAAGAGCAATGCTAATGTATGATGTGATGAAATGGATGATGCTTGATTTGCAGAAAAAAGGGTTCTCCGTTATATTGTCTGATATGTGTCCCTCAGTTTCTGGGATCTCAAGTAGAGATGCAGCTTTATCTGCTGAACTTGGAATGAGAGCCGTTGATTTGGCAGTTGGAGGAAGGGCTGCCGTTGATCACACACAAAATAATGCATCAGAAAAGGAACTGCAATCAGATACTGAAGGCGTGCTGCTTCGAGGGGGAAATCTTCTCATCAAGCTTCTTGAAAGTGGAGATACAAAAGGTCTCTCTGCTGATATCTGTCAATAATCTTTAATTCCGTTTTTCAACGTATTGATTGATTTCATTGTTTGGGTGTACGTACAGAATTCAACCAAATATGCAATCCACTCTTCAGAAAGATATCATGGTTGAGGCCTAAAGCAACAAGATCATCTTCCAGGGAGATTTATTTGATTTGCCAAGGGTTGCAGCAATTGAGCTAGAATATTGCATTTTTTGTTTTTCTCTACCATGTCCTAAATATTGCATTTTTTGTTTTTCTTCAAGATGTTCTTTTTCCCCTTTTGAAGTTTTTTGTTTGGATGTAGAATATTGTTAAACATTAAATATGAAACTTGAAAAGAAAATGCAATTAATGTATGGGCTTCAAATATTCATCTGAGTTGGTCCAAACTTGAACCCTAGTCTGTCTACCCCCATGAACAAACTTAAGCGCGCTTAAGAGTGTAAATGGGCTTCTCATGACACAGACTGGGCCTTGTCTGCATATTTTAAGGTTTAATTCAACTAATAAATAATAAATTGGATAAATTTATGAATTATGAGAGATGGGCTCTATTTAAATTATGGGCCTCATTCGTGGGTTGTCGAACACCAAAACAGACATAAATACATCTTTGAAGCTTTCCCTGTATCACACAGCCCATCATAGGTTTAAAATAGTAATTCTGAAGAAAGAAATCCTATTATCTATACATATTAGATGAACCAAAGATCATTTGATCAATCCCGATGTATGCTAGATCTCTTAATCAAAGTTCTTATCTTGTGAATATAGCAACTGGTCTTAACCATGACCTTTGCAGTACTCGAATTCGGAAAGAAAAAAAAAAACTGAGGGGGAAATTATGGTCTATATCAAATCTTTAATTTTTCTTTTCTTTTTTTTTTTTTAAGAAAATAAGTTTGAAGATGAAGACACCATGAGATCTAAGCAAGAACAGGCTGGTGTAAAAGGTTAGGTCAATTGGATGCTACACTGAGAAAGGGTAGCGTGCATGTGCATCTTTCTTCTACTTTAATTTCTTCATGCTTACGTTCTCTAAATTCCTAACTTCCTATCTGTCTACTTACAATAATTACTATTCATTGTGTGCAAAATAAGGGAAACTATATATCAAATTAATTTTATGAAAACCTACTGTACAAGTATTCAAGTGCTTGAACAAATCAAACCAAATTGCAGACAAAATATTCAAACTTTAATACAAAATATAAAACAAACTTGAACAATGAAATATTTGATTTAACATGTACAGATCTATTTACATTACTGATCATGTGAAATTCCTAAACTGTCACATATTCGAAATTGTCCTTCCATAAGCGACACATGTCACGGGCTCCGCTAGATAAGGTCAAAACGTGTGCATCTCGCGATAATGGCTCGTGTCAAAAATATGTGGTCTAAGGTTTCACTCTCGAGTGAAACAAGATTATCGACCCTTGATACCACACGCGAATAAGCAACTCTAATTCATTATATGATAAAACTTTAATTATCCACTTAGCACTCAAAACTTTCATACATAACAATATTCAATTCGAGTTACTTGGTGACTTGAGCGTCGGAGTATCAATATTGAAATAACTCCTAAATCCTAATCTTGTTTCTGATCTAGTGTTTCTTCTATCAGGTTCTCCTCATTACCTAAATTCTTTTCAAGCCTCGTTGCTCAGAAATGATAATCTTCACTACTCAGACTCATAATACTCTTCACATGTGGACTTAATAATTCAAATTTTATTATATTTTGTACTTAAATTAGTTTTTCTAAATAATTGAAAATAAGGCGAAAACGTAATATTTTGGGTATCAAATCAAAGTTGTGTGTATAACAAGTAAGAAAAAAAAAGTCAAAATTGTGGCGGTGCCCAATCATACAACAGTTATTCATTATCACATGTTCCAACGTGCCTCTTGGAATCACCGCCAAATATCCAAATTAAAAGCAACACAGATCTAATCTAATCTAATTTTAGAATACATACATATTACATATTAATACTCTTTTCTGCCTGCAATCACAGCTAATTATTTCCGACATCACATGTCAATTTAATTGCCTAATTTTCGATTTTATTAAAATACTTTAGCCATGCTTTTCATATCGCATTAAAGTGCTACATGACTACCTATGACTATATATTATAAAATTACTACTCATATGAAACTATATCACTATGATTGAACAGTAAATTATGAAATACCGACACTGCGATATGGACACGATATGATAAGATAAAATTTTTAGAAGTGTTTGTGCATCATAAACAGTAACGCTTGATTTGTAGATGATATATATATATATATATATATATATATATATATATATATCTTCTTATTGGACGGATTTGGGGGACATCATTCTATAAAACATGATTTTTTTTTTCTTTTATTGGGATGTTTCTTTCGTTAAGGTTCTCTACTTTAGGGTATGTTTTTGTAATTTTTCAAACTACAAAATGACAAAATATGTTAGTTTAATTAGACCAAATTTCAAGATATGTTAGTATAATTATCCCTAGTAATTATTAATGTTTTTCACTTTTGCCGCCTCCTAGTACTATCTCAAGTTATTCTGATTTAAACTATCGAAAAACTGAACAAAGATTTGTTAATTGATTCACTATCATGTGGGATTTGACTCAATAGCCACCAGATATTATTTCAAATGTGGAGGTTTGGGATTCAACTCTTTGCAATGATAAGGATTGAATTTAAAAAAAAAAAATTGATTCACTATCATGTTTGACCGTGTCATTGTACCATAAAATTTGGGATATTCAAAAGTGAGAATAAAATATGCCACCAATCAGTTGGGTATAAGAGTAATTTTCTGTGTAAAATGGATCCGCACCCCAGATTATACTTTAGAGACTAATTAATCTGATAATCTTTTAAAATAAAGAGGGATACAAGTTGTAATTTTGCATATTTAGAGGGGTACCAGATGAAATTCGTTTTAATTACAACAAATCAACTAATTATTACATAATATATAAAGAAAACCTGTTCTCCTGAAAAGTTTGAACAGTCTGAAAGGATTAACAAATAACAATCCCAAAAGAATCATAAATGAAACAACACAATACAAATTTCAGTTAAAAACACCCTTTATTCACCAATCAATATACAAAAAAACCAGTCTTAACTGTTCAGAGAATAATCAAAAGACTAGAGCAACAAATCAGTGAGTGTGAGACATTGCTACAAATCAAACTTAAAAAATTACACATTTTTTTACAACTTTTCCAAATGTTAAAAGACTTTCCTATAACAGTAAACTTTTTTTACATTTCCACAAATCAGAAATTAATTTCTGACCATCATCATCATCATCCTTCAAGCTCCTACAATCTCCTCTCCAGTTCTGGCAGTAGACTCAACTGGATTTTTTCCATTTCCGTGTTGTTTCGACTGATGCTGCGACCAATACGAATGAGCCGATAAAACACGGTCCAAGAGCTCTTGTGGGACCGGCTCGCCTCTCCTTTGCTGTGGGGATATGCTTGCTGTATGGACTAAGGTTTTCCATTTATCCTGTATAAATAAACAAATATATCCACAATTAATTTCTTTAATTAAAAATACACGATGAACATAGTCATATCTACAGCAGCCCATGTGAATGATTCCTAGTCTTTCTTATTTAATCATATCAATTATAGGATTTGCTAAGCAATATTATATTCCTAAAAGCATGTGCTATCCCCTGTAATGTTGCAATATTACTAAAAGACCCCTGTTGTTTGTTTAATTACATTTTCACCCACCCTCAACTATGTAAACACAAGAAACCCTGACCTTTAATTTCCGACTAACCATCAAGAAACAGGGTTCTTAGGTTTACATAGTTGACGACTTCACAGGATGAAATCAAACAAGAGGGTTTTTCAATTAATAACGCCAAAACAGGGGGTGTAAATGTAATTCACTCTAAAGCTAACGACATGATACAAGGAAAAGAGTATTTCGTACCTTCAAGTCAACATAGGTACGATGATCTGCATTCTCAAAAGCACCCATTTTAACATCACGCCACCTATACAACCAAAAGGGAATCACATATCAGAATACGACCAGATCAATTTTTCACTGAATACATATATAACATTTTTTAGGGTCAATTACGAATACCCCCTGAGGTTTACGCCATATACGAAAACCCCCTCGAGGTTTGGCAAATCATAAAGAAACACACCCTCAAACTAACAGAAAACCGTTGACAATTGTTGACTCAGGGTGGTTTTTGTAATTTTCAAGGTTTGAGGGTGTTTTTCGTAAAACAGCCAAACCACAGGGGGTTTTCATAATTATTCCTTTTTTTCCATTTAATTTCTTACCTTCCAGTTCCCAGTTTTTCAACAGCTCCAACAAGAGCCTCGACTTCAGTTACAGTGAACGGTCTCCTAGTTCTACGCTGTGAAAGTTCACTACGTTTAGGTTTAGGGTTTACTGGAACTACTGCAAGCGCCTCCAATGAATCAGGAGAATTCACTGCAACCAATGCCTTAGAATCAGAAACTGCTTCTTCATCCATAGGAGTTTGTGGAGAAACTATCAATTCATTATTATTTTGCATATCTTCATCAAACTTAGCAACAGTAGGAGGATCAACCGAGGCCTCAGAGATCACCGAATCAATCATTGGAGTAGCAGGAGACCTGGACAACAAGTAATACCAAGATTATTTCGTGCAATTATTGCAAGAAGCTGAAGCAGTAGAGAGTGAAAAGCTAAAAGCATCGTAATTTACCTTGGGGATTCTTGATCTGCATCGCATGGTAAAATTGAGGGCAGCTTTTTAGGAGTCTTTGATGGCGAAACGTGCGTGAAACTTGGCTCTAACATAAAACCCAGAGAGTCGAGATTGTTACTCTGAGAAATACCAGCTTGTTGTAGCGTTCTATTGTCATCTCTGACTTTCTTGCCTTGAAGAACAACTCCAACTCGTATTCCACGTCCAAGAATAGCAGTAACTGCCTCCATTACAGTCCTCTGAAAAATAAAATTCCAAAAAACAGACAACTTAGTAAATTTCAACACAGGATTTATCTGAATATTGTAAGACTGGAGAAATGAAAGACAACAAACCTTCAGAGAAGCAACGCTTGCAGTTTCAGGGACCTCAATGTAAAGTTCTGGCACCCTGAAGGACTTGATGCTAAATTTCACTGAAAAAGGGAAATATATAAGATTTTCTTTTGCATCAGCATATTCAGGTATAACTGAAACGAAAAAAGTTCTAGTACTTACCATGACGATCCTTAGCTCTTTGATGACCTTTGACTGTAGCTGATGCGCCACTTGCTGCAACACATAACAAAAACTATTTAGAAATACTGTGATTACATAACTTTAAAAAAAAATAAACTCTTTTTTTTTTCAGTTTTGGGTCAAAACAAATAACCCCCTGAATTTGCGCCTTCACGAAAAACATCATCAAACCTTGAAAATTAAGAAAACAATCCTGATGTTTGGCCGATGGAGACGAAAAACACGCTCAAACTAAAGAAAAATCATTGATTAAAGGGTGTTTTTTTTGTAATTTTCAAGGTTTCAGGGTGATTTTCATAAACAGCACAAACCTCGGGGGGTTTCGTAATTATTCCTTTTTTTATAATTAATGTGCAGAACTTTAAATTACAGAAATGAAATGGGACCTGTTTCAGAAACGACACCCGAGCCACTCTTATCTTTCCTCATCCCTTTTTCAGGCAAACTAGAGATGCTATCACTGCTGGTATCCTGATCATATGCAGCTGCAAAGCTATGATCAGACAATTTCCTTTTCTTGATTGGTGCTTGTTGACATCTCTGCTGTGTATAAATTCTCTTCCTATGTTGGTAGAAGGATTTAACTCTCTCACCTGAAAAACGGGAAAAAAATAAAAAATAAAAACGTGTCAGAAAATCATATAAATTCATATATTCATGGAGAATAAATTGCACGGAGATGCAGAAAAACTCACTGTTGTTATAAAGTTCACAGCTTTTCCACTTCGGAGCTACTTTCCTGTATTTGGACGTGAGCATCTTTCGTATTCTACGGTGTCCCATATGAGGTTGTGGCCTAACCGGCTTATTAACAACCTTGGTGCTGAATTTTTTGCACCCATAAGAATTTTCGTCATCATCTCTAATTCCTAATTTTACATTATTCCAGTGCTTTTGCATCAAAGCATCAGGAACAGGGTCCACCCTGTACAAGGGCAACTGTACACTACTCTCTGAGTTAATTAATATATTATCAGTATTCACACATCCTTCAATAGGATCCTTTACAGCGATTGTGTTAGTAGCCTTAGATAAGTCGTCTATAACTACCTTACTTTTATCATCCTCCGAGAGCGTTTCATGTCCACTCTCCACCTTTTTGGGTTTTGAATCACAATCACCTTTTTTTAGGACATCAGAAGTTCCGGAAAGTTCTGGAACAAATGCACTCTCAGCACAGCTTCCATGGTCAAAGCTATCTGATTTCACAGCTTTATCATCTACAGGCGGGCCCTTCTCGTTTCCATCTTGGCTAATGTCAAGTTGGACTTTTGCATCGGCTACATTGCTGGAAGCAGAGCTTTCACTCTCCAGTAACAATTTACCAGCTACAGCTGCAAGCAATTCGAATGCACAAAGCTTACTGTCTTCGACTGAATTCTTGTTTGGGCTTCTCCTCTGGGAAGACAAACAAAAAGGAGGCACTTTGTTATATACTGAATAATATGGGAGGTCGAAACCATATATAATTCAAAGACATGGTTTTTTTACCCTAATTGATCTAGGAGCTTTTGGAACAATGGGAGCTCGGTAGCCATGAAACCCGAAATCTAGCCTCTTCTTTGACACCATATCTTACGAAGCATGCCAATTTGAGATCATGAAATACAGCAATTCAACTTTTTGGTAAGTCACCCTCAATCTACAGAAAATTCAGGAAGTTTTTGATCAGTATCAAGAATAACAGTGTATAACAGAGATAATAAGAAATTACCAAGGGAATGGACAAATTGCATTCTAATCACTTAAACAAGGGAGCAACAATCGAACTCAAATTATCCATGGAAAAGGAAAAGGAACCACATTTTTTCTGAAAATAATTCAGCAAAATCAATGATCCATGGTTTATAATATTGATCATAGATGCCAAATGAAGAAGAACTCAGATCTAAAATAAGAAAAAAGAGAATTATTATTATTATTAGTTTTTTGCATTTCCGTTTTACGACCATTAGTAAGAGAATTACAGAGAGAGGGGTTCACCTGATCCTAATACAATAGAGAAAAAACATTCATAAGTTTTACCACCCCCAACAACCATGATCAAATAATTGAAGATCATAACCAACAAGGCTTTGAAATTTTCAAATAATATGTTGCTTGAAAAGTACACCAAATAATTAAAAAGTCAAAAGATTTGCTTTAATTCTTGCAGTTCAGATAATCTCCATCCACGAAACTTTTTGAAATGATAAAATCAGACGTTCACGAAAAATAACAAAAAAAAATTACATTCAGATCCAGTTACATGATTCTGGAGTCTGATCATCTGAAATTCGGACCACCTCAAGTTTCACATAACACAATCCAAGAACATGGTTTTTCCTTCTCTCCTCAATGGTTATCATTTCCGTGAAAAAGGATATTGCAAAAAATCAACAAATCAGAAAAAAATCAAGCTTCAGATCAACTCCGTGATCCGTACCAAATTCTCAATTTTCACTTCTAAAACCGACGCAATCCACCACGAATCACACAGTTTCACAAAATATGATCAGATCTCAGGAGGATCAACTCAGAATTCCACAATTCCTCGTGCAAATCAAATCAAACCCAAAAAAAGCAAAACCCCAAAAACCCAGAACCCAAAACCTTACCAAAATTCCGAATCCAAAGCCCACAACAGAAATCCAAATCCAGATACGAAAGAAACCGAAAAAAAAAAAAAGAAAAAGGAGCCAAAATTGACACGAATATTTTTAACAGAAAAAACCCCCATTACCTGATGATGATCGATTTGACTGAGAGAAATTCTACACGTCTGCTCTCTTAAAACTATACAGAATTGTACCAAGAATTACGAGTTTACGTCACGCAAATAAACTTGAAAAAACAAAAAATGAAATGGGATTTAGTTTTGGACAGGAAAATGAAAATGTAAAAGAAAAGAATTGATGTAAGAGTTGTATATAAAACCTCTATCTCTATCTGGGTTTGGGAAAACCAACCAACCAACCAACTATAAAAAGGGAAAAAACAGTGCTTAAACCCCTATGCTGAGTTATAGTTTTATACTTGGATTGACCAGAAACCTGAATAGCCGGTAATAGGGGTAAAACTGTCCGATCGGGGGTTTTGTGGGTAGAAATGAGAGGAAGAAGGGATAGTTGGACCACTTCCTAACAATTCTCAATCTCTTTACTACCACCACCACCACCACTATATCTATCCTGTAGATTAGATCGAATGTGCCATCTGGCAATAAGTTTTTGTGTGTACGTCTTTTCAATTCTAATATTACCACATTCAATTCTTCGAATTCATGTTCTTTTCAAATACAATTGTCTATTATTAATGTAGATTCCTAAATAATCACCATACAATATTTTCGTATCCAATAGTTATCTAGTGTAAAATATTTAAGAAAATCAGTATTATTATGTCATGTCTGTATAATCTTGTTCGTGTTCGTATTCGTGCATCACAATTAATAATATTATTGTTTATATAACTATTAATGAAAATTCTTGTATATGACATACGTATATATATTTGTATTTTCTTTAAATTTATTATAGAGTAGTCAAGATCCTACCGCCAGTTTGTTCAAATAAGACTAATTTCATCACAGGAAAATAGAGCAAATTGGTCATTATAAACAATTAACTCGTTATTACTAGTCTATTATACTTTATCATGTAATTTGTGTATATATTAAATAGTGTTATCGTTCGCCAGGAATCCCTTGACCCAATGACAAGGAGGAGTTTCATGAAATCGAGTCCCACAAAACGTGAACATTAAATAAATATTGTAATATTTTCACATCAATTGTGAAGGAGATCGAAACCTTTCTTATGAGAGGGTAGACACTTTTACCTTGTGTACGCATTTTAAAACCGTGAATGTATTCTCCAAATGACTCTCCCAAAGATGATAGTATCTGCAAATTTTCCATTGGGTTATTAGGCCATGTACTTTGCTTGTCTTAATTTATGTCTGTCTTTTTTCTGATGTCGATCTTGATGAATTCAATGGAGGTTGGAAGGTTGTTTGGGTTTAATATTATTTGTCTAAAAATGGAAAAGTTTTTTTTATATATGACATCATAATCCTCCTTTTTCTTTTTAAGAGTTTGAAAATGGGTAAAAATACTTTTTTCCTTTTGGCTAGAAAACGAGATAGATTTCTCAAGAATTTTAGTAGCGTTTATAACAAGTAAGGAACTAGGATTTAAAGTATGACTTTATTTTTAACTTTTATCATAAAAATAACATGAAAATGCTCAATTCTAGATATATTTTTGTAATTTTTCAAATCTCAAGGTATATTTACGTAATTAATTCATATCTCAATGTATGTGGGTGCAATTATCTATTTTTATACATTTGGCTGTTGAAATAAATAAAACATATGGCATGAAGAAGATGGGATTAGAAAATAAATGCAAAGTGACTTGCAATTAATAGTACAATCAATATTATTTTCATAAATGAATTTTCAAATGACTGTTTTCGTATGTTCTATTAATTGTAATCCAGATACAATAAATGGAGTCAAAATATGGATAATTTGACTTTCAACTTTATATGATATGGTTCCTCGGTTCCTCCAATTAGGTTAACTCTCAAGTTGAAAATAATTTTTCCCACAAGAGGAACTAAGGAGTAAGGACTCTCTCTACAATAAAACTCATCACATAAAACAGAAATTAGAATAACAGCTCAAATCACAAAATCAACTCTTAATTAACTGCTAATAAATGTCAAAACAACTTTGTATATAATTAGTTTTTAACCCCGTGATTTGTATTGGGTAATTAATGTAGACATATAGAATTAATCTAAGTTCAATTATAATCTATATTGATAAGCTGAATAAATATCACAAATTAATAAAAAATATTTAATATATGAAATATCAAAGAAAAGCTACTCAATTTAGTGCAATTATGAGAACAAAATATTTTTTGACAATATTTTATAGAAGTATCAAGCGAGCAACATCATCCGCTCTTATCATCAAACCATTCTTTTAAAATTTTCATATTTTCCTGCAAAATATATATAATTTAGATAAAGAAAAGAAAAGAAAAGAATATCTTAGGTTATATCTCTATGCATCTTATAAGTTTAACCATAGATCATGTACCTTGTAAGTTCTTTACTCATCAAATTCATACTTTTCAATCACTTTTTGATCAATACCCCTATAAAACTGCATAAAATACATTATTAATTAAATCTCAAAATAATTTTAACTATACCCAACTTAATTATATTTTACATCTGAATTATATAAGTTTTTATACGCTTGCTATCTACTTTTTAAAATAAATCACCACCTCAATTGGTAATTCTTACACTTTACCATCAGCTACTATTTTCGGGTGGTTTAGACTACCAAAAACCCGTTCATCCGCAAGTCACATGAATAATTTAATACAATTGTGTAGTTCAATTTACACATACAAATATTTTTATATTTTAAAAATAGAAAATTAGCTTAAAAGAATAATAAACACTTAAAATGATGTATCATTGTCAAGAAAATTTAAGTATTAAACAAGTGAAGTTGACGTCTAAGATTAGTTTGTTAAGCACGTCAATTTATAAATAATTAATAATTTGATTATTTTAATTAAAAAGAATATTTATTTAAAAGTCAGGCACACAGCACACTCCCGGCCATGAAAAAGAGATACTCCCACCACCTCAAAATAAGAAGATAAATTACTTTATATTATATATAATTTGTTAATTTTTTGTGGTTGATGATTTACTAAATTTTGACAAATTTGATATTAATTATCACTATTATAAGTATCTATTTATAATATGTTAATAAATTAATCTTATGAAAAGATCAACTTATATATTTTATTTTTTGACATAGTCCTTTTAACTAGCAAACAAACATAAGAGTTTAATCACAAAAGATGCAAGCTACAAAAACAAGCATATCTAATTAGATATTATTATTATTATTATTATTATTATTATTATTATAAAAATAAACAGAGCAATTCAAGTAAGATGGCATCGTCTCTTTTCTGTCTGGTGTTACATATAAATATATAATAAATGTTTTGTTAATTGATTGATTTATTTTCTGATTTTATTTTTGTTAAAAGGAGATAAGAATCCCACAGTACTAGAATATCACTTTATAACTTTAAATATTAATATAATCAATTGTAATATATGCAACTAGTTAAAATTCCGCATGAAAGACACGGGTATTAATTTATTTAATAAAGTAAATTTTTACTAAGTTATTAATATATTGAGTTTTTATAGTTCATTTAATTATTTTTTTACTTTGAGAAATAAAAAAAATAGATCCAGTTTGTTGTAAATTTTAAAAATTACTTATTTTAATTTTAATAATATTATTATATTTCTTTTATATGTTTTAATTGATAATTTTTTTTATAATTGTTTCTTTTATATGTTTTAATTGATAATTTTTTTTATAATTATATTTTTTACTTTATTTTAATATAATAAAAAATTAAATTATTTATAAAAATATTTTAAGACTCTTATAGTATCTATACAAAATTTAAATTAGATTAGTAACTAATATATCTATACAAAATCTTTGATTATTTTGAATAAATCTACCTATACGTTTAGGTGGATAGTTTCAAAGTTTTTGAATTATATAATATAGGTTACAGGAAAAAAAAAAAAAAAAAGAGTAACATTTGGAAATATTATTTAATAGGGTCATTTTAAGACTTTCGAAATTTTGAATGGGTGAAAATGGAATATATTTTTTAGAAAAACTATCTTCCAACATCTTAGCATATATTATTAGTATATTCCTTCATTTTTGCTAATAAATCAGGAGAGAGAGATTGAGCATTTTTTATTTTCTAAAGAAAATTAATAAAATAATGACAAGATTTTCTAAAATAAAAAAATTATTAAAATAATGCGAAGATCGAAACACGAAAATCGTGATGGGTTGGAGGTCCGGGGCCCACAAGAAAGCTCAAAATACTCTTGACGGCGTTAGTGACGATGCAAGAAGAGCCAAGGAATTTTTAACGGCGTCAGTTTGGAGTGTGGGACCCACATTCAGGCAAGCCTAGAAGATACCAAAATGAATTGAGTGGCATAGGATTTCTCTTTCATTTATCTGCTGTCCGTCTGTCATAACAAAAAGTGCAAATGTTTTCTCCGCCACCGCCGCTTCCGGTAAAAAACAATGGGCCCAGTCTTTATTTCAATGGGCTTCTTCTGGCCCACTTAAGGCCCACTTATCTCTATCAATTTCTTTTTTTATTTTTTGTTTCAGCTTTAATTTCACTTCTCCTTACTCCCTAAAAAAAGGAGTGGAGGAGAAAAGGCTGCAATTTGTCTTCACTCTCATTTGATTCCACAAAAAATATGTTAAAAAGGAAAACAGATAGAAATTAAAGTAAAATAACTTTCTGTAGCTTTTTTGTAATATTGCTATATGATTATCTTTTTCATACAGGAGAATTTTGGTGGTTTTAGGTCTATAGTTTTTGAAAATCTGGATAAGAAGCTTCATCTAGCCCATTGGGCTCATCTTACGTCCCCAGCTAGATGACCCAGCCCACTTATTAAGTTTTATTACAAAGCCCATGTCTCTCTCGATTATTCGAAAATGTGCATCTGACATGCATACCGATATCACTATAGCAAAATCAGTTGTTCATAGTATTTCTTACACAGTAGGGGAGTTGGAGGTATTTAATAATGTATCGTTTAGTTTGAGAAATAAGGATATAGTCTTTGAATACACTCTCACTTAAGGTTTCATACAGATATTTTCATAAACAATATTTGAACATTTCATACATTTTTGGAAATTTAGGGATTCTACCATTTTATCGCAAATTAAAGAGACCGATTTGTGAATATCCTAAAATGCAAGGTAATTAGATATAATTTTTCCTTAAATAAAAAGAAGATAAGGACATTCCACAATGAAAAAAAGTAAAATAAAGAGTCTCACAATTTACATGTGAAAGATTCAGTTAAAAATAATTATAATCTTCACCAAAAATTACATAATAAAGAAAAAAGAAATATAAGATCAACTCTTGTGGCCAATTATTATTGTTTTACTATTCAAATCCCACACCTATTCTAATTTCTAACCACTAAATTGACCATGACCTTAAGTTACATGAATATATATTCAGATAATAATAATAAGATTTATCCTAAGGTACATGAATATAATCCACATACGTCAGATTTATCCCATAGTCAACCTCAACCCCCAGGTTGGCGCTGGTTGTTTACGTATTCCTGTCTAAGATCAAGAAAGCTAATTTAAACAGATTACTAGAGGTACTTAAATGCAAATTCTTAAGAATATTATAATTTATTAATTGACCCAACTCGAATCTAGAATAATCGCAATTTTTACCTAATATATATGATAATTTACATTTATTATTCATGAGGTTTAATATAATTACAAATTAGTCCATCTTATTTCAAAAGTTACAAATAGTTAATCAAAATTTGTGAAAATTATGGCCAAGAAAGACTTTGAATGCTTATGCTTTAAACCGTAATAACTCTTATTCCATACACTGCAAGTGACAAGTCATTTCTTGGGGCGAGAACATAATCAGAATATACGAAAATTTCACATAAATAATGAAACTTCAAGATACTATTATAATTTTTGAAACAAAAATAGACTAATTTATAATTATACTAAACCCCAAATATCCCTACACATATTGGTCCCTTCCACTATATATTTGCAAAATTATGTTGGTCAACAAGAAGGCAGAGAAAGGTTCGATTTCCAGAAAATAGAATACAAAATGCATGCGCTAATCCATGACGCATATAGTTCCAGAAAATATTAAACAAAACAAAATAAACCACACGTTTCTCTTCCTTGCAGCACAAGATCAGGCAGATGAGGAGGTGATCACAAATTCACAATAATCTTACACTTGGAAAATACATCAAAATCAAATAAACTTTTTCCAGTTCTAAATGAATGACAAGTTAACAGACCTGATGGACAAACCCTGAAAAGAGAAACACCCCTCAACCACAAAATCCATGTTTCTTCAATCCAAATGCGAAATTGCTAGTAAAATCCAAAAGGGTCCAAACAAAATCCACATGAAGTGAAATAAATTGCCATTTCTTGAAATATTCAGAATACTACATAGTAACAAAAGTTTGTAATCCTATTACAAATATTATTTCACTAACTTAAAAAACTACACGTTACGACTTAGACCCGCTAGAGATGTTAGCATAAGAAGAAGGCTATATCCATTTTTCTTGCTTCACCACTTGACATTCCCGCTAGAGATGTTAGCATAAGAAGAAGGCTATATCCATTTTTCTTGCTTCACCACTTGACATTCTTCTGCTTGATAATATCATTCATGCAGCATCTAAACATAAAAATATAAAGAAAAAAACTTCAATTAATACTTAGAAGGAATAAATACAAAAAACCTCATGAGGTTTGTGCCGTATACAAAAATCGCCCTGAAACCTTGAAAATTACAAAAGACACCCTGAATCAACGATTTTCCGTAAGTTTGCGGGTGTTTCTTGGTGATTTTCCAAGCCTCAGGGGGTTATTTGTCATTGCCCCTACTTAAAATCCATTTCACATTTCAGTAAATAAAACATTCTAGTCCATAAAGGGATTAATTAGTACCTTTGTTTTTTTTTTCACCTGAAAACAAGATCATATTCCACGAGACCTCAATCAACGGCTGTGATTTCACCGGCAACACACGATTACTCAATAGGCCGGACTCCAAGAAGAGAGTGCATACACAATCCTCCCTTTCCATCCTTGCAACAACCAATGGCCATCTTCATCTATCACAAAATCCTTATGATAAGACGATTTAACCCTATTTCTTGCAGCATTCATTATCTCCACATCCAACGGGAGCTGCTCGAATCCCGCCCTCATATTACGAACCTGCCACTGCTTGTACGTTTCCGGCCTCTCGATCCTCTCAGCCGCCTCACAAGAAATAACATTCATCGCCTCCCTTCCAAACACCATTTTCTCAAGCAACATTCTCTCGTGAATCTCCCTCGGGATATTCGCATCGAGCATATCGAAAAAGGAAGAAAAATGAAACAATGCCTCACGAAACCTCGTGATGAAAAATGGAGCATTATAAGCCCCGTTCACAATTCCCAGCACGAAAACAGCCGGATTCATCCTCCTAATCAAATTCAACACAATATTCCTCGGACTATTCACGATCACCGTCTCATCCAGAAGGTTCCTGAACCTATAGAGACAGTTCACAGCAATCATCTCGTCTTTCTCGATCTTAAGATCCTCCAATTTGATCGTCTCCCATTTCTGAGCTATGGCATTGAACTCGAACGGAACCTTGAACGTCTCCGCATATCTCGCCAAACGCCGTCCCGTTTCTTCGACCCGTTGGGACGGGCGGAAACCAGGGCAGGGAAGATCGATTCCCGTCACTCTCAGCCTGGGCGGCCCACCGGGACGGGACGAGAGGCGCTGCAAGAAACAAGGCCATTGGAAACCGTACAAAATCCCAAAATCAACAATGTGGAGAACCTGGACCTTCTCCGAAACATTCATGATCGTTTTGTTCGCAAAGAAGTTCGAAATCTTCCTAAACGGGCACGTGGCCAGATATATGTGGTAGGCTTTCAAGATGTCGGCAGCAGAAGTCGGCATGTTGATGTGAGAAGTGTAGATTTGGGTTCCTGATCCAGCCATACGGGCCTCGAGCCCGTTAGCGAAATAATGGGCCAATCTCTGCATCCCATCACCTGTCGGAGTCGCATGCTGTCGAATTTGCTTTAGAAAATCGTTTGCTGTTCTTTTATCATCGGCTGCAACGGCTTGTGCACAAAGAGTCAAAAGGGTCCTCATATCAACCACATTTTTTTTCCCGCCCTTTTTTCTACCACCGCTTTTCCCGTTATTGGATCCCTTTGTCTGACCGTTCTGTACTGAGAGAGTGTTTTTAGTTACTTCGTTTAAAGCTTTTCGAAGGTCGGACTCGTTTTTTCCTCCACTGCAGAGAAGAACTCTGTCGAACATATCTGCACTAACAGTTGACTCTGTGTAAACTGCTGATTGTTTGTTCCTTCTTTCTTCCTCCAATCCAATATTCTCATGATACGTATTCTTTTTCCCTCTCGACGAATCGTATAAGTGCTCGTTTTCGTTTTTTTTTTCAATTTTGACCTTTGGATTTACCTGCTCCTTCCCTGCTGGATCGTCAAATGTTAAATCAATAACCAAATTACTGTCATTAGGAAGAAATTTGCTTGCTTCTTCGACTCCTTTCCTAAATTGCATGGCTAATTGGCTATCACTAAATATATCGGGAACTTTTAGCGTGCTCACCGGAGAATCTATCGGACCATCAATAACAGTTCCACTGCTGCTCGATGAACCGTAAGAAGAGTGAGAAGTTGACTGTGATATAATACTAACTGCATCATTATTATGTCTTTCCAACCGAATATCAGAACCCCAATCAGGACACAAAGTTGATTCGGTATCAGTATCACCGAAAAACTTCTCATCGGGGTTTTCAACAGTCGGATCTGAATCGGGCACACGGTGATGATAATCGGCTGAAGCGGGATATTGCTCCCGAATAACATCATAGAATGATTTTTCAGCAGCTTGAAGAGCAACGGATTCCTGAAACATGCAAGCTTTATCTTCAACATCCTCTTCCATGAGGATGTGGTTTATATATTTGAGGACAACATCACTAAAATCGAGATCTTCGGATGGATCGTTTTCTTGAGCATCGATATTGTTTAAATGGCTTGAAACTGGGGTAACATTGGGAAGACTCCCATTTGAAAAATTATCATTAACTTTCAGATTGTTTATCAGAGTTGGATCTGGAAATACTGGGAAAGGTTGGTTGTTGAGTTTTATTCCAGATGTTGTCCCACCAGAATAAACCCTAAAGTTGTGATCCATGACCATCTAGTTTGCAAAGAACTAGAGAATTCAGCACAAATATAATATAAACTTTGTTGCCGTAACAGAAGGCGAGACTTTATCGAGAGAGATTTATAAGCTTTTCTCAATCTCAGATATATGTCAGAAATGAAATCCTGAAACAATCAAAAACGAAGAAAACAAAACGAACTATCATTAAGAAAGATCAAATATTCCTGAAACAAAACGAAAAATTAAAGAAGAATATGCTAAAGCAGATAAAAAGAACCAACCATGAATATTATTAAAAGACAACATAAAAAATCAATCTAATCCAAAAAGGTGAAATCGTGAACCTCAAAAACCCCACCCAAGTAAGAAAATAAAAGAAGAAACATACCTGAAACCTCGAGAAACTCAGTATAGACTTGCTACTCAATGATGGTGGTGAAGAAGTAATTAAGAACAGGCTTGAAAAAAGAGAGAATGAATTACGAGTGGGATTTGAAGAAGTGTTGAAAACTTTTTGACGTTTTAATCTGAGCTATAAAAACGGAAGGTCTGTGAGGATGGGAGAGAAGAGGAGAGGGATTAATCTGAGCCGTTGAATAATCCATATCTAAAGGCTGTAGTGTCCGTTTTGGGCTACACACGGTCAACTAGTGAAGTAATTACTGTACTGAATTTTTGGGTTTGGATTACTTTTTATTATTATTTTAAGGAAAAAATGCAAGATTCATCCGTCAACTATGATATACTTGTGTTTTAGGGACATAAATTTCTAGAGTTATAAATTTCATCCCATAACATTAAAAATATGATAAAATACAGACAAAGTTCGGCACATTTCATCCCGAATTATTGTAAATTTCATCCGTAGCATTGAAATTTTCATTCTATAGCTTTGAATATTGTCTGTATTTTGTCACATTTTTAATATTACGGGATGAAATTTATAACTTTAGAAATTTATGTCCCTAAAACACAAGTATATCAAAGTTGACGGATGAATCTTGCAATTCTCTCTTAATTTAATTTGTTATAAAAAGCCATGATTTTTTGTTTTATTTTGAAATTTAATATTCGAATATTACAAACATGATCATCGATATCCATAATTGATATATATATATATATATATATATATATATATATATATATATATATTAATATATAATTATTACTATTTTCAATTGATAAGAACAACTCCACTACCTTCTCATTCTAAAAAGCACTCATTTTCAATATTCAATTTCTAGAAGAATGTGCTCTGTATTTCTTACATTAATTTCTTTTATTAAATATATAGTCATAAATTAGTTTATATGTCTAATTTGACTTCTTCAAACTTAATATTTTCGATAAGTTCATATAGCTTTTTAAAAATTAAACTACCTCAAACTACAATCTATACGTCTTAAATTAGAAACCGTCTTTCGTAATTTATCATATATCTTAAAAAGTTAGTGAAATTGGATTTTCGAACTTAAAATTAACTTCATAAGCTTTCTTAATATGGAATAATAATAATTATAAAAAAAAGTTATTTTCTTCTACGATGTAATATTTATGAGACCTTTCAATGATAGGAAAATCGATGTGGTAGGCCCAAGTGCTCGAAAAATACCAATTATTGTGTGCCCTAAGTCCTAACGAATGTAGATTGGAGTCATTGGACCCAACAATTAGACCAATGTTTTACAGAAATAAAATTTAAAAAATTGGACCAATAAGATCTTACAATTCTCTAAAAGTTACACTTTTTAATATGTTTGGTGGGCCCCACCTCACCACTCGCAATATATCGGATTAAGAATTGCCAACCAAACTTTTACAATTTCTTTCGATTTGTGATATATGAATATTGAATACGAAAATAATATATATATATATATATATATATATATATTTATCACTTAACACAATACAAATATGTTTATGGTCGTTAGTTTAGGTGTCCGTGCATCATAATTTAAGAGTTGTCTCGAATAACTAAAGCAATTGAACTGCAAATTACAATAAGAAAAGCCCATTAATTAAATACAAAATTCATCATATCAAGTCATATATATATTTTAGCTGAATGAATGAATGTTGCCTGTCTGTCTGATGTCCTGATGATTGATCTGACTTTGGTGAAGAGTCTACGTGTTTCATATTTATATTTCTATTGGACATTTGTTGGGGGACCACTTCCCAACTAAGAATAGAATTACATCCTGGAGTTTTTTTTTTTTTTTTTAAATTTAACGAGATTTTTTCATTTTTTTTTATTGGAAACTATAACGATAATTTTATTTACAAAACTCTTCTGTTGATGGCATGATATTTTATTACAAAGGGATAATCACACTAAATCCTTCTACCTATTTCAAATTTTGCACTTTTATACCTTAACTTGCATTTTGCTCGTTAAACCCTCTCACCTTTGACAAAGTGCTTACTTTGTCCCCTACGACTAACGACCGTCTAAATTTCCCTCAAATATGTCCTAAAGTGATCACTTTGTCCCCTAAACTTTTTCACCGTCCCTAAGCTGCCCCTAACCTTTATTAATATATAAAGTTTCATAGTTCACTATTCTTATTAATTAGTTATATAATCTTTATTGTATCTTCTTAGTTACAAAACTCATTCCTTAATATTTATTTTCTACTTTAATATTACAACATTAATAAAAATTTACAACCTAAATTTACTTAATCTAAAGGCTATAATTAAAAGCGACTAATACTAGTCACCACGATACCCGATCAGTGGTAGAATTTCTCTGATTAATTTTGTAATATGAAAATTTAGCAAAATTATTTTATTTTGGGACGGTGCAAAAGGTTAGGGGGCAAAGTGATCATTTTAGGAAAACGTTTGACGGAAAATTGGACAGTCGTTAGTCGTAGGGTGGAAAGTGAGCACTTTGCCCAAAGTGGGGTATTTAATAAGCAAAAAGAAAGTTAAAATATGCAAGTGCAAAATCTGGAATAGGTGAAGGAGTTTAGTGATATTATCACTATTACAAAACTAACACATAAGTTAGGTGTGCAATAACCTCAACCGAACATGGATAAAATATAACAGAAAGTCCGAAACACACAAAACGAAAAGTGCTACATAACATGATCACATTAGTTGTAATAATTAATCCACATAATGATTGTGGAATCTGATTTTCCTAAGATACGATCAATCATATCAACCCATAGTTTTGATCAAAATATAAAAACACGATTTATTGAATTAGAAAAGTCGCATCTCCAACATAACACAAACCTCTCTTTATTTATATAAAAAAAACTCTTTTGTCTTGTTTCCTTTTTGGTTTAGTGATTTTGAGTTGCTTGATTACATACTCAACAATCTCTGCCAGGCTAGCTTTTCGCTTCTCCTTATTATTCCACAGTTCACGAACTGGATATCTCCCACTTGGATTATACTCATACATCTCCAATAATGCCGTCGCCACGGCTTCGTACACTTCTTCGTTTCCTTCATTTCTCAACCTTTTCAGCTTTTCATCCTCTTCATCGATCGCCTCCTGGATTTTGTGTGTAATTATTACGCGTAGTTAATGTTATATAGGAAAGATATATAGTGTAATTACAAATTAGCCTCTCTCTCTCTCTCTATCTCTCTTGTTTCAGAATTACAAAAACAGAAACTTTGAGGTTTAAATGAGAAATGAACCCTCAGGGTATTTTTGTAATTTTTAAACATAGATGGACTCATTTGTAATTAAACGTAGAACTATCTCACTCTTTTATGTTGAATAATGACGCATTAATCCCATTTGATTACATGTGAGGGAAGAATATAATAAGCTAATGCATCTACACTGAGGATCTTCCTTAATTCTGGAATAGAAACAGTTATTAGCCTATTTGTGCTTTTCAAAAAATAGATACCTATATCAGATATTTTCACATTGAATATTCAAAATCATGGCAAAAAAGTAAGAAATTTAATTACCTGAAGAATCCCGTTGATTTTGATTTTCTTGAAAGGATGCCACTCTGAATCTTTGATGATTTCCTCCCACATTGAGCAGAGCTTGGCAGACTCCTCCTTCCAATCTTTATCAGACCGTTGATTGAAGCACATTTTTTCGAATGGTTTTCGATCAACCTCACCCATTTTTTTTATGCTGAATGAAGTTCGATGATGTGTCAGCATGCTTTCCAACTCCTGCATGAGGAAATGCACAACATTTTTAGTAATATATTTTTTATAATATTTTGGAGTAATTACGAAAAAAAACCTAAGAGTTTGCATCGCTTATAGAAAAAGCCCTGAAATCTAGAAAATTACAAAAAAACACCCTGAGTCAACGATTTTTTGATAGTTTGAGGGGGGTATTCATTATGATTTGCCAAACCTCAGGGTGTTTTTCGTAAACAGCATAAACCTCAGGGGGGTTATTTGTAATTGTCCATAATATTTTTTTTTATTAAAGGGAAGCATATAGATGCGTACTCTTATTGCTTCTTTACGAGCAGCCTGTAGCTCATCATTGCAGATGCGCTCTTTCAATATTAGAGTTTGGCTGTAATCTTTGAGATCTTCAATTTCAGTTTCGAGATCTCTCAGTTTGGCCTTCAACTGGATCAAGTACACAAAATGTGCTCTTAAAGAAAATAACAGAACGTATTCGTCTATTTGAAGACTATAAAAATCTTGATATATTTAAAAATCAAGAATAAGAAAAATAACAACCTGTGCTTCAGATGTTTTCAGCTGTTCCTTCTCCATTCTGTCTCCTCGAATCTGTTCAAGTGCTGTCAAACACTAAGTATTAGGAACTTACAAATATGGATATGAAAACACACACACAAACAAAAACAATAGATAAGAAGAAGAATTTCATTTACCTGCTTCAAGCAAATTATCCTTGTGCTCCATCTTGCACAACATTTCCCTAATCATCATATTTTTGTGCTCGATATCCTTCACTAGAGAGAAACGATTGTTTTGATCCCTGGGATGACTTGAGCTTTCCATGGCTTCCTAACATCAGTAAATTAAGCTAAATTCAGATGATTTTTTCAATTAATGTAGTCTTTTTCCCCAAGAAAAAATCATTTCATGTGAAAAAAACATATCATACTAAAAAGTACTTGATTTTTTTTTCATGTTCACTAAAACCACTGTATTTCTCAGCGTCAATTTTTGGGATGATTTTGTGTTTATGTTGAAACCCTAATAGATAATTGAACAAAGAAAAAGATGCATATATAAAAATATACAGGAAAGTCATGTAAGATTGATGATTTCCATACCTATGGTGATGATATTTCTCCAAAAGGGAGCCAAAGATATTAGCAGCAGACTTCTTCAAATTTAATGTCCAAAAGGGAGCCAAAGATATTAGTGTATTGCAATTTTTAGAAGGGTCCACTTAAATATTTACACCATTGAAATAGGATGAAAGAATGCAGACGTTTTGCATGTCTGAGTAAAGGTTCTGAGAAACAGTCTAGGACATTCTGAAATTGTTAAAATTAAGGAAATGTCACAATTTTAAATTTAAAAAATAATGAAATTGTGGTTGTACATTTCTGATTTAGTCCTAATTCCCATAGGACACTTTTATTCTTGAAATAAAATTGTTTGATCTTTTACTTTACCAAAATGGTTAGTACCTTGAAAACTTTTAACTGAAGTTTCTATAATGGAACACTTTTTAACTTTTTAATTTTTTTTGCTCTTTATAGTGAAGAAATTTGTTTTCAACTTTTAACTATTTGATTAGTGTCACTTTCAAGAAATAAAACAAATATATGCAGCATTTATATACCAAAATAAATAAAAGGGAAAAAAAAAGAAAACGAGGCCGCATTACCTGAGCAAATTGGGACGACCTTTCAATGCCTTCTGCTAAATGAAACAGGGGTAAAATCAAACCTACAAAAAAAGAAGAAAAAAATTATCTTTCTCAATTAAAAAAGCTACCATCTTTCAAAACTCTGCCAATAGGATCAAAACATTTTACTTCAAATGCAAAATGAAACGAACCAGAAATGAGATAACAAAACTGAAATCCAAAAATGAAAGCACACAGGTTTGTATTTCATTAGCCATTGATTATAAACAATAATTCGGACTCCTTTACAAGCTATCCATTGTTAGAATACAACAATTAATCTTAAAACGAAAAATTATTGGTACTACAGCAACCGAAAGAGTTAGCATTTGTCAATCTATTCCTCTTTTTTAGCTTGTGCAATCTCCACTGCTTCAGCAAAACTGCAACACCTTCCTTTAGGGAAGCTCGTCTGCCTTCATTGTAATTCCACAGTTCAGAAATAATATATCTCCCACTTGGGTTGTATTCATTTATCTCACGCAAAGCTGATGACACAGCATTGTAAACTTCCTCTCCATAACTTTTCTTGAGGTCTCTCAGTTTTTCATCATCATCCTTTATCACTGACTGAAACAGCAAATATAAGATCTTTTTAAACAAAGCCTCACAAACAAGAATCCAAAGAAAGGTTCTTAAAGTTACATCAAACTACTTAAAACTGCATAGTTTCCTTGTGGAGTAACAAAACAACAAATAGAGTTGTTGCACGATAATATAAACTAGGTTATATATGCTTTAGTTGCATACCTTATATTCACCATTAATGTTAACCACCTCAAAAGGATGCCATTCAGGATCTCTAAGGTACTCCTCCCACAGAGAGCACAACTCTGTAGCCCTCTCATCGGCTTCTGCCACATTATACTTCTGTTTCACTACTTCATGAAATGGTTTGCTGTCGAGCTCCCCCATTCTTTTAACACCAACATGAGCATTTAATGATATATCTTTCAAACCCTATAAAGCAACTTAATTTAGCAACTCCATGAACTTTTTATCCCAAGAAAAGGCATATACCAAATTAAAGGGAAAAATGCAGAATATGCAAGCTTCAATGAAAAAAATCACACCATTTGTCCATTGCATGGTTTAACTTCATGGGTATCACTAAAATCACTCATTTTTCTATATTCTGACCTGAATTCAGGAGGAGAAGGGGAGAATATATCTTAAGTCTTGAGTTGCCTTTATAGCAGAGGATGCTCAAGATATGGATAATATATTGGAGGATGAAGAGATTCACAAGCCACAACAGAAGCTATTGTAACAAACCCTGAATTCTGCATATAGTTATACCATAAGCTATTGAAGCTCATTCTTTGAAGACAGTTCTTTCCTCACTAACATCATAACATAAACATAATTTCACTACAAACTTGGTTGGGAAGATTGAAGTAAGCTGACTACCTAAAGAATGTATTCTTATCTGGTCATGTGTTCATTTCATTTTGGAATATGACATCAAAATACCAAAATTTGAAAGATGTGCTGACAGTACATGAATTTCATATGATGACGGTGGAGTTACATGAAACCATTACCAAGGAGAAGAAGCAAATAGGAAGAAGTCTAAACAAGATCCGATAACATTCATGGTAACGAATGAAATTCAGTTTCTGTTTTGAAATGTGAAAAATAAATAGAGAACTAACATCAACCAATACTTTCCGGGCATCCAGTAGCTCATTATTTCTCTTGCGCTCCTGCAGAATCAAAGTTTGGTTCAATGCTTCCAATTCTCCAAGCTTTACTTCCTTCTCTCTCAATGCCTTATGCAGCATATCCACTTGATATAGCACTTTGGAATGGCTTTCATCTCCCATGTGCTTCATGACATTCAATTGACCTCTCAGTTGCTCAATTAGAAGCTGTAATGCTTGTTTTGCATCCAATTGTTTCTCCAGTAGAATTTTTCTCTTGTGGAGTTCTTCCTTTTGTTTCTGAGTGAAGCACAATATACAATTTCTTATAAATGTGTGAACTTCACACGCTGAAAGAAGTCCACTCCACTATCTAAATAAATGAGAACAACTAAATACCTTCTGTTCTTCAGCCAACTTCATTATTTTTCTGTCAACCTTTCTCTGTTCCTCGGCAGCAGCTTGAAGGAAGCAATTTTTCACCGCAGTCTGGAAGCAAACTTTTCTATATAGCGTCAGTTATATATGCTTTTTAGTTAAGATGTCAAAGCAGAAGACGGTTATTGGAAAGGATGCCCGTTGCAAGAATAATCATATTATTTAAAAGGGATAATTACCAATTACCCCCTCGGGTTTGGCTCAAATACAGAAACCCCCTGAGTTTTCAGAAATTACCAACTCCCCTCCCCCCCCCGAGGATTTGAGGCTAAGTGGCTAACCGAAAAATTAACAGAAGATAGTGAATCTCAAGGGGTAGTTGGTAATTTCTGAAACCCCAGGAGATTTTCTGTATTTGAGCCAAATCCCAGGGGTAGTTGGTAGTTATCCCTATTTAAAATAATGCATATTATTTTTTGTCTAATTGAGCACGAGGTCATATATTTCTGGCTCAAGCTCATTCGACCTCTAGCTCAAAGCTTTTCAAAAGCATAACTCATTTACACCATACAACATACTATGTGTTTGTCCCACAAGATCAACGGGCCAATACTTGCTTCTTTTAGTAACAATTAAGAAAGATATGCAACACCTGTTCAAGCTCTTCAGCAAGCTTCTTTCTCTCAATTTCATTTTGTATCTCACGTTTCTTCAGTTCCTGACCACGGAGCTCTAGATCTCTCTTCTGAGTCTCCAATTGAAGTTTCAGCTTCACATGGTCATCTAATATCTTCTTAAAATGATCTCGGGAACTTGACTCGATCTTTCTTATCTCTAATAGATACAAGACAGTGTGCCATATTCAAAAGTACGTACAATTAGATTTATTTGGAAAACAAAATCCAACTGTATGCATGAAAGTACCTCTGCTGTAAGCTTGATGGAGAATATCCTTTTCCATGATCAACTCACGTAGAGAGCTTTCAGCCTCCCTGAATTTACTCTCCATCTCTAGCAAGTGCGTTTTCTTTGCCTCAAAAATATTTGTTAATTTACTTACAAGCTTGTTATCCTCTTCCATGATATCCATTAAGGTTCTAAGATCTCCAATCTTGCGAAGATGTTCCCCAACAATGTCATTAGCATCGTAGTCATCTGCACGAGCAACCCATGCATAAAGATCAGAATCTTTGTCATTCTTTTCCAGCCAATTCCTTTTCCCATGCTGATTAGCCTCATAAGCTTTCCCAAAAGACATGACATTGTCAAATCCAGACCAATCCTTATGAAATTCAACAACAGCCGTTCCAGAGTGACCTTGTTGGCAATCCCACAGAGTTCGCACTCTAGTTGGATTAAATCCTCTCCTTGCCAACCGACACCTCAATTTACTACCACTCTCTCCTACATAAATACCATCTTTAAGGTCAGTAGGAATGTTCACAACAATGCCAATCCATGGCCAGACAAACAGCTCATCACGGTCTTGGCCTGAAAAGGCATCTACCTCAACAGAAGGCTTTGAAAAACCAACATCAACAGCTATTCCATTTTCCAAGTACTTTGCTAGAGCGAGATGATTTGCCTTGTCCCTTTCGGTTCTTTTCTTCGAGTTGCAACTGCCAATTTCACTTGCGTGCTGCAAGAGGTCCTTAAACTGAAAGTTTAGCCTTCTTTTATTAGGGCAGTAGGGGCAAGTGTTAGTTTTTCGAGCTTCCTCTTCCATGATATTAGATACGGTTCTAAGATCTCCAAACATGCGAAGATTTTCCCCAACAATGTTATAAGAATTATAGTCATCTGCACGAGCAATCCATGCATAAAGGTCCGACTTCTTGCCATTCTTTACCAGCACTGATTTTTTCTCATTCTTTGACAGCCAATTCATCTTTCCATGATGTATCGCCTCATGAGCTTTCTCAAAATACATGGCATGGTTAAATCCAGCCCAATCCTTGTGAAATTCAACAATAGCAGTTCCGGAATGGCCTTGGGAATTCCACAGAAGTCGCACTCTAATTGGATTAAATCCTCCACTTACCAAATGCTTCCTCAATTTACCGCCACTCCATCCCACATAACGACCATCCTTGAAGTCGGTAGGGATGTTGATGACAATGCCAATCCATGGCCAGACAAACAGCTCATCCCGGTCAATCTCTTCGAGGAAATTTACATTAGCAGAAGGCTTGGATGGACCAGCATCAACAGCTATGTCAATTTCCAGGTACTTTGCCAGAATGAAGTGATTTGCCTTGTCTCTTGAAGTTCTTTTCTTCGAATTGCAACTTCCAATTGCACTTGCATGCTGCAAGAGGTCCTTATAGTGGAAGGTTTGAGTTCTTTTGTTAGGGCAGTAAGGGCAGATGTAAACTTGATTAGATATCTTGACCTGGTGCTTACCACTCTTTAGCTGTTCATAAGTCTTCTTCTCATACTCATAGATGTCGCCGTCTTCCTCAGAAACATGCTCCATTGAACCGCATGCGCCTCAGCCTCACTGCAAATGAAACACCATAAGAATCTCAAGTGAATTCACAAACATTTAACAGCAGAAACAAAAAAATAGCACCTAATTAAATTGCAGAGAGTAGAATCAATTGCTACTAATTCAGAAACATATAAGGAAGGATTATAAAGTTGAGGCCACATGCATAAATATCCATACATAATTTATCGTGCATAAGCTGAAGACAAAACACTGAAAATCACAAATTAAACATGCATTCCATTGAAGAAGCTATCACAAATCGCTAAACTCAAAATCTGATATAAATGGGGCACTGCCCGCACCACATTACACAGTAACTAACGACGAGCGGTTTCAATTTCTTCAGAAACTGAAAATTAAAACGCGGAAGCAAAATTCGTGAACAAGCAAGTGAATGCGATCGATCACAGCAAACAGAAAATAAAGAGTAAATACAGTCTTATATATGGCATGGCAACACAATTACCTGTGAGTTTGACAGAAATCGACTCACTGAGTCGAGAAAATAGAATCGCCGGACATGAGACAGGATAATCCTTTCGAGTTCTAGCTAATTCTAACTTCAACTCAGCTGTGGATTATGCGAAACTGGTAAACTGTAAAGTGAATTGTGAAATAAATAAATTATTGAACACCGGCTATTTATTTGCCGGGGTCTCCTATTATATTAGAAACCGGACAATTAATTGCCGGAGTCTTTCAATATTATTGAACACCGGCTAATTATTTACCGGTGTCTTTGAATATTATCGAAAAGCGGATACTTATTTTCCGGTGTCTCAAATAGTCAAATATATTGTATTTAACACCGGACAATTAATTACCGGTGTCCATTTTGGAATCAATTAATGCATTAGGAAAAGTATCATCAAAAACCTTGGGTTAAAAAAACTCTTAAAAATACTCGCTGTTTTATATTTTTTGCACAGAAAATCCTGAAGCCAGCATTTGAAATGCACGTGTCTCTCCTGCAAATTTTTCTGATTTTGAGTATATGAAATGTCATTTTTACCCTTAAAATCTCTTTTTTACTTCTGCCTTCTGTTTTTTTTATTTCACGCAATTTTCCCTAGCCCTTTTATCCAAACTCTAATTAATTTGCATATCTATTGATTTTAATTGAATGAGTTATATAGATGTAGAAATTTCTTTTTGTCCAAATTTCCATTGGAAAGAGAAAAAAAAAAAAGAATCTACATTTTAGTTTATAAATTTATATGACATTCCATACTTTTGTATATATTAAAAAATGTGTAACTCCTATATAACTACTTTATATAATATTGAAATTAATTTTTTTTAAAAAAAATAATTTTAACTAAATTTTAATAAGTTTTAGAGTTATACATATTTCATTGAATGTTCGTTAATTAAATAAAGACAAAATAATGTATTCAATAAATTTATTAAAAATATTATATTTAATATTTTTATTTCTATCAGATATATTTGACACAATTAATTCAAATTAAATTTTATCTGATTAAAGTAAGGAAGAAAATTTTAAAATATAAGTTTAATTAAATTTTATTTATTATTTTAATAATATAAAATAAATAAACAATTGATTTTTTTGGAAAAAAAAAATATTTTCCAAATATACATGTCTCATGTTCATTTTGCATTAGAAAATTTATATTTCATTTCAATGTAAATAAATTTATTAAATTATTATATTTAAATATTAATATTTTCAAAATATAAAGAAAATTTTAATAATAAAATGAATATTATTATTAATTAATAACGAAATAATAACAAATTATTTAACAAAAAAAATACCAAATATAATAAATAACTCTTTTTTCGGCAAAAAAGATAAAGAGATTCAAATTATTATTTATATGATCTATTATTAAATATTTTTTTTATATTTTAATTATCATTTTAATATTTTTGTAAGAATCATGGTATTCTTTCTATTTATATATATGTATATTACAAATATAAAATTAGTATTTTTGTTATAAAAATATCATATTACTACTATTTTTATATACATAATTTCTGGTTATTTTTATAAAATGAATTACTTTTGTGTGTGTGTTTTAAATTCTAAATTAATAATTTTTGATGTATTATCAATAATTATATAAAAATTATTATTTAATTTATTTAATAATATATATTTTGTAAATAATTTTTCCCATACAACGCAGGGGATAAAAAGTTAGTATGGAAAATAATATGAAAATATATGTCGTATAAAAACATTCAAATACTGTAGCCCTGTCAAAAGGGATCAGGACCCATGGATCTGATCCAAATTCAATAGGTTTGGTTTGGTTTGGTTTTGATCCAACCAAAAATTAAGTGGGTCACAAATGGATTGAGTCAAGATGAGTAATATAAAACTTGGATCATTAATAGTTTTTGGCTGGATCAGTAATGGATCACTAATGAATCAAGCCCAAAGACTAATATTGACTGTAATTTACTATTATACCCTTATTATTAAGTTTAATTTATATTTTTTTTCTAATTGAAAAAATAAAAATAAAATTTAAAGGTCAAAATCTATCGTGAAATTGAGAAACCTAATTTTGTCAATTCTCATTTTCTCACTCTAAAACCACCGTCCACCGCCTGCTACCACCGACAGACCGTCTCTCCCGCCCACCGCCGTCGTTCTTCCGTCGTCCAGCACCGACTCTGTTGTCCGTCTGTAACACTCAACGACTCTCCCTCCGTCACTTTTTCTCTCCGGTGCACTCTCTCTCTCCTCTACCGTCGCTCTCTCCGCGAGTCTCCCGTCCACCGCTGTCGTTCCTCCGCCGTCAAGCACCGACTCTGATGTCCGAAGACTCTCTCTCCGTCACCCTTTCTCTCTGGTGCGCTCTCTCTCCTCTCTCCCGTCGCTCTCGCATCTCCCTGCTCCTCTCCGCCTTCGCTCTCTCTCTCGATGTTCCTCAAATCAAGAAACTTCTGCAGCGGTTCAACCTCTTCTCTTTTTCCCTGTCCGGGCATCTACATTTTTAGGTGATTTTAAAATTAAATTCCAGTCTTGGTAAGGTGGAGATCGAATGCCTGCACTAATGCCTTGATCACTTAATTTGACTTAAATTTAATTGGTTTGTATCTAAGTGCTTTGGAAGTGGATATCTCTATCAAATATAAGAAGAAACTAGTTTTTATCCCGTGCGTTGCACCGGATAATTAATTTAAATTATAAATATAATATCTTAATTTTAATTATAATTTAGATATTGAAACTTTTATAGGTACTACAAATTTAACACAAAATATTTAATAAAAGAAATATAACAAAAAATTTATTGAACTTAATAATCAATGTCCAAATTGGGAAAATAAAATTAAAATTCATTTCAGTGTAGTGTAGGCACCATTATACTCTCTCATCAAAAGTATACATTAGTTATCCATAAACTTCCATATTTATAGAGGCAAAAAAAATTAATAATAGATAATGTACCTCATACGTATATTGATTATGACCTATATATTTATACAAAATTCCAAGTGAAATTCACCTCATTTATCTGTCATAATTTTTTTTTATCATTTTCTTTTTTTGTGAAACTTGATAATGAAAAATTAATAATTTGCTCATGTACATTGTATTCATATTTTTATATTAAAAAGTAATATAATTAGTACATTCAATTTGCTTTATTTGAAATAATGAAAACATTAATTTGCAAGATCAATAAAAAAATAACATGATAGACCACATACTAAATTTAAATGACCAGAGAGTGTAAAAAATATCATAAGTTAAAATATTATATATATCATTGTCATCACGAAAAAGATATAAATATATTAACACATGAAGTGAAAATAATAGAAGTTCTATTGTCAATTTTTTTAGAAGTTATATTATCAATTAGAAATTTATAAGGTATGAAATAGGAATAGAAAATGTATTAATAATATAATAGACAGATAAACAAACGCAAATCCAAGAGAGACTAAAGTTATGGGAGACAACAGTTCAACGTTTGGAGGTGGAGATCGACTCCCAAGTGCTTGTTTCTTTGACCGAATCGGCGGACATTAGCCTTCACCCCTCAAGGAATGTCATACCGATTGTAGAGACATGCTTTGACTTCCTTAGGATATCAAGCTTAGTCATGTTTTGAGAAGTAGAAATTCTTGTGCCGATTGTCTAACTAAGATTGAGCACGGCCTTGATAGTTCTTGTAGCGCCCCTTTCCGTAGGCGGAGAAAGGACACCACATCCGCACCGAGACGAACTCCCAAATGTGGTATATGTACCCCATTTAAAAATCCATCCCGGCGAACGGCAGTCAATCAATCAAAAACCAGCAACAGCATTACGACACCCCAACAACAACAACAATAAAAGAATAACAGAGTTGTGGAAGCTAAATCAAATTATACGATTAGTCATATAAGCCATTCATGGCAACATAATTCATACATCATTCTCAATAACCATTTAATAAATGCCATCCATGGCTCGTCTAATCTATCCCACATCAGGGGCACGTAAGTACGGGAAATAAAACATAATACGGAATACATAAATTAAATCAATTCATAATTAAGGACACGACTGTTGTTGGGACACTGACAAGACAACGACATACGAGCCAACCTAGACCTGCTGCTGCCGACTGACAAGATAGGTCACAACGCCACCTGTCGACCTGAAGTAAGAATCAAAATAGTGGGGGTGAGTATAAAAAATACTCAGTGATGGTAAAGAGGGAACAAGTACGAGCCACGTTTCCGGGTTTGGATTATATAAATAAGAAATTACATTTGCATAATTGAAGAAAATCCGGATCGTGCTTCGACTTGCATACACGACAATAATTAACAGTACACTAAAGAATTTAAAGCGATAAATACAAACAATTAATATCCCAGCGAGTATGGGCCTGTTCCTCCTTATGTCCCCTTCAATTACAATAAACTCCATCACCGGTGTCCGACCCCAGAGGCGCTACCCCGGGCGACTGTTGAATTTTAGGAAAACGTGCAACGAATGCAACGCCCACCATCACTCCCAACCGTGGCTATCAACTCCTGACGGGCCACGATTGACGCTTAGTTTTGGGAAAAGCACCTCGGATTACACCCTGGACGCTCGTCCCCAGATGCAACCTCCGGATACCGTCCCAGGCCCATTTAAATAACAATACATTATCTTTTGCTCGCGTTTGAAGAACATTATAAGTTAAGGCCAAAAGGGCATTTAGGCAAGTGTGTATGACGACAAAGGGGGTGACTACAAGTTTCATACGTGTTAACGACTTCCCTCATAGACCCAACCGAGGTCAAAACGTCATGCTTAAAAGAAAGAGTTTTACTTGCGTCATGAAAACAAAATGATTTAAAGATACTTATAGGTACAAGTCAATATCAAAACATTTATTATAAAATCATGAAAATATAGGTCAAATATTTAATAGATATACGAGAAGGGAAAACAAAGCAAGATGAGCACATAAGGGTAGTTCGCAATAATTTAAAAGAAATTCTTACTCCGTTTGAAAGCATTTTAATACCCTCACCTGGAAGCACGAAAACGACAAGACAACCCAAGCTATGCCTTGAAAAGACGGCCTGAAACTAATAGACGACAAGAACCAATTAAGACAGGACACGACAACAACTCACGAAGACTACAACACATGAATAACCAATAAACGTCATGTAGCAATTAAATTTACAATTAAAATGCAATTAAATCAATTAAACGGAAAATGTGAAATTAACGATGCTAAACATTCTCAATTGAAATTCTAATTGCGCATTCATGCTTATAATATTATAAAGAAGCACTCATGCGATTTTCGGATTTTTCGGACGACATTCAAAAATTGGGGAAAAAGCCCTAAACGAAAAAGGCTCGATTCAAGGTCCGAACAAGGTCGGAATTTTGAAAACTTTACAAAATATTCATCCTTGAATCATATGGAAGCTATAGGTGAAAACGGCTCGATTTTAGGGGGTCGTATGCAAAAAGTCAACTTTTATTTTTGGCCAATTGACCCCATTACCGTGAGCAACTAAGGAAAAAAGGCTAAAAATTTGGTTAAGGAATTCGCACGGGCTAACGCACGGTCTTGAGCACGCACTCAAGACCGTGCAAGCTGAAACAAGCGTGCACTGGCTTGCGCACCGGCGTGTGCAGGCCGGTGCAAGTTTAAAGGTGTTGTGCACGGTCTGGCGCACGGTCTTGCCAAGACCGTGCGTTGGACCGTGTGGTTCCATCTAACAGGTGCAGAAACGCGATTTCAAGGTTTCTCACGAGGGTTTCATCCTAAAATCAACTAGGGTGGATTCTATAGCTAAAATCAACATATAAAATTCACACTCATGCATTGTATACATTAATAGCTATCATTTGATCCGAACTACACTAAAAATGGTAAATTCTAACCTACAAATCCATCAAATTATCAATTATTCATTTCAATATAAAAACTAGAAAATAGGAGGATTTAATGGGTGAATCGAAATGGGGAAAGAAGATTACCGGTAGAGAATTGAATGAGGATCGTATATTTGGTCTCGGAATTTCGATTGATCGAGCGACGGATTCGGAACGGGATTTCTCTTTCTCTCCTTCTTCTTTTCCCTTTCTCCTTCTCCCTCTCGATTTTGAGTTGTGTTCAAGAGTGTGCAAGAGAGTGTGCACAAGAGGGTGTAAGTGTGTTCAAGGTAGTGTGGGTGTGTTCAAGATGGTGCAAAGGTGTTTCAAGGGGGTGTGGGTTCGTTTAGAGATTAGATTAATTTCGAGGGGTGGAAAATGTAATTATAAATGGTTGAAGATAGGGAATTAAATTAAATAACTTAAAATTAGCTAACGAAGCTAATCTTTTCATATAAAATTCAACGAAATGTCGAATAATTATTTCGAGAATATATTCTGGAATTTTGGGTCGTTACAGTTCTTGTACCGTTTGGATTGAACCCCCTTTGGCGGTTCTTGATATATTTAATGCGGATCGTTCTAGCTAATAATATATAGCTCATTTTTTGGGAAAAAAAAAACACAAATGGTTATAGGGAATTATTTTTATAACTAAAATAATTTAAACCAAAGAACTTAAAAAATCACTATAAAGTATAAAATCCTCTATAGAATATTTGCAATAAGAGAAATAAATCAACAATATGCAATCGATTTTGATAAAATACATTAAAAAAGAGAGTGTGAGACTTACCAAGATAATGGCTCCACGTAAGTAAGTGCCGCGATTTTTATAGAGGGCCACTCTTTTGGGAGGAGCCGCCCCTGACCTCCTGCTCCTGTGGGGGGTAGATTCTGCCTTAGTGTAATTTACATTTCTATTATTTTTTCTTGGTTTCCTTTTTTCTTGTTTTTCTTTTATTTTCACCTCTACTCACACAAAAAAAAGTAAGGTTGAAAACAAAATCTTCCTTTAATTAGAATTGAAAATATATGGAACATGGAGATCAATATTTTCTTTTAAAAGTGGAGCATTATGGAGCAAATAATGGTTAATTTCTAACAAATGCATGAGTAAATGACGATTTTAACTGAATGTAAATTATGCATAATAAGAGATTTAGTTTTAATTAATTGCAAATTATAAGGAGAGGTTACATCATTTTAAATCATAGGAACATTTTCAGTGACTATTAAAAATAAATCAAGGATGCAAATCATATTTATCCTAACACTTATAAATAATTGTGTACTAATAATGATCATTAAAGATTGAAAAATGGATGTCCACAAATACGTTCTTACATTACAATTTTAGAAATTCAATAGTATTAATTCATTTTTTTTGTTGTTGAAATACTGTTCATATTTACACATAGTAAAATAAACTATTTCACAATTAATTCATGAAAATATTAAAACTAAAAAATAACTGACTTTTTACATATTTCAATTACAATTGATTAACTAAAATTTGAGTGATTGAAGAAGGAATTATATTATGAGAATTATGATAGATTTTTAGCTAGCTAGTTATTATAAATACTTTATATAAATAAAATTGCATGTAACTAAATAACTAAATGTATAATTATGTCCATATGTCAATTTGACGATGATTCAAATTTGAATTTAATTATTGAAAATAATAGTATTAAAGTTTCCATACAATGTAAGAGAAGATAAAAAAATTATTACTATGCTTCGATACAAACATATAATTTGAAATAATATTTGAGAGATACCATATGAATTGATTGAATATTTTTTTAGCAACAAATTAAATGATTGCAAAACAAATAGGAAAAAGAGTTACAATATTTACATTTATTAGTCAATCTTTCATTTAATTCTAGAAACATTAATTGTGGCTAAAATCATATATAGAAATATATTGACATGGACAAAATGAATAAAAATAACTTGTCCATGTCATAGACACATATACATGTTTCCTAAAATAGTGGAATCATTCATTTATATATATATATATATATATGATTGGTGATAAAATGCAACAATTTAAAATTTATTATAAAAAAGTAATTATTAAAATTGGTGATAAAATGTAACAATTGAATATATGACTTTTAGATATTGTTAAATGAATATTATAAAAGAAAAGTAATTGTTAAAATTGATGATAAAATGCAATAATTAATTGAATTGATTTAATATTTTTTTGCAACAAATTAAATGAGTACAAAATAAATAGGAAAAAGAGTTACAATATTTACATTTATTAGTTAATTTTTCATTTAATTCTATGCACATTAGTTGTTGCTAAACTCATATAGAGAAATAATGGACAAAAGAATTAATATCAATTTGTCCATGTCATTGACACTTAAACATATTTCCTAAAATAGTTGACTTATTCATTTTCATATATATATATGATTAGCTTTAATTTGTATATGATATGTATTCTAAGTATTCTTTTTTCCACTTTAACTCCTCATCTGTAAGGAAATTCTAAGGAAGAACGCTTCTGCCGCTACATTACATAGTATACATTATGATCCTAAATATTTACCAATTTTTGTTACAAAACTCCACCAATCAGGTGCAAACTTAATTGTATATGACCTGTTAATGATCACTCCCCTTAAAGAGTACAAACCAGGCCACAGATATGAACAAATCCATTTGCCTGTGATTAGCTTCTGTTGTGGACTTGACTGTGGCCAAACAGAGCCCAACCCACACCAGTATAAACACAAATAAGCATAACAATAAATGCGGGAATTCTCTAACGCAGTCATAAATGAATATGCGTTGGCATTAAGGAAAGCTTAAAATTACAAAATTAAAAAACACAATACATCACACTATGATTAGCTTCTAGTGTACTTGCAGAAAGCCACTAATTTTCTGACACAATATGTTTTCGTTTATGATATCCATTTGCATTCTTCAGTGAAATTCATCACTTCGTTGATCCAAATTTCGCAGTCACATACACACTTGTAGAGGCGGTGTCGTCGTCGTCATAAATTTTGCCATCTTTACGAGCATCTCTATCTTTCTTAAGCTCGCTATAAGAGAGTAAGCTCCTTCAATTATTTGGTATATGTCTTGTCCATTGCTAAGAATAATTGGTCCGCGAGGTCACTTTTCTCCTTTATTTTTATTTTTATTTTTTGTTTTATTTGATGGTGTTAATTTATCGGAAGTTTTGTGCCTGCATTGCGAACCTAGGGATTCTAATTCGAAGAAAAAATCATGATTTTTGTCGGCTGTCCTTGCTGTTTGTTCAGTTACCTGTTTATTGATTTGTTTCCCATAGATGATTGCAGGACTGTGGTGGTTTTTGTGGGATAACTAATAAGAATGTTGGGTTTTTTAATTTTGTAATTTTAAGCTTTCCTTAATGCCAACGCATATTCATTTATGACTGCGTTAGAGAATTCCGCATTTATTGTTATGCTTATTTGTGTTTATACTGGTGTGGGTTGGGCTCTGTTTGGCCACAGTCAAGTCCACAACAGAAGCTAATCACAGGCAAATGGATTTGTTCATATCTGTGGCCTGGTTTGTACTCTTTAAGGGGAGTGATCATTAACAGGTCATATACAATTAAGTTTGCACCTGATTGGTGGAGTTTTGTAACAAAAATTGGTAAATATTTAGGATCATAATGTATACTATGTAATGTAGCGGCAGAAGCGTTCTTCCTTAGAATTTCCTTACAAATGAGGAGTTAAAGTGGAAAAAAGAATGCTTAGCATATATAAATTTCTATGTTTTTGTATCTGTAAGTGATTGGGCAAGCAACTTCTTGAGGGGCAATGCATCTGTATGCTTATGTGTCAAATATATGAGTTGATTGCTTGTTGTGGTCTCTCCTATCTCTCTCTGCATGGTTGCCTGTTTATTATGTTTTGTCTTGATTTTCTACCTCTCCTTTTGTTAAGGAAGATTCTCCGTGATCAAGACAGGGTTTGGTCTCTACAGCCTTCCTAATATTTAAATATTGTAATACTTTAAAATCCTTAATCTTTTCTTATTTCCTGTCACCATCTAATTGTCTCGGTAGAATGTACTGAATGAGAACCCGATGATGTGCTTTACCACATTGTAATTATAAGCTGTCGATAAACTTTATAGTATAATATCTAATGCATTTCCACTTGATTAAATCATTCTCTATGGCTTCTTAGTTTCTGATGCACAAGTTATAATTCATGACATCTCATATTCTACTCTTAACTTAGATGAAAGAGACTAAAGGTGGCACAAGGACTAGTAGAGTTTCTAAATCTCCATCTGCTGACTCCAATCCACTTGTTCTAGATATCGATGACTTTAAGGTGAGGACTCCCCTGTGTAAATTTTAAGTGTATGTGTTTGCATGCTTCTAACTGGATTTTATCCATGTAAGTAATTATGCTTATCTGTATTATGTAGGGTGACTTCTCCTTTGATGCGTTGTTCGGAAACTTAGTTAATGAGCTTCTGCCTTCTTATTTAGAAGAAGTAGACAATTCTGAAGGACCTGGTGGAAATGATTCTATGCCAAATGGTCATAATCATATGCGAACTCAGTCTGATGGTGGGAAAGTATTGCAAGGATTGTCCAGCCCATTGTTTCCTGAAGTAGATGCCCTCTTATCTTTGTTTAAAAATTCAAGTACGCAGTTGAGTGATCTTAGGCATCAGGTAAAATTCAATTTTTTTTTGGTTTTGTTGTACTCAATCACCTTGTAACGTTGATGCTTGCGGAAAGATTGACGGGAAGCTATACAATCTTAAACGAGAAGTTGCTACCCAAGACTCTAAGCACCGGAAAACACTTTCTGAGGTTAGTGCTGAGGCAATCTGGATATTGCTTCGAATGTCTCATGCATCTCTTTTTTAGCAAGTTATAGTTGTAAGATCCTTTTGCTCTATATAAATTCATGATCACAGGTACCGTTATTCTAATTGTCTTGTTTCTTTGTCTATGTGATATGCAGCTGGAAAAAGGTGTTGATGGCTTGTTTGACAGTTTTGCAAGGTTGGATTCACGCATATCAAGTGTTGGCCAAACTGCTGCTAAGATAGGGGACCATCTGCAGGTAAACCCTGTGTAATGCTGAAATTTCCTTTTATTTTCTCTTTTGTCTTTCTAGCTTCGATTTTTTGAATAATTTATTCTATAGAGCTAATCTAACAGGTACACTGGTTCTTGTTTTGCTATTTCACTTATTTTTTAATTTCATAGCCGATTTAAGATATTGGATTTAATTTGTCTAATTTTTTATTGTCAGAGTGCAGATGCCCAGAGAGAAACTGCCAGTCAAACTATAGATCTTATCAAGGTAAACACTTGATAAAGTTAAAAATTCCTGTAAGTGTTCCTGCCTATGTTTGTTGATATACAGAATGCCTTCTACTGTTAACTGGATTTATCCTGCAGTACTTGATGGAATTCAACAGCAGTCCTGGTGACCTCATGGAACTTTCGCCTCTATTTTCCGATGATAGTCGGGTTGCTGAGGCAGCTTCAATTGCACAAAAATTGAGTAAGATGTGAATGTTAACATTTGGTGGACGTTTCGGAATTATAAATTATTGGCACTTGTTCACATGGAATATATATTATTATTATTGTATACTAAGACTCCCACTTTCATATTGTGCTTGTCATTCTTCTGTTTACGGTTTCGAAATGATGAATTCACTTATGGTATTAGAAAGCCACGACTTCTCATTTGAGGAGTTTTTGTTCCATTAACATCCTTGTTAAATGCTTTAGCAAAAGAGATCACTTCTTAACTTCTGAGTTCTGAATTAAAATTATGATCACTTGCTTCATTGCTGATGTTGTGCTGATTCTCTCTTAATCACTGTCTACGCAACTTCTGCTAGGTAGACTGCTACTATTCTGATCTAATTGATCACTTATGAAATTTGTTACTGAATGGGACAAAAGGAAATGTAAAAGAGAACTGTTAAGGGCCTTTTATTTTATTGAGTATGCAAGTATGAAAAGTTTAGTAACAAACTTGAAATTCAGGATATTTTGCTGAGGAAGATATTGGTAGACAAAGCATGGGTGTCTCATCTGTTGTGGGAAATGCGACAGCAAGCAGAGGATTGGAAGTTGCAGTTGGTAACCTCCAAGAATATTGTAACGGTATGATATGCCATATTTATTGATTGACTTCATACTTCATAATTAATAGTAAAATAGCAGAAGAATTGTGATATTTGGACCGTCCTTCCAATGGAATCTTTTCAGGTTATTGTTGAAAATCCAATGTTTCAATGTGAAATTTCTTTCATAAAAGAGAATCACTTTATTCAGCTTTGATGGATTCTAAGTAGAATCAAGTTTCACTCTTTCTATCTGATGTATGATTCAAGTGTACTTGCATAATTATGTACAGTTTATCTTCTGTGGGACTAGTGAATGTGCAATATCTCTACCCTGTCAAAGAGGAAAGGAACGACCACGTCTATTTTAGTTCATTTAGACTTTTCCAGTATGTAAATAATATGTGAATAAAGGCCATCCATAGCTATTTGTATGCTTAAATATTGTTTTATGATGCACCGTTGGTGCTATTGCTGATTGAGAATTACTTCCATACTGGTACCTGTTTTCCAGTTCAAGTTTCTACTCTACTGCAGACAAAGGTGCTTTCTTCTCTTTGTTTAGCTACTAATTAAATACATAAATTTCTTAGAAATCTTCAATTCTCAAGAATCAGTTTGTTTTGTAGTGATGGGGTGTGAGTTTTAATATGCCAAAGACATCGTATTGCCTATGTATCAGTATTTGGATTGTCAAATGCTGATGGTCGATTGACAAATCAACCGCAAGGTTCCTAATGTATTAAACAACTATTTGTGCAGCATATTATGTTTCAGCATCGTAGCAGTCACAACTGCAATTAGTAGCAAACATATTTACATATCTATTTGATGACCATAATGTCTCTTGTTTCGGAACTTAATTTGGAGAGAAAATGATCAAAGTTGGTTTGCATCTTGTATGGCTTTTATTACTTAACTATGAATATCGTTTGCATTAGTCTAATGACTTGCTTTGTTTCAAAAATATGTACAGAACTGGAAAATAGACTGTTGGCCAAATTTGATGCTGCCTCACAAAAAAGGGACTTGTCTACAATGGCAGAATGCGCAAAGATTTTGGCACAGGTAAATTTTGATTTCACGTATGTCTAGTTGCGATATAAATTTCTCCAATATTCAGGTCAAGGAACTATCATCTATGTAGATAAGAAAAAAGTAACAGGGATTTGTTGGAGCTTATTATTCTAAATATGTGGCCATTTGATCTATTTTCCCCTTTGTTTTCTCCTGCCAGTAATTTTGCAACTTACTCTATTTTGTTTCTAGATCATATGTGAACTTGTTTGTGTATATATAAGCATTAAATAAAGAAAAAAACATTGGTCATTCCTTCATAATCAACTTTGCAATTCAGTTTAACAGGGGTACCAGTGCTATGCAACACTATGTGGGGCTACGTCCAATGTTTGATTTGGAGGTCATGAATGCTGATGCCGAATTGGTTCTTGGTGACAACAGTTCTCAACCTAGTCCTAGCAACGTTTCTCGTGGGCTTACTTCATTGTACAAAGACATTACAGGTTAGAACAACTCCACCTCATCTGATGGGAGGAGTTGGCTTTGAAATCTTCCTTTGAATTACAACTGGTTTGCAGATACTGTACGGAAAGAATCAGCAACAATAATAGCAGTATTTCCTTCCCCAAATGATGTCATGTCGATATTGATTCAGGTATTCCTGTGTGATTTCTCCTTGCATTTGTAGGTCAGGCTATACTTTCCTATTTTACTACATAATTGTATAAATTGGATGCACAGAAGAGGCTGGTGCTGAGAAACCTAATAAGCTGCAAGGCTAGATGTTGAAGTTAAGATTCAATAAAGTATACTCCTGCAAAATCTATAGTATGCGGTGAAAACCTGAGGATCTCTTGAAGGCTAATAATGAATTTCGTTTAGGTTTACCATATTTTGCTCTTATCATTAAGGTCTGAACGACATTGGTATTTGTTGAGAAAGAAATAAGCTAGAAAATATATTATTAAGTGAATAAAGAGAACAACTAATCTCTAGTATATATAGAGATTAGAGAGAGTCCTATAAGGAAATAACTTCTAACCCTAACAGATAATATAAACCTACTTAAATACTAATTCTAGTTTCTCACAGTATCTATTTGAGGACGCTTGACTTTCCATCTGGGAGAGCATTCTTCAGGATGATTGATAAAGAGACTTATTTGAGGAGTTATTAAAATACTGAATTTATATGCCTTTCAGATCAGGGTAATCACCTAGACTCATTAAATTACTAAATTGTGTCTGATTTGGCGAAAGTCAAAAGCTAGGAAGATGTGGAATTAAGCAAATGTAAGAATAGACTTAATGACCTAATCACTTTAATATTTTCGAAAAGAAACATAATCTTGTAACTTCTGATTATGCTTGTTTCTTTTTCCCTTTATTCACTACATATATGACTTGATGTCTCCAATAACCAACCTAGAGTCCTTCAACTTTTTCCTATTGCTTTTGTGTCACCTATTTTATGATAGAATTCCAGATCATAGGATACATTGGTGATTTTGAGACTTGTTTTGACCTGTAGCGCGTCATGGAAGACCGAGTTCCTAACCTTCTTGAGAAGCTATTGATAAAACCATCTCTTGCTAATCCACCTACCATGGAAGATGGCGGGCTTATACTAGTGAGTTTCATCTGTGGCTAGTAAATTCTACTATGATTTCGGTATGGAAAAGAATTAATAGTTCTTTCGCATATTACTCTCAGTATCTTAGATTAAAAGCTGTGGCATACGAGAAGACCGTGGACCTAGCTAGAGAGTTACGTGCTGTGGGGTGTGGCGACTTGGATGTTGAAGGTACAAAATATGAAATTTGCTGATATTTTTTCAAGTCAAATGGCTTTGTTCTCTGATCTTGAAAAAACATAATTGTGCTGTGGCATGGCAGCTTATTCAATGTGAATTGCACCGAATATATTGTTTTTCCTAGATGACTCAGAAGAATATTTGATTTGTCCTTGTTACAGGCTTGAAAGTGAAGGATGCACAAATACTTTTGCCTCTGTGGTTTATGTAATTCAAAATTAATCTTGTTAACATGCCAGACTTAATGTTGTCATAAAGTAGTTTAAAACCTATGGAAGAGCCAATTGTACAAATTAGTTTTCCTGTCAGCCAACTTCATTAGGGTTGATGATAAGGTACTGGACCTTAATATATGTACACATATATGAAGGCTACAAGCAACAATCATGTATCCCTTCCTGAGAAAAGCAAAATATTAGACAAAAACCTCACTACGGAAACCTCCAAGGAGAAACTGTAAACACCTGTTTGGAATCTGTACAATCATATGGTTTTCATGAGCGTGAACTCTGACAGAACATCTTTTGGTTTTGCCTAATGATACTTATGCTATTTGCAGAACTGGTAGTGGACATACATGTAAACTTTGCCTTTATATTTTTTAACCAGGCTTAACGGAGTCTCTATTTCTTCCGCACAAAGATATATACATAGAGTACGAACAGGCTTCTCTTAGGCAACTCTATAAAGCAAAGGTGTGGCCAAAACTGTTGGATCTCCATTGTCCTTGACCTAGCAGCTCTTACTAGAATTTATATGGTTACTTGCTTCATGAATTCCTTTTTAAATCAAACATTTGTGCAAATGATGCAGATGGATGAACTGAGATTGGAAAGCCAGCAGTCAACTGAATCAACAGGGTCAATTGGGCGTTCAAAGGGAGCTGCCATAGCATCTTCACAGCAGGAGATATCTGTCACTGTGGTGACTGATTTTGTACGCTGGAATGAAGAAGCAATATCCAGATGTACTTTGTTTTCATCACAGGTATAATGAAGTTGGAGTCATACTTATTTTCATTTTTATTCAGTTAATCTTGACTGAGTTTTGGCTGGAGTTTTTATTCTTTTCTTTTAGTTTATCTCAATGCGAAAAAAAGCAGATGCTTGTGCTGTGGTTCATACCAGCAACTGATGATTGCTTTAGCAATATCTGTCTTGTTATATTTCTTTGTTGTTATTTTCTGTGAGGCCCATATATGCTTTCTTGCCCCTGCTCGCGTTTTCTTAGCTTCAGGTTCTTTTGACCACCCTAAAACAGGAAAAAATGATGAACTTCACTGCAGATGTTACCGTCCTTATTTTCTGTGAGGCCCCTATATTGCTTGTTTGTTTTTTTATGTTGTTAGTATATGTCCAGGGTAGTTTTTTGTTTTCTCTTTCTGCTAGTTTAATTTTCGTTTACAACCAAAAAAGATGAAAAAGATTTAGAGGGAAAAGAAACAGATAAAGTTGTATGCAAAATAATATGCCATGTTATCTGTGGAACATTATGTTTCTGTTACCTCTCGGGAAAAGAAAGTGATAAAAAGAAGACAGAAAATATTTATGTTCCTGTTGAAGTGATCACATGAATTGTGGTAATTAGTATTACTCCAAAATATGAGCAGAAAACTCATTGCATCATTTTCCTTCAATCGCAGCCCACTATCCTTGCTTCTAATGTACGGGCTGTTTTCACGTGCCTGCTGGAGCAAGTGAGTTTATCAGTTTTTTCTTTTATTGATGCCTTTCTTTTTTATGTCCAGAATGCTATAAATTTGACACACTTCCCATCCCCTTTTCCTTATTCAGGTTTCTCTATATATAACAGAAGGCCTTGACAGAGCTCGAGACAGCCTCACTGAAGCTGCAGCATTGAGGGAACGTTTTCTTCTGGGAACTAGTATGAGTAGAAGAGTTGCTGCTGCTGCTGCTTCTCAAGTAAAAACTTGATCACCTTGCCTTTTTTGGGGGGTTTCTTTAAATATTGCAGTATGCTAGAGACATTTAAGCAAGATAATTTTCTTTCATGGAAGATATTTTTCATAAATTTCCAATTGTTGGTCATATGTAGGCAGAAGCTGCTGCTGCAGCTGGAGAAAGCAGTTTCAAAGCGTTTATGGTTGCTGTACAGCGGTGTGGCAGTAGTGTGGCTATTGTTCAGCAAGTATGTCAATTTTGTCATTAGTTGTATATGTTAATGTCCATATCATCAAATTTAGATTTTATTTGTAAAAAATGTTTATTTTGCAGTACTTTTCAAATTCTATTTCCCGACTTTTGCTACCCGTGGATGGTGCACATGCTGCCGCTTGTGAAGAAATGGCAACATCAATGTCCAGTGCAGAAAATGCTGCTTACAAGGGGCTTCAGCAGTGCATTGAAACAGTGATGGCTGAGGTTTGTAATTAACTTTGATGGTTTACCAAACTTATTTTGGTTGAATTTTGGTTGTCTTCACAAGACACTTTTCCTTCAATTTAAATTTTGAAGTAATACCCTTGAAATCCTTTTGAGGTTGAGAGATTGCTATCAGCTGAACAAAAAGCTACAGATTACCGATCACCGGATGATGGCATGGTTCCTGATCACCGACCAACAAATGCCTGCACCAGGTGTGAAATCTCACTAATTTTTTATTCCATTTTTGTTTAAAAGATTACACCTGAAATTTGTTTGTCTGGACATGATAGTATCTAGGTTAGAATAGATGATCTTTTCTTAAATAATATTATATCTGAGTTCTGTTTCCAATATCAGGGTTGTTGCTTATCTTTCCCGGGTGCTTGAGGCTGCTTTCACAGCTCTTGAAGGTCTTAACAAACAAGCATTCCTGACTGAGCTGGTATGCACATTTTTCACGTAAAGCAACATATTGTTCTGGTAGATTTAACTTATCCTGTTTAGAAAGTTTTCTTACATGACTTTGATGCATCCTTTTATCATGGATATAGTTTGTTATAATTGCAGCAGTTAATGCCAAAAGTAGATTTGATGGTGCTTTGGGTAGATATCATTACTCACCTTTGCTGTCACTTTGTCATGGATGTAGCTGGAATTCTGTTTGACATAGTTACTGCAATAATTGCTTTGGCATTATTCAGGAACTTTTTCTAAGTGGTATTACTTACTGCAACAACATCGTAAGTCTGTAATTGTTCAACAGGGACATAAGCCTTACACCTGCTCATTGATGAGAAGATGAAGTGCGACTACCTGGAGTTCTTACCAGTGAATTTAGTTATTATCTGGTTATCATTATAGAAATTTCTGATAGTGTATATCTTTGGAACTTTTGAAGTTCCAAGTTCCACTTTATTACAAGTATCTTTGGAACTTTTGAAGTTCCAAGTTCAACTTTATTACAGGTATCTCTAGCATGGAATCTTGGAAGATTAAAGTATCTTCGGACTTCAATCGAAATTGATATACTTCCATGCTATATCTCAGTTTCCATCCCTTTGTATAATGCTTGCCTTACTTGCTACAAATTTCAACTCACATTTCTTTTCCTATCTATAAAAACAAAAATTGTTAATAAAATGCGACTTCTTATTTATATTTTAAATGAGCTGAATTTTTTGTAAAATGTGTTTCAAAGCAAATCTTTCAGTATGAGTAGGTGGCATTGTGCATGCGATGTGTCTCTCTAGGAGATAGTTACTTCTCTCTGTATATGTATTCTTAGCCAAACTTCACTGGCTAATTCTGTTTGCCGGGTACTCTGAATTGTACCAAAATGGGATTTTTAACTGGTATTATTTATGGTTCGCTGTTACAGGGAAATCGCTTGCACAAGGGGCTGTCTAATCATTGGCAAAAGTTCACTTTCAATCCAAGGTACTTTTGATATATGTTTTGATTGCTACCGGAGCTGCATCTAAAGGTGGCGGTTAGCATGCTTGAATATATTGCTTTAATATTCCCATAGCATGAATTTCAGCATTTCTTCATTCATTTACCTGTCTGTCATATCGGTTCTAGAATCTCAACAAGTCGGTGTGTGCTGCATAATTTTGTCTCCCTCCTTATGCCTCTAAACAGTTGTAAATCTGAAAGCGTATTAGATAAAGTGATATCTCAATGGAGAGAATGTAATTTATCCTTTTCAGGAAAAAGCCTTCGTGATATATCTGTGCAAAATTGACTGGTGCATTATGATAGACAGTTAAAATTGTGGCCTCAATAGAGCTTAAATTAACAATAGTGAAGAAATACTCTGTTAATCCTTAAAAAGGTCATTATACTTCTCTCTCTGAAAGGACTTTTTAGCAACAATTTGCGAACCAAGAACAGAACATTGTTGCACTCTTTTCCAGGCATAAAAGACCTGACATGGGAATTACTTCACCAGTTCACCTTATTGTTTCTTCTTTCAATTGAACTGAACTGCCTTTTTACAATGTATGTTCTACAGTGGAGGGTTGCGTCTTAAGCGTGATATAACAGAATATGGCGAATTTCTTCGTAGTTTCAATGCTCCCACAGTAGATGAGAAGTTTGAGTTGCTGGGCATGTAAGTACTTCATTTTGTGAAAAATCAATCTTCCTTATCCAACAAAGTGAGAAAAAAAAAAAAAAGAATTCAACAAATGTTTTCTTGGTTGACTCTTATAATTTCTGTGCAGAATGGCCAATGTCTTTATTGTTGCTCCTGAAAGTTTGTCAAGTCTGTTTGAGGGAACCCCAAGCATCCGAAAAGATGCACAAAGGTGTGTTTATTCTTGATCTTATTGCATAATCAATAGATTACTTTTTTTGTACCAAAAAAATAAAATAAAAAGTTGATTAATGTTTTGAGGTCTCGAAACTTCTCAGTAACTTTGTCCAGTCAGCAGAAACTTGTGAAAATAAAATTCCTAATTCTAGTATTTCTTACATTGATTAATTGTTCGTATCTGAGATTAAATTGAATTGGTTAATTTCAGGTTTATTCAGCTTAGAGATGACTACAAGAGTGCAAAGCTAGCATCTAAACTCAGCTCTTTGTGGCCTACCTCTAGTTAATGCAGAAAAGCTTGTCTAATTTAAATAGATATACTCCTTGTCTAGTTAATGGGCTAGTTTTCAGATACTTTTTTTTTTTTTTGCTTCTGGATATTAATCTAATTTGAATATATATTCAGTGACTATGGAGGGAGGACTTTTAAAACTAACTCTGGCTTCAAAAAGGTGGTTGCCAGTGTTTGCAGCTCTCTGTTTGACGTCGGAATTTATAAAAAAGTTTCAACAATTGGAAACAAGTTTCTAACATTGTTTGCAAAAGCAATTACAATATGAAAATGTGTAATAATGACCAACTTAATTTATACATAAATACATAATATCCTTGATAGTTGGCAATTTTAAATATAACAAGTGGGATATATATATGACCGCCAAGTCACTTTGATCCCTCACCTTTTGGCTCTTAGAAAATGAAAACAAAGAGAAAATAGTGTCACAGAGTTTATCCATTAGAAGTGTAGACTTTGAAACAATTTTCACGATACCTGCCCTGCCTCCGATTCAAAGTAATACTGTATTTTTTCTTCAAATGAGAAGGATCATACCTTATTTATTTGTTCTCATAACTCAAGTACTTCTTGTCAAAAAAGAGTTCGATTTCCAGTGGAATCATTCCCCTAATTCCTCAATTTAGCTTGTGGCTTTAACTCCTTCCTGAGAGTTGCTCGTCATCCTTGTTGGTAGTTTCATAGTTCATTAACACAGTACCTCCCACCTGGATTGTGCTTTAATATCATACCTTACACTCACCATCAACCTCAACTATCTTAAAAGGAGGTTCCCATTGAGGATCTCTAAGATAATTCTCACATAACGACCACAATTCTAAAGCCTTAATTCTCATCTGCTTCAGCCACATTATATTTTGCAGCTACTTGAAATGGCTTGACATCAATCTCCCCCATGTTAAATTTTACTGCATGCCAACTATTAAATTTTACGCTCATAAGTCATATCACGAATCTAATTAACTTTGTATTATTTATTAAATTTTCTCCTTAATTCTCAAACCTTTGGAAAACTGTAGACGAAGGCTCTTCAAATTACAGATGTGCTTTTCAAATTCCAGGATGTGCTCAATACAAAAGTAGATCATGATCCCAAGAATTATGAGATAATAATCCACATTAAACTTCACCCCCATGATAGATTTTGACAATTTAACCACAAAAGATGGTGAAAACACTCAAATCATTCATTTCACAAGTTGTTAGAATGATAAATCGAATCAAAAATTAATAGGTTCAATCCAAGAAAAGCATAAAACAAATTTCCAATAGCTCAACAATGAAAAGTGAACACAACCTGCAGCAAGATTAACAAATGTCGTAAAGAATTAGGTTCGACATAGCAGCAACCCAGTCTCCCATAAAAAGGGTTCATTCATGATCACAATTCAATTATTTAGTTCTTAAAACTTTAGGCCATTAGTACAACAACACTCCAAAGAGTGATCTCCATCAAGAAACATTCACCTGAAAAATTCAATCCATTCCCATCTTTTGCCTTTTGGAGTTCCATATGTTCAATAAAACCCCAGCCCCTTCTTTTAGAGTAGCTCTCCGACCTTCTTTGTAGTTCCATAGTTCTGTAATAATGTATCTTCCACTTGGGTTGTACTCGTTTACCTCAAACAAAGCAGATGTCACAGCTTTGTAAACTTCCTCGCCGTAATTCTCCTTCAGGTCTCTCACTTTTTCATCATCTTCATCTATCACCGACTGGAACAACAATAATCACTTTTATATGCAAGAGTCGTAAAATAGACAACCCAGTATCATAATTCATAAAGCATTTAGTTTTATCTATGTCATGTTCCAAGACCATTCACATCGTTGTAATTTTCAATTTCTTATTAATACAATCTTGCAAATGTGATCATTAACCATTTCATGAATGTGGATATATCTAACTTAATCAATCACTACATACCGAACATCAGAGGACAGTCGAGAGGGTGTTTGGCTGAGCGTATAAGCTCTTTTAAACAGGTTATAAGTTGTCTAAGAGCTTATAAACACCCAAAAAGTGTGAACAAATTTTCTATTGAAGAGTTTATAAGATGTTACAAGTTTATCAGCTCCTTTTCAAATAAGTTTGGGAATACTAACTTATTTTCAAGATCTCAACACATGTACCTACTTTTGACTATATTAATTACACCATTGCAAATTTACCAAGCTCATGATTTTATTTTAATTCAAACACGTTGATATCTATTTTCAAAATACGATCTACCATCTTATAAGATCCAAAAACATCTTATAAGATGTGAGAGCTTATAAGCTCTTTAAAATAAGTTTAGCTAAACACCCTATAGACAGGGAATCCCAAAATCTGATGTTGGTTTCAACAACCTGCAGTAATTATACCTAAAAATAGTGGGGCTATACTACAAGCTGTGAAATTGTATAAAAGAAGCCTATTTGAGTATCAATTTACTTAATATTGTCAGAAGAAGATAATACTGTGGTCAGACTAGTGAGGAAATGACAAATGTATGTTGCTTCATGTGTGATTTATTTGCTTACCTGTACATTGCCATGAATGTTAACCACCTTTATAGGATGCCAATTAGGATCTCTGAGGTACTCCTCCCACAACGAGCACAATTCTGAGGCCCTCTCATCTGCTTCAGCTTCATTATACTTCCTTCTCATTGCATCATGAAATGCCTTGCTATCAAGCTCTCCCATTCTCTTGACAGTAATATGACCAGTTAATGACATATCTTTCAAGCCCTACAAAAAAAACTTAATTCAGCCACACCATAAACTTTATAAAGAAATGCATAATTTGCATTCCACGAGCATTCAGTTTAAAGTCATGATAAAGAGTGATATTCAGTTTCGTGCTAATCTATGAAAAAATAATGGAATAATTACGGAAAAAACCCTGATGTTAGGTCTTTATTTGGAAAACACCCTGAAACCATGAAACAAACGAGTACCCCCTAAATTTTTACACAGTTTACATTCACCCCTTGAAACCTTGAAACATTACGAAAATTACCCTGAGGTTTGCAAAACATTACTAATACTACCCTAAAACTAACTGAAAAGCGTTGACTTGGGGGGATATTCATAACTTTTCAAGGTTTTAGGGTGTACTATGTATGCTGTGCAAACCTCAGGGGGGTTATTAGTAGGGGTTCAAGGTTTTAGGGTGTTTTCAGTAAAGGCGTAAAGCTCAAGGGGGGTATTCGTAATTGACCCAAAAATAATTAGAAAACTAACATTGATCAATTCTTTCCGAGCATCCTGTAGCTCGTCATTCGCCATGCGCTCCTTGACAATTAAACTTTGGTTCATTGAGTCCAAATCTGCAAGATCTCCTTCCTTCATTCTCAATGCTTTGAGCAGCAAATCAACTTTATTCAACACTTCAGCGTCACCCTCATCTCCCATATGCTGCATGACATTTACTTGACCTCTCAATTGCTCTATTTCAAGCTGTACTGCTTGTTTTGCATCCAATTGTTTCTCCAGTTGAATGATTTTCTTATGGAGGATCTCCTTTTGTTTCTGAAATCATGAAGCCCAACATAAAAAAATGTGAACTTTACATGATAAAACCATAGCAATTCCAAGGTAAATGGGACCAATTAAATTAACTACCTTCTGTTCTTCAGCCAACTTCCATACTTTTTCATCAACTTTTCGCTGTTCCTCGGCAGCAGCTTGAAGTGAGCAATTTTGCACTGCATTCTGGAAGAACAATATAGAGTGGAGTCAGTTATATAATCTTATAAGCTAAGGCGGAAAAGCAGAAGATAATACTGCATGTTGCACATTTGAAAATGCAATTCTCACAACTGAACAGCCCATAAAAGTTAGATGTCTCCATGAAACATGGATGTAGTAATCAATTAGTCATGCAGCAGATTGCAATTTAAGGTCAACTGGTCAACCGGAGAAGGATGCTTCTATCAGACAGAATAGTAGCAATGGTTGATGAAAACTTATTGGACATGGAGCATACAACATATGATTATCAATATATCTACGTATCTAGAATAAAAATTCCTATGAAAACATTAAAAAAAAAAAAAAAAAGGAAAATGAAAACTGAGTCTCGTCAAGAAAGATGTGACTCGCAACAACCAAGAAAGATATGCAGTACCTGTTCAAGATCTTCAGCAAGTTTTTTTCTCTCAATCTCATTGTGCGTCTCGCGTTTCTTCAGTTCTTGACCCCGGAGCTCAAGATCTTTCTTCTGAGTTTCCAATTGAAGTTTCAGCTTCTCATGATCATTGAATATCCTCTTGAAATGATCTCGGGCACTTGACTCAATCTTTTTTATCTCTGATCAATGCAAAAAATAGTTGTCAGTCTTAAAAGCACATCAAGTTTGATTTATTAGGAAAGTCCCAAAAATCTACACAGTGCACATGACAAAACCTTCATTATAAGCTTGATGAAGATTATCCTTTTCCGATATCAACTGGCGTAGAGAGCTTTCAGTCTCCTGGAATTTACCCTCCATCTCTAGCAAGTGCATTTTCTTTGTCTCAATAACATTTGTTAAATTACCAACAAGCTTGATAGTCTTTCTAGCTTCCTCTTCCATGATATCCGATATGGTTCTAACATCACCAATCTTGCGAAGGTTTTCTCCAACAATGTTATTCAAATTATAGTCATCTGCACGAGCTACCCATCCATAGAGATCTGACTTCTTCTCGTTCTTCGCCAGCCAATTCCTCCTTCCATGATGATTTGCCTCGTAAAATCTCTCAAAACACTTGGCATTAGTAAATCCAGACCAATCCTTGTGAAATTCAACAATAGCTGTTCCCGAATGGCCTTGGTAATTCCACAAAGGTCTCACTCTAGTTGGATTAAATCCTCTACTTGCCAACTCATCCCTTATTTTGCTTCCACTCCCTCCCACATAACGACCGTCCTTAAATTCAGTTGGAATGTTGACAATAATGCCAATCCATGGCCACACAAACATCTCATCACGGTCCTGCTCTGCAAGGGTATCTACCTCAGCTGAAGGATTTGAAGGACCAGCATCAACAGCTATTCCACTTTCCAAGTACTTAGCCAGGGCAAGGTGACTTCCCTTGTCTCTTGGAGTTCGTTTCTGTGAATTACAACTGCCAATTGAACTTGCATGCTGCTGGAGTTCCTTGAAATTGAAGTCTCTCTTTCTTTTCTTGCAGTAGGGGCACGTATAAGCTTGATCAGATATTTTAACCTGGTGCTTACCACTTATCAGTTGTACATAAACTTCCTCCGCGTACTCCTCAATTTCAGAGTCACTAACATCAGTGTCTTCTTCCGAACTATGCTCCATTGAACTCCCCATGATTCTTAATCTCACTGAAAATCAAACATCTTGTTAATATAAATTTTCACCCATAAGAATATCACTATTTTCAAACAACTGGAAAAAAAATAGTTTTTTTTTTCAATAAACAAATAATTACATTCACATGCAAACAAAAAAGATGCACTTAAACTGAAGTAGAACAGAATTATTTGCAAAATGGGCCAATGAATCCAAAAATAAACATCGTCACATGCAAGACACTGAGAATCTACAACAAACTCTGCAACTCCGACCCTTTTTGCACCGTTTGGCATAATGTATATTCCAATTTAATTAACAATTCATGCAAATTCGCCTCTGAATCACCATTTCCTCGAAATTCCTCATAACTGTAGCCAATTCAACAAAATTAAACGTACATTCTACCAAAAAAATTAACACAATTTACAAAACTCAAGATCCGAGCTGAATTGGACACAAACTCACCACATTTGACAGCAATCTACGAATTAATTGAACTATCTCAAATTCGGTTGAAAAACCAAATTGACAAGAAAACGAAGCGAATTAAAAATCAAACTCGGAACAAGTAAACACAAATTAACACGGCAGAAATTACCCGGCGACTTTGACTGAAACCTGCTTACCGAGTGGAAATTACTCTCCGAGCACTTGTTAGGTGAGAATGAAGTGAATTGCAAGGGTGGATAGAATTATTACAATTAATGGGATTGTTGGTGGCAAAATGACAGAGAGACAGAGTCAAAGGGAAAAAAGTGATAGGTCTCGAGTATCACGAGCACTGATAACTGAGCACTTAGAAGTGAGAAGACAGAGGTACTGCAAAAAGTGCCCAATTTTTTTATCCGCACTTAACTGTAAAAAATCAGTAAAGCAGTCAACGGTGAAAATATTCATGTGCTTACATTCATATTATGAATTTTTTATATTGATGTTTGAGAAAAAAGAATAGTATTAATTTACAACCAAAGTCGAAATATTGTGTAATTTATAATAGGTAGAATTGTGTCGAGCATCCCTACTTTGGGGAATTTTATATTTTGGTATTCAATTTATTTTTTTAACAACTGAGTGTCTTGACATTTGATAAATTTGCATGGAGATACTTTGGTGCAAATTTTGCCGAATATGATAGGAATATTCTACTAAACTCTTGGTAAGTAATAATTTTCCTTTGAAAATTGACCTAAGTCGAGTAAAATCGATAAGGGATGAGTGTTCGATAGATAAAATATAGTTGATAGGAACTGAAAAATGATATCGACTATCGAGTCATTGAAAATCGAAAAACAATATCAGGAAATTGAGGGTTTTGAAATTATAAAAACATGAATAAGAGACGGAAATGAATTTCAATATCGATGATCCTTGTGTGGTTAGGCTTGTAGAAACAAAAAGCGCACCAATAACATAGGTATGATCAGTTTTTGTCCCTGTCGCCACTACGAAGTACCAAATTATGTATATTACTTTTTTCCAAAAGAAGTTATTCTTGCATGAATTCTAATAAAATATATTATTAAATTTTGCTGGATTTGCACTTTGATAGTAAAATTGCCAACATATTAGATTGGGTGCTAAATTGTAAGGAAAAAAAATGAATACAAAATATAAAATCTCGAAAGATTGAGGTGCTAGATATAATTAGCCCCGAATTTTATGTACATTTTTGTTAGTGATACATATTCAATCAATGTTTTAAAACCGAACCGGACATAGAATCGGAGAACTTACTGGTTATTGGTTCGATCGATCCAATCAATTCCATCATTAATTTGACCGGTATGACGTCATAATTACGTAATAAATATATATTAAAAATATAATAAGTATATGATAATTATACATATTATAAATATTAGTTAAAACAAAAAAAAGCTGACAATGCTGACAAAAGCATGTATTTAGTTGTTAGATATTATTTATAAAACTAATCATTTTAGCAATTTCTTTTTTATTTTGAAATGAAATATTTTGACAATTAGCTAACTATAAAGTTACAGTTCACTGAATATATTATGATAGAAGAATTATTGTGTCTTTAATTTCAAACAGATTGGCCCAATTAATTTTGTGGGCCTGCCGCTTTTCTTTTTGAAGCTAAATAAACAATTAAAGAGGAAACTAAAAATTCATTTAATAGTTGAGAAGAAAAGGGCTTATCGGTCACCATACACTGCATCAATTCAGAAAACCTTTCTCTAGTCTTCGTTACATCCTTTAAGTTTTCAATCAAGATCTGTAATTTTGATTTTCAGATCCTATGACCAAAATCAAGTGAACCGCTGGTTCAACTGAACCAGCATTGGTTAAACCGATTTTTAACTGGTCAGAATTAGAGTTATTTTTAGCACTGTTTTGGATCGAATTGAGCTCCGCTCACAAGTTAAACCGATTCAACATATTGATCCGGTCCGAGTTTCAATTCATAATATATATATATATATATATATATATATATATATATTTTTTTTTTTTAAAAAACCCACTTACATAATTTGATCATTATCATTATAAGAAATCGAAATCTATACTTCCACATTTTTTATATTTTCTCAATAAAGAAACCACACTCACACTAAATTGAAACGGAATGCACTCCAAATTCCAATGCCAAAACCAAAAATAAAAGGGTGTAACTAATATACCTTTAAAACTATAAGGACCAAAATCGAAAACCAAAACACACTACCCCCACTCCAACCCCTTCGCCATATATCTCCGATCAGATTTCCGATCACGGTACGAATGCAAGACACAATCACACAACCGAGAACCAAAAATGTTGACGCAATTTGGGGCAACGGCGGAGTCTCTAAGTAAGGCGTCGACGATGGTGTTCCGGATCGGCACCGACGCCCATCTCTACGACGACCCAGACGACGTCAACCTCACGCCACTTCTCGACAGCAAGTTTGACTCCGAGAAGTGCGAGGCACTCAAGCGTCTACTCGCTCTAATTGCTCAGGGTTTTGATGTCTCCACTTACTTCCCCCAGGTCAGCTCTCATCCAATTCTGTTAAGCAACTTCAACTGATATGAGGTTTCGGATTTTGATTCAATTGATGCTATTATGGCGCATTTTGTTTGCTCTGCCAATTTGATAATGCGACTTGTTCGTATGATTTAAAGGATCACTTGTTAGATCACGCGAGTTGTTTTCTTTGGATGACAGGTGGTGAAAAATGTAGCGTCCCAGTCGCTGGAAGTTAAGAAGCTGGTTTACTTGTACTTGTTGCATTATGCTGAAAAGTACGCCAGTAGTTTCTTATTGAATTTGCTGTTTTCCAGATTATTTATTGATTAAAATTGTATAAGAAGTAACAAATATGACTTAAGCATTGATAGTAATTCTTTTAACCAAGAAATGTACTAATCGAGTGACAAAAATTTATGTGTTCTAGGCGACCAAATGAAGCATTACTATCAATAAATTACTTTCAGAAGGATTTAGGGGATCCAAACCCTTTGGTGAGGGCATGGGCGCTTCGTACCATGGCAGGGATTCGCCTACATGTTATTGCACCCATTGTTATGGCAGCTGTGGGAAAATGTGCGCGAGATCCATCTGTATATGTTAGAAAATGTGCTGCAACTGCGCTGCACAAGTTGCATGATCTGCGCTTGGAGGAACTCGCAGATGCAATTGAAGAGGTCAGAACTTATTCCACTCCATCTTTATTCTTATATTTTTCTTGAAATAACTGATACATATACAAGTAGGGAAGACAGTAAAAGGCTGAGTTGTAGTTTTCCACGTTACGATGTCTATCAATTTTTTCCTCCTACATTCCTAAGCATCATTATCAAATATTTGCTGGAAAATGAGTTTTGAGTATGTCTCAGTGGTTGTTGTCTGCTATTAGGTTCTCCAAAGAAGTGGCTTGAAACAATCTTGTTCTTGAAGAAATTTCTCATATATTCTCAAGAACCACTGTCTTAGTCCTGAAAGTACATTTCTCCAGTGTGTCCTAGTCCAACCATGTTTACTTTTTGGTAATTGTCCTAGTCCAACCTTGTCAAATGGACCGAATAATTTCCTAATGCTCACTAAATCCTTTGGTTTAGCAAAGGGTACCCTGCCGCAGCTTGAAGCACTCTGGAAGTTAATTAATCTATTTTTATTGTTTTTGGTCTAGATCAGGGCATCCATCGTCGAATACAGTGTCTAGTCCCTTCGCTGAATTGTAGGCACCTCAAAGGGTGGGACAACTGGCAATTAGTCTATTTGCTACATGTGAATCATATTGTTTATCTTGCACAAGTGTGTATAATGCTATTTAGAATATAGTTTGATGAAGTTTGACTTATTTTAATGCTGATCCCCACCTCTTTCTGTAACGTTTTAATTCATTCAGTTGTTATTTTCCTTTACTCATGTTACAATGTCTAATTGATTATTATATCCTGCAGATTGTTGGAATGTTGTTGAAGGATAACTCTCCTGGAGTAGTTGGTGCTGCCGCTGCTGCTTTTGCTTCCATATGTCCCAATAATTTCTCTCTTATTGGAAGAAGTTACAGAAGATTGTGTGAAACTCTTCCTGATGTAGAAGAGTGGGGTCAGATTATCTTGATTGGTATTCTTCTACGATATGTTATCGGAAAACACGGGCTAGTTGCAGAATCACTTATGTTTCCATCTGAAGCTTCGGTGAAGCATGATTCGGAACAGGAGAATTCAGAATCTCATCTCGCCATGAAAAGCCCCCTTGATGGTTCCAACTTTGACATATGCACTGAGATTGCTAATATAATCTCACGGAGTTACCTTGAAGGACCAGATAAATATTTATCTCAGTTGGGTCATGTAAATGAAGATACCCTTGGATTGGATGGTTCTCGTGTTACATCTGCCAAAAACAATGATGATGTGAAGATCTTGTTGCAGTGTACGACTCCGTTATTATGGAGTTATAATAGTGCAGTAGTGCTTGCTGCTGCTGGGGTTCACTGGATTATGGCACCAAAGGAGGACATTCAAAAAATCGTCAAGCCTTTGCTATTTCTGTTGAGGTCATCTAGCTTCTCAAAATATGTGGTACTATTTTTAATATATTGAAATTTTATTAATATTGCTTCTCTAACTTGGTTAGTTTTATATTAGAACTTGTGTTAGATATTTAGATTCTTACATAAAAACTCTGATGTGGTTGCAGTTCTAGATTCTCTTGTATATTTCATTTTTATTTTGGTGTGCTTATGAAATATAATTGCAATGAATGCAGCCAGTTCAGATTGCACAGTAAATTACTGTACGTTGTGGTATATTTACTAGAAGTTCCTAATCTCATTAAACATTACATTGAGCCTTCACATTTGAATATGAGTCCAGTGGCTGGTGCTGCTTTATCCTTATATTGTGTGTCTAGTAGATAATGAAAGCTCTCTGGGTTATCTTTTTATCGTATTTAATAGGCTATTATGTCGGTCGCTCTACATGTTCACGAAACTTCATCTTAGCATATAAGTTCATAATTTGACATAGTCCTTCTGTCTGTTGAAGTTCTCAGTAGCAGTTACGGTTGCCTCTGACAGTATTTTGTGGTGTAGTTACAACATACCTTTCTCTTAAGATGGGGTGAACCACACTTTCCTATTATTGCAGGCACGATCATGTCGCATCACATGTCGGTAACTGACAAACTTCTCTGAATTGACATTACAAATGTTTTATGTGCAGGTTCTTTGCAACATTCAGGTCTTTGCCAAAGCAATTCCATCTCAATTTTCTCCATATTTCGAGGATTTCTTTGTCAGCTCTTCAGATTCATATCAAATAAAGACTTTGAAGCTCGAAATTCTTTCCTCTATAGCTACATCTTCTTCAATTTCCTCAATTTTATTTGAGTTTGAGGTACTTCCATTACACTGTTTCTTTTCTTTCTTTGACGAAACCTTTGATGATTTGATTGCTGACCTCATAATTATGCATTTATGCTTGCCTTGATGTTTCACAGTATGTGTTGTATCCAAATATTTTCCTCAAGAAATTATCCTATCTGAACTCAATTCTGGGATATAGAATTAATTCATTGTTCTGCAGCTAGTTCATTCCGTAGATGTTATTCACCAATTCGAGATATTTGCCTCAATAACTTATTGAAAACTGAACTCAATAGTTAGAATTCAATTCATTTTTTGCAGTGTTAATTCTGTTTCCATTTTAGTAACCTTGTCCTGTTGTGAGTTATTTAGCTAATCTAGGTTCTTTTTTTTCTTTAAAAGCATTTCCTGACGACTGTTGATATTCTCTAGATTGTTATGGTCTATTTTTTTGGATTTATTTTATATTGTGATGCTTAAATTTTAGTCATTTGTTAGGACTATATTAGAGATCCAGACAGGAGGTTTGCTGCGGATACTGTGGCTGCAATTGGTTTATGTGTACAACGTCTTCCTGGTGTAGCCAACACATGTTTGGAAGGGCTATTGTTTCTAGCCCTCTCGGGTAGTTGTCTTTCATATAATATATGACTTCTGTGGAAGAATTGTATTTATGTGTTCCTTTTCTTTTTTCCACCCTCTTGTTAAGCTCTTGATGTACTTCAAATTTCAGAATCTTCAAATAGGGATGCTGCATCTTTGGGTGAAGAAGAAATTGTATTAGTTCAAGTAATTAAGTCTATTAAGACAATCATAAAGCAAGATCCTCCCAGTCATGAGAGAGTAAGTTTCTGCATTTCTTCTTCTTCTGATTTCTATTTTATGCTATTTTTTCTTAGAGAACTTTGCCCTCTATTACTACAACCTCCGGAAAGGAGAAAAGAGCTTTTAAATGTGTTTATACTTGAAAATGTGAAAATTGGGAGGATATCATTCTATCTTGTCAATTGACTATGCCGTGGTTTTTTTTGTGATGTTCTTGGTGTTTGTAGCTTCTTTGAGGGTTTTTTTTTTGTTTGTCATACGATTCCATGCTCTTTCTGTTTCTGTTTCATTGATTTTGAAATCTGTCTTCTCCAACATCAATGTATTTTACTTTTGAGATCCAAAACAACACCTTTTGAGGTGGTTTCAGAAAATACCCTTTCTTTTTTTTGCATATTAATTTTTGGATTTTATTGGTAAGCTTGAACAAACAAGATTGACACTTACAAGTCGTTATGAGGTAGAATTGATTTGTTATGGTTGTTCTACTGGATTCTGTTTTAATCCCCCGTTATTTGTCTCTCTATGCAGCACTTGTCAAAATTAGTTTCGAACGATCTTACAAAACCTTGTCCTCTGTCAACTATCATTGCCCATTAATTGCTCCATTTAACTACAACGTGATTGGAAAAGTTTCAACTTCAGGAACCATAACTAAAAGTTTCAAACTTTTCTTAATTTCCTCAAGTGTTGATGTGAATTGCAGATGAGCAATTGGTTTAGGATATAGTCGAGTTAAAATGCCCAGGACAGTGCTGGTCTACTTTATTTATTATTACAATATTGAACAACTATTATGTTTATTACTTGAATATAAAAACTTACCATTACTTGAAGGTGATTGTTCATCTGGTGCGGAACTTGGATTCTATGGTTGCACCAGCAGCACGTGCAATGGTTATATGGATGCTGGGTGAATACAGCAACATTGGGACTCTCATTTCAAACATGATATCTACAATTTTTAAGTATCTTGCTCGCTGCTTTGCTTTGGAGGCAGTTGAAACAAAGCTCCAGATCGTTAATGCCTGTGTAAAGGTAGCCATAGTAGTTTATTTGTCATCTTTTACTAGTTGGTATCTTAGTCTGCACAGCTAGGTAACTCCTCATATATTAAGGTTGTTGTCTAAGGGATTGGCAGTTTTCCCATTTAAGGGACTAACATCGAACTTCTCAGAACATTCTCGGGATTCTCGAGAGAGCCACAATTTGATACATAAAATGCCTTCTAATCAATTGTCAATTTTGCTCTTTCAGTTAGTGTTACTTATAATATGGTCATTTTAGCTGTATTTCATGGAAACATAATACTATACTTGGCCAGGTAAACATAAGGAATGTTACTCTCACCAAGATTAGCCACATCATAATATTTTCTTATCATGAAATTGTTCAATGTTCATTGTTTTTATCTCCTGTTGTTTCATTTGTTCGTGAAGGTATTCTCCCTTCACACAAACCACCCACGGTCTAGTATTAACTTATCGTTGGATCATGAAATTATTGAAAGATAATTGTTTTCCATCTTTGTAGTTACAAATTTATCTAACAGTTATTTTCATACAATAGATGATAAATATACACTGAGGATTCCTGAACATCAATGTCAGTCTGACACTTTTTCCTGATTATTCTACTTTTTGTTTTAATACCATTCCAGGTCCTACTACGTTCCAAAGGGGAAGATATGACTGAACTACGAAAAACTGTAGGTTATGTGCTTGAACTAGGAAAGTGTGACTTGAATTATGATGTTCGTGACCGTGCTCGTGTTCTGAAGAATTTTCTATCACACTGTATGGGACTACATGATGTGAAAGAAGTCAAGGACCAATCAGAATTCAAAGACTTGACATATGTACTTGCTGAATACATATTTGGGGGACAAACGAAAGTGCCATCCGAACCATTTAGTTATCGGTTTTATCTTCCTGGTTCTCTTTCACAGATAGTTCTTCACGCAGCTCCAGGATATGAACCTCTTCCAGAACCTTGTAGTTTAGTAGATGACGAAATCGTGGTTAGAGCCGCTCACAGTGAATCAAATGAAATTGATGATTTTGATGCCATATCGGGATCTATGGATGAAGAAAATACGTCTGGTTACAGCTCTCAAGGTTCTGTTTCTGATTATAATAGTGCATCTGATAGCGATGTAGATGAAGAATCTGGTGCATTAATTCATCTTTCAGATGGTGCTACTGCTTCTACAAATCATACTAAAGGTTCAGGAGAGAATAGTTCCTCACGCTTGACGGATTTTGGTGAATTGATGTCCAAAAGAGCACTTGAATCGTGGTTGAATGAAAATCCTGGTTCGAGCCAGAATTCATCTGATCAAGGTCATGTTAACAAATCATTGGCCAGAATCTCAATGAAGGACATTGGTCAGCTGGTTAAACCAAAGTGTTATACACTTGTAGATCCTGCGAATGGAAATGGTTTAAGTGTGGATTATAGGTTTTCGTCTGAGGCGTCAAGCATATCTCCGCAACTTGTATGTTTACAGGTTTCTTTTAGGAACTATTCAACAGCGCCTATGTCAAATATATTTCTTTCAGAACAAGAATCTACAGAAGGTCCAGATTCTGTGGACAAATCAGTGTCGTCAAGTGAAAGGTACTTTGAGCTAGAGCTTCAATTCTTGAGTTGGCAGCATAACTGCATATCTTTTATCTCCTATGGTCGATTGATGTTTGTTAACTATGCTTAATGTTCTCTCCTAGAACTGGCATTTTGGACCTCATATGTTAAGGGTGTATGAGAAATAGAAACTATTGGCAGTTATCATTTGTGTATGTATGGTTTACTCCTACCAGTGCTTTCGGCTTTGTTTCATGTGCTTAGAACCTAATATTGTTTTAGCCCCAGACATGACTTGTTCTTATCTTGGTGCTTTGGTGCCTTCCCCCAGCCCAAGTCTCTGTTGTTTCTATAACCTAATCTAATATCATAGTATCATACCTTGTTTTGCATTCCACATTATTGTCCTGTGGCTCAAAACTGATCATATTGATTCTTTGTAATTTTCATCTTCAGGTTTCCAGGGTCTCATGGTGAAGTGGCAACACTTGTTCCCATGGAAGAGATAGGCAACCTCGATCCTGGTCAGACAACAACTAGAATCATCCAGGTCCGCTTTGAACATCATCTGTTGCCTTTGAAGCTGGTTTTATGTTGTGATGGGAGAACGCAACCAGTGAAGTTACGACCTGACATTGGTTACTTCATAAAACCTCTTCCAATGGATATTGAAGCATTTGCAAAGAAGGAATCTCAACTTCCTGGGATGTTCGAGTGCATAAGAAGGTCAGTTTCTTTGAACCAAATAATTGAACACTTGTTCTTTTGCCCATATCCTTGTCAGGTTTCCGACCTTGTGATGGTTTTTAGCACATCTAGCATGTTATTGGTAACTTACAAACTTTTCAGTTGCCAGAATGTAATTGCACATTAAAATTATTGAACACGTGTTATTGTGTACCTCTTAATATGTGGTTTCTGTGATCCCAATGAAATTTGAAATTATTATATCCTAGGATCTTTTGTTTCCAAAATGTTTTCTTGCTTTTCTTGGTATAAGAATTATCTACTGAGGTGTTCTTTCCTGCTGCATACAACAGGTGTACCTTTACTGATCACATTAGCCAGCTGAAAGACAAAGATGACCACTCACTGATAAAAGACAATTTTCTAATGATATGTGAGAAATTGGCGTTGAAGATGCTTAGTAATGCAAATCTATTTCTCGTCTCTGTAGACATGCCTGTTGCTGCTAACCTCGATGATATATCTGGTTTATGCCTACGGTTAAGTGGTGAGATCTTGAGCAACTCTCTGCCTTGTTTAACCACACTTACCCTTAAAGGTACTTGCTTTGAACCACTTGAAGTGTCAGTGAAAATGAACTGTGACGAAACTGTATTTGGCTTAAATCTGTTAAATAGGATTGTAAATTTCTTGGCTGAGCCGACTCCTTGATGATAACAGTTTTGAAGAAGTATATTGTACTATATTTTTCTTCACGTACATTTGCCTTGCTGTAAGCGAATTTTTTTCTTGCCTTTTGTAATGCAAAGTTATGTATTTTACACAGTTATCTTTAAATACAGTGTGGTCTTTAGAATGATCACTTCGTAGATAATGGTCTTTAGAATAAAGGGAAATATGTTGTTTTATTTCTTGAAGGAAAATAACATAATCTTATTTAGAGATTATACTCCATTAGATGTGAAAACATTTAAAGGTGAATTTCCTTCAGTACTGTGCTTGTTACTCCTATATCGGGGATTATATCTGATTGGACTATGTATACTTTCTACTCTAATAAAAAAGAAATTTGATTCTTTCTTAGAAGGGTCAAATATGATCAGTCTTGATCATCAAATTATAATGTTCAGATTCGATCCATTAGAAACTCAAATCAGGGTCAAATAATACCTCTCTAGGTTGAAATCCTGAGCCAATTCAACTTCAAAGCAGACAAATAAGTTTGTAAAGATTGAGAAATATTCTGTCTCTCATTATCTTAATTAGCAGAGAATGTCCACATTGTCATTTGCATTAGTTTTCATATCTTCTATGTTCTATCAAGTGTATATTTCAAGATATGATCTTGTTTATATGGGAATCAAGTAGCGGAATTCAGAGGCATAAGGTTGAATCTCTATCAGCTTCTGTGATGGAGACTGAGTTTCTCTATTCAGACATTCCATCATCAATCTTTTCAGTGAGCTTGTATAAGGTAGTTGGCTATAAATCCATTCTAGAAGTGATTCCATATCATCAGCAAAGTCTTTCATGTGCCAGTGCATCAGCTTAGGCATCAAAATCTTCTTCCTGCTTGTAATTCCCACTGAAGCTTCCAGGTACTCTACTTTAGCTTTCTCTAATTCATTCATGATTTCATCTGGTGTGTAGAACCTTAACTGTAGACGACCGGGTTAAGTTTTACAGATAACCTCTACAAATTAATGAGTATAAAATGTAGTTGTTGCACTTACTGCTGGTGATGACCAGCTGCCACGGCAGAGGGCAAATGTGACATTTGGTTCCGGATAGCCAAGACCACAAGCATGCCTTAGAATCATCTCCTTCTCATCATTTAAGTCCTGTAATTCAATATTATTGTGTTGGATGAAAACAGAAGTGGTGAAATTATTATATTTGTCCTAGATTATTGCTCACATGTTTAAATTCTGCTGGGTGCCGGAGGATGAAGTGCTCAATTGTTGAAGCCTTTAGTATGAGACCTCCAACATTAATCGCAGCCTGAATGAGAAATACCATCAAAATTTTGCTTTCCATTTTTTTGCAGCGAGTTTAAAGGTACTGCCCTTACTGTCTAATTTATATATGATTCATTACCTCGTTCATGAGTTCCATTAATTTCTGCTGTGTGGAAGGCAGTCCGTGTTGCAGAAATGCCTGGGAATAGGAAAATTTATTTAGAAGATAATGATATTTTAATTTAGATATGCCTTTTGAGGTGGAAAAAAGGGCTTAAGATCTCTTGCAATACATTCAGTACTGAAGCATTATACACATTGATCCAGAATGCCAGCTTCTGCTTGTGCGTGAAGTAATTTATGTTTATTTTGCTGAGTTTCTGCATCAAAGCCCTGAAAAAAGGAAGAAACACTTAAAAAGATGCCTTGTGTCAAAATTGCTAGAAAATTGCAGGTGCTTGTTTACCTCAATCTTCTCATGTCTGGTAGACATTGAGAAAGACGATTTTCATCCAATGTACTTCTTGTGATTTCTATGAAATTTTTGTATGGTCCAACATCTCTGATGCTTACATCAGGTTCAGGCAATATTTCATACGGATCTAGATAATATGTGTTATAATTGCATGGAAATACAGGCGTTTTGCACCCAAACGTGGCTTTTGATACCAAGCCTTTCGAGTTCATGCAGGGCAGAGTATGCCTTGTAAGGTTAGTTGTTGCTTTGCTCTTAAATGTTGCTCGGTTCAGTTTGAGAAATATGGCTATCAAACACTTGATAAGTTCTACCGACAGCTTATTTGGGTTTACAATTTCACATTCTATTTCTTGTCGACTCCGGCTCGTTGAGCACCTTAAATTCCCACTTTCTACTTCTGTTTCTACATCTGAAGAACACGAGGGCTTCATATTAATATCTTGATTTTAGGAAGCCCTATAGCAGTAATTACAACTCCCTCCCTTGTAAATATATATAATTACAGAAATATCCCTTCTTGGTTTTCAAATTACATACATCAATTCAGTTTTCTATTACAGTTACCCCCTTATGTTGGTGTTTACACGTAATAATTCTAAACTTAGGTAACTTGTCAAATATTTCTCGCATATATGGACGATGTTAACCAAATTCTTTAATATGTTTTTCCAATTTCGGTTGAATTTCGATGATCACAAGGGGATATCTGTAATTATGAATCTACAAGGAAAAGTTTCTGTAATCACTCATATTTACCATATTCTTACCGAAACTTATATTAAAAAAAAGCAAATATAGGGATTGGGTTTTACCGTATTTTCCCAGGGAAGTTAGATTTTGAAGTTCCATAGACGAACCAATGGATGCTCTCCTATGTCTTGCAATTGTGTTTCTCCTATTCTCATAGTTTTGTGATGTTGAAAATTTCTCAGATTCCTTGTTTATTATCTTGCTCGGTCGTCTAGACGATAACTTCCTTAATTGTCTTTGCTCCCATTGTAGCTGCAATTTAGGTGGCTGCAGAAGTTGCCATTCTATGTTTTGCTGCTGCTCTTGATATATATCCAGTTTGAGTTCTTTAACCTTTCTCTCCAGCCAATCTATCTCCTCTTCTACTAGTGTCATTTCTGCCAGAAGCATTTGCACCTGCATATTAGATCACTGCTTCAAAACTTCTTTTCTAGAGAACCAAAATGTTAATTATTGTTTCAAATGAGTAAACACTTGTGTTGACACATTTCTTGTTTTAATTCAGGAACTAAATATTGCGTAAATGAACCTTGACGGGAAGCGACGACGAGAGGCTTGAACATGATTCACAGCAACCAACAGGTCCCTGCATTGCGCATTGCAAAACCCTTTTCAATTGAAGCTCTCCGTCATACTCCTGCTGCAATCTCTCAACCTACACACCACATCGATGATTGAACCTTCAGATAATTTCGTAAAAAAACCATGTTATCTGGGATTGAGTCGGAAATTTAACTTTAAATTTAGGGATAATTACAGTGACATACCCTGATGTTTGGTCTAATTACAGAAACATGCCTTGACATCTAACAACCCATTAGGAAACACTTACCGAAAGAGTGAGTTGCCCCTCATAGGGTCTAATATTTACCAATAACTGTCAAGGGCAAAATAGAAAATTTTGAAAAATTGACTTGGCATTATCAATTCCCATCCAACAACTTAATAGATTTTATGAAAATTCTTTGTCGGGATATATTTCTGTAGTTTCTCAAACCTCTGTGACTGTAATTAGACCAAATTCACTGAAAAAAGGCTGGATACAGAAGTTTTTACGTAACATGCTCGAGAAACCAAAAAAAAAAAAAAAAAAAGAAAAGAAATTCCTGACCTGTTCTTGAAGCTGGAGTTGAGTTTGTTTTTCTTCTCCAGGCTGCATCAACAAGTCTTCGAATTTCATAGTTAGAAATTACACTGTAGAAATGCAACTTTTTTGTTGGTGGTGTGAGATATATATAAATGCATTTGTAAACATGTTTGTTGAAGAAACGTGAAACGAACGAGTTCATGACAACTATAACTTTTAAGTTGAGGAGAAATGGAAAAGAATGGAGAGGTGACGGTAGACGTGAAACCCATGATTGGTTTTAAAACATTCAACTGTTCTTGGAGAATATTAACAACCTTACCCACCTCTATTTCTATCTCTTGTTCTTTTTCCTTTTTCTTTTTACTTTAATTGAAATTAAGCAAATGTCAAATGGTTGAATTTTGTCACGGGTTCGGGTTTATGAGGAATGTGATGACCTGATAAATATTGGGAATATAAATTTAAGCAACTAAGTCAAAATGTGAAGCTTTTTTTGGAAAAAATGAATATAAAACTACATAAAGAGAAAGAAGCTTTCTTTCAACTTCTGGGATTCTGGCAGTCACGATACAGAAGAATAACTATTTTGCAGAAAAATTACTTAGTTTGTAAGATAAAATGAAAATATCCTTACCAAAAAAAAAAAAGATAAAACGAAAATATAAAAAGTATTTTTAAATAAATATCGCCGTCTGTGGGAATCGAACCCACGACCACATGGTTAAAAGCCATGCGCTCTACCAGCTGAGCTAAGACGGCTTGATACTTGTTTGCATGTAAGTACATACTTAACCATAAATTAATTATGTAATGCAGATTAGAAATTAAAAAAAAAAAGAACGTATCTATATTCAGAACGACGAAATTCCAAACTTAGAGTACAAGTCATAAAACTTAGGTTCTTTTGTTATTTATTAATATAATTCAAACTAAATTCCACAAATATATTGGCTTTCCTTCAAACTTCCATCCACCCACTGCATTCTCGTTCATGATCTGTCTAGACCTGCAGGCTGCAACACACAAATTGAAAAAAAAAAAAAAACAAAGCATTTTTATACATGATATAGAGTTATAACAATAAAGATATATGTATCTTTAAATTAATCTTGTTACAATATTTACATTACTTATTCAAATAATTAGGAAAAAATTTAAAATTGAATTAGACTGACCTTCGCAGTAAAAGTTATTCCAACTTTAATTTCACCAGTATAAGTTTGATCTTCGGATACAACTCTATATTTTTGAGTGGGAAGTTCAGCTCTGCCCTTCTCCACTCCTATTTCAAATAAATCTTTCAGATAAATCCTGCATTAATTATGAAACCAGTCATCTAAAGTGTAATTAGACCAAATATCAGGGGGTTCTGGATGTAATTATCACCGTCCGTCCGTCGTTTGTATTAACTAAATTAATTATTTCTCTGGAAAATTAATAAAAGAAAAAAGTTAAACAAAAAACGAATGTGAGTGTGTTTGAGTTACTTGGTTTGGCCTAATAGATCATCTTGAGTGAAGGTATCACGATCCATAATTTGAAGAAGAAGATGGTAAGTTTGGTAAACTTCTTCTGATAGTGATGATGGATCATATTCTACCATGAAATCGAACTTCTCATTCCACACCAGCTTCTTGGCTTGCCCTGCATATATATAGAAAATAATTAAATAAAACTTAATAACTTCTTTAATAAACCTAAGTCTTGAATTTAAATATTTTGTTAATTTACCAGCTTGAGCAGTAGTGCTCGTTTGCTCTTGATTTTTGTACTGAATCACAACATATTCTCTGATTGATCTCTTCAGAGAGAGAGAGAGAAAGGGGGGTTATACTTATTTGTAAATATATATAGAAGACAGAAGGCCTTAATTAATTTGTTTTACCGAATTACATACAGTACCTAGCTCTAAGATTTATTATCTGCAGATTCATGTTAATTGCGGTTTTCTTAATTATGTTGCTAGGGTGATGTGCTGGCTGGCATGATCTATCCTCCATGTCATCGGTGTTGTTGTATTGTATATATACTTTTCCTGTTTGTAATTTACGCATAACAGAAATTAGCAATGCAAATTGTGTACGTTTTCTCTCAAATCCGCCGAAATATATATTCTACGATATTATTATATATATTTAATGTAAATTGCGCGCGTACTACTGTTTTCAGAATCTTGCAAGCAGCTGAATTTACAATTTGAACAAAGATTCATCAATACTTAATTTCAGCTATATATATACCAAGAATCACGTACAAGAGTACTGATCAGAAAACTTAATTAAAACTTCCGCAAATAGGACTTTTTTATTTACTTACAAGTTAGAAACCAAAAGCTAGCGTGTTCTTAGGTCATGTGCTTCAATCGGATGCTTTTTCAAAACTCAAACTTGACTGATCTCAAAAGCAGGCCGAGTCACGAAATTACGCTATATCCAATTGCATGCATGTCTTAATTTGTTCACTACGTAAGATTAAATTTTCATTGAATCTTCCATCTTTGACCTTCATAAACAATTTCTCCTAATATGCCAAAAAGAGGGACGTCGTTCCAAGACTTTTAATTATTACTGCAAAGTCTATGTATTTTATTTTATCAACTAGAATACCATTTAATTAATATTTATAATTTTAATTAGTTAATTACTCTAACGTACGTAATTCAGCAGCAACTTCCATCAATAATAACAAAGGCCCATTACTGGAATTAAAAAAATGAGGTTTTTTCCTCTGACAATTCATGTATATGATCAGTTGAGTGTTTGCCTAGCTCCAATATCTATGGACTAAAAGGTCTGAACTTTGTCGGCTTATGCATTTAGGTTTTTTTTTCTTCCTATAATTGAATTTTATTAAGATCGATATGGTAAATCTAAACATTGGGATGTGGGTAGTAATTATTAATTTGTTTATTAACTTCTAATAATTACATAAAAATCATAATGAATATTTAATTTCTTTATGTCAAATAAAAAAGATATAATAAACAAAAAAATGTAAATACTACGTACAAAGCTTCAATCCTAACCCCTTAGGGATTCCAACAATTAATCATACAAGAAATAATTAATTAAATTAAAATGAAATTCCACATATATATTAGCTTTTCTTCCAAGTTCCAACAGATTTTTAAACCATATATTCTTGTTCATTCCTGCACCACAAAAATCGAAAAGAATTATTAATATACAAGTTGAATCACACACACACACACACACATATATATATATATATATATATATATATATTTTTAAAAAAAAAAAAAACGCATTTCAATATTAATTAGAAAAATGAATAAATTTTAGTTGGACTCTTAGACGACAAACCTGCAGGGTAAAAGTGATTCCAAGTTGAACTTCGCCATGATACTTTTGATCTTTTAAGACAACTCTATACTTTTGAGTTCCAAGTTCAGCTTTGCCTTCTTCCACTCCTAACTCAAGTAAATGCTTCAAATAAATCCTGCATTAATTAATTGTTAAAAGAATTAATTAGTTTATACTTGAGATTCCATGCTCTGGAAAAGGAAAATACAAAGTAATGTATTTACAAACCGGTCCCTCCAATTTGAGAAATTATATATAATATAGTCTCGAATTAAGTTGGGAAAATAGAGAAAAATTAATTAATATATTTACTTGGTTTGGCCGAGATAATCATCTTGAGTGAAGGTATCACGGTCCATAAATTGAAGAAAAAGTTCGTAATTTGTATCATCTCCGGCGGCGGCGGGATATTCTACGACAAAATCGAACTTCTCATTCCAGACTGGCCTGCTGCCTTGCCCTCGAGCAATACTGCTCGTGTGCTGTTCATTATGGTACTGAAGCACAACATATGTATCTATTTTACCTGCAAAGGTACAGAATAAATGTTAACTACCACGGCCTACATAGATTTGGTGTAAATTAGTTCTTTAATTCTTGTTTAAACAATTACACAAACCACCCCTGAGGTTTCATTAATCATGTAAAAATCTTGGCCATACAGGTTTTGACTGGCATCGGTTAAGGTGTAAACCGTATTGACTCTTTTAATGATGGACGGCAGGGAGACAACACGATTCCGATGGTGTAAGCATTTTAAAAAATTGGCGATGGTTATACATGAATAATGAAATTAAAGGTGGGTTTTTGTAATTACGTACATCTAAGTACCTCAGGGGATCGAAATAGATGTCAATCGCCCTAAATTTTTTTATAATCACATATAAGTCATCCAGACATTGTATAAAGTTCAAATACTACAGATTAAGATTTTTTTCCTCTAAAAATATAAATTCTTTCCTCTTAATTGTAATATCACGTATATATATAGTTAAAATAAAAGAAGGAGAAACACATTATGCATGTAGAGCATATGCATGGTTGCATACCGAGAAAGTCTGCATTTCTGAGTCCTTTAGCACCCACTAGAGTCACCTCCATTATTCCTTTCCTCATCTTTTTCGATCTCTTTTACAGCAGAGAGAGAGAGAGAGAGATTGCTAGGTTGCTGTGGTTTTTAAATTTTAATAGCAGGAGGAGTTTGCTAGAATGAATTAGTAAAGGAACAATGATCTGCATATATATAGAAGCCAGAAAGCTGAAAAGCTGAAAGCTGAAAGACTTGACGGGTTGAGGAAAATAACGTGACTGCTTCCAGCTGGGGAGTTGTTTTGACCAGTCCCATTCAAGTTTCAACGGCTATTAAAATATGACCACTCTCTTGATTCCTTGTGATTCGACTTATTCATCAAGACTAGCTATTTTGAAATATTGTCAGAATTCTAAATCCAATATCTTTGGGTTTTTAGGGTAAGGGAAATAGTACTATACTATATTTATGTATGTAAAATATTCATAAAAAAAAATCATTTTGTAATCAAATCATATATATTATATTTAATTTAATGTAAATTAATTGTTTTTAGAGTCTTGAAAGTTGGATTTAAAACTTGAACAAAGATTCCTTAATACAGTTTTCAGTTCATGACCAAGAACTACGTACAAGAATTTGAATTCAGACACATTTAACAATTTGTTCAAAGCCATTACGAACTTAATTATTAATAAGACAGATTTTGCCAAAGATAAATGGTCTAGTTTGATGATGCTATAAATTTCAAATCTTAGTTTGTAGATAGAGTAATTGGGTCGGCCGGGGAGGGTACGTCGTCCCTAATTAGGTCTCTGGAGGCGGTATTATCCGAGCTCAAGAAAAAAGAAATTCCTGATTGGAATCCAATCAAGACTTGACCCAAGATACATTGAACTTGTAGAAACTTAAACAGTAAAAGCCAACATTTTTTGGAGTATATAATAATGTAAATGCCTAAAACATGGTGAAATTAAAATTTTCCTAACAGTATGAATTATTCATTATTCTCCACAAGGGTCTTGTATAAAAGAACATAAATTGAAGGAGGTGTGGGAAAGAGCATTCTTGAGACTAGATTGCTGGCAAGCTTCCAGCTCTCTTTAGGTAGGCTGAAGTTGATTCTTTTCTACGTTTTTTTCAGACGGTTGTGGCACTGAAGCAGGACATGTGTTGCAAGCTGGAGGAAGGGTGTTATCCGAAACACTAATTCGAAATGTTTGTTGCTGCTTTTCGTTCCCAGGGACGTGAAGCAATGCTTCCATTATGAGGATTTCCCAGTCGCGAGATGATAGAAATGTAAACCAGTTGCCATCTGTTTTGGGACACACATAATTATTATATTTCAGAAATGCATAACTCGAAAGAGAAAAAAATAACATGGACTGTGTGGTAATCGAAACGAATGCATATCCGAAATAAAGTGAAACGATAGTAAAGAAGATAAATTACACTGTCCTCCCTTGTACCTACGTACATTACACAAACCTCCCCTCTTCCAAAATTACAACCTTGACCCAATTTATCAAGAAACATGATTTACATCATCCGCATGCTAGATACAAAGTCAAGAAGTTTATTAAGATTAGAATGATGACATCATTTAACTCAGCGCATGACCAACAACATGGGGTGATTGCAAGGTGGACATAAGTTTCAGGGAGATATGTTAATTTTGAAACCAAGAGGGAGGATTTTGTATTTTCATAGTTATAAGGGGAAGGCATTGTAGTGAAAGGGCACAAATGAATGTTTAGATTCATATGTTATCAACTATAAGTTAATTACATATTATTTACTAGCACCAACCGAACAAAACTGCAAAATGCATTCCTATTAGACTGAGTTTTTTGTTCACAAATTTCCGAACAACCAATTGCAACACACACACACACAGAAAGCATAGTTCTTGTTATGAAAAGTCGATTTATACCTCCACTGCGTACAGTTTTAAGCTGAAACATTCCCGTGCCTTGAGGTCCGGAAACTGGAAACGAGCATGATACAGATTGGCGCTGATGAGCTACAGCAAGTGATGCATTGTACCAAGGATCCCTCACAATAGGCTTTCCAATTGCTTCTATTATTGCCTGGTTTTTACTAGCTCTCTCCATTGCCTTGCTGCAATAGTTCAAGAATATGTTAATTACCAACAATAAAAGTAAGAAAAATATTAAATAATAAAATAAATATGAGTGTGTCTGAGTTACTTGGATTGGCCTAATAGATCATCTTGAGTGAAGGTTAATCACGATCCATTATTTGAAGAAGAAGATGTTAAGTTTGGTAAACTTCTTCTGATAGTGATGATGGATATTCTACCATGAAATCGAACTTCTCATCCCACACCAGCTTCTTGCCTTGCCCTGCATATATATAAAAAATAATAGGGATAATTACACTTACACCCCCTCGACTTAGGGGTAAATACAGTTAGACCCCCTGTACTATTGGAAATTACACATAGATCCTCTAACCCTAACAGAAACCTTAAGAACCTAACGAAAAATTGTGGAATGACTAAATTATCCATTAACATTTTTGTTATAGTGTTTGCTATACATGAAATGAGCGAAGTGAGTAAGTTATTGTTGAGTTAATAGAACGTTAGAATCTACATGGAAATAAGAAAATGACTAACGGAAGGACCTAAGTGTTATATAAAGTCATAATCGAGGGGTTGTCTCTGTAATTTCCAATAGTACAGGGGGTCTAGCTGTATTTACCCTTAAGTTGAGGGGGTGTAAGTGTAATTATCCCAAAATAATTAAATAAAATTTAATAACTTCTTTAAAAAACCTAAGTTTTGAATTTAAATATTTTGTTAATTTACAAGCTTGAGCAGTAGTCCTCGTTTGCTCTTGATTTTTGTACTGAATCACAACATATGCATCTATGTCACCCGCACCATGAAATATATCTATAAATATAGGCTGAAACCTTACAAATAACCCCGTTGAAATTACATATAAATGTATTTGTAATACCCCCAAATAACCTTACAAAGACCCCCGTCAAGGGGGTAAGTGTAAGGTTACAACGCTTCAACGTGTTTTTCGTAAACAGCATAAACTTCATGGAGGTTTTCGTAACAAAATCTATTGACCGGCCTGTTGTTTAGATGTTTCAAAAAAGTAATTTAAATAAATAAGATAATTGAAAAATGAAATACTGTAGATCTAGCATGCATATATATATACCAAAGAAGTCTGCGCACCTCAGTCCGCTAGCACTCACTACAGTCACCTCCATTATTCCTTTCGTCATCTCTGATTCTCTTCAGATAGAGAGACTGAGAGAGAGAGGGGGTTATCCGTAATTATATATAGAAGACAGCAGGCTTTAAATTTGTTAGGGCGAATAACATACTGTATCCCTAAGATTTTCCGTAATTACAAAATACTTCTCTCTATTTTAAAAAAATAACAGAAACCCCCCTGAGATAATTCAAACAATTACAAAAATCTTACAAAATGCCCCTGCACAGCACAGTGCCACAGTATCCTTGTAAATTGAACTTTTCATGATTCATTCCAATTATTATATAGGGGAAACATTAATTAAAATCATTCCTCACTTCATTAAAACACATGATATTGCAAACAAATCATATTATTAATTATCTCCAGATTCTATTTCTTTTGATTGTCGCGCTTATGTTAATTGCGCTTTTCTTAATTATGTTGTTAGGCGGTTAGCTAGGGTGATGAGCTGGCATGATCCTCCATGTGATCGGTGTTGTGCATATACTTTTCCTGTTTGTAATTTACGCATAACAGAAAAAGCGCGCAATGCAAATTGTGCTCAAGAATAATTAATCTAGAAGCTAGCTAGAAGCTGAAGCCGGAAGCGTGTTCTTAGGTGCGCTTCAATCGGATGCTAGCTTTTTCAAAACTCAAACTTGACTGATCTCAAAAAGCAAAGTCACGAAATTATGCTATAAATAGGATAAAAATAGCGCGTTTGAGTGAAAGAGACTTATTCATCTTTTAACAAAAAGTGGGACTTTCCAAATCCGACTATATCCAATTGCATGCATGTCTTAATTTGTTCACTACGTAAGATTGTATTTTCATTGAACCTTCCATCTGTGACCTTCCTAAACAATTCTCCTAATATGCCCAAAAGAGAGTCGTTCGAAGACTTTTACGTACTGGAAAGTCTTAATTTGTATTTTATCAACTAGAATATAATTTTAATTAGTTACTCTAACGTAATTCAGCAGCAACTTCCATCAATAATAACAAAGCCCTCTTCCTGGAAAAAATGAGGTTTTTTCCTCTCTGAAAATTCATATATATCATGATCAGTTGAGTGTTTGGCCTCCATCTATGGACTAAAAGGTCTCAAGTTTGTCGGCTTATGCATTTAGGTTTTTTTTTCCCCTCTAATTGAATTAAATTAAGAATACAGATACAAGGATAAGGACATGACATGACACAAATTTTTCTGAATATTTTAATTTGCACTAGAAAAGTGTTCGACACAACATAGCAGAATAATATTTTTAAAAGTGTCCGGGTATCACTTGGATATGGTAAATCGATCTAAACATTTGGATGTGGCAATTATTTGTTTATTAACTTTTTATAATTATATATACACCATATATAATGAATTAATTTCTTTATGTCAAAATCAAATAGAAAAGATAAAAAAAAAATGTAACTAGACATGCATACTACAAATCTTTGATTCTTAACCCCTTAGGTATTTCAACAACTAATCATACAAGAAACAATTAATTAAAAAAATAATGAAATTAAAATGAAATTCCACATATGTATTAGCTTTCCTTCCAAGTTCCAGCAAATTAAACCATATATTCTTGTTGATCCGTTCATTCCTGCACCACAAAAATCGAAAAAAGATTATTAATATACATGTTGAATCATATTTAAAAAAAAACGCATTTCAATATTAATTAGAAAAATGAATTAATTTTAATTGGACTCTTAGACAAACCTGTAGGGTAAAAGTGATTCCAAGTTGAACTTCGCCATGATACTTCTGGTCTTTTAAGACAACCCTATACTTTTGAGTTCCAAGTGCAGCTTTGCCTTCTTCCACTCCTAACTCAAGTAAATGCTTCAAATAAATCCTGCATTAATTAATTGTTAAAACAATTAATTAGTTTACACTTGAGATTCCATGCTCTGGAAAAGGAAAATACAACGTAGTGTATTTACAAACCGATCTCTCAAATTTGAGAAATTATAATATAGTCTCAAATTATATAGGTTGGGAAATAAGTATGCAAATTAGTATATTTACTTGGTCTGGCCGAGATAATCATCTGGAGTGAAGGTATCACGGTCCATAAATTGAAGAAAAAGTTCGTAACTTGTATCATCTCCTCCGGCGGGATATTCTACGACAAAATCGAACTTCTCATTCCAGACTGGCCTGCTGCCTTGCCCTCGAGCAATACTGCTCGTGTGCTGTTCATTATGGTACTGAAGCACAACATATGTATCTATTTTACCTGCAAAAGTACAGAAATTATATATAAATGTTAATATATATTCTGTCATATAATTACCGGCGTACAGATTTGGTAATTACAAATTACTTCTTGTTTCAAATATTACAAAAACCACCCATCATCAGGTTTCATTAATCAAGTAATTAAAAATTGTGAAAGTCTTGGCGAGAGAGGTTTCAAATATGGATCGGACTGCATGCATGAGACAACCTTAACAATGCTTCTGACGGTGTAAATTAACATTTTCAAAAATTAACAAAGGTTTTACATGAATAATGACATCGATCACATATTCACATGGGAGTTTTTTACCTCTACCTAACCTCAAGGGTAAATCGCCCTAAATTTTTTATATTCACATATAGTATAAAGTTCAATACTACAGATTAAGATTTTTTGCCCCGGCCCTATTAAATTGAAACATCACCAATATATATATATATATATAGTTTAAACTTAAAATAAAAATGAAGAAATGTAGAGCATGCATGATTGCATACCGAGAAATTCTGCATGTCTGAGTCCTTTAGCACCCACTAGAGTCACCTCCATTATTCCTTTCCTCATCTTTTTCGATCTCTTTTACAGCAGAGAGGAGAGAGAGAGAGAGAGAGAGAGAGAGAGAGAGATTGCTGAGTTGCTGTGGTTTTTAAATTTTAATAGCAGGAGGAGTTTGCTAGAATGAATTAGTAAAGGAACAATGATCTGTATATATATAGATCGAAGACAGAAAGCTGAAAAGCTGAAAGCTGAAAGACTTGACGGGTTGAGGAAGATAATAACGTGACTGCTTCCTGTGGAGTTGTTTTGACCAGTCTCAAGTTTCAACGGCTATTAAAATATGACCACTCTCTTGATTCCTTGTGATTCGACTTATTCATCAAGACTAGCTATTTTGAAATATTGTCAGAATTCTAAATCCAATATCTTTGGGTTTTTAGGGTAAGGGAAATAGTACTATACTATATTTATGTATGTAAAATATTCATAAAAACAAATCATTTTGTAATCAAATCATATATATTATATTTAATTTAATGTAAATTAATTGTTTTTAGAGTCTTGAAAGTTGGATTTAAAACTTGAACAAAGATTCCTTAATACAGTTTTCAGTTCATGACCAAGAACTACGTACAAGAATTTGAATTCAGACACATTTAACAATTTGTTCGAAGCCTTTACGAACTTAATTATTAATAAGACAGATTTTGCCAAAGATAAATGGTCTAGTTTGATGATGCTATAAATTTCAAATCTTAGTTTGTAGATAGAGTAATTGGGTCGGCCGGGGAGGGTACGTCGTCCCTAATTAGGTCTCTGGAGGCGGTATTATCCGAGCTCAAGAAAAAAGAAATTCCTGATTGGAATCCAATCAAGAATTGCATTGTACTCTAAACTTAATATAATTACACTTGTTTATAAAAATTCAATAAAAATTAGAACGTTATCGTTTAATAACTGTTTTTTCAGACGGCAGACTTGTTCAAGATCTCAAAAGATGAACGGCTGCTAAATTTCAGATAAATTCAATTTGCCACATGTTATATCATTTTATAGATAAAAAAACAAAACCCTACTTTACAAACTACTCCTCTAATATACACTTGTAATTAATTACTCTAACTTTACTTTAGCAGCCTCTATAAATAAATAAGTAAATAACAAAGCCCTCTTGTTGGAGTTCACCAAATTCCAGGGTTAGACCAATCAGCTTGACCCAAGATACATTGAACTTGTAGAAACTTAAACAGTAAAAGCCAACATTTTTTGGAGTATATAATAATGTAAATGCCTAAAACATGGTGAAATTAAAATTTTCCTAACAGTATGAATTATTCATTATTCTCCACAAGGGTCTTGTATAAAAGAACATAAATTGAAGGAGGTGTGGGAAAGAGCATTCTTGAGACTAGATTGCTGGCAAGCTTCCAGCTCTCTTTAGGTAGGCTGAAGTTGATTCTTTTCTACGTTTTTTTCAGACGGTTGTGGCACTGAAGCAGGACATGTGTTGCAAGACGGAGGCAGGGAGTTATCCAAAACACTAATTCGAAATGTTTGTTGCTGCTTTTCGTTCCCTGGGACGTGAAGCAACGCTTCCATTATGAGGATTTCCCAGTCGCGAGACGATAGAAATGTAAACCAGTTGTCATCTGTTTTGCGAGACACATAATTATTATATTTCAGGAATGCAAAAATCGAAAGAGAAAAAAATAACATGGACGGTGTGGTAATCAAAAACGAATGCATCTGAAATAAAGTGAAACAATAGTAAAGAAGATAAATTACACTGTCCTCCCTTCTAACTACGTATATTACACAAACCTCCCCTCTTTCAAAATTACAACCTTGACCCAATTTATCAAGAAACATGATTTACATCATCCGCGTGCTAGATACAAAGTCAAGAAGTTTATTAAGATTAGAATGATGACATCATTTAACTCAGCGCATGACCAACAACATGGGGTGATTGCAAGGTGGACATAAGGGGAAGGCGTTGTAGTGAAAGGGCACAAATGAATGGAGATATGTTAATTTTGAAACCAAGAGGGAGGATTTGGTATTTTCATAGTTATGAGGGGAAGGCGTTGTAGTGAAAGGGCACAAATGAATGGTAAGATTCATATGCTATCAAATATAAGTTAATTACATATTATTTACTAGCACCAACCAAACAAAACTGCAAAATGCATTCCTATTAGACTGAGTTTTTTTGTTCACATATTTCCGAACAACCAATTGCAACACACACACACACACACACACACACAGAAATCCTAGTTCTTGTTATGAAAAGTCAATTTATACCTCCACTGCGTACAGCTTTAAGCTGAAACATTCCCGTGCCTTGAGGTCCGGAAACTGGAAACGAGCATGATACAGATTGGCGCTGATGAGCTACAGCAAGTGATGCATTGTACCAAGGACCCCTCACAATAGGCTCACCAATTGCTTCTATTATTGCCTGGTTTTTACTAGCTCTCTCCATTGCCTTGCTGCAATAGTTCAAGAATATGTTAATTACCAACAATAGAACCACAAAATAATATCATGAAAATACCACAGTAATGAAGTTGCTTCACTGCTCTCTACAACTTCATTCTCTATTCCCTAATCTGATTCTATCATTTGGAAAGAGAAAAAAAAAAACTATGCAAATATATTGGAGACCCTCCTTTTTATTAAGAAAGTTGATTTTCACTCCGATCTCCTTTGATCAATTTCTAATGTCGAGTTCGTGTGGGATCATTAACTATATTGTTGCATACAGAAATATAAATCTCCAACACCAATTCAATGAATTTAAGAACAAGACAAACATTCAACCACCAATATCGAAATTCATGGGAAACTAACAAATCTTATTTATTTGGTCACTCGATTAATCTCTATCCGTATAATTCAATTATTAAGAGAAATCAAATGAAACAGAACCATACGTTCAGGAGGTAAAATATAAATTTCAGCAGACAATTCTACGCACAACACAAAAACAGACCGAACCCATAAAAAATAACCAAAATTAGAAGAATAAAACAGTTAAAAGATAGAAGCTTTCGACTGGTTTTTCATTCAATTAACATACAGATGAGGAGAGTAACCTGCTGCAGCCATGGTAAATGAGGAGATCATCAAGGGCACTCAAAGCAACGCCTCCAGTCAAGCAAATAAGTGCAGCCGACACTACTCTACGACCCCATGATTTCGCTTTTCCTTCTTCCGCCGCCGTTGGTGGCGGCGCAGCGGTGGCTCTGCTCTTCAGTAACGACAGGACCCTTCGGCCCACCATCTACCTCTGTCGGTATGTGACCGTAGGGTGGGGTATTGGGGTCGGTGCGAACGTACGACGTCGTTCCCTGTCTCAAGGTACCAAATTTCTGGGCTTTGAGGTGAGTAGAGAGTATGAATAAATGATGAACAAATGGATCTATGTAAATAATAGAAGGGTTTATATGGATTTAAAGGTTACTTATAATTTTTATTATTTTTAATTGGATAACATTATATTTGAACTCTTCAATGAAATAAAACACTAGAAATAGAAAAACCTTGCCTCTCAAGTCTTAACCTATTTGACATAGTTGCCCTTAATTTATTCAATTTTAGTCTATTTAAATTTTAAAAAAATGCTAAAAGCCCTTAATAGTTATTAATCAAAGAAAATTTAATCCAAATTAAATTTTAGAATATGAAAGTTTCTAGTTCTAAAAATTAAGTTTATCGAGCTCTTCATATTTAAAGTTTAGAGTTTGTTTTTCTTTTTTTTGGTATTTCTCAACTCGTATTACAAATACAATCTTGGGAGTTTGGAGTTATCTCTAAATGAAGATACTTGGATTAAAGTTATAAGTAAAATTTAAAACAATCATCAAATAACAAAAATCTTGAAATCCATTTCACAACTTTTATATTTCCATAAATGTTCTCATCATTTTCCCAGTACATACAAGACATCATCAACAAATCCAATATATGCAGAGTACTAAAACCACTCACACAGCAAAAGAGTTAACAAGAGTTCTCTGAGTATTGTACAGAGAGCACTTCCCAAAAGTGGTGGTGTAAGCAAACAAGAACTCCCACAGAAAAAGTCACCACCAAATTACATTTTTCCCCACTTCTCTCTCATCAACTCATAAATACAACTACATTTTCTTCAGAAAATCCACGCTCTCTCTCCCATTCAAGCCACAATCACGGGAGAATTTGAGGGTCTTGGATAAGAAGCATTTTTCCTACTCGAATAATCTTGTCGGTTCTTGTGAGCACCTTCTTCAGTTTTAACACTACCGCTTTCTTGAAGCTGTTCTAATGCTCTGACAACTTCGTTCATAGTTGGACGGTATTTGGGTTCAACGGCGAGGCATTTTATAGCTAGAGTTGCTGCACGCAATGCCACATTATTTGAATATTGGCCTTCCAAACGGGCATCCATTATTCTAAGTACTCTTCGTTTACTGGCTAAGTAAGGCCTCGACCACTCTATGAGGTTTTGTTCACCGTGGGGACGGTTTTTGTCGAGGACTCGTCGCCCAGTCAGCATTTCGAGGAGAACGACCCCGAAGCTGTACACATCACTTCTGGCAGTTAAATGACCTTCAAAAGAAAAAAGAAGAAGAAAAAATCAGAAAAGAATACGAAAAAGAAAGAGAAAAATTCCTATGTCTTTATGCTAAGAGCAGACCTCTTTAGGCTTGGGAAATGGATTTGTAGTGGCTAATATCCCTGAGAAAAGAGACATGAGAGAAATGGGAGGGGCAAAGTTGTATTTTTTACGTATTTTCTAGAAGTCCAATATTCCCCCCGTTATTTAGTGAAAATTCAATTTTGGTCCTTCCCACTCCATCCCAAATAAAATTTGGAAGTGGTCCATGGAAGTTCAAACAGAATAAAGTTTGGTTAAACATGTCATGATCATACTCTGAGCCAGCCTGTGAAGTAAATATTTCACTTTCTTGGCTTTTTTAACTTTCTTGATTATATCTGCCAGGCAGCAAATGCCAAAAAAGCCTTGATTTACACATTCAGTGAGCACAAGAATTTACCGAAGAAGAAATGACAGCAAAATTATTCAAGAAAATTGGGAAGGTGTTCAATATACGAGGAAATTTAATGCAAGTAGAATCTAAAGTAACCTTTAAAGAATTTATCTATGTATACCTGTGGCCATATACTCAGGAGCTGCATAGCCGTAAGTACCCATTACTCTTGTAGACACGTGGCTTTTACCATCCATAGGTCCATCTTTAGCCAAGCCAAAATCAGACAGCTTTGCATTGTAATTCTGTTAGCGACATAAAAATACGTTAGAGAACCAAATAATATCGGTATTTCTTTTAATTGGTATAAAAAGTTTCCAAGAACGAAGTTAGCCTACCGAATCAAGCAAGATATTGGATGTTTTGAAATCACGGTATATAACTCTTGCCTCTGGACTGTGAAGATAAGCAAGTCCTTTTGCTGCATCAAGTGCCACCTTCATGCGCAGCTTCCAAGACAAAGGCTGGAAATAAGACGTCCCTATTCGAACATGTTCAAGAAGGACAATTAACACAATGTGACAAAAATTTATTCACTGGAAAAAAAAGGTAAATTAGAGCTACACCCCTGAGATTTGCATAATTACAAAGAAATCCCATTTTTTTCTAAACAAGAATTATCTCATTTGTAGTAAAATGATTCAGTTGCTTTGATAAGATTCAACAACTTACTCCTGAATAAATGATTCTCCAAGCTTCCACGTGGCATGAACTCATAAACCAGAAGTCTATGTTCATCTTCTAAGCAATAACCAATCAGTTTCACAAGATTAGGATGGTATAGCTGCCCCAGGTAATTTATTTCAGTCTGATAAAATTTAAAAATAAAAACAAGAAAAGCTGTTAGAAATACAATAATTTCACAAACAGAACTCCTCAACTCAATATATTTAAACCCTTACACAAGGTGAAAAGTCAATGAGTGCTTACCAACCATTCCTTGTGACCTTGGAAACTTTCTTGGTTCAATCTTTTAACAGCAATTACTGTTCCTGTCCCGGGCTTAGCAGCTTTAAAAGTGTTCTCATCAATCCAACCTTTGAAGACACAGCCAAAACCGCCTTCACCCAACACACTGTCTGGTCGGAAGTTACGTGTCGCTATTCTGAGATCATTAAAACCAAAACCTTTCAAATTTGTTGAGTCCAAAATTTCACCCTCGTTTCGAGGGGTTAATGGAGCTGAGGTAGATGTGCGACGGCTACCTGTGTCTCTTCCATCAAAGCTAAGGTACCTTGGACTTGGTCCTGAAACGGAAATTCACATATTTATTCACACTGTAAGATGTTTATCTCCAATAATCAAGAAAATCTTGATTCTTTCTTGAATTGACATAATTACTTCATTAATGCTACAGAAACTTTGCAATTAGTTAAAACAATTATCTATTATCTCCAAACAAACAGAGTTGAAATAGCTTATAGAGGAAATTTAAATAGGCTTTTACATGTAAGTTTGGGTAATCCCAGTACTCCACGTAATTCATAATCCAACCCAATAATGGTGAAATGGATTTACAGTACATCAACTCATGATTATCCAATCTTTAGAAGATAACAGAGTTCAAGCTGAGCAGCTAAAACATTAGGGGAAAATATTATCAAAAAAAAATCTAGCCATCATAGCTCTATTACCCACAAAAACTCACACAATCTGCTGCAAATAAAATGAAATGAAAACTTAGTTCATAATTACCAGGTCGAAAAATTCAAGGAAAACTAAATAAATTAACCTTAAATATGCAAATTTCACTTACCATCTCGCCGAGGACTATGATCCGCCCTTATCCGAACACTGAAGCAAGAACCCATCAAGAAAACACCCAAAATTCCTTATTCAAAACCAACCCTTCTCTTCTCTCTCTCTTCACGAAAAAAAAAAGAAAAAAGCATTAATTGACCAAATAAAAATCCAATCTTGAAGTACTCTTGAAGCACCGCCACAACCCGGCCCAAACCCGAATTCAAGTGTGAACGTATGGAAGAAAAAACACAAGAAGAGAGACGGATATATACGTCTATCGTCGTACTGTATCGATGACTCTATGTTGAATCTTTTACGTGTGTCTGGGTTGGCTTCACGAGAAGCTGGTTACTAGTTTTAATATATATATTTTTCAACACTTTTCCCGAAGGCCCGAAAGGGTTGACTTTTCCTCCTTCAATGCTCGCTCGCTCGCGCGCGCTAATAGACAGACTATTCTTTGATTTCTTTTCTGCAACTTGTGTTTATACAGACGCAGATATAGATACACGTTTTTGTAGGTATCAAGACAAAGTAATGGTCTTCTTCTTTATCTCTTTTATTGTGGTGCTGTGGCACCTTCCGCAAGAGGACAAGTCTCTGGTTGGATGCATGTATTTACAGCCGTTGGATCAATATTTCATCGCCAGTCAACGGATTTTAATAAAACAGAATATCATACTTAGATTCTATAAAAATTTATTAAATTACAACTCGTTACCCTCTTAAATAAATAATTATAATTACACCTTACATAAAATCAAATAATTATAAAATACTTTCAAAATTAGTATTCTAAATTAGAATTCATGACCCTTTTAATTAAACATTACATTACATTCCATGTAAAATCAAATAATTACAAAATACTTTCAAATATTATAATTAAATTATATGTCGATTCGTGTTTGTATCCTCGACTCTTTGCATCACATCATATTGTTTGAAAACTTGAAAATTTTCATTTATGCCGTACGAAAAGTCTAGTTTGTTAAATTAACATTATTATTCGTCATTATCAATCGAATATATTACGTACTTATTTGATCCTCCGAGTATTGAAAGGGTTAAATATAAATAAATATAAAAAAAATGAAAATGATTGTGTACGGAACGGAGGCTTGTTCGCCCCTTAATTATTTGCAAGCATGACAAGTTTCTACCAATAAGGAACTTGTGGCGTAATTGGCAAATAAGTGATAATATGGTCGTTTTCATATCAGTTTCATAGCCTAAATTTCAGCAAAGAAAATAAAATTCCACTTTAAAAGTCTAGAGAGAAGAAGTGATTTTTAATCAACAAAACAAATATATATGCTATGAAAGTAAGATAAACACTAGTAATTAGACATTAATATTTCTTTAATATTACTAATATTTGATTTATAAGTTATAATTTAAGTGTAATTAATAAATATACCAATTTCAGTTGCACCTCAGCAGGGACGGTACCAAGAATTTTTTGTTGAGTGACGGGAATTTATTTTTAATTAAATATATTAAAAAATTTAAAATATAAAATTTTATTTTATAATAATATTATTTTTTACATTAAATTTTATTTAATTTTAGGAAAGTGAATCAAGTTTTGTTTAATTTTAGGGAACCTTAATTTAATGTATAGTTTTTTTTTTTACATGTAAATTCCAAACTTATTCTCACTCCATGGGATTGGTGGGACGAAGAAATAAACAACTAGCTAATGTTTGAGAAAAGGTTCGCATTTAATTTGGTAGCTTCCCACTTTTAGACAAAATTTGGAAAATAAGATAGAGGCAAATTAAAGCCATAGTCAAACTCAGCCCAATTTCTTGAAAATTGCTACTTAATTGTTGACAGTACCGACTTCATTTCGTGTTGTAAACATAATAATTAATTGATATTAGTTATTTAACAAATCTAATCTAGATTTTTCCCTTTGAATTTTATGTAATTATGATCTTGATATTTCGCATAAATTAGGTAATTATATTCTTACTTTATAGCCTCTTTAATTTGAATTATTATAGATTGAGAAAGTGAAGACCGGAGATGCAGTGGCAAGTGGCCGGTAACCGGTTGACTAACTCATTATTTTTTGTAAAATTAAACTCAATTATTGAAGGTTAATGTTGAATTGATTGAGGGTTTTCAATAAGCTTGAAAAGGAATATTATTGGTATAAGGTTTCAGAGCATCATAGACACGTTCAAAAGTTATTAAACATGTCGTATCATTCATATCGAACGTTGTATTGTGTACCAAATTTTTAAAAGTTATGTATCATCATATTTATACTAGTACCATCGTATTCTTGTACCAAAATTAGTTGTCAAGTACCATGTATTGAAGGAAGAAAATTAAGATATTTCCTCCAAAAAGGTGAAAATCAGACAGCAAGAGGCCCCCTCGTGACAACATGACTTTCATTTTTCTTCAAAGTTAGTAATTATTATATATTAAAAGAAAATTATAATGCTTTTGTACGTACGACGAGTAAGTAATCATCATATAATGAATTAAATATAATAATATTCTTTTCTTTTTTTTTTTCTTGGCGTTTTACATGACTTATTTATTCTAGAAAAATTATTTAATTTGTGACTATGTCTACCCAACAGTTACAGCCTGGCGAATTACATAGTTTTTTTGGCTGGCCAACGACCTCATCGTCTATACGTAATCATACTGACTTTCACTTTACAAGAGCAAGAAAAAATTTCATTCACACATATAAAATAATTATATAAAAAAAATCACTAATTGGGCCTATTATTTTTTGCAAAAAATTTCCGACCACTTATTTTCTTTGCCCAAGTGGATAATATTTGCAAATTCAAAAAAAATAAAATAAAAATGTTATCTTTCCTATTATTAAAAATGTTAGTATGTTTCTATTTCCTACACTAAAGTTTGTTAGATTTCCATTATTAATCTATCTATCCATTTACCATTACAAATATTTCTAAAAGAAAAGGAACAAAATGGTGATACTTAATTAGCATTAGTCAGAGGTTGCAATGATTAAGGATGTTAACATTATATTATTATTATAAATTGCAAAATGAAAGAATAGATTACAAAATATTGAAGTATCTACTTGCCGATCGATCGATAATATAGTTTTGTGTCCACTCGAAAAGTATATGATGTGTAATAAAGACGAGGAATCAAAAGTCAAATGATTGACTAAATGAACATGGGTATGGCAATTGATTCAAGACTTTCTTGCTTTGGTTGTTCCAAGGGGATGTATCATGCATATAAAACCATAAATCATCAGAATAAATATAAATAACAATAATAGATTATTGGCAATAAATATTTCAATGTATGAAGTTCTTCTGACATACGGCAGACATAAAATTACAGACACTATGATATAGATACTGAAATATCTTTTTTCTTTTTAATATTCAGTACTAAATAAGTGTCTGATATAATATTCGACATAATAAGATACTTAATGCAACTGTCATTAATATGAGAGTTTTACATCTAAATAGTCCGATCGAGCTCAACTCGTATAAATGGGCTTAAGAAAAAAATAAAAAAAATAAAAAGATCTGATCTTTTGGGCTTCTAAGTTGGGCTCAGTTTGGGCCAAATATTTCCGCTTTACTACTGTGATAAATAATTTATAATGAAAAGAAAAAACCTATTGTGGCAAATGCTAAATTACGAAAATACCACCAACCTTATTATGTAAGCCCTTCAACAACCAAAAAAAAAAACAAAAAACAAAGTCAAATTTCCCTCTAAAATTCCCGCCATTGCCCGCTCTAAAGAGAGAGATAGGTCTGCGAATTTCACACTCGAATCTCAGCCGCTCAACCGTACACGCCGGAAAATGGCCGGCACATCTGATCCTCATGCCTCCGCATTTTCGGCAGCAGAGGTTCTCGATTGTAATCTCTCAAATTTTCCGATTTCCAATTGGTTCGGTGCATGATTTTCTCAATTTTTGCTTTGAAACTTAATGTGCGCAGTTGGAGTTTCTTGCCGAGGATGAAATGATTGAGATTGTGCCGAATTTGAGGATGGATCCGCTCAATTTCATCTCTGTATGATACTCTTCGTTAATTGTCTTCTTCTCTACACGGCTATTCTTTCATTTCCAGCACTAGAATTCGCATTTTCTTTTGAGTTTTGTGGTTGATTTCCTCTGTGAATAGGGAGATTTCGGTCCATTTAGACCGCAAATAGCCACTCAAGTGCCGCTTTGGTTGGCGGTGGCCTTGAAGAGGCGAGGGAAGTGCACAATTCGAGCCCCGGAGTGGATGAATGTTGGTGGGTTTCTAGAAAAATGATTTTTCTTCTAATCCAACTTTTGAACTTAGTCGAATTTATGTTGTTTTTCTGTCCGTATGTCATTAGTCCAGTGTATATCTGCGCCTAGCTTGTGCAATTTTGAATTTCTTTAGTTTTTTTTCTTCTTAGAACTTGGCTGCACAATCAATTTTGATGGCATACTTTAATCAAAGTATCATAGGCAGAAGTCATGAATGCAGATTTCTTATTATGATCTACATTTCCCATAGATAAGTTAACACAAGTGCTGGAAGCAGAACGAGACTCTGAGAAGTTTCAGCCTCTGCCATTTCATTATGTAGAAATATCAAGGCTTCTTTTTGATCAGTAAGTAGTTTTGCATCACAGTTCTTTCCTACTCATATTTGGGAATGGTCTTGATCATGATTTTCTTCATTGTAGTGCACGGGATGACATTACGGATATCTACATGGTTAGTTAGCTGATCTCATGTCCCATATTCTTTCTTGGACATACAATATTTTCTGAACACTTGATTTCAATTTCCTCATAGGTAAGGTCCCTCATCGAGGACATCAAGGATGTGCGGTTTCATAAAATTGGAACTGGATTGGAGATTATCTCCAAGGAACGTACTTATGCTCTGAGGGTATGGAATTTCTCTAATTGTAGATTTTCTACTACATATTTAGTGGCTGGATATGCTGAGATGATTTTGATATCTCTTGGATTCATATTGCAATATAATTCATCCTTCTTATTTTATCACACATTGTGTGAATAAATTATATATTAGGACAGACGGTCCAAGAATTAGGGCACCATTTTTGTGGGAGAATGGAGATTATGGTTTACTGTATTTTTAATTCTCTCTTCTGACCACCATATTTGAAACTTTTGCAGCTTAAAAATTTATCTGCTATGGAAGCAAATATTGTGCGCCCTTTCGTTACAAGAGCTCTTGAGACGTTTTATAAGCTTAGTAGTTCTGAGATGATACAAGAATCAGGTCAAGTGCCTAATAGACAGCAACAAGCAACCAATCGTGGGCCAAGAGTAAGTTATCCTTCATGCTTTGCAAACTCAGATTGCAAATTTGCCTATCCTATTTTCTTATATGGATAATTTCTTGAATATTTTCTGGTTTGTCTGCCTATGTACATTTAATGTCCTTTATCAGTTGAATTGCATAGGATTATAATGGAGTTATATGAAACAAAAACCCTGTGTTTTGCGAAAATAGCAAACTAAACATTGTGAAGCAAACATGGATGATAGGATCTCTTGTGTAATATTTCAGAAAACACAAGGACTTTTATATGATATTTCATATCACATGGTTTAAAATGCTAATTTTTTACATGCAAAACACCCATTAATAATGTCACAGATTATTTGCCTTTTCTAATAATTGTTCTCAAGCTTCTGCTTCTTGATGATCTTCTTCTCTTGATATTCAGCGGCAACTGAAAGATAGATAAGATGCTGTACAGCCTCCTTTTCAACTGTAACAAACTTCATCTTGTGAGTTCCTTGTGCTACCTGGAAAGGTGATCCGTTGCCTTAACTTTATTATCCAGCGAAATTATTGTAGTTTCACTTAACAATGTCTGATTTGCAGAGAATTGTTATATTCAATGATAGAACGACTGCTGCTTTATTTAATTCGGGTGCATGAATATGGAGTCACGTGTTATACCTAAATGTTGGCAATTTGAATTTTTAGTAACTAAAGTTTGTAACCAATAGTCATACATTATCTTATGAGTAAAGTACCTAATTAGAGTGTGTTAATTAGATAAAGAAAATATCAAAACCATGTGAATAAAAAATCATAACATGTCATTCAATCACTATTGATTTTAAGATTTTATTAATTTCCCATGAAATCGATACAAGGTGAAATAACAGATGTACTCCTTAGAATCACCAGAAGTTTCAAGATTGTGGTAATAGTAATTCTTGCTCTCTATACCTCTAGATTCATAACTGTATCCCATGTTGTTTCGCTGGAGATGGTGGTGGAGTACTGTTTTCTTTGATGAATGAACGAACAAGATTAGAAAAAATATGACCAGGGTTACTTGGCCGGATTGGTTCAGAAAAAATGTGATCTCCTGGACGGATTGGTTCAGAAAATGTATGATCACCTGAACGGATTGGTTTAGATAAAACATGATCGGGGTTGTCTGGAAGAATGGGTTCAGAAAAAATGTGATCTCTTGGATGAATTGGTTCAGAAAAAATATGATCTCCTGGACGGATTGGTTCAGATAAAACATGATCGGGGTTATCAGGACGGATCGGTTCAGAAAAGAATATGATCACCTGGACGAATTGGTTCAGAAAAAATGTGATCTCCTTGATGGATTGGTTTTGAAAAGATTTGTTTCTCATTTTGGGCTATATGTTTTGTATGAGCCTGATTAGGCCCGGGACGAATAGGTTCTGAAAATACACGATTGTCACTCGAATCAATAGGTTCTGAATAAATAGGAAATTGGCGCGATGGTGATACAAATGCCATCTCACCGAGGAATAAAATGAGTAAAAACACACTCATGGTTGAAATTTCGAAATTATAAGCAGGCATTTGTAGTATTGTGAATTTGTTATGGTATTGGACTATGGACAAGGGCGGTACCAGGATTTTTGGATTGGGGGACGAACTATAAAAATGTCAATTTTTTTTTTTTGGAGAGAAACTTTATATTATACATAAAAAATTCATATTTTGTAAATTTTAGAGGGGGCAAAACCTTATATTATACACAAAAATCTAAATATTTACCTATAATTTTTTTTTTTTCAAAATTACCGCCCCTGACTATGGACATGGACGAGGGCCACGAGGCCTTATATAGTTTCAATAACTTGAAAATGTGGAATAAATGTTAATTTCTTCATTATGTATGTGTAATTTGTAGAAGAGATTCTACTAGATATATGTATATAAAGTCTCATTAATTGGTATTAAATCTTTTTAGATTTATTCAGAACTTGAGGTAAAAGTGGTAAAAATATACATATATGAAAGAAGTTTAGTATCCTGCGAAATGGAATTTTAAAATTTTAAAATTGATTGTTTAATAATTTTGGTATCCATAATTCTTAAATTTTCGTACTAGAAGTGTCCAAGTGTCTGATTCCATCCATATAATTTAGCCCGACATGGAAATAATTTAATAGATAATCAGGTGGATGAGGTATACATTAATAATAGTTAGTTTCACATTATTTATAATTAATTATTAAATACAATAAAATTACAATTAATAAACTATACATTATATTTCAAAAATTAATACTTTTTTTTTAACCCAACAAAACGTTATTTTCTCTTTTCTATCTCATCTCCGTTTTTCTTCTATCTACTGCCCATACATATGTGTAGAAATACAATTATCGCTTTACTATTGGGAAAAATGCAAAATTACTAGAATACCACCTACAAAAAGAAAAATAAAATCAAATTTACCTCTAAAATTCCCGCCATTCCCCCTATCGATCGAGAGAGGGCTGCGAATTTCTCAATTCTCAGTTTCTCACTACAGTCTCAGCCGCACAACCATGGTTCAAAGTCACAGCACGATCGCGGCCATCGCGGAACGGGAACGGTAGGCACTGGTCCACTGGTCCGGAGTGGAACGGCTGTGTATCCATAGCAGGAGTGTCGCCGAGAAATTGGCCGATGTCTTGGCAACAGAACGGCATCGCGGAACGGAACGGTGAGAAAATGTAATTTTTTTCTTTTTGGTTTTGTTACTGCATTCACGGTATATTTTTAACCTTTCATCCCCAAAAATAATACAAGAATCTTTCATCCAAGAATACAATAGAGTCAGGTTTTTACTTTCTTTCAAATCTACTCTTCTTTTCTGTTCTTTCAAAGAATCTTGCCAGGCTTTTCTTCTATCTTTCATTCAACCTCAATTCTTCTATCCTTCATTCAACCTCAATTCTTCACTTACCTCAGTTATGTTTTTGATGGAAAGCCTCCTAATTTGAAGAAACAAGAACTTGCAAAGCGGTATTTGATGCTCTATCTCTGTCCATTGTTTGACTACTTTCAGTTTTTGGTTGACCATTATTAAAATTTAAATCCGATAATTGCAGATATTCAAGGAGGATATTGAAAAGTTCAGTAAAGAGCAGTAAAGGTAAGCTTGCTTTCATTTCCTTTAACCACTAAAATATGCAAGTCTTTGCTAATTCTATAGAAATAAATCTTACTTTACTTGGCTTTTCAATGGAATGTGTACCTTGTTGGAGACAAATGATGTATTAATTTTTCTGATAGACCTAGTACTTGCTAGAGGTAAGAATGATGTTGGACGAGTATGTTTCTGGGCGGCCGCGTTTTTGCCGCGATTTTGCCGCGACCGTTCCGCGACGTTGCAATGGAACGGAACGGTAGCCTCCGTTCCGCGCTCCGCGACCGTGACTTTGAACCATGCGCACAACCGTATACGCCGGAAAATGGCCGGCGCATCTGAGCCCCATGCCTCAGCATTTTCTGCAGCAGAGGTTCTCTTTTTTATTTTCTCAAATTTTCCGTTTTCCAATTGGTCTGGTGCATGATTTTCTCAATTTGCTTTGAAATTTAATGTGAGCTGTTGGAGTTTCTTGCCGAGGATGAGATGATTGAGATTGTGCTGAATTTGAGGATGGATCCGCTCAATTTCACCTCTGTATGCTTATTACCGTCAATTGTCTCTTTTTGTACACGGCTATCCTTTAACCCCTTCATAGGAATTCGCATTTACTTTTGAGTTTTGTGGCTGATTTCCTCTGTGATAGGGAAATTTCGGTCCACTTAGAAGTTAGACCGCAAATAGCAGCTCAAGTGCTGCTTTGGTTGGCGGTGGCCTTGATGAGGTGAGGCAAATGCACAATTCGAGCTCCGGAGTGGATGAATGTTGTTGAGTTTCGTAGAAAAGTGATTTTTCTTCTGATCCAACTCGTGTAATTGTACGAATTTATGGTGTTTTTCTGACCGTATACATTTTCTTCTCATTAGTTCAATGTATATCTGCCACGGAGGTGGTGCAATTTTGAATTTCTTTAGGTTTCTTTAGTTTTATTGTTATTACTTGCCTGCATTATCGATTTTGATGACATAGGCAAAAGTCAGGTGCAGATTTCTTATTATGATCTAGGTTTCCCATAGACAAGGTAACACAAGTGCTGGAAGCAGACAGGGACTCGGAGAAGTTTCAGCCTTCGCCATTTCATTAGGTAGAAATATCGAGGCTTCTTTTTGATCAGTAAGTAGTTTTACATCACAGTTCTTTCCTACTCATTCTTCTCATTTTCTCACACATTGTGTGAATATATTAGGACGGATTGTCAAAGGTTTAGGGTACCAAATTTGCAGGATACTATAGTTTACTGTATTTGTGATTTTGTCTCTACTGACCATTATTCTTGAAACTTTGTAGATCAAAAAATAATCTGCTATAATAGCAACTAATAGAAACCAAAGCAAATATTGTTCGCCCCTTTGTTACAAGAGCTCTTGAGACGTTTTATAAGCTCAGTAGTTCTGAGATGATTCATGAATCAGGTCAAGTGCCCAATAGACAGCAACCAATCGTGGGCCAAGAGTAAGTTATCCTTTATGCTTTGATTTGCTTTGCTTTGCTTTGCTTTTTCCCCTTTGCCAAATCAGATTGCAAATCTGGTTATCCTATTTCCTTATATGGATAATTTCTAGCGAGGATTGAAGATTTTCGGGTTGTCTATCTATGCATATTGAATATGTCCTTTATCAGTTAAATCGCGTAGGAGTAATTATAACGGCGTCACAGATTATTTGCTTTTTCTAATAATTGTTCTAATGCTTCTGCTTCTTGACAAATCTTTTTGTCTTTGATATATGGCAACGGCGGCAACTGAGAGATAGATGAGGTAATCTGGAGACGCTGTACAGCTGCCTTTTCAACTGTATCCAACTTCATCTCGTGAGTTTCCTTGCGCTATCTGGAAAGGTAATCCACTGCCTTAACTTTATTGTAGTTTCACTGAACCATGACTGGGTTGTAGATCAATGATAGAACTGCTGCTGCTTTATTTCATTAGGATGCATGATTATGCAGTCATGATTTATACCTATAAATCACATGTTGGCAAATTTGAATTTAATCTAAAGTAAAGTTTGTGACCAATTGTCATAGAGTATCTCATTAGTGAAGTACTTAATTTGAATATTTGATATGAAAATAACAGTACCATGTGAATACATAATAATAACATGTCATTCAATCACTGTTGGTTATAAGATTTTATTTATAATTTCCCATATACACGGTACAAAGTGAAATAACATACATATTCCATAGAATCACAAGTCTCAAAATTGGGCTAATAGCGATTATTGCCTCCTGTACCTCTAGATTCATAACCTTTTCCCATGTTGCGGTTTCGCTGGAGATGATGGAATACTATTATCTTTGATGAACGGACGATTTGGATTAGAAAAAGTTTGATCGGGGTTGCCTGGACGGATTGGTTCAGAAAAAATGTGATTTCCTGGACGAATTGGTTCAGAAAAGATGTGATCTTCTGGACGAATTGATTCAGAATATATATGATCACCTGGACGGATCGGTTCAGAGAAAATGTGATCTCCTGGACGAATTGGTTCGGAGAATATATGATCACCTGGACGGATTGGTTCAGAAAAAATGTGATCTCCTGGACGGATTGGTTCAGAAAATATATGATCACCTGAACGGATTGGTTCAGAATATATATGATCACCTGGACGGATAGGTTCAGAAAAAATGTGATCTCCTGGACGAATTGGTCCGGAGAATATATGATCACCTGGATGTATTGGTTCAGAAAAAATATGATCTCCTGAATGGATTGGTTCAGAAAAAATGTGATCACGTGGATGGATTGATTCAGAAAAAACGTGATCAGATTTTCTTGAAAGGGTTGATTCTGAAAATAGGTGATTGTCACTCGAATCAATAGATTCTAAAGAAGTAGGAAATTGGCGCGATGGTGATACAAATGCCATCTCACCGAGGAATAAAATAACTAAGAACACGCCCATGGTTGATGTTTTGAAATAAGTTGTCATTGTAGTACTGTGAAGTAGTTATGGTTTGGACTAATGGACATGGACGAGGCCTTATATAGTTTCACTAACGTATTAATTTGAAAATGTGGAGTAAATGTTTATTCCTTCATTACGTATGTGTAATTTGTACAAGAGATTCCACTAGATATGTATGTAAAGTTTCATTAATTGGTAATTAATATTTTGAGATTTATTCACAACTTGAGGTAAAAGTGGTTAAAAAAAATACATATATTAAAGAAGTTTAGTATTTTCTGTACTTTTTTTATTTTGGTTTTAAACTGCAATTATTTCGTATTTGAATTTCCTTTATTGGTGTTAAACTAACAATGATTTGGGTGAATGAAAATATGGTTAATTGACTTTATGTATCATGTATGTAATTAGTTTCATTTGATGATAAATATGAACTATTGAAAAATAAAATAACAATCGATTGTATAAGTTCAATAAATTGATTGTATAAAAATTTTGATATCCACAGTTCTTAAATATTGGTACTAGAGTAGAAGTGTCAAGTATCTGATTCGATTCCATCCATATAAATTATAATAATATCCCGAAGCAGACATATAAATAATTAAATAGATAATCAGGTGGACATTAGATTAGTCTAACATTAATAATACTTAGGTCGGCTTTATAGGTTTGAGCTGGATATTTCCATCATCTTTCTTATTATTATTATAAATAACCTTTTTTTTTTTAAAAAAAAATAAGAATATTATTTCCTTATCAATGGGGGTCTGATCTGTCTGCATGTGCATGTGCACTTATGCTACATCTAACAGTTCGTTTTCTGATCCACTCCCAATGTTGACATGTATTAGTATTACGACTACACGCAACAGCCCTACATGAATATAATTATATAAACATTATTTTATTTAATATATGGATATTGATTTTTTGTTCTTTCAATTATAATCAATACTACATAAGTTTCAAGTATTTGATACGAATATTGATAATTTTAGTATGTTTTTTAGGATATTGGTATTTTTTTCCCTTTATAAAATAGCAAAATGAAAAGGCGGTTCCTGAATGGTGAAGTTGCATAATTGAGATGAAGTTTCTTATAAATAAATAAATAAATAATAATTGAGATTTGAGACACCATATCAGAAAATGATGAGAAGTTTCGGTAAGCCTCTATTGGGCCCCCAAATGTTGGCTCTTATATGGAGCCAATTCAATTCCCATTTTGCCCCCATAATTCTTATTCGGGAAATAAAGAAAATTGGTAACAAACTAACCGTGCAATATCATATTGGATATCGTATCAATCAGATACATGTTTAATTATTTAATGGTAAATATAAAAAAGATAATATTATCATATTCGTATTCATATTCGTACATCACATAAGTAAATATATTTTTTAAAAAAACTAAAATTCTTACTTAAAATTTGAAAATTCCTACTACTTTTTTCAAACGTGTAGACCTAGAAAATGGTAATAAAAGGGGTGTTGGACAATTAATATTGATTCAACCAACCAATTTTGAACTAACATTCATCCAAATTCGCTGGCAAAATAAATATTCAACAAACAAATAAATAAATAAAATAAAATGCATTTACATAGGTTTTTAGTCCACATTCAATTTTCATCTTTATCCACTTTCCCACAAATTTCCTGTGAACAGTTAACTTGGCCAATACGGAACACAAGCCCTTTTTCGTCATTTCACCCATTCGGCAGCCACCTCTACCTCTATATCTTTCATCAACTCCGTCGTTCAATCGTCTTCCTCAGCTCAAACTATTATATTTTCTCTCTCTAGGAATGCTTGAATTTTCTTTATTGGTGGGTTTATGTGGATTGGGAAAGTATGTTTCGGGAATTGATTTGAGCTGGTGCAATTGTTGAGGTGGGTGTTTTTCTGTCGTCAGTGGGAAGCAAATGGTTCAATTGATTAATAGATTTACAAAATTCAGAAACTTCGAATTCGATTGACGTTGTGTCGCGTTCAATTAGGGTTCGAAATTGTGTTTCTTTTATTAGATTTCACGTTTGTCAGATTCGTATTATGTGTATTTGTTGTGGGGGGAGTATGAGGAAATTTCAATTCAGATTTTTACGGCCGAATTTGTAGAATTCTTTGTTTGGGGCTCAGGGTGTGCAATTTTTTTGATTTGATTTTTCTTATACAAATTCGAATTCTTTAATTTATTATTATTTATTGTGTAAAGATGATGGGATTTTGAGGGGGTAAAGGAGAAAAGGGGAATTTGTGAATTGAATAGAACGGTTTCTGTGTTGGTGGTTGGTGGTGGAATGAACTGCAGGGTTTATCCGTCGTCCACCGATATGTTGTGGGCTAGGCAGTCCGGCGGGGGAGGTGGTATGAGTCATGAGAGTGAGCATGATTTGGCAATGATGGTTAGTGATTTTCTGGAGAACGGAAGCAGTGTTGGGACTGAATCAAAATGCAGCAGTGATAGCGATTCTGCCCTCTCTGATCTCGTTCAGCTCGCTGATAAAATCTCTGTAAGTCTCTCTCTCTCTCTCTCTCTCTCTCTCTCTCTCTCCGCGTATACATGGAATGTATGTTATGATGTTATCTATATGTATATACATGTCCATTTTTGTGTGACTTCTGTATTTCCTTTTTTGTTTTTAAATTCAGGAGTTGCATATTGCTCCTTATTTTCTATAACCTATTGTTATTTATCACTGGGACTATCTTGTTGGCTGGATTTCCTGGAAATTTTTGGTTTCCAGCTCAAAGAAATGATTTTGAAGGAGATGTCAGGATAACGTTGGATCGCATTAAACTTTAAAGTTATAATTGAAAATGTTCATCCTCGGACATAAATAAAGAGAAAAAGTGATAAAATCTGACAAATGCTGCATGAATATTAGGTACATAATTTAAACGTTTTAGTTGAATAGTTGGTTTGGAACCAAATTGTTGTTTTTATGAATTCGACAAAGTTGAATGGTGAAGACAATATGGAAATGTGCTGTATGTGGGCCCATCAATTATAGGCCGCCTTCTTTGAGTTTTCTCATAGTTTGAATGGTTTAATAACTGGAAAAAGTAAATAAAGGACCACTAGGTGGAAGCTGACTTCCTCCTTGGTTTATATTTATGTTATCTTGGTGCTTACGCGTATGAAGGTCGTAATCAAGGTCTTATCCTGGCAAGTTTTCTTGTTGTTATAGAGGGAATTGCATGTACAAGGGATTTAGCATACATAATACCACGAGTCTTGTTGAACTGCCTGTTTATGAAACCTTGACTCTTTCACAGAAGCTGCTTTTGTATGTGCCTGAAGTACAAGAGCAGATTTTTTACAATATTTTGTCTCGTTGAAGGAGAGCCATCCTTTTTGACTGATTGTCAGTCCTGGTTGTCTTAAATATAAATATACTAAGCAACATATTATTTTGAACATTCCACATTTCCCAGTATAGCTTCGCCTTAGAGATTGAAATAAAGGTCAACAAACTCAGCATGCCGTGCATGCAGGGAAGATATCCAAACTGTATATGGGATTTTCTGAAGCCTACGCAAAACTATCATGTTTCTAACTCAGTTAATGATTTATGCACATGACTACAATAGTTTTTGGTTGCAATTATCTTTTTGCATGTTTCTTGTGTGTCAATACAGTCTAAATCGCGTACTTAGATTATTTTTTTTCTATCTGTATTTTCCCTGACTGGTTGATTCGATTCTTCAGTATTTCAAGTTGGTGATGGATCAATATGAAAGTGATTTGTTGTCAGTGGTGAATTCTCTTGCACTTTCAATTAATGAAAGAGACCTTCATGCTGCAAATTCAGGTCTTTGCAATGCGAGCTGCATTAGATTCTCTCTAGTAAAGCTTCTTAGACTATCTGGTTATGATGCTGGTGTGTGCACATCCAGATGGCAGGGGAGTGGCAAGGGTCCAGGAGGTGAATGCAGTTAATAACTTTTTTCTTTTTTAAAAAGGGCGAATTACATCTACTACTCCTGAGGTTTGAGCTAATTACAAGTTAGTCCCTATGTTTTCAAAAATTACAGAAATCTCCTTGACATTTCACTTTAATGCAAAAAACTGATTGCATTTTTTGGCTTCTAATAAATTAAAATTTCAGGGAGTTTTTTGTAATTTTTAAAAACAGAGAAACTATAGTGTAATTAGGGCAAACCCGATGGGTAGTAGATGTAATTTACCATTTCGCCCTAAAAATGATGAAGCTGTTTCCATGATCTGATACCATTCATAATTTGTTCACATTCAGGTGACCATGAATACATAGATGTAATACACTACAATGATATGGGAAACTCTGAGCGTCTGATTATCGATGTTGACTTCAGAAGCCACTTTGAGATTGCTAGACCCATTGAATCCTACGAAAAAATATGGAATTCTCTTCCAGTTATTTACGTCGGCTCTTTCACTAGGCTCAAACAATTCCTCCAAGTAATGGTTGAAGCTGCTAAATCCTCTTTGAAACAGAACTCGATGCCTCTCCCTCCATGGAGATCTCTAGCTTATCTGCAAGCTAAGTGGCAATCTCCATACGAAAGGAGATTCAACTCAGACGAACACAACTTTAGCAGCACGATTCCTGGTGAACACAAGACTAAGTGTGGTGGACATCTTAAAAGACTGCATTCTTCACTCATGTCTGAGATTGAAGTCGAAAGAATGTTGCGGCCCTTTAATAGGGATAATAATAGAAGGATGAAAGTCGAGAGACGAAGACGTCCTGCTTTCTGACTTCAAAATTTTTCCGGAATCTTCAATTTCAGTGACACTCCACAAATAACATCTTATTAGAAAAATTATACACGTTTATTATATCGCGATATTTTCATTGATTTTCTTCGGGGTGCATTATGAAGAGCAGGTTCGAGTTCCTCCTCCTCAACCAACCACGGAACAATTGTCGATACTGAGTGAAGCTTCTCAGAAGTGTATTTTGTATGTTCAACTTTGGCATTCTATTCTTTACATTGCTTATACATTTTTAAAGAAGCATATTTGTTATAGGCTTTTCTTTTTTGTTTTAACGGAATTAAAGGGTTTAGCTGTGTGAGGTGGAGCATGTTCTTTTGTGGAAGTTCCACGGGTTTCTAAGAAACAACTGTAATAAACAAAAAATATATTACATATTAAGATTAGAGTACTACTTTGCGTATCTGGTTGAAACTTGAAACATAGGCGCATGTGTTTCAAACGGCATTGCGTACAGCTCAACTTTTTGCAAGTTTGTTCAGATAATTTTAGTATTTATTACCACCATTGCAGGTCCGAAGATCAAATCTAACTACATATCTCTTGATTGGTCTCATTTTTACTAACCAACACTATTAAGTTTCATCCCGATTAGCGCTCATTTTGGCTTTTTATTTGCTATTTTTACAAATTCAAAGCTATTTTTGAAATTTAAAAGACACTTGTAGAAGGTCGAAATAAGATCCATCCGCAGTAAATTTGTGCAGTAGGGTTTCAGGACTAGGTGAAACGAGATATAGTTAGTTTTAGTAGTCATGGCTGCAACGACGATACTCAGATTTATATTTTAATATCTCCAAAAATCTACTACAATATTTCTCAAGGTGCCATTGCAATGTGTATTTTGGTTTGTCGACGTTCACTTAAAAAAGATCGAATACTATAATTGTTTGGCTGCAATGATTGGATATCAAAATGTATATCATCCCTGAATTTTGATACCTGAGTATGATTAATCCTATAGTTTACTTGTACTAGGGTTAATAAAATTCACTTTTTTTTCTTTTTATATCTATATTGCGCATTAATCATATTACAAATACACGATTATTCACATCAATATTTTAATTGTATCAATCACTAAAGCAAAATAGTCGTTGGTAGCATATGGTATTTTACTATTTTAAGATTCGTTAACACAAATGCTTCTAACAACTTTCCTGCCTTTAACGAAAGGAATTTTGTAGCTTTTTAATATTTCATATTATTTATTAAAAAGGTAATTTGAGCGTTAAAAATGTGCCGTTATTATTATTTCAAATAAAAAGCAACAAAAGTGCGACACTCCCTTTGACAAAGCACTTAACAAATCTTGACCTTTTTTTATGCTAAAAAAATTATTAAAAACATGTGTTGGTCTCAATCACAATTTTTTGGCCTACATTCTTGACCTGACCGACCTTACGATTTTTCGCGTACTATGTTGCAGAAATTGACTTCACCTCATCAAACTTTACCGCGGTTAATTTATTTTACTCTCTATTGACGTGTGTACTTGGGATGTCGGTCGACATAGTTTTCACTTTTCACCATCACCTACTGATTTTTTACTAAAAGAATCCTATGGGCGGGGAATAAAAATCAAGATTATTATTGAAGGAACTATAATTATTGAATACCATTAAGAAAAACTATTAAGCAATAGTCAATGTCTAGTAATAATTAGTATTAGTACTACTCTTTTTCATTTTAATATTATAACTTAAAATTTATATTAACTTTAATACATTTTGAATCTTGACCGTTAATTACTAACATAACAATGAAATATACAATATATAAGTTATAAAATCAAAATTAATGAAAATAATAAATACTATATCAAAATCGAAGTATAACAAAATTAGCGATAGCAAAACTGATAGTAACCCTAATAATTCTCGAATTAATGAGTTACAAAATTATTGCGAACAAAGTTGCCTATAAATTTAATAAATAAGTACAATGATTTTATGAATTCAGCTTACTCCACTATCAATGACAACGTAAACAATCAATCTTGTAATAATATTTAAGTTTGGTGGTAATAAATAAATAAAATCTTTTTGTCTGTCGACCTCATTTCCTATTCCGTATTCAATCCCAATACGCGTTTCACCTTTTTAGCCTTCCTTCTTTTTCCTTAAACCCCATTTCAATTTTCTTCTCTGCCACCACACCACCTTCACACAATCTCTCAACCAAATTCATTTTCATCTTCTACACAAATCTCTTCCCTATATTGAAAAACTCGCTTTCCATGAAGCGTTTTCCACCCTTCTCCGCCGCTGCTGCCGCGGCGGTGCTCCTCCTCATCTCCACCATCTCCGCTGTGCACTCCATCGGCGTCAACTACGGCACCCTCGGCGACAACCTCCCTCCGCCGGCCCAGGTGGCGCAGTTCCTCAAGGAAAAAACAAACATCGACCGCATCAAGATATTCGACGTCAACCCCGACATCCTCCGCGCCTTCGCCGGCACGGGAATCCTCGTCGCCGTCACCATCCCTAACGGCGAGATCCCCGCCCTCACCGACGCTGGCTACGCCCGCCGCTGGCTCGCCGCCAACATCGAGCCGTTCCATCCCCAGACTAAAATCAACTATATCCTCGTCGGAAACGAGATCCTCCACTGGGGTCCGCAGGAGCTCAGGGACAAGCTTGTCTCCGCCATGCGGTCGGTCCACGGGGCGCTCCTCCAGGCCGGAATCAAGGATATCAAAGTCACCACCGCGCATTCCCTAGGAATCCTCGAATCGTCGAACCCGCCGAGTTTGGCAAAGTTCCGGCCCGGCTGGGACGTTGGTAACCTCGCGCCGCTGCTCCAGTTCCACCGCGAGACAAAAACTCCGTTCATGGTGAACCCGTACCCGTACTTCGGGTACAGCCCGGAAAACGCCGACTTCACTCTCTTCAAAAAAAACAAAGGGGTTTTCGACAAGTATACCAGGAGAACGTACGGCAACATGTTCGATTTACTCATGGATGCTGTCTACATATCGATGATGAAATTGAAGTACGGCGATGTCGAAATTGCTGTGGGAGAAACAGGGTGGTCGTCGCTCGGCGAGAGCTTCGAGCAGCCGAGGTGCTCCGTGGAGAATGCGGCGGCGTACAATGGGGGTTTGGTGAAGAAATCCCAATTGGGGCGGGGAACGCCATTGATGCCCAAAAGGAAGTTCGATATATACATTTTCGGGCTTTTCAATGAGAATCAGAAAACGGGTCCGTTGTCGGAGAAGAATTTCGGGCTTTTCCGAGCAGATTTCAGCCAGGTTTACGACATCGGCGTCTTGCGTGTAGGAACTGCAGCTCCGGTGAAGGTAATCCTCTAATTAATTACTACTTTACTTACTATTTTTAATTTCTGCAGATTTTTACTTTGATTAATTTTAAATTTTGAAGCAAGATTAACTTAAGAATTAGTTTTCAATATTACAATTAGACCCACAGAAATATCCAATATTACAATTAGACTTATCTGTAAGATATGCTGCCGTTAGATTACTCAATGAAGTACCATACTAAAATAAATTTAAAAAATTATCAGTTGTCAATTTCAAAAGTTGCACATGGAGCATTCTAGATTCTGACAGCAATGAACCTTAAAAGATGAACCCAATGTTGAAAATTAAATGGGATTAGTTTAAAACTTTAGATATCCCATGCATGTGGGGACTCCTGAAATCTGCACATCATGAATAATGTTGCCTTACTATGTGCCCCATTTTATATTCTTTAGCGTAAATTACGTATAGACCCCACAAGATTTCAGAAAATGATATATTTTATAAAAATACTACATTTACAGCCACAGAAGAATTTCAAAACTACACAAAAGACCTGGGGAAGTCTTTATGTATAGACCCCAAATTCTGCTTTTGATATACGTTTGTCTGCCTTCTCTCTTTGAATCTTGTCCTCTCATATTCTTGTTTATTTTTCTCACTCTTTCCTTTTTTGATTCCCTTCTTTTTCTTGCTGGCACTATCTGTCCTCCATATCTAATTATTTATTTATTATTATTGAAATTTGCACTAGCTAGCTTTGGTAAAACCATATGTGCACAAAACTAAATCACATGATACTCTCTTGTTTTTTGTTAATTAAAACTAAATTATATTATTATTTATTGATAGATTGATAAACCCTAAGTTTGTGAGTTTAACGAAAACACCCCTTGTGAATAAATTAAGATTCAGTCCCTCAATAAAGACAAAATTCTTTTCCACACTTTCCAGAAAAACCTTAAAAAATTCTTTGATTACACATCACATTTTCTTGTGTTGGATTCCTTTCCATATCGTGCAATTTGAATTATACTAGCTAGCAACAACAAAAATTATTTATGGTGATATATAGTTTCTGTGGAAGTGTTTCAGTTTCTGAGGTTTGAAAAATTACAGAAACATATTTTGAATTCTTAGTGTCTTTACTAAGAAGAACACTTTCACAAAGGATCCTTAGGCAAACACTCCCTGAGGTTTGATAGGGTTATTTGCGGAATTAGACAAAACATTAGGGTGTTTAAAGGGTAATTATCCATAATATTTCTTGAGTATTATTGTTATCATTTAAAAGGATCCTTATTATTAAATTACTTTATTATGCAGCCTGCTCCCGGACCGACATTGCCTGCTCCAGCTCAGGGCGCGAAAAAATGGTGTGTGGCTAAGGCAGAGGCGACCGATGCGCAATTGCAAGCCAATATCGACTATGTCTGCAGTCAAGGATTGGATTGCCATCCGATTCAGGAAGGCGGGCATTGCTTTGATCCTAACACCATTAGATCTCACGCATCCTTCATCATGAATGCGTTCTATCAAGCCGAAGGGCGCAACGATTTCAACTGTGATTTCTCCGGATCTGGACTTATTACCTCTAAAGATCCAAGTACGCCTTTTCTCCGCCTTTTCTGATTTTTCTTTAAATTTATCCAGGTTTTTTTTTTTTACTAGATTTAGGTAATGTTAGCAAAAAGTTGTGTTCTTGAAGAAGCTGAAGTTGTGTTTTCCTAATATGGTCTTTGTTGGTTTCAGGCGAGGGACTTTGCAAATACAATTCTTAAATCCACGGCCGCGGAAACAAGATATCTTTATTGTGACTTGTATTTATTTCTTAGGTTTTAGGCCCCCCAACCCCACCTTGTGTTGTATCCTGACAATATTTTCTATTAATTTGATATAATATATATGGTATGCATTATCTATGAATATGATCGATCACTTTTGTTTCTAAGGCTGGTAATTTCTAATAAAATATGTGGACAATTGCTGAATATTAGGATGAATCGTGGTGTAGTATTTGAGGTTTCAATAAATGTATAAATCTTTCGAAAATATCCTCAAATATCTCCCGAAATTTTTGAAATTGGGGTTTTCCGAAATACTTACATATTTATTGAAAAATTACGAGATTATATGGTAACCTTTCAAACATCAGAGATTGGTTTGTAAATACTACTTACATGACTAAATTTCATACTAAACTTGGTGTATGAACAAATCGGTATCTTGTATTTGAAAATTTATTATATAGTTCATGAAGTTTTAATTAATATGTAAATTTCTCAAAAATATCCTCGAACAACCCGAAGTTGAAATACTAAGTTGGAGTATTTTTAAAATAGTTACATATTTATGAACAACCCGAAGTTGAAATACTAAGTTGGAGTATTTTCAAAATAGTTACATATTATTGAAAATTTAAGGATTATATAGTGTTTAGTTGGAGTATTTTCAAAATAGTTATATATTTATTAAAAACTTAAGGATTATACGGTAATTTTTCAAACATTAAGGATTAATTTGTTAATACCAAACGTAAATCACACTTAAAATTATTGTTTCATTCTAAACTTCGTTAATACCCTATAGGCCTTAATGAGTTGGGTTAACACCTAATTGGTATTAGGCCGTCCCCTTATTGGGCCTACATTTCATCTATTGGGCGTCATTTTTTGTTTGGGTCGAAATCTATTGGGCTTTATAAAATCCTACGAATGTATTGTAAATTGTAATGTTGCAAATATATTTTTTTTCAAATTATATTTTATTGTTATCCCTTTAGTTTATAACAAATATTAAGTTAAACATTAAACAAAAATAAGACATAATGCAATTTATCAAAATATTCCAAGCATTATTCCGTAATTATTTGTATTATGTGAGTTGTAACCGTACAAGTTGTGTTGCCTAGAGCTACTGTATATCAGATCCGTCTTAGAAATTAGCCTACACTTTACCATTGGACATTGAGATTTGTAATGTTGAAAGTTTGAAACATATTTAGCTATAAATGAATAAATTTTTGAGAGAAGATGTTTCCTTAACTAGTTTCATAATGTGGTCCTATAATCCTTATCCTCAATAAATGAATAAACTATTTGAAATTCCAAAAAACAACATGCCATATTATTTAAATTTTTAATTTTTTGTTCCACTTCTGTTAATCACACGCACACAATTCGATTATTCTCATCGTAAAAAGTCGAATCCAAACCTCCATATTGGGAGTAGTATCTTATGACTATTGGGGTTCTGTGTTCTATTTTAATGAATGCATATAGTATTAACGAGGGCGGTTGAATGGTGAAGTAATTAAAGAAAAAGAAGAAAATGATATGTACTTAAATAAAAATATCAATATAAATGTTTATTAAAGGAGAAAATATTACATTACCTAATTTAATTGAGAAATATAAAGTTATTTATATGGAAAAAATCAAAATAAAGACTAAAAAGTCATTTCTACCCTTAAATGAAAGCGTCATCTTCGGCCCAATTTATTGCCAAAAAGATCTGTTATTGCACTCGTCAATCACCACTATCATTACAGAGAAAAAGAGAAGCTCCGTGAAACTATACCCACCACCCACTAATACTACGGCCGCCGCCGCCGCGCCGCCAGTCCATGGAAGAAAAATCCAAAAACAAAAACAAGAAGCAGAAGCACCAACACCCGAACGACCAAACGTCAAAAACCTCCTCCGATTTCTCCTTCAAGCCCTCCTCCGATGTAAAGGGCCTCCGATTCGGCGGCCAATTCATCATCAAATCCTTCACTATCCGCCGCGCTCGGCCGCTGGAGCTCCTCCGCCTCCTCTCTCTTCCGCCAACCAAACCACCCTTCGCCTCCGCTTCCGCCTTTCTGCCGACGAACTTCACCATCCTCGCGCACCACGCGTGGCACACGCTTACACTAGGCCTCGGGACGAAGAAATCTAAAGTGGTGCTGTTCGTGTTCGAGTCCGAGAATATGAAGGCGGCGATGGAGCGGCTGTGGCCGGCGGAGATACCGCTAGGAGAAGTGAACAAAAAACTGATCAGAGGCCTGACTGGATGCGAAATGGCTCGGTTCAAGTTCCGTAAAGGTTGCGTCACCTTCTATGTCTACGCCGTGAGGAGAGTTGGGAATTTAGGGTTTCCCTGCGCCGACGATCTGAGAACTATTCTACAGTCGGTAGTGGCGCTGAAGGATTTCATCGACCACACGGCGATGCTCGCAATGCCTAACCAGAGAAGTATCAGTTACGCGCCGCCGCTCGCCGTCGCTCATTAAAATTAGGCATGTTTGTTTATAATTTTTTTTTTCTTGAGGATTTGACTGACATTATATTTTTCTTTTATTAAAATATGCTTTCTTTATTTTTTTTATTTTCATGGTTTAGGAGTGGGGTGGTGGAGTGAATCAATTTTATTACAATGGAGTTCTTCTTATAACAAAAAATGATTATTCAATTCATATATTATTCTTAGTTGACATTTAATTTCATAAACAATTTTATAAAGGAAAACAATACAATCTCACAAGATCATATCCATTATTGAATAAATTTCAATGAATGTCACTTAATAAATGGTATATTTCTTAAGGAAAGTCAGATGATAAATCCCATTTATACAATTTTAATATATAAAATTTTCTTGCATTATTGTTTTGTCATAAATGGTAATCAATATATGGAAAGAAATTTTAGAACTAAAAAAATAATCTCAATGTTTTGCTAAAATATATTTGTGGAAATGGTTAGAATCCAACAAATTGTGGTTAAATTGCACTGGCCTGCTGCATTGACCCTTTTTTTTTAATTTAATTTCAAAGCATCAATGGCTTTTTGGTGGCTCTCCCACCTAACAAATCATATCTCTCTCTCTCTCTCATTTACTGGCAGCAAGAATCACTGGAAAAGTAGAATTCTGGCAATAACCACCTTAAAAATTACACCAACATACACGAGACTTTACCTAATTAAGTAAATTTACACTAAGGTTTGAGAATGACATAAATATACCTTGTCATTTTTTTTTCCTTACATCGTCAAGATGTGGATAGATTTTGATGACCTCGTCACAATTTTTTTAATAGATTTGCTAGTTATTGGTTAATAATTTCTAAAATTTCAAGGTATATTGAATCTTAAGATATGTCAGTGTAATTATTCCAAGAAAAATTTAAAACAAAATAATATTTTCAAATTATTTAATTTCAAACATATAATCACTTATAAGCATGACAATGCAATATGATATTATTAATTTAATATATGCTGCAAATAATAATGAGAAAAATAGATGTGAGTGTATTGTGTGAAAAGTTTATTTTTATTAATTACTTTGTCCCAACAAATTATAATTTAAAATAGTGATGTGTGATTAATTCCAACTAAACTAAACTATTATTGTTTTAAGTTCCAATGTACATAAAATTCCAAAGCTTTAAATAAGTGTCGGTCAATTGGGTGGGATGTTCTTTTCGTGAGTTGAGCTGAGATTGTAGCCCGTGAACCCCATCCATATCTATATTTGTAAACATTTTCATATTTTCCCTCCTAATTAATACATTTTTTTTGTGGTTATTAACACTTATTTCACATTATTTACACGCATTTTTTACTAAATTCCATAGAGTTTCCTTGAAATTCAACAAAGTGGAAATTTGTTTTACTAAATGACTTTTTGTACAGAGAAATTGTGATACTGATGACTTAGAAACTTTTCTAACAAGTATGTCTTTTTTTAATAAGTTGTAATAAGTATGTCTAAAAGTTGTTTCTTGAGCTTGAAGAAGTCGCTTTTTTATGGGTAAATTTGGGTGGAAAAATAACAATTAGAAGACTAATCAAAGGTTCTATTATTTTTGAAGTGTCAATTTGGTTGTCAGTATGATCACCAATTTTTCCGTATAATATTATTTATTTTAACACATTTTTAATAAATCGGATCAAACAGTGAGCAAGATGCGTATAAAAATTTATCGATAATTACAAATACACCCTACAACTATTACTATATTTACCACTTGAGTCCAGCAGTTGTTTTTTTTCCTGCAATAATTGGAAAGGTGTAGATGTAACGAGGAGGCCTAACTGTATTAAGACGTAAATCAAGGGGTGTAAGTGTAATTATCTGTTACTGAGAAGGACAGGGGGTCATAATACTTTTATTACTTTTCTTTTGATGAAATTATTGAATAGGGTTCCACTTTCAGGAATTGCAATTGGACCATACTTGTGCAGTAATTGCAGTACAGAAGCACTTCTGCTTTCTTCTTGTGAAATAGCTGGCCATTCTAGCTTTTAGGAACTTTCCCATAATTGTGACTCTAGTACAGTTGTTTTCAGTTTAAATCACTATTTTCATTAAATACTATTTACTTTTTAAAATTCAAAAATGATTTTCTGTGCCTATTGGCTATTGCGATCTTAAAACGTATCCCACAACATAAAAAATTGACAATTTGTCTTAATAAATATTAATAATTTCACGATTTTGAAGTCTAAAATGGGTTTTGCTGTAATTAGACTTTAGAAAGTGCTTTCTTGCAGTGTATGTAAGATAGAATAATTACGAATGAAATGTATTAGTTAAAGAAATATGCATAGTGGTGGAGATAATGATGTGATGAGATGGAGAGGAAAAAGCTGAGGCATAGCCGAAGCTGAAGGGCCCAAATATTCCATTGATCAATCCCATATGATCTTTATGGTCTAAAATCCACAAGAAAAAATATGAAATAGATAAGAGAGAAAAAGCAGAAGCTGCAGCTTATGACTTTTTGCCTTTGTGTCTCTTGCACTGGATTTAATCATGATAATGTACCCACCCTGTGTCCCCCTTCACATGAATCCTAACACCCACGGATAGCTTTTAAATGAAGCACTATGATTGAGAGCTTAACTTATTCCTTCTCTGAACTATTGATGATGATTAAATTTGTTTGGCATCATAATTGGCTTAATTACCTGAGATAACTACACTACACTGATATAATCTGATGATATCATGCACAACCATTTCTAAATATCTTACCTGCAATGTGGTATCGTGTCTAACACTGTGTCAAATATTTCTCTAATATAAAATGTCTTAAAAAAACCTATGTCGCTGTGTCCGTATACATATTTATTATAGAAAGGTAAAATTGGATATTCAAAATTAAATTACGAAATTAAAGAATGGAATGTTGAGTGCAATTAACTCAAAACTTGAGAACTATATTGTTGGCATACAATTTTAATGTTGGGGTTGTCATTTATTAGAAACCCTCTTTTCATGTGAAGAAATCAGTACAACTCCCTCGTACGAAATCTTAAATCGACTATCACCGGATGCATTTATTTCACAATTTTTATTTCTTAATTATATTTTTCATTTTATTTTATTTTTTTCCTACTTAATTTAAAATTTTATTTTCATCGACTTCTTTTGATCTCTTTTAATTGGGTCCCTCAAGGTATCGGGCTGGAGACCCGCACTCACAAAGAAGCTATAAGAAAAGTCCAAATTTAAATCAAGCCCAAAAAGGAAAAAATCCTAGTTTTGGGCTTGATTTTCGTTACAATTTCAGGCCGAAAGCTAAAACGTTAAACAATCTAGAATCCGATTCGGTACCAATCAATTTCCGGCGAATCGATTGAAATTTCCTTTCGACGATCAATCGATTAGGTTTAAAGCCACAAATGGAGACGAGAAAATTTGAATTCCGGCCGCTTCTCAAGGACAAAAGGTTCTGGTTCGCCTCTTTCCTCATTGCTTGGGCCGCTGCTCTCCAGGTTTTCCGTCAAACTTCATACTAACATATGGAAATTGTTTTGATAAGATCTCTTTTGATTGTTTTTGTTTTGATATCAAAATTACAGGGGCATATGATGTGGATACAAAGGCAAGATTCCTTCAAACAAAAATTTGGGGAGCTTAATTCAGAAGTGGGTTCTGAAGAGGCGGCTGAGATCGGTGATATTGTTTGGTCTGATGAAAAAGACTGCAATAGTAAGTTGGATTAGCTCAGTTTTATTCGATATGTTTCCAAATGATTGAAGTTAGAAAGCATGAAAATTCTAATTTTGCTGTCCATATTACTAAACCCTTTCGTCTTCCTTTTTAAATTTCTTCATAAGTTAAAATCTTGTTGCTGGGAGCCTGGAATGTAGGTTTTCGAGGGATATAAGTTCAGTTGAATTTTACTGTTTTAGGGCGTTTTCTAGATCACAAGAAATGCAACATGAACATACTTATACTGAAGTTCAAAATCATATCTTTCGCTTTCTTAGTTAATGGTATGTAAAAATGACATCCATGTTTGCAGATTGTTGATTCTTTAATCTTTATCATCACAGCTTCCATCTTCAGCATGCCTTTGACCTGTGTTAAACTGATCTGATAATGGAGGTGTTTGCAAACTTAAAAAAAGAAGTGCTTTCTGCTTTTAGCTTAAAAAAAAGCTGAAAAGAGTGTTTTGTTTTGCTGTTTCTTCTTAAAAGCTGATAAGCTAGAACCTTGAAGTCTCGTCATACATTTGGGAAGACGGTGGTGTGATTGACTTTTTGCTGAATCTATTTCCTTTTATTTTGGTTATGAAGCAGGATAATTGAAAATTCATACGGTTCTACACATAATCGCAGGTTGAGAAGCCGTTCTAGAAGAGTTGAATTGAAACTATTTGGAAAAAAATTCCAATCAGTTATACTGCTATGTATAATCCCATTTGCCAGAATACCATGTAGAACGAAATGTAGTTTATAATACGGGAGAATTTTCTCTCTTTTCATCAGTGAAAATGTGAGACATTTTGTATTTTAATATTTTATGAAATAAAATATGAAATTTCGGCAAGGAATTGGATCAAATCCGAAACACTTGATATATGGGAAAAAAAAAGAAGAGATTTTCCATTTAGAAATTTAGCAGTACTTGATTAACACTCCAGATCAGATTTAGTTGGCCATATCTGCTAATTAATCAATCCTGTAGCCATAGTTGATTATGATTACGTGTGGACATACCGTACCAATTCTTACTAGTTTAGTGTAATACGAGTCCAACACACTCTTAAAAATCGGTTGTCAAGATTTTAAATCAATGTGGAATGGGTGTGTGGGTTCCGTGTCAGGTTTGTGACCCCTTCAAACAAGCTCAAGAATGTGCGATGTGGACCTTTCAACTGTAACAAAGACTCGATAATTAATACACTCTTAAAAATTGATTATTAAGGAAGAAAATAATCTATCATTATAAGCTAGAACAAATCAAAATTTCCTACCAATATGAGATGGGTTGCATCTATCTAGTAAGAGTAAAATATGTAAAAAAAAAAAGGCTATTTAACAACTCATGCGCTTTTACTTGTGTTCCACGGTCTTCAACTCTTATTTCATCACTTGCGTAACTCGAGTAGACAAATAAACAAATATATAGATAGATAGATAGATGAGATTATTCATGAGTTCATTTATGATTGTGTGAACGAAATACTAATAATATTTCTAGATAAAACTTGTGGACTTGGATTATCATCGTCTCTTACTAGCTACTTGAGTAAGCCACATTTAATTTTCTTTAGTTGACTTATATTAATATATTATCTCAATCAAATCTCTTAATAAGTAAGTTGTGGAAATTTCTTAAAATATGTCCGCAGTGTCACATTAACATGTTCATACTTAAGTAGTACAATAGTTTTATCTTAATTGAATTATGAAAAATTCTAGAATGATGGAAGATTCTGGGCTGGGCGGGCTTGCTCGCCAGTCACGACTGTAGTCGGTATCCCTGTTGGCTAAGCTACGCGGTCATGCTTACGCGCTCAATGACGGCTCACTCATATGCCTTTCACACTAATTATTTATTTCTCATACTTACTGCTCCCCTAATTTGAGTTCATTATAATTTAATTTCATCATTGTTTTTTTCAATAAATGTGTATATATTCCCGAAATATCCACATTTAGGATTTTAATTGGGAGTTGTTTGGAAATATTTTCGAAAATTAATCTATACATTTATTGAAATACTAAGGAATTATAAAATAATTTCTCAAATAAAAAAATTATAAATACACCAAAATTTTACCTTAATATGTACGTGGATGAACTAATCCAAACAATTTAACAATAAATTGAGAACAGTTGAATGGAAAATAGGAAACTTCTCATATTTGATTTTCAATTAATATTTAAAAGCATGCACGCCAAGTTGTACGTTCCATTTATTTGACAATTCCTTTTCCATCAAGAAAGATATATAGTCCAATTTCATTAATTAATATTACTTCGATCTCCAGTTCTCCTTGAGAAAGGTCAACATTTGTATCAAGTCAAACTGTCTCCAACTACCAAAACCTACACCAATTCCCCAACTTATATATACATACACTAAAATTACACACTTTGATTAATATAGTTCCATATTCTCATTAATTAATCAAATCAAAATAACTTATTTCACATAAATTTCTTTTTTCTTCCCTAAATAATGATGTTGAAGAGGAGTAGAGACGCCGCCGAGGACATAACCGCCATGGCCAACTGCCTCATGCTATTATCCGGTGCAGCATCCTCCGCCGCCGGAAGCTGTGCCTCCAGCCGCGTATACACATGCAAGACCTGTAACAGAGAGTTCCCTTCGTTTCAGGCGCTGGGTGGTCACCGCGCCAGCCACAAGAAGCCGCGGTTGATGGCCGGAGATCATTTCCTACAGCCACCATCTCCGCCGAAGCCGAAAACCCACGAATGTTCGATATGCGGGCTGGAGTTTCCCATAGGGCAAGCCCTCGGCGGCCACATGAGGAGGCACAGAGCAACCCCGGCTGACCACCACAACCAGATGGCGGTGCCGCCGTCGTTCTTATCCCTTTCGCCGGCCCCGCACGTTCAGGTCGTGAAGAAAGCTGCAAACAGCAGGAGAGTTTTGAGCCTGGATTTGAACTTGACTCCGTTGGAGAACAAGTTTGTGTTCGGAAAGATTGATGTCCCAGCTGCTGTTGATTGCTTCTTCTGATCGATGGTCATCATTAGATTTCAGTTTATTTCATTTTTGTAGACAGACCCTCATTAACATGATTTGTTTATTCATTCGTTAATAGTTATGTAAGTGATTAGCTTCATATTTGTTGTCATCTGTGTACAGGATTTTCAATACACATCATTTTCATATATAAACGACACCGTCTTAAGTTTAATAATGTTTTATTGTTTGTCTTTAGACTCTCTACTTACACTTATCACTTTTCAGCGATGGAACTAAAGTTAAAAACAAAAACATATTATATTACTAATAGAAAATACCTAAGTAGATGAACCGTCGGCCCAGCTCGTTGTTAGGGTTCAAAGTGAGAAGCTCAGCCAAATCTCCGATTCTCATGCGGGAGAATTTCAGAAAACTTCAATTCAATTTTAAAGCGTAAATCAGGCGGATGTACGACGGCGACCGACAGCCTCCGATTCGCAGCACTGATCTCTCCAGAGGTGTGCACCTCGTCAACTCGAGCCATAAGGCTTCGTTTCTGCATGTAATCATGAAAATATTTCATGATTTTCTCGATCAAGTCACTGAGTTCCGCATTCAATGTGCCGCCATTGATGGCCTAGTCGTTTCGTATTCAGGCAAACGATATTAGGGGAAATCAACGAACAGATGCTTAAGACTTTAGGAGGAGCCGAGCTTGATGAAGAGGTGGCGGAGATCAGGGCGGCAGTGGTGAGTGAGGTTAACGAATTCGGGTAAGCACCTCTTTTCACAGCGGCGGAGAAGGGCTCCATTGATGTGGTGATTGAGTTGTTGGCGTATACCACTACAGAGGGAATTAGGATGAAGAATATATATCAGGTTTTGATCCATTGCACACTGCTCCAAGTCGAGGTCATCATGATAATTGAATTCATTCTCCTCTTAGTTCATATCATACTTTTCTTTTGATTTGGGAGTGAATCACTGTTAAAACCAACATTTCGGATTTTCGGTCTACCAGGTGTTTTGTCATTTTTACTGAATGACTTTGTTGCACATACTGACTGTGTTTTTTGTGTAACCAGGAGCAGTATTCTCTGGCCTGCAGGTAAGAGGAAATTGAGTTTGATGCTTTGTACATTAAAGCATGAGCCAGAAAAGCATGCTGAATTGCTGATGATATGAATTTTTTACGAATAATTCGTCATGGTAATAGCTTTCATCTGATTTATCTTGTCACACATGTGATTTTTGCTTTTGTGTTCTTCCGGCACAATCAATAGGTTACTATCAATATTTTTTTTTTCCTATAACTGTTAGGCCTTGAATAAGCTTATCATGCACGATATAGGAATGAAAGAATGGTTGGGACCTATCAACGCTTTGTCAACTGCAAGTGCTATTGGTGGTATAGTTCTCTTGCATTTGTGGCATGCCCAGTTATTCTTCACTCATGGTATGTGAAATCTGTACTAACTCATCAAGCCAATATATATTGCCTTGGGTATCTTTTGTTTTGAAGATTCTTTAGTGGCTCTGATTTCTTGATTGTAATTGACTCCTAGGGAATTGGTTTTGGTTTTTTTCCTTGCTGGTCTGATAAATGAAGATCAATAATGATTATTATTAAATTCGTTTTGAAACTAATCAACAGTTGTTTGTCTCAAAGTATCTGAATTAATTCGGTTTCTTGAAATTTAATTATTATTTTAATTTTAATTTTAAGCTTCAGAGATTTTGCTCGGGCAAATCCAAGGAGCTGTACAAAAATTGTGTGCAAAGGTCATGATCCCTGTATGTTGTGCAACAACCCAAGCTAGGTAAACAGGTTACTTGTCCCTTCTCAATTTTATTTTTCTTGGTGTTAGACATTAAGCACAAACCGAATCAGGAATTTATGTAGTTTCCCCAAATCAGATAGTATAATAGAATTTTTAGCATAAAAATATATAGTGTTCATAGGTGTTTCTTGCTGAGAACTCATTTTATAAAGCTTTTCAAATGTCACAGAAGCTAACTTGACCCATAATGAGGTTTGTTGACTGAAAAAGAATATTGCAGCTTGTTTTTCACCTGATGTCGATATGTTCCAGAAGATGATTTAATTGTTATTGAAAGATATTGGAAAATGATGGTGAAAACTTGAAGAAACCGGAGTTGCTATTGTATAGCATAAGAAAAAAATGGCAATGAGTGGTTTAGCTATAATTTTGGTTTTTATTTCGCGGAGCAGTAAGTTTGTGTTAAGATATAAAAGCTGATCGAATAGGTAATTTTGATTTTATTATGTTGTTTCCAGTATGTACAATTGCTGCAGATTTAATTTCATATAGCTGATATATGCAGAATAATTGTACGCCCTTATTGTTTTCAGAGGATATGAGATGCCTGAAAAACCTGTTCCTGGAGATTGTGGGTACCAGACATTGTGTGGTTTTTTCTCCTCCTGAAACAAATGAGGTAGGTCTGGATATAGGTAATGTTTGCAAACTCTAAAGAAAAACACTTTTGTGCTAAGTGCTTTTCTTCAGCACTTTAGGAGTGTTTGGAAACCAGCATCTGCTTATTTTAATCATAAATAAGCTAGAAGCTAGAAGCACCTGAGGGCATGCTTTTGGCTTCAATTTCGAGCATCAAGGTTATTTTTGTAAATTATGAAAGTTTCTTGAGAGTAGTAAATTACTGCACCTCTCCCAAGAATGCAAAGGAGTTTCTAACAATGTCGGGCAGCAGTTAATTTGATGCCATGTTATATGTTAATCCTAGTGGTTGAAAGTCTCTCTCTCTCTCTATCTCTCAAATTAACTGTGTTTGTGACCTTTTTTTTGTTATTTCCTTTTTAATTTTTGTGGATTTCCCTGTTTTTAATTCATATCCGTCGGGTATATTAATGCACCTGCGCTGACCATTACCTTTCATGAGCAGAATCCATTACAAAATAGTTAAAATACTGTTAGATCAAATTTTCTCAATTATTTTAATAAAAAAAGAAATAAATATTTTTGGGAAACTTAGTATTAAGTTCTAATCTTTTTGTGTGATTGGCGATAGAATTTTGTATAATAAATTTAAACTCCTTATTTGCGACTGAATTCCGTCACGCATAGTAAATACTTAGTAGTTTCTATTTTGCAAATAATTAGACGTTTAATGTTAGCAATGTACAGATATTTAACGAACTATTTGTAACCAACGGCAATCTGTCTCAAAATTTAAGAAATTATTTGTTACCAAAATAAATCTGTCCCAACGGTACCGTAAAGATATTACAAGTTATTTGTAACGACAAAATTCGTCACCAATGCTGTCACGAATATAATTAAAAATTATTTAGCCAAAAGTTTGTCACTAATACTGTCACAAAAGATTTCACAAATTATTTGTCACCAACATAACTGTCACCAATGCCGGCACAAAGATTTCGAAAACTATTTGTCACGACAAAATTCGTCACCAAGTCTTGAAATGTAATTACTTGTTTGTGCTGGATTTGTAACGATAAATCCGTCAGTGATGCTGTCACAAAACATATTTAATATTTATTTGTTACCGAAAAGTCGGTCACTAATGCTGTCGAAATAAATAATTTAAAATTATTTGTTACCGGCAAATCCGTCGCAAACGGTGTCACGAAAATGATAAATTATTTGTTACCGAAACGTAACCGTCACTAATGCCATCGCATTTGTCACAAAATATCTGTCACTGATACTGTCACAAAAATAATTAAATATTATTTGTTAGTAAAATGTTCGTCACAAAAGATTTCACAAACCATTTGTCACAAAACATAACCGTCACCAATGCCGTCACAAAGATTTCGAAAAATCCGTCACTGATGCTGTCCAAAAGATTATTAAAAATTATTTGATACCGATAAATTCGTCACTAATTCCGTCACAAAATATTTCACAACCTTGTTGTCACGAAAAATTGGTCACAATGTTGTCACAAAAGATTTTCAGAAACCATTTGCCACGAAATGAAACTTTCACCAATGCCGTCACAAAAGGTTTTACAACAAAAGTTTTCCGTGACCGGTTCAAACTGATTTTTTTTTTCAGTAGGACCCTTTGCGTTAGATTTCCGGAACCTATGGAAACTGATTTAACCGGAAAACTCGAAACAAAAAATTAAGAAAAATGTTAATTTATTCAAACTGCATTTTCAACATAGACAAAGATGAATAAATACCTCAGATCCCATATCCTCCAACAGTCAACCAACTATCAAAATAATAAAACTATCATTTTTGACCAAAAATAAAACTATCATTCAAGCTAAAGAGAAATACCCTGGCATTAAACAATTTTACATGAAGAATAAATACTCTACTCCCAAGTCAGAAAATTTGGGATTGTTCTAATAATATAATCCCCTTTTCTAATATAATTTATAGTTAAAGACCTGCCAAAATTCTGCAACAAGTTTCATGTTAACTATCCCCCAGCCAAGGTTTGAATCTGAAAAAACTCCAGAACCAAAAATTCTATAAAAACCCTCTTTCTAAACATTCTTCTTCGTCTCACTCGCCACAACCTGCCTCTGTTTCTTTTTCCACGCCGGCATTTTTCCTGGAAAAGCCCACCTCAAAAACCTCTCCCACGAATAACACACAAGAAATGTCCCGAAAGCCCATATCATCAGCTTATTCCTCAATTCTTTAGGCAGAGGAACCAATTTTAGCCAGTCGTTCAAGTCCCTAAACAAATCCGACGTAATAACCGTGAAGAACCCCACAGCAGCCAAAAGGGCATACAAAAACGGCCTATTCTGGGAAATACTCTGATTAAACGGGTGTCCCATATAGTTCACGGCGAAAGTTGCCACTTGCAGCATCATCCCCACCATGTAAGAGACGGTGTTCACGAGATTGGGGTGGAAATTTGAGTCAGGCTCGATGCATTCCTCCGGCATGTACTTTTCTGCCTCGTTCACCGACGAGATCAGGAAGAAGATGTGGATCGCAAATTGGCCCATGAGAGAGAGGAAGACGTAGAAGCAGAAAATGTTTGGGTGGGGCCGCTCAGCAGAGAGGTGGGGGAGCGGAGACGCGTGGGAGATGAAGAGAAAGAAAGCGGCCGTGAAAATCCCGCTTATCGTGGCCTGAACGTCACCCAATTTGACGCCGTCTAAGTACATCACGCTCAGGACGTAGGCGGTCGCGAGGCAGTTGAGTCCGAGGATTTTGAACATTTGGAGAGTGGTGACTAAGGTGCTGCGGCCCTGACGGATTATGTCGGTGGTGGGGGCCACAGAAGCGTGCTTCGCTGTGAATGGTGATGCCATGGAGGCGTCCCCGAGCTTCACGACTGGAGCGGATCGACCGTCGCCTCCATCCTCGTTTAGCTCGTCCATTAGCTTTTTCAGCTTCTCGCGCTGCTTTTCGGCAGCTGTGAGATGGCGGTTTACGGCTTGGCTGCTTGTGGATTCTGATTTTGAAGAAGCTCGGGTTTTGGGAGGGGGAGTGTCGGCGTTTGCAGATGTGGGCTTGGGTTTCTTGGGTTTTAAGGATTTGTCTGTTTCGTTTTTTGACTTGTCGGTTTGTGGTGGAGGTATTGCGTTAAGTAGAGCTACCCCAACATGCGCCTACAACATAAAATTGTATATAAGTTGTATTTAGCGGCTGTTTGCACACCCTTACGCTTTAACAGAAGATAAAGTAGAAGTAAAGTTGTAGTAGAAAAGTGAGGAGCGTTTGGGAAAGAAAGTAATAAGTTCATTAAAAAAAAAAGGTAGTGTTGTGAAATAAAAAGTTGAGAAACACTTTCTTTATTAGAATAAACAAGCTTTCATTTAGTCACAAAAATAACCTAAAAGCTAGATGCTGAAGATAAAAAGCTGGTCCTTCAGCGCTTCTAGCCTCTTAACTTATTTTGCATAATATAAGCAGAAGTTAATTTCGCAAAACACTCCCAAATTGCTTTAAAAAAAAGCAAAAACCACAAAAAGTCTTTTTTTTTTAAGTTGGCAAACACTCCAACTCTAATACACCGAAGAATTTTTTTTTCTTTTCTAATTGAACCTTTATTTAAGTGAAAAATCAGGATAGCATAGTTGAGCTAACAAGTTCATATCTGCTTGGAGAAAAATCTAAATTCAATTGCGTAACTGCTAATTATGTATATACCTGTTTCAAAGCTCCAACATCATTGGTGCCATCACCGCACATAAGGGTAACCCTTCCCACAGATCTAAAAGTAGTTATGATGAGTTCCTTTTGCTCAGGGGCAACTCGGGCAAATACCTGTGAAGTGTTATTAAGTTTATTTGGAGAGGAAACCAACAAAAAGAACGGAAAAGAAAAAAAAGGAACCAGAAAATAGTACTATCAGTTGATACCTTAACATATGGAATGACATTAAGGGTTGAAGAAGTTTGCTGCAGCATTTCCATGCAGTCACCTCCAATGCAAAGATCATGGGCCTCAGATAGAGCTTCAACCTCGTTATCCCTGTTCACAAGTTAAAACAATGCTTTAGTAATGAAACAAACGCAAAAAATGGAGAAAAATAGCAGCGGCTCGTTATGCAAAAAAACATAAACAAATCAGATCAAGCTGGAAAGTACATAAAGATTTTGGAATCTGAAATTATTCTTACTTGTAGCCAACCGTAAATGTCTCATCTGGAGAAACCCACTCATATCCTTCACTACCTTTTGCACGTCCAAGAATTAGAACAGGTTTTGAGATAATATTAACTTGGCCAGCAACGTGGCAAGCTGTCAAAGCTTGGTCTCCAGTAATCATCACCTAAAAATATTAACATTAAAATTCAAAAAAAAAAACAAACAACTTCTTGATGATGTCACTTTTTGTTGTCCAACAATTAATCTTTGTTAAATTTCTTCAGGTCACCATGGTGGAAGCAGATGTGCTAATGCAGTTTAAATTAAGTGCATCGGACAACAGAGCATCAAAGAATACTCACCAAATCATGTGACGATGCTTTTAATTCAGCCAACACAGCTGCTGAATCTTTCCGGATGGGGCAGTTGAAAACCTGAAGCGCCATTGAAAGGCATCATATACACAGTGATATCACATTTAATAGTAAAAGTTGGAAAAGGTGGATGCCCTGGTCTAGACCAAAAACAAAAATAGAAAAAGTTGGAAAGATCCTTTTCAAAAAGAAAACAGCTTGAGTAAACTTTGTACCGCAAAACCAGCGAAGGTAAGGCCGCTTTCCACTGTGTCTCGTTCCAAGCTTCTTGCTTCACTAACCTTCAAACAAATAATAGACATGCAATAACTAAAACAAGAAAACTGGAAGCTACTTGTCGAAGGATATTATAGAGAAAGAAAATAACACGAAAACACTAGGAGCAATATATATCTTTCAGTTGCAAGAACGGTGGCAAACACACATGAAAGATAGAAAACTTACTGTCATATCAGGAAGACACTTATATGCCAAAGCCAAAACTCGAGATCCTTGACGAGTGTGCTTCTTATAAGTGTTAACATACCATGCAGGCACATCAACAAGCCTTTCTTGAATGGTTTCTGGTGCACCCTGAATTCGTAAGGAATTTACCTCTTAGTCAGTTGAACAATAAGAAGTACAAAGTGTGGCCATGTTTGTACAAAATGCAAAACAAGTTAAAGATCCTACCATCAATGTGCTAAGGTGTTTTTGGGTGAAAAAGAAAAGGCACATGCGGGCAATGTTATAAAATACAATAAATAAAAACTAAGCTGTAGTGGCGCTCAAGAATAAATGAAAATGAGAACTAGGTCATCGATAAAAGGAAGATATCCATGTACATTACAAAAGCACGAGTTTCTTCCCGTGATTTAAGTTTTGTCACTTTTCTTGTGACTAGAATACCACTTTAATAACACATTCTTATTAAATAATTGTACAAATATGTAGATCTATAATTATATAAATAATAAAGTAATTTAATAACATTAGGATTCTATAGTTGAGTAATTTAATAGGAATAAGATTTATTTGATAATCCTATTTGACTAAACCTATTTTTATCTATAAGTTTATTTATTCAATAAATTTAATTTTTCATACATATATATAAGAAAAAAAATCTAGCCGACCTTAAAGTCGAGATGGTCAATAAAAGTGTAATTAAGTCTAATAGTGGCTTATCACATTATCATTATAATTGATAATTACTAATAATAGCAGTGGGATTGTTTATTTAAAGTGATTTGAAAAAATCTAACGTCTAAAGTAATAGATGGTCAATAGCATTTGGAATTGTTCTCACTATTTTTTTTCAATCATTCACTGTTATCATGTAATGCGCATGGGAAAAAGCTAAATTTTCTTGGGATATATAATTAAGTGGTTTCTCCAATTTTTTAAAAGAAGATATTCTATTAAAAAAAAAGACAAATAAATAAGTTGATATAAATAATGGAGAAAAAAGTAAATAAAAAATTCTAATTAATTTCTATTATGATATGATGAACATAAAACCATAATAACACATATTCTATATATTTATTATTATTATAAAAGTACGAATAACTTTTGGGTTTTTAAAAACTTATTAAACGCCTAAAATCATCTTTCAATATTCATTGTTTAAAGGATAATTATGTAATTTTATATTAATTTTTAAAATTTTAATTAAGTAGAAATAAAAATTTTGGTAGATTAGAAATAGAGACCTACATTATTATCTAATACTATATCCCAAAAGACATAAAAGACATACAAAAATAAGAACTCTTTTAATATAATATCTATATACTGATTATATATTTATGTATATTCTTTATATTTTAATCTATATATAATCAGTCTTCAAAAAATGTATGCGTCTGAAATATATTGAAGAGAGAATAAAATAAAGGGAAAGAACAAATGAAAGAGACAAATAAAAGATAAAATAACCTGCATATTAATCTAATATTTGTTGTTTTGCAAAAATATATTTGCCCTACTTTAATATATTGTAAAATATATGATGATAAAAAATATATAAAATTAATATAGGAGGTAGAAGAAAATATTGAATGATAAGATGGTAAGAGTAAGGAGACATAACATAGACACAAAAGAAAACAAAAATAACAAATGTGAAATTAATAAATGAGATTTTTTGATATTTTAAATTTTAAGTTAAACTAAAGTTAGTTACTGTAGAGGTCTGATAAGCATATATATTTTTGAAATTCATCATATTTAACTTAAATAGATGTATTTTTATTGAAACATACTTATTTAAATAAGATTGTATGTTTAACGTAAGGTCTGTAATTTTTTTTCTACACGAATATATATATTTTTGTTCTTTAATGTATTATTAAAATTAAGGATTCGGTGATTTATTTTCTATATGAATATACTTTTATTATTTTATTTGAAAAATGTAAGATTTTGAAAGTAAAGAGGTGGAATGGAGAGAAGAAAGGAAAAAAATGTAAAATATAAATACACATTGAAGAAAGTTAGGAAAAATGAATAGAGGAAATATACTAGATTAAAATTTAGAGAGAAAAAAGCATAGATAATTAAATGAACTATTCTGTGACCTTTCGGATACAAGAATTTTAGAATAATAAAAATGTGAATTTCGATAAAATTAATTTCAAAATGTATTGACAATTTAGATACTTTTGTCAAATATTCAAAATATTATGTATCACAACATTTCAAAGTTAAATAAAAAGTACATGTTCAAATAATAAAAATATTCAATTAATGAATAAAAAAATAACTTAGAAAAATAAAATGAGTAAAAATTTATTTATTTAACTATAACCTCAATCAAGATGTAAAATGAACTAACAATTAAAAGATATATTAATTATATTTAAATGTGATAAAGAATAGTTCTTCCACAATATCACTTATTTTTCTTTCATGTCATAAATTTTTTGCCAAACTAATATTTTAAAAATTAAAATAAACAATTATTCTAGTGAACATAAAGGGAAAAGACAAGGGAAAAATAAAAAATTCAGCACATTTCTGTTCTGTTATTCTTACCTTAACAAAAGCGAAAAATTGCTCTTGGATTCGAACAACAACTGCCATTCTTTTCAAGTAAGACGCGAAGTGGTGCCTTTGAACAATCTGGACAGAATCGCCACCTCCCCTGCATTTTGTTTGAATTAAGAAAAGGAAAGCAACCGAGGATTTTCTGATATCAGTAAGGGAAAATAGATAGATGGATAAACAGAATATCCAAAAAGATAAGTATATAACAGTAACCAGAGTCTTTTAAAATTATCATGCTGTTGAACATTTTTAAAGAAAATGTCAAATGGCATACTTTTTGGGCATTGCCTTTTCATCTGATTTGTATGTCCACTCAATTCCTTTCAATGCAGCCTTCTCAAGAGGATCACCGACCTACATCAGGGTATTGAAGGAAAAATGTTATGGCAGAAAACAAGAGTTCACATAAACTTTCTAGAATTTGAAACCACAGAACTTGACAGTTGAATTTCAAACATAGGAACAACTCTGACTACTTTTAAAGACGAGCAAGCCACGACTAAAGATACCCTTGATAGTGAGGCCAGTAAATTATAGTAGATGACAAATCTTGAACAGTAGAGATGGAGACTGTTTCTACACACATGGAGAGAGGAAAAAAAAAATATTGAACACGTGATGATCTTACAGCTTTTCAAGCATTAGGTTTAACTAAGTGCCTGAACTCTAGATAGAGTGATATCACAGATTGAACAGAACATTGCAAGAAATATGTACCAGCTTATTATCCACAAAGACCAAAGCATGACAAGAAGCAAGTATTTCCAGAGTTCGATCAGGCACTTTGGGCATTTCGGTCTCTAAATCTTCACTGTCAGTCAAACCACCAACTCCAGAAAATTCCTGAGGTGCAAAGCACAAATCAACGCCCCCAGATACAAGTTCAAAATAATAATAACAATAATAACAATAAAGAACTTTAGAACTTGACCAGTCATACCATGTCATCAGATGTTAATGTCCCGGTCTTATCAAAACAGCATATATCAACCTACAGAAGGAAACAGTACAAATCACACAATCAAATAACATCAAAAGTTAGGACAGATGGGGGAAATGATGTCACCAAAATGCAGATTGAGTTATACTAATACACAATTGGAAGATGTACTCGCCAGGCTTAGATTATATTAGGTGATAAGTGTAAACTAAACTCCTGCTTCAGATAATCCCAAGAATATAACATAATAAAGCATCGTTTACAAATTGTTAAAAAAGTTCTATACAACTCCCACAACAAAGACTCCAAAATAAAAAAGAAGAGTTTGACTACCTGGGGAAAAAAACATAAGGCAACTACTTTAGCAACAAAATGAAAAAATCCCACATTCGAATCGTAATGCGGATTACGGATGGCCAATTAATGTCTCCTCGAGAGATTCAAAAAGTTAATCAAGACCAGGAATTCTTTATCAGGGGTACAAGCTGTAAGTTACAGCAATAATTCAGACAAAACAACAGCGTCTCATGAGAAGACAATCTGCATCATCTTATTACAAAAACAGACAAGAAACAGATCCGAATGTGATCTTTGACAAGAAAATTGCACACAAGAACTTGTATTAAGCAAGATCCTTGTATTATTACCTTTCCAGCAAATGGGATTCTGAACGGTTCTGTACAGTATATCCCCCGCCGTGCTAGTGCAATCAATGATGTATTAACAGCTATTGACAGCTCCATTGGAAGTTCAGGTGGGATCACAGATGTAATAATCAATGAACAGCTAAGAATAAGCTTGTATTTACTCCTCGTTGGATCCTCAAGCCCCTGTGTCAGGGCTCAATTTGGTTACACAAAACAAAACCATATTCACAACAAATAACATGTTCAAGCAGACCATAATGACATATTGACCAATTTTGGAAACTAATTTACCTTCTTAAGGACATAACCAGCAGCTATCAAAGCAAATACTACTAGGAACAAAATAAAGAGTCCGGCCTCCCAGCTATTTGCTGTAACCTATACAGAATTATATACATATAGACAAATAGAAATGGCATTAGCTTAATAGTTAATACAATTCACAAAATACAACAAGGGACCACAGTCTATTTACCCTTTCAGTAGAAAATAATATGGTACGCATTAGCTTTCCTTGACTTGTTTCAAATCCTGTTCGCAGAACAACAGCTACACAGCCTCCATCAGGGGCTTTCAAGTGAAAACTCTGTATTAAGAGAAAATAAAGGAAGCTCAAGATTAGGAAACTTGACACCAACTGTCGAGAGCAGGCAGAGAGAGAGACCTTATCCGGTGTATGCTGCAATATTTTTGTACCACCAAAAAGAACATGTGTTTTATCTCGTCTAGCTGATAGCTTCTCGTCAGGTCCTCTACCTATGACTGAAACCTGGAAAGTATATTTAAAATTTTAAAAGATAAGAAAACATACTTCTACGATCAGAAGTATAATAATTATCACAGATATCATGTTCTAAACTCAGAAGCAGATGCATCTGGTCTCCTGGGAACAAGCTTCACAAGGTTGCTTATAGAGTATATGAAAACTGAAAAAACTATATGGCCCTCAAATGAGAAATTGCTTTGATCAGAAAGCAATAATATATATTTGTGCTAGAATTATAACTAAGAATCTTCATGCACATCTACAAGAAAAATCATGAGAATTGAGAAGCAAAGAACCTTCCATTGTGGTGTGGACTCTCCAGTCAAAATAGCTTCATTCACAATAGCACTTCCAGCTAAAATAAGCATGTCAGCAGGTACAGACTTGTCTTCTCCATCTAGACCAGTAGAGCGTCCAATAGACACAATATCCCCAGGCAGAAGTTCAGTCCCAGAGAGTTTAACCCACCTAAATTCAAATGCAAAGGTAAAGAAACGCATGCATGACGTCACAAAACTACCATAGAGAAATAAATCTAATTTGAAAGACATACTTCCCACATCGATACACCATTAAAGTCTGGCTATCCACTTTCACACGTCTAAGCTCAACTAGAGTCTTCAAACGGCTTTTTGCCATGGTTGACTCAAACATGAACAACATGAATAGGGTGAACAGACTGTAATACCAGTACTCATCCAAACACCAAAGCCCCACACAGAAAACCTAAATGCAATCAGCAGCAAAAATCAGAAAAGATCAATGAAAAATACAAACGAAGAAGATATATATTGGGATTAGATATCTTATCAGACTCAAATACAGAGTTGGAATTACAGTATACCTGAAATACAAAAAATGGTTCCATGACCTGCTCTTTCATCAATTTTTGGAATGTGGGTTGTGGATATTCAAATCTGCAAATTAAGATTTAATTATTAGCAGAAGCAAAGCCTGATTCTTCTGAACAAGCAATATCACTTCCAAAACAATGCTAACTGTGGAGAGCGAATACAAGTTTTTCATTATAAAAAAAGAAAAAATAGTGAAGTATATTTAGGATATGCTCTCTGAGACTATGAAGCCCGTTTGGCCAGACGAAAGGTTGAAGTTGCAATTGATCATGCACTAAAAGACACCACCTATAACCAACTAATCTATGGACAAGCGAAAGTACAACAAATTCGATAAATCCAGAATTTGCAACAGCATGTGCCATAACTGTGAATATAGGTTTAGAGACATATCGAGATAAATGAAATATATAAACGAAAGCTAATAAAACTCGAGCTATGAAGGAAATAGTGTGGCAGAGATTTCATTCTAGTGTGAACAATCTCAGATGAAAAAAGAAAAGGTTTAAAACAATCAAAGTAGATGAGTGGACTTACACATTCCTTCCCCATTTCTCGGTAGCGGTCATAATTTTAGCTTCTGTACCATAACCAGTATTCTTGAGATAATACCCAATTGATTCCTTGGATGGATAAGGAAGTTTAAAAAAGGTGTTTTTCTCATTCGAGTGAATGAACCGTTGCTTCCTAAAATCAAAGTAGATTTCTTCTGTTTCCGGTGATTGAGAAGAAGCTGCCAACTGAAGAACATTAAACAAACTGTTTAAATTTATCCTGGAAGAATGAAATGCATAAGATCATATATTATCCAAAAAGATAAGGATTTAAAATTGAGAGAACTACCTACAAACAAATGAAACAATTCTAGTAACAAGCTTGATATCCTGATTCTTATTGTCGCACAGTATTACTAATGAAAAGAGGGAGCAACGACCGGAGATGTTTTGAGTACAGGTAATATAGTCCAGAAGTTTGGCATTCAGCAAATTTTACATCTAAGGCATTTAGGTAAATTTTCAAAAATAAACTTAAGAAAAACCCTTGTTCATCTTGCTAAGCATCGAGAGCCTATTCTTGAGCTTCAGATATGTGAATGTTCCCAGATTACCCTATTCTATACTGCTCCCACAGTACTGCTCTCGACAAGCAACCAGCAACTCTGGGAATGCAAGTTGTAACGGGAGCATTACCACTTCCTGTAGCTCCTTAAGATTCCAATTTATTGCTTCAATTATTTTTCCAACTCTAGAAATAGAGAAAAAATCTCATTCACAGCTAATACTACCTCTTTGCAGTTTAAAAGAATTTCAAAGCATTTCACTTCAGCCATAGTGAATATCAAGTTTTGTGTACTCATTGTAAAAGCAACCAAGTACAACGGACAAGTAACCCAATTTTCTATGCAAATGAGAAAATAATAAAATAGATAGCTCCCACAACACATTATCATTATCAGCTCATTTTATCTAACTGATCTCGTACAATAAGACTGCCACTTTAGATTTGTCAAACCATTTCATACAACTAAAAAAAAGGGAGATGGTTGAGTAAAGTAAATAGTTAAGAAGGATTTAAGACCACAAAAAGCAGGAAAGCAAGTTAGAGAATCAGGTTACCTACCTTCCGAAAGTGAAGGGGAACAACTTCTTTGGACCCAGAAAATTTGGCTGGAGTAATTTTGCATGCATCTGCATGGTGAATATCATTAACCTGCCATATGTAATTCAAAGACCTTTAGAAATCCAGGGTAATTTAAGTCAAAATAAAAAATGTTTATTCACAAGCAGGGAGTATTTATACTGCACAATCATTCAGTGCAGCTTTCAGAAAGAATCTATGTTTGTTGCTTATTATAAGAGCCTGTTAAATCTGTATTGATGATACGACAAAATTTCTAGTAAGATTAGGGATAGAACGCCAAATTAAAAATCACGTTGAGACACAAAAAAATGAACCTTAGAGTACTTGACGAAGCACTTGAAATCCACAGACCAAACAGTGAACAGAAAAACCAGAATATGAAATGCAGAGAGGCAACCCAAAGCTATTGAAGCATCCCCAAAATCCAGGCTAGGGACTACAGCTGCCAGCCAAATTCCATAGAGAATTGTGAAAGGCCACATATCCAAACGCCATGCCCAATGCCTCTTCTGTAATAAATCTACAGTATCTACCACTTTCCCACCAACATGAAACCTTGACATCTCACTTCTGTTGATTCAGCCACAAATTCCCTGCACGAAAGAAGTAACTAATTGGTATAAGAAAACGCTTCAGGGAGCTCTCTGGACATAAACTTTCAGGAAAATATGTCAAATAACTACTGAGAAAATAATTTCTTCAAGTGACAAAAGTGGAACAGTTCCCTTCTCTTCTGTATCGCAGTGAAGGGAAGTACCTAATTCCAACAGAAGAGAGAAACTTAAAACACATAGCTTGTAATGACTCAAAAGTTCCCCAAACCTAGAGTCACAATAAGAAACAATAATTCCTGAATTTATCATCCGCCCGCCCTAAAATTAGAAGTACGTAGTGTTTGATTGAACTCCACCCACGAAAAATCCAATTCCAAGTCAAAACACCACATCGGGTAACGAAAAAATAGAAATAAAGAAGAAAAACACTAGTTCGTCTTACGCGATCCTTGATCCGTAACTTTAACAACCTTACGTCCACTAAACTCACAATATACATGTACAAAATCAAGAGACGAGTGCAAGTCTCGATAAGTGCAACTTCACATTAGTAAATCCAAATCCACAAACGCGCAAACATCAATTCAAAATCAGAAACACGAGAAAAACAAAGTGTGGAGAGACGAATACAAGGGGTTTTACGATAGAAGAGAGAGAAGTAACGAGATCGGAAGATGGAGAATTAGGCAAACCTGTCGCAGAAGAGTGCCGGATGGGGTTTGGGCGAGTGGGAGGCAGAGGGGTTTGAGTATTTGAGACGGAGGACTAAAGGAACTCAGTCCTATGTCCCAACGCTTTTTACAATGAGCGATGTTTTGATTTACTTTTGTAACCTTACATTCGATATTGCATATTAGGAAAAAATTTGTTTGGATGACCATTCAAGTTTCTATTTAACTAAATAACCCTCAAATTATTTTTTCTTTTTTTAAAAAAATAAAACTTAATTATTTTTTCTTTTTTTTTTAAATAAAACTTAATTAAATAGTAATTATATTATTATTAACTACAAAATAAATTAACTTTAGTTAAAAAATCCTAGTTTTTACCTTCTCTATTCTTCACTTTCTGAAGAGCGATCTCTGATCTCTTTCTTCTCTTTCGGCCTCTTCTTCGTTCTCTTCTGCTATTCTTCTTCTTCTTCTTTCTTTTCTTCCCGTCTCTTCTTCGTTCTCTTCTGCTCTTCTTCTTTTTCTTTCTTCTCTTCTTCTTCTTCTTTTTCTTTCTTCTCTTCTTCTTCTTCTTCTCGTTTCTTCTCTTCTTTTCTTTTGAGAAAAATGAAAATAAATAACACTTATGTTAGAAAAATTCTAAAGAAGTCAAAATTTGCTACCAAAAACACTCAATCATCTCAACCTTGTGAAGAAATTCTTGAAGAAAAAGTTGATGATAGACACCAATATAAGGTATAAATACTAATGGATAATTTTAGTTGTTTTATGAGGGAAGTAATCCCTTTGAGCATCACTAATCCGTGTTGGCAATGGCCATATATATAATTTAGAGAAAAATTCTCGATGTTACTACTTTTTCCTTCTGCAAGAGAGTAATTTATGTGTTTTGGTCTTATGGTTTTACAAATGCCTAAGTAGAATCGCTAGAAAATTATATTTTGTTAGAACGGGACTTTGTAGCTGCAGGGTATAGTATTTTTACTGGTTTTTATGTGTCTCTTTCTCAATTTTGGTCATGGTTGTGTGATCATTCCGATTATTTCCATTTCATAAATCAGTAATACTTTCAGTGAATATAATTTTGTGTTAGGCCCAAATTTCAATGAGTAAGATAGTAAATAATTTCTATTTTTATTGGCAATCCAAGTGATTCCGAATTCTGAGTAAGCCACAAGCAGAAAATGTTTTAATCACATAGTTTCAGAATCCATGGATATATGCATAATGTCTGCATACAAGCACCAACATACATGTGTATTCTGCAAAATTTTCAACTTTGGCAATTCCATAATTATCTATTTTTTGATAAAAAGTTGTCTCGAAGTCAGCAACTGCAATATATATTAAGATTGTCCATAATGTTAAAAATAGTTGGGATTATTGCCTCTTTTTTATCTGAAGCTCATATATCCTACTTAAGCAAATTAGAGATCTAATTATAAGATATATTTGTATATCTCTGCATAATATTTGGCGGTGTGTCTTGACTTGGTTTAAAAGAGATATGAGGTGTGAAAAGGGAAACTTCAGTTTCTGTGTATCAGGTGTGAAAATTGTGCTCTCACCTTGCATTGTTTATTACACGATAGCTTGATGAGGGAAAAATTGCAAATATGCATTAGATTACAATTGTGTGGTTGCTTGATGAGGGAAAAATTGAAATTCTTGATTGCAATAAAAGCTGCTATAGAAAAGAACAATTAGATCGGTTAATATGGGCACCGTCCGTGCTATTTCCAAAGCTACTAAAAGCTTCCTGCTAGTTTTCTCATTTGGAAAAGGATATATTTGACCGGAAGTGGACATATGACTTCGTTGACAACTTACCATCAAATTTAAATGGGTACATGCCTTAGACTATTCTTATGTTTTATTAATTTTCTAAATTATAGTGTTTTATATTTTTGTTGTTTTTAAATTGCAGTGGAGATCGTGGGATATACGCATTAAAGTTTGTGGAATTCCATATAAATAAGACTCCCTTGGATAAACTTAACGATTCGACAATAAAATACTTCTGAGAGGCTTTAGTTATAGAGATCTTTGAAGAAGAAGTGACATGTGAAAAGGAAAAGAAGTGACATGTGAAAAATAAATAGCTATAGAGATTATGTTGTATCTTTTGTCTGTAAAAAATGAATATGTTGTATCTTTTGTCTGTAAATAATGAATATATGTTGGAAATGGGGTAATAACAATTGTAAAGTACCTTAATTTTTTGGTATAGGCTTAGTTTTCTAGGATTTTTTATAATCTGTAAAAAAACGATTTCGTGACCTAAAAGAAAATGAGGTTAGATTTTACACAATGGTTTGGATGCTTAAAAATTCACTATAATTTGTAAAAAAGCGATTTTGCTTCTAATACGAGATCGCTTATTAAGATGCGAAATCTGTAAAAAAGCGATTTGGCATCGAATAAGCAATCGCTTATTGGATGTCAAATCGCTTTACGAGATCGCTTATTAAGATGCGAAATCGCTTTACGAGATCGCTTATTAAGATACGAAATCTGTAAAAAAACGATTTGGCATCCAATAAGCGATCGCTTATTGGATGCCAAATCGCTTATGAGATCGCTTATTAAGATGCGAAATCTGTAAAAAAGCGATTTGGCATCGAATAAGCGATCACTTATTGGATGTCAAATCGCTTTACAAGATCGCTTATGAGATCACTTATTAAGATGCGAAATCTATAAAAAAACCATTTGGCATCAAATAAGCGATCGCTTATTCGATGCCAAATCGCTTTACGAGATCGCTTATGAAATCGCTTATTAAGATGCGAAATTTGTAAAAAAACGATTTGGCATCAAATAAGCGATCGCTTATGAGATTACTTATTAAGATGCGAAATCTGTAAAAAAACAATTTGGCATCAAATAAGCGATCGCTTATGAGATCGCTTATTAAGATGCGAAATCTATAAAAAATTAATGGTCACTTAAACAAATTAAAATTCAAGATAAGGAATGGGACAAGAAGCTAGCCAATAACAAACAGATGCATGAAATAATCCAGCAACCATACCTTGATATTTAGTCAGTGTCCTTTTTACTTTTCATTTTTTAAAGAAAAACAGGAAAAAAACGGAAATTGTTCAAAGTTTCTGTTAACTTTCTAATGGGCATTCACAAAACCCGAACGGAGATGTCCTTAGTAGTAATTCAAGAAACTTAGTCACTTGGTAATTGCAATATTTTGGTGAAGATGGGGTGTGATTGTAATCCATCAAACTTGACTAGGATTTAGATGTAATTTTTCCCAAAAAAAAATAATAAAATAAAACACTATAAAAATAAAGCATATGAAGTAAAACAGAAAACGAAAGCTTACTTTACCTTAATAGTGAAGAAGACGACCAACAAATATGAATGCTAACAAATAGGGTTTCTTTCACACAGAAAGTCTGAAACTAAAAAGTGAAAACAACATCGCCATTTTTAAGTAATTAAACAATTTAATGAGAAAATTTGTTTGTATAACCCTACCAAGTTTTTTTTTTAACTAAATAATCCTTAAATTATTTTTCTTTTTTTTTAAAATAAAAGTTAACTAAATAATAATTACAAAATTTGAAGCGATTTGACATCAAATAAGCGATTGCTTCTTGGATGCCAAATCGCTTTACGAGATCGCTTATGTAAAGAAAGCGAATTCCTGTAAATAAAGCGATCGCTTATTGGATGCCAAATCATTTTTTTATACATTATAGCGGTTTTGCGGCAAAATCGATTAGGTTTTGAAAACGCTTTTATACACGAAATCGCTTTTACACGTGAAATCGCTTTGAGGAGTAGCAAAAGCGATTTTGTGACCTATAATATATCAAGTGAAATCGCTTTTACACGTCAAATCGCTTTGAGGAATCGTGACCTCGAATTTCATCATTTCATGTTGAAAATGGCATAATATCAATTGTAAAGTACTTTAATGTTTTTGGTATAGGCTTGGTTTTCAATTTCTCGTATATAATTCTTTTGAATATTTTTAATATATTGTCTAGAAAGTTGAAGACATTCGACTAGGTTTCATTTTTAAAAACAATCTCAAACTTCATATATATAAATCATAGAGATATACGGGCCTTCACCCATTCTGAAACCTCTAACTTCATTGTAACCAAGCACAACTTTCTTCTCATAGCAGTCGATCTTCGCTCGGTGCTCAAATAACCAATCCATCCCAAGAATAACTCCATAATCCTTCATCGGCAGTACGATTAAATCCCCGAGGTACTCGGTACCCTCAATCATCATCGGACAACGCTTGAGAAAGCGGTTCGTAGCTACTCTAGAACCCATCGGCGAGCTAACAACTAACACATACTCAAGCAACTCAACAGGCGCATGCACAGATAAAGCAACGACAGGCGCAATAAACGAGTGAGAAGCACCCGGGTCGTACAATGCATGAATGGGAATGCCATGTATATATATCGTACCTTCCACCACGGCATTCGCATCCGGCGCGACATCTTCAGCATCGCCTTCCAAGGCGTAAAGTCGGGCCTGGGCTTGAGGCTGAGCTGGCTGCTTCTGACCTCTCTTCATCGGGCATGCATTCATAAGATGATCGGAGCTACCACATCCAAAGTAAAGCCCTAACTTCCTTCGACACTTAGACTCCAAATGGGGACCTCCACAATATCCACAAACTGGTCGTGGAAAACCCTGAGCTTGGGGAGGAACGTTCGGCTTCGGAGCCTGCTAAAACGGTTTCTTCCCAGCTGAAGAAGAAGATGGTCCTACAGAAGGAAAAGACCTCTTCGGACCCGACGAAAAACCCTTAGCGGCTGCGGGGGCAGGTGCTGACGTAGGCCTCATCTGTCTCAGCTCTGACTCTATAGCAAGAGCCATGTCAACTGCATCGGAATAAAATCGGGGGCGGACAGCCATCATATGCAGTCGAATGCTGTGAGACAAACCCTCCACGAACTGGCGTGTCTTTCTCTCCTCGTCCTCAACCATATAGGAACAGTGAACAATGAGGCGAGAGAAATGTGCCTCATACTGATCTACCGAGGACGTGCCCTGTTTCAAGTTCAAAAACTCCCTTTCCCGCTGTTGTCTGACTACCAACGGTATGTACTTAGCCCTGAACTCCACCAAAAACTGAGCCCATGTCGGAACCACCCGATCACGCGTCCAACGCTGATCGATCCGTGTCCACCAGTCCTGTGCTGCCCCAATCATCAGGTAGGCAACATACTCGACCCTCTGTGGATCCGTAGTGTGCATCAGTCTGAATATCTTCTCCAAGGCCGATATTCAGGCCTCTACAACCACATCATCCGGTGCTCCCACAAACTGCGGCGGATTACGATTAAGAAACTGATTCATTGCCTTCATAGCCGTCTGTTCCGGCGTCTCCTGAGGTGCATGAAGAGCATACTGCTGTAACGCCGCCATAAATTGGGCTGGCGTAGGTCCTTCTGGCGGGGGAGGAGGCGGAGGAGGACCTCTACCACGACGCATCCTGCAAAACTGTACAATTATGCATGACGGTAAGTGATCATGTAAAGCATTAACACGTAAGGAAGTCAAATTCACACAATCACTTAAGCACAATCACGCAATTCACATAGTTCCTAAGCCGTACGGACCTAGACAGACTCGACGCTTCAGAGCATAGGCCATTGAACCCAACCTGGCTCTGATACCAACTGTAGCGGGCGCCGCCAAACAGGCAGATGCACGCCCCGCACCGGATCCTGACCCGGAATCGAAAGTAATCCGACCCGAACCAAAATCCGGCGAACGGCAAACCGGACTCATTTACTACTAGGCGGGAGTTTCAAAATAGGGACAAACCAAAAGCGGAAGCAATATATAAACAAAACATAAAATCCATAATGGCTGCGCAGTTAGGTAAAGCCCACCAAGGCTAGCAAATTCCCATAAATATTAATAAATGTTTACAGCAAAATCTGTTGATTTGCTTGTTCCCGAAACGATTTTATCGTTTAGACATCGTAGAAAATTAAGAATTCTAATTTGTTTGAATTCAAACAACGGGTTCTACAATATTATTCCCGGATTTTCATAAGTATAATCCTATATAACAAATATCAAGTCAACAAGAAATAAGAGTTTACATAAGACAAAAGCTTGTAACTCGATTGACAACGACTCAATACTACTGAAGCCCGCCTAGAATCCTGAAACCAAAGGGTGAAACGAATGGGGTTAGTCAAACGACTAAGTGAGGGGGAAAAACAGTACATAAGAATAAACGAAAGTAGATCACCAGTTTAAACAGAAAGAAAAATGACAGAAGTAAAGTTTTTCGCAAACGATTGGTGAACTAGCTCAAAACGAAACAAAACAAAACGTATAACTCCGCGAGAAGAGTTCTGAACCACCAGTCAAATCATAAAAACAGAAACCCTCCTTATTCCTCCAGTTGTAATCAGGGAGCAACCCCTAACTACATAGATCATACATAAACAAGCTCAGGTACTCAAAGGGCTGCCACTCCGGCCTCACCCCGAGCTCCCAAAGGTGGAGGAAACCATAGAATTTCCGCCGTAGACCCGACGTCTCCTATCGTCCTTACTCCGGGCCCATCAGAACAGGTCAAACATATACATATACATAGCTCGCTTTTCAAACATTTTCATGTGGTCAAAAGACCGTTCGAGGCAAGTCGTGTGCGAGGCTATAATGCCAAAGTTCGCTTTCGAAAAATAAAGATTTGCTTGCCTTTTTCGTAAACATTTCACAAACTTATACATAATACTTTTCATATTAAATCGGTTTCAAGATCATAAAAGTATAAGCATAAATATCTATTATATATACAAACAGATGTAAAACAAATCATAAAACAAGGCTTATCGGGTAGTAGGGTTGGTATTATGTACGTATTATCGTATACTATAAGAAACTGAAAACCCCACCTGTTGACTTGACAAAAACGAGAGCAAAATGCGAGACCGGCACGCTACTCCACGGGAGTATCGTCTGCAAAAGACCAAGACACAATCAAATAAGACTAATGACGACGCACGACTTATACGAAAGATTTAAAACACATAGAAGCACGTTAAACAATCATTCATCTCACTTAGGTTCACATTGTAACAAAACATAGAAATTCATAGAATTCGATAAGCAAAACAAGTTAGAATGCAATAATAGTTCATAATCATGCATAAAAGACAATAAAGAAGCATGCATTCAAGTTTCGGAAGAAACGGACAACATTTGAAAAATAGCCAAAAAGGCCTAAACGAAAAACACGAGAAACGGGACCCAAACGAAGTCGGAAAAATTCAAACTACCTAAAATATGTATTTCATGATTTATAAGACCTATAGGTGAAATCCGATCTCAAATCGGAGGTCAAACGAAGAAAGTCAACTTTTTAATTACCCCTTTGACTCACAATGTCGAGAGCAAGAAGTTGAAAATGGAGAAATTTTGGTTAAGGCATACACACGGTCTTGGGGACAGGAAAACGCACGGGCTTGAACGCGTGCTCAAGCCGGTGCGCGAACACTTGCACTGGCCTGCGCATCGGCTTGCGCACGGCCGTGCGTTAGGCAGTGCAAGGCCAAAATAGGCACACGGTCTTGGCACATGGTCTCAAGACCGTGCGTCAGGCCGTGCGGATTATCTGAACAGCAGAATCGCGAGGGGTTCTCGGGAATGAGCCAAAAATCAACATTTAAATCATATAAATCATGCAAACCTCAACTAAAACTTACATTTGATGATCTACAACATCTAATCTACCTATAGGACCAAGAACCACATAAATCCATCCACAAAATCATTCAAAATCACATTTTTCATATAATATTCAACTGTTCACAAAATCCTATAAATCACAACCTAGGAAGCATTAAACGCGAAGGACGTGAGAAGCTTACATGAAGAATAGATCGTGAGGAGTTCGTAAAGTTTCACGGATCGTAATTCGGTCGGGAAACGAAATCGGAATGAGCAATCGAAGCTTTCTCTCTTTATTTTCTTCTTTTTCTCTTTTTCTTCTCCTTTCTTTTCTTCCTTTACGTGAAGTGCGGTTTGAGGGAGAGAGAGAGTGGTCAAGTCAAACTTTGACTTGACCTAGAAACGAGGGGCAAAACCGTAATTACTCCGAACTTACTAAAAATAGCAGGTTGTCGGAATTAAACAATATTACAGTCAAAGCTCATATAATTGAACACACGTTGACATGAAATGGTTTAAAAACCAAAATTCACTCATTTATGAAATTGTTAAAAATTCACATACTAACTATCAAATAAAATAATTAAATCGCGCAAAATAACAATTCGGACGTACCGGATAATAATTCGGATTTTCGGGGCATTACATTTTCTATATAGTTGCCACTGGTCTGAGATCGCTTATTGGACGTGAAATCGCTCGTTTGCTTAAGCGATCTCATAATAGTTCTGAGATCGCTTATGCGCAGAATAGCAAATTTTTTTCTCGAAAAATCCTCAAAATCTCATTACCCATCTTCCCAACTAGATATATATTTGATATTAGTACAAAATAGTTCTTACTTTCAACTTTCTGGTTCAACTTTTGTGGAAATCCTCCTTACTACTCTCCTCTTGCAATAAATATATTTTATCTTGAACCACAAAACTTCTTTTGATAATGTAGGGTTTGAATATAGAAGTATTTGGAAGAATGTTTGCAAAAGAGAAGAATAAGTGATCAAATACCTTGAAATGATGTCTTCTACGTGGAGAAAATGCAAGAAAAATGAAAGAAAATGAAGAAGAGATGATAAAAGAGAAATGGAATTGGAAAAAATATGAATAGAAATAGGGTTTGTATGGAGAGATTGAGAATGTTTTTGAGTTTGATTGGTAGTATTTATAAGTTTTAGGGTTAAAATTAAAATTTTAAAAGTGGGTAAACTATTTTTCTTAATTAGATAAGTTATTAATATTAATATTCATGTTAATTATTAAAAAGGGTTATCTATTAAAGAGTTTCAAACTTGAGAATCATTTAATTAAAAAAAAACTTAAATAGGTCATTTAATAAGATTTCCCTTAATCAGGTAGCATGCTCAAATTCTGTCTCCTACCTTAGGACTCCATTTACTGATTTACAACAACACTAGGCATTATATTTTGATATATGATGTTGAGAGATTTTTAAAAAATCATTATTTGTAGTTTGTATAATTTCGATTATTAGATACCGTGTAGATTTTATCCGAATTAAAAATATATATCGTATTTGTCTCTGTTTTATACATCACAAATAGTATCCTATTTAAGATGTATTTTTTTGACGGCTGAAATCATCAAAAAATAGTTATTGATGACAAGCTGCTAATAAATTACAATTATTTTAGAGTCGAACAAGTATTTCTTAGTTTATTTTTATCTAAACACTCACTTATGATTTTTTTCATGTGTGTTCGTGTTTTCTTTTTTCTTATTGTGTCAAGACACTATGTGACCCATATATTGGTGTTATGCTCGAGGTATGGTCTAATATACCACTCTAAGCACGCTCTGAGTCTTATTGTGGTGTAAGTACTCGATTATGCCTCCTTCATCGAGGATTAATATGCCGATAATCATCCCTTATAATGCCTGTTCAATTATTGCAGTTAGTAAGTACATTAGTCAGGCATTTGAGGGTTTTTCGCAGATAACCCAAGACTAATACTCTAAATATTCCAATAAATAAATTCATCACTCCTTAATGTGAATTTGCAGTATTTATAGTAAAATGAATCCTACTATAAGATAATTTACTTTCACTCAAATTTATAATTGTCCCAAACTGATAGTTCCACCCATATAAATAGATTTAATAACAAAAAAAATTATAAATTGGGAAATTCAGCCGTTGACCATTTCATGAATTATTCAGTATGGTCAAATTTGTAATTGTACTAATCAAACCAATAATTTCATAGAATACCCAAAGTATCCACAGCTCTAAGAGCATATATTCCTTATAATTCTTTCTTTCTCCAAGCCCACTTCTCATTTCATTTGGAGTTAAACCTAAATCACATCTGCGAGCTAAAAAACAGTCAACTGAATCGATGGTTCGTCAAGCCACCAAGCTGATCTGCAACTTGTCACGGCGGTTGTCGTGCCCTAAGCAGGCCAATCAGCACCGGAATTTCGGATCGCCGCCCCCGGCACCCGCCGTCTTCGTCGACAAAAACACCCGCGTCATTTGCCAGGGTATCACTGGAAAGAATGGTACTTTCCACACCGAGCAGGCGATCGAGTACGGTACCAAGATGGTATTGTTTCCGTGCCGATTGGATATTGATTTACTTCATTGTGTGATTTATATATGTTTATTTATTTCCGTGGGAGCTAAAAAATGTTATCAATTTTGTAGGAAAATACTTAAGAAATCGTTTCAAAATACTAGTGTGTTAGTCATAGCTGGTTTATAAAAATTCGTTTATCTCTTTCCCTCTTATAGTTTTTTCATCGATTGTTCTTAAGGTTACAAAATTGGCATACTGCACAAAAGTAAAATGTGAAGCTAAACTGATTTTAGTGCTGTTAATTTTCCTTTCATCGTCCCCTTTACAACATTTTAATTCAAAAGTAATTATGGGTTTATTTTGTTTTTGTCTTTCGAGTCTGCAGAGAAATGCTTAACATTAGCCTGTGGTAAATTTAGGCGTTGGGATTAAAATAGTTTGTTGTATTGTTTGGTGTTTGTATGCTAAATAAATGGTTCTTTTAGCCCTTAGTAAGATAGGATAGAAGATGGTCTTATGGGGACGGATTGCAGGCAGTGCCCACTGTTGTTCTTTTAGCTTTTCCTGTCAATTAATAATGACATTTAGGAACGTACTTCAATGGGATAATGGAAAGGAAACATTGTGAATATAATATAGTTTCCATTATCTCAAATATAAACTATACGTTCTACATGCATAGGTTGGAGGAGTCACCCCTAAAAAAGGTGGAACGGAGCACTTGGGACTACCCGTTTTCAACTCTGTAGCAGAAGCAAAAGCTGAAACAAAGGCTAATGCATCAGTGATTTATGTTCCTCCACCCTTTGCAGCTAAAGCCATCATGGAGTCCATGGAAGCTGAACTAGATTTGATTGTTTGCATCACGGAGGGAATTCCACAGCACGACATGGTAAGACTAGATACCTGCTTTTGAAGTTGTTTGTTGGGTTGATTTACACCTCCTTAATTGGTTCATTTGAAGGTAATAATAAGCAATTGAATCAACTTCAGTCTCTTCTATATTGGATGTCCTCAATATTAGAACTTTCATCTTGGTATAATCAAATAAAATGTATGGAACTAGAGATATTATTCTTCCGAATCCCAGATAATATCCTTTATTTGCTGACTGGTGCTTGCTCTTGGAGATACTGCTGATCTCGAGGGGCTGTAGTTTGTTTGACTATATTCCGTTAGAAACTTAAATTGAAAATGAATAATCCCCCAGAATAGCCTGTAGTGGTATTGATAACTTGTCGAGCTTGATTTTGTTATGATTTAATTCTGTTAAACAAGATCGTAACTATATCGCTGGATTCGGCTACTAAAAGTCTGCATTGCTCTCTGGTTTATATCTTGTGGAATTTCATGACTAAAAATTTCTCAGTATACAGTGGCTATAACTCTTCTGAGCTAGCTTATCTGTGTTAATATTCTGGTTCTTTAAGAATTATGTTCTCAATTGCAGGTCCGCGTGAAGGCTGCCCTTAACCAGCAGTCTAAAACTCGGCTCATAGGTCCTAATTGTCCTGGCATTATCAAGCCTGGGGAGTGTAAAATTGGAATTATGCCCGGGTACATTCACAAACCAGGACGTATTGGAATTGTATCTCGATCTGGTACATTGACTTATGAAGCGGTGAGAATCATTTTTCTGCCAGTACGTCTTTTGTTGAAATAAGATGTTCCACTAACATGTTTTGTCCTGTGCGCCTCTCAAAACTATGGCTATAATGCTGTGGCTTTTGTTGAGAAGTTAATGCTGATGGTTTTCTGAATGTGGAATGTGCTTCTCGATAATCTGAATAACTTTGTTTGTTATGTTCTTTTTAGGTTTTCCAAACAACTGCTGTTGGCCTTGGGCAGTCAACTTGTGTGGGAATTGGTGGGGATCCTTTCAATGGGACAAACTTTGTTGATTGCATAGACAAGTTTCTTGTGGATCCACAGACAGAAGGTAAAGTTTTGTCAGAACTCAGAATTAGTCTCATTCTCATTTTCCACCTAACTCTTGCTGCCGATAGTGCGTAATATTATTGTTTAATTTATTTGCATTTTGCATTTTAGGTATCATTCTTATTGGTGAGATAGGTGGCACAGCAGAGGAGGATGCCGCTGCCCTTATAAAGGTATAATAAAATACTATCCTCACAGTGAGTTTATTATATGCAATTTGACATCTTCCTTGTTAAACATTTGGAACCTACCTGAATTATTCATTGGCTGTACAATGACTTGCTTGGAAAAGCAAATTGTCAGTTCTTATTTAGCTTCCGCTTTCTATGTCTACAATGCTGTGTGGTTGTAGTGCCAACATTTTGTCATTTTCTTCTGACCTTGTGGACTTGAAACTTTTCCTGAAAGGCTCCATTAAAGCCCAACAGCTTAAACAACCAACCAATCCTGGTTAACCATGAGCTGTTGGACCACCTTCATCTATACTATATTAAAAAGAAAGCCTATTTTGTCTCACAAATGGAAGTTATTTAATGTATTTTTACATATTTAGCCCTTTAATATTCTGTAAAATCAATACAACAATATATAACTAAGGGTAAATTTGAGAATTCCGTAGGAAAAGGTAGTTGGCACACCAAATTAATACATACCCCAAAATACCCCGTTTATTTATTTTACATATTCATTTTATATAGGGATAAAATTGTAATACATCTACCCCACTTCTCCCACGTTTTAAACCCACTTTAATGAAACTCCTATTAGAATTTGATAATTTCATCCCACTATCAATTCTTACCGTCTATTTATTTGTCTTTTTTATAAATTATAATCAATCATATCATCATAATTTCGAATTTATGTTATTATTTTATCATTATTGTTTTTTAATAAAAATACAATTTATGCACGCGGGGACCGCGTGCCACCAATTACTAGTTCCTAGAAAAAAAAATGCATAATTCATCTTGCAAGTTATCCCCATTTTGGGTTTTGTTCTTTTTTTTCCCATCAAATTTCAAAGTTACTCCAGTATGTTTATAATATTGTGCTGACATGGGGGTGTTACATATCAGCAATCTAGAAGCCCGCTTCCGCCAAAATTGGGCAATGTGTTTTTCTTGATTTATATGTAATCTTTCTGTGTGTCTTCCTCTTTATTTATTTTTTCAAAGGTTTTGGACTTCTTTTTGTATGATTACTATTCCCTATAATATATTTCAGTTACTACTTCCTAATCATTAATCGTCTTGTCCTTTTTTGTTCAATGTATCAGGCGAGTGGGACTGATAAGCCTATTGTTGCTTTTATTGCTGGACTCACTGCTCCACCTGGTAGACGAATGGGCCATGCAGGAGGTAGACACAAGTTTAATATAAGATCAAGACATAATTTGATTGTCATTAAAAGTTGCAATTTGGTTTCACCATTTAAACTCGGTTTACATAAAGCGGGTTTTTGCAAAAGCTTCTGTTTTTAGAGAAGAAGGTGAAGTTGTAAAAACTTGTAAAAGTTGGTAGTATTTGGAAAAACAGTACAAAAGCACCTCTGAATAATACGAAAAAAAAACCTAGATGCTGAAGAAAGCACCCCTGAAGATGGTTTTAGCTTCTAACTTATTTCAGCTTACCTTAAGCAGAATGCAAATACTCCCTTTGAGCTGTTTTTAAGCTAAAAGCAGAGAGAAACTTTTCTGTAGAGTTTGCAAACACTCCCATAATCTTGCACGAGCCATCCCTTTACATTGTATCATTTACCTCTGCATTTTTCATTAGAATTTGATATTGGTGGCAAAGATTTACTAATCTCTCCTTGAATTTGCAGCTATTGTATCAGGAGGAAAGGGTACGGCGCAGGACAAAATTAAGACACTAAGAGAAGCTGGAGTTACTGTGGTTGAGTCACCTGCAAAGATAGGCACAGCAATGCTCGAAGTCTTCAAACAGAGGGGTCTCGTTTGAGCCGGTGCGAGAGATTATTTTGGTAATTTTCCTCTAAATATTGTGTTTTCCAGTTTTCCCCCTTGTCGGGAACGAGAAAAAGCTATTTGCATTTGTGACTCGAGCACTGTCATAGTATACAATAACAAAGACCGTACATTTCTGCAATAGTTGGGAATTTTCCAAAGCTGCCAGAAGAATTTCTTGGCTGAACTTCCGTTTTCAGCATATGTTGTGGTTCATATAATTAATTCCTTATTGGAACAAGTGAAATTCGTTTTTCAATCTTGAATGGAAGTTTTTGAGGTTATTTTTCTTGGGTGCATAGAATTTCACACGAGGTTTGGTTTGATTAATCATATTAAATTGAAAAAACATATTAAATGATTAGACTTTTTATTATTTTCATTGATTTTGGAATTAACGTGCTCAACTTTTTCTGTAGAATTGACGTCTCATCAACAATTTTTTACTTGTTGAGTAAATTTACGTTACAAAATTTTCTTCCCCTTTTCGAAATTTCTCTATATTCGCTCGTCGCCTGGACAAGTGTATGGAGATAATATATACTTCTCTGATGCTAGTATAAAATATCAATGACTGGACGTATGGTTAATCAATTGACATGAAATTCAAAGTTGAACTAAGAAAATTGACCTTGTTGGATTCTTTTACCATTTCTTAAAGCAAAAAGTGATCAATTACATCATTTGGTACAGCAAAATGTTCAAATTGATTAATGTAAATTCGAATTTAAAATTACAAACAATAATTTAATAAAAACATAATTTTAGGGGATACATCTGTCAGTGTTTGCCAATTTTACCTTTTAACTTGGGGCAATAACAGTATGTTGTTAGTAATTAACGGCCAAAATAATCAGTATTGTACCAAAAATAGATTTAAGGAAAATTGGGATATCAAACGATTTTAACCCAAAACATTACAAACAATTTCAAATTGAATTTAGTCAATCAATTAAAAAGACATATAAAATATAATATTTGACTATTAATTCAAATTATGCCTTATACGTATATCACATTTGAGATTCAAAATTTAGCCCAAAAGAGAAAGAAATTATGCCAAAAGGGCAAAAAGTTGGGGGGCGGTTGGAGATAATCTCAAAGTAAATTTAATCGTATTTATTTATTTAAAAGAAGGGTTTAATTGTAATTCGCAAACCTGGTCTTTTAGTCCGTTAAGGAAAATTCGTGAGTCGGTTGATGGTAAGAAATCTCTGGAAGAAACCAGAAACAGCAAAAGCATATATAATTGGAATTTCATGAAAAAGGCTACAGGAGAACAATCTAGAATTCCATACTCCCTATATATGACCTCTCCTTCTTCAACACCTTGCTCAGTTCTGTGAAAGAAAAAAGTTAATTCGAAAGCGCTTAAAAATTCAGTTGAATTCTTGCTTATATTTTCATCCATATATATTTTTTCGTAAGAAAGATTTTATTAGTTGATTTGTTGGCGTTGTAATGGCTGGAAAAGGTGAAGGACCGGCGATTGGAATCGATTTGGGAACCACATATTCATGCGTGGGAGTGTGGCAGCACGATCGCGTTGAGATTATCGCCAATGATCAGGGTAACCGCACGACGCCGTCTTATGTGGGGTTTACAGACACCGAGCGTCTCATCGGTGATGCTGCTAAGAACCAGGTCGCCATGAACCCTACCAACACTGTTTTCGGTGAGTTCTTCTTATCTCTGATTCTCGTTTTAGTTTCCTTACTTGAGCAAGTTCCTAGCCGGATTTTGCTGAATATCGGCGTGATTTTTGTCTGCGCTCTCTATCGAGCTCTGTTGTTTTGGTTTCGGTTCTGTGAGGAATTGTTATATTAGAGCTCATCTTTTTTGTGTCGTATACCATAATTTTTATAGTACATAAGCTTTGTTCTGACTTCTGCTAAAATTGCGGACAAGTTTACAGAAATTGTGAATCATCTTTTGAACAAAAGCATGACTTATTAGTCTGAAACGACAGTCTCTGCAATTTGTGTGTGTTCTTGCTAATGCATGGTTATTAAAGCCTCTTGGCTCTTGAGATAGTCGAATTGTTTCTAACTGGTATTTTCTTTCCAATACAGATGCAAAACGATTAATCGGCAGAAGATTCAGCGATCCATCCGTTCAGAGTGACATGAAGCTCTGGCCATTCAAGGTCATTCCAGGCCCAGGCGACAAACCGATGATCGTTGTCTCCTACAAAGGCGAAGACAAACAATTCGCAGCTGAAGAAATCTCCTCAATGGTCCTAATCAAAATGAAGGAAATTGCAGAAGCCTATCTGGGCTCCACAATAAAAAATGCAGTCGTAACTGTACCTGCCTATTTTAATGATTCTCAGCGCCAAGCCACAAAAGATGCTGGAGTCATCGCCGGCCTCAATGTTATGCGCATCATTAATGAACCCACAGCAGCAGCCATAGCTTATGGCCTCGACAAAAAGGCCACCAGTGCTGGTGAGAAAAATGTACTGATTTTCGACCTCGGTGGTGGCACATTCGATGTTTCTCTCCTCACCATTGAGGAGGGAATCTTCGAAGTGAAGTCCACAGCTGGTGATACTCACCTTGGAGGAGAGGATTTCGACAACAGAATGGTGAATCATTTTGTGCAGGAGTTTAAGAGGAAGAACAAGAAGGACATTAGCGGCAACCCCAGAGCTCTGAGGAGATTGAGAACAGCTTGTGAGAGGGCGAAGAGGACTCTTTCCTCTACTGCTCAAACAACCATCGAGATTGATTCTTTGTTCGAGGGAATTGATTTCTACTCGACCATAACCCGTGCGAGGTTCGAGGAACTCAACATGGATTTGTTCAGGAAATGTATGGAGCCTGTTGAAAAATGCTTGAGGGATGCTAAAATGGATAAAAGCACAGTTCATGATGTTGTTCTGGTCGGCGGTTCCACTAGGATTCCGAAAGTTCAGCAATTATTGCAGGATTTCTTCAACGGGAAGGAATTGTGTAAGAGCATCAACCCAGATGAAGCAGTTGCTTATGGAGCTGCAGTACAGGCTGCGATTTTGAGCGGCGAAGGTAATGAAAAAGTGCAAGATCTTCTCTTATTGGATGTAACTCCATTATCTCTAGGGTTGGAAACTGCCGGAGGTGTGATGACGGTCTTGATTCCGAGAAACACGACCATCCCAACAAAGAAAGAACAAGTTTTCTCGACATATTCTGACAATCAGCCTGGAGTGTTGATCCAAGTCTATGAAGGTGAAAGAACAAGAACCCGAGACAACAATCTCCTCGGGAAATTCGAGCTCAGCGGCATCCCGCCGGCACCACGTGGGGTCCCACAGATTACTGTCTGCTTCGATATCGATGCTAATGGAATTTTGAATGTTTCGGCTGAGGATAAAACGACGGGGCAGAAGAACAAGATCACGATCACTAACGATAAGGGGAGATTGTCGAAGGAAGAGATTGAGAAAATGGTGCAGGAAGCCGAGAGGTACAAGGCTGAGGACGAGGAGCATAAGAAGAAGGTTGAGGCTAAGAACGCATTGGAGAATTATGCTTATAACATGAGGAATACAATTAAGGATGAGAAAATTGCTTCCAAGCTTGGACCGGATGATAAGAAGAAGATCGAGGATGCAATCGAGGCTGCTATTCAGTGGCTGGATGGGAATCAGCTTGCAGAAGCTGACGAGTTTGAAGATAAGATGAAGGAGCTTGAGAATCTCTGTAACCCGATTATTGCAAAGATGTATCAGGGTGCTGGCGGCGATGCTGGTGGTGCTGCCGGTATGGATGAAGATGGCCCTGCTGGTGGCAGCAGCGGTGCGGGACCGAAAATTGAGGAGGTCGATTAAGCGTAGAGGAAAAACGGTTTTGTGTGATGGAAAGTATGTTTAGGAAACTTCTGCCTATAAGTCGTATGTGTATCTTTTGTTTTTTTCTCTGGTGAAGTGATGTCATAACACCTGGTGGTGTTTTCTATCTGTGTAATGATGAACGTTTTTGTGCTGAGAAATCAAATCTACTCTTTTAGTTTTTACTTGCATATTTTAATCCTTTTTATGTATTTATACTCCTAATGAGATTGAATTTGTAAGCCTGCTTGTCTCTTTAAATTTTCTTCTAAAATCAAGAGTATCTCTTGCAAGCTTTCTTAGGCTGGAACTAAAAAGGCAATTAGAAAGGCAAATTGAGTCCTTAGACTGAAAAAAGTGTGACGACTGGAATTAAATTGACAAATCGAGTATACCCTGCTAAGTTAACCAAATTTCTGCTCAAATTTTGATTTCTCAGGAGTTGAGAGTATTTGCAAATTCAAAGCACTCAGAAAAATCTTAAAAGTGCTTATTTTAGAATTTGGCGAACACTACAATAGTAATTTATTCCTCTGCTTCATAGCTTTCCAAACATGTAATCATTTATGGGCACACAATTATATATATTGTAAAATCCAACGAAGAGAACACTTTGACTGAGAATATAGTGCTATTGTAAATGTATTTTGGTAAAATAGGAAGGAAAACAGGGCAGACAAAACTATTTGACTCTGCCTCAATCTGCAGAACCTCAACCATATTACTTGTTCTTTCTTTGTTTTTCGTTTTCAAAGAAAAATCCTCAAACTAATCATACCAAAAAATTTATCTTCACAAGAAAAGTTAAAAAGTTGGTAAAAGCAAACAAATGGCAATAAAGAGAAAGATAAGTTGTCCATTTGCAAAATTAGTCTTGCCTTTTGTTTCCATCTGATCCCCATGTGACTATACTTACAACCATAAAACTACACAAACAGTATTTGTCTTTCCACATCCTCTCACTATTGTTTTCCACAGTTATATGTTTTAAATTTGAAAACTTTACTCATATCAATACATTCTAAAGATACCTACACATATATTTATACACATATTTATATACATGTGTGTGTGCTTTTCCACATATGGGAGCCATTATTTGTAAACCCTTTTTCATCATTATGCAGATAATATGAATATCATCTCCAAAAAGATTCAACTTCCATCTTTATTCTGTATTTCCCTTCAAATTTTCCAAGATTGAAACTAATTCCTAGTAAAAATTCAATCTTTCTGCCAGAAAACCACATCATCCCAAATTTCTTGAAGTCCCAAATCAAGAGTTATGGTATAGAGATGAAATCTTTAAGTGGAATTGGCCTTGGTCTAAGTGTTGTTTTTGGGTGTCTTTTACTAGCCCTTATAGCAGAACTCTACTATCTACTATGGTGGAAGAACAGAAATATCATCACCAAAACAAGCATCAACGATGAAGAAAATGGAAACAGTCAACAAATCTCAGAAGAAAGATCAGATATTTTCCACATTTTCTTATGCTGTCTGAAAAATCCCACTTCTCTAAGATCTCAAGAGCTCTGCTCCTCTGCTACTCAGGTCCATGAACCACAACAAACTTCCAACACAAACAAAGACTCATCATCATGGCTCACCAAGCCCTTTGGAGATCAGGGACATCAAAATAACATGGAGATTTTTCCAAGATTTCTCTTCACAATCACAGAAGAAACAAGGGAAGATTTGGAGTCTGAAGATGGGGACCATAACAACATCATGAGGGGTAATTTGGGTAATCTACTTCAAATTTTGGATACTCCTCCATTTTTAACCCCTACTGGCTCACCCCCTTATTTCACCCCACCTCTAACTCCAACAAATATTCATCAAGAAAATATTTTTGGTCCATTTGTTGATTCTTCTGCTTCACCACCACCAAAGTTTAAGTTCTTGAGAGATGCTGAGGAAAAACTGATTCAGAGGAGGACAAAAATGGGAGAAATTATTAATGAAAATTGTGGGATCAAAAATAAAGATGAGGAAAATGGGAGATTTATTACTATTTTTGTTCCTAAGAGACAAGAAGAAGGTTTTGGTCAGCATCACAATAATAATAATCATAGGAATGTTTTTCAAGAAAAAGAGTGTTTTTCATCAAGCTCTTCTTCACAGGTACTTCCTCTGGCTTCTTCTCCTCCAATCTGCAAATCAACATTGCCAATAAATCAGAAGTAGAATTGATCAAGGGTTATTAGATGAGTTTTTGTTCTTCTGCCAACTTTTTTTTTTTTTAATTTTTGTCACTATTTTGGTTCTCAAGAAAAAGTTCACCTTTTTCATCCATCAGCTGTACATGGTTTTACTCCAGTTTGCTAGAATAGATTCACCTTTTTTTTTTTTTGGGTTCTTTTTCTCTACTTCAAAAGTATTATGTGGTTCCATGAGTGTAGTAGATGGATTATGCTAGCATATAAACTACATTATTTACCTAGTTATTTTACATACTTGGTGTTAATTAAGCTTCAAGAGTTAGAAGAATGAGAAATGTCAAAAAAGTTATGTCACTGTATTCATGTGGTATCAAATTGTCTATCATAGTGATAACTGATAAGAAACCTCTATTAAAAAATTATTCAGTCAAAAGCTAAAATCCTCTCAATTCAAAAGGTGGACTACCATGATATCATTTGCATCGTTTTTTTTTTTTTTGTTTCCATGATATCCTTTGTAAAATAGAAATGCAATTGTTGGCTATGCCACATCGAATAAATATCTAATTCTAAACTATCTTATAAGCTTGAGCAATCCTCACCTCATTAGCTAGCTTTTGTGGGTGAGTTAGGCTCAAGCACCCTAACTAGCAGCAATGTGAAATAAGATATGATGTAAAAATCTTATAATCCTCCAACATAAGCATATATAATATTATTTTAACCATTAATATATTTTTTGGTTAAAATTTTAACCATTAATATAAAAATACTGGTTATAGGTAAGATTCTCTTAAAATAAGCAATTACTCTTTTTTTTTTTTTCCAATTTGCAAGTTTAATTATGGTCTTATAAGGATGAATAGACACTTTTTTTAGTGGGAACAAGAGTGTTTTAGCTTTTTCTTTTGTCCTTTCATTTTTAATGTCAAAAAGAAAAATTTATATATGAAAGATGATTGGACTTTTCATAAAGAACAAAATGGACACTTTCCCGTGACTTCTCGTGCATTGCTAACCGAAAGCGCCTAAACTTGAAGATCATTTGGTCGTTCACTTTTCTCTTGGCCATTTCATTATTTTTATTATGGGATAATTAATATCGATTTATCTTAAACTTTAAAAAATTATATAAATACATTCTAAATTCCAGCTGACGTTAAAGAGTCTAACGAAAAATAGCAATTTCATGTTATATGTTTCTGAATCCTGGTTTTATATAAAGAAATAAAATAAAATCTGGCTATATCAATTTAATTCAATTTATTTATTGCAATTGTTGAAGAGAGGACAATTAGAGATTACATCAATTAGCGCCGCTAATTAATACGGATATGAAATCATTGCATGATGCATTTGACATGTCTGGAAGCAAACGATGATGATGCATGTGATAAAAAGGCGCCTCTCAATCACTATCATACTCATAACCTTGATTAAAGATCCAACGCACTAAAAAGGTGATTGAAATCACGATTGTTGTCTGTCCGACACGACACAACACTACACTGTATGATTGATGATTATTTTTTTAGGGTGGTAGTTGTTTTATATTATCGTTCTAAGTTGTACTCTGGGAGAATTGTTGAGAAAATAGAATTTTTGTTCAAGGAAACAACTATTTTGAATCATCTCAAAACAGATGAACGAGGGAGGAGTGTGAAGCATGAAATGAAAATAGATCCAAGTATCTTATGCATTCGTGAAGTATCATTATGTGCAACCAAAAAGTGTATCTTGCTTTTAAGTGTAATTACTTAAAAGTTAAAAAACTAAGGATACTTTTGAAAAAGCAAAGCATACATTATTGTCGCAATATCAGGGCAATAAAATTAAAGGAAAAAAATAAATGGAACCCAAAAGTTCAACACATCAGCAATGAGAATGAGAAGAGCAAGCAGAGAGATCAGAGTCCAAAAGCAGCAATATCAGCTATACCAAGTTCAACACATAAAGGGTTGAGACCAGCTTCCTTCAAGAGACTAAATGCACAAAATCCATAATAAGAGTGGTAAAGATCTGGAAGCAACCTGGGGAATTTACTGAAACCACCATACTGAAACAAAAAACAAATTGTGAGGAGACTCAGTGGGTGTTTGCAAGAGCTTTTGATTTAGGAGAAGTTAAAATAGATGCTAAAGTCGTAAAAAGATTGTAGTATTAAAAGCAACGAGTTTTTAGGGGAAAAAAAGTAGTTGAGTGTCTGTGAGTAAAACTTGAGAAGCACTTTTGTTAATCTAAATGAACTTCACTTATTTGCCAAAATTTAACCTCAAAGCTAGAAGCTGAAGCTAAAATTTGGACCTTGGGTGCTCCCAGCTTCTAGCTTGTTTCTGCTTAAAATAAGCAGAAGTTGGTTTTCCAAACACTGCTGACGGTTAGCAGAAAGTACAACAATGTTTTTTTTTTTAAGAATTTGCAGACACTGCCTAACTGAACAGCTGGGAAACGAACAAAGCAAGAAAAGATTGTGAGAAAAAGAATAATAAAAAAATTTGACAGAAGCACCTCAGATTGACAAGTAAACAAGAATCCACGTAATGCTCCCTCGTCAATGAACTTTTCTGCTCCTAAAATCCTTAGAACACCTCCAATCCTACAGAGATAAAAAAAAGTTACTTTAATAATGTAAAAGTTAAAAAAAGAGAGTTATTATTCAAAATCTAAACCTTAGGATCATTGAAGCATATTACCAAAAGGCATAACATGTATCAGTTGGCTTGTTGGCTCTACCTTGAAAGCCGCCATCTTGGGCCGCCTGCCTCTGCAACAATAGATAGATGGTCACTTACAGGAAGGAAAAAAAGACTGCTTAAAATGATAAATATGAATTTCATTGACCTAGATTTAGTTGACGTTCTCCAAAATAATGAGAAGAAAAACCTGTAAGCTCCAATCGAGAAGCAATGGGACATTGATGATGTGAGAGGAAGCATGTTTGGAGAGTAAATCTTCTTCTATAAATCCCATCAGTTTAAGAGATGCAATAGCACAGTAAGTGGCACCACCTGAAACACTAAAAGAAATCCCATCTATAAGGTCTTAAAAAAGGAGCAAGAAATTATTATTTCATGGATCAAACCCAAATAACCAGCAATAAAATATAAATGCAACAGCTGTCTAGTTTCTAGCAAGTTCTAGAAGACCATGTAGAGGAAGAAAGCATCTCGTATCCACTCACCATGAGATTCTGCACCAGGAATCAACCCAAAACCACCATCATATGACTGCAAAAAAGCATAAAATGAATGAATATAGAGAGATGTAGATAGGCAAATAAAGATTACCCAAGATACTAAGATCGGGTACCTGACAATTAATTATGTAGTCTTTTGCTTTTTCTCGATCCATGCCACTCCAGTTCTTCAACATGGAACAAATGGCCGCTGATACATCAATTACTTTATTAATTTCATCCCAACAAGGAAAGAAAATGAAAAATGAGAAAAATATTGTTCTTACAGTTACCTGCACAATACACAAAGCGAAGATCTGTCTCTCCTCCAGTATGAATGGGCATAAAACTGAGATATATGAGAGAAAATATGTCAGATCACCGATTCAGCCACCTGAATGGATGCAACTAGTAAAGACTTGCCTTTAGAAAAGAACAGAGCAAAGTCAGCAAACATTAAAATGACCAATCTTTCTTATGTATATATAAGTTCTCTACGTCTTCAAAAAGAAAGGAAGAAACTAACAAATAACATGACCATAGAAATTGGAACCAATGAGAAAGCATGAATTAGAGTACCATCCATCAGACTGTTGAAGGTTTCTCATTGACTTCAATAATAATTCAGAGTCAATAAGTGATAGATCATAGCCAATAATCTTTAGTATGGCTAGTGCACAATAAGTGCTTGCCAGGTGACTACCATTAGGTACTGCTCCCTGCCAAGGCAAATTCAAAACACGAGAAATCAGTCAATTAGTTAACTATTGCACAAGTGAAGAAAACCAACACAAATTTTAAGCATTTTTCGCCTAATTCAGTATGTATATAACCAGTTCCATAGGACCATACCCCTTTATCATTTGATTCAAACTGGGAGCTTCTAGAACCATGGAATCCATAAAATTGTCCTGTTAAGATACAGATTTCCATGTTAGCAAATCTTACATCCTCATTATACCCTTTCTGTAACAACACAAAGAAACTCGGAAAAATTAATTACCTTACCGTTTTCCATTGTGCCGTCATTCCCAGGATGAGCTTGCAGTGATAATACCCAATTAATCACCGCTTCCTTGTCAACCTAAGTAGAAAGTAAAACAAAGTATCAACAACGATTTCTTGTGGAACTCTATGCAAGCACCATTATAGAAAGTGCATCAACTTCGGACCTACTCTAATAGTTCCATGAATTAAATAGATATTATGTGAATGCAACAAATGTTAGGGTTTTCAGTGAATTATGTGATGAACTCTCCCATTCAACCTTCAGTTTGATTAAGGGAACAATAAAGCGAAATTAATAACATCAACTCGCTCATGGCTAATAATCAGAAAGTTACCAGCAAGCATTCAAAATGAACACTCTATTCTTGCCCTCATTCCTACATCTAGAACCATAAACGTTGTTGCAAAAGAGAAAAGTACACCAAGTAGGACACAATCCCACACTGAATCGAACAATCTCGTCCAAAAAAACTTCAGAAACACAAAATTGGGAACCGAATTGAAATTGAGGAATGAGGAGTTACTCTATCGAGGGCGCGGAGGATGTCGAGGCCAGAGACGACGAAGTAGGCGAGAGTGAGGCGGTTGATCTCTTGACCCTGATACGGCGAAGGCAGCAGCTGGTACATCATCTCCAGATAAAATATGTGCCGATCTCTCTCGAAGACCAATGATTCTGGAATGGGATCGGCATCAAAATAAAGAGACTCCTCCATAGTTGAATTTCTCGAGGCTCAAACCTCCAAGGAAATTCGTATGGTTGTGGGGATTTGCCGCAAATCGGCTAGTCGGAGCAGAGTATGGAAAGAATTGTTGCCTGTTGAGCGAAGTCTTTTTAAGTTCCACTTTAACAGTTTTAATATATATATTTTTTAATTTTCTTTTTGATTGTTTTATTAGGAAATATTTCATGACACGTAATTAAATACTTTATGAATTTATGATGATACTTTATGAATTTATGATGCATATCAACTATTCAAATATGGTCATTTTATACCTGAAAAATACCCGATAAATTACTACACATTTCACACATATTCGTATACATACATTTGAATAATTACATTCGCAAATCCTTAAGTTTGAATGCCAGATTTAATATAATTGAATATATCCCGTAAAAATAATCTGACTAAGAACACAACTTGAAAATGGGATAGTAAAAATTCAGGGTATATTTACGAATTTTCAAATCTCAAGGTATATTCCAAACTTTAGGGCATGTAAGTGCAAATATTCCTATAAAATAAAATATAATGTGTAAATAACAAACTCTTAAAGTAAAAGTTATTAATTAAAATTACCAAAAGAAGCGTCTTCCTAATCAAAAGTCTCTTTCCAAAATCTATAATCTTCTATCAAACTAGGCAACCTCACTCAATTCTCAATTCTCATTTCTCAACATGCATGGTTACACATTAACAACTTCATAAAGTATTTCTAAAACAAAAAAATCCCCAAAATACAGACTAAAAAGGTAATGGCAATTTAAAAGAGCGGCACTACTAGTTCACAAGATGTAGCAAAGGAAGCAGATACTACTAGTTGAATCAAATCTGCCCCATACTTCATAACTAAACTCCAATCATGCTCAATCTGATGCTGCAACACAAGCCTCATTTTAACTTCAGATAATACGAGAAACCCCCTGAGGTTTATTCGTTCTACGGAAAACACACTCAAACCTTGAAAATTACAAAAACTACCCTGAGTAAATGATTTTCTGTAAGTATTAGGGGGTATTTATTATGGTTTGCTAATCTCAGGGTAATTTCCATAATGTTTCAAGGTTTCAGGTGTTTTTCGTAAACGGCGTAAAACCTCAGAGGTATTCGTAATTGACCCTTTTACCTTTCCTGCTAGATTCAGACCATTTTTCTATCTTTACATGTTCATATCATATACTCAAATACCACTAATATGTGAGACTTTTTTCAGGGCTTCGTCTTCCATTTGAAGCAGCTGTTGACAGAACGTTTCAACATCACGTGCCTCATTTTTCAGTTGCAATCTTAATTCTTTCCATTGGCACTCGCGGGACCCATCTTCCTTAACCGAACCCAGAACTTTTCCAAGCACATCAAATCCCTTCCGATCTACTGAAAGAAGAAGGGCATCCTTCAAGGAAAAGAAACATATAAATTCAGTATGGAATATTATAAGATGATGGTGTAATAATTAAAATACTCAGAATTGAAGCTATACCTTTGCATTTACATTTAGGAAAGTGATGCAGAAAAGAACGAGAGCTCGACGTCTCATTTCACTTTGATTAATTCCATCTATTAAGCTCATTGAGAATCGAGCTAGACAACAAATATGTGAAACGGTTAAATCAGAAAGTTACGAGATTGGATGAGCAAAATGATTATAATCTGAACTTAGGAAATAGGTCATACATAACGAATCTGCTTTAGACTTTTCAATTTCCTTGGGATTTACTTCATGAAGTCCACCATTTCCATCAATATATGTGCAGGAGCTGCATAGTGTGAAGTGCAAATATTGTCAGTGTATATTATAGAAGTTCTCCACAAAATTGTCCAATTCAGTTGTTTGATGACATAGATTTCAGCTTCACACCCATGGCTTTTGAAGCTGTGAATTTGTCCATCATGTGAAATATAAATTTTCATGAATAATTAACAGAGCAATTTTGTCTACATGAAAATATTTTCAAATTAACATACCTCTTCCCGAACTTGGGGCATGCCCAGTCTATAAATAAATTTTTTAGCATGTGTAGTGCCATTTCAAAAGGAAAATGGATGGATGTTGTGACGATTCTAACCTTAGATTGAATCTGTAAATAGAGTATTTTCTATCGCCTTGGAGTAAGTCATCGAGGTTTGCCCTACGAGAAGTAGAACCAATATAGGATGAACCCAATATTCCCGAAACTGCATAGCTGGACTCCTTAATAGCTCTCTCTTCCGCTAATAAAGTTTCCCCAAGGCTTTCGGCAGCTAACTTGGCCTATCACAAGGATAAAAATTAGAAATAACAGTAAGGATGGCAATATTCCTTAAGACAAATTAGAGGGGATAAAGAAAGCAACTTTAAATCTCAGCATCAGGACTTTTTTTTTTTTTTGCACAAGGCTCTAATTTCTCAACTATTGCAATACCTTTTCATCTTCAAGACGTGTAACATCACCAACCAGAGCAACCCGAGCTGGTACCTGCATAATATGAAACAATCATGCAATTGGAAGATGACAAAAGCACACGGATACTAACTTTTTAAGCATGCATAAATATCAAGTACAAATTAATGATTAAGCCCTTCAATATTTTCCTTATCTTGATTCTAATGATCAGATTTGATCACGGATGTGGTAAATAAGCAGATTATAAATGCCAAAATCACAATTTCAAGGAGATTTAAGAGGAATCCGCGTGGAGTTCAAACTGCTAAAGCTGGAGAACAAAAAAACGAAAAGATTTACCAAACTCGCACCTTTCTAATTGATTTAAGTAAATGAGCAAGAGGGCCTGGAAAGGGGCTGGACACAGCAAAAGATCCACGTTCATCAATAACCGTGTTCTGTAAAGATCGAACAATGTATTAGCTAAAATAGTACTATAACAAGCAAGCTGAAAGCACATGAGATACAGCCAGGAAATGACTACGATGACTTTTTTCTTGATGTTGTTGAGCTCCTCTCTATATTCCAATTCCTATTTCTTATGATTATAGATGAAATGAAACTTTACCACATTATGCAACTCCTTCTCAGGTACCCAAATGTAGGGCTTTCCTTTCTTCACAAAATACTTCACTTTTGAAGTGTAAATCTCCTCCTTGCTGAATATTAGGATAAAGCAAGTCAACATATCAATCAAAAACACGCGCGCGAGCGCGCACACACACACACACACACACAAAAACCCAGCTGCTTTCAATTCCGTACGCATACCTTCCTTGAGCATCGGCTTTGACGGTGTTAAGGTTGCCTTGCCAATTGGAAGCCAGTATATTCTGCAAAAGAAATATCAAAATTTCAAACTCCAACACCACTTGGAAATAAAAATAAAAAACTTGTCATTGGAGCATGAATTTGCGAAAGATAATTGGTGGATTATCAACCTTGCATTTCTCAGCAAATGTTAAGACGGATGATTTTCCCCCTTTCATCATGATTTTCCCCCTTTAATCTGCACTCTTCTTTTTGTGTGTTTGTACCTGAGAACTGAGATGGAGCAAGGGTTTAAGCAAGTTTTCTGCTACTGCCAAACGGGCGGGTCGGGTTAGTTCATGTACGCGGATCTAGTCTGAAAATGGGTCAAATTATAGTTAGCTGTCAAGTGTCGGCCCATTTTGGACCAATGTGCTTTTTTTTTTTTTTTATCAAAATGGGGCCATGACATTGTTCGGCCCATTTAGCCGAAGCATTTTTCAGCCCACTCTTGGCATACAAAACTTTTAAAAAAATATATATTTTTATTTTTGTTTTGTAAAAACTAAAAAGCATCTTATCTTTTGATTAATAATAAATTTGGTAAAATAATTATTTTACTATTTCTTAAGCTTCCAACTGTGATTCTTTCTCTATGGATCTCTAAGCAGTCCACGATGGTCAATTTGGTACGAATTTGATCAATTTCTTATTCTTTAATTTATTATTGTCATATGTGATGATGCTATCAGAATCAACCACGTGGCCTCGATCTGTCAGTTGAATTTGTAGAGGGGAATCCGACTTTGACCTAAAAAGCACTAGCACTGGGTTACTTGTCCGGAGGGGATTGTCTCCGGCGTAACCCCTCCACTGAATTAAGTCAGTTTTAGAATATGATATTCACAAAGGGATGAAGAAGGCCGGAGCAATCAATTAGAAGAGCTTACCAACCATAATAAATGATGGGGGTATTTATAGGGTGGATCCACACACACTGAGTACAATGTTTGTGTGTGCATTAATGACCTCGACTGCGGGGCATTTAATGCTTGTGCCTCGAGTCAGATTCATTCCTTAAAAGGAATGATTGTCTGTCACTTCAAGCGGTACATAGTACGGAAGGCAATCAGAACAGATATGACGCAATTAATGCAGCTACAGTGAGGTCGACCGTGTGGCGATGGGACAGGTTCGAGCCCTTGGAAATATAGCGAGTCGAGTATCGATTCTCGAGCGTGGTATGGTCGAGCTAGAGACCTTAGAAATTCTACAGAGCCGTTATGACGGTCGAGCTATCAGGCCGAGCCATATGGTCGATCGACGAGCTTGTTCTTGGGCCACGTGTGAGTTGACTCTGGCTAGATATACGTGGCGTTTGATTCTCTAAGATTGCGCCACGTGTATTCTCCGGAATATTCCCCATCAATATGTATTTGTTCAATTTTATAAAATAATGAACTAAAGTTACTAAACCATTCAATACTATAGTCTCCTTTATACGCTATAGTGAAACTTACAATTTCCACGAAATCCGAATGTCGCCAAATATAAGTGATTCGGAAAGCAAGCAAGTTCCTTAGTGAGACGACGCCGTGCGTGTTGACGCAGCATTAGTTGAAATTCCCTATTCTTCCCTTTCGTTTTACATGCCGTTGACATTTTTATAGTCTTTGGTTTATTATGAGTTATTAGTTAGGGAATTGAAGTCTCCTTTTTTCTTTTTTTTCCACTCGATTTTTTCGGGTTCGGATACTACAAATCCCCAATTAAATGAAACTCTCCCAATTGCTCCATATACAAGTTATGTTTCGAATTCTAAACCTTGTTTAATTGAATTTTCGTAGGGCCCGGACGTGAGAAGTACACGTATGAAATCAGACACTGGAGGTAAAATTAATTTAAATCGCCACAAATTCATAATTATTGGCAATAAACTATTAGATTATATATTTCGTCAAATGTAGCAGGAAGTTGACCATAAATTTTTCTTATAGAGTTAGCCAAAAGATCTTGTGTACCACTACCATTTACGCACTTAGATACACATTATAATATGTATACAAAATTGTTTGAAAATATTTCTAGTTGACTTGTTAGCCTATTGTGATTAGTACAATGTCACCATCAACATGGCCTACGCGCAACGAAAAATGTTAAACGTCTATATATATAGTTGTGGAAAATCTCTGTATATTAATGCTCAACAACTACTAAAATTTTCAGCGTAATTAACTAGAAATAAATATTACAAATCAGCCCATATATATCGATCATGGCGCCCCCGCCGTCTACTCCAGCCGTGTCACCGGTGGTGGCACTTATTGTCCGTGTGCTTACTTTCATTTGCACACTCATATCTGTTATCATCATCGCCACCGCTTCTGCCTCTACACTTCAGGTCGAGATTAAGTTCCACGACTTCTATGCTTACCGGTGAGTACGTATATATGCATGATATCATGATTTGTTTTTTTAAAGCAAACAGACGAACGCCGTGAAATTTTATCAAGGATTCCGCCTCATGACATCATGATTATTTAAGCTGTGTGTGTGCTTAATTTTAAGCTGTTTTTAATTGAGATTAATTAATTTCAGGTACATGTTAGCAACCGGTGTGATTGGAGTGGCGTATACATTAGTTCAAATTGGATTCACAATATTTTATGTGAGCACTGGAAATCGCCTCGGAGGTGATGGCCTCACTCTCATTGATTTCTACGGTGACAAGGTATGTATATAAGCCTTATTACATGCAATAATATTGAAAATCCCATAGTCTATTCAAAATGACAGACAAACTCCTAGCTCAAATAAAAACTTAAATACTCTAATGAAAGTTTTGAAATTATCATTTTACTCTTAACGACCTTTAACTTTAAAAAAAAGAGATAATTACACTTATGCCCTTATTGAGTAGATAAGAGTAAATACAGCAACATGCTCTCAACTTAGATTTTTTTTTTTTGCTTTTTTGCTGACATAAGTCCTAACCCTAACGGTAGAACCTAAGTGTAGACGGAACCAAAATTGAGGAAGTGTTTTTATAATTTCTAATAATCGAAAGCATGTTATTATATTTACCCTTAAGTCGTAAGTATAATTATTCCTAGAATTTATTGGTCATACTTCAGGGAATATATATGTATAAATTGAAATTGAAATGTAAATTGGGCTTCTTATTGGGTTAATGGGTTCCATACTGATCAGGTCCAGACCCGAAAATACTCATACAATTTTCTTTGACCCAAGACTGATCCAAGCCCCAACTCAAGTTTTGTTCTTTTTCTTATATTCTTTTACCGAATCCAGGCCCAAAAAATTAGTAAATCTACTCAGATTCTTACTTATTAAAATACCAGAATGAATTACATTACATCTGACGGCCGGCGTTCATGCAGGTAATTTCATACTTGTTGGCCACCGGAGCCGCCGCGGCGTTTGGACTGACTGTGGATTTGAACCGCGCCGGAAATGATTCTGAGACTGAGACGTTTCTAAACAAGGCAAATGCAGCAGCTAGTGTTCTCTTCATTGGATTCATATTATCCGCCATTTCATCTGTATTTTCCTCTTTGTGTCTCCCTAAGAGACCATAAATGCAATTTTCATTACAAGAATGTAACAAAAGTTTTAGTAGTCAAATGCAAAGTGTGTGTGTTTTTTTTTAATGTTTTAATTTATGTTTTGAAGTTAACTATTCGATGAAATTTTGTAATATGTAATACATTTGAGGTCAGACGTTTGAGTAATTTAGAGAAAAAAATACTTGTCATTTTATATTAGCATGTTATTATTTTATTTTTTACCTTTCACCATCTAAACATTACAAAAGTTTACAGTTTAGGACTATATTCGATTAATTCCGATGAATTATTTCACCATAAAATTATATTGTGCTGCAAAAAACGGATCCATTTTATTTTGCCGTCTCAATCTTTCGAGAACAAGGCTTAAACTCAATAAATTTTATAAAGTTTGGCATCATTCCTGACCAACTGAAGATTTAATTAGAAATTAAATAATTCATCATTTTTGTCGGTATTTCAATTCTATCATTGTTATCAACTATTTTACTGAATTGAAGCTATCCATAGCTTCATTTCTTGAAGAACGACATTTTTCAATCAAAATTTCAATGTTCGTCGAAAACTGACAATCATTGTCATGTTTTGTCGGGATATTTCGGTGAAAATGATAAAGTATGACAAATGTGTACTCAAGATGACAAGTGATGTTAAACGAAAGATTAGATGACAAATTACTGCAATCGTGATATTTCGAATGTGAGATATATAATTATAATTCCTAATTTATAATGATTCTCAAAGATTTTGATTCCTCGTATCGATCATTTTTCTTTGAATGTTGAGGAATGTGAGTAGCATGACTTATGCAAATCCACTTGACAGACAATTACAGCTTTGTTCATTGCTGTAAGGGGAAATTAGCCCCATGATTCAAGGGTCAAATATTTAAATTTAGCAAGCAAATTGTAAGTACAACTCTCCATGTGGAGCTTCCAATTTCATCTATTAATGCTCAATGACCTTGACTTGGTAAAATTAGACCTAGGTCAACCACAAATAATCGTAATTACGATTTACACCCTAGAAATATTGGAAATTTTAAGTACCTGAAATATATAAATTACTAAATGTTTTAGATAAACATATATATAAGTGATTCTATTATTGTATATATGCTGATGCACGACGTTTTAATTTAGATTTCCTAACTCCGTCACTGCAGCAAATATTGATTTTTTATATAGTTCTATAGTCTATACAATCATAAATACTCGATTATCCAGCATGTCCTTCCTTAGCTTCAATAATCCATTAATCTTTTAAATTCAATTAAATAGTCTATATATTATAGGTCAAATTGCCAATATAAAATGACCCTTGAAAATTAAAGAACTTGTCTAACGTCTATAAAGCATGCAAAATTCAAGAGTACTATCCATCATTCATTAGAGATAATTAGTAGAAGAAACTAATTAAGTTAAATTTATATATTGCAGCTATGGCTCCACCACCTTCCACCGCGGTTCCGCCGTTCGTTTCTCTGATCGTACGGGTTCTAACGTTGTTGTGCCTCCTCATAGCGCTCATCATCCTCGTTACGGCCAACGGAACGGCTTCCTCCGATTACGGCGATGTTAAAATCAGATTCAAAGATTTCAAGGCATTCCGGTTAGTACTATATATATATATATATATAGATTAATTAGCTTGAAGTGATATTTATAATTACTAATGATCTACAGTTTTGTTTTTACAGATATCTATGTGCTGCAATCGTGATGGGTTTAGGATATACATTTGTGCAAACGGCGATCGCAGTGATCAAAGCAATCACTGGAAATCGTCTTGGTGGAGATAGCGCCCTCTACCTTGATTTCTATGCTGACAAGGTTTGAAAAATTACCGAAGTAGTCCATTTAGTATAAATAAATGTGTAAATTTTTTTTAAAAATATCTTCGAAATTACTGCCAGCTGAAACACTAGGTGTGGTATTTTCAGAAGATTTACACTTTTATTAAAACTATATATAAAAAATTATCATATAATTTTTTACACTAGGGGATCAATTTATAATTTTAAAAACATTCAGGTTAATTAATGGTGTATTATTGTATTGTATTGACTATTGATTGACCACTTGATAGCAATTGACTTGCAAAAATAACTAATATATCGATAGCCACTTGATCACAAAGTTTGACAATATATTTTTAAAATGTTCAACTGGTTTTGCTTTAAATGAAGTGAATGAGTTGTTGTTCAGTTAATTAAATGTTGGCGCCTATTTGAAAACAAGAAAATAACTTAGGACTAGGCTTAAGTGGTAAGACATAGCTATAATCGAAGAAATGTCTATGTAATTTTCAATAATCGAATAAATCTTGTTGTATTTTTCCTAAATTAAGGAATATAAATATAATCATCCCCTTCTATCAAATGTCTCTGGTAAAGTGAAAATCCTTTTTTTTGGTACAAGAGAAAAATTCCACTCTTGGTCATGTGGTATAGGGCCTCGCACAACTCTGAGCCTGAATTAAGTTTTTAGATTCATCACTTATGGGCCTAAATATGTAAACTTTCATCATTTTTTTCCTTTTTTTGTTCTCATTTAATTTGTCCGCTCTAATTAATTAAATTAGTTATTTTTCTGAGCAGGTTTTGTCGTATGTTCTTGCAACTGGTGCTGCTGCAAGTTTTGGGATGACACAAGATCTAAGGAACCTAGTGGATTTAAAAGGACTAGGAATCCACAATTTCATCAACATGACAAACGTTGCTGCGAGCCTTTGTTTTATGGGATTCGGTTTCTCCATCGTTTCATCCATTTTCTCGTCCTTGTCTCTTCCTAAAAAAGCCTAAACCTTAATTTTCAGACAAAAGGGCTGATCTCAATGACATGAAAAAGGCATCTCTCCCCATTTAATTTGTTATGTTTGTTGAATGTTTGGTTTTGGTTAGATTGTGTATGAGTTGGAAACTGGAAAGTAGTATTGATTATGGGTTTGTTTTGTATGGTTTGTTCTTTATTCTTTTTCTTTCTGTTTTTCTATTTAATTTGTATATTTATTTATTTAAATAAACAAATAATAAACTGTTTGTACGAGTATGTATTTATTTTATGAACAGGGTCAATTACATATTATTACAATTGGTACTGTAAATTTGAGAACATAACAAATTACTCCCTAAAATTTTATGAAATTACACAAACCACCCCCTGAGAATTTCTGAAATTTACACATATACGCCCTTAATATAGGAGAAATTTTTAAAATTTTCAAAGGTCGAAATACCAAATGTAATATTGTAATCTCTAGAGGGGTGTAAATGTAATTAAGTGTTCGTATTCATTAAATTTTTGCAACACATGTCAAGCTAAAAACCTGCTCTTCACATTGGGTGCTCGCCTAGGCTAGCATCAAAGAAAAATGGTGGAGTGCACGTAAGCTTAATTATGTTAATTCAATAGTTAGGACACAATAATCGAAATAGGAGTTGGCCAAAATAGTTACGATTTCTTTCTCAGGAGTCTACCTAATGACTTTGATTTTGAATTCCTCTAACTACGGTTTTATGTTAGATAGATTATCAGTAAATTTTAAAAAGTCCACACTGATTAATATAACTAGTATTACTCTAATCACCAACTTAGGACAAATGTCTCTACAAATTTAAAAGATTGAGGTGAATATTGGTATATTTAGAATACCATCCATACAAAATGAAAACTATATCTAGTTTTAAATATTTCATTAAAACAAATTATTATATCGTGGCGAGATTCAAGCTAGTGTTTAGTAAGTATTTTAGAGCGGATATAAGTGTAATTAATCCTTATTTTATGTACAAATATGATAACTATATTAATAATTCGAGTTCTTTGAAAGGCAAAATATAATTTATAGTTTAAAGATTAGTTTGACTCAACTCATATAAATAAAATATATAGTTAAAATAATAATAATTATTATTATTAAGTACTTTATGGGTTGTTATATTGCATTTAATCCTAATGTTTTCTTGCACTTAGTCAAAATAAATATAATTACCATTAATAAGAGAAATTAAGTTTCCAAATTAGGGTAAGTAACCTAGATTTAAATGCAATTGGGGAAAACGGTGATTCACATAATGAGCCAGTGGTGGTTTATCGGTGCGAATAATTGGCTCATCTACCCCAACCACAATCCAACCTCTATTAATTGCAGTATAACTATTTATCATTTCAGTCATCTCCGCTACTTCATCACCTGCTTCACTCCAAACTCCATCCCACTCCTTCACATGCCTATTTAATTTTCTGTATTAAGCAGTAGATCTTGAATCTCAGGGAAGGAAAGATGAAGGTGGTTGTCGTCACTCGCAGCGGCCGAGAACTCATCAAGGGTGGCCTCGAGCTTAGCGATTCCGTACGTTTTTTCTGTGTTGTTTGTTAGATTGTTTTAGCCTTCTGAAATGCCTCGATTTGAGCTGCGGATGTTGTGTTCTGTTTTTTTTTTTCCGAATTGGGTGTATTGAGATTTTTGATTTGGTGCTGTTTGCGCAGGCTAGTGTAGCTGATCTGCAGGAGGCCATTCATAAACGGAGTATGTTGATTTCATTTGTCCTCTATTGTACTGAATTTGATTATTTGAGCTTATTGAATTTAGTTTCGCTTAGCTTCTTGTTCACAATTTGCATAATACACTTCATCTGGATGGGCGCGCATGCGGTGGATTTGTTTTTTAAAAGTATCTGCTAAGAATTTTTGTTTTTCTTTTGTTTGTCGTTGAGAAATTTGTGTTTGTGGGTTAAAGGGTTACTTCAGAAGCATGCTGCTTCAGAAGAAATGGAGGCTTAATTTATTGGAAATTCCTAACAAATTTAGTAATCTCTCTAAAAGAGGCAGTTCATGCTATGTCCTCGAATGATGATTGTGTTGTATTAACTATTAACACACCCATGTTATGTTTTGGTTGATGGATTTGGAGTCATAAATATCAGATTTACAATACCAAATCCATTGAGCCTGTGTGGATGATTTGATGTTACAATGAATTTCAAATTATTGAACTCCCGTTTTGAGCTAATTTTTTGGTACACTGGTGAAATTTGAAATCCCTCTAATATGATATATGAAGTCATTTGAGATTCTTCATTGAAGTTCAAATCCTTCATCGGAATGCAACATCGACCAACTTGTAATCCATTCACAACTGGGAAATGCATGTTGATGACTTGATATTAATTAACCTTTAGTTATTTCTTTCCTTTGTTACTTCATGCTTATGACATCAACGATCAATTTGAAAATCCCGATTCCAATTCATATGTTAATATTGATTGCCATTATCTTTTTCCTTCCTTTATTGTCCATGCTTATAATATCAATGACTAAATTTCCTTTACATTCTTCTTACAGCCAAAAAGTACTACCCCTCGAGACAGAGACTGACCCTTCCAGTCCCTTCCGGTTCAAAGGAGAGACCAACCATCCTTAACTACAAAAAGACTCTAAACGACTATGCTGAGTCAAACAAAGGCGAATTAACAGTAGTTTTCAAAGATTTAGGCCCACAAGTTAATTACAGTACTCTTTTCTTCTTTGAGTACTTAGGCCCTCTACTTATCTATCCCATCTTCTATTACTACGACCCCGTTTACCATCTCTTTGGCTACGAGGGCAAACGTGTAATTCACCCCGTTCAAACATACGCCCTCTATTACTGGTCCCTCCACTACTCCAAACGCATTCTTGAAACATTTTTCGTGCACCGTTTCAGCCATGCAACTTCGCCTGTTTCAAATGTGTTTCGTAACTGCTTTTATTACTGGAGTTTTGGTGCTCTGATTGCTTATTTTGTCAATCATCCTCTTTACACTCCTGTGAGTGATCTACAAATGAAGGTTGGCTTTGGTTTTGGGTTGCTTTGCCAAGTTTCGAATTTGTATTGCCATATTTTGTTGAGAAATCTTAGGAACCCTTCTGGAGGAGGAGGATACCAAATCCCTCATGGCTTTCTGTTCAATATTGTTACTTGTGCTAATTATACTACAGAGATTTATCAGTGGCTTGGGTTCAATATTGCTACACAGACTATTGCTGGGTACTTTTTCATGGTGGTTGCTGCTTCTATAATGACCAACTGGGCCCTCGCCAAGCACCGTCGCCTAAGAAAGGTGAGCGTTCTTTTTTCTGAGTTAATTGCATCCAACCCCTTCTTTGATGACTAATTAGCATAAAAACTCAGAAAAATCCATGTGAAATTTATCAGTTGCTCGGAGCCTCTTGCTCTTGACTTGTACCAAAAAAAAAAACCAGAAACATACCATTTACCATGGTTCAATGAGGAAAGAAGAAATGAAGACAAAAAAAGTAATTTCATTGTGAAAAATACGTCTTTTTTCGTTCAGCACGCGTTAGATAACAGGACTTCTATTAAAATTTTAAATTTCCACGGGATATTTTCGGAGATTAATTTTATCACAAGGTTTTTTATGGTCATTAGTCATAACATGGGGTTGGGCGTGATTAACTTTTCTTTTCATAAAGATCCACATCTCTCTCTGTATATACGAATTATTAAATTCATATCATTTTCTTGCAGCTATTTGACGGGAAAGAGGGAAGACCAAAATACCCCAGGCGATGGGTGATACTGCCACCGTTTCTGTAGAAGCAATAACCTTAATTGGGTTGCACCCTTATTTCTATGAAGTAATGAAGTCTATTCTTCTCATTGAAAATGTTAATCATCATTTGTCCCGGAAACTGTTAATTTTCTTTACATGGTTTCCTTGGTTTGTGGTATCATCAAACATCTGTGATATGTTCGGTAGTTCCTTGATTTTAGTATAATTATCGTGTCTGTTAAGCCGAGTAGATACATTGAGTTCTGAATGCAAGTTCTTGCTGTTACGGATACTTTACGATTCATCACACTTTGTTCACAGTTGGATTCTGTCATCTGCTGCTGTTGTTAGATAAGTCATGATACAACTGTGAAATCATTTTTTTTTTTTTTTGTTTTTCTTACTCCTTTTTTTATTTAAGTTCCTTTTTATGTCATGAAAGTCTTGCCCATGTTTGAAGGCATGATGGGTTAAAAGCCTAAAACTAAAAGTATGCTTGTGTCTCTAGCAGGATAAAACACAAATATTTGATATTTTGAAGAGCTTTTTGAGATTCTTTTGTTATGCATGTGCTTTAGATTGTACTGAATCAAATTAGCTTGCTGTCAAATCAGATCATCAATTCCATGTAAAAGATGACAGCATATTTTCATTCTATCCACTTACTATAAGAAAGATTTTCAATATGAATATGTAACATAAAAATACTAATGGGATAATTACATTTCCCTACCTTGAGATTTCACCTAATTAAACATACTCCGACCTTGAGATTTCACCTAATTAAACATACTCCGAGGTTTGTCAAATTATAAAAATATGTACTATAACCCCATTTTTTTTTTAATCCTTTAAGAATTTCCCAGTTTTCATTATCTTTTTCAACAGTAAAATTAAACCGGAAGCATAGCACACAGGCCACATTTTTCGTTAGAACTCTAACGGCAATTAGAGTTTAGGTTGTCGGTATAATTATCCCAATATTATATCGAGTTTTCGTAGTTAGGTTAAACTCTAGAGTATGTCGATGTAATTATTCCAATATTTATCTACTTGTATCCTTGTATCATAGGTATAATTTGTCTAAAAAAAAAACAATTAAAAATTACTACTGACCTGATCTGTGTAAAACAGACTTCACATGAGTAAAGGTCGATGGTGGTGGGGGTGAAATTATGGCTTGGAAAAGAGAAACATTCCTAATTCCAGCCAGCCAAAAAAGCCAAGTTAAAAAGTAAGCACACACCACACCACATCACGTTGGAAGCCCATCTTCCGTTTCCTTGTATAGCAAAAGGGATTGATCTTTTAATGACACTACACATGGATTCAATCTTCAGGATCTTATAGACTGAATATTCATCTTTATGCCAACTCATTTACAAGATTTTATTTATTTATCTATTGATTTTGTACGTATCTATGGTTGAATAAATGAGTTCGTGTCGGTTTAAATGGATTCAATATTCATTATGAAATTTGATCATTTCAAATCCAATGAAATATGCCTTATTTAGTAAATTGTCATATAAAACGCTTTTTAATAGGTATATTACAACACCCTAAAATTATCATTTGCACAAATAACAGTTTGAGAAAAAATATACTATTTTTTTTAAAAAAAGAAAAAATATATTAAAATATAATACAAATAATAAAACTGAAAAAAGCAACAACTAATTTTACTTTTAGTAGGGAGGATGAGAGTAGAAGCGAAAAGAGAGGAGATGTGTAGTGGCCAGCACAAATTCAATATCTGTGTAGAAATAATGAAACCCACAACGTGTCACCCTCGACCGTACATCCAGACTGCTCCGATCCAACGGCCCACATTTCCCCAACTTCTTCATATAAGCCCCACTTCAATGTCACCATTCGGAAAATTGAAGAAATAATACAAACTTCGACCAAGAGCTGAGCCTGCAGGACACTCTCTCAGCCCTCTCTCTATCTGCTCCTTTACGTTCTCTCTCTACAACTTTGCTATTTTCAGAAGGTACATTTCGGTTTCTCTGCGTTTCTAATGCATCTGTTTGGAGATTTGCGTGCTTGATTTTTTTGCTCGTAATTTCGTTGTTTTTGCCCGCCATTTTTTGGTACTGTTGTTTGTTACGTTTAATCTCCGGTGCTTTACTCGAGCTTATATAGGTATTGACAATTATGCGTTTATGATCAATGTGATTATTGGTTCGGGGAAGTATGGATGATCTTGTGCATCCTGCTGTGATCACTGAAGTTGAGCGTTGCAATATGCTTGGATCTGCATGTGTACGGAATTTTGATTTGGATGGATGTTTATGTGGATTTTTTGGTTTATTTGTTCGAATTGCATTGAAGTCCTATATTAGAAATATGATTTTCGATTTCCTTTATTACTATGCTTTGTAGGCGTTGCATTTTACTGGTTATTGATCGTGGAATATTTGCGTGTGGGTCAATGTGATTCAAATATACATAAACTTATACTGTGCTAAATGATTTAACATGGTTCTCTGATTTGATCATTTTTATTCTGTAGCTTACTCCATATGAAATGTACCACTTACCTCGCATGCATCTGAATTCTGAATGCATGATTGTGAAACATCTTTCAATTAAAAATAAATACTATTGGGAGTTGGTGATCTACAATTGTGTACTTTCTGAAGCTATATTTTTACTACAGAAAACTAATTCAAGATGGGAGATGCTGAGGATATTCAGCCACTCGTCTGCGACAATGGGACAGGAATGGTGAAGGTATAACTAGGATTTCATTGTTCATAAACTTACAGCACTCTCTGTTATCTTTCTTTCCTTAATTTGATATGGCTCCTAATTTATTCAGTCTAATGAAAAAGTTGTGTTGCTTATAGGCTGGATTTGCAGGAGATGATGCCCCACGAGCTGTATTTCCCAGTATTGTTGGTCGTCCCCGTCACACAGGTGTGATGGTGGGTATGGGCCAAAAAGATGCATATGTTGGAGATGAAGCTCAATCAAAACGTGGTATTTTAACTCTGAAATACCCCATTGAGCATGGTATTGTCAGCAACTGGGATGACATGGAGAAGATATGGCATCACACGTTCTATAATGAGCTTCGTGTTGCCCCAGAAGAGCACCCTGTTCTCTTGACTGAAGCACCACTCAACCCTAAGGCAAACAGGGAGAAGATGACTCAGATCATGTTTGAGACATTTAACACTCCTGCTATGTATGTTGCTATCCAAGCCGTCCTTTCCTTGTATGCTAGCGGTCGTACTACTGGTACGCATCTCTTATGTATATGAATCAGTTTATAATTTCCAAATATTGAAGTGATTATATTGGCTGAAATTGGTATCTCGGATAGAGAAGTAGGTTAGAACTTGACAAACTAAAAGAGTAGGAAATTCTTTTTTTTTTTTTTTTTTGATAGAATAGAGTCGGAAATTCTGATAATACCCTACATCTGATTTTGACATTTGTGTCCTAATTCTATTTCTGGTTGTTAAAGAAAATAGTGTGCAAAATGAGATCCTCTATTCGAAAAGAAATGATGAGGATTGATTAATAGAAAGTTAATTGAGTGATGAAGTGGAATAGAATGAGTTGCGAACATGATACTATAAGCATGAGAGTAAACTTTTCCCTGTTTTCTCTGCGGAAAAGGAGTCTCCATCTTTATCATGTGTTTTCCTCTCAAATTCCTTTCTTTCCTTTCGTATTTTCTCTAGCAACAACAACCAAACATGCTTCTCCTCATCAATTCTTTTCCTTTCCTCCCTAAAATCCTAGAACCAAACACAGACGCAAGTCGTTTTACTTCTGAATATTAGTCCATGTTATTGGTTAGAGAACTTATGTTCCCAATAAGTAACTTAATATTATGCGAATAATAAGTTTATTATCTTTCCTTGTTAGGTATTGTGCTGGATTCTGGAGATGGTGTGAGTCACACTGTCCCCATCTACGAAGGATATTCCCTCCCACATGCCATCCTTCGTCTCGACTTAGCTGGCCGTGACCTCACTGACTACTTAATGAAAATCCTCACCGAGCGTGGTTACTCATTCACCACCTCAGCAGAGCGTGAAATTGTCAGAGACATGAAGGAAAAGCTCTCCTACATCGCCCTTGACTACGAACAGGAGCTCGAAACCTCTAAGACCAGCTCGTCTGTAGAAAAGAGCTTTGAGCTGCCAGATGGGCAGGTGATCACTATTGGTGCTGAACGGTTCAGATGCCCTGAGGTTCTTTTCCAGCCTTCGATGATTGGAATGGAAGCTGCTGGGGTTCACGAGACCACGTACAACTCCATAATGAAGTGTGATGTGGATATCAGGAAAGACCTTTATGGCAATATTGTGCTCAGTGGTGGCTCGACTATGTTTGGTGGAATTGCTGACAGAATGAGTAAGGAAATTACTGCCTTAGCCCCGAGTAGCATGAAGATTAAGGTCGTTGCTCCTCCTGAAAGGAAATATAGTGTCTGGATCGGAGGGTCGATCTTGGCGTCTCTCAGCACTTTCCAACAGGTTAGTGTTTCTTGAAATTTGATTTAAATTTTCTGTCTTGGTGTTTGTAAACTCTAGAAAAATGCACTTTTTTGCTTCGTGCTTTTTTTTCATCACTTTTATTTCTGAACATACTACAAGTTTTTACAACTTAAATTTCTAATATAGCTTCTCCAAAAGCAAAAGCTCTTGCGAACACCCACTAAATTGTTTCCTTTTACTTGTCTATTTTCGTAGATGTGGATTGCGAAGGCTGAGTACGATGAGTCGGGCCCGTCTATTGTGCATAGAAAGTGCTTCTAGTCAGTCAGGCAGCTGTCAAAAACTATTTGACACAAAAAAATTGTACTTCCTCTCTTTAGATACAACTTGTGAAACCTTCTAGCAGTAGCTTTATTTCTATGTTTTTGTTCTCGTTTTCAATTCATCACCTTTACAGGCGACGAGTTGAGTTTCTGGATATTACTGTTCTTAAATTTTTAATTCATTAAGTTCTGAGTATACTTTTATCTGTTCGTTGCACTTTTCACATAATGAATATACATGAATGTGGCAAAGGATTACAGCAGGAACTGTTCTATATAAAACTCTCTCTCTCTCTCTCTCTCTCTCCTACACAGAAGATAAAAGTGAGACTCTTGTCTGGTTCTCCTTGTCCCAAAATGGATGATCTTCTTCCATTTCATAAGCTTGTGACCAAGTTTTAAAATCATTGTTTTCTGCCAATAACTTGTTGTATTCATCTGTTGATCCAAATAAGTTACTCTCCGTTGCAGCATGAAGATTATGACCATCACAAAAGAGAGAGTGTGATCTCAGAATTCTCTCAGAATCACCACCGTTGATCGAGCTATGATGGCTAAAACTCCCAAACCCTTTGATCCCAACCGTCAGTTTCCTAGCTTTTGATCTTTCGTCTTTCAGATATGACCCATCTTCAAGAAGCTTTATTACTCTTTCTGATTTGTTCTTCACACTCAATCCCCAGTTGAACCTACATATAAACGACAATGAATACCTTTTCTTTTATAAATAAAAATAAAATTAGGTTTTATCGAATGAATTTCCCGGAAATCCGTCCAAACACTTAACGGATGTAATGAAAAATCTTTTACAAAGTATATTTTTGCAATTTCCTAAACTTCAAGGTACTTTTGAATAATTAGGTCAAAATGTGATTATCCCTATCTCATATATTTCTTCCAAATTAAGTTGAAAATGCGATTGTTTATTTTGAGCTAAAGTGTTTGTGAATATGATCATACTTACATATAGACATCATTTTCAGACCTGCATCATGTGTAATGCTTGATTTGATATTCTATCAATTTAAAAATTAATTGAAAGAGAGTTATCAACTAACTACAGCAAGAGTAATTAATTCTTTTTTATCATCTCAAATTATAGCTCTAGTGCTAAATTTAACATTCAGTATAGTTTCAATTCAATAATTAAATATAGATATTTTAGTTTATAGGATTTGTGGTGCCAAATATTGATCCATCAACTCAATAAATCACAAAAATTCAATGAAGATTAATAGAAAGGAAGATTGTACCAACCCTTTATCATCAACATATTGAAAAGTAGCCATATCTCTAATAGTTTCTCCATCATTTTCAAATTCCTCTGCAATTCTCTGTGGTCCATGTGTGAGTAAGTGTTCCAAAAGAACAAGAGCCTTGTAAGATGCTCTCCAGTTCCATGTATCAAACTTTGACAACCTGAAATAAAATTATATACCTTTATAACCATACAAGTAATAGGGTGAATTACATTCGGCACCCTGAAGTTTGATATATTTACAAATCGATTCCTCTCTCTTGTTTCAAAAACTATTACGTAGTCCCTAAGATAAATGTGTAAAATTTGTGAAAATACCCTCAAATAACCCCCAACTGAAACTCTTAAGTGGGGTATTTCCAAATAATTATATATATAGACTATATGGTGATTTCTCAAACAGGAGCGATCGATATGTATATACGTCAAACTTAAGGATGCCCTGATGAAATTCTCTCTAAATAATAGTGCAAAAAATGTCGAAACAAGTAACTGTTCATGTTCGAATAAATAAAGAAGAGATCAACCTTTGATGCAGAATATGAACAATTCTCTCGTAATCATCGACTTCGAAAGCAGCACGAGATATGAGTCTCATGGCATGAGCATCTGCTGCCAATGAATCTCCATTTGTTACTTCTTCTGTCAATCTTCTTGCACAAACAAACAATAAATAAAATGAATATTTTGTTTTTTCACAAAATATCATTACATTGAAACTGCAATAATCATTTTTAGAATCGAAAAACTTACATTTGTGCAGGTGTTACATCTGTCAGAGCCAATCTTGCTGTCTTGATTTTCTCTCTCAAGAAGAAAGAAGCTTGCCTCTTGAAATCTTGCATCAAGGACCCCATTTTTAATTTTGAGTGAAACTTCCTGAGTTAAAATGAAATTATAATATTTTGAAATATTAAGCATGGTTTTATATATATTTATACTCATATATATAGACACTATATTTAAATAGATATATTTATTTATATATTAATGTCAATGGAAGAGTCTACATGAGGTAGGCTATGTAACTACTCCATTAGCTGCATAATGATACTTCAACCACTCTATAAAGTGGATTTGCGAATGTAATTTGGGGAAGATAAGGTGACTTGGGAAATATATTTTTAATCAATATTTGACCATATATATAACAGAAAAACTGATTATTAGGCCAAGTTTCATCTGGTTTTGCAGTATTTCTTTCTTTCCCTTTGTCTTGAGTGTTTGTTTTACTATTGGTGATTATAAAAAAAGTAATTCTTAGTCTACATTTTCGGATAATCTTTGATTAATTAAATCATTTGAGTTTGGTCCGACAATGACTTCGGTGAAAAATCATTTATATTCGCGCCAAGAAAAGTTGGGTTGTGTTTCAATACGAATAAGTAAAAACTAAAGTATCCTATTTCGCCTAATTACACATGCATACCTTGATATTTGAAAAATTACAGAAACATACCATAAACTATAATTGCCATTTAATCTTGATGAAACGTGAGAAACATCTAATTAGCTCTAAAAACTTTTTAAACTTTTAAAATTTAGCCTAACAACGTCAACCAGCTTCAGAATTATTATTATTAATGTCTCAAAAACTCAGATATCAGATATCCATCACAATAAACCTAGGTAGAAATCTTTTTCTTTCATTAACTGTATAAATTAATTATGCAAGCTTCTCCTTACCAATACTCAGTTTTTTTACTTTTTTTCAAAACACTCTTTTTATATATCAAGAAGGAAGGAAAACAAAGACATAAATCACTTGAAAATCCAAATTCAATACTAAAAGTCGAGAAAATGTATATATTTGTTCTCATTCCTAAATAGAACAGTTCTTCCATGTATATATATATATATATATATAACATCATACATAGTCAGTTCCATACTACATTTCAAGTCTCTCATCTCTTGATCAAGTTACGGTATCAAATCAACTGTCATTCAAAATAAGATTTCTATTTTCTAACAAAAGATTCAAGATTCTAGAATCCACTGGAAAGTTACAATCGAATCATAAGTTCTCCGCCACAATTCGCGTATCTGGTTGCTTAACATGTGAGATCTTAGCTTGCCAGTTTTCTATTTCGGATCAATGAATTGAGATCGGAACCATGAAACAAATTTGACTTTTAAGTTAGTTCATAGTGAGATTTCAAGAATGAATTTCCCAAATGCCAGTTCTATAACCGAATGACATTAGGGCCATCTCCCACAACATATTAGGAATGCTCAACAAATTAACCTTTGATCCCGGAATTTCAGACCAATTTACGGAGATCTCGACCATGGGAATGTGGAATATTTTGCACAAGTAGACTAATTCAACATCAAAACACCACCTGCAAAAGAAATTGCCAGTACTTTATTGTTTCGGTTAAGGTCTTGCACATATTAGTGAAATTATAGGGTATTTTCGGAATTTTGAATTGAAGTAATTAAAGAAATCAAGTTGAAACAGAAATACTTACCGTTTCAAGCGAATATTTGTGAAAAGCTTCCTTGCAGCTGCTCTGGTGAACATCTTAAAGCCACACTGAGAAATGGAAAAGAGCTCAAACATATAAACTAAGCAAAAAAGATCATCGAAAGTGATAGTGATATAAAATGATGGTTTTTATTTTGGGAGAAATTCAATTGAAGTCTAAGTTACCTGTGTATCCCGAATTCCAGGACCAGCAGCCATCAAAACTACCAAATGGAATCCCTTCATCAAGAAATTTCTATACCATTTCCTCTGGAATTGTAAAAATAAAAAAGAAAATAAGACTTAAGGATTTTATACAATATAAGATAGAATGAAAATAAACTTATCATAAACACGAGTGACTAAGCAGAACTCAACTGATGCTAGAGCCTTCTCCTCAAGATGAGCACGTGACCCAAAAGCAGCAATTGGGACATCCGCAATTCTTAAAGTCGAATCATTAGCTGCAGAGTCTCCAATCTTATGCTCCTTGGCAGCAACTGCAAGAATCTGACAGGAAGATCATCAGAAATACGTATGAATCAGAAAAGGTTGATAGATGAATTTCTTGGTGTTACATTGAAGTGATTTTTGCGAACTCTAAAAAAAGTGGTTTTTCTGCATTTAGCTCAGGAAAAGTAGAAATGGGTGTTTACTGTTTCTACTTAAAGTAAGCTAGAAACGTCTTTGGAGGTGCTTTTTTCAGCTTCTATGTTCCCAACACTCCCAACTTTTACTACTACAACTTTTTTTTTTTTTTTTTTTTGGGGGGGGGGGGGGGGGGGGGGGTGCGGGGGGTGGTTCAGATACTACTACAACATTTTATAACCTTCTTCACAACTTTTCATAACTTTAACTTCTTCAAAAGCAGAAGTTTTAGCAAGCAACCATTAAAATTTGTTGTAATGGTTAAATGTAATAGTTGGATTAAACTATAATGTGTCTGGGTTTGTTCTCCAAACAGGTCAAATTTGGAGTAATGAATAATTCAAATAGGATCAAAATGGTGTTCAGGTTCCGAATCCTGAATTTTATATATAAGTGCTTTGGAAAGTGGGATTTTCAGAAAATGAACTGAAAATCATTTTGACATATTCCTAGTTAACAACATAAGAATGTATCAAATCCAAAGAAACACTTGCTGTTCGATTTGGACATGAGCTCCAAAATGAAACAAAATGAAGCCCATCTTTTTTCATTAAAAGCAGCTCAAAGTAACCAAATGGCTACGAACCTGTTTCTCGAGTTTCTCAAGGTCACTCACTTTAGTTGCTCCATCAGCATCAAGCATTAAAAGTAGTTCACCTCGTGAGTGGAGCATGCCCTATTTAACAACGCTTACCAGAAGCAAAAAGATTCAATGATTTGTCATTGTAAAAAATCTAGGATACATAACACATGAAATCTTCTGAACTAATTATTCAGAATCGACTCACTTTTCTTATAGCTTCTCCCTTCCCATGGTTCCTTCCAAGAAGCACCACTCTGACATTGTCTACAGTGTGTTTCCTTACAAAGTCAAAAGCTACCCTTTTCGTATCATCAGCACTTCCGTCATCAACAATCACCACCTATTCCAATATTTGTTCATCAAAGATACAATCTTCTCCAAACTAAAAAATACTAGCATGATCTTGTTCCCCTAAGGAATGTATCGAGCATCTAATGTTTAAATGAGATTCAGGAGCTAAAAAAGGAATATTCCAACGAGATTGCAGCTAAAAATTCTCAGCCACCAAATACATGAATTGAAAGGAATCAAAAATCAAAAACAGTTCGACATGTTCAAGAACTAATTTGAGGCTTGCAATGAGATGCAATAATTTGGTAATAGATTTTATAGCAACTGAAAATAGAAGAGCAGTGTCTATTAATTACCTCATATGAGAATGTGTTGTCCTTTGCAACACGTTCTTGAAGATAACTACAATTATGAAATCAATTAAAAGTTGGTGAGTGAATGTCCAAAACATATGCTAAATGTGGATAACAATACCACATTTTGCAAGTAAAATAGGTGCAATGTGTATACTTCAAGGTTTCATCAAGAGCTCCTGGAAGCCTATGCTCTTCGTTGAATGCTGGAACTATCAAAGATAGGTACTTTTCAGCAGGATCAATAATATGAGGACAAGTAACCTGAAATAGAGAAGTCCACACAGCAATCAAATCAATAATTTATGCAGGTGACTTATAAGACTCTTTATGACCATGTTTCAGATCTAACTATGTAACACTCTTAAAACTGACTGAACTTTTCAGAAACCAAAAAAGAAATGATTTTTGCCAAGTAATTACAAAATTAGTTCTCGAAACCATAATTTTTGTATTGTTTAAACAGAGTTTGAATTTTAGAGCAGTTTGTGCAGCAATTTTACCATTAGAATTCGCTTTCTTATAAAACCCAAACAAGTCAAATAGTGAATCAAACTGCATCACGGGAAACAAATTGAAGGGAAGAACACTATTCCACATAAAACAAATGAATCTTTGACACATACAGGCTTCAATGAATTCGGATCCTCGAAGACCGGAGGCGCATCAACATGACTGCTCAAAAAGAAAAACAGAAAAAAAAAATCAAAATTCAGAAAGGAAGAAAGATAAAATCACAGGCTTAACTGAGGCAAAAATCGTACGTGTGATTGTACTTTCTCCTGAAGGTCGCGAAAACTATGGCGGTCACCAATCCCAGAGCAAAAACTGAAGCGGATATCGACAGGGATTCAAGCAACGTCCATACGAATCCCATTTGTCTTGAAAAATGAGAAATTCGGACAACACCTAATTTCCGATCGATTCGTAAAACTATTCAACAATTTTGGTCTGCAATTTGCACGAATCAAACGAAGCAATTTGATCAGGAAGCAAATTAATCTGCCAGTCTAGCTCGGTCGTAGAGCATAAGGCTCTGGTCCAGGGTCTAGGGTTTGAAATAAAAATTTCCCATTTACTTCTCTGCTTTCTTTGTTATGTGTAAGATGAATTTGCAATGGAGAGAAAATCCGAAATAAATGTTAAATATTACTTTTCTTCCTTAAATAAATATAAACAAAAATAACGTAATATTTTGTTATTTAGGGGAAGGAGTTTTATATAATATATAATAAAGATATAAATTTTTCTCTATTAATTATATTCCCACGAATTCAAACCTGAGAATTTGAATTAAACAAACAAATTAATTACTTATATTACCTTCCTGAATTACTTATTTTTACCTTCCTTCACAATTTTGACGTTCAACTTATCATTATGCATATTAATGTTATGGTTTCATTTTCGGCCACTCCAAAGAGTTTTTAATTATTAATAATTGTGATTGAATACAAAGATTGAATTTGAAATAATAATATCAAAAAATATACACCGAAAATGGCCAGGTCACGACTTTAAAATTAGGGATACACCTATTCAATGTGTATATTATAAAACATTCAAAAAGTATGCTGAATAAAAAATATACTATATACTATGGAATAGTTTCATAAAAGATACTAATTTTAAAATCAATAGGCATACGTGCATACTATTACTTATACGTTACTTTGATCATAATACACATGATGAATTTAAAATCACACCATAAGTAGCGTATTGTAGCAATGGACGTTATACTAGTGTAACCAAAATTCTCGAATTTGATTATGCTAGATACGTAAATGCGATTTTGGAAAGGAAAAAAATACCTTAAATACGATATTCGTCCAAGAATAAACAATGTACATATTATTACATTTATAAAATATATAATTTCAAATATATTAAAATTTTTACTGCTCGATTTCGTATATATTACAACAAATTATAAATTTACTTCTTTTTTTTTTTTTTTTGAAATGATAAATTTACTTCTACTGCCCTCAAATTCAGTGTAATTACAAATCAGTCTTTTCAGATAAAACCTTTCTCGGATTATGACTATATTCTCACAAATAGGAAGTGCCTCGCAATTCGTCCGTTGCCGTCGTCTAATTTTCCATAAATTATGAAACTATTAGGATTTTTTTGTATTTTATGAAATAATAACAAATACTTTATAATTGCATTCAAACTCATGATTAGTATGAGTAATATTTTCGTCAATAAAACCACCAATAAATTTTCTCCAAAACAATAATGTTATTATTAGTAATTTTGTGATTTTCCATCCGATTATTATTATTATTATTATTATTTTAGCTTAAAATAATTAGGGTAAAAGAGTAACCCGCCCGACCCGATAATAAACGAAACCTGGTTAGAGTCCAAAAGTAGGAAAAAGAAGCGACTGTGAGAGAAATCGCCGACTAATAATAGCACCAAAATCGAAACACTCTTTTAATACAACAAACTCCTTTTCCTCTCTGCCTCATATACCTCCGTATATTATTTCTTGCCCTTGTTTCCAATCTCTTTCGTCTACCTTTGGATTTTCTCTAAAATCTCCAGATTTTCGTTTTATTTTCTTTAATTTTCTCTCCCCATCCATGGCTTCTGCTTCTCAAGCTAGCCTTCTTCTGCAGAAGCAGTTGAAAGGTAATTATTTTTAATTGATAAACAAAATCTTCGTTTTACGAACTCGAATTTTCTTTCGGCGATTTTTTCTTTTTCCGGGTTTGAGTTAAATCTTATGGGTTTTAATGATCTGTCCTTTATCTATTCAGATCTGTGCAAAAACCCTGTCGATGGATTTTCGGCTGGTTTGCTGGATGAAAGCAACCTGTTTGAATGGAGTGTTACTATTATTGGACCTCCCGAAACACTATAGTAAGTGTTTGTTGTCTTCTTTAATTTTGGGAATTTTGTATTTACTTAATTCGGTTAATTATTTTGTGGTTTTTTTTTAAAACCTTTCTTGATTGTGAATCTGTTTGCTCTGGGTAAGTTGTGGTTTGCTTTTGTATAGTTTGCTACTGAGATTTTGGTTCTGTTATTTAATCTTCTTATTCGCTTTGCTTTCTTTTTTATGTGGATGTTGATCTTGTTTTCTTGAGGGCCTGAGGCCGAGGTTTTGCTGAATTATGGAACCTGGAATTGTTTGCATGTCATCACGAGTTTATGCATGTAGAATCACGCTATGTCTGTTCTTCTTTTGTTGTTACTAGAAATTAGGTCTTGGCTGCAATTGCACCAAGTTGAGGGAAAAAAACTCGATTTATCGAATCCTGTCCATATAATGATTTGAAACAGGTTTTATCTTGGTTTGTTTGCAACATCCAGGATCAATGTGGATAATACCAGAAAAGATTGTAACCTGATTCTGTATGACTTTTGGTTTATCTCCTCGTCGAGTCTAATCTTGAATATTGGCCTTTAGACTCAATGATCTTCCAACCTTATTCATGTTATGCTGCATGATTTTTTTTAGATTGTTTTGATTATTTGGGACCACATTGCATGGTTTAGTTTTGATGGTTATGATATAAAATTATATATGCAGTGAGGGAGGATTCTTCAATGCTATCATGAGCTTCCCCTCAAATTACCCTAATAGTCCTCCAACAGTGAGATTTACTTCAGAGATTTGGCATCCTAATGGTTTGTATTTGTTTCTCCCTTTTATGATGTTCCATTAGTTTGACAGTTTACTGAAAGGAATTTATATGAAATGCAGTTTACTCTGATGGTAAGGTTTGCATCTCGATTCTTCATCCACCTGGTGATGATCCAAATGGCTATGAGCTTGCTAGTGAACGTTGGTCACCTGTCCACACGGTATGTTCAGGATTAAGTTTGTTAGTTTGTTTTACCCTATTTATGTTACAGTATGAGGTGGATTAAAATAATTTGGCATATACATGATTCTGGATTTCTCCTTGAAATAAGTTGAGATGTCCATTTCATTTTGTCCTCTGTTTTTAGAGCTCAGATATGCTGTAAGAACCTATTGTACATCCACAAAGCTTTATAATAATTACATTAAAACTGATATTTAGTAAAGGAGGCGTGGTGGCACTGTTAGGAACTTAGTGTTTTTCTAGAAAATGTTTTATGTTTATTCTGCTAATTGCTGATGAATAATGGATTAAGAGTATGCGCTTCAAAATAAATCTTTTATCATAGTTACAGGAGAGATTTTTGACTAAGTTGGTAATACTTCTACATGCTGGCTTAACCTTTTCAATCATGATCAGTCAGTTGTAAACTGGCGTGTCCATTGTGCTTGTATAAAAGCTTTGTTTGCAGATTATTCTTGCATATATGGAGTTCTTCTACATGTATAGATGATTTTTTTACTGTGCTGGAGAATCGTTATCATAAATAACAAATTTGATTAATTTTCAGGTGGAGAGTATAGTTCTAAGCATCATATCAATGCTTTCAAGCCCTAACGACGAGTCTCCTGCTAATGTTGAAGCTGCTGTAAGTAAAAATGCCTTTATATTTCCGTTTACATACTGAAGTTTCTGCTTTAATCCACTTCATTAATTCTGCGTGTTTCGTATATTTGATTAATGCAGAAGGAATGGAGAGAACGAAGGGATGATTTCAAGAAGAAAGTTAGCCGTTGCGTAAGACGGTCACAAGAAATGCTGTAAACAGAGCTTATTTTCTGAAAAAAAAGGAAAAAAATTCTGGTGTCAAGTGAAGAATTCGGCTTCGCTTCTCGTTACCTCCTACCAACTTTGTGCAAGCAATGAAATTTTATAATGATGGTTATATCTTAATGTTTTCCTAATTCTTCATGTTTTTTTTTTTCTTTTTCTTCTTTGGTTTTTTTTGTGCCTATTTTTCTTAAAGATGTTAAGTAGAACCTGAGCCTAGTGGTTCATGACAGATGAAATTTTATGGGGATATTGTTTCTTTTTCTAGTGCATGTGGTCGTCCATACTTTTGCTGGTCTAAAGACTGTAATTGTCGGCTACTTTCGCATAATTCTTTTGCCTTTTGATTATTGTTTTTAAGTGTTTATAATATAAAATGCACCATGCTGAAAATACGATATAAAATTTAATTAAGTGCTAGAGTAGGTGATGTAAATTAATAATTTCGAAATTATGTACTTAATTATTTTAATATATTTATTAAAGTTATTGCAAGATAGTAGATTTAAATTTACTGAAGTTGTATGATTATTAAAAAAATAAAAAGGAAAATAAATATAACATTTAGGATAGGAAGATGAGTGAGTTGGAATTGTTAAAAACCTAAGTGTTGAAAAAGTGAGTTGGTCGTGTTATAGTTATCAAACCACCCCTATTTATAAATTGGATTGTAATAAAAGCCATAAGAAGTTTACAATATTACACAAAGCTCCCTTCAATTCTTCCATATAAATACTCTCATGTCTCGTCTCATCTACCACATTCAATACCTTAAAGAGCATAAATCCTATCAATATCAGAATTGGAAAACTCAGACTGATGCCAAGAATTCGACCCGCTTCGGGCGCTTTTCTCCCTCTTCCTCATCGACCGTATCCTCTTACTCTTTACCACATAATAAGTCATAGTTCCCAAAACGCCCGCCATTATAACCCCTCCAACGAGCGTCACCAATATAGCAGCCCATTCATGTTTCCTCCCTACAACTATATAAGAAGAAGCCATAAAAGCCACAGAAGTACAAACAGAAGCCAACCACATCAACTTATTAATAACTTCCACAACCCGTCTCTCCGCCTTCGTCTCCCCTCTAACCAAAGTTATCTGAACCACAACCACAGCCAATGAAGTAAAAAGAGCAATCGCATTGAAAATAAAGAATATTTTAAATGAAGCACTGCTCACGACCACAGCCATCCCATTATCTTGGTCACCACCGGGAACAGTAAATATAGCTGCAAAGGCGACTGTTGCAAATAAGACAGCCACAACGGTTACTGAGTTGGTGGCGTTGTTGATGCCTTCTCTGTGGAGCTTTCTGAGCTCTTTGGCTATTCCGTGCACATTTTTGTTTGTTCGTTTTGTTTGCTCAAGCTGGATGTGGACGTCGTTTTTGATTTGTGTGACGGTTTTCCGCAGCTCGTCTCGGGGCTGGTTGAGTTCGTTGGCTCTGACGGCACCGTAATGGCAGAGAACTTGTTTTATCTCTGATGATTCTTCAGAAAGAGGGAGATCTTCAGCTATGTCGAGAGCCGTTTTGTGGTCTCGGTTTGGGGCGTTTACGTTCGCATCGGGAAGGCGTAATAGCTGACTAACTATCTGCAAGAAAATTAAAGACAAAACCACGAGGTTAAAAGGTAATTTAAAAGTTCTTTTCGAATTCGGAAGCTGAAAGGGATAATATACTTTTGAGAATCTAGGCACTTGTTTGGTTAGGTTTTCATTTTCATATATTTTTCTTATTTCTCTTTTTTGTGTGGTTTTGTTGTATAAGATGATGTGATTGAAAAATATACAATGTGATGGTTTAGGGTTAAGGTTGGGTTTGTGATGCAAAAGCAATATTTCTAATTGAATTGAAATTGATAAAGTGAATAAATCATTATTTTCACTTTCATATAATTGTTCTTTTACAATCATTAACTTGATCGCACTGGGTTGATGTTTTTGAAAACAAAGCCCAAAATAAGATAATGTATGATTTTAAATAGTAAAAGTTCGTAAATGAAGAAATAAAATTAAAACCAAACAAGAGAAACTTCTAACATAGATATGTATACAGGAATAAACAAAATACCGAAAACATACCTCTGCCCTTTTTTTCCTAGTGGCTATATGTAAAGCCGTATTACCAAATTTATCAGGCAGCATTACAATAGCTGCGTCAGCCTCCAAAAGCAATTTAACAACCTCAGAATTAACCCCTTTTACAGCCATATGCAAAGCTGTTTGTCCTTTCTTATCTTTCCTTCTAGCCAATTGCTGATCTTTGTCAAGCAATGCCTTGACAATATCCACATGCCCTTGTCTGGCTGCTAAGTGCAGTGCATTTTTTCCATTTGATCTAGAAATATCTAGCAAACTGCAATCCTTTGACAGAAGTTCGTTAACCACAGCACTATGTCCTCTTGAAGCTGCAGTTATAAGAGGAGTTGCATTTGATGGACCAGTTGTTTTACTCAACCCCGGATCATGATCCAGTAGCACTTGGACAATTGCTGCAAGCGTATAACTCAGAATCAGTGTCGAGCATATGAAATGTTAGCATAGGAAACATTGTAGCAAAGTATCCGACGATTTGGACAAGAATCAAGAAATGACCAATTAGAATTCAAATATCTAAAACCAAAAGGTTTTCAAATCCATAATAACAAATTCATTGAGCTTTCTTGGATAATTTTATATTCTATTGGATTTTAAATATTTATAACTCCTATTTAATTTTTTTTTTGGAATCATTGCTATGAATTTGAAATCCACTCAAACACTCCATTTCTCCAAAACCTTCAATTCAAACAGTCTAATAAAATGTCAAGAATTTCAATGAAATGAGTCGATTGTACAACAATCCTTCGAAAGCATCTCACTCTATGAGCTCTATTTCCACTTAATAACATAACAACACAAACGAAACAAAAGAGGCAATCAAACACAAAGAAACATAAGACTTGATCTGTAAAATAAGATCATTACCATGATGTCCTTGGCATGCAGCTATATGCAGAGGATCAAACATCGATCGGCTCTTCTTAGTGAGTGTTTCCTTATTCGAGTACTTGAGTAGCTCTTTAACTACCTCAATATGCCCCTTTTCTGCTGCAGTGTGCAAAGCTGTCTCACCCAACTCATTAACCTCATTTACAACAGATGCCCTTATTTCAGCAACCTCAAGATCAAAATCTACCTCATTTGAACTCCCACCCATTTGGCTGTTAATTTCATCAAGAATCTGCTTAACTGCAACAAGATCACCCCTCTGAGCTGCCAAATGAAGCTCTGTATCGTTATGACGACCTGTCACTTGTTTTATGTACTTTTTTCTCCCAGCTTGATCGATTCGCTTCCCTGAATTTGATAGAACCAGAGCAGGGGCAGTAGATGAGGATGGTGATGGAGAGGGAGATGGCTCAAACACCTTTTCCAAGTCTCCATCTGTTATTATAGATCCAGGTCTTGGTTAGATCATAATCAATTATGCTTTTCCAGATATTATAAACATGTGAAAATTTCACATTCTCTCGTAAATATCAGCATAATCTATTGGAGATAATCATGACCTCTAAAAAGAAGGGCAAAAAAAAACTTGAAAAAGAAAATCCCCAAATTCTTCCTAAATCCCTTTAAAGTGAAGAAATATACCCCTAATGATATGTGCTGCAAAGACAATACTACTGTTCTCTACACACCCGGAGTTCAAGTTGGTAAACCAATAATTCTAAGGAGAATAAAAATCATCATCTTCTTTTCCACAATAATCCAAATCTCATATCTCATAATTAAATTTTCAGACAGATTGAGCTATTTATCATTCATCCATCCAATTAAATTTCAAAAGAAGACCAACACGAATTCCAAACTTAGAAAAGCGAACTCAGTTAACGAAAAAGGCAACCTTCAAGTGGATATACAGTAGACATACTCGAAATTCAGCAGACGGACATAAGAAAAGCAAAAAATAAGCATACCATCTTTGACATGCGAAGACATGATGATTTGGAGCTAGCTAAGTCAGCTTTCAAAAGTTTGGAGTCTCCGATTTCTTCTGGAAATAATTGAGAAGAGGGAAAGTGGAGGAAGAAAGAAGGAAAAAGGCGGAAATGGAGGTAAACGACAGTAGACGGGAAAGTGCTGCGAAGTCACCCCATGATAGAGATTAGAGATAGAAAGATGCTTATTATTCTAATTTCTAACTAAAGTTGCTCTTTTGGATTGTTGGATTATGCGTAACAGACAATTTGTAACACACCACTTGTAGTTATGAATTGGTTTCATTGAAGGTGGCTTATCTGCTGAAATGGGCCTAAGGCCCAATACTGTTTTGTGGATTGGGCCGTTCAAAGCCCAATAGACTTTAACGGACACTTTTAAAGACTTGCAATTGGCAGCTGAATGCAAATTACACTTTTACCCCTCGAACAAAGTATTTAAATTTTTGATATAATTATAATTTTTTCACATTGTGAAAAAATTACAAATTACTCCCAAATGTTTACAATTTTAGAAAATTAAACTGAAAGAAGTTCAAATTTGTATAATGTACCTAACTTTTTGAAGAATTATACTCAAAGACGTACAAATAATAGAGTTTATATGTATCATTTATTCAAAATTATAACTTTTCGGCCAAAATATATTTTGATCATGCAATTATCTACTTGTAGCAATCTTGGTACCAAAATTTTTTGAATTACAATTTCAGTCTTGTATTTGACGAATTTGTGCAATTTTGATCCTTTGCTGATCAGAATTCCATTGCTCACCCGACTGACATTGCACAAATAATTTAATTAAAGGACCAAAATTGCACATATTGACTATTGTTTAATTAAAAGACTAAAATTGCACAAACTTGTTAATCACAAGACTGAAATTACAATTCAAAAAACTTTGGTACCAGAATTGATACAAATAGATAGTTAGATGACTAAAAATGACAAACATTCTTTTTCCAAGACATTACATTCTATGATTCTACGATGTATTACTTTTTGTCCCAATCGGAGTGTCAAAGACATCGTGATGACCTAGATTCTGACGAAAACGAAGATGAAGATGAAACTGATACTGAATTATCCGAGACGTCAACAGTTCTATGAAACAAATCCGATAGATAATTCCCTAAATTATCCGGCGAAAACTTCACCAATGCTTCGAAATTCTTCTCCTCACTCAGTATCACCAAATATCTATGGTAAAATTCCCGATACGCCGGCACCAGTTTGGTTGCGATGGAAACTTTGATCTCGTCTCTGAGCTTCGGGTCTAGAACTACCCATGAGCTCTGTTTCCGGTACGCCGCCTCGAATTCCGAGCTGAATCGCCGGAAATGCTGCTTGATTATGTGAGGGGATACTTCGCTCTCCGCCTCCTCCGGTGGTGGAGGCGGCAGAGATGAGAGTACTTTAGCCCAAGCGACTGATTCATAGTTTGCGACGTAGAGTTTCACCTTTTTCTGGAGTTTGGATAACCAGTCCTCCCCGAGGAGGAGTCTCAATGAGCTGGTGGCGACTTTGTCGACGATCAGCTGGAGATTGTTAGCTAGGAAGAGGTAAGATAATCCAATGTCCTTGTAGAGTTCGGCTTTGCTGTCGAGCTTGCAGAGAAGGACGAGAATGATCCAGGCTAGTCGACTCGGTACTCCGGAGGTGGGAGTACTGGAGCAGTCGAAGTACGACTCCGGGAAAGGTGAATGGGCGGCGGGTTCAGTTTCGTCGGCGAGGATGTCTGAGAGTGGTCCGCTGTGATCCGCTAGTAAAGAAACATAGTCCATCACCAAGCAGGTCAACGGATGAATCCCACCGCCGGGAACCGCCGTCTTGGACGAGTTTTTCTGGATTCTGGTAACAAACTCGGAGAGAATCGTTTGTGCTGAACCACTTAGTTTGTGCATGGAGGATAGAGCTTGTAGTTTGATCGGTGAGAGGGACTCGTACGAGAAGATTGACTCAATTTCCGGCCAGAGCTCGGAAATCCCCTCAAAAAGATTCACTATAGAGAAAATCTTATCAGGAGATCGTTTACTCTTGGCCACCATTTCAGTAAATTTGAAAAGATTAACAGCTCCCTCCATTGTTATATGCGAGATACATGTTTGTTTAATTGTCTCAGAGACATCAAACACATGATCACACAAAACTCTCTCACCCTGAAAGACTGCCCTGACCGCAATCTTCGCCGTATCAATCCATTTGTTAACATGTTGCTCAAGAACTTCCTCATTCATCTTGTTAATCTGTGATTGATTATAGTTTCTAAACCCAAGCCGGCTGAGTTCTTCATCCACAATCAACTTCCGAGTTACTCTATATATTTTGCCACACTCTTTGCTGTACCCTGAGCTGATCATACTCTTTGCAATCATCTTTAAGTCCGACATAGATAGTTCGACCTTGAACCCCACGTCAGCACCATCATCATCTCCTTCATCGGAGTCCTTCCCTAAGGACAATGAACGGGTCAGCTCTGACGACCCGGATTCTGCAGATCCAATTCTCGAAACTGATTCAGGACTCAAATAGTTCCTATTTGCTAACAAGATATGAAGGAACTCTTTTTCAAGCCTTAGCATTGCGATTTTCATCAAATTGTTTGCAAGAACGAGGTTCTGATTGGACCCTGACCGTTTTTCGACCAAGAAATGCATGGCCCTGCGTAGGTCGTCCACACGGTTGATGAATTCTTGGGCTTCTTTTCTTCTTTCTAGGAAGAGTGACATGAATTTCTCCAATGAAGGGGTGTTCGGGTCCCACTTTTTGATGATGGGCTCTGCGTTCTCGATGTTTTCTCGCATCATAGACTCGGAGAATGTGTGTGAAAACCTTGGAGGAGATAAGGGATCGTTTGGGCTGTTGGTTTTGGATGCGGTGAAGAGAGTTGTTTGTGTTTGGATTTCCTCTTCCGCCATTTTCTTAGTTGAGCAATGTTTTTGGAGTGACTTTGCTCAAGTTAGTGGTTTCGTTGTTCAGTTAAAATAGTGGTGAAAGGAAGGAGATAAATGGATCGTTGACTTTGAATGTGGGCCCATTGGGCCTACGTATTGATTTGACTTACGAATAACCCAACAAATCGTAGTTCTTCATTCTTATATACACGTAAAAACATATATAGATGTTGAATTTGATCGAAAAAATATATAGATAATGGTTGTTAAAGATAAGCCAATTGACCAATTATACCAGTGGGTTCCGTTCTTGACCAATAAGATAGACATCTTGAATGAGTAATTAGCATTCAAAATCATATGGTTTTATTAATAATAGAAAAAACTTTTTAATTTTCATATTAGCATTGAAGATCCGGTATTTTGAGAAATTAGGGAGATATTCGTAGAATATTTTTTTTGAAAATATAAGATGTTACAAATAGATTTCTCCAGTAACTGAGCCAGGAAAAAATTAGTGAAATTTCCAAAAAAAAAAATGAAAGATGTTGGGTACGTAAAAAACCCTATTTAATCATATATCTAAGTCATCCATTAGTTTGTCAACTCCACTTCTCAAATTATCACTTGTCTTTTTCTGGTCAAGGAAACCCGCCAGTCTTTATATTAATCCATCCTAGTGCATTATGCTCTTTGATATGCATGTCCAAAAAAAATAAGGCATCTTTGACATTTATCAATGTATGCAGACACAAATGCAGATACATTACATGCATGCATATATGCCATATAATTCCAAAACAAAGATAAGAGAAAGAAATGCCGATCTAGGGGAAAAGGAAAGTGGTCAGCACATGATGAAAATTATATAATTAAGATGTTAGTTCGGATTTATTATTGTTGGAATGATGTTAATTTCATAAGAATTGACCAAATTATATTAGTTAAGGTGCAACTATCATTAGTGATTAATTAAGGAGTAGAAATTTGATTTTGTAGAATTTGTCAAATGTTGTAATGATAATTTAACTTGATTTTCCAGTTTTTTTAATTAACACGGGGAAGGAGAAGCAGAAGCAGAAGGTTTTTATTTTTTAATTAATAGGTGTTTCTATGGTTTTATTTAAAAATGAAGTGATTAAAGCCACATGATTCGAGTTTAATTTGTTTTAGGAACCAATCCTTACTTTTTCTCTTTAATAAAAAATATATATTAAAAAAAAAGAAGAAAAAAGCGTGATTTGATTGTAAAATGTGGCGAGTAATTAATGTAGTATTTTGAAAGATTGTACCCTATTGTTTTTCAGATCTAAAACAAATTAAAATACTAAAATAATGGTTGCCCTCTAAAAAATTATTGCCCGGGAGATAATTTTAGCTGTGTTGTCTGTATCAATTATCATAGGTTTTAATTGAAATCTACAGGGACTGGACTGGACTGGACTGGACTGGATTGCTTTTCAGCAATTCAATTTGGAATGCAAAGGAGTAACTGAGAAGGTGAAATTCGGAGAACGAAGAAAGCGAATTTGTGAAAATGGAAGACCAGCGGCAGCAGCAACACGGCAATCACACACCATTTGTCATAAGAATACCATCCTATGACGAGGTAGCTGACAGCTCCCAACCCAAAACGGCGCCTCAATCTCTCTTCAATCCTTCCCCCTCCTTTTCTCAGGCCTTCAATTTCGTCAAGAACTCCGAATTCTACACAACCCCTCCACCCCCACCCCCACCGCCATCTCAGCCCTCTGAAGTTGCCCCTTCTCCTTCTCACACCCCGCCACCAAGGTATACATATATGATATATATATCTAGTGTTTGTGTGTGAATATTTCTATATAGGCTTTTTGTGTAGAATGATTTTTCATGTGTTGTTGGGGTTACAAGAAGGCTATTTAATTGTGATGTTGTAGGCAAGCTGTTCGCTCCGAAGTTCCATCTACTTCAGTTTCATCAGCTGGTGGGAGTCGGAATTCCATCCTTGTTAGCAATAGACAGGTGAATTATCCTGTATTGCCCACGTACTGAAAAGATGCTAGTGTAATTCAAATGACTAAAATATAGCTCTCTGTAATGTGGGCTGATTTGTTTTTGAATTCTATCTGGTCATTATGTTTTCCTATGATTATATGCATGGGATAGTGCACTTTCTCAGTGAGATGGTTCTAACCATGGGATGGATTGGCTATAGCCCTGCTTTGAAAAATTTGGAAAATGTCAACTTACTAGTTTCATGTAACTTTAATAGGCAGTAGATACACTGAACTTGTGTTCTATTGCCCTAAACTTGAATTAGTATGATTTTTATGAACTTGCTCAAATTTTTTTAGGTTTTCTTTGTTTGTTTTGTAATGCAGAAAGGGAACCCTTTGCTAAAACATATAAGGAATGTCCGATGGGCTTTTGCTGATATTGTTTGCGACTACTTGTTGGGCCAGAATGCATGTGCTCTTTATTTGAGGTTTGGAATTTAATGTGTAATTTCACTAATTTCCCACCAATCATAGGATGTTTCTATACCTGCTGCTATGTCCACGACCCTCGTCCTGTCATCCGTTAACACATGTCTGTGATATGAAGGAATGCCTGATTGCAGCTTGTGGTGATGGATGCTTACTTTTTTTCATAGCTTTCACTTGTGTATTTAGTCCATAGAGGTTATCAAAGTCCTAAGGAAATATTGTTTCTTTATTTCAGTCTTCGTTATCATCTTCTGCATCCAGATTACTTGTATTTCCGGATAAGGGAACTGCAGAAAAACTTTAAGCTTCGTGTTGTACTGTGCCATGTTGATGTGGTAAGCTTTTGAAAAGCTATAAGTTTCTTGCTGACTTATTCTGTGATGTCTTCTAATTTTCTTGATATTGGCACCAGGAAGATGTTGTTAAGCCCTTACTTGAAGTTACAAAAACAGCTCTACTCCATGACTGCACTCTTTTATGTGCTTGGAGGTACGTTTTTGTATGATCAATGATCAATAAGACAATGTGTTACGAGAAGTTAAATGGTTGAAAACTTGTCGATAGCTATGTTTAGAACGTTTAAAATATGAACTTCATTCTTCCTTTTGTTTTCTGCTCTCCATTTGATAATATCATGCTTTTCATTATTTTGTAGCTAACTGGTATTGGCCTTCCTTTTTCAGCTTAGAAGAATGTGGTCGGTACCTGGAGACAATTAAAGTTTATGAAAATAAACCTGCTGATCTTATTCAGGGCCAAATGGACATGGACTATTTATCACGGGTATAAATTATACTTTTCGGGCAGTGATAAACTTTCTTAATTGAGTAGTTCACCTCTAATCCATGAGTAATTATCTAAAAATACAACTTGTGCTACATTATTGAAACCCCCCCTGCTAATTATCTAACAAATCAAATTTCTTCTTCTGTTATAGTTAAATCATGCTCTGACATCAATACGGCACGTTAACAAGACAGATGTTGTCACTCTTGGGTCTACATTCGGCGTAAGCCTCTTAATTCATCTTATCCAGTTGTTTATTTAGTTACTGATATTTCTCTTCTTTTATACCAAATTCATTTTTTGCAACTTCAGTCTCTTTCACATATCATGGATGCATCAATGGACGATTTAGCTCGTTGCCCAGGCATAGGAGAAAGAAAGGTAGTTTTTCAATATTTTCATTTATCAATTTTTACCTATCCTCATTTTCTCGTTAGTAACTCTGAAAGTAAATTAGGTAAAACGATTATATGATACTTTCCACGAGCCATTCAAGCGTACAGTTCCAAACAGTACACCTGTTTCTGAAAATCCTACAAACAACAAAGCTGAAGTTATGCCTGAAAGTGAAAGGAATGAGGAGGATGAGAAGGAAATTGGAGAATCAAGCAAAAGGCAAAAGAAAGAAGCAGAAGTAAGTGTAAGATCTGCACTGAAAGCTGCATTTGCCAAGTATCCTGGTGTAATTGGTAGAAAGAAAAACACAAAAGTGCAGGATGAGAAGAATGGGAGTGGAGTTGATAATGAACAAGTGAATAACGATGATGACTTTGCAAGTTAGTTATAGGAATCTTTAGTCTAAATTTAATTCATATAATATGCTTTATTTATAAGTGGGAGTGTAATTGTATTTTGTAGAGGTTTAATTTCATAGGGACAATTTACTTCTCTATCAGCTTGACCATGACATTAGAAGGGCGACGATTCTTTTTTTCTTTCTGTAAAAAGATAGAAAGATGTCATTTTCTGTTTAAACACAGAATAAAGGGATAATTACACCTGAACCCCCTGACATTAGACATAAATACAACCAGACCCAGTTAGGTAAATTACAATTGACACCGAAAGCATGAAAAATAAAACAAAATCTCAAATACCATATGAACAAATGATCATACTTACAGCAGCATAAATATCAGCCACTTCAAAAAAAATGGACTCACAAATTTTACAAACATACATACATAAACAAGCACCAACAAGCAATATATAATTATACATATTCCTCAGGCCTTCTTTGACAATAGTGGCTCCAAATGACTGGAATCATCTTTCGAGGTGAGAATTTCCCTGTTACCTGATTCCAACTGAGAGAGAGATAATTCATCTGGTCTCTGTTTCAATAGTCTCTGAAAAATGCTTGATTTGTTTTCCATCAATGAGGATTGTGTTCTGGGAGAATTGTTTGAGCCCTGAACACGTTGCAGACAAACTTGGACAGCGTCGTGTACACGAACAAAATACCACTCTCTACCAATCAGATCAACCACCCCGGAATTTGTTAGGGTCAGCAAGACATCTCTATTTGGATTCGAAATTGCCATCTGAAATTTAAGAAATTTTTCGTAAGTAAGTGAATCTCAATGATATAAGATGAATGTGATTTCTTGCTTGTTACCTGGATGTTCCTTGATTTGTATTCTTGATGCAAGTCTTTTAGAGCTTGGACGGCGCTAGAGTCAACGTAAGTGATAGCTGAAAAAGATTAATGTGTAAAGCATATTTGGAAGCGATTAGCGAAGATTAATATATTGATAGTAGTAAATATAATTATACACATAAAGTTTAGTGGGTGTTTGCAAGAGCTTATGCTTTTAGACAAGCTAAAGTTGTAAACGTTTTGAGAAGTAAAAGTGCTTGGAGGTAGTTGAGTGTTTGGGGGAAAAGTGAAAAATTCAAAAAGAGGTAGTTGAGTGTTTGGAGAAAAAATTGAGAAGCACTTTTACTACTCTAAACAAACTTCCATTTATTTATGAAAATAACCTAGAAGCTAGAAGCTAAAGCAAAAAGATGGTCCTTGGGTGCTTCTAGCTTGTTTCTGCTTATTTTAAGCAGATATTGGTTTTCCAGCACTCCGAAAGTGCTGAAAAGAAGTGGAAAGCATAAAAGTGCTTTTTCTTTGGAGTTCGCAAACACTACCCTAATATATACCAAAACTAGATTGAAGTTGCAGATTGACTTACGAGCCATCTCGATTATTACGAAATGAACTTTTGTAACTTCAGGTCCACGTCTATTGGATCCATCATCAGTTTCAATTTCATATTCTCTAAGCCTGGTAAAGAAGATGGATGGCGTCATGGTTTATTATAATAAGAAGATGGATGTGATGAAGCAGCATTTATAAAGACGAACTTCTGCAATTTTATCAAAAGGAAAGAGTTATCCTCACCTATCTTTGATGTAACTTATATTCGCAAAATAAATTGGTGCATCGATCCTAACAATCACTATTCCATTGTACGTATACGCCTCTGGATACTGTTTGGTGTTTCTATACACAGTTGTGCCAGGTAGCCGACCTAAGATAGCTGCAAAAGAAATCATAACCAGCTCATAAATAATATAATGAATTGCACAATGTATAAAATTGAAACCAGAATTTAGAGCTTAAAAGCTTTAAAATTATAAGGAGAATCCAAATTATTTTTTTGATCTTATAAAAGTCGATGGCTCATATTTTATCCCAAAAAATTATAGAGTTTTACTTAAATTATGTCTTGCTTCGTATGGGATCCAAAATCATTTTATTATATGTAAAGAGTTCATAAAAATGATATCCTAAGATTAAGCAAGCACCATCTTGGTGGAGAATTCTTTCCATCTCTTTCGGGAACAGAATGAGGATGACATATAAGATAAAGAGTACAAAACAAGTATATTACTTATAGGGAGGTATTGCAATAGATTAAGTAAGGTATACTGCATTTACAAAGTGACCAAATTTAACTGTAGTTTTCACAGCCAAGACATGAAAATTAGAACAAGACTTACCAATGTGTGGATTAGCGGACTCATGGATGACAAAAGCAAGTGAAACACCAACCTAAGTACCAATAAGGGTAAACAATTAGAAACAACAGGGCAATTGAGAAGATGAGCTAAATCCAAGTATCCAACAATCAAAAGCAACATTCTGCACTAGACTGAGATTATGAAATATATGATATCCAATTAAACAATAACATATTGCAATCATGAAATTTGATATTTATACTTACACCAACGAGGACGCCAATCTCTATGCCAAGGAACAAAGTGAAGGTGCAGGTAATGGTCCAGAGGAGAAAATCCCTCTTATCCACACGCCATAAGAAAGTAGCCTCATCATAATCCACCTGAAACAATGAAGTGTAAATTACATCTATTTACTAGACTTCGAGAATTGAATACCATCAAAATAAATTAACTTTTAACATTGATTCTAAGGAGGCAGCATTCGTAAGTTTCGAACATTCATGATTGAATTCATGTCTGCTGGACCTCAATAGGAGATTTTCAAATTAACAGAAAATTTTTTAATGCTAAATAGTTTTTTTTTTTTTTTTTTTTGTGAGGAGTTTGGGGGGGGGGGGGGGTTGAATAAATAAATAGTTTGTATACAAGTTAAAGATCACTGCTAAGTTGGTCTGTGCACTTCTAAAAATTACAGCAAAACTCACCAGTCCGACAACAGCAGAAATTACAATGGCAGCCAGAGCACACTGCAAAGAGAACACAATGAAGAATAAATGGAATTATTAACAAGACAAAAGGTAAGATAAAAATAACTCTTGCTGCACTGTTATCTAAAGAATTCCAAACTACATTTTCTTCGCATGGTTCTAAGCACCCTTTCCATATTTAAGATAGCTTCATATGATTCAAAGATCCTATATACCACTTTATTCGAGCAAAGTGACAACACAGTCCAGAGCCCAAAAACCATGGGATGACGAAGTCAAATTTCTAATTTTATCGTGAACAAGAGCAAAAATACTAGATTACTGGACATATCAAGTTAGCACCTCAGTACAGATAATAATACTAACAGCCGAAGCACAGTTTCTTCATATCAACCTGGGGAATATATTCAAACAACGGGGTCAGGAATTGAAGCGCACAGCCCATGAGAATTCCCATGATTACTCCAGATAAACCAGTTTTGGCTCCACTTTCATGATTCACAGCTGACCTCGAGAATGATCCTGTGTCACAAAATTGTGCACAAAAAAACTTTAGAAGCCTATACAGATATAGTTTATCTTGATAGGCTATCAGAAGCTAGTTGATCCGGAAGAGGTACTCACCGGTTGTCGGGTACACCGAGAAAAAAGAACCACATATATTTGCCACGCCAAGACCAAATAACTGCAAGAAACAAACTATGAGTATATAAAACAGTGAACCGTAGAGTCCCATATTTCCATATTAAATATGATAGTAGAAATTGGCTCATTCTTTGTTCCTTGAGAATCTCGAAAGATCAAAGTTAAGGTAAGACCGTAAGAAAAGGAAAAACAGACCTCTTGATTTGAATCCAACTCATATCCATTCTTTGCAGCGAGTGCTTTGGCAATCCCTACAGATTCCTATAAATAAACAAGCCAAATTCAATACCTTACCCCCAATGCGTGCATGTCACTAGCAAAACATGCAAGCCAAATAAGCTCTATAAAAGAAATAATAGTGGAATTTATGTGAATTTTTCTTACCAAAATAGCCACGCCAGTAATGAGAATTGTTGTCGGAATTAAAGACTTTACATACCCAAATTCCTTTGGGATTGAAAAGCTAGGCAGCCCCTCAGGTATTTCACCAACCTAGAACATGAGGCTAAAGTATCACAAACAGCTAAATGCAGTTCATCCAAGTTAAAATTCTTAGGAATGATAGCTCAAGACAGTAATTGGTTATTCTTTAGAATTCTACATCTTGGCTACTTCATGTGGTCCTCACCAATGAAATTGAAGATGGATGATATAGTTTCGCAAAGGTTGTACCCAGAACTACAGCTGTAAGGGGACCAGATGCTCGTAAAAACCGCAAAGATTTCCTGGTTTTTCCCTGTGAAATACCAACCAAAGCATAACTTAATGTAAAGAGGTTCAAAGACTTAAACCTGATACGAAAATGACTGAAGTCATACCAATTGCTTCATGGTTAGAAGGATAGCTAGTACAATAGAGCCCATGACGAAAGGTGGCCACGAGAACTAGAAATAAAGAAGAAACAAGAAAAAAATAAATGAGACCCCAATGTTAGAATAGGACACAAGCACATAGAATGAGTGATGTGTAATGGAAACATAAAGCAAACCGTTATTTATAAACAGAAACTTGCAAAGAGTATTTGGTAGCTATCCACCGATGACAGAAAAAGAAACAAAAGATCAAGATACAAGGTCATAATATGATAGAAAATGTAGAGCCATACAGTAGTAAAGTGACAGTGTTTAATTATTTTTCTAGTTAGAAATTTTAAATTATGTACGGTCTACAACTTCACCCCTTGTAGTTTAAAGATAAAAATGGTTCACTTATTTCCATACTTGAGAGGCTTATTAACTAGTTTTCTTTGGAAGAAATCTCACCATTGGAATTTTTGAGAAAATTAAAAGGAAATATAGAAAACGAAAGCTAGTACAAATAAATATCTTCGCTTCAATGATCTCATTTATTTCGATGACCATATTTAGACAAATACAACAAGGGGTATGTGCATATAGTGATGAAGCTGCAGATATAATTCATCTTCCTATCAGTAAATCAAATCAACATACAAGTGGAAACATACCTTATCTGCTCCTAGAATAATGCTCTTGACTAGTGGAATAATTTTGCTACTGCGTTCTATATCATAGCCCAAGAAATATTTTGCCTGAGACAAGGCAATTACAACTGCTGAAGCAGTAGTAAAACCAGAAATCACAGAATGGCTGATGAATCGTATAAGCCATCCGAGCCTATATATAGGAAAATGAAATGAGAAACTTCACTAATTGATTATTTTGGAGGAGAAGTTGCAATTTAAAACGAAAAATCACACTGGCAGTTTCAAATGAGATTCGATAGTACTTGTTGTGGTGGTTTATCTTGCCTCAGAGCATAGTTACTTATTAATGTTTGCAACTGCCTGTTGACTTTGAAAGCTAAAATTCCGGAAAAGCTTATAATGATAACCAGTAAGTCCTAGGTCAAAGTATCTGTATGATGCTATTTACTCCAAAAGTTACATACAAAGTTCACTAAATGAGCAAATGAGACTAAGAAGAGAAAAGTTAAACGACCATGAAATTTGATCCACAGGGTTCACAAAAGGGGGCATATATTTAGGAGAATGTAAGAGAAGAAGTAAGGATCAAACATCAGTACCTTAAAATGCCCATGGTACATTCTAAAATGCCAACCATAAGTGCTAATAGGATCGCAAGCTCGGTGTACAACTGATCGGATGAGTCAACTATGCTTCCCAATACATTTGAGACCAGGAGGGACGTCAATGCAACAGGCCCAATGGCAAGCTGGCGAGACGACCCGAAAATGGCATATACAAATACAGGCACGAAACCAGAGTCTGTGGTACAAAGACGATTGGCTCATAGTTAGCCACGAGATCACATCCATAATTGAATAGCACAAAATGATACTGCTCAAGTTAACAAGCACACATGGCCATAAAAAAAAAAGTAGCTGGCTCAGCATCATCAAACTAGATATCAGATTGCATCACCAATCTTGAGTACGTAGAACAAAATTGACATCTAGGCTCAGCAATTTCAACGAGAAAAGAAGAAGGGTAAGGAAGTGGAGCAATAGAACCAAAAAATAACGGAGAAAACTTACACAGTCCATATATGGGATGAAGTCCAGCTAGCTTTGCGTAAGACATGGACTGATTTTGCACATCAATAAGCAGCGCGAAAAGTTGTTGTCAATAACAATTAGAAAAAAATAAACAAATTGAAAAATTAACCCCGGACCAGACACGAAATTGGATATATGTATCTGGCCTCTGGATACCTGAGGGACGAGCATGACACCGACAGTGATGCCAGCCATGAGGTCGGGCTGCAGATATTCTCTCCATTTGTAGACGCGAATCCAACGGTAACACGGCAAGAGCAGTTCAATCCACTCATTCCAAGTCATCCGCTTCATCTTCGCCCTCCATTTCCCGAAAAAAGACGACGACGGCGCGGCGGCAGCGGTGGAGGTGCTCGGGTGCTGCAACTGGATGATTTTGATTGGCCGGTTCGTGGTTCCGGAAAAGGAGGAGAGATCGCCGGAGCTGGGTGATGAGTACCTAGTCCCCTCCATAACGGAGGCAGCCGCCGCGAAAAAACGGTGGCGCGTTTGGATTCAGATATATATAATAACCAACGAATTTTGTTTGGGATTGGCGGAAACGAACGTCCACCATTGGTTTGCACTTTGCAGCTTCGTACAAGTCTTTATATGGAAAATTTTACAATAAAAGTAGTAAAAACCATAAAAATATATATGACTTTATGAATTATAAATAATAATTATTATTATTCAATAAATAAATATATATGATAGGTACATGCCAAAAGATATGTTAAATATTCAGAAGATGAATAATTGGTACTTACTATTTTCACAATAACAAGCCAACGTTTTTTAAAAAATGTAATTGAACTAATGTAAATTCAATTAATCAGAGATTTCGTCACATAAAATTGTTTGTGTTTTATTTTAGTTAAAACATACAATTTTAGAATTATAACCTGAATTCGAGAAATGAAAATTTATAAGACAAAGTCAACATACAGAAAGTCTAGATGTTATTTCGCATAATTAATCCGACCTAGTCAAGATATAATTCACCTAAAAATAATTAATCCATCAACTATTTCAAAAACCCTTTTCCATTTCTCCATATATATTTCAATATAATTCTGAAATATATTTTTTGTAAACAATTTCTGTCATAGTTGTTTGTCACTTGTCAATGCTGATTTCCCTAACAATTTAATGTTATAATACTATCATATTATAATAATAAAATGGAAATCAATCATAGGACCTTTTAAGCGCTTAATGTTACGCAAAATGTATTTGGACGTTTCTACGGTTAAGTTCAGTAGGATCTGACGCAATGTCGCATACAGGTGGGACGTGCAAAATGCCACCTGCACGAGTTTGTGCCAATTCAAGAAAAACATGGAACAATAGAATAATTCTAAGGACCTCATATGATATAGTTTTAAAAGAAAGAAGAAATTCGAAATGTAAACCTAATCAAAGACTTTATGTAAAGAATACAAATTATTTTTATCCTCTTATTCCTTTTCTTTGTTGAAAATCAGAAAAATTAATGACATTAATCACCCATATCCAAAGCTACAAAGTTTATGAACATAAAACCTTATATCACCCACCCTAACATAAGTCGGAACTACATTTTTAACTAAACCGTGAGTTATCATATTAGGCAGATAGTTGTGTTGGCCCATCATAATCTAAATTGGAAATTGATGTGGATGAAAATTGACACAAATTATAGTCTCCTCAGATTCTAATTATGTACTGCCAACATAATATTATACATAATAGATTGATACATTCCTAAAAGATCCATGAATCCTCCAAGGAGCTACAATTCATCAGATAAGTATATTATTATTGCATCATTGAGAAATTTCACAGCAAAGTGATAATATTATTCCACTTTTCATGGATTAACTTTTGGCGCCCATCCTGCAATAACATATTCCTTTGCAGCGTCCGTTTTCTTGAAACACTCCAGAGAAAACAGCAACTGTAATGTGGGAAAAAAAGGAACAAAACGGGTTAGGCAAATTTCAACTTGGACTTGAACTAGGGTAATTATTGAATTCTCCCTCGAGGTTTAGTCAAATTACAAAAAATGCCCTAAAAGGTGAAATGGTGATATTCCGAAGAAGAGGGTCTTTTTTGTAATTCGACTAAATATCAAACGGGGTGGCTGTAATTTACCCTTTAGCTTCAAGATTTCCACATTTCAATTACAAAAGCAATGGATCGTTTCCAGATGGAAATATCAATCAAACTAGGCTGAAGAATGCTATACTCTAAAAAATGACACTTCATGGTTGAAAATTTCTTTGCAGATATTTCTCAAATACAGATTTTAGAATGCTAATATAAAAGCTCAACGACCTTGGTTCTGGAGAAATCTTCTTAAAAAGCTTCATTAGAATTTAGAATAACATATTAAAATACCTTCATGTAGTTCTTCACGTGAGTCAGGCTTTCAGGCACAGTCCAACTCTTGAAATGGCCAAGAGCCACTTCAAGATGGTAGAGCTTTGGGGCCAAACTCAAATCAACAGCACAAATATTTTCTCCATTCACATATGGTCCCTGATCATACATACATAAGAAAATTTCAACAAAAAGATTGAAATTGAAAATTATCAGAAACATTTTCCCATTAATTTTGGTTTTGTGTTTGATATCACGGATTGGAAATACAGAAATTCACACCTTAGCTTTCAACTGATCATCCAATGCCTTCAACTCATCAAGCAGCGCTTGTTCTGTTCCATCATTGGCATCTTTGCTCTTCAAGAAATTGACAAAAGAGGGGAATATTTTCGAGCCCCTATTGTAAAAAGTGAAAAAAAGACATTCACATTGCAGAACAAACAGATACGAAGAACGTGAGCGACTGATGTAAAGAAAGATGACAACTTAAAGTAAAAAGAGGCAAAATTAAATTTCAACAAGTTTAGAATTTTATGATGTAAATCAACCAAGCCATCAACCATCAACCATTCCGTGAAGAGATAAATGAAAAAACAACTCCTGGAAATATTAACTCTGTTATGGTTACCAGCATAGCTTAGAAATCAATGGACTAAAAAAGAATTCAAAAATAGCTCAACAAGTATGCAAAAAGTTATCGAAATATAAAGCAACTTATATTTACTTGTGAAATGATAATCTACACACACACACACACACACACATATATATATATATATATAGTTTTCGGGGTTTCAATTCAATTTATATATATACCGATTTCTAACAAGAAGTTGAATTGAAATCCCGAAAACTATTTCACCAATGTGCCGAATAGAGGCAGCTGATTTACCAAATACTTACAGAGTTTAAAGAACAAAAGCCCTACGGAAATTATTCTCAATGTTTAAGAGCATATTTTTGTTTAATTTGATAATCAGAGTCATGCGACAGCCATCTACACACCTATACTATGCCTAAATGACCAAATCATCAACTCAAACCCATAAGCATAAAATAAGAAAGTGAACTAAGTCACCAACTCCAACATGACAAATCAATTCCAACAATAACAGCTCCATCAAAATTCCACGAACATCCAAGTAAAAGACTAAATAATGATTCTAAATTAAGAAGAGAAGAAATTGTAAAGAATGGTTTCATACACAGATGAGAGTTCAGAAGGCGGAGTCAGAGCAGGGCTTGGGTATTTCTCTTCGATAATACCAACAATCACATCAGAGTCGGAAATCCATTTGTCATCAAATTTTATCACTGGCACCTTCCCTTCTGGGTTCACTTCCAAAAACCTAAAAAACCAATAAACAGAACGAATTCCCTTAACAAACACAAAATTGAAAAGAAAGAGTCACCAAGCGTAGAACCGACGCTGAACCCAGTAGCGGCTACACATCTTACCATTTGGGCTTGTCATTCGTGTTGATCAAATGCATCTTATAAGGAACGCTCTTCACTTCCAAAGTCATTAAAACCCTTTGGCAGAACGGACCTGAGACATCCAAACAAACCATGAAAAGAAGTGAAAAATTAAAACCCATGAGGAACCGTACTTGGTTGTGGTTGTTAAAAAAGAGCAACATAGAGAAAGAGGCAATTACAGTCGCCGAGAATGTTGGGGGCGCCTACAGCAGCCTTGACGCAGATCTCGACAGCCATGGCAGGATCCTGAGCACTAAGTGTTTGTGAAATTGTCTAGCTAAGGAAGAGTGGAGAGTGAAGAATGCTGAAATGGTAGGTAATAACAGGGATATATATATATATATCGCGATTAAACGAGCGAGATGTCTATATCTTATATGCATTTAGTGCGGGACTTATGATGATTATGCGGTACGTATGTAATTACAATTTTGCCAACGACCGACTTTCTGTCTTTCACAATGGGCCGGCCGGGCCATATGTTGAGTTTGGCTAATTAAAAGTTTTGGAATTGATTCTACAAGAACCAATTCTTGAATTAAAAAAATTCGAACAACTTTTTACAGTAAAGAAAAATTATTGTGGGATAATTCATAATTGGTATAAAATTGAGAAATGGCCAAGAACTTTTAATAGCCCGAAAAATATCGGACGGAAAACCTAAAAACAATATCTAAAATAAAATTAAAAAAGTACCTGGACTCAAAAAAAATCGAGGAGGAAAAAAATTTGTCATCGAACACTTCATATAATTTGATACTTGATAGCCTAAAATTTTCATTTTGCCAACCTAAAAGATCACTACTCCAATTTATGTAATTTAAAATAGATTTAGTCATTTTTTAATTTATTGAAATTGAGATTAATTCTCATTTAAAATAAATTTAGTCACTTTTTTCTTATTTTTGTAGTAGAGATTAATTTAGGAGCATCGCGTTACTTTCCGAAAAAAAAAAATCATCCGTATTTTACAAGTTTTTTAAAATATTAGAGACTATATCGTTTTTTCTCAAATTAGAATGAATAAGTTGCAAAAACTTTAAACTTTTTTAAAAAAAAAAATTCAATTCATATCATTACAAAGAGTTGAACTCCAAATCTCCATATTGGAAATAATATCTGATGGGTGATACCCGTTGGGTCAAACCCTTTAAACTTGAGAATGGTCAGATGTAAATACCCTTATATTATAATTCAATTATTAAAATTAAATATCTCTTACTCTATATCAAACTTTAAATTCTCCATTAATTATAACTAAGCATGGTCTAAGGTGAAGAAACTACCCATTGGATTATTCTCCAATATGATGGTTGCTTTTCTACCCCACCATCCACATGATTCTCGTGCCATGGATTGGTCGCCATCTCCAAAAGAATTTACCTTATCTTCACATCTCTCCTCAACAACCACAAACACAGTAGAGCGATTCTATGGTTAATCACGATTGTATATGAATAATTAGTCACACATTAAGATCATGACAAGTGTTACAATCTGAGAATTTCTTAAAAATATCAAATCTCTTAATTTTATATGAGATTTAGTAGTTATTTTTTTCCCTTAAATATAGGATTTGTAGTATATATAATTATTTTCCAATATTTAACTATCTCATTTACGCTAAATTTATTATTCTCATGAACAAAAGTTATAATTAACTCATATACCATTCAAATTCATTTGTTTTTAAATTCTTATTATTATTATTATTATTATTATTATTATTATTATCTGATGTTGTATTATCTGATCTCGTCTAATTAAATAGGTGTATAGCTGCTAAGCCTGATGGATATGTTATAACATTTTTAAATATACCAGTTACATTTATTTAAAAAATGCAAAATTTGTTGATAAAAATTAATAAGCATTACTAAAAGATGTGTAATATATACTAGACGTTGCACATAAGTAGTACAAGTATTGTTCCTCTAAATTCAAAATATTTACCCAAGTGAAATCATATTTTGAATTTTGCATAACATTCATGATATTATACAATTATTATTAATTTTTTTATATTATACGATTATTAGAATTGTTATTAATAATAATTTTTTATGTTTACCAGTAAACAAATTATGTAGTTTATTAAATATACTAATAGTGCATCTTACAATATTATATTCTTTTATGTTAGTATACGTATATTATATAAAATATTATATTAATCTAGATATTGGTTTGTAAGTATAGAAAAAAAGAAAGACATAAAATATTAATACACCACATAGAATACCGAATATTAGATCTATATTTTTAGTGAACTATTTTAACTAAAACACGTAATAAATATAATTATGTAAAACTTGTTTAATCAGATAAACATGTAATACTTTCACTTTATCTAAATAATAGATGATGAGTCATACAAAAATAAGTAGTCCAGATTAGATCTATATATCTAATGGCTAAAATTAAAGGGAACTAATTAGTCACCCACAAATGCTAACTAATGGTAGAATTTCCCAACACAGTATCACAAATTCCACTAAATTATTATATATCTAGATAATAAATTTAAAACGAGGAGAAATTGAATTATCCATCCAATAACTTTCAGCAGCTTGGATTTTAGGGATATTACTTCCAAAATTTGGAGATTACATCTGGCAATTTAAAAAATCTAGCCATTTCCATCCACACGAAATTAAACTCATGCAAGTCACGTGCTAAATGTAAGTCAGAAAATTGAAATTCTGGCAAAAAATGGATAAAAATTGCTAGATTTTTAAGTTACCAGATGTAATCTCCAAATTTTGAAAGTAGTGTCCCACTAAAACCGAAGCAGCTAAAAGTTACTGGATGGATAATACAATTTTCCCTTTAAAACGATGTCACAAGCTCTACTAAGATTATAATTTGATGTAAAGAAAAATGAGCTAATTACACGTTAGAAAAAGATAAGTTAAAGGGCTATCATATAACAAATACACATTCCTCTCTTCTGCTCTCATTTGATCTACGGAAGCTTCCATCAATCAATCACAAGGATAAAGAAAAAAGCTGTACAGTTGGAAAAAAACAAAGAAAAAATCTACTTGAGCACCAGAAACCATATGGATCAACATCTGAGAAAATAATGTACAGATGATGATATCAGTCAGGAATTCCAGCTTGTGTGATGTATACAGTCGAGGATATAGATTGCTCGTCCTTCTGAAATGCACAATAATCGGATATTCACCGAGGAATTTCTTTCGTCCGTCAAATGAAGGCCAACAAACCATACATTTTCTCCAGTTCAAAGTCTCATCTGTGTTCTTCACATACAGTTACAGAAAACTGCAACTAAGAAAACGAAAAATCACAAGTGATTACTAGAAGAAAGGAGTAAGAATAATGTAAAGCCTGCTAGAATGGACAATATAGGAAATAATTAGTGCAACTACCTATGTTTAAAACAGGAGTTAGGCATAATAAGTACCTGAAGATGGCTTGCGAACCAGGTCTTTATGCATTTCAGCATACAAGAACCAGGTCTTGCTGTTTACATATGCTGCACTGCCATTTGATCAAAAGCTTCAGAGTTAAAAAAAAGCTTCATCATTTCCAGGCAGGCTTTTTCTCAGAATGGCTCTCGATTTGGCCTCCACCAAATTTATGGAAAGCTCTTGAAGTATAGATATTGGACAAACTACGCTCGAGGGCATTTTTTCACGAATATCATCTCTTAAGTTCCAATTTTTCTTCGAGGAGAACTTGGAGCTATACTTTGAATTCATTCGAGCCATGATAAAACAGAGGCATCAGCAGAAAATTCTTCTTCATTCAGACATGCCAAGCAAAAAGTATCTATTATTTCTACGGCTGAAAGCAGAAAAAATAGCTATTCGTTTGACAGCTGAAGTATGCCGCGCATCTGAAGGTATGGATTTTCCAACAGCTTTTCATTGTTGCTCTGTAAAGAGAAGTAAAAAAGAGTATCTTAAGCACAAATGAGAAAAATCATGATCTTAAAGAGAAATTTTGCATAAGATACTAAAAATTGCACCTGCTGAGCTCTTGAAACAAGACTATGAAGCATGCGTTGATAACTTTCTGGTTTATCCGTCATCATTCTCTGAAAAATACAGATTTTAGTTAACTTAATATATTCGATGTATGGTCTAAAGCAAAAGAGATCAAATAAAATACTTGCCTTCAAAAGGAAGGTTGAAGAGTAATATGCCACTCTTGCGTCTGTATCATCCAACAACTCCCTGCCAGATATACATACAAAATTTAGATAAACAAATAAAAGTAGGGTTAATTACATCTAACCCCCTCATGCAATTACTTAATTACAACTCTTACCCCATTTTGAAAAACTTTACAACTCACCCCCCACGAGTTTTAAATATTACCTCCAAAGTCCAACCACTTACAAGTTTGAAAAATATTACAACTAACTCCCCAAGAGTTTGACATATTACCTCCAAAATCTGCTTGGACGGGTTCTCAGGAGGTCATATTTCAAACTCGTCGGGGATGAGTTGTAATGTTTTTCAGAAATGGGATACGAGTTGCGATTAATGAATCTCACGAAAATGAGTATTCTAGACTGAAAAGATACCTGAAGAATTCTTCTCCACCAACCTCTACAAAAGCAGCAGGATCTGCTGTACATTTACCCATCAAAAGTAAGAGAAGTGTAGCTCTAATATCTGATGTGCCACCTGGAAGATTTCCTCTTCCTTTGCTACCTACAGAGACTCCCAAAGCAATATTATCTGTTGCAGCACCAGCAAGTTGGATCAAAGGCCAATAAAATAATGCAGCAGGAACACGAGCAACCAACTGCATAGGAACTATGGCTTGTCCATGAAGAAGAGCAGCTGCCATTGATGCTGTATCATGAATTGGAATATGTACATTTTGTCCATGTTTGGTGTTAGGATTATCTCCAATATAATCACTACGACTGAGAGTATCTGCTCGGGAGAAACGTTCTACTCCATCTGCTTTACTCTTCCTTTCTGAATTACTAGAATCTTTATGTGCAACTTTCAAGCAGAGTTGCGACAATAGAATATCACACATCTGCTCATGCATAGACAAGGAAAATAAGAGCATAAGAAAATGTTGAAAATTTTTTGTGCTTGAGAGGATAAAGCCACTAAGATGGGCAAATGGAGAAAAACAGATATTGTTTGGGTGGGGGAGAGGAGGGAGGGAAGCAATCAAGTAACTTAAAATGGTTTTGTTATGAAAAAATAAATTTGAAAAATGTCACATCTCCTCCACATTACGGAAACATGAAAGGATCCATCAAAAAGTATATCAGGTTGGGATAGATAAAGTTTTGTATTTGAGGGAAGGATTAGGAGAACGATAAAACTCCGTATAAGATGAACCTAAAATCCTCAACAATGACTTCAATAATATCTAAGAAAATGAAGTTTAATGATTTAAAATCCATTGTAAGATGAAACTACCCTTCAAGCTCAGTGAATTATCATTGACAAACTCCTAGCTCCAAAACCATTAATCGAAACACAATCCCAGGATTATATTATATCCTTGATATCAGAACTATATGTTTTAATTAAACAGCAACGTCGTAACACAATGTCACAAATAAATTCAACATAATTTACCTTTAGAATATTCATTCGATCAGTTTCATTTATTTGAGCCATCAAGGATAAGGCACAGCTCATGATATCTATCACTGCATTTGCTTTCTCGAGACGACTCTCCTCTTGTATATGTGATGCAGATGGATTGCGCATTACATGTTGGACTTCTTTCTCGTCTAGCAAACATTTGCACTGAATTAGCAGCCTCTCCAGGACAAACAGAAAACCCCATCTTGTATGTTTATTTTTTGACTTGAGAAGCCCACACATAAGCCAAACTGGTAAAGGAACATCTGAAACAGCTGAATAATCTTTAACACCAGCTAGCTTAATTTTCTGCTCCAAGTTTTTAATGCTCGACCAGAGACTCAGATCTCCTTTCCCACTAATTTCTGCAATCAGCAAGTCCCCCAACCACAAGTACCCATTGTGACGGTAAGCATCTCGTTCAGAATGAAGAAGAGAATGTAAAGTGGTCCAAGAAAGATTTGCGTTCAGAGCAGCAACATTTCCAGGAACTTCACTAATACTTTCAACAGATTTGAATAACTTTGTTATCTGAATCATTTGGGTGAACTCTTGGTCTACATGAGTAAATGATCCTATGAGTGCGTCAAAGTTCTCTACTATCTTCTCCAGTAGCTGCAAAAAGAACATAATTAAAAATACATTTATATGATGCTCTTTTACCAAATTATTCTTTTTCCAAAAAGCACGTGGCATTGGTAGATTACTCAATTTAACATACCATATCATCTCTATACAAAGAAACAAAACCAAAAGGTACGCCAAGAATGAGAGGCAAAGTTCTAGAAATTTCGTAGGGCATATTCCTTTATAATATCCTAACGGCATTTTGAAAACGTATCAATAAAGATTCTCAACTACAAATCAGGACAACTGGATTTTATGGATTGATTGTTAGATAATATTCATCGTATGTAGCTGCATGTATGGCACACAGAAAAACAAATATCAAGCTGTTTTCTTGAAGATAAAATCAAGATTATTAGGAAATTACCATCAAAAGCCGATCATTATTGGGATATGTCGATAAGGCCGTAGAAATTGATCTCCTCAAAAGCTCCACAATGCCTTCAATGCCCAACTTAACAGAAATATGCAGTGCTTCAGGTGCGTCTGCAAGCACAAGCAAGGTAGCAATAGGTCGAACCTCATCATCACTATACTCAGAAACTCCGACAGCTATACATGTCTCATTTATTTTATGCAATACATAGTCGAAAAGCACCAGATATAGATTTCTCCTCTCTTCCCTTGAGTTCGAAAGAACCAACTGCCATTGCAAAAAAAAAAAATATTTGTAAATTCAAACAGTATCTCAGTTCATTTCCAGCCTACATTAGCAAACGTACAGAAAACTTTTACAGATGACCTTTCTTTAGAGGCATTTGCAAAAAAGCATGCTTATTTGGTGCAAGAAAACATTTTTTCTCATTCAGAGTATGTGCCACTATTTTCATTCTCTAAAGGCCAATTTAAAACATTGGGAAAAGTTCCCGTTGAAGAGAGGAACACCTGCTAAAATGCCGCTTTTCAGAAGCTGTTTAATGTCACCAAACTCAGAAAAATGAAGGAACACAAAGAGGCTAATCTCCGAAAAACATTACTATAATTAATGAACAAACATAGCTATTCAGCCAAAACATTCAACGGTAACAAAATAGGAGAATGCCTTCCAACGGCAAGCTTACATCATAAAATATGGATCTAACTCCCGCAAGCACATGGAGGTAATTTCATGCAATCATGCAATAAAATAGTGCAGCTTAAGGAACTTTCAGTGAAGATTAAGAAAGTTAGGCTAATTATGCTAGGAAAAGTTTTAGCTATCTGAAAATAGAGCCCCCACTGTTTCTAAGTGTATTGCTATGTACTTTCTTTTAAAGACAGTCTAGGACTGATTAGACTAATCGAATAATACCTCTGCAAATATAAAGTCAATTCCGCCAATCAGATCAACTTGGTGAACAAGAAACAAAGGGGTAGCTGAAACAACTTTATCAGGCCCCTCAGGCAATTGATAAAACATGTTTGTCATCATGCAGATAAGCTTGCAATGAACTATTTCTGCCCAACAGTTTCTTCTACTAATCTGCATTAGTACCTGAATAACCTGTGAACAAAGAAAAGAGCATAAAAAAATGTTGCCTGAAAAAATCTCTAAAAGAATGAGTGCACAAAGAATATTGAACACACAACAAAAAAAAAAAATACAGACAATTAGAACCAGAGGTACAAACCATACAATCCTCTCTTGTAGTTAATATTGGAGAATAACCATTTTAAGAATGACAAAAGATATCATTATAAAGTTCTATAGTTAATATTGGAAGATAAGAGATTTATGAATGAACAATATATCATTATGAAGTTCTACGGTACTACAACCGAGCACGAGATCTTTTAGACCTACATGCAGTGAAAATGCGCTAGCAAGGGGGGACCCAGTTTATATTGCTAGAATTGGATTTCTTCACTCTCTTGGGGTATTGATTCCTATGCCACATCCATCCAATGAATAAATTATTTGCAAGTCCTATGTTGAATGTACTTGAGTTTCAGCTCAACTTAAAAGCAAAGTTCTAGGCAGATCATCCTCTAAATAAGGTCACGAGTATAAATATTGAGTTGCGTGTAAAAAGTACTTGCTCATGAACTAGTAGATGACAACAAAGCCAGGTTGTAGAAATACTCACTCTAATATCAAGACCTTTTAATCTGCTGCGACGAATTTTGCCTCTATCACATACGAAATACAGTAAACAGCTTAAGGAAGAAGCCCATACAGCCTCCTCTTTCTCTTCTATCTGTGAAGTAATCGTGTGTTAAAGAGGAACTCCAGTGAAAGAGTGCAAAATGTACATAGAGACATCACTTTTTTTTTATAACAGAGAAAATTAAAGATTTACCATAAAACAAACAGACAAATGATACAGTAAATGGACTGAGAATAACCATGTACAACATGAAACATGCTACATTGCTCTGGCTCTAAGTCGGAATTGTGGATTTGCATTACCAAAACAAACGAGTGATTTATAAACATTATTTTTGGATGTAAAACACTGTATTCCCACTTCATCTACTCCCATAGAGAACACAACGCCAGTTATAATTAGGACTTCCAAATGTGGAAGTAGTATTACATTTTTCAGTTTTAATAAACAGAATTTCGATAATCAGCTACATGGCATCAATAGAAAGTACACATTAGATACCCCAGCACCACCACGCAAGCGCTAAGAAGCAAAAGTAACAATTATAAAAGGGAACCCTTAGAAACTCAGAAGTCAAAAATTGAATATTCAGGCATTGCAGATTTCCAGTCATATAAAGGACATACCTGGACAAGATGAAGAAGAACCTCAAAGAGAATGCCCAAAATCCAACACTCAAACTTATCAATAGCTGAGGAATTTCCTGTTTTATTGAGAAAGTCAGATTTTATCTTTTCTTGTGAAGAAACTTGAGTTCCATTGTCAAAATACGCTTCCTGCGCATACTGTTCCTCCATTGAAGTGGAACCATCAGGTGCTGGTGGCTCCAATAAGTGTGCATGAACTCCAAGGTTAATAATTAAATCAAAAGCTCGAGCTTTTGACATCACACGGGGAGAATTTAGCATGTCCTACAACATTACAGACAAATTAATTAGACTGAGTTACATGTGGGCATAAAACCATGTGAGAAGCAGGAAGCACCTCCAGCAAGGATAGAGCAAGAGGAGCAGCAGTCTCGGAATCCAAAACATACCTGCATAACAGGTTAGAGATAATCAACTGAAATTATCAAGTTGAATGGCATGAGTTTAGAGTGCACTCATGCAGCCACCTTTGGTTATTGTTATACCCTCCCTAGAAAAGATTTTGAAAACCAAATATAGTAAGTGAATTTACATTACGGTCGGAGGTATGAAACTCATTGGCTATGGTAACTCTAAAAAGTTACAAGGTATAGACCCATGCACAACATGCATGTCGAGATACAAGCCCAACTCTCACTCTCTCACAAGCATATATTATATAGCATGTTTGCATGTTTGGATATATTCAGAGAGAGAGAGAGAAGAGTCCATGTTCTGGTGCATTATAGTGTATTATAGTAGATTCATAAGTTATAAAAGTACATCAGACCATACATGTCAATTACGAGTTTAACAAGAACGCTCACGGCCACATCCATTGATGGTCTTCCACTGTGTCTTAATTTAGATGAGACAGTCAATTGATTGGAATTAGCGGTAGATGTCTCAGAGCAAACAGCTGCGATAACCTCGCATACCTCCACAGGATTCAATCGCAAAGGTTGTTGTTCACTGGTACAAACCAAAACAATGAGAAAGAGAGCATGACAGTAAATTCAAACCAACTAATTAAAAAATGTATATGAATGTTAATTTCTTTTAGGATAAATTGATTATTAAAGAAGAGGGTGCTCAATGTAACTGTAACTCTCAAAACAATAATAATGCAACAAATAAATATTTTGGCATATAACCATTCAGATCATTGCCAAGTAATTGAAGATTAAAGGACAGCTGAAGAAACTATTTCCTTCTTTACCTGTAATGACGATATTGGAAAAGTGGCCTGGCACGTGGACGGAAGGTGCTCATAGGAGAATCCTCCCTGAGAAAAAACAACATCTCAGAATCAAAAATGAAGTCAAAACATGTTCCGATAGCATATATCTCGCAGAAGAAGGGCATTACCAGGAATGTTCATAACCTAATAAGTGCTACGATAATCTTTAGTTCCATGGTGAGATAAATGAACATGAAGCTATATGACTTGGTAATCTTGATAGCCATGATATTGGAAGGTAGAAGAAAAGGTAATTGCAAAATACAACCATGTCCAAGAACAGAAAGTTCACAAATCTTGATCGGGAGGAACAAACAATAGGTGCCTCACTTAATAATTAATGTTTTTCACGACTAAGAGGTGAATAAACTAACATAAAACTCCATAACCTTAAAGAAAACATTGTTTTAGAATTGATGTGTCACATACAGCAAACCACTGCTCGTCATTACTAATTTCTTGGTAACAAATTTGCCATACATCATAAAAAGTTCAGTAGAATGTCATAGAGATTTCATGAGTAAAAAGAGGAAGCATCACAAATCGGAAAAAAGATATTGATAGCAAGAAATCAACCATCAAACAAAATTTAGAATAACAAAAGGATTAAGAAAGAACATACCAAATTTGATTAGCCCCTGGTCTGGAGCGCTTTAGCGCTGTTATTGCTCTCAAATGGGCGAAAGCTGAAGTTGAATTGGTGACAGTAGTCAGCAAGGAAGGCTGCAATAGTTGATCGAGATAAGGCATCTCAGCACTCCCAAAAACTCTCCAAGCTTCACCCTTCATTTTGGATTCCATGTCCCCGACAAGAAGAGCTGCTGCGCCTACTTCTAGGAAATTATGGGTGCGCATCTCTTGAAGATTGAGAATGTGATCGCTGCAAGTGAGTATTTTCAGAAATTGTTAATAGTAAAAACAATGAAAGTGATTACTGAGTACCAAGCAGCTAAAAAAGAAAAAGACAAATACCTTTGGGGCAAGAGAAGTGATGACTGTTGGTCTCCACGCCAGCGCCATCTGAAAACATCAAGTGCCATAAACTCTAGATTTCCTATTTCATCGATTTCTTCAACAATTGGAGAATCAGAAACTGATGCAATTGATGTATCTTTGTTCTCCAATGATTCTTTGGCATTTGCAGGGTTTAGTTGGGAATTGAATGATTTACTCAATAAAGATGATAATGTCGGCAGTGCTTGTCTTGATGCAGGTAAGGCTCCAGCAAATGCAGCAGGCTGGAATGAACGCTTTGGGATATATTGAGCCACTAAAGAGCGAACATAATTTAAAGATTTCACAAGTGCTCCAGATGCAAAACTTGATACAGGCAAAGGATTTACATTTGTCGATTGTACTGGAATCCCAGATTGTTGACTTAAGGAACGTGACCATGGTGCCAATTTCCGATAAGGGCCCATATCACATTCGGCAATTATACTTATGCAAAACCGATCAATCTGTAGTAATGTCTCCTCACTGGGCTTATATCTGCAATGCATAAAATGGCTTGTGGATGAGATCAATAGCCCTTACACTCCTTTCTTTGTAGGGAAGGAGGAAAAGAACATATTGTTTAAGAGAGAGAGAGAAAACAGACTGGAAAGATTGTAAACCATAACTCACAAAATAAATATTGTTACTACAAGTCTTAGATGCATACTATTGAGGGCACCATTATGTATTAGATCGTGCCTTTATATATGGAAAAAATGAAGCAACTTGCTCTTATAATTCAATGGCAACTTTGTTTGTTCGTCAACTCTTAATCATAAAGTCTAAATCGGAAAGACAATAAAGCTGATGGTAGAGAATAGATCACCTTAAAAGATATCGTTTCAGAAGCGCCACGCACCTCGCAACAACAGCAGGACTGTTTATACAAAAGAGACATGTAAGTTTTATATTAACAAATATCAATAACTCAAGTCCTGAAAATCATAGCAACAAAAAAGGAAACAAAATTAAATGCATGCACTCTATAAAATATATATACATATAACATCAAAAGAATTACGAAGGATTTCAATGGAAAAAAATATCTTTGTATATTATCTGATTAACCATTTAAAATACAGAGAAAAAAAGATTTTAGTAAAACAACATTAATCAATAACTAGCACCACATCACCAACAATATTAGAGTACCTGCGTTCCCTCTCTGCAAGTGTGTGTTCAAGAATCATACCATACGCCAAGTCAATTGTAGCATGTGATGCCAAGTAATCCTGCGATTGAGGAACAGATTTATATTCACACACTCTTCCTACTCTCACACCGCTCTTGAAACATATGTTTTCAGATGATGAAACCATAAGGGTTAAATAACAGAACATAACCACGTCACTGCATAGAAACGACGGGAAAGCAATATCATATGAAGCTTCAATTGCCCCTTTAGCACCACTATCATTTACAGTAGCATACTATGTATAGCACACCAGCATCCTAAAGATTTAAGTTAGTACATTTCCATATATTCTTCTAAATTCAGAAGGTCTGAATCCCCATCGCTGACCCAGTCCACAAAAAATGGCATCCAACAGAACAGACAGAGAAACTTTAAAAAAAAAGACTGCTTTAAAATTATGAGCCACTCTGGAAACCGAATCTCAACATCTAGATTAGTTTCATAAGCAAAACTCTCCATGCCAAAAATTACATCAGCACGATGACTCCCCAACTTAATTCGTCCACTAAATCCACCTTAGGTAGGCCCAAAACGATATTATGTAATGAAGGAAAAAATAAAACACAGCCCAGCAAAATCCCAAAATCAGAATACACAAAAATAAATAAATTCCAATAATTTCGAACAAGATCTAAATAAAATCAACAAAACTCTAGAGTAAGAAATGCAAACCCGCAAGGTCCTGGACGCTTCGAGCTGCGAGGGAGCCGCGACGGACAAACAATCGGCGACAGCTCTCCGGAGCGGCTCGGGTGGCTTCTTTATAGATGAAGATCTCAGGCGGGACGCTGTGGCGTTGCCCAATTGCATCCTCGAGATCGCGGGTGCTCTCGACGGACTAAAACTGGTCGACATCATGTAAAAGTACACCGTGCGGCGGTTTTTCTAAAGGTAAAGCATTCGGCAGGGCGGAGAGAGAGAGAGAGAGCTATGAAGACTGGGTTGTCTTACAGTGGAGCCGAGAGAGAAGTTACCGTTTTGTGGGTGTGAAAAAGAGGGATTGAAGATGCATACAGCTGGGCAGAGACAGTCGTCGACAACCAATCTGGCTTTACTGTCATATTCACACACACACCAATATATACGTATTTTTGTCCAAATTTTTTCTTTTTTTCTTTTTTCTTTTTTCTTTTTGGGGAAATACTTTTTTACTATTTGTTTAATGAAATTTACATTTAATTTTTTTTTTAGAAAAACTTTTATTAGAAATTTAATTTACATTTGCACTTGTCTCCACTTTAGTATAAAACTTCTATTAAAGATGAAACGAATTGGAATTTATTAGATCTAGATTTTGTGCCTAAGATGCCAAAAAAAGCTCACATATTTTTGAGCAAGAAATAAGAAAATAAAAATAATAAATATTTCCCCCTCCTTTTAAAATTGGAAAGAATATTATAAATATAAATGTTATAAAAAAATAAATTGATATAGTTTTGTGGCCATTGAAAGAGTGCATGCAATATCCATAACAAGATAAAAGAAAACACGCACGAGCTTCAGCTGTTACGCCACAGAGATGGCAATTTCATCTCTCTCACTCAGCTTCGTCTCCAAGCCCTTGCCAAACAAGGTATGCACAATTACTTTTTCTTGTATATAAATGTTGTAAATTTGTGATTTAATTTCTGTTACGATTTTCAATTTGTTCTTCAGTTAGGCGCGAGCAGTTGTTGGACGAGCTCTGCGCCTGAAGTTTCTTCACATGGGATATTTCCCAAATGCTTAAAGAACACTTCTTCCGATGAAGAGAAATGTATGACATTGATGATAAAAGTTTTAATATTTCACTTCATTATAGTCGAATTCTCTTTTAATTTGTGTTTATGGCTGTTGGTGGAAATGAGGTTAACTCCGATCAATATGATGCTTTTTATGGGGAAATCTTTTTTGCTGGTGATTGATGAATGTGGGTGATTAGCTGTTTGAAGCCTCATGAGCTTGATGATCTCCAATTCTCCATTGCTCTTCTTTTAGTCTGATGAGAATTTTTGTGCTAATTTTGAGTAAATTAAAGACATTACTCTCTGTGTGTGTGTGTGTGTGTGTGTGTGTGTGTGAGAGAGAGAGAGAGAGAGAGAGAGAGAGAGAGAGAGGGAGGGAGGGAGGGAGGGAGAATGAACTAGGAAATCCGATTATTGAGCTTGAATTGTTTCTTGAGATTATGGTTAAGTTTCAGTATCATACATTTGATTTGCTTGGAATGGTAGGATATCTTTGACATCTTTTCAAGTCATATTTGCCACATTTACTTGTGTTTGAATAGCTTGAATTATCTTTACAATAAGAATTGATGAGAAATTGCTACCACTAATATAAGATTCATTCATATTTCTCCAACTTCTGTAGCAGCTCAATGTACTGTTTCTGGCAACTCTAAAAGGAGAGCACTTATACTTGGAATCGGAGCCCTTACTGTGAATTCATTACCAGCAAGGCCCCTTCTAGCAGAAGGTATCATGGTTGGTAGTTATTTAATTCTTATTTCCTAAATATCGTTGCACAATCTTATATGAAAAAACTACATAGCTTGCATTTTATCAACCATTGACTTGGTTTTACAGCTTCATATACAATACGAGATGGTTTCTCTTAAGGTAAAAACTTAAAAGACGCTGTTTACCTTAAAGCCTTTATAGGGTTTTGGTTCTTTATTCGATCCCACTTGACAATTGTCCCGTCTAATTCCAAAAATTTTGATCATTTTGTTTGATTCTGTCCAAAAAATGAAAACACTGAAAAATGTCTGGAATTTACAATTCTGTCAATATATGGATTAATTTACATGACAAATTATGCTTTTTGCCTCTTTGGTAGCATTCTTGACTTGAAACTTTATCAAAATGGGATGCCCTTTATATTTGTTACTCATTACTCTCTATGATAGTGATCACAAGAAGAGACTATTTTACATCAAAAGGTTGTGTTTCATTGTCTTATAAATAACATAATCTAAACTTATTCTTCTAAGCAGGAAAACCAGATAATTATGAAGCTTTTGTTGACAAAGTTGATGGTTATTCATACTATTATCCCTCAGATTGGAGAGTAAGTTCTTCTAGCAACTGAGTTTGGCTGTTAAAAGCATGTTTTTCTAATTCTATAATTTCTGTAACAGGAATTTGAATTCATGGGTCATGATTCAGCATTCAAGGACAGATATTTGCAACTACAAAATGTCAGATTGAGTTTTATACCTACTAGTAAAACTGATATCCATGATATGGGACCAATGGATGAGGTATACACCATTATCTTTAGATTTTCAATATTTTCTTCAAGGATCTATTAAAATTTTAGTTTAATAAATTAGGTTGTTGCAAATCTTGTGAATAATGTCTACTCAGCACCAACTCAAGTAGCAGATATATTGGATATGCAAGAGGTGACTGATCTCTCTCTCTCTCTCTCTCTCTCTCTCTCTCTCTCTCTCTCTCTCTCTCTCTCTCTCTCTCATTTGATCAAATCATTATTCCGAGTGCAGAAAAACGTGGATGGCAAAAGCTACTGCACATTCGAATACATACTCACGTCCCCAAATTTTGCCAGAGCAGCTTTTGCAACAATAGCAATTGGAAATGGTATGATTTTGTTGAAAGCAAGACACCATGGCTAGTTTCAAAACACGATCTTTAGCATGTGAACTATGATTAACACTTCTTCAAAACTCCACTGCTGCAGGAAGATACTATACATTAATTGTTGGAGCCAATGAAAGAAGGTGGAGGAGAGTCAGGAACAAGCTTAAAGTGGTGGCTGACTCATTTAAAGTGCTGGACATATAAATGCGCTTCTGATCAAATTTTAGATGTTGTATACAAAGTAATTCTATTATGTTTCATGTGTATATTTGATGTATCTATGAATCTATCTTCATTCAGTCATTTTCTAATACTTGAGATTGTAAAACTGAAAAATATTTTTCAATAGTGTACTTGATGTTGGATTCCACGCATATAATCAACAGTCGTCATTCAAAAGAAAATAAGCAACCACAATCAAGGCTCAATAAACAAATTATAAATAGAGATGATAATTCATTGCGCCCTGCCAAGACAAAGGATTAAGGCTAATAAAAACCAAAAATCTTCTCCTCTTATGCACAAATAGATTACAAAGAATGCCTTCTTTTACACTTGATAAGTTTCTTGTCAAGGATGAAAGATCTACATCAAGAAAACTGGTGAGGTATATTACATAACTTAAGCTCGACCTCACACGAAACACCCTAAAATCCAAGACAAAAGAATAGTGATACAACCACCAAATCGAAAATACAAAACAAAAGTTACATCTAACAATCTCATTCTACTCCTAACAAACCAATATACCATACAGAAGCTAGGCGAAAATTCTAATCCCACCCACCTCCAAAAGAATACACATCTTGAAAAATATATATCCGCGCATTATAACCAAACCGTGCAAATTCTACTTCTCTCTCATCAAACAAATATTGGAGAGCTCAAGAATCATCCAACGAGGGCATAGTGAAAGACGTACCGGAGCCGCCACATGGCGAACATTAAGAGGTCAGGACTAAATAAGCCTATGTTGGCGTATCCCTTTACTGAAGTGAGGCTGCATCAACCTAACATACAAACTATTCTTTGCCATAAGTGTATCATGAGTTCCTTCCTCCACTATTTTCCCACCATTAAGAACAACTATATTGTCAACATGTCTCATCATAGCTGCACGATGCGCAATGAGAATGGACGTTTTGTTCCCCATGATTAAAGTATCTAGAGCTTCCTGCACAACTCGGCTCGACTCGGATTCTATTGCAGAGCTAGCTTCATCCAACAACAAAATAGGTGCATTTTTCAAAATAACCCTAGCAATTGCAATTCTTTGCTTTTGTCCAGGTGTCAAATCTACACCTCTCATGCCGACATGCGTGTCGTAACCGTGAGGCAAACTGCTGATAAAATGATGGGCATTTGCTATTCTTGCAGCTTCTTTCATTTCTGCTTCACTTGCATTATGTCTTGCATATATGATGTTTTCTCTAATTGTTGTGGAAAATATAATCGGCTCCTGCTGAACAAGACCCAAATGGTTTCTCAACCATCTCAAGTTGTAGGATTTCAAATCTCGACCATCGAGTAATATCTGGCCAGCAACGGGATCGTAGAATCTTTCTATCAAAGATATAATTGTGCTCTTTCCTGAACCCGATACACCAACCACCGCTACAGTTTGACCCCCGTTGACTTTAAGAGTGAAATTGCTGAGTACCAAAACTTCAGGCCGAGTTGGATACGAAAAGTCGACGTTTTTCAATTCAATGCTCCCGTAAACATTTGCCGGTTTTAAGGCTGCATTATCATCAGGTTCGATTTTAGGGGTTCTATCAATTATTTCAAAGACAGATTTCAAGGACTTTCTTCTTTTGAGAATGTATGGAGCCAAACCGAAAGGTTCGACCAATGCAAATGTTGCGAAAGAGAAGACCATATATTCTTTCAGAGCTGTAGCCAAAGGCATGTACTCTCTCTTCACTGAAAGAGCAGTGTACCAAAGGAGAAGAGCATTACAAGCAAAAAGAAGAAACTGAGAAAAGCCGAATGCAAAACCAATGGCCATTCCTTGAAGAAAGCTTTTCTTGAATATCTTCCGGAGTTGCAATCTGTATAGCTCCATTACCTTGTTCCCAGCACAAAATGCTACAACAGTATAAATGTTTCTAACAGCGTCCTCCAAGACCAAAGATGCCTTTCGATGCATCTCCTGGATACCCTTTGAAAATCCAGCAAGCCATAATTTCTGCAAGATTATGGTGAGAATTCAGGTTTTAAGTTTTCATGCTGAAAATGGAAAAAGTAGTGTCAACTAACAGTTGGGATATGCATACAATCGTAATTTCAGAAGTTGGCATCACAGAGGTGCCTTTTCTCTTTTTTGTTTTATATAATTATAATCTAATATTCAGTGTAAGATTGCAACATCTTATCCCTTGTCAAAATGGGAATCCATATTATAATACAAAATTGATACACTTGGGGGATACCTGTGCTATAGCAGAAACCATAAGAATGGGCAGAGTTCCCAAGGCAACAAGTGCCAACCTCCATTGCAAGAACATCCCAATGAGAACAGCTACTACAACTGCTGCACTGTCTTGTATGAAAATAGAAAGTCGGTTGCTAAAAGCAGCTCTCACAAAAGTAGCATCATTAGCCAATCGCATGGACAAGTTATCAGCACTATTTTCCTCATCATCAAACCATCCGACTTCATTTCGAAGCATCGCTGATAAAGAAGGCAGTCAAGGAAAATTTCGTCCATCAGGATACATATATATAGCATGCTTACGAAATCATATAATAACAGTTTTCTAATTCAACGAGATCGAATATTAACATAAAAGTATTATCATATAGAAAAATTCAACTCAGAAAGCAATCATATACCTGAAAACATCATTCTTCTAACACGTTCAGTCATTTTCTCCCCCATTATACCAAAGTAGAAGTGCTGCAAAAAATTAGCAATCACTGTCACCACTCCCATGCCAGCTATGATCAGGCACCACCTGTCTATTTCTTGACGTGTATGATGTTTCTCATTTGTTTTATAATATGCTGTTACTACGAGTGCAATAACATAAGCGAGAACAGGATTGAAAGATCCAAATATTGCAGCACCAGTGCTTCCCAAGACAGCATAAAGCCATTCTGCAAGGCTAAGCTCTACAAGCCTCCAGAAGGGTGGCTCTTCTTGAGATAGTGTCCCCTTGGTCTCTTGTATTGTCATAGAAACATCATCAAATTCGCTAAGTGGTCGACTAAATGTCTGTGAATGAGAACGTTCATTTTTAGGGTCAGATGTCAGAAGAGGGGAAACGGGAGATTCAGGATCTGAAGCATTTGTTTGTCTCTGTGCAGAATGAACATCAATCTTGGGTAACTCTGGTAGTCTCATCTCAAAACTATCTTGTCTCTTTATTGTTGGTTCTTTATCACTCGAATCCATGGAAACACCATTTTCAATCATTTCTTCTGGAGGTGGGCTAAGATTTTTGGGAGATTCTTGAGAGTTAAATGTAGCATCAGAAGGCCGAAACATGTGGTAACCCGCAACTCTCTGGAGAGATGGGGACTTGGCCATTCTAGGCGATGAAGGTTCTTGGAAGACTCGACTTCCGGAAGAATCTTGTTCGATTTGAAAAGTTGAACTTTCCTTGTAGTTTCTCACCGGCATCCTGAACAGGCATTACAAACACCTTAAGATGCTACTATTCAACTAAGCAGAAATAACGTCAAAAGCAAGCTCTAACAATAATAAGGATCTTGTGGTATGCTCTATATATTTGTAAACAAAAACATATGTTTCATCACTGGTGTTCACAAACTCTACTGTTTTTGGAAAAGCTAAAGCAGAAGTTGAAGTTGTAAAAAAGTGGATAAATACATGGAGTGTTGGGAAAAAAGAAAAAAGTGAATAGCTCAAAAAAGAGTAGTTGAGAGTTTAGAAAAAAAAAAAAGAAGCTAAGAAGAACTTTTACTACTCTCAAGGAACTTCCATTTATCGACAAAAATAACCTAGAAGCTAGAAGCTGACGCCAAAAGCAGGTCCTTAGGTTCTTCAAGCTTCTAGCTAATTTCTTAAATTAAGCAGAAGTTGGGAGTGTTTGGTAAACCCATGTGCTGATAAAAAGTTAAAAGCAGTGCTTCTTTTAGGCTTTGCAAACAGTACTATCATCATGTCCCATAAAATCATTATTTAACTCCTCAACTGTACCTCCGTGGAAGTTTTGTAGCCTCCTCACATTTGAGAAGTTCTGCATAAAGGCCATCCAAGTTTATTAATTCGTCATGTGTGCCCATTTCAACGAGTTGACCTTCCTCCATCACAGCAATATAATCAGCATTTTTGATAAGGCTTAACCGTCTAGCTATTATTATAGTTGATCTGCCCAACATGAGCAGATCCAAAGCCTCCTGAACAGATCTTTCAGCTTCAAAATCAAGTCCACCAGTGACTTCATCCAGGAGCAAAATAGATGGATTTGACAGCACAGCCCTGGCAACAGAGAGTTTGATTTTTTGTTCCTCTGTCATCATTAGAGAAGCCTGCCCAACCTGTAGTGAACCAAAATTTTGTAAAGATTAACACAAGCTACGCCACGGGTAGAAAACCCAAATTCCAGGAAGCAAGAAAAAACCTGAGTATCATATCCTTTCTCCAGAGAGCTGATAAATGTATGGGCATGCGCTGTTTTTGCAGCTTCTTCAATTTGATCTAAAGAAGCATTTCGCCCGTAAGCAATGTTCTCTTTGATACTCAAACTCAGCAAGGCAGGTTCCTGGGTGACTAATCCAATTTGGCTTCTTAGCCACTCCAGCTTCAGATTTTTTATATTTTCACCGTCCAAAAGGACTTCTCCTGCAAGAGAAAGAAAATGCATCTGAAAACTTTAGGAACAAGATGAATGGGGAGTTGCAAACTCTACTCCTTTTGGAGAAGCTAAAGTAAGAGTGGAGTAGCAGAAGCAGGGAGGGTTTGGGGAAAAGAAAAAAAAAAGGTAAAAGCACAAGAAGTAGTAGTTGAGTGTTGGAAGAAAAAGCTTAGAAGCACTTCTACTCTCAGGAAACTTCCATTTATTTACAAAAATAACCTAGAAGGTAGAACTGAAGCCAAAAGCAGGTGCTTATTTCTGCTTAAATTAAGCACAAGTGGAATGTGTCTGGAAAAGCAATTGGAGAAAAAAAAAAGGCAAAAGTTGAAAAGTGCTTTTTTTAGGGTTTGCAAACACTAGTGAAATAGAAAATCCCCAAAAAAAGGTGAAATTAATATGGTGGTATTACCTAATGTAGGATCGTAAAACCGTTCCATAAGTGGAATGATGCTGCTTTTTCCAGAACCGTTTCTGCCAACAAGTGCTACTGTCTTTTTAGCTGGCACTGTGAGGTAAAACCCACTCAAAATCGGAATTTCCGGCCTAGACAGATAGCTAAAATATACATTTCGAAACTCTATATTTCCTTGAACAGGAGGAAGAGTGACACCGTCATGATTGACAGTGGAGGATGACCGACTTATCATCTCAAACAGTCTGTAGGCAGCAATTCTCCCTTGCTCAAAAGAGTAGAAGTTTGTTGCAGCTTGATTCAGCCCACTAAAAACAAATAAGTCCATAAGTAAGTACAATCACACACTACAGATGAAGGAAATGGAAATAATGAAGTTGCTTACAGGCCACTCAATATAACAGCAAATAGGGCTGTTATAATTTCTCCCCCATGTGCTTTTCCATGAGTAACAAGGGATCTTCCCACCCAAAGTTGCAAGGCACAAGAACAGATTGCAAGGCCATATGTGAATCCAAGTCCAAGACCTTGAACCAGACTTATGAGTATTCCATACCTAAGCGTGGCTTGAAGCGAGGTTGCATATGAATATTTTGCCAAAGTTTCATTGGTAAAGGAATACAAGGTTCTGATATAAGAAACTGCCTGTAGAATTTGTTTTTCAAAACCAAGGGTTAAAATCCACATGATAAACCAATAATAGCCATCATACAGATGGAAGCAGAGTACTAAATATTGTTGAATCTGAAATTTTACGAGCTTTTGTCTTGTAATATTTACAACAACATCAATGAATCTTCACCACTCTACAAATGAACGCCTACAATTGAAGATTTCCATCAAGGAAATCCATATGGAACACTTCATGATGCAATTAAAAATATATTAACGGATAAAAATTGTTCAATCCAAATTTAATTGGATGTTCTGACTATAGACATCTCTATCTAATCTTGTTTGTGCGTGGGAGCACGAATTCGGTTAGATAACGAACTTGTAAGGGATAAAACCAGTCGTACATCGTTTAGTAACCAAATCTTTGCTAATTTAGCTCAGCAGATTTTACGATGAATTAGATTATTTATCTGTCCTGGTTTCACCCCCTGTGTAACCACTTGAGTTAAACGCATAATTGCGAATTCCAACGGAGAAAAGGAATTTTGTATGCAACTCAAGCTACAAAGAAAGATGGAGATCAAGAATCTGACCTGCTCTGCTATGCTTGCGGCTTCGGCATAAGCATCCTGAATATTTTCGGCAAGTCTATGCAGAAATATGTTTGATATTCCTCCTGCAGCAACAATTAGTGGTCCAGTGGCTAAAGTAATAAGGGCAATCTGCCAGCAGTTTACAAATCCAATCACCAGGCCACTAAAGAAAGTAGCCATATTATGAATATAGTTCCCAACCTGTCGCATAAAATGCATGCCCATATGAGAAATAAGACTACTTTACCAGTAAAAACCCACTAGAAAAACTGAAAGAGGCGTACATACTTTTTCACTGAGAGCAGATTGTATGAGCAACACATCACTTAATACTTGGCTCACAATATCTCCATTGTTTCCATAAGTATCAAAAAAACTCATGTCTTGATTAAGTAGAACCTGAACATATCTTGACCTTATCACAGCAGTTTGGCGTTCCCCAGTAAGTATCCAGCACGACACTTCTGTTGTTCAAAAGATAAAGCCAAAAGGTCAAAAAGTTCAATAACAAGATTACAATTATTTATTTGAAAAAACCAGACAACATGCAGGCATTAATGAATATAGCTTACCGATCCAAGCCGCAATAAAAACTCCCGCCGCAATAAACAGAATGATCAAAGTGAGCTGCAGTAATTCCAAAACAATGTCAGCTGTTTGAACCATAAACTCCTCAAAATACATGATTTTTGGCTCTCACTCAATTCAACCCTCTACTTCAGGTAATAATATTTGTATTGTGAGATCTAGTCATAATTAGTATGGAGTACAGCAAATTTTTTCAATTCCCCAAGCAATACTATTCGGAGGAGTCACCATAATTTTCCTGATTAAATATGATTAAAATTCAACCGAAATATGTTGATGAACTAATAGAATTTCCAACATAGCTCATTAGTCATCTCTTCCTTCTTTTTTCCATGTTTTCTTTTTCTTGGGTTCATAATTCGGTTTTGTTTCTACATGATTAACCCCACCAAATATTATACTTAACCAGAAAAATTACCCGCAAGACTCCGTGTTTACACAAGAAACATATACGTTTTTATTCAGGAGTACCTCAGTAAATTTGTCGAAGAGCTCATCAGGATTTACGTTAGTACCATGGAAGCGCAGGAGCTGAATAATTTTAGCGAAGTAATGCAAGTAGACAACCAGAGCAGTACCATGGGCAGCAGCAGCAACAGATCCTACAAACATGAGAACCCAGTCCAGGCGGTCAGCGCAGGCAAACAGCCTGGAGAACGGAACGGCGGCAGGCGGAGGCTCCATCTCGTCGCCCTCTGCATCCATCTCCTCCTCCACCTCCATCGGCTCAGCATCTCCCGTTCCCGTGTCCATGTACGGCGAAGGCGACTCCGGCGGCTCCGAAACTTCCGAAACCGGCGTCAACGGCTGTATGTGCGGCGGCGACCACCCGAACAATCCCCTAGATATCATCATCTTGCCTACTCGTTTATTCACTACCCACCACTTAAAAAACACTTATACACGCCGGAAAACCAGCCGGCGACAGCTCTCTCACAATTGTACCTCCAAGGTAAGAAAATCAAACCCTAGACTACAGCAGCGCAGCTTCTTCCTCCAATCCCAACCCTCTTTCACCCATGAAATGGGCAGCGAAGTAGATCGAGCAAGATCCAGGACCAAGCTTGAAAACGATTATCGTAAATTTTCCGACATTACTTGTATGATATGAACTCAAAATTGACCGAGTCAAACAAGGCGGGAGGAGTTGGGTTGACTCGCGAAGAGGAGAGGAGATTCTCGTTCTTGTACGGGACGCCCGATGTCTGTGGCGACAAAAACGATGCCGTTTGGAGGGGCTGATGCTCCTCCTCTTACAGCGTCAAAAAGTGTCAAAAGACAGCCGTCGTCGGAGAGGTTCGATTCGAAAATAAAAAGGAAAGAAAAACGAAAAGAAAATTAAAAGAAGGAATTTGGGAAAGTGCAAAAAGCATATGAAGATACAGCTGTGCAACTGTACATGTGAGAATATCCAGGAAAAAGCAAGTTTTTATTTTTTCAGATTTCAATTATGGTCACCTAACTTTTGTAAATATAATAAAATATCATAAATTTGAAAATTTAATATTTTTTCTATAACATAAAAATGTAATAAATAATCTTATTTTATATGAAAAAAAATTGATAGAATATATGATATATGAAAATTTATTTTATATGAAATTGATTAACATGAATTGTCCTTTCAATAAGAATTAGCATGAAACCCTTGTTTCTAGAAGTGATTGTCCATATTTAAAACTTTCTGAGAGACATAGTAAGAATAATCAGCTTGACTAACCGTTACGTCATATATGATGTTCTTAAATTAATTTGATTAAAATCAAAGTTAGGGTTTAAAATTTTCAAAACACACGAATAAGATGTCAAAATTAGCTTCATTTGTGATAAAATTTGTGTAATTGGATTCGTGAGGATAGGGCGTAGTATTTCGACGGTGAAATCCAAACTTGTACTTAAATACAAAAATTTATCTAAAATTATCTCTAAGATGTCATAGAAGTATGTATTTGGATCGATCACGCTCGCTTGTAATTATTGGTTACCACAATATCCCAAACACGACATATTTTACTATGTTATAGTAACCCAATAATAAACATATATATGTAAAATGTGTTGGCCCTAACATTAGAATTTATTTGATAAATGTCCTTTTTCCTCTGTTTGGAATAAGTTTATGTTTTCTTTTTAAAGAAAAGAATAAGTTTATGTTGCTAAATGCTTATTTATATTTTGAAAAACTCTTATTTGTAGTAAGATAAGTTTTCATTCTAAAAGTTTATCATGTCAAATATATATACTTAACATAGATAGGAAATGATTTGAGTATAGTTTTTTCAATGTTTATTGAGTATATCATTTTATTTTAATTTTTACTAACGGACTCCCAGTATAATTTAATAAGGATAAATACGAAGTAGTTAAAATTACATATATCGAAAAATAGATTACTACATTAAATATGTGAGATTGGTTGAATTTTGTTATTTATGATTATTGATGAATTCTAATTGTAATGATATGATATATAAAAAATATTAATAATAAGATTATTACAAATACACATAATTGTGGAAATCATGTAACCGATTTGTCTTGATTATTAATCAAGTTTTTATTAATTTCTAATTGACTACATTAGAAATTATAACAAATTTTCAGAATAAAATTTCTACAATTTTTTTAGCCGATATATTAATTATTGTATTAATCATGTAACTACAATTAAAATCAAGAAGAAAATTTTGAAAAATGGATGTAATCATGTAAGCGTCACAATTATAATAATAATCTACCAAAAAAAATTAATAAATAATAATAGGAAAAAATAAAAAATAATTCAACAATTAAGTTATTTTCCACAAACAAGAACCCAAAACAAGTTACATTTAATTAGAGGTATATTATTCAAAATTAGGAAGTGTCCATTAGGACACAACAACAACCAAAAAATATGAAATCATACATATATAATTAATTTCTTCATTATCTGCAAATCCCTGATCTTTCATGATCATCATAAGCAGAAATAGAGCAAAATCCGACTTCATCAACGTTCTGCGTCGTCGTGTACAATCGTTGTTGCTGCTGATGAGAACTTTTACAGTGAGCAATCGCGGCCTGAATCGGGCTCTCAAGCTCCGTGCTCGAGCTGCAACTCCTCTTCATTAAAGCATGCCGATTCGAATCATCTACAGCGCCGGGCGGAGGCAAAGTTTTAGCCTTTGATATCCGTTTGAATGCGGCGGAAAACGATCTCCGGTGACCGCCGCCGCCGCCTCTGAAATCATCCGCTAAATTATCGTCTCTTTTCACGGTCTTCGAATAGGCGTTTGAGCATTGTTTGGCTCCTAATTTTTGATGATCAGCGGCAATATGAGCGGAGTACTCATTCGAGCAACCAACAGAGGATTTAGTAAACAAAGATTTAAGCTTCGACCCGATGTTTCTCGTTTGTTTTATCAGCCTTAGCTTCTTCGTCCAGCCTTTCTTCTCCTGAACGCACGCCTGCAGGTATTCCACAAAATACTCCTGTGGGTTCAGCTCCATGCTAACCTGGCGAGACTCAACAGGAGAGACGTTGCAAGATTCAAAAGGGGTATTATTCGACGTGGGAGTGAACATTGGAGTGTTGAAAGATTCTTCTTGATCTTCTTGGTAAAACTGTTGAGTTTTGGGTGGATTTTGCAGGATTTTGTGGACCATTTCAAGACGGGGAGGGAGGTGGAGTGGGAGGAGTTTTCCCATGTAGAAGAGCTCGTCGGCTGGAGAAGTGGTGGTGTTGTCCCTGTCGGAGGAGCTGGAAAAGCTTTGGAACTCGAATTCTTTGGCAGAGGATGATGAATGGTGGAAGATGCTACGTGATGAATCAACTTCCATGTTGATGTAATCTTCCTCTTCTGAAGATGAGGATGAGGATGATGATGAGCAAGAGGTACGAAGATTTGCTTCCATTTTGTTTGTTATGTTGTTTTTCTTGGTTGGTTTTGTCTCTAGTATGAAGAGAGGTGGAATTAGCTAAGGTTGTTAAGAAGAGAAAGAGTTTTGGTGCATTTTTATAGTACTCCAACATGCACAACTTTTCATTTCTTTCTTTAAATTACATATATTCCCCAAAGTGGTAAACGTTTGTAACGGAATAGGGAGTTTCTTGTAATTAAAATTCTTTTAGGGTTTTTTTGTATTCAGCACATACTTTGGAGGCTTAATGTAATTATCGCTATTTTTTATTTTTCTTGGTTGCTTTCAAAAGTTGGAAGTTCAATTTGAATTGTTAAATAAATTATAGGGTGGTATTACATCCCGGTCTATGCAAAATACGAATGTGACGCAAAAATAGTGTGGTTTAAAATATTATTTTATAAGAAATCCTGGATTTTCCATAAGTTAACACAAAATAATTTGAAATATGAGTTTGAGGATCACTTGAGGCAACCAAGTATTGTCGTATGTGAAATTTTTCTGATAGCTACTTGGGAGGATCGCTCCCAAATAGACGTCTCTTCAGTAGTCGAACTAGGAAAAAAAAAAAAACTACTCTCTGATCAGTCTGAGAGCATTGTATCTGATAACTATTTAAAATTGAGATATTATCATTGTTATCATCATAGTTTTGTATCATTATGAATTAATATGACGTTGTTTTGTTGACAAATTGCATATTATATGATTTTAGGTATAATAATTTCAATGTGGGGAGACCTTCACCAGTCTCATTAGCATCTCGAGATTTAAACCTATAAAGCTAGCAGTTTGGCAGCAATAAACCAGGATTTAAGGAAAGCAAATTCAAATCATTCTAAACTTTCCCATTTTTTATCACTTCAACTCTATATATAACTGTTTTTATTTGACTTTATATCCCACTTTGTGACTATATTATGACAAAATAACTTGGTTAAATCATCCAAATATAAGCATTTTCAGCAGCCGAACACGTTTTGAAGTATTACTTGTATTCCTGTTGTTTGATATTAAATTAAAGTCGCGTCATTTCGAAAACACACTTTTTATTGGAAACCAGTGCTTTAGCTTTTCGTTATTGGTCGTGAAATTTACAACTCCAGGACTGGTTTTCTGCAACATCCTAATTAAATTATACTCCCAATTCAGCTTGTGCGCACCTTTTCTATTCATTCTTTCACCTCACACTGATTGCGTAAAATAATAAAATTGAATATGGTTTCTTTTGTGAGTTGAGAAGCCAAACTTCAAAACTTTTACCTACTTTAGTTTACTGGATTCCAGGAGTAGTTTGTTTTGTCTCTGTTTTCCTTTCTCTTATCAGTTTAACGTTTTTCTGTCTCTTTTGCGATTCTAATATTTAAAAAGGTGAATTACAAAAAAAAAAAAAAAAAACTATGAGGTTAGCACATTTTATAATTTTACCATCAAAATCTTGAATCTTACACTTATCCCTAAATAGGGTATTTGTAAGGTTTTTTAGGAAATATTATATATATATTTTATGTTTTAGAGAGATGTTTGTAATATTTCAGTTTATTAGAGGTATTTGTAAAGTTTCAAAATTGATGTTTTTGGAGACTTATTTAAGATTAAAGAATTGTTGAGTTCGTGTGATCACTGTGATGCATCTTTATCAAGATAAACTTTTTAAGCATTCAAATAAAAGGGCCATTCATGTGTTTAAAGAATGAAATGAATAAATTTTATTGACTTGTTAACATTTGCTAAAGTAATATAGCATCCGACATTTGGTGGTGGAAGGATGAATGTGAAGCTCGAGACTTTTGCTTCGTGCTTTAGTTTTTCAAATAAATAATAATAATAATAATAATTAATGTCACACATTCATTTATAGCTGAATATTTTATAATAACGGGTAATAATTATATATACGGTGAATTACATTTCTTATTCCTGATATTTGAGCTAATTACAATTTAATTTTTCTATTTTAAAAAAATCACTAAAAGTCATTTCACTTTATTACAAAAAAACTCGCTCAAATAGGTAGATTATTTGCATTTGTTGGCTTTATGTTGTATAATTTTGGGGATATATTTTGTAGTAAAGTGAAATATCAGGGATTTTTTTGTAATTTCTGAAAACAGAAAGTCTAAATTATAATTTGGACGAACTTCAGGGTTAGTAGATATAATTCGCCCTTAAATATATATTTTGCCAACACGGGCTAAAATCATTCAACATTACACGCACCAAACATAACACATTCGGTTCAATTTTATATAAAATCAAAAGTTATTCCACTTATAAGTTATGGTATCGATATTCTGAAAATTAATCAATATGACATTAAAATTAAATTATGACAGATATACAGTGTCAAAATTGATATTAACCCGATATTAATAAAAAATCACGTCCATTTATTTAGACATGACAGAGCTCTCCATTTCAGTCTATGATAAATCATTTTCTAATCAATATTGTCCTTGAGAAAGTCCCAAAGGCCAAATCTTTTTACCACAATTAGAGCCACAACACATAATATAGGCCCACAATCCCCATGAAAACTGGATTGTTTTCTTACAATCTTAGTTTTTATGCTAAGTTGTATATCTAACATGTAGACCCTTAATTTGAAACTATTGCTTGGGAATCCAACAGCAAAATATAGTGGGAAAATGGACTTCGCATAGTTGAATTGCAGCTTTCATAGGCCATTACAGATTTTAAGTCCTCCAAAATAATAAAAATCCTACACAATGATGATGCCCTTAAAAAGAGGAACAAAATTAATCTTCCATGACTTCTTTTTAAAATAAATTTAATTTTTAAATCATCAACCAACATCAATAAAAGTTTATGACGTTGGCTAGCAAAGGAGCATCCTCTTTTCTTTGTTAGTGTTGTTATTGGACCACTAATGTAATTAAAAGAAAAAGAAAAAATATTATTAATATGTGTTGAGTTTGGTCAAATCGGTTCTTGTTTTCCTAATCTGGGATATTACAAACTTTTGATCATAAAAGATTGTATTTAGAATAAATATTCTAACACAAGATATATAGATTAGTGATGCTATATTTTGGGTTATTTGCGAACTCTACTATTTTTGCATAAACTAAAAATATAATACGAATAATACTAAAGATAATGTATATTTGTAGAACATCAAAACTATTGTGAAAAGTAGAAAAAAAATAAAATAATAATTAGTTGTTGATTGTTTGAATATAGAAGTTAAGAAATATTCTTACGAATTTGGGACAAATTATATATAATTTGAATATTTGATGTAATAATATTTGTTTGGAGAGTCTTATCAAATTCAATAGCATAAAGTTATATAATTAAATTGAAATTCAATCATTGAGATTTAATTTAATAGCTACTAAATATTATTTCTAATATAGAGGTTTGAGGTTTGACCCCTTGCACAAGAATCGAATTTTATATAATTAAATTGAAATTCAATCGTTGAGATTTAATTTAGTAGCTACTAAATATTACTTTTAATATAGAGGTATGAGGTTTGACCCCTTGCACAAGAATCGAATTTAAAAAAAAATTTAAGTTGAAATTCACCCGAATTTGATCATCTTAATTTAATAAGCTTATCTAATGAAATAGAGACGTTTTTTTCCCACAAATTTACAATTAATTTAAAATTACATCTCAAAATCCTTTTCTAATTTTGTAATTAAAATTAAAAGAAACAACCCAAATTCATGAAAATAAGAGCGTAAGACGCACAAAAATCCCTAAAACTCCTTTTTCACGTCTCCACCTTACACAGAAATCGTCGAAGCTTCTCTTCTACTCGTGAGGATTAATCCAGGTGCAAATTATCAACTCGAATTTACCCTGTTTTCGTTGCATTTTTCAGTTCGATTTGCTAGTTTATTTATAACCCAAGGAAGTTGATTAATGAGAGTGTTGAAATATTGAAATTTGGAAGGAATTTGTGAATTCTCAGCCTTTTGGGATTGAGGACGTGATATGCATTTGATTATTTAGCGTTTGAATCAGAAAGGAGTTGAAATTTACACCCGCGAGGTGTTGTGTTCTTGTGTATTTGTAATTACGTTTCGTAGTTTATGACTTTCTGAACATTTTGGCAGTGTCAATGTTTTACTGCCTTTAATCTACGGTGAAAGTTTCTCTGGGACTTGGTTTTGTCTGAAGAATTGGGATATGAATGCTAAAGGGTGTTTAAACTTTGTCTGGTCTTTAAAATCTTCTCACTTAAATCTGCAGAAACTCTTGAGTAGGATAAATATGGATATGAAATCATTGGCAAAATCAAAAAGAGCTCATTCATTACATCATAGTAAGAAGCATCACCCACACCAAGCATCGAAAGCGCCTTCCAGTAGTTCAGGTGATAAGAAGCCATCAGGAAAGCAAGCTAAAGAGAAACCCCCACAATCTCATGGCCCCAAAACGCTCCCTTCAAATTGGGATCGCTATGATGCAGATTTGGATTTGGGTGAAGATACAGCTCTTGTGAGCTCTAGTCAGCCAGCTGAAGTTGTTGTGCCAAAAAGTAAAGGTGCCGATTTTGCTCACTTAATTTCAGAAGCCAAGGCACAGTCGCAGACAGATTATTCTTCAGATGTTTTCTCTTTGTTTGATGATGTTATACAAGGTATGTTCTTTGTCTTTAATTTAATTTGGCATGTGGATTCATGAATGCAATCTAGTTTTCGTCGCGTGGTTCTTTAGCCTTATATTTGTGACTTCGTTTTGTTCTTCTGTAATGGGAAGCCTCATAATGTACAACTCCATGGCATTTAACCATTAGGTATAGTTTTCACAGTGTCTTGGAATAATCTGACATCTAACATCATTAGCTTCTTTGATCAGTCACTGACACTGTCAGCAAGATGTTCAAGTGTTCTCCTTTATTATGGAATCTATCCTTCATTTTCCAATTTTCTCCAAACAAATTAAGCTTTTTATTGCTTCTCACTTGATTTGTAATTTTGAAAAGTACCATTAGAGGAAAGCAACATAAAGCATATAGTATGTCGTGTGTGTCTATGCATTGTTGGTAGAGAATTCAGTGATATGATCCTATGGTGTTTGGAGCCTGGAGGATAAGGTGTCTTTTGGTGATGTCAGATGTGGTGGTTGTAGATACCACTACACAGATAAACTAAAAGAATGCTTAACTGTTGTTTTCTCTTGTTCCCATGAGAGACTTCTCATGAGATCGATCAAAGTCTCACCCAAAAGAAAGCTTTTGAATACCAATGAAGCAGCTAATAGGTTTTAAAGCAAAACTTCAATACATTGTGAATATTGTGTCGGCTGTTGGTTAATAAGACAAACGGATAGGTTTGGTCAAATATGTAGGAACAATCTGTGCCCGATGATTCTATTGATCGCGAAACTACTGCATAGATTTATAGATATGATACCTTTGGAAGATAGCAGGACACTAAGCTGATTGATATGTATATCTCTTAAGACTTTTCTCAGGATTTTGGGCCAATGCTTGCTGCCAAGGGCCAAAGCATGCTTTCATGGATTGCAGATGACAGTTTTGATTTTGAAGACAAAGCAAGCAATAGTGTTGAGGTGATCTTCTTTCCCATTTTGTCTTTTCATTACATTTGTGCCTATGATTCCTAATAAATGAGAGCATCTGAAATATTGTTCAACCACTTCAAAACATCTGAAAAGATCGAGGGCTTAAGATCTTGTTGAGTTAACTGGTTATAATTGGAAATGGAGCTTGTAAGAATCTTATAAGTTTCTTTGTAAAAGAAGTAAGGAGTTTGCAACTTATTGTTAAGATCTTAACAAATAATTCATATTCTTGATTATGCAGGCACATTTTCTTTCCCTTAATCTGGATACTCTCACAGAACAACTAGCAAAAACGAAGCTGTCAGAGAGGTTGTTTCTAGAGCCAGATCTTTTACCAGCAGAGCTGGTACGATAACTTTTATATATACATATATTTGATTCCATAATTAAGATAATTTGGTTATTCAGAGGTATCAAGAGCATAACTTGCCATTGTTTTCAATAAGTCACTCATAGTCATCAAAAATCAGTTTGTGCACGTTTTCTTTTATCAATAAGTACTAAACTGTCCAAAAATCCTCTCAAATAACTTAGTAGAGATAGTGGTTTATGTACTATTCATTCTCTCTCTCTCTCTCTCTCTCTCTCTTTTTTTGTCTTAGGCACGTGGTCAATTGGGCAAATTAGTTTTCAGTTTTACCTTCTATTATTTCATCATTAATTGCTATAACTTGCTGACAGCTTGAAATCAAACATTGGTAGTGTTAGCAAATTCTTAAAAACAGCAGTTTTGTGCTTTTTTTCAATCAACACTTGGGGAGAGTTGGGGAAATCAACTCCTAAGCAAAAATAAGCTAGAAGCCGGAAGCACCTGCAGACCAACTTTTAGCTTCAGTTTTGAGATAATTCTCTTAAAAGAAGTTATTTAGAGTAACAAAAGCACTTATCAACTTTTCTTTCCAAACAATCAACTACTCTTTTTAACTTTTTTTACCTTTTCTCCAAACACTCATCACTTTTACTTCTACTTCAGCATATCCAAAAGCAAAAGCTCTTGCAAACACCCACTTTGTTTTTTTCCTTCTTTTCTATCCTAAGATTAAGCTATCGATTAAACTGAATTGATTTTCAAAATCCATCCAAAGTGGAATAAAAACGTACTGTGTTCCTCCCAATAAAGATCTGAAATAATTAGATGAGTTATTTTCTTTCAAACTCAAGTGTACGGTAATTTAGATTCTACGCTATCTAAGATGTATCTATTTAAGATCTCTGAGCCCAATGTTCAAAATGTTGCAGTTGGATGACGAAGACAGACATGTTACTCAAACTCATACATCTTCCACCGAAATAGATTCTGGAGTTTCATCATCATCATCATCTCTTGGTTTTAATCAGGAAGGAAGTCTTCCCATTCAAGCCTCTGAAGAAGAACCAAAGCCCATAAAACAAATCAAGGGTGAGATCCTTCAGAAACAAGTCACTGATATAAGCTTTCCTTCATCTCCCGTCTCAAAACGGGACCCACCCGCTTTCGAGGCAGAAAATGCAGAAGCAGAACTCGACATGCTTTTGAATTCATTTACCGAAATTGAGATCCTCGAGCCATCATCATCCATAGGAATTCCATCTAATGTCACTACGGCAGATGAAAATGTGAAGAAAACCCATACGATGAACAAACCTGCCAATATTGATGACGATATAGATAAGCTCCTTGAGGAAACATCACATGAGGTAAAACAATCTCCTGACGACATCTCCAAGTCTAAACTTCTTGATGATTTTGATTCTTGGTTGGATACAATTTAATTTTTGTCAATGTCCCGTTTCTGTTGTAGTGTAACTAGATTTCTCTTTTTGAATTTATAAATAAATAATGATGATTTTTTGGTGGTTTCCCAAATTACCCTTCTGTGAGTCGAACTCGTGACGTATTTGGTCACAGGTGCAGGAATTTAACATCAAGCTATCCGTTTGTCCCTTGTTTAACTTTATTGGGAAATCTTTAGTTCTTGTCATTGTAAATGTTAGATATCTTTTTTTCTTTTGTATTTTGGAACAATTTTCAGACGACTGCAGTTAGGCCTTCTTTTTCTTTTCCCCCAACTAGTATTGCTTGCACGCCAGAGACCTAAGAAATGGGTTCACATGTTAACTTTGAGATGTTATGTTTAACATTGTGAACGTAATATATGGAATATTGTTATGCAAAAGATTATCAATTTGGAGGGAGAAAGTGAATAATTACTAATTTTTAGCAGTTGACTTTCAACTTGAAAGACTCAATACAGTTTATATATTTCAAAAATAGCCACTAATAAAAATTAGGGTGAATTACATTTGGGTATCCTGAAACTCGGTATATTTACAAATTGATCTTTCTTGTTTGAAAAATTACCATACAGTCCCTGAGGTTCCAATAAATGTGTCAAAATTTTAAAAAATACAAAACAATGTGCATTTATCATTTCATGAAGTGATAGTATCTTTTTCCTACAATAGGTATATCATTCATTTTTAGTGAAGATGATAGCCAGAAACTTAAATAATATAACCGCTGCATGCAATAAATATATCATTTAATAATAAGGGTTTTTATGGCAAAAAAAGTAGCAAGATGTTGCATTCCAAACATTAGATAACCATCCACACCTAAATTTTTTTTTTCCAGAGGTAATCATGCACCAATCAGTGGTGTCCACGTGTCACAAAATTGAGCAATTATGACCAAACGTGTGGATAAAAGATTAGGAGGCGTTGGTCACCTCTCACATCTGTCTTTCCCCAAAAATTTCAAACCTTTTCCAAATTTAGTATAACACAGCAAAGTTCCAACCCCATGCAGAATCAAAACTATTAAAACACACCTTAAAAAAAAAGAAACTATTGAAACAAGATATTTTTTTAATAAATGTCCTTTAACTTAATACCATTTCGTCTTAAAGCAATAGTGTGAAAATTTTGACCAAAAAAAAAATAGTGTGAAAATTAATACCTTCCAACTACTATTCTACCAATCATCATCAAAAAAAAAAAAAAAAAAAAAAAATACTATTTTACCAAGCCTAAGTGTGAAACACACACAAAACTTGATTAGTTAGTCACTTTTGTTATTGTCATAGTAAACATATCATCTCTTGAAAATGAAATCAATTAATATTATAAGTACAATAAGTGCAATTTTTTTGAAATTTTATTCTCACATAAAACTACATTTTTTCATTACCCTATTTTATTTTTGTGGTTAAAACAGAACGGAGATGTGGCAGTGACCGGTGATCTTGTCTCCTTACGCTGTATCATGTCTGAATTTTCATATTTAGACGTAAATATATAATTAAAATTACCAATCTAGTTAAAATAATACAGTCGAAAGTTTGAGCATAATCAAAATATCAGTTTTGTTCCATAATTTTGTCCCGATTCAATATTAGTATATCATATTAATTATTTTTTCCAAATTTGTTACTATGAACTCCTATATAATTTGTATCAATTTTAATATATTTGTGCCGAATTATTAACACAATAAAATCGAGAAAAGTAATATTAAATATACATTAAAAACACTACATCAAGTCATTAAATATACATTAAATTCAAAATACATAATCCAATACAACTACACACATTATGACATTAATACAAAAAGAAATTTTTTCCTAATATTGTAGAAAACAATCCTATTATGTCATCAAAACATGGGCGCCGATTTTTGGTTTCTTACAAAATACCCAAATCTCAGTTGGACTCTATCATTTGTTTAATTGATTAAATAAAATTTTGACCAAAAAAACAAACTAATTAAATAAAAAAGTAGAAATATACAGACTACAGTTGTTATCTCTATATTAACCCCTTCAATTTCTCTTCCTCTATTGCTCAACAACACTTCACCTACTTCTAACCAGTTCATTTCTCCTCTCTCAATTCAAACAGTAATCGTCATATATATATCTTCTTGCTTAATATATATACAAGCAGAACAGAATTGTCTCTGTATCTATAACCAACACTGGAGATTGGAGAAGAAGGCTTATATATATAAACATCGTATACACGGAAACAAGAATAAAAATCTGTGTATATATATATATATATAATCATCGGAGAAGAAGAGTTTATATAGATATACATGTCGAGGGTAGTAGCAGAAAATACCTCGTCGTCTTCGCCGTCTCCGGTTCGTGACAGCGATCCCTTTTATGAACGACGAGAGCAGGAGATGGAGATGTCCCGCGCCGGCGCCGCAGCATGCGCGTCTCCGACGCTTGGCCAGCTGATGAAATTTGTTGGCGACGTGAGGAAGGAAGTTACCGGAGACGAAACGCCGGTGCACCAAGTGCTCGATGTTGTCGGCGGCGGAGGAGGCGAGCCCCGCTCGATTCCGTTCGTACTCTCCTTCAACAACTTGACTTATAGCATCAAAACACAACGGAAATGTTCTCTCCCGAGTTTCTTCCGCCCGGGACGCGGCGGCGCCGATCTGGTTTCGGGAGAACCGACGCTCTCGTCAAAAACTATTCTCGACGACATTTCCGGCGAGGCGTGTGATGGAGAGATTATGGCGGTAATGGGCGCTTCGGGCTCCGGGAAATCGACTCTGATTGACGCGCTGGCGAATCGTATGGCGAAGGGAAGCTTGAAAGGCGCCGTAACCCTAAACGGCGAGCAGTTGGAATCGAGATTGCTCAAAGTCATATCGGCGTACGTAATGCAAGACGATCTTCTATTCCCCATGCTCACGGTGGAAGAAACCCTAATGTTCGCGGCGGAGTTTCGGCTGCCGAGAACTCTCTCCAAATCCAAAAAGAAAGCGAGAGTCCAAGCCCTTATCGATCAGCTCGGGCTGAGAAACGCCGCCAACACAGTGATTGGAGACGAAGGCCACCGCGGCGTCTCCGGCGGAGAGAGGCGGCGCGTGTCTATCGGAACCGACATAATTCACGACCCAATTTTACTCTTTCTCGATGAACCCACCTCAGGTTTGGATTCCACCAGTGCTTTCATGGTGGTTAAGGTACTGCAGAGAATTGCACGCAGTGGAAGCATGGTCATCATGTCTATACATCAACCCAGTTACAGAATTCTCGGATTATTGGATAAAATGATATTTTTATCTCGTGGAAAAACTGTTTACAGTGGGCCACCAACAAATCTGCCATTATTTTTCTCCGATTTCGGGCACCCGATACCAGAAGGCGAGAATCGGACTGAGTTTGCTCTGGATCTGATTCGCGAGCTCGAGGGCTCTCCCGGTGGGACAAAAAGCCTGTCGGAATTCAACAGATCATGGCAGATGCTGAAAAAATCATCATCACGCAATCAAATTGCCAACGGCAGCTCAAATCTATCCCTAAAAGAAGCGATAAGCGCCAGTATTTCAAGAGGGAAACTAGTCTCCGGCGCGACGGGCACCAACGCCGCCGCCGCCAGCAACCCAGCATCTCTGGTTCCCACATTCGCAAACCCGTCGTGGATCGAGTTGTTAGTCCTGTCAAAACGATCATTCACCAACTCCCGCCGTATGCCGGAGATTTTCGGCGTCCGTCTCGCCGCCGTGGTGGTCACCGGATTCATCCTTGCCACCGTCTTCTGGCGCCTCGACAACTCCCCCAAAGGCGTCCAGGAACGCCTCGGTTTCTTCGCCTTCGCCATGTCCACTACCTTCTACACCTGCGCCGACGCCCTCCCCGTCTTCCTCCAGGAACGCTACATCTTCATGAGAGAAACCGCCTACAACGCCTACAGAAGATCCTCCTACGTCCTCTCTCACTCCTTAGTCTCTCTTCCAGCGCTCCTCTTTCTCTCTCTAGCCTTCGCCGCCATCACCTTCTGGGCGGTTGGTCTCGACGGCGGCTTCTTCTTCTACTTCCTCATCATCTTCGCCTCTTTCTGGGCCGGAAGCTCCTTCGTCACCTTCCTCTCCGGCGTCGTCCCCCACGTCATGCTCGGATACATCATCGTCGTCGCCATTCTAGCCTATTTCCTCCTATTCAGCGGCTTCTTCATTAACAGGGACCGAATCCCAATGTACTGGATCTGGTTCCATTACCTCTCTCTCGTCAAATACCCGTACGAAGCAGTTCTACAGAACGAGTTCCAGGATCCGACGAAATGTTTCATCCGCGGGATCCAGATCTTCGACGGAACGCCGTTAGCTGCGGTGCCGGCGGCGCTGAAAGTGAAGCTTCTCGACGGAATGAGCAGAACTTTGGGGATGAGGATAACCAGCACAACATGCGTGACGACGGGATTGGATATCTTGCAACAGCAAGGCGTGACGGATCTGAGCAAATGGGGATGTTTATGGGTGACGGTGGCGTGGGGTTTCTTCTTTAGGGTTTTGTTCTATCTTTCTCTGTTGATCGGAAGCAAGAACAAGAGGAGGTGATTTGAATTCAAAAACCAGGTCCCTGATTTGGCGGGAAAATTGAAGAAACCCTAATTGTGCTCTATTTGTATTTTTCTTCTTGAATTTCTTTGGTTGTGGCTTATTTTGTTTGTGAAAATATAATCATCTTGGTCATGTTTTGTTACGTTCGACTAATTACATAAGAAGTTAATGTTGTTATATTTGATGTGTGATTGAGTACTTTCTATATTATACTTTGTTTTTACGAATTCTAGAAATTAATTCAAAGGTTTATGATCTGATCGAAAATCTAATTCAAAGGTTTATCCGACCTGATTTTTGGTCGATTTCTAAGAATATAACTTCGGTTGTGTTTTGGTCGGAATTTTCATATTGTAAATTGTGTACCTAATATATTTCAAGAAATACATTTTACAAAGCTAAGGTAGGCTGTAAAAATAAAATCCAACAATTTATTTTTTCAAATTATCATCAATAATCTTTATGTTTCTAATTATACGTCATTCTTTTTTATTTTCTTGATAGATTAATTATAAGTTATAAGTATTTTGGTTTTGCTATAAATTAATTATGTCAAAATACAGTGCCAAAAAGAAAAAAAGGCCGAAGTAACAAGTGAGGACAAAGAGTCCACGATTTTCTGAGCGATAGTTATGGGCTCGAAAATGTCATTGACTGTTAAGATACGAATGTAAAACTTAACTATTTGGAAAAAATGGACTTTCTTTGTTTTGTAAATTTTGTGTGACGAGAAGTCTATGTAGAATCACTAACTTTTCTCTGAGAGCATAAAATTTTTTCCGACTATGGAGGATTAAATTCAATAAACCAGACGGAAAAAGCGGCAAGAAAACAGACAAAGCTACCTATAAAACCCAGTAAAAAATACAAGAGATTTAGATGTATTTTTCCATATCATAGGGGAGTCTATATGCAAGAGGTTCGAATTTAGACCCATATACATATGTCACTTGAATAGAATGTTTAACTATTGACAACAAAGCCATATAACTGAAATCCTTCCCTTCTGTCTGATTTCTCCAACAGTTGCCTTCTAATCACATGAATTTGTCATTGTTTTTCCAACAGTTGCCTTCTAATCACATGAATTTGTAATTATCGTTTGTTAAGGGGCACTAATAAGGTTTTCAGATTTGGATAGTATTTTGACTTTTTAAAACAACCTCAGGGGTTTAAGTAATTATCCCTAATATGTTTTCTGCAAAATATGTCGTGTTTTCTTAAAATTAGTAATTGACGATTAGTTGTATAAATGTGAATTTTTAAAATCATATCTTATGTTTGGACGCTTTAGGAAAAATGTCAACCATAAATCTGGAAAACATACAAAGTCTGAATAAAACAAGAAGTATTACAGATAGAAATACGATTTTCCTAGCTACTCACCAAATATTTTAAATACCTTTTCGTTTTAGCTTTCTTGTGCTGATTATCATCCAACACAATTAATTAATTTCAGTTAGCTTTAGACATCTAATTCGACCAAAATAAACAAACTTGTAAGCAACCGAACAATTTGATTGATCACTATTTGTCCTTTTGTTTACCACAAGATAAGTTAATTAATTTAGGTACCAGAAACTGGACCAAGAACCTAATGAAACTGACACTCAGCTCATAATGCGACTTTAAGCAAGAATCATTATGATTTAACAATCCTTTTGTTCCCCTTAATATGCAAGTTTTGTTTAAATAAGGAATAATTACACTCACATACCCTGAGATTTGGCTTAATTACGCAATCATACCATGAGGTTAAGAAATTTTCACATTTTGTTCCTAGTTTTCTGATAAAAACTAGAAGTAGAATCAGACTTTATTGCAATGGATGACCCCAAATTCGTCCAACCACTTAATGGATGTACTAGAAATTCTTTGACAGGGTATGTTATTGTAATTTCTCAAACCTCAGGATATATTTGCGTAATAAGTCAAGCCTCTGAGTGTAGTTAGCCCTTTAAACAATTCACAGGAAACCCAACATTATTACAGTAGGGAGGTTCAAATGCATTTAGAATACGAAAATAGAAAGAAAGAAAATGAACACGACGTAACAAAAATTATGCAGTATAAAATAAATTCTAACTAACTTTGGGAGAAGAATTAATGGCATCAACATTCTCCAAGATGAAAATGGGAAAATACAAAAATGAAAGAAAAAAGAAACTAATTTGAAAGGAACAGAGCACAAAATCAGTAAAATCTAATATAATTGGACATAGATTACCAATGTACAGGTCTAAGGTACAACCACCTATATAGAATAGCAACTTGTATTACAGTAAGATGAACATATTAGAACAAAAAGAATGATGATTTCATGGATAGTACCCAGAGAATATAGTAATAGTAAACATACCTCTCTCTATGTGGAATTACACAACTCTTGTAGTCCTTTCATGGTCTCTTTTACAGGTAGAGATGTTTCTCTCATCAAATTCCAAGTCCTTGTTTGGAGCTGTCGTCCCATGATTCAGTTTGAAGCTGTCGTTCCATGATTTGATACAAACATAGGATCACTAGCGTTTTTTATGCAATCTGATTGGCCAATGAGCTATCCTATGCTAAACTCCGGGTTAGGAAATCATTAACTGCAAGAGTTGCATCACCATGTGACACAGCATCTTCAGGTTCTGGCATGAACAGACTCGATACAGAAGCCTGCACAAACAAAAAGAAAGGCCGCGGAGAAGAAACAGTCAATAGGGATAATTACCAACTCCCCCCTGAGGGGATCTTTGGTAAGATTTATTTAGCTATTGGCACTTTTTTTTTCCACAATTGCAGATCATTTTCAGGAATTTTCCTCAAAAAGACCGGCATAATACGCCTAACTGATTAGAATGAGAAAATTCTTTTCCGATTGTTGCAAACATATGATTAATGTGGAACTAAGGAAATAAATCAAACAAAGTATGTCCTATCCTTGAAAGGTGAAAAATGCATAGTCCTATTTGGGGTTAAAATGACAAATAGCAAAACCTGGAGGTCATCAAGATTTGGATTTTGTTGCTATTTTTCATACAGTTCCATATTTCTTGTCTTAGCATCGAATTCGCGTGTTATCATTTTTCTCTCATAGAAGAAATATGAAAAACGAGGAAACAAGCTACATACATGCAAAGAGACTCTAACTGTTAACCAGACAAAATAGTCACTTTGTCTAGCTGACCAACCATAAGTAATTCCTTATTCATGGATATATCAATTAAATAAATTTCTTCACAAAAGAATGTAAAAGGAACCCATAAATGGTTCAAGCCAAGCAATTCACTTCTTCCGAACACTACTAATTTCCACATTGAAACTTAAAGATGACGATTACCTTTGCGTCGAGTAACGTCTCCCCAGAGCTATCTAAAATGAGGCATGCACCATGAGCTTTTAGCCATTCCAAGCACTCCTCCACTCCACCCACTTCTCTCTCATCACTTGCATCACTCGTAGGCAATGCATTAGAGAACCCTAGAATTTGTGAAAGATATGACACGGGAACCGTTGGACGATATGAACGAGATATGCATTTTACAGCTGCATATCGCATTTTTTCAACATATAGATCTGAAATAAGGAAATGTATTTGCAAGTTACTGATGGATTTGAAACAATTGTGATTCAAAATACTCATCATCATTGAAATATGTAAAACGCACCCATAAGCAAGGTGTTGAGATTTGGTGCTGTCTTGTAAAGTCTGAAAAACATCACGTAGTTTCCAGAGGTCACAGCCCTACGAACTGAAAGTGCATGTTTTACTGCTTCATCCTTTTTGGCAATAGCTGATAACCTGTGTAAAACAAAATTAATGACAAGAGAATAAATTTCACTCCAGAGAAGCTAAAACTGGATTCATGCAAAGGGAACTTCTGATTTTGATTTGGCACAAACCTGGACATTGCTGACAGAAGGTCCCTGCTATTATTTGAGTGCAATATTACACACAGTAAATTGTATGCAGCAAATTCCATGTGACATCCTGTAATTCCTTCCGCATAGAGTGTTTTTAATTGTGATTGGCACTGCACAGGTCAAAAAAGGAGAAGGTTTACAATGTAAGGGGATATAGTTTATTCTTTTTCCACTTTGCAATAAGTAATCATCCCACTTTCCTTAATCTTTTGGACTTAAAAGTCCGCATAGAGTGTTTTTAATTGTGATTGGCACTGCACAGGTTAAAAAAGGAGAAGGTTTACAATGTAAGGGGATATAGTTTATTCTTTTTCCACATTGCAATAAGTAATCATCCCACTTTTCTTAATCTTTTGGACTTAAAAGTTCTGGTTCAACCTACTCCGAAATCTGATTTTTCAGGTCTGTCCAACATCGATAACGATATCAAAGAAGAAAGAAGTTTTTGATTATCTATATTTGATTATCTATATTATCATAACGAAAAAGTTCTGATAAAGCAGTAGTCTTATTTCATAACCATCACTGTCTAGCCTGCCTTCCACTCTGACCATGGCAAGAACTAATCGAAAGCATTTTATACTCCTCCCTCTTGATCTTAATAAAGTAATGAACAAAACAAGTGGGAAAAAAAGCATGCTATACGCATCTAAAGATTCAACAATAGCTACAAACATAGGACGATAGTAATTTTTTGCAAGCACAAAAAGCACACAGAACTAACCTGATTAACCTCTGGCAGGTCCCCAACTTCAATAGCCAATCTTGCATGAGTTTCATACACCTAAAATCAAAAGCTTAAATGAGCATTAACCAAAACTTCAAGAAGTTCATAATCATGTCAAATTTACATTGAAAGATGACAATAGTCATCTACAACAGCATACTTATCAACAGAAGAACCATAGAGAATCATGAATTCTTAAGACTAGCAACGTGTCATGACTGATGGAATCACAGAAATTAATACCTTAACTGTAAGCTCATTACGTATATGCTGTACAGTAAGATCTTGTCGTATTGATTTTAATTGATCACATTTGTAAAGATAGTTTTTCTGAGAATTTTGAACCATTAGCAAAGCTTTCTCCAACACCTCTTCAGGCCTCACCTGCAAAGAAATATATATCTTAAAAACATGCATTTCCATGAAAAAGGAACTATGGATTCCTTTACAGTACAGCAGGAAGAAGCTGAAGCAGTTTACTGTAGAAGGATCAGGAGCAGAAGTGAGACGCAAGTAGCGTTTCTCAATTTCCTGACAGGTTCCCTTAACAGTAAGAGCATCCCAATCAATATCTTCCACAGCTCTGCTTCCACTCTCCTCAAAGGTTCTGCTGAGCACAAGTGCAGTAGCCCGTCTTGCAAACATATTACCAACTCCTACATCTTTTGCTCTTGAGTTGGTTTTTTCAGCTCGATTTCCATGTCCCCTGTCAAAACGTTTGGAACGACTTTCCCGTCTTTTCTTCTCCTCTGGTGAATCAGCAAGTGCAATTGCAGCAGCAGAATATTTCGTCAAACTCTGTTCCTTGTCACTATCACTAGAAGCTTGAACATCATCAGCTCCATTCAGGACTTCACCAAGACGTCGCCTTTTAGCAGGTCTATTGGCATTTTTACTGGAACTTTTCTGATCTGGTGATGTAAACTTTGAATTGTCCTTATTCTCAACTTTTCCACCAGAAAACTGCACACATATCATACAGGCGGTGAGACAACAAAGAACATCACCATTATGTGATAAAAGCACTCAAACTATTTCAATCCACAAGGTCTTGAGAGGCTTAAATGAACATGGAATCATCAAGTCTACAGATTATTTGCACAAAGAATTAGTATAATTTCAAAGACCTCCCTCAGTTTAGTCCAATGTCCAAGCACCTGCCTTGGGCTTGTCCAATCCCATTACATTTATAACTTCTTATCATATGAACAAGTGAAAATAGCAATACAGAGCAGTCAGTGCAATTGCATGATCTCAGTTACATGTTAGATGTGTGATTCTGTAGACTAGTGCACAAAATATGAAATAGGACATTTGTTCTTACAATTCATAGCACCCAGAGTAGACTGAAAATTCATATGATCAACCAATATTAATAACCTAAGAAAGAATTTTGAGAGTATAAATGAATAAATCAAAATTCATATGCTAAGAGAAAATCTTGAATATATATATATATATATCCAACCAGGATCAACCAACGGTTGCACAACCAGCGGATGCCAGTACAGTACCTATCGATCATATATGTCAAAAAAATTCCTAGCAAGTCATTAGCCTCCCCTTGTTATCCCATGGACAAGAATTACCAAAAATGCCAAGATAACCTCCCAAATCCCAATGAGTACCTGTTTGTTGTTCCAACCACCATATCTTGCAGTTCCATAAGAAATATTAGCAGGTTTACCAACCACCTTTTCCTCTGGAATAGGCTCCCACCTACTTTTGGGTCGCCGACTAGGACTCTTATTCTTTGGTATTGCAGAAGTTGGCACATGTAAATTCCTGCAGGAAACATTAATTAATATGCTACTGGCTCTCATTCTACAAAGAAATATATGAATGGGACAACAGAACATACGCCTTGTTAACCGCATCAGTGTCTGGCATGGGGAAAAGAGGCTCTGTGTCCCAATCTTTTGAGTAAAGAGTACCATCAGCACTCGCTTTTGTTATTATCTGAACCATAAAATCAATGATCAAATGTTAAGACCAAAGGATATATCGAGCATGTCTTGACATAATGATCACAGCAGTATATCCTAATTTCAACACCAAAGCCTATACACACATTGATACCATCTCCCAAGTCCCAAGATAATCTGATCAAGGAAAACTGCGAATCTCACTTCCAGATAAGTGTTTTTGTATTATTCAAAAAGAAATATGTCGAACACTCATTTTTCCTCAACTAATGTTGCATAACCAAAAGATAGGAGCATACCTCCTTCATGATAGCTTGGCAAGCAGCCTTTTGCCCATCGTTTTTGCATCGAGACAGAGCCCTCTCAACGTAACCACGCAATGACTTTGGAAACATACCAGGCTGCAAAAGGAATAAACTGGCTTCAGCACAATATTTTCAGGCATGCTTTCATCACTCTATCAATGTCATAGTAAAATATATGCTGACAATCTAAAGGCGGTTTGAGTATCTGAACCAATAATGTCTTCTGTCCATATGTTCAATGAATGGATGAACCAAAATATTACAAACGAAAATTATATATTTTAGAATAAAATAAGGTATGATTTGATTGCTGGCTTTTTCCTTAGAGTTGCCCAATGTTATCAATATCTGAGCCCAGTTGGTTTACATTGGAGCTCAGTCATTATGTAGATCGAGCAAGATTTATCTGCTCCACTCCTCCCTGAGAATGATTATGCCGTAGATCAAGTCAAGCTCTCAAGTTCACATACACCTTATTTTATGTACAAAAGGAGGCATCTACTAGCTTCTGCTACAATGTAAACCAACTGGTTCCAGGTAATTTTATCAAAAGCACCCTACATAAACCAAATATTCCCAATTCACCCTACCTTAAATTACACATATTCAGCCTACTTGAAAATCCCGCAGAATAAAGAAAAGGAAAGAAAATATAGAAAAGGATCTCCTCCCACCAACCAATTTTGTTCTTCTCAGCTAATATTTGTTTCCCAAAATTTCCTCTACTTACCTAAAAAACAATAACTCTGTATGCTTGTTTATACTTTGTTAAGTTTGATGTGTGATAAGACAGTGTAGAAGGAACGACAACTTAGCATTAAGAAAACTTTATTTGTTCAATTCAAAGTCAAACAAGCTGAACATAATGGGAGGACTATACAAAATAACATTCTAACCTTGAGCATGGGATCAGCTTCATCATGTGACATAACTTTTTCATTTGGCTTCTCAACTGGAACACTGATATATGCTGGCTTCACCACTGTACTTGTCATTGAGCTATCCTTGTCAGTTTTAGATAGACTCAAGGGTAGATTAGAAGCAATTCTTGGATTGGTTGGAATTTGCAATTTGCTTGCCCTACGTGAATCTATAGGTTCAGGAGTTTGCAAAACAGCTTGGAAGGTTGGTTGATGGCTCTGTGAAACCGGGTAAGAAGATGGATATAGTGCATTAGGGCCTTGGAAAAATGTAGAGTTCTGTTGACTTTGATGGTTTTCATATACAGGAATTGCTTCAGGTGGCTTTTGTGCATTTGGTGGCACAGAGTTAGGCGGGTCATTTGGGAAAGCAGAAGCCCCATGTTTCCAGTAAACTTCAGGGGTACTGCCACTAGGTGCAACAGGCTGACAATAAAATCACAGTAATGAGCTGAAATTCACATAGCAATTCTCAAATATTTCTCAAATAAACCTATCCAGCTTCAATTCTAAGCCCCAGAAACCACAAAAACTATAGTGACAAACTCATAATCATCATATTAAGTAAGCTTCACATATGTTTGTAAGGACAAGGTATATAATTTTTTGCAAGTAAGGCATATATAATTTAGTAACTACTAACAAAGATAAAGATTTCTTTAGCTCAAGGTAACCATAATCAACTAGCACCAGCAAACCTGCATAGAATTCAATTCAGATGGAGTAGATTCTGGCCTCCATGAAGGGTTGCAAGCTGCAGGCATCTGATTGTTCGGAGTTGCATATCCAGCGCTCCCATTAGGAACAGAACTATTAACACTAGAAGCAACAGGGACTGATATATTCTCAGTACCAGGAGCACAGCTGACTTCTGTTTGCGTTTGATTGTAATAATCCTCCCATTGTTTATAATGTTGCTGATATTGTGGAGTTGCCCCAGCAGTTGTCGAACTATAGGCTGAATTTGTGTCTGGAGTGTAGTTTGGGTACTGATTAGAATTGTAAGTAGCTGCATATTGCCCTCCATGCCACAAGTTGGTGGCACTTGTGTAACTTCCAGACGTCTGATAATCACCAGGATTGTAATAAGTGCTTGAGTAACTTGCAGGCCCAGCATAAGACCCTGTATTTTGAAATGAGGAAAGAGGCTGATAAGGAGCACCTGTGTTTTGGTAAGCTCCTACAGGATGCATGTAAGACTGATTTGGTTGCTGCTGATATTGATTGGATGGCTGTTGATACTGACTCGGTGGCTGTGGGTACTGACTCGGTGGCTGTGGGTACAGACTCGGTGGCTGTTGGTACTGACTCGGTGGCTGTTGATACTGACTCGGTGGCTGCTGATACGAGTCCGGCTGTTGATATTGACTCGATGGCTGTTGATACTGACCTGTTGGCTGTTGATACTGGCTTGATGGCTGTTGATACTGACCGGGTTGCTGTTGGTACTGGGCAGGTTGCTGTTGATACTGATTGTGTTGTTGTTGATACTGATTATAGTAAGATGTATGACTTGTGTTGCTGTATCCATAGGGATCGGTATTTGAATAAGCAGCATAGCCACTGTAACCTTGTGCTGCATTTGCAGGTCCTGAACTCGATGTAGAGGCAGTTGGTGCTGCCACATTCGTTCCATCTTGAACATTTGTCAAGGTTGGCTCCACTCGCTGATCATGATTGTAGCCAGAATTTGAAAGAACTCCATTCTCCCGATTCTCCCCTTGTGTGCTCCATGATGCCACAGCACAGTTCGGAGGGAAATAAGGAGATGTGCGTACTTGGTTTGAGTCGTTGATTTGATGCTTCTGATAATTGACAGAAAAAAGAAATAGATCATTAAAAGAAATCCAAATAACTGGAAGAATCAAATCTAAACATACAAATGTGTGGATTAACAGCGAAAGAGACATAATTGCGTGAAGGGTAAATAATTAATAAGGCATCTCAATATTCGATCATGGAGGCCAATGCAAGAGAATAGAAGCAGAAAAAAGGAAAGAGCATTATTATCTACCAAGTAAAGGCATGATATAATGCCCATAACCATACAGCTTAAACATGTAAAATGAAACAGATATCCTCTGCAATTCATACACAAGAAAATGTTACAAACCAGAAATCAGACAGGTTTCATCAGTTAATTAGATTGATCATTTGAGCTATATGTAATAGATGTTGCACTATATTATATAAAAGATGGGTGATATGGCAGTGATAGAAGTATTGGAACTCATGGTGCCAGATTAGTCAAAGTTGGACATAAGTTATACATCAGGATTATGATTAAATGTAGTTGACAACCACCTAGATATGAATCCAGACAATCAGTTGACTACAATAGCCATGTTTCCACAAGAACATGACACAAAGAATTCTCGCATTTAATCTGAAACCAACCACTGGACAGGATAAAAATCAACCAAGACAGCCAACAATAGAACATGAAGTCTTAAACCATGTATAGTCCTCTTTCCTTTTTTTCCAATCAGCTGGTAGAAGAAACACATTCCTATGCTTCATTTCGTCAGAAAGTTGAAGAACAGCCTTTTTGATGTTGAATACTTTAACAATGAAAAGATAATAACTGACAGAAATTATAGATCTGATATTATGATAAACAAAGTTTCCAAAGTAATTTTATTTAGATTTGTCCCGGCTCGCTCGAATCCTAAAATCTAACAAAGAATTATTATCCATATGGTAGTTTGAGCATCTCAAGTAACTTCGGGCTTATAATCATTGACCTTCATCGACCATATAAAATTTGTACTAATGAAAAGAAAGCCTCGGGGAGCTATAATAGCAGACAAAAACCTTCCTTCTCTTCCCACTGCAGGACGACAAAAACTAACATAACACGGCAATTTTTTTAGGAAAGTTACATTCTACTATTCCCCCCTTATAACATCACCAATGTACATGAGACCATGCCTGTTTCCCGTAAGTTTATCAACATCCGTCCACATTACTATCCAGAGAAATGAATCAAAGAGCAATTACCTCAACAGAAGTAACAGAGTCGGTGGTTTCTCCTTGATTCATCATCATCACAATAAAAACGTAATGCGGAGCACCTTCAACAAAGAAAACGCCAATTTATCAGTAAAGAATTTATCCAATGCTCGTCATGCTACACAAGAAAAAATACACAGAAAAACTCAAAACCCTAATCAATATTTCTCTGAAATATACGAACCTTAAAAACCCAATTCGAATACCGACCGACCTCGCAATAAAACCGTGTTTCCTTCCAGCTGAAACCAAAGCCCCAGATATTAAAAGGGACCAGAAAAAAACAAGTTACGAAATGAAATGAGGATGAAGAAGAAGCAGAGTCAATCGGCGTAAATGAATTTTATTTTTTTTATATTTTTTGCTCAAGCGTAAAAGGTATTTGATATGCTTATATGTTGACTTGGTAAATGTTATTGCAAAACAACGATTATCGGGGATTATGTTGTATTCTGCAGCTTCAAGCGTTTTCAACAGAGAAGAGAAGGAGATATCAATCCGATTGTCTTTGTCGGATCGTGGGCTTCACTTCACGGCAGGGACGAGACGAGGGTTGATTAATAGATGATAATAGTGAAATTGAACTATTAACTATATCGTTTGATGTAGTAATATTTCCTAATATTATTTTTTATTTCTTTATTTTTCCAACTACGAGGAGAATAATGAAACATAATATAAAGTTCGATTTCAATTTTTAGGTATGAAATTTCTAATTCGAGTTTCCGATCTACAATAAGATGTAAATGGAAGCTAGAAAGGCCCTTTTAAATTGGGAATTTTTATTTTTTTTCTCTTTAATCAAGTTAGGAATCTTGATTCGCTTAAAGTTTAATTATTTTTCTTTTGTTTAATTGAACTATACCTTGCACTTTGTAGAGCAATTCTCAAAATCTCGACAAAAGAAATACACTATTCATAAGTATTCAGAGGTGTTTGCACCCTATATTGTTTTTAGAAAAACTAAAGAAAAGTTAAATTTATAAAAAGTCGAAATAGTAAATGTGGTTTAGGGGTTGTATTCACACTATATTTTCTTTAGAAAAGTTAAATTTATAAAAAAATCAAAATAGTAAAGGTGGGTAGTGTTTGGAAAAATAATCAAGAAGTTAAAAAAATATATATATATATATATTTTTTTGTTAGAAAAACGGGAAGTATATTACTCAGATGTATGCAATTTACATAATCCACCACCTCAATAGAGAATTCAAACTAAAAATAAAAAATATTAACAAGATTGTGACCAAGTTTAGCAAGACAATCAGCACTAGCATTACAATTCTGTCGAATGTGATTGATGCGAGCGTCCCAAAGGAGGTTTCGACAATCCTCAATGATGTTAAGAAACATTTTCATGGGTCTTAACTAATATTCATTATTTAGGCCCACCATTTATTCATTTAATTAAGCCACATCAAGCCCATAAGTCAATTGAATAAGTTAATTAATCACCTTTATCAAAGCCTAATGAATCTCAATCCTACCTTGGATAAAGGAGATGATACCACGTGTCTAAAACCTAGACGTTAAGTTAAATATCGTAACTCTGGAACCAAGACAAGTATCTTCTATTTCCCAAGTTATTTTCATTTCCGGTTGCTCCTTCTCCAAACTTTCCATTTACCGCTTATTTAAGTATCGGAAGGTGCATGCTGGAAACCCCTCCAGTCTGTATCATTTGATATCGTTTGCTAATTTTACAAGCTTGTGTCATTGAATCTCTGGAGATTTCACGTAAATATTGCTCCTAAGTATATTTTAGACATGATACCTTTTCAACTACTCTCACGAAATTTATATTTATTTACGAAAATAACCGATGAGGTAGAAATGAAAGCAAAAAACATGTCGTTAGTTATTTGGTGCTTTTAGTATCTAGCATATTTTTTTCTTACATCAAGCAGAAATTTGAGTGTTTGAAAAACCAAAATAATCGATCCAAAGCAGAAATATACAAAATTTTTAGCTTTCAAACACCATCTTAGATATGTAATCAATAAGATATCATAATACTATCTTAGATACGTAATCAATAAGACAATTCAAAAGTACAAAATATTTGGAATTAATTAAACTTTATAATAAAGACCAATAAAATATGTTTGAAGAATAACACCAAAAAGATGGGAGGAAAATCCCATTTATGCATTGGGTAATTTAAGCCATTTAGTTTTTCTGTTTAAACCTTGTTCACCAAAATCCAATATCCAATTATGATTCCATTCCCATACTTCCATCTTAAGTATTCACATTTTTGCATAGGCAAATCCAACTGAAAAGCTTCATTTCTGTTTTTTCAATCAATCTACAAGCAAGAGAGACAAATGTATTACAATTGTTCTGCATATATACATGTGCTAAACCCAGTTAAATTCAACAGAATTTTATGCCATATAGAACTAATAAAAGCAAATTATCCACCAACAATCAATGGTGAGGCACACAGAAACTGACAATCGGCAAAGCTAATTTATTATGAGATATATGCCTTGACCACATCTGTATAGTCACAAACAAATCCTGTTCTTGGACAAGTGATTTTACCATGGTTTTGCTTTGCCATATCCTCAAGTGCCTGAAGATCAATAAACAAAGATTAGAGTGTCCATTCAACGTTTACCAATAAACAGGTGGTGTTTGCACACTCTAAAAAAGGCACTTCTGTGCTTTTTATTTTCAGCATTTAGGCAGTGTTCGGAAAATCAACTTCTGTGTATTTAAGCAGAAATAAGCTAGAAGCTGGAAACACTCGAGGATCAATTATTAGCTTAAGCTTGTGAGTTCTAGGCTATTATTGTAAATAAATAAAATTTTATTTACAGTAAAGAACCAACTTTTTACCAAAACCAAAAGATTTTTCCAACACCCACATAATGATCTGAAACTGATAACAAACCTTAGTGCTGTAAACATATCCATTAGGCAAGACGAGAGGCGGATTCTCAGTATCCATGAGCTCTTTGGTTATGTAACAAACAAGTTTTGAGTGATGCTGCTTTGAATATGGAAGTGGCTGTGCTAATTTCCGAAAGGCCTCCTGTGATAGAGGATCCTCCTTCGTGCAATCATCCTCATAACAGAATCTAAAACCAAGTCAAGGAAAATATTGGGAGACAAAAGTAAAATTGCTTCGACGAGAGTAAGAAAACATTTTAGCAGTCAAAATTAATATCATCATGAAATTTCAATATTGTTACACTAGATTATCATCATGGATACGGAGTTTTCAGTGCAGATAAGCCGGCTTCTAGGTATATATTCAACAATGGCTCAAGAGTCATGCCATAGAATCTGCAGAACTCTTGTTTAAATTGGTCCACCAAGAAATCCCATTGCTTTTCTTCAAACAAGACCTGGAAAGCAGCAAAGGTGGAGGTTAATGTAATATCTATCAACAGGTTTGGGTTGGTAATGCTATCTTGAAATGGTAGGGTTCGTAAATTTATTAAGGGAATGTAGAGTACCTCAGTAACTAGAGTACTCACATGAGATTGGAGATAATAAATATTCTGTTGATTATGTACATAAGAAGGAAATTTAATTTCCCAAGAGGAACTTAAGGAATTAAAGAAGTGTTAACAGCTATCAGAATATCACTATTAACTTCCAGTGTGGAGGCACATTTAGATGTTAAGATATGTATACATGTCAATCTATCTTTCAGATAATTGTATAATAATTAGATCTTGAAGTTATATCGAAGTTTTATATTGATCCACACACAAACACACAAAAAGAAAGATATATATATATATATATATATATATATATATATATATATATATATATATATATTAATATTAGAGAGAGAAAGTCAGATTAGGGAGAAAATGATTATCACCTTGTAAGTTGCACATTCAGTATTACTTCTGAACGCAAGGGTGGCCATAACACGCTGCAATTCTTTCATATGGGTAGCTCCCCATGGTGCTAGATACTTCCTTGCATATGATATAGCTCGCATATTGTTTTCAGATCTTACCAACTCAATGAATTCTTGCAGTCTCAACTGGAACTCAAACTTACTCTGTAAAAGAATTCAGAATTCAACAGGTTTACTGCAGATAAATACTACTAGTTCCACAGCATGCAGGGTGAAGTGAATAGATTCTTATATTGGAGAGGAGTACTATCATACAATCCTACAAGGTCTAAGCACTATTTCATATGCAAGTGATGGGCTAAAAGTATAAAATGCAGAAACTCAGAAAAAAGTTTACACATGTTTCTGACAAAGAAGCCCTTCAACTCTCTGGTTCGGATAGGGTTATCATGCATACTGATTATGCAGTCATCAATTGCAAGCACTATTTATTGGTGTGTTGTGCTACTACAGAAAACTTCCCTACTAAAGAGTGATAATGAATTTCAAGAGGAATGACAAGGATTTCAAGGGTATTAACTAACGTGATTTCAAGGTAAGAAAGAGTGGATAGATTCCTTCGGGCTGAGATATCTAAGTTGAGCGAGTGCCAAGAAAAGAAAGAAACGGGAAAAGATATGTCGAACATTATTTACCTTTGACTTCTTCAGCCGGGATTTGTTCTCAGTACACCAAGCTAGAGCAGGGGACAATTCCTTCTTTTGAAGTGCCTCAGTAACCTTTTTTGCTTCAAGAAACACATCTATATCGACAAGATCCTGACAAGATAGATGAAAAGTCATCCACATACCATCCTGTCATCTGAATTAAACGACAAGAAGCAGGTGTATGATCAGGACTAAGAGGTCCTTCAAGAAATAATTTGATGTGCAGTTTGCTTGTTCTTAATTTAAGCCCGTTTCAAACCCAAAATCTATTCGGAATGGTGTTGAGACTTCTATTATATTAATATGCAGCATGCTTTTGACAAAATACAGGTATTCATCATTTATCATCTCCAACAATCAACCAAAGGTGAAAATACATCCAGTGAAAAGTAAAGTTAGATTCTGCGAGGCCAATCCAAGTCATATATTTGAAAGTTCGGAGAAGACAATATGTCATCAAATGAAAAAGGAAATTACCTGAATATTGCTGCTCTCAGCCAACTTTGCAGCAGTTTCGTAATATGACATTCGCAACATGTAATCCACAAGTATTCTCTTCAAGCGGATGCTATTCCACTCAGACATATCGTCCACTTCAGCAGATTCTAAATGTTCCAGCCTAATTTTGCATCTTTGGGCTTGCAAGTGTTCAGTTTTACTTCCCTCTTCCAACTGATTCATCGACCAGTAAGTATAATATTTAGATTATCCAACAGAGTAAAATGACAAAATTGTACAAGTTTAAATGATATTGCTGCATCCAATCTCCATGGTTAAAAAAACTGTCACCATTCCTTTTTAATTAATTTCATGTCAATATCATTTGAAACTCAAGCTAACCTTCAGTCCCAAGCAACATTTAGTTGATAAATGAAGTGTCAGAAAAGAATAAAAACAGTAATTGAAACAAAATACCAAATTTCAAAGAAAAATCGATTATCATGGCCATCAGCTCAATTTCACCAATCCAAACAAGATATCAAATTTAAAAACCTCAATTACTAAGTTTACCTCAACAAACATCGTTAAACCCTTAAATTCTACTTTGATTCTTCTTATTGTTAATATCATTTTGAAATTCTTAATCTCAACATCCTAATATTGTTCTTAAAGTTCTACCAACTGAAATCAAATTGAAAAGAGTGCTGTGAGCCTAAGATTGGTCTTGTGAGAAAACCAAAAGTATTAAAAAAGAAATAACAAACATGTAACGAGATACTAGTTTGTACAAAGATGTAACTTTACTTTTCGTTTGAGGCCCTGCAATCGTGAGACAAGAGAATTGAGTTGGTTAACGGCTTCTTCTCGAGATATGTCTAAATCGGCGGCGCCAGACACTCCATTGATGACAGCGGATACTTCTTTGTCGACGGTGCGGTGGTTGGAGCGGATCGTCTTCTTGTAATGCTCGAATGGCACCCGAAGAAACTGATGTTCTAATTTCAGGCACTCGGCCAGTTTTCCAGACTTCGATGGAGGAGCGGCGGCGGGAGCAACGGTGACGACGGAATCGCCGTTCTGGGCTTGTGCATCTATCTCCATCGGAGACGACATCTTTTCTATTCAATTGAGCTGAGCTGTGAAAACTTCCCCAATTATACATTTTCCTGCGGTAGTTAACTGCGGATTTACCACAATACCCTCACAATACTTTCCTTTTCATTCTCCAATGTTCGCAAATTTTAATGGTTTTTATAAGTTAAATTAGAAGTTGAAATTATAAAGAAAAAGAACGAAAGTAGACAAGTACAAATATAGAGTGTTTAATAAAAACATTTTATATTTTTTGTATTGCATGCAATAAACTTTTATTTATTTATAAAATTAACCTAAAAATTATAGGTTAAAAGTAGGAGTATCTCCTTGGATGGTTTAAGTTTCTAACTTATTTTTATTTAGATTTAGTAAAAGTTTTGGAGTATTTGAAAACTCAAAATCCTGGAAAAATATTTAAAAAAGCGCTCTTTTTTTTTTGTTAGTTTGCAAAGACTCCCAATATCAAATTTTAATCGACCATTATGAAAAAAAATTTAATCAAAAACATACTGAATATTTAATACAACTAATCATATCAAAATAAATCATACATTGTGTGAAATCAAATAAACACTCAACAAAATGCAAATCACTTGATTTTTTATTTTTTTAAGGGAAAAGCACTTGGAAGTTAATGGGCTCGGATTGTTTTATTAAGAGGGCTTGATGGATTTAACAATCGAGGGTTGTCGAGTTTAAATATAATAACTTTCAGCCCATTACTGATTAGCGGCCCAATACAATCAATGCACTCAATTATTTACAAAAATCACACATTTAATTTGTTTATTTTAGTAACCCCACCATCATTAAAATAAAGCATGATAATCAAAATTATTCATTTATTATGTTTCAAATTTATTAATCATTGTTACTTTATTTTTTGAAACAATCCTTTTATTTACTTTGGTGATTTTTCCGAAAAGAAGCTCATTTTACATCATCCCATCAACTCTTAATTTGAGTGGCTATAACACCGATGATATATAATTTCCCCTTTTTTGGTTTTATTCTTTTGAGGGGGGTTTGCAAATCCTACTAAGTTTAGAGAAGTTTATTATAAGTTAAAATTTAAAAACAAATAAAATAGTTAGAGCAAAGAGTATTTAAGGAAAAAAGTTTTTCAAGAAACTTTCATCTATTTTCACAAACATCAATATTATTAAAAGTATTTTAAGTTTCTAACTTATTTCTACTTAAATTTAACAAAAATTTAAAGTGTATGAAAACCTTTCCTTTTTTTTTTTTTTAATTTGTAAATGCTCCCTAAAATCTACTTTTGGAATATAAAGTATATTTGGTAGTCATGTTTCCATTCCATCAAAATATTATCCCAAAACAATATTCATTTAATCAATTACTTAATTTTGTCATGCTTATACTCATTTTAAACAAAGATATCATTCTAAAAATATACTTTTTATATCTCAACATAGAAATAGATAGCTAATTCAATTATTAAAATTAAATATTATTTCAAAAACCATACAAATATCTTTTAAAGTATCCATTGAATTTTATGAACATAATAATGTTGAATTTTTGTGCCAAAGTAATGAATAAATTAATATGGGGAAATAGACAAGTCAATGGCACTCTAAAAGGGCAAAAAGCCAAAAAAATAGACGCTCCGCCTTACGCGCGGCATCGAGATTTTGAACTTTCGGCGCTTGACCATATTACCCTTTCCTTTTTTCTTTATTTCCAGCAAGCAAATATTTTTCTCAATTCCGTCAGTGACAGCCACCAAGTGTTTGATGATATCCCCAGTTCCCCACACGCTCTCTCCAAAAACTTTTTCCCGTTTTATTCAGATTTTCGCACTTCAACGGCCGCCATTTTCAATTTGTCCTCCCCGCGTTTGAGTAATCTCTCTCTCTCTCTCTCTTGGGAATTGAGTGTGTTGTATTACTAGTATGATTTTGTAGACGTTTTTCCGTTTCTGTATTAATGGCGTGTTTGTGTGTGGATTTTATCTGTGGGTTTCCTGGAGTTGCGGGATGTGTTGGTCACGAACATTTGTTATTCAAACTCCTAAACTTCTTTTGGGTTTGTGGGTTTTTGAAATCATAGGACTTAAATTTGGTAAGTCGTCTCTGTTGTGAATCTCCGCAATTATTACTGAATTCTTCTATGAATTTTTGAATTTTCAATTTTGAAGTGGAAAACAATAGTGCAGAGAGTCTCACCAACGGTCACTTTATTGCTTGAATGTGGCACAAGGCGACAGCGAATAAAGCAATTTGTGGGTCTTTGATTTTTTTTTTAACTTCTCCCTTTTTCTTTTCAATTTGGTGTCCTTTTGAATGGAATTCATTTAGGAGAGAAAAACTGGGTTTTGTTGCAAATGAACATTGATTCGAGAAACAGAAAGAAAATTTCTTATTTTCTTTTTTCCTTGTCGGGTTTGTTGCCTGTGGGAAGAATCCAAGAAAACACTGTTGGTGTTTGCTTGTCATCCTTGACAATAGTAAGTATCTATTTTACAAAATATATTGGAATCTGAACTGGGATTTTAGTTACTGTGTTTTCCTAAGTTTTTAAAAAATGGAAAAAATGTTTAAAGACAAGCGAGTTGGGGGAGGTGAGGGTAGATTGGTCTTTAAGGCTAAAGAATGAGCTTGACACTAATGTTTTTATAATCATGGGCCAGAAAACACATTGATGACTCCCTTTTTTTAATTGCATGGGAGTCTCATGATTCCTGCTGATGGTGTTGGGTGGTGGCTGAATCATTATGAATTTGCTGAGACCTAAAACATAGTAAACAGAAAAATACTATTATAAGTACAAATTTTAATGTATAGTTTTCAGAATACTGTTTTTGTGGCAGGCATACTCAGAACTTGTGAATCCATATGTTTCTCTTTGTTTAACTCAAGGGGTAGCTTTTTCTTTATATTTTCTTATCTCTTTTCTTTTTAATTTTTCTTTTTTAATTTAATTGATATTTCTTTGTGGGCTGGTGTTTTCTTGTTGCTCATTATTATGTTTTGATTTCAAAAGTTAATCTAAATAGGCTGGTTTTAGGCACTTTAGTTTTTCAGATGTTTGTAGTTTGTAAAGAAATGATATTTAATACATTAGACAGGTGAAAGGGATGCTCTCAAGAGTATCTTGCATTTGTTTGACTGTACTTCTGTCTACTGCTCTATTCTTAGTTTACTTTCTTTTAATTCATGCACTGACCTTTCTTAAGTGTTCAAGTTTCTCTAAAATTAGAAGACTCTTTACACTCTACAGTTAACACTCATATAACTTCAGGATTAGAGTTCTTATTAAGTTATTTATCCGTTTCTTGGATCTTTACGACTACAATCTGTTTTAACTTCTAATTATCTACCTCGTGTATAGACAAGCTTAACTTATTTTTTCTTATTTAGCTCTGTACTAAAGCAAATTCACTAATACTACTATCTCTTTTATTTTTCTTTATCTTTTGTTCAGGTTCATTGTCAAGTTCCATGATAAACAGTAATAGTTGGAGTTGAAGTCACAGAGATGAAGAAGCTATTCTCTTTTAGATCAAGTTCGTCCAACAATAATCAAATCTCCCCACCATCAACAGATAAACAAGTTTACTGGGAAAAACCAACAAAAAACAAGCATGGCTCTGAAGATAGTGCTCCTTGTCTAAGAAGAAGCCTCTCGTTCTCATCTGGATCTCTTTATGACTCTGGAAAAGGACCAAGGAACAATGTTGACCAAATGGGATCTCCATGTAGTGCTAGTTATTATTCAAACAAGCAATCAGGACATCATTCGAGGTTTGGTTTTGCTCATTTTGTTTTGTCATTTGTGCTTGGTTTGGTTTTAAGGATTTTCACGAGGAATGAAAAATTATTGGGAAAGGGAAAAGGAAAAGGAAAAAATAAATACAAAAGTTTCAAGTTTGCTTAGTAAAGTAAGAAAACAAATAAGACATGAATGGGAGAGCGAGTTAAATAAATAGTCCCCAATTACATTATGCTTTCCTTTCAAATTTTATTTTCCTCAAACATTTTCTTTGATTTTCTTCACTAAAAATTCTTGTACCAAACATAGGGTTAGTCTATCCATGATGTGGTCCTTACAAAAATATCTCTTTGGATTGGAATTTTCTTTCTTGATCAGTTCTCGAGCTCTGACTCCTGAGAGGCAAACCAGTAGGAAATGTGTTGATGCAGCGACAGTTCGAAATGCACAAAAAATGGAGAGATTAGATCCTTTTATTTCAAGGGCACACTCCGATTTCTCAGAGATGTCTTCTTATTGCTCCAGTAATGTCTCGAGTAAAGTCTTGGATCGTTACATTGATGGAGAGCAACAAATGGAAAGAGGCGAATCGAAAACCAATTTTTCCATGAGAAATCAATTCGAAAACAGAAATCCTGTCGTGACGCGGCCTCCAAAATTTCACTCTACTGCATCCATTTTTGACGATTCCAGGAAGCAGAAGCCAAAATCTCAATCCTTCAGAGAAGCCAAAATCTCACAACTTCCAAATGGGGTTGCTGAGAATGGATATTCCAATGAATCTCCTAGAAAACTTGCAAAACATGTGGTTGAGAGACTTTCTCAGTCTCAATTTGCCCCTAAAATGAGGTCTAAAGAATTCGATCCCGATAGCCCCATTACCATTGAGGATGTCTATGGGAGAAATTTGAATAGACATTCCAACGCATTTACTGATGAAGCATTATCTCCCAAGATTTGTACAATGGATTGGAATAGTGAGACGACCGATGGGTCCCACCATGAAGAAAATCCCGAGAAGGAGTCTTCTTTTGGTGATAAAGAAGACATTAACTGTCTAACCGATTCTGATTTGGATCTACTTAGGAAATTCAAGGAAGCTGAGGACCGTGCTGCAATTCTCTCAGAAGAGCTTGAAAATGGAAACTTTGTCCAGTTTAGAGGGCTTGGAGTTCCAGCATTGGTTCAAATAATCAGAAGCTTGACAGACGAGAAGCTAAACATGGCTTTAGAGGTTTCATCACTTCTAGAGGATAGGATTGCTGAAAAGGCCTTGTTTAGAGAAAAACTCAAAATTGGAAGGGTAGAAATGGAATCACAGTCCAGGAGGTTGGAGAGGGAAAAGAATGAACTGCAGGCATCACTGGAGAAGGAATTGGACAGGAGATCAAACGAGTGGGCCCACAAGCTTGAGAAATTACAAGCAGAAGAACACAGGCTTAGAGAGAGGGTTCGGGAGCTAGCAGAGCAGAATGTTTGTCTTCAAAGAGAAGTTTCTTCTTCTAGTGAAAGGGAAACAGACACTATAGCCAGAATTTCCGACTCTGAGAAGCAGCTTGAGGGTTTATCCATTCAAGTTAAGGAATCTAATGAAGAGAATCATTATTTGCATAAAAGTCTCTCCGAAATGCAGGAAAAAGCTAGATCAGCAGAAGAAGACCGAGACTGTGTGAAAAGGAACTATGAGGAGAAGGTTACTGAATGCAAAGATATGCACCAATCTATCTGCAGACTCCAAAGAACGTGTTCAGATCAAGAAAAGACCATTGATGGGCTTCGCGGGCTTTGTGAGGAGCTTGGCAAGAAAATTTCCAAGGAAAATTTTGATTTTGAGTTAGCAAAAGTGCAAGTTGAGCATATGAGACTGACAGGTGTCGAGCATGCATTGAGGAAGGAGGTGGAATCATATAGGATTGAAGTTGATTCACTTAGGGGGGAAAACATTGATTTGCTCAATCGTTTGAAAAATAATGGAAATGATGGTGAATTTTCAACTTTTAAATTGGATAGAGAATTACAGAACCGTGTTAGCTTCTTGCAGAAGCAAATGCTTCCGTTGCTTGTGGAGAGCAGTCAGCTTGGCGGGAAGCTGCTTGATTATGTGAAAACTAATGGTGGTTTTCCATTGAAGAAGGGACAAGCTTCTGGTGTGTGTTTAGATAGTCAAGTTCTTGTTGAATGTGAAGTGAAGATACAAGGGCTTGAACGAGCTGCCGAAAACTTGGCAAATGGTTTGCAGACTGTATCTAGTGTTCTTCAAGAGAAATCCAATGATGAATCACACAAGCAGAACGAGCAGAAATCAGAGGTAGATTAATTGTGATGATTTTTCTTTAAATTAATACTTCTGATTTTTAATGAGATTTTTTATTCTATCTGTTGTTTGGTTTTACTTGGCAGGATTTAATCAGATCGGAGTTGAAAGCAGAGACGTTATTGACCAGTTTATTGCGTGAGAAGCTTTATTCGAAGGAGCTTGACTTGGAACAGCTGCAAGCTGAGCTTGCTGCAGCTGTTAGAAGCAATGATATTCTCAAATGCGAAATGCAAAATGCACTTGATAATTTCTCATGTGTAAACCACAAGATGAAAGAACTTGAACTTCATGTGAGCCTCTACACACTAATTCATTCTCTTTTGGGATTTCAACATGCATTTTTTCTTTAATGTTTAATATCTATAGGCCATAAATTTGTTGCCATGTAACAACTCGAATAAAAAAGAACAAAAACTCAAATCACAATTATCCTGCATTCTAATGCATATTTTCAATAGAATCTTGTTTTTCTTCTTTCTGTCTAATTTTTTAAAATATTTCCTTATTTGCTTGTCAGATGATGAAAAAGGATGAGATGATCAATCAACTTCAAGGCGATTTACACGACTGCAAAAAGGAATTAGCTATAGTGAGGGGAATACTACCAAAAGTGTCTGAAGAGAGAGATCTGATGTGGCAGGAAGTTAAACAGTATTCTGAGAAGAACATGTTATTAAACTCTGAAATCAACATGTTGAGAAAGAAAATAGAGGCCCTTGATGAAGATATACTAGTGAAAGAAGGCCAAATAACCATATTAAAAGACAGTATGGGCAAATCTTTCGACCTTCTTTCTAGTCCCGATGCTACTGAGAATTTCTGTTGGACGAATGCGCATTAGTTGATGAAATTACACTTCTTTTTTCTTTTTTCACATTGTACTATAGGTTTATCCGTTTTTTCTGAATGGTTTTACGTTCTCGTGATTATTGAAGGTTATTTCACAGCAAATGTCAAGTTTTTGTTTTTTTGGTTCTACAGAAAATGTTAAGTAGAAGGGAGTAGAAGTTGTTTTCTTACCAACTTTTAAACTGGACATAGTTGTTATGGAACTTTTGTGATTGACATAATTGTTTGTGTAGTTATAGAGCAGCTGTCTTTGGCTGTTGGTAATCATTCTTGTGAATTTTGTCTTCCCTTTTCTAATGTCAGAAAGTGAGAAGCATGTTTCTAAGGCCTTGTTTGGCTCCAATGATGTGATTATGATTGATGTGCAGGAAAATGGCTATTGGTTGAAATTGGGATGAATATTCATTTACATATAAGATATCGTGCAATTTGTAATACACAATTGTTATTAATAAGAAAAATTGTACGTCTTAGTGGTTCAACTTAACAACTAACTCAAAATAACTATTGTAATGACTAATGACATCCCAAATAACAATATGATCATCTATAACTATTTCAATGTACGTAACTATCTTAGAACAAAAGTGTTATAGTTTATGGAAATCTTATTTCATTAATTGTGCCTTTTATTGTTGTCATTTTAGTTTAATCTAATTTCATTAATTAAATATGAAAATTTTAAATTCTAACAATATTTCTTCAGGGCTTATGAAAATTTAGAGATCAGTGTGAATATAGTGGTCACAGAGTCATTGAAATTTAAAATTAAATATCTATGATACGTACGGTAAATGATATTTTATAGATGTCTAGAGATGATCATGTTGTTTAATAATTATTTTAGTTACCCTAAGCAAATTATTTACGCATTTGTTTGCAAATTTTTAAATGTTCATGAAAGTAACATTTGATATGACATTATTTATCAGACAAGCTACATGAAAAATACTACAAATTAAAATTTCTCAACAACATAAAAGAACCCTATATTGATAGGTGAATAGAAGGGAGCTATTGTAGAACTTTGGGGACCTTAGTGCAAATAACGCATTTCTGAGGGGGCAAATTCGCTAGTGTTTCAGATGTTATTGGGAAGCGCAGACGGAAACAAGTGAAGAAGAAAAACGCACATAGAGAGAGAGAGAGAGCGGAGCAGGAGGAGAGAGAAGGAGAGATGTTGTTTCAGGTGGGAGGGCAAGGGGCGCGGCCGACGTTCTTCGAGATGGCGGCCGCCCAGCAGCTGCCGTCAAGTCTACGCGCCGCCCTGACGTACTCCTTCGGGGTATGTATCTGTTTCAGTTTCTGCACTCTGCCTTCTCAATTTATCCATTTGGTATTCACTTCCTTTTTCCAGTGGAATTTTGATTTTTCCTTGATAAACCCAGTAGTATATTTTTATTTAGTAGAATACAACAGGAAATGATTTCCGAGCTATAAAGAATAGAAAACTTAACTGAATTTTACGATTTATTATATCTAAAATTGATGAAATATTAACTTATGATCATGTTATTCCGGTGATGCATCACTATATATGTATTCTACATTGTTATATTATACTAATCCTGTTAATTTTGGATTTTCCGTAAGCAAAATGAAAGAAACAGTTGCTAACTTGTCTGGTGAAATGGATAAACTAAACAAAAATTCTCTTCTGGCTCGATACCCTTTTCTTCTCTTTGCTCCCCAGAATTTTAGCCGTGAGTGGCAGATAAGATACTGTAAATATTATGTTGCTTTCTTTCAGGTTCTAGAATATAATGGTATGTTGGTGCATGCACAATAAAGCATTCAATTTATGTACTCCACATCGATTTTCGTTTTGGTTCCTTGCATCTTTTGTTGGTAAAAAGTGGATGTTATTGTGAATAAACCATCGAGATAATATCTTGGCTGCAAGGCTAGTATGTTTGTGATGGTGCCATTTAAGTTGAAGTTTTATGCTTATTTTTGCAGGTATTTGCTTTGAGAAGACCCTTCATTCATAAAATCTTGGACTATGAAGATGAGTTTTTTGCTTTGCTTATGCTTGTCCTTGAAACTCACAGTTTGCGTACAACAGGTGAAAGCCATCTCCCATAATCTTATATAATTTTGGCTTGTAGTTCCCATTGAGTTTTGGTTGATGTGATTTTGCAATTGAATGATGAATTGGCCTCTCTGACCGAGAGTTATTCAACAAGGGGACTTTGATCTCCATCTTCTGAACTACATGTCGAAGGGTATATGCAATACCACTTGCTGATCTGTACCTTTTGGACTTTTGCAGATGCTTCTTTTGCAGAATCTCTATATGGCTTGAGGAGGAGAGGAGTTAGGATTAGATTAAAAAAGAGCGATGTACTTACAGGATCAAGTGATGAGATCCACCACATGGGGCTGCAAAAGCGTCAAAAAGTACTCTCTGTTGCATTTCTGGTAAATTATTCATTCTTGTCTACTAAATAGGTCTGACATTAATTTGTCATTGTTCATGCTTCAACAAGAAAATAGTGGAAATGCATTTGAGATATGTAGGGCAGTAACATCACGTTCTTGTCTTTTTCCCCTTTATGTTTCATACTTAGAGGATCTGTTTGCCTTTTGATCTATAGTTTCCCATGCATTTATTATTATACGCTATTTTTCTCATAATGCTTTTAGGTCTTCTCGTTTATTAATATTGCATCATTACTTTTTCTTTGATTTTTTTCCCCTCCAAAAGGTTGCTTTACCATATTTGAAGTCAAAACTGCAATCAATCTACGACAAGGAAAGGGAAGCTACTCTTCAGGCAAGTCTATGGGGAGACAGTGATGAAAGGTTTGATGATACTGACTTTGTTGGTGGAGGCAATAATTCATTTCGGCCAGGGAACAGCTCAAATATCGATGAATCAGCTAGAGCCCGTTTGGCCAAAAGGTTACGCAAGACAGTTGCTGCTTGCTACCCTTGGATACATGCTGGAAACGAAGGTACATGAAGCATAAGTTCTGCCCTTAAATCGTTTTTGAAGATTTGTAGCATTATCCGTGTTGATTAATTCATTCTTCTGATAAAAGCTAGTCTTCTGATGTGCAGGATTGTGTTTTGCTTATCAGCTATTATATTTGTTGGATGCCACTGGGTTCTATAATCTAGGATTACATGCACTTGGAATTCATGTTTGTCGAGCTACTGGACAAGAGCTGGTATGATTCATAGATGATATGAATTATAAGAGCTGTAGATTTGAAATTCTGTCAAATTTTATTCTTTTTTCCTTTTTTCCCATGTCAAATGGCTATGTTCTTCAAAAATGTCCCCATATTTACGTTTTGATTTCCATAAGTTGAGTAATTTGACTAACTAATACATGCTAGACGACATCATAGCAATTCCTATGCACCTTGTCATTTCATGAAGTGATAATCCTGTTCTAGATGGTTGAAATTATAGTCTTTGTAATTTCTGCTGATATTCTTTTATTAATTTGAGCCTTTTTCTGTTGTCAAGATAGATGGACACGTCTTCCAGAATTTCAAAAATAAGAAGCCGTGAACGTGAGAGACTTCGTGGCCCTCCTTGGCTGAAGGTGTGTTTTAAATAATATATCTTGGCTTTCTTAATTTTGATCCTAAATTTCTCTACTGTCCAACGAAACTACATAATTATGCTATAGTTGGATTCTAAAATCAGTTTCGTCCAAATTATATCTCAGACAGTACAAGCTGGTTTGCTCAGATGCTCGTATGCTGTTCTCGATTATGCCCAAACTGGTCTTATTGCAGCCGTATTTTTCTTCAAAGTGAGTATCATAATATCCTCTCTTCGGATTCTTCGCATAATCTTTCCTCTATTCATGTTGGATTGTACTAATATTATTGGTATTATTTTTAGGGATAATTACCAACCACCCCTGGGGTTTGGCTCAAATTACCAACTCCCCCTTGAGGTTTTGAGGCCAATGGAAAAATTAACGGAAGATAGCGAACCTCAGGGGGAAGTTGGTAATTTCTGAAACCTCAGTGGGTTTTCTGTATTTGAGCAAAACCCTGGGGGATAGTTGGTAATCATCCCGAATTTTTATTTTTATGCTAAATATACTAATATGTGACCTCACAGATGATGGAGTGGTGGTACCAATCTGCAGAAGAAAGGATGTCGGCGCCAACTGTGTACCCCCCGCCACCGCCCCCTCCTCCTCCAAAGGTCGTGGGCCCTCCTTGAAAATTTTTCAGAACTTTGTTTTTGTGTTTTGTGAAACCAATTTGATGATTCATCCATAAATAATCATTGCCAAACAGGTCGCAAAGGAGGGTATTCCACTGCCCCCAGATAGGACACTATGCCCTTTATGTTTGCAGAAGCGTGCAAATCCATCAGTAATGGCTGTGTCAGGATTTGTTTTCTGCTATACTTGTATATTTAAATATGCCAATCAGGTAAGATTTTCTATTTCGACAGTGTCTTTATTTTAAATTTTGTTGCTATCTTCTTGTTTATCTACAGTGTAAAATTTATATGCTTGCTGTTATGCTCGTCTCTCTTATTGTTTTTCCTATTGGTTCTCGTTGAACTTTGCACAACTTTTAGTTTCGTTTATGTTCCATGAGAACTAAAACGGAATTTCTAGCTTCGATGAACTTCAAAATATGTAATCTCCATTGAGTTATTAAATAAAAAGAAGGGATAATTACACACATACCTTGAGGTTTGGCCTAATTACGGAAACATACCATGAGGTTTGGGAAATTACATAAAAACACCTTGTTAAAGAATTTTCATTACATCCGTTAAGTGGTTGGACGGATTTCGAGCACATCCATCAGATAAAGCCTGATTTTATTTCTAATTTTTAACTGAAAAATCAGGAACATAACGTGAAAGTGCTCTTTTTCGTTAAGGTTTTCTAATAGCAATTAGAGTTTAGGGTATGTTTTTATTATTTTCCAAACCTCAGGGTGTGTTTGCATAATTAGTCCAACCTCAGGGTATGTGAGTGCAATTATCACTAAAAAATTGATGATCTTGTGTAAGAAACCTTGGATTAAACCTTATGTTGTAAATGTAATTATGAAAACAGAACTGTATCTATAAAAGTATCAAGTGACTCAGAGAACCTGAGACGTGAACACTTCGGTACACAGAACTATCAGTATTACGCATTCTGTCAACGAGTTTTCCAATTCTTATATAGTACCATTCACTGATCTGTTCTTCGTGCACAGAACTATCAATGTTGCGCTTTCTGTCAACTAGTTTTCCAATTCTTATATATTACCATTCACTCATCTGTTCTTTGTTATTTTCTTCCTATTCATACGTCTCTGCTGATTTATCAATTATCTTTTTCATGTCCACAGTACAAGCGTTGTCCAGTTACGCTAATGCCTGCATCAGTTGACCAAATCAGGAGGCTATTTCATGATGTATAATACAATTCTTTTACTTGAGAAGATGATTTGACATCATTGTTCAATCTTCCCAGTTGATAAAAGTTGAGCTTTAGTGGTTCTGAGTGTTCGTGCAAACTATGCCCACAAGATTTGACCAAAATTGTGCTGAAAGTGGTTGTACTTCACTTACGTTTAACCATTCCAATCACTGAGGAAGAATAAATATGTGCCATTTAATTAGCTCATATAGACTCTACTCATGAGAATAAGATTTAAGTTTATACAGTTGTAAGATTGGTAGCTTAAGTAAATGTAAAAATAATTGTTACCTTTCTATATCAAATATGAAAGTAGGCAATGTGTAGGTGCTGTTACTATGCTACTGAATTGTATGATCAATTTTCCAATATGGGAAATAAACATGGCCCTCCTTGTGTATTAATGGTCTTGTAACGATGTCGGAAATTTTTCTATGCTCTGGAGTGTAGGGTCTTCTTGTATTTACCAAAGCTTAGGGGGTTCTTGCTGTATTTATCAAAGTTCATAGGGGTTTAAGTTGTAACGATCCCTTAAATCAATTAATTAGGTCGAGCATCTTTTCATTTCAACCCAAGTATCAAACAATTGGGATTAATTCACCTATAGAGAAGGTATGAAAATTTGAAGCAGACAAAAACACAGAAATGTAGCAGCCAGAGAAACATGGCTCCAAATCTTTATTGATATGGGATTAAACAACCTTGTAAAAATAGAAACAAATAGACAACACTTGAATTACTTCCTAAACCTCTCTCTAATGTTCACACATTGGTCAAAACAGTTGACATTTCTCTGCAAGACGAGCCCAAGCCCGTATCCATCACCGGTCCATTGAGGCCTGTCTGCCTCCAATATCTGCCCACCGTGCCAATACCAGGCTGATCATCGCCACTACAAGTTGGAGTTGATCCAACAGAAGAACACTTGTTCACCTTTTTCAGGGTAATTGCTCCCAAAACTCTCCTATCTTCATAATTTTTCTCACTGCCCGGCGAATTTACAACACTCGTAGATTTGTGAGAGAACTTTTCTGATTCAGCTAACCAGCTCGAAAGGCTTGTACAATCAGCTCCAATTTCTTTGCCTGTAATCTGCTTGGTACAATCACTTAGGGGCTTGGATTGCTTTACTGCATGCCCTTTGCTCGTGGGCCCGTTTTGTTTTCCCTCCAAATTCAAATTCTCCTTGTCTTCCTGATACTTCAGTGGTGAGTTCTCCAAAGGGTTCACGAAGAAATCAACAAGTTTCTTCGGTCCCTTCAAATTCAAATCAACCACTTTTCCTGGCCCGGATAATGTTTCCACTTTTAAATCCGAATTCACATCAACACTTTTTTCGGGCCCGAATAATTCTTTCTCTTTCTCATCCATAGTCACACCAACGATCTTTTCAGGGCCGAGTAAGGTGTTTTCTCTGTCACAAGGCTTCTTCATTGGGGTGCTGTTGACTTCTTCTTTCTCTCCAATTTCTAAAGCATAAACGTGTTTCCTAGAATCGATAGATAAAGAAAACAATGACTCAGAGGATTCTTGCTGAACATAACAACAATTTTCCTTAGAATTATCATCTAAATTGGCTTCTTCCGAATCATTTTCATCATTTTTACGTTTTTCTATCTTATTTTCAGCTAATTCCCCGTTTTCAATTTCCACCAAATTTTCATTGGGATTATTGAACATTGCTTTCTTTCCATTGCTGCAGTCCATCTGCGTTCCAATCCTGGAGGCTCTGATGTAGGAAAAGAGAATGTAAACAAAATTTACATAATTGGTGGAAATGCAGGATAGATTTTGTAATAAAAACATTAAAATGTCATATATTTCTGTAAAAAATCACTCTTTTCCTTCCAAATTAAAATTTTCAACGTCACTGCTTACTCGGATTCTGAAATGAGCTTAATGGGATTAGCAGTTTCCTCTTCTTTCATTGATTCAGTATCAGAAGCTAAGAGTTTGACAGCGTCTTCTTTGCTGGAAGACAAATTCTGAGACCCAAAAACAAAATTGAAATAAAATTGTCAGCAAACCCAGAAACATAAGATTCATTAAAAATTCAAAAGATAAAAATAGGAGTTTTGGGCTAAATTCACAGTTCTTGAATTTGGATTTTACCTGCTGTAACTGTGAGCCATTTTTCAATCGATCTTTATGCTTACAATTGCCAAAACAAGCCGTAAAAAAGCATCCCATCTTCACCAATTCTTTTTTCTTTTACAACCTGATCTTCGTGAGCTAAATTCTATGAAGATGGAGTAGTTTTGATCTGAAAGAGAAAACCGAAAAAATTGCAGTCGCGAACATGCCATGGATTATGGGCTTAATATTATTTACAAAGGTTTTAAAAATGTGACCGTTGGGTGGCTGTTGGACTGGCACAGAATTTAATGTTGAAAACTTATATAACTCAGCTTGTTTGTCTTCTTAAGGATAATCAATTATTTAACTGATGATGAAATCTGGAGAAGTCATGTTCATGGTACTCTTATTTAATTAATTATCATTAAACATGCTAGGTTAGAGCTAACTAAGGTTACAATAATGCCCTTGTGATAGATACATCATATGTGCAATTTTCCACCTATTTAACATAATTAGGTAAACATATTTTGAGATTTAAAAATTATAAAAACACACCCTGTTAAAAAGAATTTTATTAATTACAACCAATAGGGGTTGGATAGATTTCGGTCATCCTTTCCATTAAGTTTGGTTATAATTTTTAATAGAAAAATTAGAAGTATAACCTCAAAATATTCTTTTTTGGTTAAAGTTTTCTAATTGCAGTTAGAATTTTGGATATATTTGTGTAAATTTCTAAATCTTAGCTTAATTAAACCAAATATCACATTACGTATGTGTAATTATTCCTCATTTGAATTAGTTTTATCAAATTTTCTTGATATATGATCCAACCACATATCTCGAGGTATATAACCTTTTCTTATCTCTTTTTAATCTCTTTTATAAGAATTTATACCTAAGAAAAAGGTGTATGTGGCCAAAACAAAAACTGGAAAAGTGTAGAGGCTCAAAGCACTTGGCAAAAAGTTCAAGAATCGATAAGTTCCTTTTCACTTTTTTTGAAATTACATAATTTTTGTGAAAAATAAGCATCTCAATTGTTAAATGAGTTCGTCTAGTTGGATAAAAATATAAAATAATAGATCCCTTAAACAAGGTTTATAATTCAAATTTCGGATTGCATTTAATTGAGTCTTTATAGTACCCAAATCCTGAAAAGTCGGTGGAAAACCAAACTGCACCTATTCTCCAAAACCCAAAGTTGGGGAAAGAATCATTAAAGCAAACTTAGTACAATAAGACATAAAATTTATTGTGGAAGTAGTTATATTGAGAGAAGAGAGCTGTAATAACTACGCTGTCTTATTATGATCATATTAGCTGTCTGAATAATTAATGTAATAATAGTTTTTATTTAATTAATTAAGTGATTGATTGATGAGTGACTTTTGGAGTTGTAAGGAGAATATGGGAAAATCGATATATTGGTCCTTGATCCAAGATAATAGTCTTGGAAAGCAATGAATATTTATTTGTATTGATATCGCTTTTTGTAAATGACAACTTTTCCCTATAGAATATTATTTTTTTAATTTAAGTCGTTATAATTGTAATTAATTATTCTTTAATATTGATTATCGAGTAATGTTGAAAATTACAATATACGTTGTTTCCCCAAAAAGGCCTGGCCCAAATAATCCACCCATTGCTTTGAGTCGTCTTAAAGATAGGCTTTTAGCATTCTTTAAAAGGACCCAACTTCAATATTTTTCTCATGATTATTTTCATATTCATTGATTTCTAAACATTGTAAAAATTACACAAATGTACCCTAGGATTTGAAAAACTACAGAAATATACCTTATTAAATAATTTTCATTACAATCATCAAGTAATTAAGCAGATCTTAATGACTTCATCACATTTTTTTAATGAATTTTCTATTTTCCATTAGTTTTTTAATAGGAAAAATGGAAGCATAATGTACAAGTCATATTTTTTATTAGCCCATGGCACACTTCTGTAATTTTTTAAACCTCGGGTATGATTTCATAATTAAGTTGAATTTTAGGATATGTTGTTGTAATTATTCCTTTTAGATTAAAAAACTACCGAGACAAAATAATAATAATAATAAATAATTGATTAGCTAGACTAATTATGAACGTTTAAGTAGTCTAATGGGATTGGGTGAACTGATCAGTCATATAATTTTTTTAATATTTGATTGCAACCCACAAAAGATTTCTTCAACTTTTGCTGATTACCTTCAATTTGAAAAGCCTTTCGATTATAAAATAGTAAAATACACAAAATTAATAATTTGTATGATAATAACTATAAAATATTTGTCACGTAATCACACTAATTCAACGAAATCCAATTTAAACAATAATTTCCTCAATGATGAAGCACTTAGATGAGAAAATGAAAAAGTCATCCAAATTGGACAACGTCCTATCTTTAAGTTAACTCAAAACTCTACTTTTAAACTTTTCTTTTCCTATTAAAGAGGAAAATTATTACTATCTTATAGTGTCATTTCATATTAAATACCATGTCAGATAACTATCTAGTAATAAATATTGAAAAAAATTAGTGTGATCGTGTCCATAATTGGACATAAGATAAGAATCCAAAATTATTTTAAATTTACAGTTAAAAAAAAAAAAAACAGTGCAGGTGAAGTAACAGCTGGGTATGATGATGATGGGAGTTGATGTAGGACCAATTTTGAAAGAGAATATATCTACCAACAACTATTCTCCCAAAAAGTAAATATTAAAAATTAATAATATTGAGTTCCACATTCATTTATTGGATTTAATTACACATAGCCCCTAATAACATTCATTGATTACAATTTGAGCCGTCTTAGCAAAATATTACAACTAACCCCAATGAGTTTGAAATATTACCTCTAAAATTGGCTTGGATAATATTTCAAACTTGTGGGGTGCGTTGTAATATACCCCATTTAAATGACATGAAAGTTTCTAATGTTGAAAAATTCATTCTTTATTAGTTCTTCATTTTACTGAAAAAAAAAACAGTCAAAATAACAGGTCAATCCCCACAACAGAACTCTCCTTTTTTGAGGGGTTGGTTTGGAGAAAATAATTAATAATAATGTTAGATCATATTATGTTCAAGACAAAATTACAGTAATGATCCATAATGGTAATAGAGTTATTACAATATATATAGTACAATTGCATTTATGTTCAAGACAAAATTACAGTAATGATCCATAATGGTAATAGAGTTATTACAATATATATAGTACAATTGCATTTATGTTCAAGACAAAATTACAGTAATGATCCATAATGGTAATAGAATTATTACAATATATATAGTACAATTGCATTAACTGTGTAATTGTAATAGAACTATAGAAGTGGTGACCACACACATAATAGGTGTCCAAGAAAACACAGAAAAAAAAAAAGCACTGACAATGTGAAACTGAATATTCAGAGGATTATGATAGCTCAATGTACCTCTTTTGTTCCTTATACATCTTTTCAACCTAAAAAGACTCATGGGTTCAGTTCCCTATGCAAAAATCTGGTACCATTTTTTTCTTTTTTCTTTTTTTTTTCCTCCAGATTTTTCAGCTGAAAAAATGCTGTAAATGCCATTTTTTTTTCCCTCCTTTTTGGTGTCATATTTTCAGTAATCTTCTGAAACACAGTTTTCTTGGTCATTGTTTTTGGTTGTGTATTGGATAAGTTGAAACTTTTCTTGAGGTGCCTTTCTTCTCTGATGGGCTTGCAATTTTTCTTATTTTCTATGTCTATAAATATATATTTGTATATTATAATAATAAATATCACATGTGTCTCTTTTGCATGGTTTCTTTTTTATTTGTCAGTCCACCTGTTGCTTCTTCCTTTGTTTATCTTCCACTTGTGGGAATAAATCAGTCTGCCATTGTCGTCGTCTGGTGACTCTTTGCACACATTTCTGCAAAAAAATTATGTCGTTTTGTGTTGAAATATCTGTGAGTGATTACCAGAGAACCCTCAAATATTATTAAAAACTTGACCTTTTTTCAATGAAATCTTTGCATGAATTGTTTTCTTAGGTTCCTTATAAAGTTCTCTCATTTCGTTCTATGTTTATTTATTCTAAAGCTTGAGTCTTGAATTTTATGCGCTGTTTGGCTACTGCTTTCCGGTACTTTCTCTCATTAGCCATAACTGCTGCTAATAATAGTTGGACAGATGAAATGGGATATCATGTGGGGAAGTTGAAAAAAAGCTAATTTTAGTGAAATTTCATGTGATTTGCAGTTGTGAGCACAGGACTTAATTTTTCTTGACCAAGATTAAATTGTGACAACCTTCTCATCCTCAGTATGCATGATTTCATTCTCTTATTTTTCTCATAATTTCATTTATTCTAAAGTTTGAGTCTTGACCTTATAATGCCCTGTTTGGTTGCTATTTTCAGGAACTTTCGTACAGCCATATCTGCTGCTAATTCTAGTTGGGGAGATGAACTGAGATATATATATCATGTGGGAAAGTTGAAAAAAAGTTGGTTTCAATGAAATTTCATGTGATTTGCAATTATAACCACATGACATAATTTTTCTTGAAGTTGAAGAGATTGTTTGTCATTTTTTGACAATAATACTGAAAAGTTAAAAAATGGAGACACTTAACCAGAAGTCTCTTGAGAGGGTTGTTTCACAGAAAGCTGTTCAGATAAGCAGCTCATTTCAATGCCAAATTTGTGTGGTGGGATTTCTCTGTGGGATTTGCTTGACCTCTTTGTTTCTTGCTGCACTCACTTCTTTTGGTGCTGCTTCATTCGGAACTAGTGTTTCTTTCTCGCCATTTTCATCTTCGAATTCTACCTCATCAGCGATTATCAGTAAGTTTTCTGGCTTTTCGTCATACCGATTTTGGAGATTTATATGATGTTTAAATTTCAAGATTGTATTTTTTTTCTTGAATGTGTTGTTCTTTTACTTTATCTGGATATTTCAAGAACGGGGTTCTTTTACATGTTCTTATTATTATTGTTATTATTATTACTATTACTGTGTGTTTGTGAAAGTAATCCTAATTTAAAGATATAAAACCTGAAAATGGGAAGATTGAAAGCTTCTTTTTTTTGGTCTCCTTTGTACAGGCTTTCACTAGAAGCAACTTACGCTTTCCCCTTTATTCCCTTACTTTTGCTGGGGAGGTTTCCTAATTAAGGTTCAATATATGCTAATTAGATATTTGTATGAAAACTTTCATGAGTCATAATTACTTGAAAGGAGCTAGAAATCTTTATTCAGGGGGGACTGGATGTAATTTTTACAAAATAAGAAATACATTTTTATTAATTTTCGGGATCAGCAAAATTTTGAGTTTTAAGAAGAATTATGTAAACTATAGCTCATTAATGATGCAGGTGGAGATTGCAAGGGCTTACTTGAAGAAAGAAAGAGAATTATGTATTCTGAGGAAAGCAATGTTTTAAGAGAAACGGACGAGAATGAGAAAGTTTCTTTACTATACAAAGCATGGAGTGATTTACTTAGTAAACTGACTCAGACCGAAGCTCATTTAACTCAGAGAATCAAATTGAGTGAATTGAACATACCAAAAGCCCCTCATTTGGAGAATTGCAAGTCAAGCATTGGAACAAGTCAACGTCTCGACACACGCCTTCCAAACAGAACTTTCCCTCCTTGGACAATTTGGAAAGGAATTTTGGATAATTTTCAAATATCAGCAGATGATGATCAGCTCAAGAATTACCGGGATCGAATAATATCTCAAGGACTTTATCCTCCATGGGTATATATTTATATATAGAACCTTAATTACATATACACCTTTGGAGATTGCCATATTACAGTTGGTATGTGCAAGTTTGGAAAAAAATAGAAACTGCTCCTAAAAAATGTTTAAAATTTCAAAAACCACCCAATATTAGAGGGAGTGTTTTCAACATTGTGGCTACGAACTGTAATATTGCAATCTTGGAGGGGGTATAGATGTAATTTTGTAATGTATCAACTAAAATTCAAGATTGGATATTTTAAATAAATCATGTAATACAGCTATAGAATATTTCATTTATATCATTAAGTCTTACTATTGATGAATTTATCAGATTACAGGATCGGATGAGGAAAATTATCCACTAACAAGGAAAGTGCAACGGGACATATGGCTTCATCAGCATCCAATGAACTGCAATGATCCTAATGTAAAGTTTCTAATAGCTGACTGGGAGAGGTTGCCTGGATTTGGTATTGGAGCACAACTTGCAGGAATGTGTGGCTTACTTGCTATTGCAATTAATGAGAAAAGGGTTTTAGTAACCGATTACTATAATAGAGCTGATCACGATGGTTGTAAAGGTAAATTATTTAATTTATTGAAGATTGAAAACTGTGTTTAAAAATAATTTTTTTTTATTAAAAATATATATATTTTTTTTTATAGGTTCGTCACGTTCAAGTTGGTCTTGTTATTTTTTTCCTGAGGCCTCCCACGAATGTCGGAAACGAGCCTTTGAACTCAAGGATGATAAAGAAGCATGGAAAAAAGGTGTTATAACAGGGAAAGACAACTATACTACAAAGGAAATATGGTCGGGGCGAACACCTCGGTAAGATGTTTTCTATAAAGCACTGGTTTTTCCCTACTGACATATTATTTGGGTAATTACATCTATAACACCTACGAGATTGCAATATTACAGTCGGTACCCGCAAGTTTGGACGAACTACAAACCACTCCATAAGTTTTCTTTGAATTACACAAACCACCCCCTATAATGGAGTGGTATTTTGAAGGGTTTTCAAACCTGTGGGTACCAATATAATATGGCAATCTCCAAAGGGGTGGAGATGTAATTAAGTCTAATTAAATTACAGTTCTGATCAAATATTATATATCTTTACAGGGCATGGGGAAACCCTTGGAGCATTATGCAGCCAACCACAGAGATAAACGGTAGCTTATTATTTCATCATCGTAAAATGGACCGAAGGTGGTGGCGAGCTCAGGTAGAAATATAAACAACTAAATAAATTTATCTAAACTTTTTCTTTAAGTATCATAAGATTATTCAACTTTTACCAAAAATAATAAAGAGTGGCATTTATCAGGCAATTCGCTACTTAATGAGGTTTCAATCTGAGTACACATGCAACATTATGAACATGGAACGACATAAAGCATTTGGATGGGAAGCTGCTAAAATGGTTCTTGCATCCTCAACTGAAGAGCTTGTCGAGGTACCTCCAATTATGCAGGATGTACAAGTGAATAAGCATGATATAGAAAGATTTGTATGGTCAAATCACAAACCGTGGATGCCTCGTCCATTGTTGAGCATGCATGTTAGGATGGGGGATAAGGCATGCGAAATGAAGGTGGTTGGATTTGAAGAGTACATGAGTTTAGCTGAAAAAGTGAGACGAAGCTTCCCACATCTCAATAGTGTGTGGCTTTCTACTGAAATGCAGGTAATTATTAGTAAATTTATACTTAGCTCCATTGTAGCAATATGTAAATTTACAAAACCACCCTCTTGGTTTCAATATTACAAAAATACCCCTTTTGTGGATCAAAGCTGACAAATTTTATCAATGAAAAAAAATTTAAAGGTTAAATGTGATTTCACAAAATTATCCCGTGGTTTCAGTATTACAGAAACACGCCTATTGATCAGTGTAATTTGACTAAAACCGATAGAATTTATCAACTAAAGAATATTGGGAGGTTTGTTTGTAACAAGAAGTTGGAAGGTTGATACTGTAACGTTACAAAATACCCTTCTTGGTTCCTATATTAGAGAAGCACCCCTTTTGATAAGCCCAAGCCAAACTGATCAAAACTCAAAAAGTTTCTCAATTAAAGAACATTGGGAGGTTTGCATTTAAATTTTATTTGGAGGTTATGACATTTGAATAATGGGGTATATTTCTAGAAGAGCAGTAACTGTACGGTTGGAGAAAAGATATAAGGGGGTATTTGTAATTTTAAATCCAAGAGGGAAGATTTATGTATTTTCACATCATTACAGAGGAGGTCACTGTAATTATTTCTTGACAGTCCCTAGGAAATAATTACCCTAGTGAAGTGTCTACTTACTGATTATTTTTTTCTGGAAAACAACAAATATGATTCTTTTTAATAATTCTTCTTGTTTTGGTCTTGGTATTTAGGATGTGATTGATAGATCAAAGTCCAAAACGCTTTGGAAGTTTTACTACACGAATGTGACGCGTCAGACGGGAAACACGACCATGGCTACATACGAAGCGAGTCTTGGCAGGGAAACGAGCACGAATTATCCACTTGTTAACTTCTTGATGGCCTCAGAAGCCGACTTCTTCATTGGGGCATTAGGTTCTACCTGGTGCTATCTCATCGATGGCATGAGAAATACAGGAGGAAAAGTAATGTCCGGTTATTTAAGTGTCAACAAGGATAGATTTTGGTAGCTTCGCAAGAAAATTGCTGAGACATGTTCGATGTTTATATCAGATGATTTTGTGTCCATTGAGGTATGTAAAATTGGGACATGTTTAGGTCTTTTGTCTTGTGTGAATAGTAATGTACAGTTTATAGATAGATTTTGAAGTTTCTAACGGGAAACGAAGTTTATTTATTGTTGTATAAGCTGGCCGCTAAATTTTTCTTTGAGTCATTTGGTTCTGAAAAAATGGATCATATACTACAAAGTTCACCGTGTGACTTGAGTCTTCTTTAAGTTTGTTTATCATAATTAACTTTTAATTTTCACCGAATTTAGTTCAATTTTAACTGGAATCTCCAAATCCGGCCCAAAAAATCACCATCACTATTGGCCCCATCAAAACCATCAAAGTTTTCTCAGTTTGTCTTGTCAGGGTTCCTAACATCAATTGCAAAGTGTTACTCAAATCATCTAATTTTCACTATTTTCATCTATTTATACATTATACTTCACTAATGGTTTGTTTAAAATTGAACGATTTTGAGAGGTTACTTTCTTCAATTGGTTTTGACAATCTCGACCAAAACAATGAGAAAAATTTAATAGTAGTGACGAGTTATAGTAATTCTCGCGAAACAACTAAATTGGCACAAATCAAGAGTTACAAGATGAATTTTTGAAAAAACAAGACTTTCTGAAGTTCCAAAAGATTTTACATTTGAAAGCAGAAGCCTTGTTAAACTTGTACATTAACATGTGATCATCACGACATATTATTCTTAAACCACAGAAAAGGAATTCAAAACCAATCTATATTACTGAAAATAAGAAAGACTAGTGTGAAAATATCCATACCATTCTCTATCTTTCAGTTTTCACACTCCAGTAACATAGAAAATGCATCTATGATCTATCAATACGAGAAAATCTGCTTCACCCATTATATCTTTACATCCAACTAATTGTTTACCTAAAAATTCAGAAAACTATTACTGACTATAACGGACCGAAAAGAAAGAAACAAATGACAACCAAAACAACTATTTAGTCACTATTTTGCACAGTTAAAGAAAACCAACAACAGGTAGAGAGAAGAACAAAAGCAGCATACACGGTAGTTTTCACGAAATTAATCCCACCACGAAGAATGTACTCGGAAAGACGAGATATCACCTCTAAAAGAAACAATTAATGAAAATATTTTCTTACAACTAGACAAAGACGAAAAACTGCTAAAACGTTATGAACTAACACAATTTGTTGTCGGTCGGTTGATTAGTCTCCGTTGAACAATTGGTGCAAGCCTTTCCAACTGCCCCGTAAACATTTATCTTGCAATGTCCAGATAAGCTCAAAGTTACTTGTACAGTCATCAAACACATAATTGGAGCAACTGAGCTGACTGATAGAATCCCATCGGAAGGCGCATACCACATAATTACTGCTTTTAATGCTTTGTAGCCAGATAGATACAAAGAATTCACTATAGACACCTAATCATAGAAAAATTAATAAAATTTATTAGTATATGCAACAAAGACTTCATGGCATCATAAAACGACTCTTGAATTATAAAACAGATGAGTATGAGACAGGCAAAAGTTTAGCACAAGGGTTAACTAAACTTATCCTCATGAAATGACTTCTTGCATTATAATCAAAACCCTAAACTCTAAGTCTACCGTTTTTACCAAGTTTCCCTTAGTTACATATTGGGATGGAAACAGTTTGCAGAACTTTTTCAATAAACCTTTTATTTTTCCCTTAGAAGAGTTTTCCTCGTATATTTTTGCTAACTAAAACACCATTGGATGAGATTTGAAACATAGAGGACATTTATAATTAGGTAATGGAAGGGGAAAATGTGCGGATAACATTGATGCAAATACACATGCTTGATGAAAAAATTAGTAATTTGAGGCCAAAAACTTCAGCTTTCCGCAGCTCATTTATTCTATCCTGATAAATGGTATGAAAACAACTAGTGGCTATCAAATTACCAATTTGGCAAGTCAAGATTCTACATTAAGATGGAATCAATAGTAGACTCATAAAAATTCATAAACAGCAACAGAAATCTCACCAAACAGAAGTCAAAAAGGAGCCTCAAGTGATTCATCCCAAACATCTGCACTACCATTGGAGGCATCTTCTGCATCTTCCTCCATAGAAAGCCTAATGTATTCTCTATGAGCAAACCGATCCCACTCGGTCAAATTTGGATTCTCACGCTCCTGCACAGGTATTTAAGTGAGTGAAGATAATGAACCTTCCAAACCCCATGAAACACATCAATTGCATCAATGTTACCTGGCGAATTAGAAAAGGATCACGAGTCTCAAAAGCCAAGAACTTGTTAAGGTTGAAAAGGATATTAAAGGCACTTCCAGAAAGCCTGCTTCCTTTTAAATCACGTAGTGTAAAGTAGCTCTCCTCCTGCATAGGAGTAAATTAAATGCCATGAGATGTTATAGTAGGTGGAAACATATATTTCACGGATGAACTATCTCTGGATTCTAGATCATTGAAGTATAGTGGTTTGAAGTTCTAAATGCCAAATGTAACCAACTTAGAACTTCCAGCAGATTGTAACTTCAGCAAAATGTGCACAATATTCTCTTCTTGTTACACATTTCATCTTGCATGAGTAAGATACCACCTCCCGATCACAAAAATAGGATCTTTCAGGCACTAGGTCACAACAAGGTTACCAATTGGAAGGGGAAAAACCATAATTACACTAGTAGTAGAGAATCATCTTGGTATTTGTTACAAAATAATAGATATTTGTTATCTCTCCTCTCTAACAGATTAAGCTTTTAGCTAAGCAGTTATCCAATATCGATTAACATTCATTCTTCACTAACAAAACAAAGGCATGAGCAGGCCCCACAACTTTGGATGTCATACTTTATTTCAGAAATAAGAAGAGAATAAAAGGCAAATTCATAGACAACTGCTCCCTTACAACTCCTTTAGACACAAACAAAACCAGAGATATAATAAATAAAAAAAACGATAAAATAAACATTATTTAGAGGAAGGTCACCTCTGGACTAATCATGTCAACTATCTGACACAAGATATCCTCAAACAGTACAGGCTCTTGGGCCATGCATTCCATTCTGTGCAATTGCTCTTCATAAAAAAATTGCATTTCGTTTCTAGTAATAACTCCATTTCCATCTAAATCTATGCACTTGAACCTGAGGGAAAAGTAATTTTTAACATATATCAATAGAATGACACATAACGTAAAACTGACTATAGTGGATCAAAAAAGTAATTCAAAGTAAAAAACAAATAAGGACTAAATTAAGTGTCTGATAAAAAGCACATCATATCTTCTTAGCTTGACCAAAACTATCACTAAATACAAGTCATAACACTATTTGAAAATTAAATTTTGAAAACCCAATTAAAAGGAGTTAAATTACGCCATTTAAGTCTGCACCATACTCAACAGCTAGTTGGCATCGAATACCACGTAGATGCGTAGTACTATCATGGTCCCTTCATGAACAAAATAACATTTTCCTTACATTATCTCCTCACTGATTATACAACGTATGGCATATAACCAAAAGTATTTTTCAAGCATATTGTGGAAGGGCTTAGTGGTGGTTCAATCTGTATACTACCAACTCTGAAACCCCAAGCCAGAAGGATCTGTCAGAAATCAAGCTCCGATTTCCTGATTATCCATCTATTACTTACAAATGTTGGGAACAACCCCCTCAGCAAATGAATGCACGTGGAAGGAAAATAATACAAAATACACAAGCTTGACATTAAATGAATATTCATGATGCTCTTTACTTGAAAAATAGGAGTACACATACCAATACTCAAGAGCTGGCTCAGATGATTTATCCTCCTCCGATAATATGAAATAAACGAAATCTTCATAGCCCATCTTTCCTTCAACTGTACTGGTGAACTTTCGGGGAACCTTGGGGAATTTTCAAATACGCAATACTTAGAAAGATAGTCAAAGCATCCTAAGAAATAGAGTTTTCTTCAACAGAGCAGGCAACACATCTCAAATAGGAATTTCAATTGGGATAGACAAAACACAAACCTGAGAAAATATTCTATCAACAATCCTGTAGGTAAGAGCATGGTTGCCATATCTGATGAGGTTCTCTTTATCAATAAAAAAATCATGATCCGTATCCAGCTCCCAGAACTTGCAATATATCACATAAAAGTGTTCATATGAGAAGTACCTAAGCAAAATGAGAAAATCAAGAAGGAAAACCAGAAATCATGAGAATTAGTCGAGATGTGAATGTGATAACAGATGAATACAACTAAAATACAAAACATAGAATTTACATAGTATCGCCCATTCTACCAACTAGTGGCTAGGTAGTTTACTATGTAAACAATTTAACATTCTTACTTAATTACCTCAAGACTTTGTTAATATCCTCTTCTTCATCTGCATGCTGCATTGCAGCAATTAAGTTCGAACGTCTCAGCTCCCTGAGCGTGAGACGACCATTACCCGCTCTATTCACGTAGTAAAATATTCTGTATATTACAGTTTCAGCTGGACATTGCAACGAATTGAACTGTTAATGCAACCAAGGAACATGTGTATGCTCTACAAGCAGATAAAAAAGTAATTCAACATGAAACTCAGCAGGTCACAGAAAGTCAGTGATAGCCGATAAGTCCAGCCAACCCATTGTTCTCTAACTAATAAGCAAAAAATGATCAGAAGACTAACGAAAAGTCAACAATGTAATATTCTCCAATTAAAAATAAATACAACTCTTTCAGGAATGGAACTAGGTAAAGGGTGTATGAAACAGGTATATAATGAATTAAAACTAATGGCTAAATAGCATCAGCTAGTCACTCAAACGTTAGTTTAAGGTTGAGTCCAAAGTCGGGCGGAAAACTAAAAGAATTAGACTAACATTAGTTGTGCCATATTTCACAGATGATACATGATAAGATTGAGTAGATTTAGAAGGGAAAAAAAAAGGTGAATAAACAGTTTGACAGTCTCGGAATGGGGAACAAAATACAAGAGTCCAATGCACGTAAATTTTACACAACTCGGGTATCTACGGCTGCCAGGAGCTATGAGCTTCTTATGTAGAATTATTTCATCATTTAGTATTATAAAGAGCACTTGTTAACCCATTTCAGATGCAAGGATTTTCACATGTATATAGACAATATAACAGCAACTCTATGACCCCAAAAATATATTTATATCATCAACTTATAAGGATAGTTGCAAAAACAGATATGTGAATTTAAGGGAACAGGATATCCATGAAACTTAATTCAAGGGCTTCAAATGATTTGATTAGTTGGTTGACATATAGTTTCCTTTTGGTATTAGATACTACCCTAACCTATACCGACACAGTGAGTAAGCATGGGCCTGGTTGCTGCGATGGTTGAGCTTACGTAGGGTGAAACCATGTTCTTCCACAGGTGTACAAAAGAACAGAAACCACTGTGATTGCTTGTTGCTAGGTTTAAATAAATCTCAGGGTCAACAGTAACAAAACCAGACAGCAGCAACAGAACAGCATTTCTCATTGACCAAGTGACTCAGTGAGGGGGCATGTTGAATGTATTAAATATATTAATCTTTTGTCTCTCCTCTCTAATAGTTTAAACTTTTAGATCAGGTGGTCATCCAATAAAATAACATAATAATCTGAGTCAGCAACACATAAATCAATGAATACATATAATAGAACACATGACGTAGAACATACCATATCTTTCTTGAAACTCAGGTGTACTCTGTAAAAACTCTAACCCAGGATGAGTTCCCAAAAGTTCTCGAAGCAGAGGTTTGAAGTCACCCTGTGTGAAGTTCATAAAATTGCCAACATTTGAGGACAGATATTAGTAACAACAACCAGTCAACCACAAAAGTTAAAATTAAGTAATTGTAAATGATCTCAATGGGTGTCTTGTAACCTGAGACAGGTATTTGAGATCTGGTTGCTTCAAGATTGTGTATATTTGTGATGCTATATCTTTTGTCAACATGTTACCATTGACCCAATAATCTACAAATGCATCCCTGTGTTGCATATCATCAGTTAGCGTGAGAATAGATAAGTCAAATGTAAACAACAACAAAAAAAAAAAAAAAAAAAAGGACCATCATAAAGTAAATCCCAAACGGCTGATTGCAATATAATGAAAAAATCTGGACAAATCAAATGAGGAATACATTCAGCAGACGAAGATACTTCTGTGGGAGGAAACTGTGAGTGAGCTTCAAACAGAAACGTCTTTTGATTCATTATCTATTATGGATGATCCTTTTCTGAAACATTTCATGCAAAATTCTCTACTTTTAGAGACACATCAATTGGACATGTAACAATAGAGTCCATACCCACATCAGTATCTCAATAGGCAATAGTTACAAAAATTATCAACATCAAAAATTAATTGCAGCTTATACAGAAGGAGCCGGGAGGGGGGTACTTTCTTCTTGATGAGGAATTTAACACTGTGGTAATATGATTAGAGTAGACATACACGTAATATGACTAACACCTGGCATGTGTAAACATTTATTTGTAAACATTTATTTCATTTGGTTTAAGCTGATATCTTCTTATCTCAGTGCATGCAAGAGTGGATACAAAATTAAGAATTCAGATGGCATACTCCAATATCCAGCAAGATGGAATGGGATGAGAAAAAAAATAAACTAAAAGAATTACCTGGTCACAATTCCAGTGTCACCAGCATCAATCCTTCTAAAGAGTATAGTGGAGAAGAAAGAAGGTAGCTTGCAAATCTCCTTTGTTACTGGCTTGAATTCTGGAAAGCATGAAAATATGAGAATAGCGTTCTAAATAGTTTGAGAATGTAAAATATACATACATCTAGCTAATCTTACCATGCATTTGGAGGCCATCCATGTGACCATAAAAAAATTGGTTGATTCTAAACAAGCACCGTTCTTTCAATTCATTCGGCGGCGGACGGCCATTTTGGAAATAGAACTGCAGTTGCCAAAAAGTCTTATGAAAATACAAATATTTGTTGCCAAAAAATAAAAAGCAACGCACCAGCATATAACAAGAGAAATGTTGAGACAGCTCCCATATATAAACTAGCATATCGACTAATTACCTGAGGTATAAGTTCCTTCACGGGCTCATTCACTAATTTCAGGGGTGATCCTAAAGCAGATGGGCCTGCTCTCTGTTTCATGACCCGAGGAGAACCAGATGAACTTCTTGGTGAAAGAGGTGGCGTACTGCCAGCAGGAAACATTGAAGGCAATGAATTGCTAGCAGCATTTGCGCTAGATGATGTTGCGACACTTAACGGACCACTTCCCTTAGCATTACTGAGCAATGATTTCACCTGTAACAAACAAGTGGATCATTGTGAATGTATCTGATTCTCATTTATAGTATTCAGGATGATGTGCAGCAAGACATCACATAAAATGCTTCCAACTGCATTTAAAGGACAGAGAAATATTGCAGTTAGTAACTCTCTTTTCCAATTATTCCTATTTCCTTTGGATGAGCTTCTCAGCGAAAGACTCCCTCTCCTATCATAGAAACTTTTATCCGAAAAATGCCTTTTAAATTAAAGTGATTATGTGATACCATTTACTCCGAAGTCCGAACCACTACATTTAAAAGCAATTGTGCAAACTACACATGTCTTCAAATTTTCAAAGTTTTATGAAACTCCATTTCTGTCAAAATAGACCAATTAAAAATGAGCATTACAAAATTACATGCTGATGAGCAAATATAAAAAATTATTTGAATAGGAAAATAGTTTCTTTTGCTACCTAGTGTAAAAAGTTACAAACGGGTGATACTAAATTATACTAAAATCGTCAATAAACAAGTGACAAATGTATATGCCAAAACTGCACCAATCAAGCAGAAATACATTTGAATAGATACTCAGTCTCTCCTTCCCCAACCAACTAACCTCTATAAAATAATAAGATTGAGATGTCCCACGGAAAATCAATGAAATATATGAAATAACCATGACTATCACTGAAAGTTCATGTGGAATTCTTTGATCATAGGCCAGGCATTAGAATATATTTTATTCAAGTTTTTTCATCCATGTAGTGGAACATTATGATATCACACATATTATACGGTTGGAGAGCAAAGACCTCCTAACAACTTCTCAGTTGATATGTTCTCTTTTCAAAATCCGTTTACATTTACATTTCTATGTGAGATGAAAGTTCACAATGGCCTTTCAACAAGAATCAACAACAATTTACTACCCATAACTTCCTTTCCCTGTTGTGTAATTTCCCCTGGAAACACAGAATGACAAATATATGCACATAGAACTGCAAGTAAACAGGCATTCTCTTTTAAACTAATTGCTTAGCGATATCCCACAAATTGACAAACCTAACCAACCAAACTAAGTTGAAAAGCGGGTGCCCGGTCATCGAGAATCGTTGACAAATACTAATCCTAAAGCAAGGACTTATGGAAAAAAGGAGTCGGCAGAATAATTACCAATGAATTGGTTTCAGAAAGCGAAAGCCACTGATCAAATAGCTTTTCAGCAACATAGGGGTTGGCTTTGATGGACAAAGGAGACACCTCCGGAAGCTGCAAGAGTTCAGCATCCAGGCACGCCACATCGCCATTGAAATCCAAATCCATACTCTCGATTAAAACTCTAAAATATAAGAATATTCACAACCCTCAGATCTCCAATGGCTTCTTGAACCATCAAAATAAACCCTTGACTGGCAACAGCAAGCAGAAAGCGGACGATTTTATTTATTTTTTTCTCCGCTCACGGATCTTTGTAGATTCCAAACCGGTGATACGTAAAGATGCGCACGAGATTCACCTATCCAGCTAACATAAACCTAGAATTTGATGTAAACTGAGATCCGGGAGACGGAAGTTGACGAAAGTTGCAGAGAGATTGCAAACCCTCGGGAGCAGAAGAGCGTGTGTATTTCTTGCGTGACAGTGCGTGTGTGGGTGGTGGAGGCAGATAGAAAGGGATGAAATCAAAATAAGAAATATAATAACGATATATTGAAATTTTGGTATTTGGAAATTGGAACGGTAAAATAAATAAAAAAGGGAAGAAAAGTGAAACACTTATTTTCCTTTCTAAAAAACACAATTTATAGAAAGTGAAACACTAACAAGTATTAATAATAGATTAATTATTCTTCGTAATATTATTTTAGCTAATTGCCGGACTTACCTTTTATTCTTTTATGGTAAGTTAGAACTATCATAATTTCAGTAGTTTATAATTTTTTAAAATATTATCCAAATATTACAAAAAATTGCTATTTATTATTATTTGTATGAAATTTTACTCGAAAAATATGTATTTGCTGCAAATAATAAATATTCAATCAATTTTATAAAATATGGCATACTTGCTAGTCAATTGAAAATTATAAAATTGATTTCTCGATATAGATGTTGTTTCAATTCCAACTCCACTACAAACTATTTCATTAAATTCAAGTCTATTGAAATAACTCCATGACGTACATGTCAGTTTAATAAAATAAAATCTGACTCTTAACCTAAAGTTCATGGAATATATTGTTTAGTTATCAAATTTTCATATTCTTTCTTGCAAGTTTAATGACCTTTTAAATATTTAGATAATATTTTATTGAGTTTATAATATATCGTATAAATTTAGAAGTGACTGAAAAATATTTAATTTTTTTCATTTTTTATTGACAAATATATTTGTGAAAATATACATCTATCATCGAAATTTAAATCATCGTGACTTTAGGTCGTTGATATATAAGCGGAAAAAAAGAAAAATCATAAAAATTACAATTACATATGGTAATATTAAAATTTGTCTTTTGTACCATTTCATTGATTTCGTACAAATTTAAAAGTCCAAAATTTAAAGAATAAAGTAAAAATAAGCTACTTATTTATCTTTCATTCAATCAATTATCACTCAATCGTAATCGACTTAATTTGACTTGCATTTTATCTAATGTTTTTTCAATTCGAATGTTTATTAATTTTAAAATTGTTTAATTGACACTTCAATACTAGAGAGATATTGAATTGTTACTTCTTGATTTTATTTTGAACATATTGTTTTTTGGTTGATTGTATTCGAAGTAATAACAATATGTACAAAATAAAATATTGAAATATAGGCACCAAAATAAAATATTTGAATTAGGTGTTTCCAAATTATTTATATTTAAATTTAATTTAGTTTGTAAGTCTTCAACCAATTTCTTAATTGATTCAATCAGAAAACGAAAAAGATTAAGGGGGTGTTTGGGATATTTGGATGAGTTTATAAGCTCATTAAAAATAAGATAGAAATCCTAATTTATTTTAAAATCTTAACATACTTCTCTATATTTTTACCATATTAACTACATAATTGTCATTACTAACATCTTATAAGCTCATAATTTTATTTTTATCCAAACACTTTTATATTTTTTTCGTCAAAAAAAAAAAAAAAACTTAACATTTTAAAATAAGCTTAGGTAAACACTCTCTAATTCACATCACGAAAATGATAAACTACCAACATCATCGAACAACTAATCCATTTTATTTTCCGTTTTAATTTATTTATGTAACTACTTAATTCAATTATTATTATTATTATTTTCTTTTTTGGTGCAATAAGTAATTCAATTATTAATTAAAGATCAGATTGGGGAGAAGTAAGTAGAATCAAACAGTGCGTATATCCCGTCTTCCTTTTCGCTCTACGATCGACTGATGATGGCGGCGCGTCAAGGATATCACGAGAACAAAGGGCCAGCTGATTTGGCTCAGTTTCAGGCCACCATGCAGGCTATTGAGTTTGCCTGCAATTCTATTCAGGTTGATTACTCAATTCCCAAAACCCTTGCCGTATGAATTATACTAGTGATTAAGAGCTTTCAAAAGATTTTACTGATTTTTTAGCGTTTAATCAGGACAAGTGCTCCAATATGTATGTATTCATGTTTGAGAGAAATTGGTTGTTGGATTTCTGTCTCCTTGGTTGCAATGCGAATAGGAGCTAGTTTATTATCATGTAATCGGCATTGTGGAAATGATGCCAGATGGACTATATGCTGTATCGTTGGGTTGCTAAATTGTATTTACTACTTCAAGCCGAGATACGTGCTTAATTTTCCCATCGTCATCTTCTAAGTTCTAATTTCAGAATTTAGAAAAAGGAGATGTCGTAGAATTAGACTAATATTAGTTAGGAAATATTTAAGTAATATTACTCACAGGTAAATTGGCAACAAAGTGAAGAAAGGTTAATAGGGTTCTAATTCTTTTCTATTTCATATCTTACTTGGAAGTATGAAGTCTTCAACCTTGTTTATTTTTGTTAATCCGGGTATATGGGCAAAACTAAGCAGATGCATGTCAATCCAGCTGCTGCTGAAGCAACCTTATTATCATTAAGCCAGTCCGCCCGACCATACCAGACATGTCAATTCATTCTAGGTATGTTTCTGCAGTTATACACATGATGCTATTTGTATTGCCCATCATATACAAAATTGTTTAGTAGAACTCAATATGTCTGTGTAGTCACCAACTAGTCTAAAGAATTCTCCTGGAACTCAATAAAGCAATTATTGCCTCTTACTAAGAGTAACTTGCTCTTTCAGAAAATTCTCAGTTGGCAAATGCAAGATTTCAGGCTGCTGGAGCCATTAGAGATGCATCCATACGAGAATGGGGGTTCCTAGAGGCCGATGAGAGGAGAGGATTGATCAGGTAACTTATATAGTTGAGTTTGTTTTACTCGTTTTGGTATCAATTGTGTTGTTTCACATATACCATATCCATGCAATATATTTATTTTTCAGTACTGAATGTGATGACTAGTCAAATTGAATTTCTCCATCTTCGGTGAAATGTTCATTTAAGATTGATATAATTATTGGGATTCATTTCTGATGTATGATCAAATCAACTAAGTATAATATATGGTTTCGCACAGTTAACTGACTTTTTGATGAACTGGTAAGAAAGTCTTAAGTTATGCATTTTCTTCAAGCGTGCCTTGTGTTATGCTTAATCCCTGTCGGGCCTTTGTGCCCCAATTCGTCTGTTTACCACTCATTGCTTATGTAAGCAATGCATATATTGTAAATATTCCGCTTCCAGAAAATTCTTATTTTGCTTGCATATACTGACAGTTGTTTAATTTTATGCAGTTTCTGTTTGTGCTTCATCATGAAACATGCTAATTCACCTGAGGGTTATGTCCTAGTGAAGGTTGCATCAGTGGCGGCTCAATTGCTGAAAAGGGGTTGGTGAGTTTCTGGGCATCTTAATCCCAAAGACCAAGTATGTGGCATAAAGTATTTACTAACATGGAATGGATGCTTCTGACATAAGTGTGAATGCTTCTAACATATGTGATTGACAAAGCTTGTAACGCACTATGTAATGATTTGCTCTTTGCGTAATTATTTCAGCAAGTAATGTGGTAACGTCCAAAGTTATCTCATGACACAATCAAGTAAGCGAAGTATTGAAGAGCATCTTTAATGTCAAGGTCATCGTATGCCAAAAACTGGAGCCTATTGCTTACACAAATTTAAATCTAGTGTCTAGCCATTAAGAAAATTTAGTAAAAGCAATTAGATTGACAGGCTATACCTCTGTTGACTGGATTTATGATATTATTAGTTTGTGTATATATGTTTTCTTTTTTCTGTAAAGTTGTCTTGTAAGGATTCTTTTCAATATTTTTTGGGTTACTTGGATATCTACGTGATAGAACTCGCTAAACACAATGCATCTTATCTAAGTTATGCTTGAGTGAAAATGGCTTGTAGTTGCTGTCTACGTCAACTGGATCTAATTTGATAATTTGCAATGGTCATTAACTTGCCTTCTTTTTACCCTTTCTGGTTGTGGAGTAACCATTGTAGTATTCAGCTCAAGAAAGTAATTGCAGTGTTTTATACTAAAAGAAAGTTCAGAAATATATGAGCTTTCTCTCTTGTTCTCTTAGTCAAGATATCTAACTTTGTATCAGGTATGTATATGAGAAGTGGAAATTTTCCAGTTTTCTTACTTGGGGATCTATCTCTCAATAATATCTGGGTTGAATTTAAGCCATTGGTGCAAGCTTTTAATTGTTTTTGTTTCTATGATCATCACGTAGGCTAGATTTCACAGCTGCAGAGAAGGAGGCATTCTTCCTTGAGGTAATGATGACCAAAATCTTTTGTTGTATTCTAATTCTTATGCTTAAACTTGTCCGAGTATGCGGATTGATATATTCTTCCTTGATTGAAATGTTTTTTCTTGCAGGTGAAACAAGCAGTTGATGGGAACCATGGTTTGGATGTGCAGTTTGCTGGAATCAATTTTCTGGAATCATTGGTATGTTTCTCATCCGTGATAATCTGAAAAGCCAGCCCTATTTCTGCTCTAAGATCTTTGTGATGTGATTTTGTCTCCATTCATAGTATGTCCATGGTATTATCTAGTAGGTATCTGAATTTTCACCCTCGACATCCACTGCTATGGGCCTTCCTAGAGAATTCCATGAGCAGTGCAGAATATCATTAGAGCGAGACTATATGAAGGTTTGTCATCATATGAACTAATTTTCGTTCTGTTTATGCTGGTTGTTTTGCCTTCCATATATTGCCCGGTATTTCATTTCCTCTGCAAAATATTTTCTCATTTTCGGTTCTGGTCATGATTATTGGTCCTTTTTCTTCCACACTTCTCAGGTATTCTACTCTTGGGTGCAACATGCTGCTTTTAACGTGTCAAATAGAATTATTGGAGCCACCTCTGAAGTTCCTGAAGTTAAAGTCTGTTCGGCAGCATTACGTTTGATGCTCCAAATATTGAATTGGGACTTCCGAGGAAAAACTGCTGTTGAGAATTCAAAAAGAGGGATTGATGTATTCTATGACGGAATGAAGCAAGAGAGTGATTCACTTAGAAGGTCCGAGTGTATCTTGGTCCAGGTGAGTTGTGACAATAAACTATCAGTGTCCTTTTTGTGGGTCTTTGACACCTGAGAATCTGAATTGTGTAATTGTTTGTACTTCTGTGCCGCGTGTAGCCTGGTCCTGCCTGGCGAGATGTATTGATTTCAAGTGGTCATGTTGGATGGCTTTTGAACTTCTATACTGCACTGAGACAAAAGTTCTCCTGTCAAGGATACTGGCTTGACTGCCCTCTTGCAGTCTCTGCTCGAAAACTTATAGTACAATTTTGCTCCTTAACAGGAGCCATCTTCCCATCTGGTATATTTTATTCCCTTTACCCCTTTATGAAATGTATTTTGTACATCCAATTCTGTAAAAGATCTCTAACTTTTCACCTTAGAGTAAAATTGGATAACTTCCACTGCTGATCCACATGTCAACTGACTTGAGTGTTTTCGTTTTGATTCTTTCAGTGTCTTATGAACATTTTACTGTACAAACCCCTATCTCATGTGTGGTATTAAGAATGAAAACCAGTTTTATTTTATGCTGCTGTCTACCACAGACAAGAAAATGAAACTTGGATTGTTACTTTTCTTTTTTTTATCTGCAAAAGTAATTAAAACAAATATTTCCCACTCAAATCTCAATTAGCATAAGCTGGCAGAAAGTGGTGCAGCCAATGCTTGTTTTCAGAATTTAAATCCACTTTCTTGGTCAAAAGGGTCTGTCCTATGACTTGAATGAAGAGATTCAAGTACTGATTGTGTATAAGAAAATCAAGAAATGATCATGACTGTTTCAATATTGTGTAAATGAATACAAGTATATATAGCTGGAACAAGGATGCTTTCATCTTGCAGGGCTTTTGTTAGTTATTTTCCTATTGCTGGTGAATGTGAAAATTGCACATCTAACCTTCCGATTTGTATATTTGTTTGATACCTCTATTAGGATGTGGATATACACCCCTTATTCTACCAAAATAAACAATTAAAAAAGTACATCCCTTATGGCTTTGTGATATGTTTCATCTTAGCTCTTCTTCTTCTTCCTTTTTTTTTTCTTTCTTTCTGTTTATGTTATCTCTGGTTCTCTCTCTGTCTCTGGTTCATTAAAATTGCTTTGGCGTTTAGACAGCGGGCACATGCAAAGGCAGCACCTTCTGGAATTGCTAGCTGGAGTTGTGCAGTGGATAGAACCTCCTGATGTTGTTTCAGATGCAATAAGATCTGGAAAAAGTGAAAGGTAGGGATATAAATGACTATGTCTCTCTTGTTCTGTAGAATGTTGGTTGACATATTGCTTATTTTATCTTCTCAGTGAACTGCTGGATGGTTGTCGTGCACTTCTGTCTGTGGCAACTGTGACTAACCCAATCTTATTTGATGAGCTATTGAAATCTTTTAGGTCAGTTGTATCCTAGCTGATACATAGCACCTATTTCTTCTTTAGGTTGAAACCTTCATTATTAATTCCTTAGTTGAATGAGGCCCTCGGCATTGCCATAGATGTCTAAATAAGTTCAAGAGAAAGTTGCGGTAAGCATCTTAATCATATTAACTCAAAAAATAATTGTTGGAAAATATGTGGACCACATTTTCTGCTTTGTACTTCGATGAATATGTATACATTTAGGCAATGAGATGGTAGTCTCCAACATTAGAGATGAAATAGGATCATCTGCTGCTGGTGCAATTTTTTGGAGCTGAATTGATTTTTTTGACTTGTTGCGCAGGCCTTATGGCACTCTTACTCTGTTATCTGCCCTGATGTGTGAAGTCATTAAAGACCTTATGGTAAATCGTACAGAAGAAGAGACATGGAGCTGGGTGGCACGCGATATCTTACTGGATACCTGGACAGCCATTCTCATGGTATGTTGTCTGGCATATCACTATTATACCCATTAACTACCTATGGTTATTATTTGTTATCTCGTGTATTTATCGCTTTGTTGATGATAGGGCTTAATACAGCATTGTCATGTGTCTTTATATTCCTAGGAAGCTGAGTTGTGGTGATAGCTTGTTTACTCATGCTTATGCTATAGGATATTGGAGGAATATATCGAAGCTTGTAGACAATTCTTATTATGATTGTTTAGTTCCACAAGCAGAAAAGGAACAAGCCATTTCATGGGCAATGAGAAAGAAGGGGATAATGGAAGTTAGGTTATGGTGCCATTGATTATATGTTATTATGTTTCTTTTTGGGCGGAGTGCTACCAGGAAAACCTACCCCCTTATTCTCTATATTGATTTGCCCAAGGTGTTAGATGAGTCTTTTATGTTTAGGTTGTAAGGTTGGGTTTGCATTTTAGCTGTTTATAGATCTTTTGGTTTGCTAATGGTTCATGGCTGATGCCTGTGATGCAAAGACGGTCTGATAATAAATGAAAACAATTTATTTCGGAGTTTAGGTGTCATTTATCTTTTGATGTTACCAATGTTCTTAAGCCTTCAGCTGCCTGAAGTTTTTTGCGAATCTCAATTGTGTTGTTAACTAAAATTAGCCCGTGGGGAATTTATATAACTCAGCCTGCTCCACTATCTGTATAGTTGGTGTATCTTTTGTTATATTCCTTTCTTGAGTGGTCTAGTGGTGTATCAATGATGTTATAGTTAGGTCTTGGCAGTATATATAGCTTATTGTGAATTTTCTGTTGTGCTTTTTGTTTAATACACTGCAGCAGTTGGATGGTGGTGGACATAATCATTCGCTCCCACCTGAAGGCATTAGTGCTGCGGCCAATCTCTTTGCATTGATTGTAGAATCTGAATTAAAAGGTGAGTTTCTGCTCTCATTCCTATATTGCCCAGCTCATATTGGTTTTCTCTTCCGGCTATATATCGTGCTTATATTCTAATTTTTTTTTCTTGATAGCTGCTTCTGCATCTGCCTTCAGTGATGATGATGAATATGATTACCTTCAGGCTTCCATTGCCGGTAAATGACTTATTGAGTTGATTTTTCTAGTTTCGCGTACTAATATAGTAATTATTTACACTTAAAAATCATCTTTAGAGTATCGTGTCATTTTTCTGATGCTCTAATTATGTCCTGTTTGTAGCTATGGATGAGAGATTGAGCTCTTATGCTCTAATTGCTCGAGCAGCTATAGGGGCCACAATCCCTCTTCTCACTGAACTTTTCTCGGAGCGTGTTGTGAGGCTTCACCAGGTACCTTTTTACTTGATGTTCACACGATGCAATGCTGTGTAATTGATGTGATTGAAATCTTAAGTTGTCATTCTGCTTTTATCAATGTCCATCACTCGTTCGTCTATGAAAGTCACTTTCTCTTTAGTAGTTAGCATCAGCTAAAAAGTTTATCAATTGAAGTCTAAGAGACAACTGACTAAAATTGTTCTCCATCCCAGCAAAGTTGATAGTAATGCACTCCTCACTTTAATTGTATTTCCACATATTGCCGTTTGGAAAGCAATAGTCTACTTAGTGGTTACTTTTAACTGTTACTCTGTGGTTTTATTGGATGGAATATGTATTTCCTTTTCTGTCATCAATATCTGTCTTGTGAAGGTTGCTGTTGTGATCCATGACTCTCTGGCATATATTTTTTTTTGTACAACAAGTGCACCATCTATGGCATCTCATCAGCACTTTCTTCTCTCCTGTTGTCATGCTAATGTAGGGCAGGGGCATCAATGATCCAACTGAAACTTTGGAAGAACTTTATTCTCTCCTACTCATAACCGGTCACGTTTTGGCTGATGAAGGACAGGGTGAAACCCCATTGGTAACAAAAAAATTGTTTTGCTGTCTAACACTGTTTGCCATTATTCATATTTCTGGGTCTGATATTTTCTCATTGGTACCACAAAAACTTTTCAGATTCCAAAGGAGATAGAAAGCAATTACACTAATGTCATGGAGGTGGATAAACACCCAATTGTCATACTTTCAGGGTAGGTTTCCTCATTATATTTTGTTGATGAAGGGCTTTCAGGGTAGTCAAAATCAGTTCAATTCCCGTTTACTGAAGGGCTTTTTCTTATCGTGAGCGAGCCAAAACTTGCATAGTCAGTAAAATTGTAACATCAATTTAATAGAGATGGTGACTATATCCTCATTAATGTTGACACCTGATAGGTGGAAATTAAACTGCACTACATACTTAGTCAAACAAGTAATCGTGAAAGTATGTATATGCTTCCCCCAGTTACCTATTTCTGAGTCATATTCCATTTCTCTTAATATATTAATGTATTCAGTTCTCTGTATAGTTCCAGTATAACTGTACAAGTTGTTTTGATGCCATAATTGTGTAAATTTGGCTGCACCTCTTAACTTAACTTAAGAAAGTTTCAGCTGTAAAGATCCAAGCATTGTGGATCAACTTTTTGGATGTAAGAACTTGTATGAACATATTCAATTTGTTATTGCCATAAATTGCGGACAAACTCTTGTCTTTTGTCAATTCTTAAGGATCTCATATTCCACAAAAATTTCCATGGTCTACCTTGTCCCCTTTGTTCTTATGTGCTAACCGAAGTAGGATACATAAACCCATTCTTTTTCTTCTATGAATTTTTGTCTGCAAGCTTCGTTGTTTTAATTGGTACTCAATACTGAATTTTATTTGCAATTCTTTTCATTGCTGAATTTATCTTCTCTTTTTGTTATTTTCCTCGCTTCCTCAATTCTCCATAGAGTTTGCTCATTTGTTTTTCCTTTTCCAACTTTTGAACGTTTTTGCAGTTCAATTATAAAGTTTGCTGAACAAAGTTTAGATCCAGAATTGAGAACTTCATTTTTTAGTCCCCGACTCATGGAGGTATCATTAATTTCTTTCTCCTTACTGATATTCCTAGCCAATTTGATGCAATCATGACATATGCCTCAGTGGATTCTTAAATTTTTTGGGATCTGTAATTTAAATTTGCTGTGAGGATTTTCTGGTGGAACTTTCTTGTTAGCTTAGGGCAGGCTTTTGAGGTTATGGTGAGGGCATGCATCTAAGTAATCAAATGTCTGGAAGGGTTTTACTTGTTCTTAAAGTCTAGCTAATGGTGCTCGCTGGCTGGTTAGGTTTACGCAGTCGAGTGGTGACTTGGATAAGGAAAGTAGGATATACATCTATAACATACTTCTTATATGTCCTGGTTGTTTTCCAGGTGTCATGTGTCCCACTTAATGAAGGGATAGGAAAGATCTTGAAACAAAATTAAGTCATTCGGACGACTATTCTCTTGAGATTTCACTATATATTGTTACTGCAAGAAGACTATCCTTAAACGTCTCCTTTTTTAAATTTTTTTTAGGAACTGACAATATCTGGATTAATATTCCAGGTAGTCGTCTGGTTCCTTGCAAGATGGTGTTCAACCTACCTGTTGTCACCTGAAGAAAGTGGAGAAGATAAAAGCAGCAAACTTCTTTCGAAACACTCCACAAATGCTTTGCTTAGTTTCTTTGGAGAGAACAATCAAGGGAAAGTTGTACTTGATATTATTATTCGTATCTCTTCGAGTACACTTGTTTCCTACCCTGGGGAGAAGGACTTGCAGGTATGGAACTGCGGTTGTTTCTGGATTTAGCATATGTGTTCCTACTCTGTGTTTTGAAGTCACTTTTAGGTTTTGGTCTATTCATTTTTCAGGCTTATAATCTTATACTATGTTTAGTCCTATTTTTAGCTTCAACTCTATGCCTGTTTTATCTACTAACGGAAGTATGACTGTAATCAGCACCCACTAATAATATTTTTATATGCGAGTATTATCAATATATGACATGCTGGAGGGCACATGACAGGCGTTTTTGATTTTCTGTTCCATGACAGGGACTTACATGTTTCCAGTTGCTTCATGGACTAGTTAAACGAAAGAATATTATCTCCCACCTTGTTACCTTGGTCGGTAGCATCTCCTTGCAATAAGAAATATGTCTATCAATTATTGTCCTGTGTTTAATATGGTTACCAAGTGACCATGCTTTGTATGAGATTGGCTATTGAAATATCTGATGTTGTTTATGCAGGACTCTTGGGGTAACTTAGCAAATGCTTTTGCTAATGAAAGAGTGTTGTTCTTATTAAATGCTGCTAATCAGGTACTGAATTCTGGTTTAATCATTGGTCTTTTTCCAAGCCACAAGTAAGATATTGGAGGAAAAGTAGTTTATCGTAAGTTGTTCTTAGATAGCAAACTAAGAAAATATCAAGTCTTGTTTCTGTTTTCCTTCTATGTTATTTGTGGACATGGGCACTAGGTGTTAGTTTTGAGATTTTTAACAAGTGTCATCTTGCACTTCTCTATGATTCTGGCTTTCTTCATTTACATGCTTTCTCTAGTTCTCTTAATTCCTCGCATTTTTTCATTGTCACTCGTACAAAAGACCTTATTCTTATCACTGTACTTAATTATTAAAATGCATTATGTTGTTCTTTCTTTTCAGCGTTCGCTGGCTCAGACACTTACTTTATCAGCTTCTGGCATGAAAACTACTGAGGCATCAGATCAGTGAGTTCAAGTCTTGTTTGTTTATTTGTGTCTTCTTGTTTTCATTGTTGTCAGATATCAATAATTTGCATTTTGTGATGATTCAAAGTTTTAACATGATATTGCAATTGTTTGTAGGTATATAAAAGGTCTGACAAACCATATGAGTTCTTATTTGGTGGAACTTTCAAGCAAAAATGATCTCAAAACCATTTCTCAACAGCCTGATATCATTTTGTTGGTAAATTTTCTGCACTATGCATTTGATATACTATATATACAGATAACAATACATTTGATGTCATCTTGAAACCCCATAGGTTAGTTGCTTGTTGGAACGACTTCGTGGAGTTTCCAGAGCCTTGGAACCTCACACACAGAAGGCAATTTATCAGATTGGATTTTCAGTGATGAACCCTGTTCTAATCTTTCTCCAAGCATACAAAGATGAGGTACGAATAGATTGCTTCCCTGAAAAATCGTTCAAGCCACCTGCTTTTGGAGCACGCTTTGAACTTATGGAAATTTATGTGTTCTTTGTGCATACTTTGAAAGAAAGTGTGACTTGTCTGCTTTCTTCGTATCTAGTCTGTAGTTGTCTATCTTCTACTCAAATTTGTCACCGATTGGGTGGAGGGCCAAATCATCTACTTAGAGGCTCAAGAAACTGCTGCCGTTGTTGACTTCTGCATGCGTTTACTTCAGCTTTACTCATCTCACAACATAGGGAAGGTAACCTTTTGGCCTCAAGTTATCATTACCATGTATCTATATTTCTGACCAATAGAAGAAAGCAAATTATAAGAAGATATTAGCAAGTGTTATTTGTATGCCTTTGTTTATGCATATATGCACACATATAGGTACCTGCTCAAATACATTATGCATGCTTACCCACATACAGAAGCATTTTTTTATAACTTCTCTTAGCAGCACGATGCCATGACTATTGATATTCAATTTTAATATTAACCAACAACTTAGCATCTGAGTACCCAGTGGATTTGCTGGAATGTGTGGTCATTATAAGCTATAATACAGACAGCATGAGCCAATGATTCCACTGGATTTGAGAACTCAAATGAAGACATTTAAACACCGTAATTCTGTTTTGTGTGGTATTCTGAGTTCTTAAGGATTTTAAATCCTAGCCAAACTCATCTACCATTATAATTTCTTTTTAATCCCTTAGACAAATTCTTGTTTTTCTGTCTGTCCATGGCTGTGGCAGCAATGGAATGAATTGATCATGATCTCACATTAATAACATTCAGATCTATTCCAGCAAATACACCTGATTACCAGAATGTTCATAGTAATATTCATCGTTGCCAACATGATTTAAGTGCTAATAAGATCAGAGTTCGCTGTAAGATAGTTCCCTCAACAACAATATATGATGAAAATAGTTGGTGAGCTCAGACAACTACTTGTGAAGGATATTGATGGTTCCAGATAACTGTGCCTGAGATTCAGGTGGTTGAATAGCAACTTTAGGCATTTGACCATTTTGGAACTAATTGTTTTCCATGAATTTTTGGTTCACCAGTGCCAACTCATGTTTAACTAATTAATATTTTATTATATTTTTTCTTTTAATTGAAACATTATACCTTAGAAACTGGTGATGTAATGCTGATTGTTATTCTAACTTCCAATTTGCCAGAATTGACTTGTACCATTTGACTGTCTCTTCAGATATCTGTTAGTCTTTCAAACAGCTTACGTACTGAAGCAGATGTAGAGAAATACAAGGATTTGAGGGCACTTTTACAACTTCTCTCAAATCTATGTTCAAAAGATTTGGTAAGGCTTCTCCAGTTTTTTCAACTCAAGTAGATACATCATCTATTTTCTCATCTAGAGTGGCTTGTTTTCTTCACAACATCATATGAGTGTCTGATAATCAGTAGAATTATTGTAGGAAAAACTGCCTTAAATTGCTTTGCGAAGAACCTTTATTATATAAAGATCAAGAGCAAAGTTGTTTTCACCATGGAATCTTTATCCTATTCAAATAAGCAACATAAGCCTTAATTGATCTTTCTAGAACTTGAGCTTCATATAGTTTCTTTTCTTTCCCTCCATACCCTGCAGCCTTTTTCCAAATGTCCATGCTTACCTTGTACCTGGATAACAAACTGTTCAGTGAGTTAGTATTCTAGAATATTTCTCCTCATAAAGTTACAATCCAAGCATGAAATGATTTGATTTAATTGCCAAATTTTGTGAGTAATCTCTAGTTGTTCATTATTGTTTTGAAAAGTATTTCTAATTTCAATTGCATATTTTCCAAAGCAGTCACTGACATGAGATATTCAGTGCAAGTAATATTGGTTTTTTCACTCTTTGGCTTGGGTTTAAGAGTGAATCAATGTGGTTTGGGTGCATTGCATAGACCAGTTAGTGGATTTAATCATTTTGGCACCATGCATTTTATGCTTGCATGTCTGACTTAATTTTTTTTCAACAGGTTGACTTTTCATCTGAACCCATCGAGGCTTATGGTACAAATATTTCTCAGGTATGTTCATGCAAGATAATCTTTTAGAGATGAAAAAGGTGAATCTTGTATGCTCTTTCTTAAAAGCTTTTCGGTAATTGTTCTTATTGTTTTTCTGTTGCAGGTGGTATTTACAGGTCTCCACATAGTAACTCCTCTAATAACTCTGGACCTTTTGAAATACCCGAAACTTTGCCATAGTGTAAGATGCTTTTCTAACTATTTTAAAGAAGGCTAAGATATTTATAGAAACTAATAATGTCTTCTTATTCAGTACTTCTACCTGCTATCACATATGCTGGAGGTTTATCCTGAAATTATCGCACAACTAAGCATTGATGCCTTTACACACATACTTGGAACTCTTGATTTTGGTCTTCATCATCAGGTAACTCGATGGTGAATTTATAATGTCAATGTTGACATAGAGGCCTGCTGTGTGAGATTTGTGTATCGTGTAGTTTGATGCATATCGGGGTTCCTTATATAAGGAGATTTTGACTTTAAATGTCTGAAAAAAATGCTCTTTATTTCCTTTAGGATGTTGAAATTGTTGATTTGTGTCTAAGAGCTGTACAAGCACTTGCATCCCACCATTACAAGGATAGAGGTGCTGGTAAAGTTGGTTTAGGGTCACATGCTACCAGTTACAAAGGCACAGATGGAAAATTTCATGAAGGCATTCTCAGCCGATTTCTTCGCTCGTTGCTGCAACTACTACTTTTTGATGATTATAGGTGAGAATGAGATGCAATAATATTTTTATATCTACTGGTGCAGCAAACTACAAAAGCTCTTCAGTGAAATACAAGAGCAAGTACATTGTATTGTACAATGAATGCTGTTATTGCTTAAACTTCAAAGGACTATTGTTTTGGCATTAGGAAACGGATATAATGTTTGTCTTGCTTTATGTTGCAGCACTGATCTTGTTGGCTCTGCGGCGGATGCACTCCTTCCATTGATACTCTGCGAACAGAGTGTTTATCAGGTAGTTAACATCCATTTTTTTTCTTGGATCAACATTTTTCTTCTTTAGTGGGTGTTTGCAAGAGCTTTTACTTTTGGAGAAGCTAAAGTAGAAGGCAAAATTGTATAATGTTGGAGTGGTATAAGTGAGGAGTGTGTGGAAAAAATAAAGTGAAAAGTAAAAAAAAATAATATTGTCAGAGTGCATGAAAAGCAAGGTTGAGAACTTTTTTTTTTTGGTCGGCCAAGAAACAAAACAAAACTAGTCAGGGCTCATCTCCGCCCGAATACAATCAACCGCCTTAGGAGGCGGGTCATTCCAAAAGGTAATAGACTCAGAGATGCTGTGACCCATCTTGGCGAGTAGGTCGGCGCACGAATTCCTCTCTCTTTTGATGTGAACAGTTGAGAACATTTGTTACTCTAAACAAGCTTCCACTTATTTACAAAAATAGCCTAGAATCCAGAAGCTGAAGCTAAAAGTTGGTCTTTGGTGCTTCCAGTTTATTTCTGCTTAAAAACAAGCAGAAGTTGGCAAAAAGCACAATTCCTTTTTGAGTTCAAACACTACCGTAGTTGGCAACGTCTTGTATTTCTTTAGCTTAGACTTTGAATGTAAACCATTTGCTACGACATAGGTTCTCCAAGTGTGTACTTACTTTGCATCTATCCATCTCTTGCTATAAGTTCTCCATTTGTATTTATTGCAGAACCTAGCAAATGAGTTGATAGAGAGCCAAACGAACCCAACATTCAAATCACGGTTAACCAATGCTCTCCAGTCTCTCATAACTTCAAACAATCTTTCTTCAACTCTTGACCGTGTAAATTACCAGAGATTCAGAAAAAACTTGCATAGTTTTCTGATTGAAGTTCGTGGATTTCTTCGCACAGTATAAGAAAATTGCATGCAGCCTGCAATCCTCATATCTTTTACTGAAACCTCTAAGTATCCGAACTTGCACGTGGTTATGTTCTTCTCGAGAAGAGTTCTATTCGTTCACCACGAAAGCTTGAAAATCAATATCTGGAAATGTTTGTTCGCAGAACCTTAGTTGGTGAAAAGGTTGGCATATCTAGGAAGATATTATTTGCTGTTTTGAGCCTTGCGTTTTTGTTTGGAGCTCAGCAGTAGGACCAGTTGGGTACACTGTTCTTTCTTCCTGTTTCCGGTGGTGGTGGTGGTGGTCTTTTTTGTTGGGGGAGGGGGATTTGTGGGGTTGTTGTGAAGGGTTTTCTTTGTGTAATTTGTTATGTATTTCTATTCATGGTTATGGAATTGGTGAATCATAAATGAGTATTTCTGGCATGTTTGATTCCACAATATGTTAATAGGGATAATTACACTCACATATCATGATGTTGACCTAATTATAGAAACATAGGCTTAGGTTTGGAAAATTATAGAAACATATCCTGTATATTCTGATTGCCGTTTGCCGTTAGAGAACCTTAAAGGTAAAAACATTTTCATGTTATGTTATTGATTTTTCTATTAAAAAACCAGGTTTTATCTATGAAAGTATCAGAAATCTGTCAAACCACTCTACAGATTTAATAACAATTCTTTGAGAGGGTATGCGGATTTGTAACTTTCCAAACTTTAGGGCTAAAGTTTGTCTGTTTAGTTAGGCTAATTTTCAGGATACATTAGTGTAATTATTCCTATGTTATATTATTTTGTACAATATTTGGTGTGTTTACTATGTCGAATCAAAAAAATTTGGTTTCCTATAGTGAAATTAGTATGTCTTCTTTACTTATTGAGGAAGACAGAATTTGATCTTGAAGTGATATATATATTTTTACATTTAATATTAAATTATTAGTACTTTTATCCTGTTTTTTGCGAAGTTTTTGATATTTTTATCTAATTCTCTCGGTCATGTCTATTTTACATTACCACATTAAAAAACTATACCCCAATGGAAACATATTCAAGATAGTAAACATGACAAATCAAGTTACACAAAATATTCTAATTCAAAAAGAACTTAATTTCACTCAATGTCCAATCGAGACTAGGAAACTTTTATTGCATAGAAGTCGAATTGGGATCTAGGGACTTTTAGTAGACCGAAATATTATAGTCGACTTTAAAAATAGATATTATTATTATTATTATTATTATTATTATTATTATTATTATGATTATTATTATCCAATAAAAGGTCATGGGTAATTTGGCCTAAAGTAGTGACGCATCACGTTCACGCCACCTGGTAAGATCATAGAGTCGATTAACGATTCAATCGAAGTTTTCTTCCAAATAGAATAGAACACCCAATTTCGAATTAAAACATTATTACTTTAATAAATATTAACTTTACCATACCTATATTTCCAAAAAAATTAAACCAAAAGACACGAACTTTATTAGAATTTAATGGGGAATTGGTCATTGAGCGCACATAGTGTTAAAAAAAGAATTGTTACCATGAGTTTTGTATGGTGGTATGTACAGAAAAACTGATGGGCTGCCCATGGTTTCTCTACTTTGCTTGTTTTCTAGGAGTGAGTTTTTTTTTTTTTTTTTTTCCAAAATTTCCATTTTCTTCTTCTTATTTATTTGTATAAACTATAAATACATATATTTGTTTTTATTTTTACTTTTTGTCATTGTTATTGTTCTAGTAAATGAACAAAATCCCAAGCTGATTGAACTATATTTCTGCAGTTGGATGTAGGTTTATATCCATGTTTGATTTGAATTTGTAAAGGCTTGTTTGTTTACATAATAATTAAGATTTTATCTGAATCTTTTTGGATTATTGAATTTTAGAGTTTGCTGCAGTATTCAGTTATGGTTAGTTTAAGCTTGTAATTGGTTAGTTGGTGTTGGTACTTGGTAGGGACCAATAAATCACAAGGTGGTTGAATTAGGGTTAGGGTTAGATTTGCCGTACCAGAATCTACGTGCTGCCTTCTTTTGACTATTAGTGTTTTACCTTGGGAGACGTTTAATTATGCTTAACATGATTAATTGCTAATTATTTTTAATATAAGTTTCTTATTTCTAAAAGTTATGTTTTCCGGAAAATCTGGTGCAGGAATTGCAACCTGAGCAGCAATAGCTATATTTAGGAGTTTGAATCATTGAATCGGAATATGTAAGTATGCTTGCTGATTGTCTTTTTACTTTTTTCTGATTTTTCTTTTCAGTTGTGATTACTGCAGATATCTAGACTCGCTGATTGTGATCGAAACGTGTGCTCTTTCGTAATTTAGTATTTCGTCCATTCATGTTGCTTTCTTTGTTTTCTCAGTGGTAATGGAGATCTCCTCAGTTCCTCCTGGTTTTGAGTCACTTGTACCATTCACTCTGAAAAGGATGGAGATTAATCAAGTTGAGAATGCTTCTGAATCACAAAACATGAAGTTGGAAACAAAGAATGATTGTAATGGCAACTCGAAGACCATTAGGTGTCGTAGAAATAGGCGTTCCGTGAAGTACACCGATTTTGATAGCTGTTCTGGTGATGAGTCTGATCGTGAGCAGGTTGATGAAGTTTGATTCAATATTTAAAAACTGTGCATTTATAATTAGAGGTAGTTAAATCTTATATTTCTTACATTTTCAGGTTATGTTTTCTAATAACTGTCTCCCAAAAGGGGTCATTCGTGGCTGTGAAACATGTAAAAACTGCCAAAAGGTTAGATTCCAACAGAATTAATCTTATCTCATATGTGTATCTCTGATCTCATCTGAATTCTACCTTGCTTGTTGTATCCATTCACTAAAGCAGTTGAATGATTGCTAAACCTAGTTTGCTAAGGGAGTGTTTGGTTACTCTTAAAAAGAAGCACTTTTGTGCTTTTGGCTTTTTTTAGCACTTTCACAGTGTTTGGAAAACCAGCTTCTGCTTATTTTAAGCAAAAATAACTAAGAAGCTAGAAGGACCCTAGGGCCGTCTTTTAGCTTCAACTTCTAGCTTTGAGGTTATTTTTTGTAAATAAATAAGTGTTTTTTTTAGTTAATAAAAGTGCCTCTCAACTTTTTTTCCCCAAAAACTAACTGCTTTTTAAAACTATTTACTGTTTTTATTCCAAATATTCATCACTTTTGCTACTCCAAAATCAGAGAAGAGTTTGCAAACATCCACTTGTGATTGTTGTAGTTGTAAACAGCTCAACTAATTTGCACACTTAAATCTTTTCTTAATAGTTTGAAGTTCACCAGCCTTAAATAGTTTCATGTGAATATTGAAACAGGTTTATGCAAAATGGCATCCAGAAGAAGCTCTTAGGCCCGACCTTGAGGAGGCTCCTGTATTTTACCCTTCTGAAGAGGTCCTTTATTTTCCTTGCTCTGCCCATTTACCACCATATCTGAACCTTGATTTCTTCTAGCTTAAAAAATAACTCTGTTTTAATAATTTTTTTTCCTTTAGGAGTTTGAAGATACCTTAAAGTACATGGAAAGTATACGTATGAAAGCAGAAAAGTACGGAATATGCCGTATAGTACCACCTCCTTCATGGAAACCTCCTTGTCTTCTGAAGGAGACAAATATATGGGATAGTGCTGAATTCAGCACACGCATCCAAAGAATTGATAAACTTCAGAATCGAGATTCAATGAGAAAGAAATTACAAGGCAATCATTGTAAGAGGAGGAAAAAGAGAAGATGCCTGAAAAGCACAACTCACGAGAAAATTCCCAGTGAAGCTGAGAGTTTTGGGTTTGAACCTGGTCCAGATTTTACTCTGGATGCATTTCAGAAGTTTGCTGATGATTTCAAGGCCCAATTCTTCAGGAAAAATGATGATAGTTCGAATTCAGGAGTTTACAGAACTATGCTTGAAGAACAGTGGCAGCCTTCTGTAGAAGATATTGAGGGAGAATATTGGAGGATGGTGGAGAAACCAACAGAAGAAATTGAGGTAATTTTCAATTCGTGTATAATTGATCATGTAATAATTGGAGGATTTACCATTTGTTTTCAGATTTTGATCATTTGTCTTTCTTTAAAGGTGCTTTACGGGGCTGATGTGGAAACTGGAGCATTTGGCAGTGGGTTTCCTAAAAATTCGGAGGAAGTTGCTTCTACTTCGGACAAGAAGTACATTAACTCAGGCTGGAACTTGAATAACTTCCCTCGGCTTCCTGGTTCTGTTCTTTCATTTGAGAGCAGTGATATATCCGGTGTTGTGGTTCCTTGGCTGTATATAGGAATGTGCTTTTCTTCATTTTGTTGGGTAAGCAAAGAATCTTCTTAATTTCGTTCTTTTTACTTTTTTTCTTTCTGAACTTTGGGAGTGTTTCGAAAACAGGTTCTGCTTGTTTTAAGCAGAAATAAGCTAGAAGCTAGAAGCACATAGGGACATGCTTCTGGCTTCAACTTCTAGCTTGTAGGTTATCTTCGTAAGTAAATGGAAGTTTCTTGAGAGTAGTAAAACTGCTTCTTAGCCTTTTTTCCTTCAAACATTCAACTACCTTTTTTGTACTTGTCACTTCTTTTTTTCGGAACACCCCAACTTCTACTGCCCCAACTTTTTACAACTTATGCTTCTTTAACTTCTCCAAAGTAGTGGTGTTTGCAAACACTGGCGTAATCCTGGCTGAAAAGAAAACGTTTTAACATGTATTTATGCTGTTTTCTGCCTTTTGGCTGATTATTATTACTATAATAAATTATAACTTTTGTTGTTTCTGGTGCTTGTAATAATCTCTGTATTCATTTCTCATATGTTGTTAATTTGGTAACAGCATGTTGAGGATCATTACTTGTACTCGTTGAATTACATGCATTTGGGAGCTCCAAAAATGTGGTATGGTGTTCCCGGATCAGATGCACTAAAACTGGAGGGAGCTATGAGGAAACATCTGCCTGAACTATTTGAAGAACAGCCTGACTTGCTCCATAAGCTGGTAAATAATGTTATCCGTTATTTTTTCTTAGAATTTAGAGTGTTGCTTATGTAGAAAGCCACAAATTCCACATCCACATGTATAACAAATTGGGCCCACTAAAGTGCAATTGATCTTATTTGAGGCTATTTAGAAATCGTATATTTCTGTTTAGGGTTAATTACATTTGGACCCCAAGGGACTTTGCTTAATACAAGCCGTGAACCTCTTAGTCAAAATATTACACTTACACTCTGTGGGAGTTTCATAATTACAAAAAACACCCATATTTTAGGGTTCTGTTAGAATATTACCTAAAAATTTGGAATAATTAATAGGGTTTTTCAAACTCCCTTGGGGTCCAAATGTAATTAACCCTTTGCTAGTTATCAGTAATTACGAGTATTTTCATCCTATCAAACTATCCGTGTATAATAAATAGGGTTATTTACATCTACTAACCCAGAAGTTGGTGAAGTTTTGAATACATGTGTAAATCTTGCAAAAGTACCCCATTTAAGGGTTTAGGTGGGGGTATTTTTTAGGATTACACATATACTGAAACATTAGGGACTATACGGTAATTTCTCAAACTAAAGGGATTGATTTGTAATTTCAACTTACTTCAGGGGTAGTAAGAGATAAAGACCTGTACCTGTTTTCTATTTCATTGTTTTCTTTTTTGCTTATATTGATGGTCAATTATGATGGTATAATTCTTGGATTTGAGAACTGGAAGGATGAGAGGAGAATTTCCAGTTTTAAGTCTTTAAATTATATTTTTCACTCAGAATTTCAAATTTCATCCAACATCTTGAATAATATGTAGGTCACCCAACTTTCGCCTTCAATACTAAGAGATGAAGGAGTGCCTGTTTATCGGTGTGTTCAGAATCCTGGAGAGTTTGTGCTGACTTTCCCAAGAGCATATCATGCTGGATTCAACTGTGGTTTTAACTGTGCTGAGGCAGTTAATGTTGCTCCTGTTGACTGGTTGCCACATGGACACACTGCTATTGAGCTTTATTGTCAGCAAGGACGACAAACATCTATTTCACATGATAAGCTATTGCTTGGTGCAGCTCGCGAAGCTGTGAAAGCAAATTGGGAATATAATTTACTCAGACGGTGTAATTCAGATAATTTGAGATGGAAGGAAGTTTGTGGAAAGGATGGGATCTTATCAAAAGCATTCAAGGTATCTATCTATAAGCTCTTTACTTGTGGTTTCTTTTCGAATGAATCTTGAAAGATGCTTTTTTTTTGTTCTTCAAATTGGTGTTGTACCTAAACTTTGTATATGTCAAATTTACTGTGAGAATGATTATATACCTCATGTTAGCATATCTATACTATTATATAAAGTGAGAGACGCACTTAAATACTTTTAATCTCTCACTTTAATTTGAGCTGACTCTCTCTCTCTCTCTCTCCAGTAGTTTTTAAATGTTTTTCTTTAATTAATAACATAATTATTTAAATATATATCATATAAAAATTACTTAGTATTTATTATTTTATGTTATTTACCTTTCGTCATTTTATTAAATTACATTTTATATTTATTTTGCACGCGCATCAAGTTGCAATGTTTATTAGTCTATATAATTTTTTATTTAATTCATAAAATAAAAAATATTTAGATATATATCACTAAAAAATTTGTTTTATTATTTTATGTCATTTAATTTATTAACTTACATTTTATACTAATGCTAGGCTCGTGTTGAGATGGAGAGGGTGAGAAGAGAATTCCTTTCCAAATCATCTCAATCACTGAAGATGGAGAGCTCTTTCGATGCTACTAGTGAGAGGGAATGCAGTGTTTGCCACTTTGATCTGCATCTATCTGCTGTAGGTTGCCACAAATGTTCACCTGATAAATATGCATGCTTAAATCATGCAAAACAGTTGTGTTCATGTTCATGGGGTGCCAAGTTTTTCCTCTTTCGTTACGACATTGGTGAAATGAACATATTGGTTGAAGCTTTGGAGGGGAAACTAAGTGCCGTTTATCGGTGGGCGAGGCTTGATCTAGGACTAGCTCTAAGTTCTTCTGTTTCCAAAGGTAACACGAAGGGTAATTTATCTCATACATCTCAAGAATCGACCGCAAAAGAAATGAGTTCACTAAATAGTGAAGTTTCTTCAAAAGAGGAGAGAAAGCATATAGGCAGCACTCTCTTATCTCAAACAGTTACGCCACCTATAGTGGTATTAGCTCTGGAAAATGTGAAGGCTTCATCAAATCTTTGTTCCCAGAAAGTTAAATCAGCCAAAAAAAGTCTTCCATGCAAAAAGAAGAAATCTGAAAGAAAACAGTCATCATTTCCTGAAAACAAAGGAGTCGTCATACTCAGTGATGATGAGGGAGATGAATGTAATAAAGAACTTTCTATCAAGAAGGGAGCTTCTGAAAAGAATAGAAGTAATAATATCTTGAATCCAGATAGTTTTATTAATAATCCTGCCGCCGCAGCCACTGATTCTTCTACAATGCATGAAATCAAGAATAATGATCCCGTTTCAGTGTGTATAAAAGCGGAAAATCATTCTGAGACTGAAAGGTGCATAGCCAATCCACCGAGCGGTTCTCATGTTAAATTTTCCTCAACTGATGATAAAAATTCAGTAAGTGGAGATGGCCATGAGAATAATTTGGACAGATATTATCGCCAAAAGGGGCCTCGTATTGCGAAAGTTGTGAGAAGAATTAATTGCAATGTTGAACCTTTGGATTTTGGGGCTGTGCAAGCTGGAAAGCTTTGGAGTGATAGTCAAGCTATCTACCCAAAGGGTACGATGCGTAGTGATCATCCAAGGGAATTGTAGCTTCATTGCAGCTTTTACTGGACTGAACAGAAATGAGCCTCTCTTCTTTATGTTAAATGCAGGATTTAGGAGCCGAGTGAAGTACATAGATGTTGTTGATCCAACTCATATGTGCTATTACGTATCTGAAATTCTGGATGCGGGACGGGAGCGGCCTTTGTTTATGGTAATTATATTTTAATTATATGAATGTGAAATCTTCTGATCATAACATTTTGGGTTAATTACAGCTAGACCCCCTGATGTTTATAATATACATTAACACCCCCTCAACTTTACGGATGTCAAAAAAAACCTAATGGTTTTCATTTCTCTTGTTTTCACTTCCGTTTATTATCTGCTTCGGTTTCATCTCATTTGCATCAATTTGACATCTAATTTCAAGGTGCTGATGTATTTTTTTTTAGGTTTCTGTGGAGCACAGTCCAAATGAAGTTTTTATTCATGTATCGGCCAGCAAATGCTGGGAGATGGTTCGGGAGAGAGTAAATCATGAGATTTCTAAGAAACATAAGTTAGGAAGAGGAGAAAAGCTTCCTCCTTTGCAGCCTCCTACAAGTGTGGATGGCATGGAAATGTTTGGATTTTCTTCACCAGCAATTCTGCAGGCAAGCCTTTTAAATAGTACCAGTTTCAGTAAAATATTCTGATTTGAAACTTGAGTAGGATGTTCTGCTGTTTACAAGTACGCTGCATGCTAGTATTTATTATGCCATTGCAGAAAGAATTTCTAAGGGGTATTGATAAAATATTCTAAATTTTTATGATGTAAAACTATTTGTTCCTCTAAGCTGATTTTGGTGGTGTTTGCAAACTCTTAAAAAAAGCACGGTTTTGCCTTTTGAATTTTTTGAGCACTTGGGGAGTGTTTGGAAAATCAACGTCTGCTTAATTTAAGCAGAAATAAGCTAGAAGCTTGAAGCACCCGAATACAGGCTTCTTTTACAGTAGTAAAGCTACTTTTCAACTTTTCTTTTACTTTTTTTTAACTTTTCACTTTTTTCCCAACTTCTACTACTACTATAACTCTTTACAACTTTAGCTTTCTCCAAAAGCAAAAGTTTTCCTTTGTAGAGGTCTGCTCTACCAGAGGCAGGGCAGGTGGTTTCACGTGCTTTTACTAAAATTCAATTTTTTATCCTCAAAATGATAAAAAAAAAATATTAATATGTTAAATCTCAATCTCAACCTTATTTTGTACAGGTAATCCAGTCTATGGATCAAAATCGAGTCTGTACAGAGTACTGGAAATCACGGCCTCAAAAGCAGATTCCTCAACAATCTCAATCTGTAGAAAGAAGTAACTCTAGTTTGAAGTCCGATCCCTTGAATGATCATGCTACCCAGCCTGGGATTGAGAGAATACTAAGTGGACTATTTAAGAAGGCAAGTCCAGAGGAACTTCACACAATTAACAGTCTTCTATATGACAAGAATTCAACCAAAGCTCACAGTTTATTGAGTCGGCTTCTTAGTGAAGAGATTAACAAGCTCTCAAGATAGATTAACCATTCTGTTATAGGGTATAGCGTCGCCTTTTGTAACTTTGTAAATGCAGACCACATTTTTTAGGACGTGAAAGTCGGTTTTTTTTTCTCCCAAATTCTTTTTCCTAGTTAGCCTAAGAGCATTGGAGAGATGTTTTGGATAAATAGTCCTGTATTCTTTCCTGTATCATTACTGAAATTGTATTTCATTCTTTCTTTCTAGTGTAATTTTTAGGGGTCGTTTACTATTAATGAAAAAGATGCCGAAAATCGTCCTGCAATTGTATTGTTCCCCTTATTTCTTTGTTAAAAGTTGGTACAAAGTACAGAATTGGGAAGTTGTTCAATTAGATAAACCACAATAGTTTTGGTGACGGAATTTGTGGGAGGAATGAAAATGGGTGCAGATTGATTCTGTAGGTTTTTGACGAAACACAAATGCTTGTGATGGATTGGTGACGGAATTGTATTTAAAATTTTAAATGAAACTGTGTTATGTTGAGCGCGCAACACCAAGTTTGTGACAGGAAATAAGTGGCATAGATTGTCTCTGAGATTAGCGACGTAATTTAGATTGAGCAAATGGCCTTTGAATGTTTAGTGACGGAATTTGCTACGGATTTAAATGATTTGCATGAAATATTAAATATTTGTTTTCTTTTCTACAAATTTAGCAATGAATTTGTAATGCAAATGAGACATAACGTAGATGATTGTTCTACTAAGGGAAAACTCATCCCAATCAAAAAGATTCGTCTAAAGCTTTTGTGAAGTACCCCAAAAATAAATAAATACACTTTATAACAACAGATTCAGCCCTTGGAACAAGAACATACAGGTTCGACTTGAGTAACCACTTTTGCTCCTTTACTGTCTCTTCTGATTCACAATTCAGCACTTATTTCAACAGCTGCCAACTTTTGGCTTTTCGTTTCATCAGTATTCATCTCTTCCACAGATTTCGTCTCGTCTTCTGTGTTGTCAACAGTTTCAGTCATTACTATATCATCAGCTGAAACAGCAGTTTGATCTAACACAACGTCAGCCACAGCCACAGGTCCAGTACCAGCTTCAGGTTCTGCTTCAGCTGGCGGAGGGCTACTTTTCTTTGCAGCATTTTCTTCGGCTTCTCTTTCTGCTTGCAATCTATATGCATTTGTCAAATTCTGAAGCCTTTCTAGTTCTGGTAATAAGTCACCATATTTCTTCTGCAAAGTGCGTTCAAGGTCCTTCTGTTTCTGAACCTCTTCCCAGAGGTCGCTGATCCTATAAGTTGCTGAAAGTTGCTCTTGCTTCTGTAAAGCTTGGAAGCACTCTAGTTCTGTTCCTGCAGTGTCCATCTCCTTGAATGTCGACTCGATTTGTGTCCATAGTTTTGCAGCTCGCATCTGATAAGTCATAACCATAATCATTTAAACATCAAATCAATTAACAAATAATAAATTACTGAAAAGAACTTCCACCACACATTAGAAGTGAAGTATTTCGGATTCCTACATCGGGCTATATTACTAATGTCAGATATACTTGTATCCTTCGAGTGACCCAAAAAGCCACCATAATTCACTACAAAGTTATTTGAAAAGGTTGAAGGCAAAAAACAACACCCTGGATCGAACCATAAGCTGATTACATGAGTTCTCATATCCATTAACTAAATTGTCCCATTGCAAGCTTCTCTATACTGCCAATGACAATAAGCATAGGGATAAGACCTAAAGCCATATCAAAAAGAGCTATGCCTGAAAACATGCATTTTACCAGAAAAGGGCGACCAATGCAGCCCAATTTTAATTAAAAAACCATATGTTCTGATAATACAAGCCCTAGAAGCTAATCCAACATCTAAATACTTCGTAAAAGGTTCTTAATCATATCAGATGCTTACTCAAGAAGTAAAAAAGAAACTGAGCAAAAAGATATCAAGACTAACTAGCTATTGAAGAAAAACTTACTTGGTAGCCATTAGTGAGAAGTTTTATCTTCTGCTCATGCTTTTGTGCTTTCTTAGTCTCATCATCCATCTTCTTCTTCACATTTTCAAACTCATTCTGAAGGGCAGCAAGCTTCTCCATATTGCTGGCAACACTTGATAGACCGTAGCCATCGCGAGTAGGGAAGTACATAATATCATTCAAGCATGTTGTATGTGCTTCAACATAATCATCAATAGATTCATTCTCATGGCCCATTGTGACACGAAGAAATTGGGCCTCATCCTTTATTAATTCATCAGCCTGAATGGTAAAAGTTTATTAGATGGTACAGTACAAAAAAATTGTTCGACACAACAGCAGAAATAGTAAATACATAAGTGTGAGATCTAGAATCATCTTTTCCATTCTTGAGAATTAACCAAAAGAAACAAGTCTGAATTAGGATCTTCTGATATAATTTATCAACTAGAAGTCTAGAAGAATTAAAAAAGAATTTCTGCAGTATGTACACTTGGGGTTCAGGTGTGAAAACACGTGCAATCAGGAACAATTAAAATGAACTTTGAAATCATGAATACAGTTCACAACTGCTGAAAATTGTTAGTATTCTCACAACAATAACTTCAACAACAACTACCACGTAAGTTAAGTTAAGCAAATACTGAACAGATAAGATCTCCAAATTCAACTAGGAAAAGAAAAGGCTTCCATTGAAAAACTTGGTATAGTTTTAATGTTAATCGCCTCTATAAATGTTTAATTGCATACCTCTTTCAGCTCATTCTCTTCAAAATCGTCAATTGAAGGCACATGTACAGATTTCGCATTTGCACCACGTTTTCCACCTTTCTTCTTCTCCTTGGTAGCTGCCTTCTCATCCAGGGGATATTTTGCATTATCATGCTCTAACAAAACCAGAAGCTCCTTTCTTACTAATTCATCAGCCTGCTCAACTAATGTTGGAGGAACAAATGAGCTCTTGTCTTCATCAGCTCTCATCAAAGAGTTTCTAATAAGATCCAACGATGCAGGAGGAGGTCTTGGAAGCTCCCTCTGCAGTACTTTTGACCTTTTCTTAAGCAGCGCTTGTAACCTTGCTTCTTCTTCAGCCTTCTCTCTAGCAAGTCTATCTGACATGTCCTCCTCAATTTTCTCCTCTGGTTCATCATCATCTTCAGGTAAGGGCTGGATGACGATCTGATACTCATTCTTAGGTTGCGGGAGATTCTTCAATCCAGAAAGCAGTTCTTTTCTTGCATCAGACTGCCTTAACTTTCCACCTGCATGCATATCCATTTCTTCATTAATATGCAGCTCGTCCCTCATTGGAGTTCCTTTTGGAGTCATTCCAAGAGAATATACATCACCCGAAGGTGTCATTCCAATTCTAGGAGTGAGAGATGCTGCTCCGGGTGTTGCTGCTCCAGGAGTTGCTGAAGGAGTCAAGAGAGGATTTGGTGTTGCAATATCCTTTTTCTTTGGAGTTACTCCAGAAAAATCTGAAGGATGCAGCATTGGATTATCTCCACCAAGCAAAGGAGTTTGAGATTGTGTCAACCTTCTTTGATTTTCTGCTTCCATCATGATTGCATCCTGTTTGCCTGCAGGAGTTCTTTGAGGGGTTCTCATGGGAGTCATCCCCTGTCGAGGCGTCTGAGCATAGCTGGCTAAAAGTGCACGTGTTGCAGCATTTCCTTCCGACAGCTCCTCGTTGCCAACAAGATCACTAGCAATACCTATTTTAGCAATCGCCTCCAATTCATGGTCAGGAATTTGTGGTGCAGGGAGATTTAGCCTAGACCTCTTTCGAACAGCTTCAGGATCGTTAAGCTTGTTAGCTTGCAGGATTGCTGATGGAGCATCCTGTCTCTGAGCTATTTTGTTTCTTGCAATGTCCTGCTTTCTTAAACGAGCTTCTTTATCAACTCTTCTTTCACCTTCAAGCTCTTCAATAGTTGTAGGGAAGTTCACCAGTTCGGTAGGCCGGTCCTCTTCAGCAATATCATAGAAGCCTGGAGGAGGCTTCTTTTCAAAGGGGATTTCAGCATTATAATCAATGCCCCTTCTCTTTCTCTTCCTCTGACGAATGTCGATTCCAGCAGCTTTTAATTCTCTCCTTTTTTGCAAGGAAGCTAGCCTTCGAGCCTCTTCTAGCTGCTTTTCTCTGGCTTTTCTTTTTGCCTTCTTACCTCTTGTGTTGGCCAATCTTGCCCGTGCTTCAGAAAGCATCTCCTTCTCATCCTCATCCATGTCCACTGGATCGGGTCGTGCTGGTTTGGATTCTGGATTGGGGTCAATCTCTCCAGGTCGTAATTTCCGGGGGTCATCTCCAGGTTCATAATTGTCATCCTTAGCACAGGCTGCATCAAGGAGCTTCTCATACCTTTCCAGGCACTGAGATGGAGTACGACCAACAATTGGGGCAATAGTTCGCCACTGTGTGGGCATAAGCTTTGCAAGGTGCAAGAGTTTTTCATCTTCTTCTCGAGTCCACTCAGTCTGCAATTCAACAATTCAAGAACACGATGAATTTTCATAACTAGCCAATTCTTGAACTAACTGTCCACAGTAGATTTACAAGGCAGAGGAACACCAGATTATCTAATTTTTCATTCAGCCAATGTCATTGAAATAAGCTAATTGTCTATAGTAGATATAATGTCCAAAAAAAAAAAAAAAAAACTGCAAGACTTGCCAAACTATCATCACTCAAAGCACTGAAAACTAGTACATTAGTTCTGCTAAAATTTTGTCTCTATTTAAAGAAATCAATTTCCTTCTCAAAATACCCTCTTTTCCCCAATTTTTAATTCCATTATACACCTTACAGGCTTGAATATTCTGAAATCTACAAAAGATTTATTACACGCCCTCTACCAGGCATTCTTCATCCGTAGTATATCCATCTCCAGTTTCTCAATTCTCACTATTGGTTCTCTTTATTTTCCATTATTCGAGCTACCCGAGCATCATAATCAAAGAAGAAGAAAGATACAGGAAAAATCAGCAACCCATAAAATAAAAACTGCAAACAAATCCCGACAGCTTTAAACGTCGAAAACCAATCATCAACATACCTTTTTGATGGAGGGATCGAGCCACTCGTACCATCGAGCCTTGCATTGCTTCGCCGACTTCCGAACTAACAGGGAAGAAATCCTGGCCCATTGATTCTTCCCATACTTCATAACCGCCGCTTTCAAGATCTCGTCCTCCGTGTTCTTCCATACTCCGCCCTTGATCATAATCCTCATGGTGCCGGCTGATGATTAGAACTAATCAGATGGAAAAATGGCGACCCTGGATTTTTAGGGTTCTGTGTGAGAAGATGAAGATGAAGTCGAAGTCGGGTACGGGTTGGAGTGTACGTATATCAATCTTTGGTTTCAAATATTTGTTTTGGTCCGAGTTATGTTTCTCTTTATGGAATATCACATAAATAGTCCCTATTGTTCAGTAAAGTATCACTGTAGTCCCTAATATTTAAAAATTGACTTTATCATCCCTAAAATTAAGATATTGTTCTACAGTGAATTTTCATTCTCAAAGATTACAGATTATATTCCCATTTCTTTACTTTTTTATTCAGAATTCTACTCATTTTAAAAAAAAATAAAAAATTGGTGGATCTGACAGATCATCACTTGAACAAAAAATTTCATTATTGGATAAATTTGTCATCTTAAATCTAATGTATGTATCCTAAATGACCATATTCCAAACTTACAATGCAACCTTTATAATTTTGCCTAAAACGAATCCATCGAAATTTAATTTACCCTCCCATGTAATTTATGTCAATAGATTGTTGGATTATTTGCTAGGAAGTTAAATTTAAAGCCAATGTACAAATTAGCACTCATTGGTTTACAATCTCTGTAATTACGAATGGCTAGATTTTCATGAAAGTAAAAGTTTCTCATATTCAAAGAAGCTATGGGGGATGCAAAAACAAATATTAATTTAAAATATAGTCTATATAGAAGCAAATTAATCACCAGAGTGCATAGAACGAACTATAGAAGCATATTGCCATAAGTATTTTACAATTTCAATCCAAAATATTGAAAATATCCTACAAGAACAAATCAAAATATTTGATGCATCTTCAAGATTGCTTTTGAAATCTCTCAAGAACATATGGGCTTTTGAAACTTTCCATGAACCCAAACTCTTTTCATGATCTTCCCGCTCCGGCGATTAACAGACTTAACACAGCAATATTCAAGCTCAAGCTGCAAAAGGTAATGAAAATTATTTGAAAGATGCCATTAGATAATCTTAATGAAGAAGAGCACCTTCTTGTTATGTTCCTAGTTTTTCAAGCCAAAAATATTAACAAAATCAGGCTTCATCGAATAGATGTCCCTGAAATCCGTCTCAACTTAATGGATGTAATTAAAGTTATTTGACACGGTATGTTTCTGTAATTTCCCAAACCTCAGGGTATGTTTTGTGTAATTAAGCCAAACCTCAGGGTATGTGAGTGTAATTATCCTAACATTTTTGTTGTAAGATTTAGGAAGTTACAATGACAATTTTTCAGAAGAATGATCCTTGTGTTGATGTGAAAAATATAAACAAACAGGCACTTATCATTACCAAAAGATAAATTGTTTGGTTCCATGAACGCATCTCCAAAAGGATTATACTTATACCTCAGTGAAGCCAGCAGCAGAAGTTAAATCTCTAACAGAATTCAAGCAGAAGAAATAAGACCTGGTTCCATCTGACCGTAAGTACTCTCTATCTCCTATCTTTTGGTCTGGCTCAAATCGGAGCATAGTCATATCATAAAGACCTGATAGCATCACAAAGAACAGTATACTAAGTTCATGCACTTGAGAATTGGAATGTCTGAAATGTCAAATAATCTAAGTCATTGTGCTATTACCATAGTCTCTGAATAATAGCAGGCCACCTGGTTTCAAAAGAGCATAGCAATTGGAAATGGCCTTAAGCATCCTGTCAAGTGGTAATGCTGATAAAGTGAATATCTGTCATGATTATATAGATGAAATTCAGATTTTACCCAAATGAACCCTTAAATTTATCTTTGGATAGGGTGATTTAAAACAGAAAATCACAACATGAAATCTTGAAGTACCAAAGTGACAAAATCTACTCCACCAATGCAGCACTTAGTTTCATCCAAGTTGGACTGATTAAGATCATTAATCTTATAACTGGTGTTTGCATCTCCTGGATAGGCATCTGATGAAAAAAGGAGTTAGATAAACATACTACCAAGCGTATTTAATGACTGAGGAAATTCCCAAAGAAATGAAAGTAACAAATGGCACCTGAAAATCCCAATCTTTCTGAGCAAGTATTGCAGGCCAACCATGAAGGAAATCCAGTTGTTGAAAAATCACATCGGAATGGATGAAAATGATTTTTAGCTGAGGTTAAATTAGCAGCAGTAATTATCTCTTTCGCTCTTTCAAGAGCCTCATCACTGCAGTCACAGGCATATAAGGTGATATTCTCTTGCCCACTGCATGAAAATAAACCAATTTAGCAAGAAATAATAGGCAATAAAGTCTAAAACAATGCAGAGTTGATTGAATTCCTGCAGCGACACAATTTCTGAGCTTTTTCAGTAATTGCCAAACAAGTAAAGAGATCAAAGTAAATAATATTCATAAACTTCTTTGCTCTTGAGATGGATTCAACTAAGAAAAATCATTAATCTCTTTACCTTGCAGTATACACCTGGCGATTACATGACTAGAACCACAAAAAATGACCTTATGAGCTATGAACCACCAAATTAAGTTTTGTAGAAATTTTTCCAACTAATATATAGCAAGTTACCGCAATATTGGCAGAGCCGTACTGCCATTACCACAGCCGACCTCCAAAACCTTTGAATTATCCTTGCAGGATGCTAATTCCGGAAATTCCTTCAACAAGTATCGCCTCTCCTACATTATATTGAACAAACAGAACATAAGGACCAAATATTCACAAAAAATTCGAGTAAAATCCGGAAATTACATTGATTCTACCTTGAAGAACTTGCCGGTGGAATGACGAGCATGAAATTGATTCCAGGCTTCAGCGTCTTGTTGCGCTTCTCGATTTTGATTAGCAATCTCCTTTGAAGAAGAAGAATAAGGGAGCAAGTGGAATTGAAGAGAGGGATTGGTTTCAACTTCTTCTCGCAATTGCTCCCAATTGAAGTCTTTGGAGTAGTAATTTCCTGCTTCCCATTCTTTTCTGCTCATTCTGTGTAGGAAACAGATTTTACGAGATCCTCTCTCCCTCTTAATCAAGTTTATGGAAATTATAAAATTAATCCTCTAAGTATTTTAAATAACGGTAAAGTCCCTGATATTTCATTTTTATAGTAAAATTGAAGGGAAATTTTGAAAAGGTCCCTCATTTTTTGTATGATTACGAAATAATCCCTACCATTTGACTAAAATAACGAAATAGTCCAACAACAATTGTAAGATATTTTATTAAAAATGAAGAATCATCCCTTAACTATATTACATAAACATCCCTTATGCTATTCGAAACACTCCAGCTATGGACAAATATTACTAAATAAAGAGTGGGATAACAAGCTAAATAATATGTTACATTAATTCATATCTCATATAACATATTCACTAACAGCCGAAAAACAAGAAGCTTGAACAAAACAGTTGAAAAAATAAATTAAAAGAATTGAGGATCCTGTTTTTTTTTTTTCAAATCACAGTATCTACTATCTAGCAGTGCTTAAGCCTAAATCTGTACAATTCATCTGTTAGAATCCAGTGCACTTTGTAACTAACAATTTGGCAGATCGTTGTTCTTTTCTTTCTTCTTTTTACGTTGGAGTGTTCGGAAAACCAACTTCTGATTCTTTAAGCAGAAATGAGCTATATCTGAAGCACCCAAGGACCAACTTTTTAAGCTTCAACTTCTAGCTTTTAGTTTATTTTCGTAACATAAGTGCTTTCCAGCTTTTTCTCCAAACACTTAACAGTTTGACTACTCCAACTTTTTACAACTTTTACTTCTCCAAAAGCAAAATCTCCAGCAAACACCCACGAGACCTTACCAATAATCTCTGCATGAGCACGACCCATCCACAAAATGATGAAACCGATTAGTATCCCTCACAATAATCTCTCTTCCCGTTATCTTTGAGATAAGTTTAATAGCCGTATGACAATCCCCACAAACCCGAAGATTCTTAACTATTCTAATCACATCATTACTTTTGCTACTAATTAAGCCAAAAGCAAGAGCAAGCTTCTCACTTCGACAACCCAAAAAATGCTCTTTCTCCTCCTCTTCAATATCAAACAACACAAACTCTGTCGTAGGCACATAACCAACTTCTCTCAATTCTTTCTCCAACTCAGCAAGTTTTGCATATATGTCATCCGACATAGGATGATAAGTATCTCCAACAAGAAACTCGTGAACAATTCCATCCATCTCTATCCAGCTATATCCACGCACTTTCTGGATGCCGTTCTCTTACATAGTCGATCTTATGTTTTCTGATTCTTCCCATTTCTGATTGGCTGAGTAAATATTTGATAAAAGAACATAGGTTCCCGAGTTCCACGGCTCTAGTTCGATTAACTTCTTCAAAACGTGTTCAGCCAATTGACTGTCTTTGTGTAACCGACACCCGCCCAATAAAGCTCCCCAAACTATGGCATTAGCTTTCAAAGGCATATTTTTTACAATTTGATGGGCTTCATTTAATAAGCTGGCTCTAGCAAGAAGATCGACCATGGTACCATAATGCTCGATAGTGGGAGATAAAGAATATACAAAATTCATGTGGTGGAAATAACAACGACTGTCATTAATCAGACCTGCATGAGTGCACCCACAAAGAAGGCCAAGAAACGTGTTTTCGGTGGGCTTTAATTCGCATTTTTGTAATAGAGTAAAACAACTAAATGCAGCTTTCACATGACCAGTCATAGCTAATCCAGATATGACGGCATTGAATATGACAAGATCTTTAACTTTCATTTCTTTGAATACTTCCCAAGTTGCAGTTATCTTCCCACATTTAGCATACGTGTCAACTAAAGCGGTTCCCATAACTGGATTTGATAAAAATTCGTTCTTGTCCATCATGATGCTTGCCCGTTCTCCAAGCTCTAAAGCTCCTAGCCTTGCACATGCTGAAAGCACGCCAACTATGGCATAAAAATCTGGTTGCAAATTATGATTTTGCATTATGTGGAAGATTTCTAGAGCCTCTTTTGGATGGCCGTTTGCTGCATAACCTTGGATCATAGCACCCCAAGTGATGATATCCCTTTCAGGCATTTCATCGAATACAGCACGAGCTTTCTCCATATTTCCGCTCTTTGTGTACATATCCACTAAAGCAGTATTTACAAACACATTCTTTCCCATTCCTATGTCCAAAATATACTTATGAATCCACTCACCAGCGGCCAAATCTCCAAGATGACTACATGCAGATAAAAACCCGAACAAGCGTATAACTGTCTGGCTTCAAACCCATATCCAATAACTTTCTAAACAAATCAACCACCTCTCTAAATCTCCTAGCTCCAATATAGCCACTCATTATTGCAGTCCAAGAGACGACATTCTTTTCATCAATATCATCAAACACCTTCTGTGCATCCTCCAAACTCTCCAGTTTTGCATAAAAACCTACCAACCCAGTTTTGAAAACATCATCGTCAAAACCGATTTTAACCGCCAAGGAATGAACTTTCACCCCAAGTCCAAAATCCATGTTCCTCGCACAAGACTTGAGCACAAAAGGAAACGTGAAATTGTTCGGCGAAAATCCTTCTTCCCGCATTGAGTGGAAGAACTCAATGGCTTGTTTAAAACAATCATTCGAGACTAACCCACGAATCATGGTATTGCATAGGTAAAAATTAGGTTCACGCGTCTGGCTAAACACAGCCATGGCGTAGTCCGGGTGGTTGAAATGGAAGATGGATTTCAAGACCCTGTTGAGGAGATAGTGATTCTGATGGAGGTCGAAGCGCATGAGGTGCGCGTGAATGTGCTTGAGGTGGGTGAAGGAAGACGAGCCTTGAAAAAGAGCTACTGTGATTTCCTGCAGCGCCATCGGAAAATGTTGTCCCGCCATGTATTCTTCAGTAGACTCTGATCTTCATATCGTCATTCAGTCTCCGCCGGTTTGGAGAAAGAACACCAGGAGAAGTGAGGAGTCAATTAGAAACGGCGTCGTTTCATCAGGGGTAATAAAGTATTTTCAGATTTAAATAATAGATTAGGTTATTGAGGTAAACAAGTGGGCTTTTTATTTAATTTAGTCTCCAAACAGCCCAAAGAAGTAAACAATGGTTTGGGCTATCTAATAATTTACAAAACAAATCATAACCCAGCAATATGGCATATTTTTTTATACTTGTAACTTTTTATTTTTTTTCCTATAAATAATATTTAAATTTTAATCTAAGAAGCAGCAATATTGGGATTTTATTTGAACTGCAACGGTTCTGAAATCTGAATCCCCCATTATCCTTGTTGCAATTTCCAAGAAGTCTACACTATTTCTATAAATATATTGGAAAGAGGGTGTAAAATGCAAATAAAACTAAAACTTTGAGGTTAAATTATAAATTCTTTCAAAATTCAAATCTTAGTAAAAAATGCAGAATCAAGAGGAATGCTCTATCATGTTGCATCAAACTTACATGCTTGATATAGCTACAGGAAGAAGTCTACACTATTTCTTGAGGGTATTTTCAAAAGATATATAGATTTTCTTGAAATATAAGAGACAATGCGATAATTTCTTAAATTAGAGAGGCCGATTTATAATTTTTCCAAATTTGAGGAATATTAGACAATAGACATAAATAATCTACCTATTAAATTTCGTAACCTACGTGCCGCCAATCATTATTATGAGACTTTACATCACCAATTTCATCTAAACTCAATATTTAAGTCACTTTCATCACCAACAAAATAATAACCTAGGAAAAGGACCACCTTTTAGTGAAACCTCGTATGACCAAAACAACCTTCCCAAAAGGCCACGTAAAGGGAATTTACTGCGCAAAAACAGGCTATAAAGTTCACTAAACCCAAATCCTTTTGAGGTCATTTTGGTCATTTCGGTGTGTCAAGTGCAGACATGGATATATTTCAAATCCTAGTTGTAATAGAACCAAAAGTTGACTTGGGACCCGCATGATAAAGATAGCCGTTGGAGGCACGAGAAGGAGCCTAATGAATCTAAAATAGTAGTAATAATAATATCAAGAATATTAATATTGAAATGGACCCAATTTTCCAAAAATCCTAGACATGTGTGCAAAATTTCATGCAAGAAAAATTCAGGAAAACTAGCCGTTACTCCCTTCGGGCAAGAGAAGAAGAAGAATAGAGAGAGAGACTCAGCTGAATGAATCTATGTGACACCTGCTGACAGTTCTCGTGTCTCCCTGAAAAAACCCATTTTTTTAGATTCCTTAATTCGTTTTAACATTATCTGTTTCTCTCTCTCTCTTTCAGCTCTCTCTCTCTCTCACGTGCCTCATCACAGAAACCCCACTAATCACCCTGGCTCCCTCCTCCTCCTTCCACTACAAAAACTTGTTAACACTGTTAACACCTTTTCTTGTTTTTCCACTTCTCTCACTATCCTGGTTTCCCTCACTAGGCGGAAGGAACCAAATAAGAGTCCAAAAAAATTCATTCTTGATATATTCTTTCCTCGTACCTCTTGTTCCCCTCAACATTCTCAAAATTTTCCATCTAATTTCTAGTCATGGAGAGCGAAAATGATGTTTCCGAAGGTTTCCACGCGAGCCCATTTCGGAAAAACCAGTTCACAATGCATCATCAGAAGGAAAAATGGAAGAAAATCAATAAAAACCCAACCTTTGGGTTTTTCACGTTGTCCAATGTGATTTTCTTGATTATTTTCCTGTTATTTTCCTGCTCGATTGAGTCTGCAGCTTCAGGCATTTCATGGGATGGCGTAATTGTAACCGAAGCAGATTATCAAGCCCTCCAAGCCTTCAAGCATGAATTAATTGATCCAAAAGGGTTCCTAAGAAGCTGGAACGACACCGGTTTTGGAGCTTGCTCAGGCGGTTGGGAAGGAATCAAGTGTGCGCAGGGCCAGGTTATTGTCATACAGCTCCCCTGGAGAGGCTTAGGTGGCAGAATCACAGAAAAGATAGGTCAATTTCAAGCTTTGAGAAAACTCAGTCTTCATGACAACTTCATAAGTGGCCCAATTCCAACATCTCTGGGATTCTTGCCTAATCTCAGAGGTGTTCAGTTGTTTAATAACAGGTTGTCCGGTTCAATCCCTGTTTCACTTGGTTTGTGTCCTCTCCTTCAGACATTGGATCTTGCTAATAATTCTTTATCAGGGGTTTTGCCAAATACTCTTGTTAATTCCACTAAGATATTTAGGGTTAATGTTAGTTACAATGCTTTGACTGGCTCAATCCCACTTAGTTTCACTCAATCTCCATCACTCATGTTTCTCTCTCTTGAAAAAAACAATCTTTCTGGCCCTATTCCAGATTCTTGGGGAGGAGGGCATAACGGGAAAAGCAATAATGTTGTGTTTCAGCTTCAATCTTTGACACTTGATCACAATTCATTGAGTGGGAGCATTCCTGTTTCTTTGGGGAAGTTAAGGTTGCTTCAGGAAGTTAGACTTAGTGATAACCAATTAAGTGGGGTTATTCCTAATGAGGTTGGAAATCTTGTTGGTGTAAAAAGACTTGATTTTTCAAGCAATTTCTTAAATGGGAGTTTGCCTAATACAATCTCTAATCTAAAGAACTTATCAGTTCTTGATTTGAGTGATAACCGGTTAGACGGGCAGATTTCGGATGCATTTGGGAATATGTCCTCACTAAGGGAGCTTGATTTGTCACACAACAAATTCATTGGAGAAATTCCATTTTCTCTTGGTGAATTACCAAATCTTGTTTCCTTCAATGTCTCATACAACAATCTCTCAGGCCAAGTCCCCATAAACTTATCCCAAAAATTCAACTCAAGTGCTTTTGTGGGCAATCTTCAGCTTTGTGGTTATAGTCCTTCAACCCCATGTCCTCTGCCCCCCTCCCCCCCACCCACCGCCCCACCCCCCACGAGACGACACCCAAAAAAACTGAGTACAAAAGACATAATCCTAATTGCAGCAGGAGCCCTCCTAGTAATTCTTTTAATCATTTGCTGCATTTTGATTTGTTGCTTGATAAGAAAAAGAAAAATGGCTAAAGAAGCTAAAACCGCTGGCCCTGTGGCGGGCAGGGGCGTAAAGGGGATTCCACCCACGGCTGGCGAAGTCGAGGAGGCGGGCGGAGAAACTGGAGGGAAGCTCATGCATTTTGATGGTCCATTGGTGTTTAGTGCAGATGATCTTTTGTGTGCAACTGCTGAGATTATGGGGAAAAGCACTTATGGGACAGTTTATAAGGCTACTATGGAAGATGGGATTCAAGTTGCTGTTAAGAGGTTGAGGGAAAAGATTACAAAGGGGCAAAGGGAATTTGAGACTGAGGTCAATGTTCTTGGAAAGATTAGGCATCCTAATCTTCTTGCTTTAAGGGCTTATTATTTAGGTCCTAAAGGAGAAAAATTGTTGGTGTTTGATTACATGCCTAAAGGGAGTCTTGCCACTTTTCTTCATGGTGAGTTACATATTTTCTTTATTTCTTCAAATTTGTGCTATATCTTGGGTAAATTTGCATATTGCTTGGTGATTCTTATTGTTAGGAACTATTTTTTACTTCAAATAACATGCAGTTAGTTCATTTCATTCTTTAAATATAGGGAAACATAGGCAAACATTAGTAAAATCCATAGCAAGGTGTTGAAAATTAGAAAATAATGTTCTTTTTCTAGCATGTAGTATTTGATTTCTGATAATATTTATTTAGTTTGTTAAATGCTTAGGGAAAACGTGGAAAAATATAGAGAAATGCAGAGAAAGTTGAAAAATACTTTGTGCTTCATAAATTGATCCTTCTTTTAAGTCCTTCTAAAATTTATATATTCATTTTTATTATCAGAAAACATTTTGGCTTCTAGCAATATTTATTTAGGTTTTTTTAAATGCTCTAAAATTAGGAGAAAATAGGAAAAATACAGTAAAATCCATAGAAAAAAGTGTGGAAATTTATGAAATAATGCTCTCGTGCTCCATGCAACATATTTAACTTCAAAAATCATTTCTTTAATTCATTTCAAATTATGATAAATATTTCTTTTGCAGCACGGGCTCCCGACACCCCGATCGACTGGAGAACGAGGATGAAGATCATCAAAGGGATGACACGTGGCCTCTTATACCTCCACACAAACATCAACATCATCCACGGCAACCTAACCTCAAGCAACGTCCTCCTCGACGAGCACACCAATGCCAAGATAGCAGATTACGGCCTCTCCCGCCTCATGACAGCGGCAGCGAACGCAAACGTTATGGCAACTGCGGGTGCATTGGGTTACCGTGCACCCGAGCTCTCAAAGCTAAAGAAAGCCACGACAAAAACCGATGTGTACAGCCTCGGAGTAATCATATTGGAGCTTCTAACGGGGAAATCTCCAGGAGAGGCGATGAACGATGTGGATTTACCTCAATGGGTTGCTTCCATTGTTAAGGAAGAGTGGACTAATGAAGTGTTTGATTTGGAGCTTATGAGGGATGCTTCTGTGATCGGCGACGAGCTTTTGAATACTTTGAAATTGGCTCTGCACTGCGTGGACCCGATGCCAGGGGCGAGGCCGGAGGCGGGGCAGATTTTGCAGCAGCTGGAGGAGATAAGGCCGGAGACAGAGACGGGGACAACGAGTTCCGGGGATGATGGTGGTGGAGGTGGAGCAATGGTGGCTTCACCTAGTGAATAATGATTGGATTTTTTTTCAATTTTTTTTGCCACTAAGTTAAATTTTAAGTATTAGCTGGTGGATTAATGATGGTTAGGAGATTGATTATCAATATTCCACTATTCTTTTATTCTTGATTTTCTTTTTTTTTTTGGGTGATGTAGTGTTTGTGTAGAAGTTTTGTTAGGGTTGGTTGGCATGATTGGATGTGAATCCTTCTTAATTCCATCCCTCTCTGTTCTGGAAAATGAAGTTACATTGCAAAATGGCATTTCTTTATTTCCTTCATTTTGTCTCTATAAGTGAGTTTACTAAGATAACCTATTTATCCTAATTTTAATAATTAAAAGGGATAAAGATTTTTTTCTCATCCGAACTATGGCGATTTTTGCACTTTACCATCTAATTTTTTTTTTTCTTATAGTTTGCCTCCTAAACGAAATAATTTTTTGCAACTTGCCATCTCCGTTGGAAATATTCTACTAGAAAATTGTATCGTGTCATATGAGAAGCATAGGTCGATGTTGTATTACTCCCCTTAACGTTTCAAAAATAAATCCTCAATCAATTTGAGAAAGCTTGGAGTTTTTATCACCCAATTGGAATAACGGCGAATTAGGTCATAAAAATTCTAAGTTTTCTAAAATTGATTGAGGGTTTATTAGAAGAGAGCAATACAACGTGAACCTATGTTTCTTATATGACACGATGCAATTTTCCGGTGGTATATTTCCGTTGGAAATGGCAAATTGCAAAAATGTATGTAGTTTAGGAGGCAAACTGTGAGAAAAAAAGTTTAGATGGTAAAGTGCAAAAATCGTTATAGTTCGGATGGGAAAAAATCATTACCCCTAATTAAAATTAAGAGTTAAAATGTAAGTAAACTTTTTTTTTCTCCCAATGGTTATTTAAATTTACTTTTCTACTAATACAAATCAATTTTAGTAGAAATTAATAAATAAATTTAATACATATTTAATTAATTAATTTAAACATGTACTTTAATAATATTCTATTTCTATTTTGCAAAATTGGGCCCCAATTTGGTCAAAATTTTCACTGAAAAGCCTGGCCCAAAATTAACATCATATTACATTGTGCCGAGGCCCATTTATAGTCCAATATCCAAACAACAAAATTGGGCTCACTACATACCTATCACTAGCTATCAGCCCAAGCAAACAATCTTGGAATATAATCCTATCCGTATGAGAAGAGTTGTGGTCAGGAGATTGTGAGAATCAACCAAACAGGATTAGAAATTATAATGACCAAAATACCCTGACATATAAATAAACCCTCCAAAACAGTCGTCCCACATTTTCTATCGTTTCAGCTCACATCACTTCTCTCGTTTCAATCTAATAATTCCTCAGAGCCCTACTTTTCTCGCCTATTGATTGCGTCGCTTTGATATTCCTTATCGAATCCCTACGAAATTTGGTAAGTTTACTGTTTTTTATTTTTGGATCATATATATATCCGCCTGAATTTTATTTATATGTTGATTACTTGTTTTTTCGGGTTTCCTTTTTAATTTGACGTTGATTCAATGTCTTTTTTTGCCCTAATTTGATTAGTTCTCGTGTTTTTTTATCTTATTCGTGATATCCCTCAATTTTTACTATATTTTAGTACTAATTGGGTGTGTGTCTATGTTTGTCTGATAAAATACTTTTGATTCTCTGTTATTGATCACCTATCTGCAAATGTAGATGTTCTATTTACTTAATTAGTTTATTAATATTTCAAAGACAGAAAAGTTTCTTATTAGTTCTTGTCTTTTGGGCTGGGGAACTGGGGATTCGACCAGATCACATGATAATCCTACATTGCTTAAAAGGTTTTAGGTGTTTTCGTGAGATTTAACATGTTCAAATTAAAATAAAAAATAATTTAAAAATGTTCGGAGGTGCCATGTGTTGAAAATTTGTCAGGAAAAGACTATAAAGTAAAAAATGACTTGGGATTAAAGTTTTGGAGAGAGAGAGTATGCATGAGAATTAGTATGTATCTTCTTTGAACTTGAACATGCATTGGTCTAATATTTGGTCATTATTGACAGTGATGTGCCTTGCAAGAAATTATGGCTCAGCGTTCATTTATTCTGTTATCAAATGATCATACCAGCTACATCTTAAAGTAGTTAAAGAGAGAAGTTTTAAGTGTTGCATGTATATGTATACATATTGGAATCTTTGCTATAGCTTCACTAGTTACAAGATTTGTATAGAACCTGCGAACTCAAGTTAAGTGAATAGGTTTTTTTTGGTCCTTCATACTTGATGATTGTACATTTTGATACCAACTCGAAATTGTTACTTGTCAGTAAGAGTAATTCGGAATGGAGTTAACATCTAAAGGGCATGGGAAGAGAATTGACAAAAGAAGGCGTAGTTGGTCAATTAAGGAAGAGGAAGTGTTGCTAGCAGCAATAAAAGATATCATATCCAAAGGCTGGAAATGTGAGACTGGTTTCAGAACAGGATATCTGAGGTTACTTGAACGAGCAATGATCAGAACTTTTCCAAGTACAGACATCAGAGCTGAGCCTCACATAAATTCCAAGATTCATGTCTGGAAAAAGCATCATGGATCCTTGGCATCCATGTTTGCATTAAATGGTATTAGATGGAACGATTCAACCAAAATGATTGATGCTGAGGATGATGCTTGGGAGTTATTTGTAAAGGTAAAATTTATTCAATACCTTTTCTAAAAGTCGTTCCACTCTGCACTTTCCCCCTATTTAATTTGGTTTGTGGAAATGCTAAGATCACATATTTTCCATAGGGTTTTAACATGAATGAAGTTCATGCAAGTAATTACAGATCGATTGATACATAAGCACTTTACAAAGATATCCTACTTGTACTTACTTAATCAAAGAATTGACCATCTTAGTTTCTTGCTTGAGCAGATATCTATGGTTTTCTGAATGTGCCTCCCAACAGGGGAGCAGATCTCCATGGTTTCCTGAATGTGCCCCCCAACAGGGATGGGCCAAGATTTTACACAAAGGGGCCAGATTGAATTCTTCAATTGAAAGGGCGATTTCGCAAAATTGTTAATTTTATGGATTTTATACATAATAATTAAGAATTATAAAATAGACCAAAAGGTTTATTTGAGGGGGTTGCCACCCCCTTCGCTCCGTTTCTGTTTCCCAAACTAAATACGATAATAAACCTTTATGTTGAGTTCCTGAGCTCAAAAGAGATAATCCCACTTGTCACAATATTGCAATGGTCAAAAGAAATTTCCTAACTAACAACCCTTTGATTTGTGCTGTTTCCACTACTTTGCTCTCACATTATTCGAATTATATTTTCCAGACCGATAACAATGCACGCACAATGAGGTACAAGCAATGGCCATTCTACCCCGATTGGTGTGAAATATTTGGAAAAGATAGAACTATTCGAGAAAATGCTGAAGATTTTGTTGAAGCCGTACAACAAATCGAAACAAACAAACGAAAAGGGATAGAACCACCACCAGCAGAATTCGGTTGTGTTTTTGAAGGATTTGATGATGAAAACGAGATGTCTGTCTGTCAACCAAGTGACGAGACTGAAAAGAAACAAAGTCGAAAGAAAAGAAAGCCAACTATGTCAGAATGCAGTTCTGATCCTTTTGTTGAGGCAATTAATGTTTTCTGTGACAAATTAGATGCAAGATTTGAAGACATTGCTAAAAGAATTGGATACGAATATGATGTATCTAATGCAAGAAAAGAAGTATATGCTGCACTCGGGCAGATTCCAGGGCTACCAATGAGAGATAAACTGAACGTGGCTAAGTTTCTTGTCAATAAAACTGCAGATTTAGACCTTTTCTTCAGTCTTCCTCATATGGAAAGAGCTGAGATGGTTAAAATGATATTAGCTGGGCAATATTAATTTAATATATTATAATTTAGATTGGAAAATCTAACTGTTCTTTGTTTTGCAGCTTATTCTTCTTAGCAGATTTGTACATTCACTATTGGTTGTAAATCTCCGAATTATGATCGTACATCAGGTATTTATCATATTATTAGTTTTTTTTGGACTTTATTGCTGGAAATATCGTGTTTCAGTGAAGTGTTTTTGGTGTTTTGTCTAGAATTCTCAGTCTGCAATTTGGCATTCAAGTTTTGCTGTGTAAATTTAAGTTTACTCATATTATTGTTATTATTACTGGTTTTTGGTTGAGGAAGGGGTGAATTATAGTGAAGAATGTACATTTTCTTTATTTTTTTTCTGATGGGAAATCTGATTTCTGGTGGTACAGGGATAAGCCCACTTGTATTGTATCTGTTTGCAATAAAGTTGCACAGAATTAATATTGTTTATAGGTAAGGTGATAGGATTTTGTGTCTGTGAGTGGTTGATGTTATTGAGTTTTTCATTTATGTTGGTCACATGCCTTTTTATCTGGCTTGTACTCTTCATTTCCCCATCAATCTCTTGAGGCAAAACACCCACAGTTAATGCTGTACAACTAGTTTGCCTTTGTTGACACTAAATAATAAGTTGTAATGTAATAAATGTTTTGTTTTTTATTATTCTGTAATTACACTGTTTTTTTTTCCTTTTTGTTAATTACACCTAACACCCCTAATAAGATTCATTAATTACAACTTGTATCCCAACGGGATTTGAAGTATTTCAAATTCAAACTTACAAAAGCCTCTTTTTCAATGTCGAAATTTGATTGAATTTCGTAAGGTGAAGATACTTAATAATAGATGTTTGTTAAAATAATGTGGAATGTTTTTATTTTTCACATAAGTATGTGCAACTCTAAGATAATAAGTGACATTTGGAATTAAATAGACAGAGAAATAAATATATATTTCATTTAGATGAAATAGGAATAAGAGATGAAGAATTGTTGTACAAACTTATATTGGTCAAACCCGAATAAAAACATAGCAATTATGATAATTAAATAGTGTACCCCTTATAAGACATACATAATTCACTTATTATGTGCTATATATTTGTGTCCGAGCAAACATAGTTAAGATTAGTACACTTCCCTTAGTATGGAGTTTCATTAAGTGCTACAGTAATAACGCGGAGAATTAAATGAACTCAATACCTGTGCAGTATCGTGTTGTGTTGGATATTTGTATCAGATACCCATCAGTGGTAAATGTTCAAAACATTTATATCATTGTGTCTGTGTGGGATACTTGTCTAATAATAAATATTGAGAAAAATCCGTTTCGTTGTATTTGTATCCATATCGCTGTGTTTGTATATGTAGACTATAAATCACAGTAGAATGCCCGAAAGCATTAAATTCAAAAATCTTAAGAACTAAAATTAAAAACAATTAATAGCAAAGCCAACCACCCTAAAAGGCAAGTTTTTAGTGCACCTGTGCCACATGGTAACTTAATATCTGTTGCTCCATTCTTATGATCCAATGAACAATTTGACCTGCCACAACTGTCCAATTCAATACACTTTAACTACCATGCCCCACTAGTTTTAATTATTTTCATTGTGGTCCTTTTTTTTTTCACAACCATATGATCAGCAACGCCCTATTAAAGTCCCACAGGCATTGGATCAACTTTTATATATATATATATAGTTTAGTCACGAACTATTTCTTCTGCACAAGCAGAACTTCAAAATTTCAATGGCTACTCAATGCAGTATTCTATTGGTCATCTTTTGGGCATTTTCATTGGGTTTTTGCTCTAGATATGCCGAAGGTCGTGCATTTTTCGTGTTTGGAGATTCGTTGGTCGATGCTGGAAATAATAACTATTTGGCTACGACGGCCCGTGCCGATGCGCCGCCTTATGGGATCGACTATCCGGGACGGAGGCCAACCGGGCGTTTCTCCAACGGCTTCAACATTCCCGACCTCATCAGTTGAGTACTCAGATATATATAATGATATTTTAATTTATCGGTTTTAAATTCGAAATGAAAGTTTGCATGAGAAATATATGTTAGTTCATAAATAGACTTAAAAGTTATAAAAGGGGATGAGGATGACTCACTAACAGTCCCTTTTTAGAGTAATATATAGGAAATAATTATTAATACAATTTTCTTGATTTAGACTTGCTAAATTAGCATTAATTGTTGTATAGGTCAAGGCATCGGTGCCAGTGAGTCGCCTTTGCCGTACTTGAGCCCGGAACTTAACGGGCAAAGATTGCTCGTTGGAGCCAACTTTGCTTCTGCTGGAGTTGGAATTCTTAACGACACCGGAGTTCAGTTTGTAAGTTTTCTTATATATTAATTCTTAAATATCAAATTGAGTAGTGCATAAATGTTTGAACCAAACTAGCTCATGAAGAAGAAAATACGTACAATTTGGTAAATTATTTGCAGGTGAACATAATCAGGATTGGGCAACAACTGCAATATTTCCAACAATATCAGCAAAGAGTGAGCTCATTGATCGGAGTGGGGGAGACACAGAGACTAGTAAACCAAGCTTTGGTTCTTATTACTTTGGGAGGCAATGATTTTGTTAACAATTACTATTTGGTCCCCTTTTCTGCGAGATCGAGACAATTTGCCCTGCCGGATTATGTCTCCTACCTCATCTCCGAATACCAGAAGATTTTGGTGGTAATTAATGTGAAAAAATGAAATACCCGGCCTTTTATTAAGATTATATTGTTGATATTAATACTTACATAGTTACATATATGTTAAATATGGTACGATATTGTGTTCATTCTTGATAATGAATAATAATATATAATTTTGCATGCAGAGACTTTATGAATTGGGAGCTCGAAGGGTCTTGGTGACGGGAACAGGTCCACTGGGATGCGTGCCGGCAGAACTAGCGCAGCGAGGCAGAAACGGCCAATGCTCGCCGGAGCTCCAAGAAGCCGCCGGACTTTTCAACCCTCAGCTCACACAAATGCTCTTAGGGCTCAACTCTCAACTCGGAGACAATGTATTTATTGCTGCTAATACTCAGCTGACTCACTACGATTTTATCAGCAATCCTCAAGATTTCGGTATATTATATTATATATCCTCTCTCTCCGGCCTTCCCTCTCTTACTATTCTTGAAATTATCTAACAACGATTTTTGTGATTTTTTTAGGATTTGTTACCTCAAAGGTAGCATGCTGTGGACAAGGGCCTTTTAATGGGCTGGGCTTATGCACTGGGCTTTCCAACTTGTGCCCAAACAGAGACATATATGCATTTTGGGATCCGTTTCATCCTTCTGAAAGGGCCAACAGACTTATTGTTCAACAAATCCTTACTGGATCATTAGATTACATGAACCCGATGAATCTCAGCACTATTATGGCCTTGGATTCAAGGACATAAATAATATTTAGTTTATTTGGGCTTTTGAGATTTGATGATGGGCCGACTTCGAGACCAGCTACTACGGATTTCTTGTTTTTTCTTTTCTTTTCTTTTGGGGGGGTTCTTTTTAAAATGTGAAATTGCAATTTTCATCTATCTATATGTGTGTTTTAGTTCATGAAATTTGTGTTTAGATTTTTGTGTACTTGATAGTTATAAAATGGAACAATGTCTCGAGAGTTTTAGTAATTGCTCTATACCTAAACACCATTTTGGTTCGTTCTCAGATTATTTGGTTGTAATAATCTCACATTTGAATGATAAATTTGTTAGATCATGTGGTATACATTTCAATTAGTTGTGTAACCAAGATATGTCTAATTTATTACTTTTCACTATAGTAACTTAATCAAATGTAATGAATTCGGTTCCTTAAATATAGCACTCTACTATATAAAAAGAAAAAGATAATTATACTAACACCACTTGGGGAAAATTCCATATTTGGTCCCATTTGTTTGCATCGAGGTAAAACTTGGTCCCATTGTGTTCAAATTTTTTCATTTGGTACCGTAAGATTTAAAAAGTGGACAATTAAGGTCCTTCCGTTAAATTTTACCCAATTTAGCCGTTTCCTCCATTAGGGTTCGCTTTATGGAGGGAAAATCAGATCTTGCTCATCCAATTTTGGCGGGAACAGAGCTTCTTCCCCCTATATATGCATATATACATTATTTGCTCAAAATTACTCCAAAAAATCACCAAAAATCAGGAAAAAAAATATGAAGAAAGAAAATGAATCAAGGGGAAGTTCATTTGTAATCAGTGACCAATTCGAGAGGCAATTCTACAAAAATGAAAGGGTGAATTACATACGATACCCATAAGGTTTTTCATAATCACAAAATATCCCCTCTATTTTCATAAATTACAGAAAGTCCCTTGAGATTTCAAACACTTACAAAAATCTACAAAAATACGCCCTGTACTTTATTAAAATTCTTACATAAATTACAGAAAAAATACGCCCTGTACTTTATTAAAATTCTTACATAAAAACTCTGTAATTTGTAATTGTTTGAAATCTCAGGGGGGTTTCTGTAATATTTGAAAATAGAGGGGGTATTAATTTCCAAGAATGAAAACTTGAAGACTCAATTGAGTAAACCTCTGAGTTCTGATCTTCAAACTGTTTCTCCCTTGTTTGCAGTTCCATAACAAGCTGGTTTTTCTCCTCTAATGCGCTCTCAAGCTCGCTGACTCTTTTCTCAAGTGAGCTTACATTTTTTTCACTTTTCTCAACCTTCATCTGTAAAGTACCAATTTCATCTTGCTTTTTCTGGATGTCTTCGTTTAGTCCATCCATAAGACTTTTGCTCTCAGCCTCTAACTCAGACAGTTTCTTCAATAAGTCTTGCTGCATGACAAAATAGAACATGTTAACTACGTGAAGTTTCATGACAAAAGGGCAAATTTCAGTCATGAGCTTTCACCATTTTCCTTTCATTTAATCTTGAGTTTTCTGATGTAGTCCTGAGGTCATCCTCCAATTTGATTGTCAAGGCTTGTACTTCAGTCTGCTTGGAAACAAGAGTTTCTGCTTCAAACTCCAATTTCCGAATTTTCTCTTCTGTTAACCGGATTCTTCTGCATGCTGCACCATGAAAAATGTATGTTCTTTCCGAAGTTCAAGAACCTTATTGTTCAATTCGTGATTAACCAACTGTGATCCATTTTCTTGCTTCATATTTTTTTTCCGATTTTTGGTGATATTTTGGAGTAATTTTTTAGCAAATAATGTATATATGCATATATAGGAGGAAGTAGCTTTGTTCCCATCAAAATTGGATGAGTAAGGTCTAATTTTCCCTCCATAAAGCAAACTCTAACAGAGGAAACGGCTAAATTGGGCAAAACTTAATGAAAGGACCTTAATTGTCCACTTTTTGAATCTTACGGGACCAAATGAAAAAATTTGATCACAATGGAACCAAGTTTTACCTCGGTCCAAACAAATGAGCGCGAAATAATTTGTTTCCCATTACAGAGACAATGGATAATTTGTTTCCGACCCAAAATAAGTGTAACTAGCTTTTAACCCTGCGTTGCATCGGAAAATTACTTTATGATTATAAATTTAATATATTAATATTAATCATAGATATATATTAACAACTTGAATATATATCACAAATTTAACATAAAAATCTATTTATAAAATATAAATTATTAAATAAATTGAATTATATTTTCTTATATAATTATTAACAATTCATATTAATAATTAACTCATAATTTGAAACATACACCAAAATAATTATTTTTATAAAATAATCACGAACTACATATATGAAAAACTCATTTTAAATATATAAAAATAGTAATATGATATGATTTTGTATTTCTAATATATATATATATATATATATATATATATATTATTTAAAATCACGCACACAATCGATATAATAATATTAAAATATAAAAAATATTTAAATAGACCATATAAATAATTATTGGAATCTCTTGTATACTTGATATTATTTTTTTGTTGAATAATTTGTTATTATTTCATTATAAATTAACAATAATATTCATTTTATTATTAAAAATTCCTTTATATTATGGCAATATTAATATTTATATATAATAATCTTATTCATATTGAAATGAAAAATAATTTTTCCACCGCAAAATGAAAATGAGACATGTATATTTAGAGTTTTTTCTAAAACAATAATTATTTATTTATTTTATAATATTAAGGTAAATAAAATTGAGTTAAACTTACATTTTAAAAAATGTACATAATTATGCGACCCCACAAATAATTAAAAGAAAATTTAAAAATACAATTACATGATAGATAAGAAGAATACAAAATAAAAATATATATATATTAATTATAGAACTAAATAATCTTTTACCTAAATATTGTTAATATTTTGTGAATGGTAATTCTTTTATATTATGCTTTCATATACAAATTGAATATTATATCTAAATTATAATTAGTTTTAAACTCCTCTTCAATCATATGTATTTTTTAGCACTTAAATGTAAAGTTCATAATAATTAGCAAAGCTTATTAAAATTTACTTAAAATTATTTCTTGAATGAAATTTTCAATATCAATATTATATAAAGTAGTTATATAATTATATAATTAAATAGGAGTTACAATTCTCTTAATATAAACCAATATATGGAATGTTAATTAAATATATATGTAAGTTACAAAAATAATAATTAATGAACTTAATTATAGAAATAATCTACATGGCATAATGGACTAATCTAACTAATCCATCTCATTTATACATAAGCATGTTTCCTAAAACGTCTCACTCATTCATTTTCATATATATATATGATTTGTTAATTAATTTGGTTTTTTACCTTTCTTTTTTTATTTCTTTTGTTAGGGGTATAATGGTCATTTCACTATTTTCCGTTAAATTTTTAGGATTCAGTTACTTTGAGAGGTATCTTTGCAATTATTAATAGATGAGGGAGCCTACGCCAAGGGGGTGTTAGTGTAATTATCCAAAAAAATAAGTTCTATACCAAATATAGCACAAATTATAATATCTACAAGAGCAAAATTAAGATAATTGATCCTTGTAAGTTTGCCCTCAAATTTTACCCTATTCACAGATGTTACATTATTTGTTCAGAAAAATGTTAAAGAAAATAAGGAATTTATACCATTAGCTTCCTTTCATCCAAGTTTAGGTCCAATATATTATGAAAGCTTCACCAATCACCATTATATATCAAAACAAAGAAGTTTACACAAGTGATTACACACATTAAAAGGTGTTTCAGCACACAATATAATCTGATCAACACTTGAATCCTCAAGTCATATATATTTCAATTCCCACTTCCAACACGCATCTAAAAAACATATGGGATCAAAGCTTTGACATTCTTGGGGAAGTTCTCAAACTTGGACAAATACCAATTCCTAGTAACATGGCTCCTAGCAAGCAAGTAAAAAAATATACCAATCGGGCACAAACATGAAAAAATGGTTTGGGAGATTAATGCAATACCAATAAAACCGACAACTTCAAAGAGATAATGCGGGCAAATAACCAAACGAAATAGACCTCCTTTGGGAATCTTGTAGCCCTTTTCGTTCTTGTCCCTTAGCTTCGAAAGGATGTAATGGTGATAAAAGTTGCCAGAAATTCCAACCAAAAACACAAAAACACCAATATACATGAGATCGATTGAGGGTTCTGGAAATTGTAGAGTTTGAAGATGGAAATAAGTCATGCTAGCAGCAGCTGTGAAGTAGAAGGCTGAAATGAGAATTACAGAGCCCAAACCCATGACGCCGCTGAACTTGTGAAGGAATAAAACCTGCAAAAACAGAGTAGATGGCAAAAATTTAAGGAATAATTACGAACAAACCCCCTGAGGTTAGGTCTAAATTCGGAAAACACACCGAATTTAAGTAGTGAATAAGTAGCTTTAAATAATACCTACATTTGTATTAGTCCTTACCTAATTCAAGCCTAACCATGAATCATATTCATTAAGTCATGCAGTATTCAACAGACAGTACTTGAATTTCCAAAAAGAGAAAAGCATAGGATGGAGACCACATTATCTTCTTTGTTCAGTAAGATCAACAAATAATTGGCAATTTACAATCTTTTTTTTTTCAGATTTATATCAACAAATTCAACTATATTTCCCAACTCAAATTTTCAGAACAAAAACTAAAAAACAGCACCATAAGTTCCAGCTTTCAAGCCAAAATATAAACCAATTCCATACGTAACTTAAGAAAACGAAAACCATATGCGACCGATCAAGTCAAATACCAACCCAGAAAAAAATTTGTAGAGGAAATATACAAATTAAATTACCTCAAGGTCTCGTTTTAGAAAATGAATGGTGACAGCCGATTTGAGCATCAAAAACCTAATCCCACCATTCGGGAATAGCCAAAATGAGGCAGCGCCAGCCAAAAACGCCGGAGTGTACAAAATCAGCATGCCGATTTTGCTTGGAAGCGAAATTTGCTTGGATGTTTTGGAACCCGAGTTGGAGAATTTTGAGTACTGAAGATGGTCGCCGATTACTTCTGAAACCGCCAAGTAAATTAGCGACAAGAGGGTCACTGCATAATACGCTTTCGTGTAGATCGACGAAGGCTCTTGGTATACACAATTTTCGAGCATTTCTGCAATCATCTTTCTCTCTGTGAAATTGTTCTATGGTGGAGTAGGAGTAAATTTCAGTCTCTTAAATAGAGAAAGATAATACAAATAATAAAAAAAGAAAATAGTAAAGATAATAATCTGCCGAAAATTCATCTACCACCCATAAGTTTGAGGTAATTATAATTTAGTTCTAATTCAATAGACTCTATGATAGTTTACTTTATTAACAAAATCACTCTGAAATTGACTAATTATTTCATAGCAAATTAATTAAACATAAAAAAATATATATATATATATATATATATATTTCTTCTTTTTAAGTACATATTTTATATTTGAGTTGGATCGAAATATCATTACCCAATGACTAAATAATCTAAATTGTAATATTTCTTTACCACAAAACTTTGAGAAATATTAAAAAGAAAATCCTCCTCCACCCGTCAGAATATTCTACCAAAAGATAAAACAGACCATCAGATCAATACAATTTAAATTATCAGGTGCAATAGCAGAACTATCTCAAAGATTCAGTATCGAAATGCAATATGTTTTTAAGTCCAAAATAGAATTCAAGTCTGAATAGCTGGATGGGCTGGCAATTGGCAAACGGGCCTCCCTATGATCGATCGTATTCGTATCAATTAATCAACTTAATTAATAAAGATGTGTAGTATTATTAAATACTTCTTTTCTTAACGTTATTATTAAATACTTTGCATATACATATTTTGGATATTTCTTCTTGTATGCACCTAAAATATGAACACTAGAAATAAGAAGTGGTATCGCGACCAACAAAAGATAATTTTTTTTAAGAAACAAAGGATAATTTAATATTGACAAATTATAATGTAACAAAGAAGTTTACACAAATTACAAGGTGTTTAACCACACAATATAATCTGATCAACATTTGATTCCTCAAGCTCAAGTCATATATATTTCAATTCCCACTTCCAACATGCATCTAAAAAACATATGGGATCAAAGCTTTGACATTCTTGGGAAAGTTTTCAAACTTGGACAAATACCAATTCCTGGTAACATGGCTCCTAGCAAGCAAGTAAAAAAACATACCAATCGGGCACAAACACGAAAAAATGGTTTGGGAGATTAATGCCAAACCAATAAAACCAAGAATTTCGAAGAGATAATGCGGGCAAATAACCAAACTAAATAGACCTCCTTCCGGAATCTTGTAGCCCTTTTCGTTCTTGTCCCTTAGCTTCGAAAGGATGTAATGGTGATAAAAGTTGCCAGAAATTCCAACCAAAAACACGAAAACACCGATATACTTGAGATCGATTGAGGGTTCTGGAAATTGTAGAGTTTGGAGATGGAAATAAGTCATGCTAGCAGCAATTGTGAAGTAGAAAGCTGAAATGATAATTACAGAACCCAAGCCCATGACGCCGCTGAATTTGTGAAGGAATAGAACCTGCAAAAACAGAGTAGATGTCAAAAATTTAAGGAATAATTACGAAAAAAACCCCTGAGGTTAGGTCTAAATTTGGGAAGCACACTGAATTTAAACAGTGAATAAATAAGTAGCTTTAAATAATATCTGCATTTGTATTAGTCCTTACCAAATTCAAGCCTAACCATCAACTATTTTCATAAAGTCATGCAGTATTCTATAGACAGTACTTGAATTCCCAAAACAGAGAAAGAAGAAAAATCCAAGGATGGAGATCACATTTTCTTATTTGTTCAGTAAGGTCAACAAACAATTGAAAATTTTCAATCTTCTTTTTTCAAATTTATATCAAAAAATTCAACTATATTTCCCAACTCAAATTTTCAGAACTGAAACTAAAAATCAGCATTACAAGTTTCAACTTTCAAGCCAAAGTATGAACTAATTCCACATGTAACTTAAGAAAAAGAAAATTACATGCGACCGATCAAGTCAAATACCATTCCAGGAAACAAAAAAAAATAATTGAAGAGGAAATATACATATTAAATTACCTCAAGATCTCGTTTGAGAAAATGAATGGTGACGGCCGATTTGAGCATCAAAAACCTAATTCCACCATTCGGGAATAGCCAAAATGAGGCAGCGCCAGCCAAAAATGCCGGAGTGTACGCAATCAACATGCCGATTTTGCTTGGATTTTTTGGAACCCGAGTTGGAGAATTTGGAGTACTGAAGATGGTGGCCGATTACTTCTGAAACCGCAAAACAAATCAGCGTCAAGAGGGTTACTGCATAATGCGCTTTCGTGTAGATCGATGAAGGCTCTTGGTATACACAATTTTCAAGCATTTCTGCCATCATCTTCATCTCTCTCTTTTTGAAATTGTTCTATGGTGAACTGGGAGTCCTCTTAAATAGGAGACAAGGATACTCGGTCCCAAAATTCATCTACTACCCATAGTTTTCAGGTAATTATGATTTAGTTCTTATATTTTTAGAATTTTCAAAAGACTCTATGATATTTTACTTTATTAACAAAAACACTCTGAAATTGACTGATTATATCATAGAAAATTAATTAAACATGAAACGAAAAGACAGATCCTCATAATATAATTTAAATTGTTAAGTTGAAAATCCTCCTGAACCCCCACAGAATGTTCTACCTAAAGATAAGACAGATCCTCATAATACAATTTAAATTATCAGGTGCAATATGTGAACTATCTCAAAGGTTCAGTACGGAAACGCAAATAAGCCAAAAGTTAGGTACCAAATACCAATATATTTTAAGTCCAAAGTAGATTTCAAGATTGAATAGCTGATGGGCTGGCAAACGTGCCTCATAAGTCATATCAATTTAAAATTTTAAGAAAATCACAAGGTCGTAAGATAGTATCACAATAATATTAACAAAATGGATGCGGATCACTCTCTTTAACAAAAAATAATGAAAAATGTTAGGTTTAGGTTGCTATTTAACGGGCGGTGGACCGATTCGAGTTTTCAAGGCTGTCACGGCCCCGAATCAGGACTATAACATAAGTTTCGAATTTATTAAGTATAATCCGATATTGAGCCTTAATCAATGGATATCGACTTAAAATATTTCTCAAAATGAATATCAATTAATTTTACTTGAATTCTAATGATATAAGGGCTAGTACTCACTATATTAGCAATTTATTTACTTTTAGTTCCCATGTACTATGGAATATTACATCTGGACCCTCTGTAATTTGACTTTATAAATTACCTATTTCGTCTGTTTTGGTTAGAGTTTTTAACTTTTTTTTTTGTTATATTTTATGGAGTAAACTGTCCAAATTAACTCTCCCTAAACAGGAAAATTTTAACTGAAACTGTCTTGCACACAATTTCTCATCATAAATACACAAAATACATCCATGAAAAATCCATAGTAAAACTACAAATCTCAATATTTCAATTTTCAACCTAGAAAATGTAGGGAAATATTGCCTTAACTTCCTTAGGAAAATCTTCAAACTTGGACTGATACCATTTCCTCGTTGCGTAGCTTCTTCCCATCAAGTAGAACGTACATCCCACAGTATACGAAATCGAATACACAGATTGGGAAATGAGTGAAATTCCAAAAAAGCCCATGATCTCAAATAAATAATGTGGGCATATGACCAAAGAAAAGAGGCCTCCTTGGGGTATTTTGTAATTTTTCTCATTGTCAGTTCTGAGTTTGGATAGAAGATAATGGTGATAAAAATTACCACTAATTCCCAATAAGAAAATGGGAATTCCAATGTATTTGAGATCAATGGAGGGCTCAGGGAGTGTTTGGATCAGATATTGGTTGTAGATCATTGTTGCTGAGGTGATGAAGTAGCTCAGAGAAATTGGGATCATTGCTTCCACATCCATTGAGCCACTATATTTGTGAACAAACAGCACCTAAACAACTCAACAAGGAAATTAAAATATATTTTTTAAACTAGTATCTTAGTATGGGATCAAAACAAAAAAAAAACATGTAAAGTTTGGGGTCAAAATGAAAAACAACTCAAGTTATGGTATCAAAATGCAATTAATCGTTAAACTTTTAACGTACGTGCGTACCTCGAGTACTCTCTTGAGGAAATGAGTGGTGACGGCAGAACGAACCAAATTAAACCTAAAATCAGCATCTGGGAAGATGAGAAAAGACGAAATTCCGGCGAGAAATGCAGGAGTATACAGTACAATCATGCCTAATTTACTCGAAATTTTAGCCGAATTCTCCTTCTTATCCCTCCTCCACATTTTGGAATACTGCATGTTTTTCCCCTTCATCTCCTTCCATCCAGCATTGCCCATCGACAGGAAACTTATCGCCGACATCGCCGTCACCACCACACTCGCCGGCGGCGGGAATATCACTTTCTGAACAAGTGATAGAACATCCATGGCGGCTCTACCTCCTGAAGAAAATTCCGGATGACGTTTAATGAATTTTCTGGGTCAAGAATCATATGTATATGCAGCTGAGCTCTTACGTGCGCCAAGAAAATCGATGATGGGGAAGAGAACACGTTCTTGATGGCTATTGAGTTGCCTATTGGCTGGGCCAAGGAAATTGAAACGATATTTGGGCTTGGGAAGAAAGCCCATCTTTTTCAGTTGTATTACATGGCCCATTTTCAATATCTATTAAATTGCAACCTAGTATAGTATGTCCCCCCCTTCAAAATTCAATAAACTTCAAGCAACATTAATAAAATTGGAGATTAAACTATAAAATTAAAAATTCTATAATGATTTCGTTTTTCTCCAATGTAACATGTAAGTTGAAATACTTTTATTATGTTTTTGCCTCAACTTAAATAGTTATTGAAATCTGAAATTAAACTAATATATCGCCAAATCATATATTATTTTTTTGCTATTGTCCTATTTTTATGTCAACGGATACTATAAGTTAAATATCGACAAAAAAATTATATCGTCATATCTATATTCATATCATGGTTATAATTGATATTGTGTGGTCTCCGTATAATCGTAACCTATGTGTATTCAGCATTTGTTGAAATAGCCGACTCGTTCACAAGCAAAACATACAATATACACACTTGGCCTGCCTTCCAAGCAATTAAAAGCCCAACTAACTGCAACATTGTTTATACTTTGTTTGCTTTTCTAACAAATATACATACAACATAAACATATATATACACAACCAACACTAGTAGTCTACTTTCTTCCATTTCAATGGCGTCCACCGCCTTCCTCCTTCTCTCCCTCCTCTTCTCCGTCGCGACTCTCCTCCGTGCCGCATTGCCGGAAAAACCAACCCCCATCAACTCCAACTCGGTCCTCATCGCCCTGTTGGACTCGCACTACACTCAGTTCTCCGAGCTGGTTGAAAAAGCCCTTCTCCTCCAAACACTCGAAGAAGCTGTAACAATCCACAATATAACGATTTTCGCACCGGAGAACGAAGCATTGGATCGTGATCTCGACCCGGAATTCAAGCGATTCGTGCTTGAACCAGGCAATATCAAGTCCCTACAGGCTCTGCTTCTCCATCACATCCTTCCCGTGAGGCTGAGTCACGATGAGTGGCCCAGTAAACCCAGTGAGTCGACTCGTCACACTGCGCTCTCGAAAGATGACGTGGAATTGTCCTGCGGCGGTGCCGCCGTGAACGCCTCCTGCAGTCGCCGCGTGGGTGCGGTGAAGGTTGTACGCTTGAATTCCGTACTACGACCCGATGGAATCATCCATGGAATAGATAGAGTAATCATCCCAAAATCCGTAGAGCACGCATTCAACAACCGGAGAAGTCTCCGATCGATTTCCGCAGTCCAACCCCAAGGCGCGCCGGAAATCGATCCCAGAACGAGCAAATTTGTGAAGAAAAAGGAGAAATCAGGGGCAAACGGCGGAACTCCAAAAATCCCAATCTACGAAGCAATGGCGCCGGGTCCTAGCTTAGCTCCGGCGCCCGCACCCGGACCCGGTGGGCCCCACCACCATTTCGACGGCGAGAAACAGGTCAAGGACTTCATACAAACCCTCCTTCTATACGGCGGGTACAATGAGATGGCCGACATTTTGGTAAACTTAACGAGTTTAGCTACGGAAATGGGGAAATTGATCAGCGAAGGGTACGTGCTGACGGTGTTAGCACCCAACGACGAGGCCATGGCGAAGCTGACGACGGAGCAATTGAGCGAACCTGGCGCGCCAGAGCAAATAGTCTACTACCACATAGTGCCAGAGTATCAAACTGAGGAGAGCATGTACAATGCCGTGAGAAGATTCGGAACGGTATCGTATGATACCCTACGCTTGCCGCACAAGATTGTGGCCAAGGAAGCCGATGGGTCGGTGAGATTCGGGGACGGTGAGTATTCCGGTTATCTATTCGACCCGGATATTTACACAGACGGGAGAATTTCGGTGCAGGGCATCGACGGCGTGTTTTTCCCGCCGGTGGAGACGAAGAAGAAGGACGTTAGAGAGGTCAAAATTGTCAATCAAAACGTAAAGCCAAGAAGAGGTACGCTGTTTTCGTTTTTTCCCAGTTAATTGTCGTGGTACATTGTTTGTTGATTGTTGAAATTTTTCGCGGCGGTGGTGGTGGTGGACGACGAAAAGTGTGTCAGTGTCGGTGGGAAGACGAGGGCTAAATTGTCTTTTTGATGTGATTATGTGTATGTGTTTGTTGCCGCCTTGTCAGCTGTCCATGATGATTTCATTACTGTTTGCTTGTTTGGTGACAATTTTTTGTGTGGATGTATGATGTAAGCTTTAGGTTGGACTTTGGAGGAGGTTAAGAGTTGGATTATTGATTAGGAAAAATACAAGTTTGAATTGAATTTGCCCAAATTAAAATTTAAATAATTATATTATGTGTACATTATATTTGATGTGAATATAATGGAAATAAAAAGAATGATTAATCTTATAATAAATGCATAACCATGCCAACAAGAGTCAGACGCAGTTGATAAGAAGTAGATTCATACATATTGAATCTACCTAAATTTTTTAGTTCAAACCCTAAAAAAAATATCATGTTCACGCTGTGTTACTTGCTTTCTAATAAAAAATAATAATAATGTCAGACTTTTTGCAATGGATATCCCTGAAATCCATCTAACTACTTTACAAATGTAACGAAAATTATTTGAAAGGGTATATTTCTGTAAACTTTTTGGCATGTTTGCATAATTATGCTTAATTTTAGGGTATGCTGAGTGTAGTTTTATCACTTGTGAGGATTAGATTATCTATTTTATAAGTTTAGAAACCAACAATATTCATTAAAAAAAAAGAGAGAAAAAAAGAAAATATTGTGTAGTCATGTCTGTGTTTGTCTCTCTGTCTTTTTCACCTTTTGACGAGTGAATACTTTTATCTCCAAATGATAGAGCAAATTGCAGTATTATTATTATAGAATATATGAAATGTGCATGATGGACATAGAACCTCCAGCTACCATAAAAAACAAAGAAACAAAACCCTTGGCATTTGGCAATGTGTTTCTATAGTTCTATTAAATTACAATAAAGTCCACCGTATACGTTGACTATGTTTTATGTAGGACAAAATGTGATTTACTTACATTATTTATTTATTTATTTTTTAAATCAGTATTATTATTTGTGAGAATCAAACAGAAAAAAAAAAAAATCAAGAAGTTGCATGTCTGCACAAAATAATTGGTCTTCAACTGATCTTTCCTTCTTCAAAAAAAAAAAAAAAAAAAGACTGATCTTTCCCATAAATGTCTTGCAATTACTGTCACCAATTGGCAATTGAGATCCAAATGTTGAGTTGGAATAACATGTGTAGCAGAACAAGTACAGATCTGAGGTTAATATCTTCAGAATTCTAGCTGTCAGAAGAATCACCCCAGTTGAGAAGATTCAATAAAGTCTAGTTTATGCTTGCTAAAGCTAGAATTTTGTTTTTATTTAGGGCAATGAAATGAAATTATTAATAAAAATAGAAGGTATTTTTATTATTTTGGTCTAAAATATTAATAAATATATATAATATTTGTTCTTACCAGTCCCTTTTGCTTCATTCCTTCTTGTGTGTTGCTTGGAAGGTATGTGGACTATATAAAGTATATTAACTAATAAAATAAAATCTTGATGATCTTTTTGTATTATTGTATTGGAGGGCAATCACTCTCATGATCCATCACAAAGTTATGAAGCTGTTTTCCAGCCGACACTTAGATATTTAACTTAAATAATTGAGTCTGTTGACTGATAAATGCTACTACAATAACAGGTAAATTACTTGAAGTAGCATGCAGAATGTTGGATGCCTTTGGACAAACATTTACCACTGGCCACTGAAGAAGCTACCCACTTTTGCAATGATTGAAGGTGAAAAAAAAAGTATTAATTCCAGTTTTATATTTCTTGTTTTTCTAATTCATTTTACATTTACAGAATGATATTATGTGAATTTTATTTTATTTATTTTTTGATAAAAGTATATGTATATTTATTCATTTGCAGGCAAATGAGCAATGTATATTATAGAGTGATCACTGAAAGAATCAGCTTCCACAAAGTATAATCTGCATCAGTGGAGAGAAAAGTTTTTCAATTGGTGGCAACAGAAGATATTATTGTTATTATTATTATTTTTGTGTATGTTCAATCAATAAAAAAAAAAAAAGCATGGTGGGGTGGGGTGCTGAAGTAGGTGGGGGTGGATTCATTGCTGGTGTTAATCTTAGATGTAGAAAAAAAATAATGATGTTGGGTGTTTTTGTAATATCTTATCAAAGTTCTTGTAAGTAATAAAAAGGAGATTTCTTTAACTTTTGACCAGTTAAAAGCTCAATAAGTGTTGCCCTGTATTAGCTCCTTGGGATCATGTTAAAGCAAAAGCACAATTTATTTTAGAGAAGTTAAAGTTGTTAGAAATGGAAGTGTGGAGTGCTTAAGAAAAAGTTTAGAAGCACTTTTACTACTAAGGTGTATAGATGAAAAAGGGGAAAGAAACTACAGCAATTTAGTGGCTTACCATGCTAATAGATCATGGATCACTTGTCAAAAGCTTCTTCACATTATCTAAGCTTTAAACCGTTACAATAGAAAGGGAAACTAACTCAACATATATTTTACACAACAAAATAAGATGGAAAATAATCTATGGCCTCCAGTGATTTATACTATACTACACTGTCCTATTTTCCCAAGTATACTTATCTGCCCTCCTCATAACACGTTACGTATAAATTATAGCGAAAACAAAACATAAGATACAAACGAACAAAACCGAGCAGAAAACTTGTCGATTAAGCTGAGCAGCTTCAGCTTCAAAGCTGTTACATTTCAATATCATCCAAATCCGGCAAGGGAAACCGAAGAATTGCTGCAATTCCAGTCAGCTGTGCCAATTCTGCATAATTACAAAGTTAGCATCAAAAGCATTTGCAAAAGTTCATAACAAGTGCTTTTTCGCTTTTTAACTTCTTCTTTTTTTTGGTTTATTGCAGAAGCTCATTTAAATGGAAGTTCATAAAATGAAAAAACAAAGGCAGAAAATAAGAAAGAATAGGAACTCACGTTCTCCAGAAACGTGCATAGACGAGAAGATGTGAGCGGTCCCACCTCCGGCCTTGACCGAATCAACCAAATTGACATATTTTTGCCTTGCTGCCACGTCAGCACTCCTGGCAAACACAATCTCCATTAGAACACATCCTTGTTGAATAATAATTACAGCGAACTCCCTTAGAACTATGCTTAATTAAACAAACTTCCATTCATGTTTACAAATTACAAATACCCCCCTTTCTCTGGGTGTTGACATTTGATTAGGACAGATGGAATTTGAAAAAGAGACTTGGATGACATCATCAATATACGAGACCAAAAATTAAGTGATGACATCATTAAACTATTTTTAGTTAATGATGTAGATATGTATAAGAATACTGACCTGAAGAGCTCATCAGTAATGAGAAGTGTCTGAACAGCCATATGCTCATGGGCAACTTCAACATGTTTTGGCCCGTAGCATGCACGATAAGGATCCTAAAATAGGCAAAAGAACATATACATTCACTTAAAATAGATAAATATATAATATATATACTAATTTTCAACAATATATATTAACAATTGGCGTGAGCAAATTTAAAACAGAGGAAGAGTAGGAACTGACATTGGAAAGCATGGCAAAGAAATCCTTGAGTGCTCGGACCTGCATTATTAAGAACATAAATGATTAATTTTCAAGAATATGTATGAACAACGAAAAGAAAAAAAAAAAAACGAATATCGTTGAATACAAAAAGAAGATGAATATAATATGCAGCCAAAAAAAAACTAAAGGATATAGGTGCAGTATTACCTCTTGCGCAGCTTTTGTATCTTTAATCATATTCATAACACTTGGAGCATCTAAAACCTCTCTCAAACTGTGCCTGCAACATTTTTTTAACATAAAAGTAAAAATAAGTTGACCATGCAAAAAAATAAATATAAGAGAGAGAGAGAGGTATATACTTGTATCCAGAGGTAGTATGCACGAGAAGTATACGTGACTTATTTTCAATAACAGGTCTAATCTGCTTCCTTTCTGCCTCCAACATCAAGTGCTTATGAAATTGATCCTGAACATGATACACAAATAGGGATTAAATAATTTATTAGCATATATAATATTATTTTTACAAGTTTTACCTAACTTAAAAAGAAATAGAAAAAGATACTGGAAGAAAGAAAATTAGAGTCTCTTAGATAACCAAATGACGGACCTTAGTAAACCCTGGACTTGCAATCACAGCACATCGTACAATGTTGAAATCAACATGTTTAACAAAGGCCTGAAAAAGTTGCAGAAAATAATTCAAGTTATACAATTTCAATATGAAAAGAACCAAGTGAGAAAATAGAGTGAGCTAGCTTAACCTGTAGAACAGTGTCAAAGAACTTATTCAAGGCCTACAATATATAAATTCAGCATATCATTTCAATTACCCAATAAAATTTCTGCAATTTGATCTAAAAAACATAAATAATAACTCAATGACTTCAAGAAGTAAGAAGCATACTTTATCATAGCCAGCAACAGAAGGCCCGTGCTTGCGAGGTATCGAAGTCTCTATACGTGCACGAGTGGTTGTCACGCTGTTGACACATTACAAACAATTTAATTGTAAGATTATAAACAAATAATATCACAATAAATTGCGTTTTAGTTGAAAACGGGACAAACAAATAAAATAACAAAAGTCCGTAATGTAGAATTAATAATTAAACATAACGTCAAGGTTCTTTGAATTGGATAATGAGAACAAAGCGCCTTTTTTATTGAAAGCAAAGAGATAAGGGCATTTTCAGTTGAAACAGTTGGTTGAAAATGGAAAGACAGAAAACAAACATGCAAGGATTCAGGGCAAATTATTAATTGCCATTCCATTTTTAAAAAAAGGTATATATGATAAGAGATACCTTTTACCAACAAGCAAAATATGCGCTAGTCCCTCTTGCATCAGAATGACAGCCACATCAGCACTTGCTTTCGGATCTATTAGAATGATTAGCAGATTGGATAAGCCATCATGAATTACAATTTGTTCATATAAAGTAAAAACAGAAAAGAATAATGCAAAGCATAACATGAAAATTTATCAAGAATGTATACCAGAAGCTTGATGGAGCACATCTAATGCCAGTGAATCCCAAATGTCCTAGAAAACATGGCAAAAATTTAATCCAACTGCCAACGCATCTATAAACAATTCATGATGATTCCCAATCATAGAAAATAACCACAAAATAAAGAAAAAATCTAACTTTTTACCTTTCTCAAAACAAAAGGGCGATGGAGCTCAATTTCTAGAGTGTGAAATGCTCCTATCTGCAGCATGAAAATAAAATCTTAAGGGATTACCAAACATGGAACAATGATGAATAAAATATTGCAAAAAATCAAAACGCACACCTGAACATATTCATTCTGCAAAATATTCTTCCCGCGTATGCGTAAAACAGATCCTTCTTTGTCATATTCAACAGCCTAAGATTTATAAAAAAAAATAAGTGAAGTTAGATACAAACTTCTAAATAGTAGATTCTATTTGGAAAACAGATGACGTTATTTTATCATAAACTGGTAACTTTTCAAATATAACTTAGTATGAAATGTAGTTAGCTTAATTTTAAAAAATCAAATGACATTTTTATAATCTTTAATTTGATCCAATAGCATTGGTTCATGGTCATTCTTGATGCAGAACAAAATTCATACTTGCATTTTAGATTAAATGCTTATTCTTCAGCACACTAAGCCGGATTATAATAACTACCTCAACTTCGATTTCTAGTTTCATTTTCACTCTTTCTGAATCTCTTGCTCCCGAAGCAGCTTCTCTCAAAACCTTTCTGTAGATAAGAAATGCCACATTCATAAAAACTATATTCAACTCAAACAAAATTCTTCACCAGTAAAGCCATTAATCCGGGATGTAGCCCAATTAAGATATCTTTCATAAGTCATAGACTTAACAAAATTCTAAGAAACTCATACCGTAAATACCACATAACTGGATAAAATAAAAATTCAATCTTGAACTCATAACACGCTGAATTCAATCAAACTGATACAATAAACATAGGCTTGAAAACTACCTTACTGTCACAGCCATTACACGGTCACCCTGAGCAATCAAATTATAAATAACCCATAAATCATCTGATTCGTCTGGGACAATCTGCAGCAAATCCCAGAAATCAAAACAAAATTCTAAAAACAACCAACAAAAAAATAAAATCAAAATCAAAACCATACAACCCATCTCAATTCTAACCCAAGAAAGATTTACCAATAAGAAAAAGAAGTAAATTTCACATGGTTTTCGAAACCACTACAAACAAAAAAATGAAAACCTTCACACTTCCAGGCCCGTCACGCTCGAGGTCTCTGCGAACAATCTTCATGTTATCTTCTCGAAATTTCTCAGTTTTGTGTGGATTTCCTTTGGGAGATGTGCGACTACTGAAGTCTGCGTCGTCTCGAAGCAGATATTAACACTACGAGGTTTTTAAATACTGGATTGCTTTCGGTTGAAGTTATTTGCACTTTTATAAATATCTCGTAGAAAAATCCCAATTCGATTAGGTATTGGGATTGGATCAGGAAACTCCATGAATGGTGTTTGTTTTAAGGTAGAACAGGAAATATTTCTTTCTTGGATATTGTTCTAGGAAGGACTGTGATTTAGACTTGTTTCACATTAGCGCCTCCACAAAAATATTCCAAGAATAACCCAATATAATCATAAAAAAAAATCGGAAAATTAATAAATTAATATAAAATCAAATTAATTCCTCAATTTTTATTTTTAAAATAAATATTAATAATTTTTTTGAATGATATTCTAAGTATACTTTGATGTTAGTATGTCAAATGAACATGCTATATTTTCAAATCTGGTTCTAAAACAAATATAAATGATTTCCCTTATAATACTATAGACAACCAAACGTTAGAAGTTCGAATTCTAACTTTGGTTAGTTGTCCCACCCTCTATTCAGTATAATTAACGGATTTAATCTCAGGTATATCATATGATTAGCCTACTAACTAAAGGCATGAATGATTTTGAGGAATAATTTGACTATATTTTAATTTTATATAAAAAATAATAATAAAATTAAATTTGAGTAAAATTGTCACTTACAATTTCCAATATTCAAAATGTATACAACACAACTTCTAAATTACTAATTTATAATTTTCCCTTACAAATATTTCAAGAAAAATAGTTTTTTGTGCTTTTCTTTTATCCTATTTCCCCATTTTCGAATTTCATCGTTTTAAACTAGACATTTATTTTATTTTAAATTCGTCTTTTAAGACAATTTTTTTTAATTATTATCGATAATACCGGCTAGAATTTTAGTAAAAATTAGATTATTTTTGGTTAAATATAAAAATTCCAATTTTAGGAATTTTAAAGTTCAAAACTAAATTGGGCACATAAATTTTTTTTTAAAAAAAAAACACGCTCCAGTTAGTTATAATAAAATAAAGTAATAGCTGAGGCGCTGTATTCGGCCAATTGCATATTTTCCAATTTCCAATTCAAATAATTATCGAGGACCGGTTTGCTTTCCTTGTCAGTGCCCAAACAAAACCCTAATATTCGCCTCTCTTCGTACTCGGCGAACTTTTGAAAATCAAATGGCAACGGCCCAAGATGGCGGAGCCACCGCAACCACCACCACCTCTTCATACGCTGGAGGAGGAGGAGGAGGAGCGGGAGGAAAGTTCCGCAAAACACCCTTCCGCAGACCCGCAACGCCGTACGATCGTCCCCCAACGGGCCTCCGTGGAAATGACAATAATGGTAACTGGTTAACGAAGTTGGTGGTAGACCCCGCCTCTAAGCTCATCTCCTATGGGGCAAACCGCTTCTTCGCATCCCTCTTTCGCAAGCGCCTTCCCGCGCCGCCGCCTCCCCACACACCAGGTTATTTTTTATTTTTTTCGCGGAAATTTGTCCTTAATTGTGTTACTGTGACTGTTAGGTTGGTTGTAAGTTTTAATTTTTAGTTTTCTAACTGCTCTTTAAAACTATTTAATTCTTGTTTTCGTCAAGGTTGCTGATCTTTAGGAAGTGTCGGCAAGTGTCTCTATTTTTTTCCCCTTTTTCTCTTTAATAAACATGGTATTGGTTCATAATTTAATGCTAGGTTAGTTAAGTTAATCTTGAGTGAATTAGATATTTCATTTTCTTATTACTGCGTTGATGTGGGTCTGGCAGTTATGTATAGATGAAAATCTCTTTGCTAGTCTAAGTCCTGTAGTTGGTTTTTATTATTATTATTATTATTTGAGTTATTTATATGCACAATCTTGAAAGTCGTCCAAATCAAAGCTTCACTGTTTCACTGCCTTGCTCGTGTCTTGTGACTTTCAGAAGAAAAAACAATCTTTTTTTGTGTTTGCTGAACATATGCCTATTAGTTGCGTTCTTAGTGTTTACTGTAGTTGCTATTGCATTTCACGATCCCGTAGCTTTTGTTATTACGAAGAGTGGTTGCTCTGTGACATTATTATTCAACAAGGTCTAATGTACTTCACGTATCCTATGTTGGTGACATGTATTTTGTGATGCAAACAGAGTTAAACCATAGCACGAGTGATGGACTCCCAGCTGCAGATCCTAACGTGAGTTTAAGACTATAGATGCATGTATATGTACAAAATTTAAACTTAAAGAACTAAAATTCTACACTCCCAAATCCATTGTCGTGATATAAATAAGAATATTTGTCTGGTACTTGTATATTCCAAGAGTCGACTGATCTGTATGTTTTATTCAATATTTCAAGAATCAAAATTGTGCACAAGAGCCTGCAGGAGGCGAATGCAATCAGCCAATAAATAGTTCTAGCAGCAATGGAATCTCTGATCTTGAGAAAATGCTGAAACAAAAGACCTTCAGCAGGTAAGGTTTTATTTTAACATCTTGTTGGTGATATGCATATGTTTCTATCCCGTTGTTATGCTATTTTCATGTTATTCTCAAATTATCTTTTGGTTTCCGTGTTTCCCTTTCTTGTGAAATCAATCCATTTAATGAACCTTCATTTTGCGCAGGTCCGAGATTGATCATCTGACAGAACTATTGCGATCAAAAGCTGGAGAAGTGCCTATCAGGGATGATGGGAACAGAAGTGAACACACGTCATTGGATTTTGGAAGGCATCAACAGTTAGCAAGTGGTATAATGGAACAAAACAAGAATAATGGGAATAAATCTCATGAAATCGTGTCAACTCCTGTCTTCAATTCAAAAGTAAGATAAACCTATATTTCACATTCTTCTCTCTCTCTCTCTCTCTCTCACACACACACACACAGATACAAATTTCTACCATTATTGTGGTTTTGTTGTTGAGGATTGCTATAGTGTAGGAACTTCATATTTCATAAGATAGTAGAATCAGTTTTATATGGCATACAAAAATATTTTCAGGTCACAAAGGATGATCTCGCTTCTCCTGCCGAACTTGCAAAAGCTTACATGGGAAGTAAACCTACAAAAGTATCACCATCAATGCTAGGGATTCGTGGTCAAGTTAGTAGGGAAGAGAACATGAGGTTTGCCTCACAATCACCGATCATGTCATTGACGACGAAGACGTCTGTTGCTCCAGAAAATGTTTTTGTGACACCAAGATCTCGAGGCAGATCAGCTCTTTACAGCATGCCTCGTTCCCCTTATTCCCGAGTTCAGCCATCTTCCAACCTCAAGGTTTTTCTTACTGTGTTATTTATACATGTAAACAAAATGTTTATGCTTTCTTGGACTTATTTTTTCCGCATATTTTGGTCAGTTTCAGGGAAGTGGACTTGTCCATAATGGTTATGCTTCATCGTTTTCTCCAGTGGAGCACGATAAACAATCTGAGGCGAAATCAATGGTATTTACACAGCCATAATATATTTGACTGTTGGAATTCAGTTTATTGCTTATGATGTATGTTATCTTCAGTAGTTTGACTGCCTACCCTGTGTCAGACGTTAAAACGCAGGAGTTCTGTCTTAGAGGATGAAGTTCGTTCTGTTGGCCCCATAAGGAGAATCAGACAGAAATCTAATCTAATATCACCGAGATTTCCCCGTACTGCTGATGAAGGGGGATTTGATTCTCATGCTGTTGTGGTATCTTCAAAGCAGAAGCAGGTCACAAAAGCCGTGGGGAAAAGTGTGGATAATAGTTCCCCAAGCACAAGTTATGCTCATGTACCCTCCAAGTCGAGTGAAGTAGCTGCTAAAATATTGCAGCATCTTGAAAACATGACCCCAAAGGAAAAACCATCAGGATCCAGGTTTGTTGCTGGGAGGGAGAAATCACCCTTTAAATTGACAGAAAGTATGCTTAGTGGACAGGCTCTTAAAAGTATGGAGGATATGGGTTCCTCTAAGTTGTTACTGGATTTCCAAGATGATCACAAGTCCGAACTCAAAGATAATTCTAATGCCACTTTACCTGATCTCCGTGATTCTATTTCTCGAGACAAAGGAAAAGGAAAAGTAAAAGAAATTGCCCCTCGAGTATCTTTTGCACCTTCTGACTCGCTGTCTCCTGTAATCAACAATGATTCTTCAGCTTCCCTGAAACCTTCTTTTGTCAGCACTGAAGGAGAAACTTCTGATTCTGTTCTGAATAGTGGTGTGTCTCAACCTCCTCAAAAGAAGAGAGCTTTTAGAATGAGTGCTCAAGAGGTAAAGTTTGTCGCCATTTTATTACATGCGTATATATTTTTCGATCTGTTTTTTCGTTATTTCTCTTATTTTATTTGTTTTTCCTAATTTTTGTCGATGTCATGTCCAGTATTCATTCGAGCTGGATGATGACGAACAGTGTAATGGGGTTGAATCTAGACCATTACCAGAGGAGAAAGGACAACATATTGAGATCAAGCTCTCACCTGCTGAAGAACCCAAACACGTAAAAGCCACAATCCTTCCTGAAATGAAGTCTCCTTCATGCCTTACATTCAGCAATACGAATGAACTCAGCAATTCCGGTGCTGTCTCGGATATTAGAGAAGAAAGTAGCTTCCCTGCTTTCGAAAAACCAACCCAATCAAGTGCTGTTCCTCTGTCAGTTGCTGCATTTGACAAACCTAAGGAAGCAAGCAATCCTCCTTCGCCATTCAGCTTTGGCTCTAAAGTTGACAAATCTAAGGAAGTAAATGATCCTCCTTCCTTGTTCAGCTTTGGCTCTAAAGTTGCTGATAAGTTCCCTTCCCTGCCTTCTGAATCAAGTGGCAAAATATCGGAATCTAAACCAGAAAGCTCTAGCAGGTTAGTCTGAATACAAATTAGAAATAATTATGAAAAACAACCCCGAGGCTGTTCACGAAAATCTCCCTGAAACCTTGAAAATTACAATACACACTCTGATTCAATGATTTTCTGTTAGTTTGAGGGTGTTTTTCGTAAACGGTGCAAACCTCACGGGGTTATTTGTAACTGACCCTACAAATTATTTTGATGTCTAAAAGAAACTTTTAAGGAACTTAGAGATTAATGACATTTGCCACATTGACTATTCTGTTTTTCAAATTATCTAAAGTCTTGGTAACTGCATGTGCAGCTTGGTTGATGTTCCTGGTACAACTGGCAGTCTGATGAAAATTCCAGAGCCAGAGAAAGCTGCTCATCCGAAAGCGGGAGATAGGATTGAGAAATCTGATACCATTCCTTCTGCTGCATCAAGTGTTCCAACCCCTGCATTTGGGTTATTTTCATCTGCTTCTTCAGGCAACACAAATCAGATACCCAAATCCAATCCTGATACCATTCCTTCTGCCGCTGCATCAAACGGACCTCAACCTGCTGTTTCAAACCCTTCGTTTGGGTTATTTCCTGCTGCTGCTGCTTCAAACGATACAAATCAGATACCAAAAGCCAGTCCTAATCTTTTTACCAATATTGGAAACTCTAGCAACGGAATTTTTGGATCTGCCACAACACCACCTTCAGCTTTAGGGGCACCTGTTTTCAATTTTGGTGCAGCAGCTCCAGATACCTCCACTGCAGTGTCAGCTGCATCAACAGCAACCAATCCAATTGCAGGAGATTCGAAAACCAAATCCGAGATAAATCCAGTTTCCAATATTACATCATTTGGGAACGTAAACTTTGAGAAAAGCACTTTTGGTGTCAGTTCTTCGACTGCAAATAATCTTCAGGCTCCTCTCTTCACTACTGCCACTAGTGGGCCCACTTTTGGTTTTAGTTCTTCGGTTTCCTCATCAGATACTGCTCCAGTCGTCTCTAGTAGTGGGCCCACGTCATCTGCAGTTGTATTCGGTGCTATTTCTCCTGCAGTTTCAGAAAACAGTACTGTTGCCTCCACGAGCGCCTCCACTCCTAGCATTTTTGGTTTTGGATCAACCACTGGGCCCACTCCTCCAGTTTTCGGTTCTTCGGTTTCCGCTTCAGGAAGTAGTACTTCTAGCTTCACCAATGGTACCTCAGGTAGCGTATTTAATTTTGGTGCAAACTCTTCCTCTTCCTCATCAGCAATTACCTCCAACAGTAGTGCTACCACTACTCCTAATGTCTTTGGTGCCAGCTGGCAAAATCCCAATTGGTCTTCTAATTTTGCTGCTTCATCATCGTCATCCCCTTCTACTGGATTTCCCTTTGGTGCCACATCATCTGTGGGTCCCACAACGAGTCCCGCTTTTCCATTTACTGCATCATCCTCTGCTTTGCCCTCCCCTGTATTCGGTAATCCCTCTTCTGGGCTTTCACCCTCTAACGATCAGATGAACGCCGAAGACAGCATGGCGGAGGATCATCCGGTGCAGTCGGGTGCACCTTCTGTTCCCATCTTTGGCCAATCCTCCGTCTCCCCATCACCACCACCTGGCGGCAGCTTCATGTTTGGATCGTCGGCGGCAGCACCGTCGCAGCCGAACCAATTCCAGTTTGGCAGCCAACAAAATCAAGCTGCTCCGCAGAACCTATCTCCGTTTCAGGGGTCGAGTAGCTTCAATGCAGGTGGCGGCGGCTTCTCATTGGGCAGCGGCGGCGGCGGCGACAAGTCGAATAGGAAGTTTGTTAGAGTCAACAGAAATAAGAACAGGAAGAAGTGAAGATATTATTACATTGAAGAGAGCATTATTGCTGGTGATTGTGGATTTGCTCACCTGCTGCTGGTGCTGGAAGAATGAATGCAGTGTTTCTTTAATTAGGCTGCGTTTTACCAATATTTTCTTGTTGTGGAATTTTGTGAGGCAAAGAGTCCCAATTTTGGAACTACTGTGTAATTGATGTCGAATGTGTATTACTTACTAGGTGTGATGTGTAATATAAAAGAAAAGTTTCCATGTCTTCTTGGGAAAATAAGGCTGATGTGCTCATTGAAATGCTACCATTTTCTTGATCCCTGTCTTGTATTTAAATACTAGGATAATTATGTTCACGTACACTGAGGTTGGGATATATAAGGGATAATTACACGAAGGTTTGCTTAAAATTGGTAAAAAATTATCGAAAATTTGAAATTTTACAAACTATAAAAGGCGCGGATTTCAGGAGTTTAAAACTCCCGCCTTTTGATATTCTTCTTGTTGAAGAATTAACTGCCACGATCAGTTATAATACATACATACGGCCACTTCTCAAACCCAAACCCAAACCCACAGATGAAACGGCAATGGCGGATGGGAATATGAAATTGCGATTAATACTTCTTCTACCTGTTTTGTTATTTGGCGAATACTATTATTCATATGGTTTGCAGCAACACATAGTTGGAGATTCAATCTGGTCGATTCCTCCGACCAATGATTTCTACGCCAATTGGTCTTCCTCCTACTCTTTTCACATCGGAGATTCACTCTGTAATTTCTTCACATTTTGTATTTTCCCATCCTTTCACACACAAAAACACAAACATATATATGGTGTATAATTTATTGGCAGTGCAGATTTCGATTTCGATTCGGGGCACTACAACGTGATCCAGGTGTCGAGAGGTGCCTTCGACAGTTGCAGCGGAGATCAACCTTACAACGCATTAATGGAAGGTCCGTTAATCTTTCCTTTGTCGAGAAAAGGGCTTTTCTATTTCATATGCAACGTCTCGAATTACTGTCAATTAGGGCTGAAAGTTAGTGTGATCGTGGATGAAAAGTCGTCCGTCGATATTTCGACAACTCCTCCTCCTTCTCCTTCTCTATCTGGCGGCGGTAATCCGCCGCAAACCTCGCCGGCAGGAAGTTTGTAGTTCCGAATTAGCCTGAAAATTGCTGTTCAATTCATGGGTTAGTTTGGTTGCTTACTTAATAATACTAATTTGCACTATGCTTGATTTCCTCCATTTTCGTGATGATTGTTACTGTTTTAAGACTTCTAGTGATAATTAATTTCCTGTGAAGATCACGGATGAATTGAGAAATTTCCCTAATGATAACTAGCTAATAGAAAGTAGAAACTTTTAATATTAGAGTAAAATTCTCAAATTCATCCCTAACTTTTCATCTAAAAAGCAAAATGGTCCCTATACTTTTAATTTGTTTCAATTTCATCAATATTAACTTCTTTCTTCACATTATTTAAGTTCAGCTGAAGGCTAAAGCATCTTTGATTAAGACTCTTTTTTTGCTTTTAATAATCTTTCAATTGGATGAGACTACAAACATTTTTGGAAGCATTGACAATAAAAAATTGTTTACTGCAACATCTTAACGCGGGACCAATCTATTATTAATTGACAGTTGAGGAGTTAGAATCGGAAATTCTTTGGATTAATTCAGGGATATTCTTAAATTATCATGCGTTGTCATGTCGGATGAAATCGTCTTCTTATCCCCATAGTTGTGTTGGTATATCATAGATTTATATGAATCTTATAATATGCAATCACTTTTAAATAAACTATTATAAATTATTGTATCGTATTCGATACACATATTGAAATATTAAATATTAAAAAAAATCAATATACTCAATGTAACTGCACCGTGTATCACATAGATCAATTAATTAAACCATTGATTAAGATTTCAGAAAGATTAGTTTTGTCATTACGGGAATTATTCCTTACATACAGAGACAAGTTAAGCAAGTAGCACACTTCATGTACTTTTTTTATAATAACTTTCTCTTATTCTTTTAACTTATAACCCAACAACTTTTTTTTTTCTTTTTGAGATTCTGCATTCACTACGATTTCAAATTTTATAAATTGTTACAATTTTGTTTTATTAAATAAGTTAAATATTTCAGAAAATTAAATTGATTACTAATTACAAATATTTTTCATTTCATATACTATATAAACGTTCTAAATGATAAAATAAACATCACAATATATATATATATATATATATATATATATATATATATATATATATATATATATATATATATATAATCCTAAATCGCAACAAAAAATGATAAAAATTAAAAAACCCAGAATTAGTATTTAAAGAATAATTGATGGAAAACACCAAAACAGTTACAAATTGGAGAAATAAATAGCTACAAAACAAAATCAAGTGTTGGACTGATCAATTTATAGCTAATCATCCTAAGAAAAGATAATAATAAATATTATGGAGGCGGAACCGCAACCGGCACAGAAGTTTGAACGCCGCCTTGCAGTTGCAGCGGCGACTTCCGACAAATTGGGCACGAAGCGTTTCGCACAAGCCAAACATCCACGCACTTGAGGTGAAAGACATGGCCACAATCCGGCAACAATCTCAGCAAATCGCAGTCCTTATAGTCGGCGAGGCAGATGGCGCAGCCGCCTCCGCCGCCGCTTTTCTTTGGATTGAAGGTTAACTCTGGGTATGAAGACAGGATGGCTGGGTCGAGTCCGTTGATGCGTTGAAGGCATATGTCGATGGACGAGCTGCCGTCATCGTCGGTGGAGTCTGTGTAGGTGGTGGTGGTGGAGCGGCGGCGGCGGCGAAAGGCGGTGGTGGCTGCGGCGTGAGATGGCGGTGGGCGCCTGCACTTGTAGGAGATGTAGGTGACTATCATGAATATGATGAAGACTGCGATGGAGAGGCCGAGGCCATAGGCGAAGCCGCCGATAGATTGGGTGCCGATTGATTCTCCGGTGGAGTCTGAAGTGGTGTTCATGAATTAAGTTGACAATTTACAGAGAGAATACGTTTTAGAAGACAAAGTTGGCAATGGTCCATTGGCCTATTATATATAGTACGTTTTAGCTTGATGTATGTGTAAAAATTAAAATATATATACTATAGTATAGTATATTACTATTATATATAAGTCAAGAGTGGCTTAAATCTTAATAGTGTAGAATTAAACATTTTCTAAATTTTTATATATTTATAGTTATTTTAAGAGAAATTGCAAATTCTGAATACAAACTTTCCCAAATTGACATTTAGGACACAAGATCATACAAAATTTGGATCTTGTGTCCTAAAATGTCAAATTTAGGAAATTTGTATCCCTATTTTCTCATAATACTAAGGTAGAAATTTAATTTAAATTAAGATAAAAAAAATAGATAAATTACTCAAAAAGAAAAGAGGAGAAAAACAATAAGAGCCCATTTGGATTGATGAATTTAGATTTGGAGATGTATTTGAAATAAATGGATTTGAAATACCTTTAATTTTTTTTTGAGGAAGAGAGAGAATGAGAAAAAAAATTGGAGAGAGAGAGAGTGAGGAGAGATAAAGAATTGGCCAGTGAGAATATTTTTTTTGGAGAGAGAGAAAAAAATAATATTGAAAAAATTAAAAGTAAAAATTATATAAAAATAGAGTGAAATAGGAAGAGTGGATTTGAAATGATTAGGGGTTAGGAGTAATTTCAAATCCATTAAAAATTGGACTTGAAATCCATTGAATTTAAGAATGGATTTCAATTCTATTGATTTACAATTTTTGGCAAATAGATGAAATGGATTTGGATAATGGAATTAAAATTCACCGGACCCAAATCCATCCATCCAAATGGGTCTTAAATTAAAATATTGAAATAAAAGGTCAAAGCATAGGTTATTATGTGTGTCAGTGTGTGTGAAGCATGAGGGAAAACCTTGAAAATATGTTTCCAAGTGATCAACTAAATAGATAGAATAGACAATTGTTATCACCTTAGGTAGTCAACGGTTTGTCTTAATCTTGAAAAACTGTGGATTTGGTTCTTATGGTTTATTTTCTGCTTCAGCGGTGGGTGGCTATTGCATTGCCTATTGGTATTATCCAAGAGTTGCAATTCTCAATTAAAATCACAAATTTCATAATATATATAGCTAATTCGTCTAGTGGTCAATTTATGCATATGAGAAGTATATATCCATATAGTTGAAACCTATGAAACAACGCATATAAATATGACGATATATAATTTTTTTGATATTTTATACTAGAGAAATGCCCGATATGGTATCGGAAACAATATGATACGGTAAGATAAGATTTTTAGAAGTGTTCGTGTTGAAATTGAATTGTTAAATAGTTGATATTGACCATGTACAATATGCAAATTGCAAATATATATATCTTGCTGTTAACCTTATAATCTTCTGTCTAGAGAGAGAAAATAAGGGAAAAAAAAAAAAAAAAACTCAATCTGCTGTCTTGTTCTTTGAAGTTTCTGTTGATTATTTATTCTTTAATTTTTAGAAGTTACCAAAACTTATCTAAAAATTTACTTTATTACAAAAAAATCTTAAACTATGCAACATGGAGTCAAAAATATAATTGAACTAGTTAGAAAGTTGTTGCAAACTTGCAATAAAGCAAAAGAGGTAGGAATTTCTTTTGGTATTTTGTGAAAATAGAATGATTAAGGTATAATTAGAGAGAGAGAGAGAGAGCGTTGAGTGAAGAGTCGAGTAGTCTCTCTCATTCTCGCTGTCGGCTGCATCCATTTACAGTCACCATGTCAAGCTTACCTCCTCCCTCAGCCCCCAACAATGGCGTCCCCGACGGCGACTGGCTGAACGCGCTGCCGAAGGCGCTATTCTGGGAAGAAGCTGAACTGTACCAGTGGGAAGGCTTCTGGATCCGTTCGTCCCTCATGCCCGCCGCCGTCACTTTCAAGTCGAGCTTCCACGCCCAAAACGACGACGTCCTTCTCGCATCGTCCATGAAAACAGGTACCACATGGCTCAAAGCCATCGCCTACTGCATCATGACCAGAAATCAAACATCATCATCATCATCATCACCTAATCTTCTTATCAAATCTCAAGTCGACGAGATCCAGGATAACTTAGCCATGGAAAACCCTCATTTCCTCGTCCCCACCGTGGAAAACACAGCGATCACGAATAAAACGCTAAAAGTCAACCTCCACAGCAATCGTCTCCTCCACACGCACCTGCCCTACTCCCTTCTTCCCGATTCCGTCAAGCACAGCACCTGCAAAATCGTGTACATCGCGCGGAATCCCAAGGACACGCTGATCTCTATGTGGCATTTCGTCAACTCCATTCTGAGGAGAAATCGAGATCCGCTTCCACTAGAAAAGGCAGTCGATTGCTTCTGCTCCGGCGTCCATCCATTCGGGCCTTTCTTCGAGCACGTGGCGGAGTACTGGAGGGAGAGTCAAAGAAGGCCTGAGAAAATGCTCTTTCTCAAGTACGAGGATCTGCAAAGTGATCCCAAGAGAGAGATTTCAAAGATTGCTGAGTTCTTAGGGAGGCCGTTTGGAGATGAAAGAGAAACTGACGAGGTTTTGCGGAGGTGCAGCTTGGAGAGGCTCAAGAATTTGGAGGTGAATAGAGGTGATAAATCCCTTATCATGAGGGTTCCAAATAGTACTTTTTTCAGGAAAGGTGAGGTTGGAGATTGGAAGAACTATTTGACACCTGAAATGGAGGAAAAAATCAACCAAACAAGTGGGAAAAAGCTTGAGCCTTTAGGGGTCTTTCTTTAATTCAGGTGAGATTTTCACTTTTCACTAATTGCTTAAATTAAATTAAATTCACAGCGGATGGAGTACACAAATTCATTGTGCTTATGGACATGGTGGCTTCTTTTCTATTTGTTGTTATGCTCACAGTTTAGTTGAATACACAAAAAGGAGTAGAAAGAATTGACTGAAAGATCCAACTTTTTTCGAAGAAGAAATACTTGAAAATATTCTGATCCCGTTTACAAAAGCATTCAAAAGAGTTAGATTTCCTCCCAATGAATTGTTTCTCCTTTTCCCGTAGTTTGCTTGTAGATTTTCCGGTTAATTCTTTCCCCATTTTTCCCGTTCCCCCGTGCTTTGAGAAAATGACTACGAAAAAATAGAATTTTTTTGCTTGAAATATCTATATGCATACTCTTATTGCAGATGTTCTCTTTCTTTGCATTAGAGGTACTCAGAGATCTCCTCTCAGTTTGGCCTTAGATGTAGGTAGGTCTAAATCAAGCACACAAGATTGTTTTGGTGCCTATAGATTGTTCAGAACTCGGGAGTTGAAGGAAGGAAAGCTGTATTCTTCGTAGACAACTGAAATGACAGAACCCGGAATGGAATGTGTGTTAACATTGTCAAACTCAGTTAATATCACAATGTTTTCTCATATAAAGAATCACACAGTTATGTTGATTTTCTGCATTTTATAATATAGTAAAATTTACAACATTGACTTTGTCAAATATATCTCCCCACAATTATCATCATTACACTTTTTACGATTTTTCCCAAATTTCCATGTGAACGGAAACTAAATGATTCAATAAAGATAAGTAGAATTTGATTAGAATGATGCATTATTAGTTTATTACGGAAAAGGAAGAAAAAAAGGTCGAAAAAATACAATAAAATTTTCAATAAATATCTATGTAAATCCCTTAACGTCCAGATGCACCACTACAGACAAAGATGCACTGGTATTAAGGAGATCATTTTGCTCTTGCTTCACGTACAAAGTTGCACAAGTTGAATAAGCAATTATGCAACCTATAAATAATGAAGCTTCAAAGTTCAAATATGACCACAAATTTCGACATTCAAATCCTCAATGAAATTAACATATTCAACAAAACTATTAGACAAAAGACGAATTATATTGCAATTCCATTTGCGTAAAAATGAATATATAACCTCAGTTTTAGTAGCAACCATCCAGAAACTATAACAGATTCCAAAATATAGTAGTAGAACATAGTAGAACACTAAAAGTCTCACCTAAGCAATGTCAAACCAAGAACTAGTGATCAACAAAGACAGCCAAATCATTGCTGGGCACACTGCACGCGCTGGGCCCCACCATGCATGTCGTCGTCATCTTCATCATATGCCTCTTGGGTACGTTGGTGCTGCTTTCTACGCATTTCTTCTTCCATATTTACGTCATGCAATGTTGTCTCCTCACATTCATCGATTTCCATATCTGTCAGTTTACTTGCGGGCTTTGCTGGCAGAACTGCTTCCAGAGCTTTGCTTTGCTCAGGGCTCAAAGATTCTGGAAAGTCGACAGAAAATTGAATGTACAGTTTGCCTTTCATGAACGGCCTCTGGTACATGGGCATGCCTTCATCATTAATGGCCTTGAATTGATCTGAGGCACAAAATAATGAATAAATCAATAAAAGATTGTATTTTTAAGCACTTAAACAAAAGCAGCAGTTTTTTGTAAACAACTCATAAGTGAATTTGAACTTCTTACCAGGCTTGATAACTTCGCCAGGTTCAGATTTAATAAGGAGTTGGCGATTGTCCAAATGAGTCAAGATAAATTGGAAGCCACATAGTGCTTCAGTCAAAGTCAACGAGTGCTCAACAAATAGATCATCACCCTTTCGCTTGAATTTCGGGTGCTCCTTCAGTTGAAGTACAAAGACAATATCTCCAGTGACAGTGTCGGGCTGCAAAAAAAATTATTCAGTAAATCCCAAATACATATTTAAGGAAGCTTCTGCGGTGAACAAAATGAAACAATGACAGTTCTTGAAATTTACTGCTTCATCAGCCTCTCCTGGGAAAGTGACTTTCTGACCATGTTGCATACCCTTCTCCACTATAACTTCCAACACCTTCTTCTCCTGCACAACCTTTTCACCCTTGCACTGTGTGCATCTGTCCTTATCATTAATAGTTTCACCAGTACCCTTACAGTCATTGCAAGGGTGCTGCATTTGCTGGATCATTGAAGGGCCAAGATGTCTAATAGATACTTTCATCCCAGATCCTTGACAGCCTGGACATTTCATTGAAGCTCCAGACTTAGACCCTTTCCTGCACCAACAACATCAAATCTAAGAAAAGCACTTCTTTGTTTCTAGCTTTTACTTAAAACACTTTGGTAGTGTGTTTTGAAAACCAGCTTATCCTTAACAAAACCAGAAAGATATTTAGAAGCTAGAAGCACCAAAGGACCTACATTTAGCTTAAGTTTCTAGCTTCTATATTACGTTCGTAAATAAATAAAAGAATCTTTGAGAGTAGTGAACAGATTTTTAACTTCTAATTTAACTTCTTCAAAAACAGATTTTTTTTGCAAACACCCACAGTGTTTATGAAACACAGCTCTTTAAAATAACATGACGTGTGAAGACTGACCCTTTGCATTTGGGACAGAGCACATTGCGAGAGAGAGATAGTTTCTTGGATGTCCCATTGTACAAGTCATCTAGAGAAACCTTGAGAGGATGAATAACATCCTCTCCCCTTCTTTGCCTCCTGCCTCTACTACTTCCACCACCTGTACAAAATTTAAATACATGAATTAAATTTCTTTTGGAGGATGAACCAACAATCAAGCCAATTTAAACATGTTGCAATTCAAATGTTTACCTCCGAAGGGACTACCACTACCACCGAAAAAGGATTCAAAGATGTCAAATGGGTTGTGGCCTCCACCGCCTCCACCACCCATTCCTTCCTTGAGAGCATCCTCACCATACTGGTCGTAGATCTCCCGTTTCTCGGGATCATTCAAGACTTCATATGCTTGAGCAATCTCTTTAAACTGGGACATCCAGAAAGAAAGAAACGGTCTTAGTACCGAGAACAGCCATACAAAGGACTAACTAAGCTGTTCTGGGTAAGCACAGTACAAATAAAATCGGACAAAGTAATACAATTATCGTTCAAGTGCACAAAGCTATCAATATTATCTTCTCAAGGGGAACAAACTACAATCTATAGTGTTTTTCTTGTCCAGGAAGGCATGCCACTCATCAACCCAACATCTCAAATATACTATTACAAAACAACAACAATTCGTTCAGCCAAAAGAGAAACATTAAATTAGAAAAATCAGCAAGCAACACATCAAACAATTCAACTAACACGTAGCGATCTGAAGCTATAACCCATAAAAAAAGCAAATCGATGTCAATTAGAACTACCAAACAATATTACCTTTTCCGGATCTCCTCCTTTGTCAGGGTGGTTTTTAATGGCTAATTTACGATAAGCCTTCTTCAGATCATCCGGCGTAGCGCTCTTCGACACTCCCAATATCTCATAGTACTTGGTGTTATCGCTTTTCTTCGGCGCTCTCCCAAACATCTCTACTGTCTTTTTCCTTTTTCAAATTCAATCAAATCGAATTACCCAACCAAATCTAACCGGGAAAAAAAGCTAAAAAAAATATAGAAAAATAGTAATCAGAGACCGAGAAATCGATCTATGATTTAGAGTATCTATATGCAAATCAGTAAATATATAGGCGCTTACAGATGATTCTTGGAGTAGAGAGAGAGGCGGAACTAGCACGAGAGAAAGAGAGAGAGAGGGATTAGGTATGACGAGATCTGTGGTTTTAATTGAGTGAAGAAAATTTTAGACGGCTGAGATTTGTTGTGAGTAGATCGCCTGCCAAAGATGTTCTAGAATTTTCTAAACCTTTTCCCTAGCATACCCTTCTATTTGCTCTTTGTTTTGGAGTCTAACTGTTTGTTATTTCTATATTTTACCTATCTAGTTTCCTTCTTTTTTTTTTTCTTTCTAACTCTTTATGAAATAATGATTGTATATTATTATTACACTAAAAAAGAAGTGACTCGGTAACAAAAAAAAAAAAAAGAGTGGAAAATGTTGAAGGTTTTAATATAATTTAATAAACTAATTCGAATATTTCTTATTTATTGAATTATTTAAAAATAAATTATATATATTAGGATTATTTTAACAGATATTCATCCGATATGATACATTATTTGAAATGTAGGTAAAAAATGTATTGTATTTTGACTATAATGTACGAATATTTTTAAAATTTTATATTATACCGTGTAGAACATGATATTATCATACTTGTAAAATATTGTAATTTTAGTATTGATATTATAGACGTCTGAAATTGTTGCCCCAAATTTATTGAACAATTAAACACCTTCATCAAAGAAGCACTTTTAATATGAATTAATTATATGATATTATTATTTAAGAAAAAATCGTGGTCAGGAAGATTATAGTAGCCAAAGCCATTAGAATTTGTATTTTATACATTGGAAAAATTCGTTAGTTATTAATAGATCAGGACAGGGAAAAGAATAACTGAAATAAAGGAAATGAAATTAAGTAGTTAATCGTCAAAGTTTGATTTCTTTAATAATCAGAACTAAACGCGGATATGGAGCTCAGAGACAGAGAACAAAAACTCATTTATTTGCCTCAAAGTTTCGAGGGGCTCATTCAAAACTTATTCGAACTATTACTCAACTGACAAGAAGAGCTTTAGTTTTTGATTTTTATTTATAAAATAAATTAAAGAAAACAATATTTATAAAAAAATAAAAAATAAAAAAACTACCCTTAAACCCTCTTTTCTCCCAATTCCCATATCTCAAATCCCGCTTCACAATTTCACGTTCAATTTCGCCTCTACCCAAGCCGCCCACCGGCCACCACCAACACCGCTGCCGTGCCGCCCTTAGCCGAATCTCCTCCCCCTTTCCAGAGAAGCACGGACGGTCCGCCTCCGCCACCAATCCCTTGCCGTCCACCGGTCACCGCCCCGCAGCTCTGCAAGGTATTGAAATCATTTTTTTTATATAATTTGATGCTTATATAATGGATTATTTTATAAATCGAGTTGATATTAATTTTTAGTTCTATCATAGGAAGAGCTTATAGAGAGGTAGTTCAGGTGACGAATAAGCTTCAGTGAAGTGCAGTTCAAGCTCAATTCGAAGTTTTCAGCAGTTTCGGACCTAGTTAAAGTTTAGCTTCATTCTTTCACTGTCAAATAAGCTCAAATCATTCGTCAGATTTTTGGAAAGCTTTTAATTGCCGAAACGCAACTTGGTATAGAGAATGCAGAGCCTGAAGGGCTTTTCTCAAAGCCCACCAGCAATCACTTCTTCTACAACTTCCTTAACTTTTTTCAAGCTCAACAGAAGTACGGTTTACTTGAGTTCTTCTATTCCCATAAGCAGAACCGGGAAATTACAAAACAATACATTACACAAGGTTCCACGGCTTCATTGCAGAGCTTCCATGGAAGCACAAGAAGCTTCTCCCCGGTATTACAACTCAATTATTTTTTTATTTATTACACATCAACCGCCAATGTGTATAATTGGAATGGTTGTGTTTTCAAATTTCGTTAATTTGTTATTAATCACGTATAATTTTTTCTACAATGAAGAAATTTTCCCTATTATCGTGTATATGGGCCTTGTTAAATGAGATTTCGCTTATGTTCTACTCCAGATGGTACGTAACAGTACTTGAATTTTAGGGACTATTTGGTTTTACTTTTCGAGTTGTCACAAATTAATTTTTCTCCATATTTGATTACAGGGGCACTCATTCAGAAGTTTATGGACTATCTCAGAAAGTTGTGGGTGTTCTTGGTGGAGGACAACTAGGTCGTATGTTGTGTGAAGCAGCTTCCCAGATGGCAATAAAGGTGATCATTTTGGATCCAATGGAGAATTGTCCGGCAAGTAACCTATGCAATTATCATATGGTGGGAAACTATGATGATAGTGCCACAGTTGAAGAATTTGCCAAAAGGTTGGATTTTGGAAAGGCTGTAAATTCTCTCTTAATTTTGGTGTCAAGAACTCTTGATTTATTACTTTGTTGGAAATTATAGATGTGGAGTATTGACTGTTGAAATTGAGCATGTCGATGCTGCAACTCTTGAGAGACTTGAGCAACAAGGGGTGGATTGTCAACCTAAAGCTTCTACAATCCGTATCATCCAGGTTCAATTCTTGACAGAGTAATTAATCCAATAATTGTTTTTTCATTCTTCTGTATCGACTTATAAATTTGACTAAATGTTTGTTCACAGGATAAGTACCTTCAGAAGGTTCATTTTTCTCGACATGCAATTCCACTCCCTAAATTCATGCAGGTATGATATATTGGCAGAGAGATTGTATTTCAAAATGAGAAATTTGACTATGAACTTAAGATTGTAAATATTTAGCTGACAAAAGAATCTTTCTCCATGGGAAATGCCTGAGGCAGATAGATGATCTTGAAGGTGCCAAAAGAGCTGCAGACCTATTTGGTTATCCTCTCATGATAAAAAGCAAAAGATTAGCATATGATGGTCGAGGCAATGCTGTAGCAAAATCTGAAGATGAGATTTCTTCGGCAGTAAAAGGTGAAGATTCGGTTTGAAGAATTTTAGATACAAAACTTTCTCTCTGCTAATATTTCTCAGGTTAAGGTTGTGTTATCTAATTCCTTGATGAATTAAGACGATTCTGTATCTAATAGCTTTGATACTTGGTTATTCTTGAGTTTTATGATCCACAAACTAGCTTGCCATGGAAAATTGATGTTACTAAATTACGTTTTCAAAGTGAGATGTAACTGTAAGTAGATTACTGTTGGTTACGGTATACAGTGGGAAATGATATCTTCGTCATAAATTAATTATACCAAGATTTTCACTATGGAATTCTTTATCGGAATTTCATTTTGTTGACAATAACTGTTTTTCAGCTCTTGGAGGATATGCTCGTGGCTTGTATGTTGAAAAATGGACACCATTTGTGAAGGTTAGCTTCCGTCACGGACCTGTCTCAGTGATCACTTATGTGTAGCCTCATTAAATTTAAATTCTTTTTTTCTATTTCTTTTTGAGGGTTTGATGGACTGAATTAAGTTCTCTATTCCTATTCAACGCAGGAGCTCTCTGTCATTGTGGCAAGAGGAAGAGATAATACCATGCTTTGCTATCCTGTTGTAGAAACTATCCACAGGCAAGATGATAACTCTTTTTCTAACACATTTTGAATTTTATCAGAAGCTATACTTGGTTATTCATTTTAGCATTCAACTTTTCATTCTTCCTGGAACTTTGTACGAATTAATATTTTCTCTAATCTTTCTCATATGCAGGGAGAACATTTGTCACATCGTTAAGTCACCCGCCGAAGTATCCTGGAAGATTCTGAAACTCGCAACAGATGTTGCATATAAGGCTGTGGGTTCATTGGAAGGTGCTGGTGTTTTTGCTGTTGAGTTATTTTTAACAGCTGATGGTCAGGTTGTACATCGATCTTTCATTTGTATTAGATATTAAATCATGATGAAACATTTATTTAACAATTAGATAAATAGCTTTTACACTTTTGCAGTGTACTTATGCCATTCATTTTTCTCAGGTCTTACTGAATGAAGTAGCCCCTCGACCTCATAATAGTGGACATCACACAATCGAATCTTGTTTCACTTCACAATATGAGCAGCATCTAAGAGCAGTTGTTGGACTTCCACTTGGAGATCCATCAATGAAGACTCCTGCTGCTGTAATGTATAATATACTTGGTGAAGATGAGGTAAATTTGCTCAGTTTAGATATCTGTTAAAATTGACATTTTTTTAAATTCAATAATTTATTTTCCTTCACGATTCTGGAAACAGGGAGAACCAGGTTTCCTTATTGCTAATCGACTTATTGGAAGGGCATTGAGGATTCCAGGGGCATCGGTTCATTGGTATGATAAACCAGGTTGGTCAAGGCTGAAAAACCACTTCTTCAAATATCGTATTTAACATTTTGAATTTTTTTTCTAATTTTTAAATTGAGTTAAAATGGTCTATGCACTCATAGATTCGCCTAAATCCTAATGAAATGGGGTAATTTATAATTTTTGTAACTCAGAGGAGTAGAGTTGGTAATTTTTCATCAGTTGACAGTTGTAACCATAAATCCCCCCCCCCCCCCCCCCCCCCCCCCCCCCCCCGCCCGCGCGTGTAGATGTAAAAACCCAAAATGTCTACATATTCAATGACAGATTGTTTCTCAACTTTTCAGACATGAGAAAGCAAAGAAAAATGGGTCACATCACAATCGTTGGCCCTTCTATGGGAATTGTTGAAACTCGATTAAAATCCATGTTGGGGGAAGAAATCAAAGATGACCAACCTGCCGGTAAGTTGTTAAATCTTTACTTAGTCCCACATTTTCCATTTAAATAAATTTTGGTAAATTTGGTATAATGCTTCCTATTACAGAAGCACCACGTGTTGGAATCATAATGGGGTCGGACTCGGACCTTCCTGTAATGAAGGAAGCTGCAAAGATTTTAAGAGAGTTCAATGTGCCTGCAGAGGTTAGTTACATAAAACCACATTTGTTTTTTCATATAATGGCTTAATATTAAGCTTAATTGACATTTTTGTTAGGTAAGAATAGTTTCAGCTCACAGGACGCCTGAAATGATGTTTTCTTATGCTTCATCTGCTCGGGAGCGTGGTATCCAGGTCATCATTGCTGGTGCTGGAGGAGCTGCTCACTTGCCAGGTGTTGCGTCATGTTTTAGTACATTATATCTAATTATTAGTTCGATTAGTATTTTAAAAAAAAATCAGTTATTTTGGTGCAAACATATGTTTATCTTATTCACTTGATTAGGTATGGTAGCTGCATTGACCCCTTTGCCCGTGATTGGAGTTCCCGTTCGTGCATCTACATTAGATGGACTTGATTCTCTATTATCTATTGTTCAGGTACTTTACATACATATTTATATTTTCCTTTATGGGCTTTTATGTGGATGTTTGCAAAAACTTGTACTTTTGAAAACGTTGTAAAAGTCGGGGTAGTAAACGCGAGGAGTGTTTGGAAGAAAAAAGTGAAAAATAAAAAAAATGGGTTAATCACAGACCACCCCTAAGTGCATATTAGCCCGACCTTTCATTTTGTGCAATTTCCACCTAAAAGCATTTTTATCACTCAAGAAACTTCCATTTATTTACAAACATAACAAAGAAGCTAGAAGATGAACTCAAAAGCAGGTTCTAAGACTTCTAGCTTATTTTTCTATTTATTTTCATGCCGAAGCTGGTTTCCAAGCACTCCCAACTGCTGAAATAAAGCAAAAGCACAAGAATGCTCTTTTTAGAGTTTGCTAACACTACCTATATATGAAATTTAATCAAACTTTACTTTTTTGTGGTTCTTTTCAGATGCCAAGAGGAGTCCCGGTTGCGACAGTAGCCATAAATAACGCAACAAATGCTGGTTTGCTGGCAGTAAGGTTGCTAGGAATTAGTGACATTGACTTGCAAGCTAGGTCTCTCTCTCTCTCTCTCTCTCTCTCACACACACACACACACACACACACACATAACAAAACACTTGGTAGTGAAACTAAAAATGTGGCTTGTTGTGTCCTTTGTTTAGGATGGCCCAATACCAAGAAGATAGAAGAGATGAAGTTTTGGTAAAGGATGATAAGCTGGAAAAAGGCGGTTGGGAAGATTACTTGAATTCATGAGGATTTTTTTATGCCTATTTCATGTGCCCAAAAGATGAAAATTTGGCTTACAACTTTTACTAATCGATGCACACATGCATTTTTGTTGGGCAGAGCCTAGAGTTAATATCAATTTTGTGATATGTCTAAATGGTAACTTGTATTGCAGTTAGAGTTGAAGGGTATGTTTTTGTAATTTTTCTAACTTCAGGGTATGTTTGTAATTAGGTTAGATACATGAGTATAATTATCTCATATTTCTACTCATAAAAGTCATGATGGTTGTGTTGTTAAATTAGATCATAGACATTGTGAAGCTATTCATGGAATTTGTACGAGTTTTTTTATTATATTTCACGGTCTAATATTCGTAGTAGTTATTATTAAATTTAAAATTCCAATTAATATTAAAGAATTTAGGAAGATGTATATCAATATTAATGTACACGCATGTCACACGTATAGAGCTTAATTAATGAAGGATAATAATACTTATAAACTTCAAATGTTAGGTAGATGAGGAGCCAAACATTAATTTATAAATAAGAACATATATATCAACTAAAATAAAAGTCATCAAAATAATTCGCCAAGAAATAATTATATATCTCAAAGAAAAACTCGTGGGCTCTTTATATGCACAAACATATCTTAATACAATATTACACAATGAATATTATTATTTGGTCTAAAATGAGTTGTTAATTTCTCGAGTAAAGTATTGAATTTTAAAACTATAACATATATTATAATGCATATTGCGGATTTGTGATGCACAAACACAAGTTTTATCAAAGTTGGTGTCCGACACGCACACAGTCCACTACAATGTGCCGCTATAATAACTTTTTTAATAATATTTGTGCATCATATGTATACACAAGAAGTTTCTAGTAAGTCCGCTCTCAACACCTTATTAGGTAAACATTTTAAAGACAAAGGCTTGATTACATTACTTTAATTTAAAATAGTAGTGTGAATCAGCACAATGAGATCTATTTTATAGAACACCTATTCAAATTATTCCCAATAGTTTGACAAAACTATATTTAATTAATCAAGATTTGTTGTATGATATTTTAGTATAAGCAAAGTGAGATCATAATTGCGTTACGTGTTTCATAATTTCATTAGCCTACACATTAGTTTTTTTTGGGGTACAAGTTTGTATTTAATTTAATTCCAATAAAATATATTATTGCGTTTTAAGTCCAATGAGATCCAATTTCCATGGCGAAATTAGTTGAAATGAGTCTAAAGTTTAGGTTTAGCAAATACCCAAATATAGAAAATTGTATTATATTCTATTTATAAAAAGTTAGGAGTATTAATTATACTTTACAACTTTATGTACTCGCATTTTTACACTTTATAACCTCAGATCTTTAGTAGATTGACTGTTACGTTTTTATTATTGCAGCAGATTGTAACCTAAAAACTTCGACTAAAAACATTAGGTTGTAACCGATAAATTATTAAATATGACATTATAAAGTGTAAAAACATTTATATTTCGAATTGCAAAATATAATTATAGAATATTCACAATTCAACACAAAACTCCCATTTCTTCCCTTTTAATTGGTGTCATTTTCATGATCTCACTCTTACCAACCTGTCCTTTTCCTCTATCCAAATTCAAATAATTTTTTAAAAAAAAAAAAAAAAAGATAACATAAAAAATAAATAAATGTCTCCACATTTTTCCACCATGATAAGACCTCCACTTCTCTTCATCTCTCCCAGGCCACCACACTTGATCTTCAAACCCCTCTCTAAATATTTCAGTTTCTCCTATTGCATCATCTTCTTCACAGATTCGAAATTCGATTTTCTTTTCTGGGCTTAGTCTTGATTCTCTTCTTTTCCTGCATAAGATTTGAGTAATTAATTGCTGTAAAAATTCATTGGGCTATGTCTAATACACCTTTTGTCCTCTCGTTATTTCTGTTAATTTCATTTCCTTTGCTTTTCTTCCTCGTCCCGCGATTTCTCCCGCCCAGGCACGTACAGATCTCCGTCGCCGACGAGCTTGACGACCTCTCCCTGTTCCGCCGCGCCACTCTCGCTTCCGTCAGCGGCGCCGCAACCGTCTCCCGCCTCGGTTCCACCAGTTCCAAGCCCAAAATTGCGTTCCTCTTTCTCACCAACACAGATCTCCACTTCGCTCCACTATGGCAGCTCTTCTTCGAAAACAATGAAGGACTCTACAACATCTACATCCACGCAGATCCATCTTCCAAAATCAGCCCACCCGGCGGGGTATTCTCCGGCCGATTCATCGCCGCTAAAAGAACCCAGCGAGCCCACCCAACCCTAATATCCGCCGCGCGCCGCCTCCTCGCCACCGCCCTCCTCGACGACCACTTGAACTCCTACTTCGCCGTCATTTCCCAGCAATGCGTCCCGCTCCATTCCTTCAAATACATGTACAGATCCCTCTTCATCAAACCCATCTCCGATCCCAAATCCTCCTCAACCTTCCCGCCATTCCGCAGCTTCATCGAAATATTAGACGATGAGCCCGTTCTCTGGGACAGATACACATCCAGAGGCGAAAACGTAATGCTGCCAGAGGTACCGTTCAACCGGTTCCGGGTCGGATCCCAGTTCTTCGTATTGACCCGAAAACACGCTCTGGTTGTGATTAGGGATCGTAGATTATGGAGGAAGTTCAGATTACCGTGCTTGAATCTGGATTCCTGCTACCCAGAAGAGCATTATTTTCCGACGCTTTTGTCAATGGAGGATCCAAATGGGTGTACCCGCTTTACCCTGACCCGGGTTAATTGGACCGAGAGTGTCGGCGGGCACCCCCATACCTACCACCCACCTGAGGTTTCGCCTCAGCTCATTCATGAGCTAAGACAGTCGAATTCGAGTTATTCGTATATGTTTGCGAGGAAATTCTCTCCAGATTGTTTGCAGCCATTGATGGATATGGCGAAGAAGGTCATCTTCAAGGACTGAGATCCGGATCGGGTAAGAATGTTTGACTCAGCCCGTTTTACAATTGGGTTTGGATTTCTTTATTTGGAGTTAATTGCAATTTTGGTCCCATAAATTTATCTGTTTTTATTTTGGTTTCATACTATTTGGTTTTCGCAGTTTTGGTCCCATAACTTTGACATGTTTTTGTTTTTGATCCCGTTCTAATTGACTTTGCAATTTTGATCATACAAGTGATTTTTTTGTTCAAGTTTGGTCCTAAATTATGGGATAGAAAATACAATTATCTACTTGCTTAGATTCATTGATAAACTGATTTCAACTTGGAGATTATCCTTTTAAATCGAATTTACTTTTGCTTATGCTTGAGTTTGATTTGATTGCGTTGACTCAATGAATGAGTGATGATAGCAAAGGGTTTTTGACTGTCTGCATTTAGACACATTTTTTCAGCTTTCTTGAGATGAAAAGATTCCTATTGCAGAATTTCAAGAAATGGACAAAATGCTTAAGACAGTTTTCTTTCAGTGATTATGATATCATATAGATATTTAAACATATTATACATCATAACCCGTGTGCCATCATGATGTTCTACATACATAATTAGCTTATTTCTGAGTATTTTATGTATGATGATTAAATTATTGTAAGATCGGATCTAAAGCTTTTACTCACGTGAATCTGTGTTTTTGATTTATTTCAGGTCCAATTGTCGGAAAAGGAATCTTTCTTGTAAAAAAAAGAAAAGGCGTAAGCTAAGCCGATAGACAGACTGTGTTATGTAAATAGAAGAAGAAAGGTGATGTAATTTGGAGTGGCGGCTAAATTGGGAGCTTAGAGTGGAGTCGAGAGAATAAGCGCAATCAACAGCAAAGGCTGGCAAGCGCTTTTTCTCTTGGTTTTCTTGATCTTTTTGTTGAAGAAAATGAAAAGATTTTGAAATCTCCCATTTGCCCCTCAAGCCACCCTTTTTCAACTTTGTATTTCTGAGTTGTTGCCTTTGTTTCTGGGTTTGTTCTGATCCGATATTATATAAAGAGTAAAGGGTGTTCTTGTAAAATATGATTTGTTCTTGTTTCTCTCTTTTTCATTATGCTTAAATAATTTATGAATTTTATTTGGTTTGACCATTTTGAAGTGTTCCCACGGATTTAATTAAGGAAGGGAAAAAATTATTAGAGAGAAAAAAAGAAGCATGAAGCACGAAGTCAAGAACACCTCTTTTGTAGATCTTGACTTTGGAAAAGACGCCGATAACGACCCTTCCAATATAAATTTAGATTTTTTATTTTTTTGCAAATTCTAAAAAAAAAAAAACTTTTCAGTCTTTTCAATATGGAGATAAAAGATACAGGGCTGTCGGCGACGGCAAGTTTTTGAAATTACAAGTGTAAGTAGGCGTGCAATAAAAAATTCAACCTATATATATATTTTGTATGTGGAAAAAAGAATATAATTTTAACATGAAAAGAATGTATTCTTTAAGTATTAATACATAAATATATCAATTATAAACAGCAATTTCTGCAGTCTGACGTGTTAAACATTACACGAAGTTACGCATTATGTACTCAACATCCTCAAATATCTGGATAAACTGGTGACAAATTATGAACAATGTGCTTACATCCTGCTAGAAGAACACACACATTCCACTGAGTAGGTCAAATTTCACCATGTCTAACCTCGGAGTGAAGCTCGAGGAACAGCTGGCAACCCTAGTTCATCCTCGCCCTGAAAATATATTCAAATTCCATGATTAGATGCTTTTTTCACATGAAAAAGATCATATACTTGAAATAGATCAGCCAAAAGGTATCCAGTAAAAAGATTGGAAGACTATAAATTTATTGGAGAAAATATGCATATACCTGGGGATTTGAAGCCTGGCCAATTGGTGCTGCTGGCAAGTTAAGATCAGCATCTAGATTAGGTTCTTGGTCGGGTTGAAGATAAGAAGGTATTCCATCACCTTCAGTCTCAAACCCCATGTCAGCTTCCAGAGCATCAAGCTCTGCATTAAGAGAACCAAAAAAAAAAAAAAGAAAATTCATTTGGTAAAGTACAGTTATACGTAACATAATTCCAAGACACGGAGCAGCACAAAAATATTGTTTGCAAACTCTAAAAAAAGCACTTTTAGGCTTTCAGCACTTTTCAAAGCACTCAAGGACCACTGCTGAATTTTACTACTCAAAACATTTTGCAACTTTAACTTCTACTAACACTTCTCCAAAAGCAAAAGCTTTTGAAAACACCCGCAAAGTATCAAAGTTTTTCTAATAACATCCAATGGCTAATGATTTGATGAATTCAGGTTGTATAGGATCTTACCGCCCAGGAGTTCATCCTCATCAATGTCATCAGGTACATTATAGCTTCTACCAAGTGACTCTTGGATTTCGTTGCTCACATCCATGAGGTCCAGCATTTCATCTTGCAAGTTCTACACAAATTAAACCCACTCAGCAACACAAGAAAAGTACGCAACAAATAATAAATAAGACAAAGCAATCAGGAGTGAGATACGAACATCAACATCTTGAATATTCACAGTCTTCATCATTCCTTTAAGTTCCTTGTTTGCAGACTTCAATGCAGACATCTGAAAAAGAATGTGGCATAAACGGTTACTCATGAGTTCGAGCTGTAGATAAATGCATCTGCATTTCTAAAAGAGCCAAATTGAATGGGCACAGAAAGTCATAAGCCGATGTTGGGATATAAGAAGAGCCATACAAAATCACATAACAAAACAATTTCCTTGTTTGTCTCTAAGGAGGTAGGCAGCAGGTTCCAAGCACGTTACAGAATAAGCTCCTCGTCACAAGTCTTGAACTTTGCCCTGTAGGGCGCTACCAAGGGAAACACATTTTACTGTGAATTTGATGTTCCCAAGAATAGTGATACTCGATAAAAGTTATATACCCATAATTTACTAATGCATGTCATTCTAAAGTTTAAATATCAACAACAACCACGAAAAATCCATGATCCAGTCAACAAATTATTGAATGTTCAGTTTTGAGGAGCTCACAGTAATGCAAGAACAAGGATATATCAACACCAATACCAATTAACCAGACAAATTTATGATGTTCCATGAAGCCCCACACCAAAAAAACTTGACCTATAATTTTCATATTATCATTGCAGAAAACACCTTAAGTCATTTGAGAGAAGAAAAACAAATGAAGCTTGCTAAAACATACTGTTTGTTGAGCATCTTTTATTCCTTCAGCAGCAAATGCGACTTGATCTAGGTTAAATGTCTGATTGTACAGCATATCACGTTGGCCCTCATACCTGTCCAGAGCATTTAGAAAATGTTCATGTTATCTATACATGGCAAATGTATTGAGATGTTCGTGCATATATATATATATATATATATATATATATATATATATATATATACTGTGCAAGCGAAGTAAAGGACAAATTTCCAAACTTGAGTTGAAGTACAAAAACCACAGAAATCATTAGCAGGGCATAAATCAAACGAGGTAACAAAATATGCATCTTAGCGGCAACTGCAACTAAGAAGACATGACAGAAGGTAACTTACATTCTTTTTTGCTTAAGAACTCTCATTGCCCTAGCTTTAACAGCTTCTTGAGCAGGACCTGGACGGGTCTTCTTTATCTGCTCTTTGTATCTCGCTAGTTCAGTATCAAGTTTCTTTATCTTCTCCTCAACATTGTCACCCCTTTTAGTGATCTGGAAAAAAAGCATCACGTGAACAAACAGTTTGTGAACCCCAAATTAAACAATATAGTCTATTATTATGAAAATTGAAAACTATAGAAACCCTTCATTTAATATTTATACCTATCATCTCCCAGGAAAAAAGTATCTTAAATGTTTTTGGAGACCAAGGCATTCTTAAAGTAAATTTTCTAACGGCATCGTCAATTCATATTGTATGTGACTAAAAGAAGAATCACGAAAAGATAAACCGATTGATCAAAAACAAACCCGATCGGAAGTATCTTGAACGGACGGTGGGGGTTCCTTGTCCTTCTTCGCTCCGAAAACTCTCTTCATCTTTGCTTTCCACCACTTACTTTTCTTCTTTGGTCTCAGTTACTTTGGATGAGAATTAGGGTTTTTAGAGAGGAAATTTTTGAGAGAGAGAGAGAATTGGAAATCTAATTTGGTATTAGAGGTCCAAAAGGTGTCCGTCCGTATATCTTAGATTGTGCAAGACCACGTGCTCAGCACGTGTCAACGCCTAGCCGTTGCTTAGTGATCAATTTGGGAATATCAATAGTCAATACTATTATTAAATCAAATTTAGTTTATTTGCCGTTAGTTAACTGTTTGATCCTTAAATTTTCGATAATTACATTTCAACCCTCGGATTAAATTAAAGATGCAGAGAAGTCCCAACAAAAGAACAAAAAAAAAAATCTTTTTAAGGAAAATCAGGGTCTCCTCTCTCATCCATAATTCTTAGCTGAAAATTAAAGTAGATTTTTAATTTTTAATAATGAGGAGTTTCTTCTTTGAATTTTTTTCTCTTGGGGAATTTTTTTCCTTGTTTTGCATTGGTTTCTATTCTGTAATTAGTCATCGAGGTGCTTGCTTGCCTTGGTAACTTTATTCGAGCATTGCCGAGGAATTTCATAGGTTCATTTATCATTTCTAGGACTGGTGTGTGTACAGCGGAAGGTAAATTGCCAAAATTTTAACTTTCAAGTGTATTATTATGTTTACATTGTAAAAATATAGGGGGTAATTTGTAATTATTCATCACATTACAGTTTCAATGTGTAATTTTTTGGTGTTTTGACTGTTGGCAGAGAAAGGAAAAAGCAAGGCAGAGAGAGTTGATCTAGAAGAGCAGTTAAAGTGATCAATCTCCATGTCAGAGAGAGTTTCAAAAGAGAATGAAATGCGCCAAAAGGCGTGAGGCATAGAAATCTCTTGAAGCGGCTGTTAAGTCTGTATATCTCTGTGAGCATAGACTTCCAAGCTAGGAAATGATTTCAGTACTGCGTTGATGCAGAGGTTGAATATTGCATCTGCACTTAAATATTTGCATACTGGTGCTGGTTCGGTTATAGTCCATGGTGATTTTGGATTGGCCAAAATAATATGAAAGCGATTCGAACGCAATTAATGGGACAATCGGCAGCTATATTGCACTCCGCTCTTCCGAGCCCCTTTCACCTTTTATTTAGACAGCATGCATGTCAATTTTAGATGATGCAGTACTATTTCCCTTGCCTAGCTAAGTAAATTACTGTATTTCTTGTCAGAATATGGCATGACTAACACAGTTTCAACACAAGGGGATGTATATAGGTTTGGTGTCCTTTTATTGGAGTACTTATTCACAGGCGTAAGACCAACAGGCAATGCACTTTCCACGCACACAGATCTTCACAACTTTGCAGCGAATGGCTTACCAGATCAAGTAATGGAAATTGTGGATCCACTGATCATGCAAAATGAAGGTAGCATGATCAACAGTAACATTACAGATTGTATTGCTTCCATATTGGGAATTAATTGGAGTGGCATGTTCGAGGGACTTACGCGCGCCAAGATCAAATATCGATGATAAATGTGGTTATCGAACTAAAACGAATAAAAACTGCGTGTCTGGCACTGCAAAGGTTGAGCTAGTTGATGTTTATAGGTATAAAAAATTACATTTAGGTCCCCTGTAAGATACGAATTTAACAAAAAAAAAAAAAACCCTGTAGATGTCTTTTAATACGTATTTCAATGTACCTGTCTGCCAATTGAATTAACCAATCTATTGAATATTGCTTGGATACAGAGATCATACAGTTATTCATATATGTATTTGTTGTTGTGATCTTGATGGACAAGAATAATAAAAAAGTTCATGCTTCAAGGGACAATTTGGGTAAATGGTCATTAATTACTTGGGACCAGAAAATATGAAAAATAGTCCTTATGGGACCAAACTAATAGACTAATTAAAATTAAAAATATCAAGGAACTACCATATATGCATTTAAAATTGTCCTTATATTTTTTTTTTTGGTCAAAAAAATTGTCCTTATATTAATTCTCAAAAAATAAATAAATTATAATATCAAATTTCTGGCTCCCTCTGCAAATTACGTTAATATAAAAAGAAAGGTAGGACTAGAATTAATAAACATATCAATTAAAAATTAATTCTACTTCTTGGCTTTCCGCATTATACATTCCAACTAATTTTCACGTTGGGAGCGGATCTACGAGTAATGAAATAGTCATAAGAAAACTCATTCAATCCATTAGCCTGTAATCTCTCTCTCTCTCTCTCTGATCTCACCTTCACTAATCACAGAGTTAATGAACTTGATTTCAATTTTGTCGAAAATAGAGATTTTTGAGAGGCTTAGAGCGAGATTAGAACATGGCTTCACTGAGGATAAATCGTGTTAAGGTGCTGAGAGTGGTGTTAGTTTTAATTTGCATATTGTTGATTTTTTACATTGAGAGGCATTACAAGAAATATTCAACTGCAATTGCTCATATTTCATGTCCCATTTGTTCTTGTGATCATTGCCTTAATTCAGAGCCCACTTTGTCTTTGCCTTTAGGTAAGTATATATATATATATATATATATATATATATATATATATATATATATATCAATTTTCATGTCATTTTATGAGTTCTTGATCTTTGATTGATCGGCCATATAAACCCTAACTATTATTATCAAGATTGAGTTTTGAGGAGAAGTGCAAACATATATAATATTTAGATTTTGAAATAATTCGAAAATGGGTTTCTTCTATAATCTATACACATCGATCATCTGGGATCTCCTGCATGTATAATTCACCCTTTATTTTGTTTCTATCTTCTTCAGGGCATATTTTCCTACTTTGACTTAATTTCATTCTTGTGACCGTATAAGTATACAAATCTTGGCCTCATGTTGTTAACATCTCATCTCCTTTTTTGTCTATTTTGCAGAGATTATCAATAGCTCATTGGCAGGTTAGTTAACTGTATATTTACTTCTTTCCCAATAGTTTCTAGCGTGAAAAGTTATACTTGGACTCTTTGTAATTTGATTCGATCATACAAATTGTCCCGTCTATCTTGGTTAGGGTCTCCGTTTTCAATCAAATTTATGAAATATACAACCTATATTACCCCTCTATTGACAAAAAAGTCTTGTATTCCACCCTACACTTTCACTCACACAAAGTCTACTAAATTAGTGGACAACTACTTTTTCCTTCCATATAGGGGTAATATGGATAGTTTACTCCATAAATCTGACGGAAAACTTTACAAACCCTAATCAAAGCAAACAGAAGAGCAATTAATAAGAATGAGTCAAAGTACAAGGGGTCTAGATGTAATTTCCTATAGTAGAAGGGGTCTAGCTGAAATTCACCCTAGTTTTAACTCTGTAATTTTCTTTTAGTTATTTTTTACATTGCTCAATACTATGTAGACTGTGGCAAAGATGATCCTGAAACAAGTAGTGAAATGAAGAAGGATATTGTGGCACTACTATATGAGGAAATTAGCTTACATGACAATGTAACAAGTGATAGTTTGCTACGCACAAAGGCATTGATTTTGGGAGCCAAGAAAACATCCTCACACTATAGGAAAGAAGCAGAAAAATGCAACGCAGGAGTTGAAACATGTGAGCAAGCAAGGGAGAGGACTCAAGGAGAACTCATTGAAGAGCGTAAACTTACAGCATTGTGGATGAGTCGAGCTCGTGATTTTGGTTGGAAACATCGCGAAAATGCAAACGATTACTTGTAAAATTTTAAATTTCGTACAAAAGAAAAGAAGATTGGTTAGGTTTCTTATATGTAACTTTTTTCATATATATTTTGATTTGTGAGAAAATTCAAACAACTACAATCTTTAGATCTTTATTTTTGTAGCACCTATCCCACGTCCGGTTCTAACGAGAAATATTTGATTTATAAATTAGAATTTAAGTGTAAATATTATATATGGTTTTTGGGTTGTAAATTTCTTTTAGTGGTCTAAATCAACTAAAATTTTAATTATTATCATTAATGAAACATTGAAATTGAAAAATTAAATATACAATCATTTCTCCATTTTTACTCTAGAAAATAGAAATTGATGAATTATCGAGTTTCGTCAGATCCCGTTGAAAGCTGAACTAACAACAAAGAAATCAAAGAATCTTAACTACTCTCTCTCTTACTCACAGAAATATCTCTCCCACTAACAGAAGCAGTATTCAATATTTCATTTGATTTCGTTGTTAGCTTTGAAGTAGTAAAGTTGGAATTAAAACTCTTTTCTGCTCTCTCTAAGCTTCTCTTTCCACTCTCGTGACAACTATCAATGCTTTTCTTTCTTCTACATTTAAATACTTGGTTCTGAAATGGGTTCTTGATTTTGCTATTAAATATTCAGATTTTCCGAGAATTACAGAAAAAAGAAGAGATTTTTATGGCTAATCATTTCTACCGAGTTTCAGGATTGAGGGTGGCTAATTACTTCTATCCAGTGTCAGGATTGAGAGTAAAGCGTGTTACAGTTCTGAGGGTGGTGTTAGTATTAGCGGGCTTATTTTCTATTTGTTATATTGAGAGAAATTCCAAAAGAACTTCATCGGCATTGTCTGCTTCTTCTTGTCCTTCTTGTTACTGTGATTGCCTTTTGGAGCCCACATTGTCTTTGCCTCTAGGTCAGTTTATATTTCATTTTTAAATATAAATCTGGATTGGATAATTTGTTTAATTTTTTATGTTTATTTTGGGTACTTATAGCTGAATAGTGATGTTTTTTATGGTTCGTTAAATTGAGAGAAATTCCAAAAAAATCTTTGGTTTGTAATGGTTATGTTCTTAATAAGGATGGAATCTTGTTGTTAATGGTTGCCTTTTTATTATTTTGTAATATTCTTCTTGTTAATGCTTAATATTTCAGTAAGATGTTTGCAGTTCTGTTGTTTGTTCTTGTTTCTGAATATTTATGTAATTTTCAAAAACCTCAAGGTATGTTTGCGTCATTAGGCCAAATCTCGGGTGTATTCAGCATAATAATCCCATAATATTTTGTAAATCCGTCTTGGTATTACCTAATCTCCTTTTCTCTCATTTTGCAGATTTCATCAATAGCACATTAACAGGTCAGTAAATATCATACATTTACATACATATTAATTTGTATTAGTTAGGATATATTCCAGGCATGATTTTAAAATTTGCTTCATTTTTGCCTGCAGATTGTAGCAAAGATGATCCTGAGACAATCACTGAAATGAAGAAAAGTAATGTGGATCTCTTGTCTGAGGAACGTATGTTGCAAGAAAGTGTAATTAAAGATAACTTGCAACGTAAAAAATCACTAATTATGAACGCTAAGAGAACATCTTCACATTATCAGAAAGAAGCAGAAAAATGCAATGCAGGAGTGGAGACGTGCGAGGAGGCTAGGGAAAAAGCTGAAGCAGATATTGTGAAAGAGCGTAAGCTTACAGCTTTGTGGATGAGACGAGCCCGTCAGTATGGCTGGAAAGATGACCCCGAGGAATAGTTGTTTATGGGACAAGCCAAATAACTGAAATAAGTTTCTTCTATTTGTAGTGTGGCCACATTTTGTAAGTTAGTTTGTTTCTTTTGAATATATGTGGCTCTCATTCTTTAATGCAGCTTATGCTTCTGCTTTTTCTTGGAATTATGTTTGTTTGATTTGCTGGGAAGAAACTATGTGCAGATGGTTTGTTTATTGTAGTAATAGAGTATTTACTGTAGTTTTGACAAACCTCGAAGATGTCCGTTTGCTATATTACAGTTGATACCATTAGCATAAATAAGCTAGAAGGTGAAGTACCAAAGGACATGCTTTTGGCTCCAGCTTCTAGCTTTTTATTTAGCTTTTCACTTTTTTTTTTTTTTTTTCAAACTCTCCCCACTTTTACTACTCCAATTTTTACATTTCTCCTGATGAAATTGTCTAATTAAGTACTTAAATTAGCAGAAATAATTAAGGGCCAAGAGTCAATTTATCAGGAAAATCATAAATCACCAAATCGAAGATACAAATAAACCTGATAAAATGATAATAAATACACAATGTATTTGTTCAGCAACACCAAAAAGGGGGTCAGAATTTGTTTTTCTCTTATTCTTCTTTGAAAAGATCAATAAGAAGGCACAATAAAAATCGTACATTCAAACTAAATAAACGCTATCTAATACAGCAAATCCGGCCGCAACGCCACCTTCGTTTGATGAAGAGACCTTTGTCCGCATCAAGTAACCTGATTGGTCGTTCATTATCACCTTTGTACTATTCCTGTATATTGTGAAAATTCAGATATAAATCGTGAAATACATTCCATAAATATGTATGTATATATATATATACGAAGATTTAGTATTCAGAGGAAAAAAACTTGCAACGTTTATAAGTGAAATTTAAATCTTTAGCTATAATTGTTTACCTTAAATATGCGCCATATACACCGAGTTCTGATATAACGTGATCCTTATGAGAAAGGCCATCTCGTAATAGAATTGCAGGTGAAACAGTTGGGAAAATTCTCTGCATAAGAATGTAGGCTGCATTTTCATCTATGCCTTCTTTCTCCATTCTTTGCAAAGCAAGACTCACATCATAACCATAAATATTGTTCCCTAAATGAAAAAGTACACATGTTGTCGATCAGGGACAAAATCAGAAATTTAATTTTGGGGTATAACGGAGTATATTTTAATAGATGAAAGTGAAATTTATATTCTTTTTTAATTTCCTAATAAAAACCGGGGTGATTTACTTCCACCACCCCCGAGGTTTAGTGGTTTATGTTGCCACCACCAGAAGTAACTTGTCTCTTAAGTCCATCAGTCTTAAAGTTAATGTGAAGCCTAATGGACACTGGTGAAAGCCTTCTTTTGCCACGATTTTCACAAATTTTACATAAATAATGAAACCTCAAAGGGGCTTTGGTAATTTATGAAACAAGCGGGGCTAGTTTGTAATTACACCAAACCTCAGGGTATTGGATGTAAATTGACCAAAATTTTGAGATATCATACCTCCTCCTTCTCTTTGAGGCTTCATGACATACAATCCCGGCTTCTCAATTGCATCCTTCACAATGCTCGACTCATCCAAACTCCATAGCCCAGCAAAGCATTTACGTATTTTAGCAATATCGTCTTTGTTTTCAAGAAACCTGTTGTTATCAAACCAAGAAAAGCTGAAAAATGTACTCGTGGTAAAATTCCAATTGAATGATTATTTGTATAAGTACATTATAACTAATGAAAAATACTAGTCAAAGGTCAGAATACCATCCCCACCATTGATTTCTGATTTATTCTTTTACATAACTTGAAGAAATTACTCTTTGCTTTCACTTATAATATGAATTTTACCTTTCGAGTATATTCGGTTTTGCAAGCTCTTGTTGAATCTTCTTGGTGCCTACTAAATGATATGAAATTGAAGGGCATTTGATTGCAGATGATTGCTCAATCAGTAATCTTGCACTCCATTCCTATAAAAAATTAACTAAAAATTATAAAATGTTTATTGCAATTACTAACTAACAGTTTTTGAATTAAGAATTTGTAATTACTGATTCTGAAGGATAATCAGTGGGTGCATAACCAGCTCTAAAGTAAACCACAGAAACTGCTTCCTTGTCCCTGCAATCGTAAAATATAAAACAGAATTAAACAAATGAAAACTATAAGATTAGAACTCAATTCAGGAAATCATTGAAATACTTACACTACAAGCGTTCCATTGGCAAGAAGCTCACCCTGTTCATGAATCTCTGCCAAGGTCTTTCTAATACTTTTAACTTGATATGTATATTTTAGATAAGGAAATATTTCAAATAACAACTTTTCATATAAAATATTTAAATAACAGGTAACGGGACGGCAAGGGATATCTTTCTTTCAGTACTGTAAAAAGCCAATGTTGATCATACATGTTGCGTTCCTCAGGTTGAACCACTACCATAACTACAGCTCTGCATAGTGTGTTTCGAATTAATGAGCGAGCTTCTTCATTGAAGTATAAAAAATTGAAAATCTTGAAAATATAAATAATTAAATAAACCAACCTCGGGTTATTATATTCAGTCCAAGCTTTGTAAAGTGCTTCAGCAAACTGATCAAAAGTATTGTTTTGTGGTATCCTTTCTGGATCTAATGCAAGTTGATCTTTGTATTGGTTAAGCAAGCTCCTGAAATAGATGCTCAAAGAATGTCTTTTAAAAATTTCATTTTTTATTTATTTATAGTTTCTTTATTTTACATAGACAATAATCTAAAATAACCTGTGAAGCTTGGTAACAAGGCTGGACAGACCAGGAAATGAACACGAAATTGTATTGAGCTCAATTTGGAGAAGTAAATTTGTCTGTTCGTCCAGCATATAATCTGAACGATATAATCCTAAGCGTATTTCCTAGATTAGAAGTACGTAACAAAAATCAGATCTCACGTAAAAGCATAACCATTCAAATTATATTGAAGAAAATGTCAGTACAGTTTGCAAAAGAACACCTCTTTCTTGTTCATATCTAACATCTTCGCATGAATATCTAGGAGTCTAGATGTAAAAGCATCTGCCTTTTTGGTTCTGCAAAAAGAAAATGTTGGAAACAGAATCAATAATCTACTTAAATCCATAAACACACAGAAAAAAGAAAACTAGCACATTTAACATTATTTAAGATTCAATATAAATTCAAGCCGTTTAGCCTGGAAAGTGATTCATGTAAGAATTTTGCATCCAAGGCTCCAAGCTTTACATAAATGCATATACATAACAGGAAAAAACTAGCACATTCAACATTATAAAAGATTCAATTGAAGTTTAAGCCGTTTAACCTGGAAAGTGATTCTTGTAAGAATTTTGCATCCAAGCTTATGCGATCAACTAATTCATTGAATATGGGAGCTACTTCGCAAGCTTGACTAAAACGACTTTCAGGAAATGGCATTGGCAACAAAGAGATTGGCGCATGAACTAATCCCACACCAGGAACTATACCAGATTTCTGCATTATTCGTAAAAAATGAGGAATTAAAAAACTAGTATTTCAGCTCATACGTCTATAACTATAGAACTAAAAAATTTCCACTTCCCACCTTCATGTTGAAAGATGTTAGTTAGAACTTGATCACTCATTTGAGCTAATAAAAACGTAATCTTTTAACTTTTGAAAATCAAAAGCATATTATCATACTTTCTGGAAAAATTCAAACATCACAAATAGTTATCACTCCAATTCGTTTAATGGTAATTCTCACCAAAAATTATGAAAAACAATAAAAAGGGTTCTTCTCTACTCATATTAATGATTGAAACAAACGTAATAAATTAAAATAACAAGAATTTCGATAGCCCAAAAAATTTATACTAACCTGTGAAGCCCTGTCTCCAACAACAAGCCCATGAAGTGAACTCCAAACCAAAGCATCATACCCCATTTTCTGAACCAAAATCGGGTCCAGATTGTGAGGATCAAAAATGGGTTTTCGGTTCTGTGTTTCCTCTTCACCTCTGCCGCCGCATTTCAACGGAGAAACTGCTGAAGATACTTTCTGGGCCATGGAAATGGAACAGGGCTTTTCAAAATTTGAGGAATTTGGTGAATTTGTTCTTATTTCTTGGAAGTTTTTTGAAGTGTAGAATTTGTGTTTCGCTGCTGAGAATTGTAGCTGCTTTAGCATTGTAAGGTATTAGTAAAGGTTTGTTAATGGTGGGGACGTGGGCGAGAATTGATTTGAAGCTCTGGCGGCGATGTGGCGACGACCACCGTAGACCACTCTTTCCATCTCACAACTGCATAACATAATTACTTTTTCTATTTTTTAATCAGATGCCAATTGATTTGCCAAACTGTAAATATTACTTTTTCCCCCAATAAAAATAAAACAGGTTAAACTTTACCAAATGTAGAATTGTAGATGACAGAAATTCCAAATTCCAAAAGAATTAAAACATAAATTGGTCATATTTGCGACTGTAAAGTTTAATTAACTCATTAATCTTTAAAAAACTCCTTATTTATTTATTCATTCTGTTCTTTATTTTTTAGAGTTTATCTTTCAATTTCTCTACCAATCACGGAAACTTATGACTTCAGGCATCTATGTTTCTGTGTTTAGTTTTTATTAAAAAAATCTATATCGTCGTGTTCGTGTCCTGTTGTGTCCGAGTACGTATTTCATAGTTGTCATAAATTGGAATTGCAAGTATAATTAACCCATAAAAGTTTTTGGATTGGTCTCATAATACATATATTAAGAACATAAACACATGAATTTCCACATAAAATCATCATGTTATAAAAGAGGGAATCAAAGTTCTATTTATTTTTTTCAATCCATTCAAGAATGCCCTTTTCTGATTCAGACAAGTCTTTCTTCTGCTTCAGATCACCTTCTAACACCCCAAAGTAATCTTGGTAGTTTCGTTTGTAATAGCTATCCAATCTCTGCGTAATAACCAAAATTATTAGCAAAAACAAATTTCTATTCAACCACATTTATCATATGTAATCAAATCAATTTACACCCACATATCTGGAAGTTGGGTCTAATTGCACAAACATATACCTTAAAGATTGAAAAAATTACAGAAATATACCCTAAACACTAACTGTCGTTAGCGAATCCTAATGAAAAATAGTGCTATCACGTTTTGTTTCTGATTATTCTGTTAAAAAATAAAAATAAAATCAGGGCTTACAGTATGGATTCCCAGAAAATCCGTATAACCACTTAAGATGTAATGACAATTCTTTAACAGGGTATGTTTATGTAATTTCACAAACCACAAGATATATTTGTGTAATTAAGTCAAACCTCAATGTACTTGAATGTAACTATTCCTAAACATTATTTATTCTAAAAATTAATATCCTTAGATATCAAATGTGGCATTTTAATCGCTTAATACATCCATAGGGCAGAATATCGAAATCTTACCTCCTTGTCATTTTTGGCCTTATTTTCTTGCGATTTTTTGAGATATTCTGAAAAATTAACAGCAATGTCCAATCTTTAGGCTTTAAAATTTAAAAAAAAAAAAAAACTCTTCCATTTATTAAAATTAAATATAAAAGGTCAAAACATACTATTGAGAAGGTCGGTCGAGGAGTCACCAATGACGAGAGCAGTTGCAGCAGTAGCTGTTGAAAGTAATAAAAGTTCTCTTCTCCCTCCTCTTCCTCTTCCTCTTCCTCTTCCCAGCTTACAGGGTGTTTTTGGTAATTTCGATCCTGCAGCTCTCCTGGTTGTACTATTTGCTGACGCTGCTTGTAGATTCATGGCTGATATTGCCATTAAAGAAATTATCAGTTGTTTGGTGGAAATATAAATTTATATTTTTCCATAGCCACTGGTTTGTTTTATGATATAGAGCAAAAGGAGTTTTTATTGATCATGTGGTCCACAATTTCTTCACTAGAAGCTGAAGCTGTAAATGTTATTGGATTCTTCCAACTTCTAACCTTTTCTAATTATTAAAAAAATAAGCAGAAATTGAATTTTCTAAAAATTTCATAATATTGCAAAAATGCTTATAACACACAAAAATATAGATATATTGTAAGCATTCCATCATAAATACATCACAAATTAATGTCCTATAGTGAAGTGGTCCTCACAGATTTCAACTGAAGAAAAGTAGAAAACGGGGTCCAAATTTCCAATAATTTATCCTAATTTGTACCAACTCCAAAACAATCTAAGGTGAGCAAAGTAGCTAGTGAAATGAAATCAATAGTTTTTGGGGTCAAATCAATACCTTCTAAGAAGAAATATTTGAAAAGCAATCTCATCGATATTATTCGCCATCACCAAATTCCGTATTTTTAATCACTCATTCAAAGTAATATCGCGTTTAGTACTTGTTGGAAATTAAAATAAACCTACAAAAATAGGACACACTAGCTAGTACTAAAAAAGAAATTAAGTAATTTTATAATAAGGTTCATTTGAAAATTACCAATTTAAACCGAATTAATCAATAAAAATTTCTTATTTGTGTCCACGCGGTTGGTGAAATTGCTATATAATAACTCCCTATTTCCAAACATCACCTTTCAATGCTACCTATCAAACTTGCGAACTCAATCATTTAATTAATTCATGCTAGATCTAACCTATGATTTCCCAAAAAAGAATCACCTATATTCTCCTAATCATAGTACTCACAAACCTCGTATCTTTCATCACATGCCAATACGAATGTATACCCAATGGTGGGAACTATACAAACAATAGCACATACATGACCAATCTCAACGCCCTCCTCTCCTCTCTTCACTCAAACATCCCCGAAAACGGGTTCTACAACGCATCGGTCGGGCAGGGCTCGAGCGATGTCGTCAACGCCATTGCTCTCTGTAGAGGCGACGTTCTGCCTGAAAGGTGTAGCAGTTGCGTCCGTAATAATAAAGTCGACCTGTTGCGGTACTGTCCATTTTACAAACAGGCTTGCTTATGGCGGGACGAATGCATGGTGCGCTACTCGAACGAGCCCATATTTGGAATCCTGGCTAATGGCTCGGCTTTCTGGGCGTGGAACTGGGTGAATGCGACGAGCCTGGAACAATTCAAGAATGATGTTAGGAAATTATTGGATGGTCTCCGGATCAGGGCGGCTTCCGATGGGTCTTTAAAGAGGGTTGCTGCAGCGAATATCACAGGGCCTGATTTTCAGAGCATATACGCACTGGTGCAGTGCACCCCGGATATAACGGCTCTGGAATGCAGCACCTGCCTGGAAGGGGCTGCAGATGATCTCCGGAAATGCTGCGATTGGAGACGAGCTGGAGGGATTTTCAGGCCGTGCTGCAATCTTCGTTACGACGATTATGCGTTCTATAATCGAGCTATGTTTCAGGAATCATCGTCTCCATCACCGTTGCCATCCTCACCAGATGGTAAATTTGATTATTGATAATATTGCTAATTAATTAATTCTTCAGTCTCTCTCGAGTGTAGGTTTATAGATTGATTTAACCTCAACAGATTGATGCATTAGGACCTTGTTTAAAATTTATAGTATAAGAATTTCTGCAATACTAAAAAAAAGTATGATATACATAGGCTATATGTATAAATATATATAATTACACATACATATATACCATGAGATTTGAAAAATTACAGAAACATACTTTGAATTCTCATTGCCGTTAGAAAAACTTAACAAAAAAAGAGCACTTTCACGACATATTACTGATTTCTCAGTAAAAAAGGTATAGTTATTTTAAGTAGCTAGTCTAATCACACGACAGATTTTTCAAGATGAAAAAAGCTTATCCCATCCATGCATATGAAAATTATTCAAGGTTTGCAGGAATTGATGATGTTAAATCAACTTGAACCGTCACCATGAGATTTGAAAAATTACAGTAACATACCTTGAACTTGTATTGCCGTTAGAAAAACATAACAAAAAAAGAGCACTTTCACGACATGTTTTTGATTTCTCAGTAAAAAAAGGTAAAGTTATTTCAAGTAGCTAGTCTAATCGCACAACATATTTTTCAAGATGGAAAAAGCTTATCCCATCCATGCATATGAAAATTATTCAAGGTTTTGCAGGAATTGATGATGTTAAATCAACTCGAACCGTCACCATGAGATTTAAAAAATTACAGAAACATACATTGAACTCTTTCTGCCGTTAGAAAAACTTAACAAAAAAAAAACACTTTCATGACATGTTTATGATTTCTCAGTTAAAAAAGGTAAAGTTATTTCAAGTAGCTAGTCTAATCACACGACATATTTTTCAAGATGGAAAAAGCTTATCCCATCCATGCATATGAAAATTATTCAAGGTTTTGCAGGAATTGATGATGTTAAATCAACTCGAACCGTCACCATGAGATTTGAAAAATTACAAAAACTTAACATATCTTGAACTCTTACTGCCGTTAGAAAAACTTAACAAAAAAGAGCACTTTCACGATATGTTTCTGATTTCTCAGTAAAAAAAGATAAAGTTATTTCAAGTAGCTAGTCTAATCACACGACATATTTTTCAAGATGGAAAAAGCTTATCCCATCCATGCATATGAAAATTATTCAAGGTTTTGCAGGAATTGATTATGTTAAATCAACTTGAACCGTCACTATGAGATTTGAAAAATTACAAAAACATACCTTGAACTCGTATTACCGTTAGAAAAACTTAACAAAAAAAGAGCACTTTCACGACATGTTTCTGATTTCTCAGTAAAAAGAGATAAAGTTATTTCAAGTAGCTAGTCTAATCGCACGACATATTTTTCAAGATGGAAAAAGCTTATCCCATCCATGCATATGAAAATTATTCAAGGTTTTGCAGGAATTGATGATGTTAAATCAACTCAAACCGTCACCAATATGAGATTTGAAAAATTATAGAAACATACCTTGAACTCTTACTGCCGTTAGAAAAACTTAAGAAAAAAAAGAGCACTTTCACGACATGTTTCTGATTTCTCAGTAAAAAAAGGTAAAGTTATTTCAAGTAGCTAGTCTAATCACACGACAGATTTTTCAAGATAGAAAAAGTTTATCCCATCCATACACATGAAGGTTTTGCAGGAATTGATGATGTTAAATCAACTCGAACGGTCACCATGATCGTTCTTCCAGTTGTGGGATTTTTTATACTGATAGTTGCCGGCTTAGGTGTAATTTGCCTAAGGAAGTGAATAAAGCAGAGGCAGAACAAAACCCTTGAGTGCCCCTGTGTTGAATCCTTGCAGTATGATTTTGAAACAATTAGAGATGCAACTAACAATTTCTGTGAATCTAACTTGCTGGGACAAGGTGGATTGAACCTGTTTACAAGGTAATAACAAAGGTTTTTTCACAAGTAGCTAGGTGGAATTGTTATTATCTATCTATCTATATTATAAAATTACGAATAGTTTGTCACGTTTTTTGTGAGAACTAAAATACCTCTTTAATAACACATATTTTTATTAAAAAAATATACAAATAGGTAAATCTATAATTATATAAATAATAATAATAAATTAATTAATAATACTAGAATTCTATTAATTAATAGTAATTATTATTCTATAAACTAAAAAAGACTATATTTAATAATTAATAAAAGACCTAAAACACAATACGAACAGATGTATACAAAAATAATAATATTTATATATATTATAAAAGTACGAATAGTTTGTCACTTTTGTTGTGAGAACTAAAATACCCCTTTAATAACACATGGTTTCTTAGAGCTTCAATATAAAAAATAAATGTGATATCTGTATATCTAGCTATTTATATATTATTATTAATTATATAGTATATTATTAATTTATATTTTATTATTATTATAACCAAGAATTTGTAATTTATTTTTATATGAGTATACTTTTATTATTTTATTTGACGAGGATTATATTTCGAACGTAAAGATGAGAGAAGAGTGAGAAGAAAGAACAAAATAAAAAGTAAAATATAATAATACATTGAAATTAGTTTCAGAAAAATAGAAAAGGGAGGAAAGATAATAAATAAAAATTTAGAGAATAAATAAATAAGAAAAAATAGTTAGTATATTAAAGTTGGGTACACTAAGGTCTTCAATTTTTATAAAACGAACCGGTCGAAAAAGACCGTAGGGTTAAAGAGGACCTCACCTTGTATATTAATAAACACATAAAGGGAAGTAAATAAAATACATCAGCAAAACAAACGAAAAAGCAACAAGAGTCCTCGATCATCTGAGCATGAAAGAAGTTGCAAAATTAAAGTGGAAAGAATTGACAATGGAATTCTTCATGGTCTTCAATTTTATTAACTAATATGATACTTTTATTATTGAATTTAAATACATATATTTTTATGAAATCTTGCTAAATAGAGTTAAAATGCATGTTAAGTTGGTTTGCTAAAATTATATCGAGAATTACTTAAATTTTAATAGACTAGGTGAAAGATAATTGTATATAAAAGAGAGAAAATCAAATAAGTACAAGTTAAGAAAGTAAGTGGAGATCCGATTTGAGCTTTTATAATACGAGGTGGGGTCCTCTCAATCCTATGGTCGGTTGACCTGTTCTTGGTAAATAAAAAAGAAAAAAAAAGAAAGTAAGTGGGGAATAAAAAAATAAAATAAAATAAGTAAAAGGAAAAAATAAAGATAAGAATTAGGTAGAGTAAAGGTATATAAAAAAATTGATAATTCAAAATCACAAGTATCAAAAGTTACTTTACTCCCGAGGGTTGGTAGTTTAGTAAATAGAGAGGGAATGTGTGTGTGTGTGTGTGTGTGAGAGAGAGAGAGAGAGAGAGAGTGATGAAAATCAGGAAAGAGAGAGAGGAGAGTGATAAAAAAAATTCAGAGAATCAAGAGAGAAAACGTGTTGAGGGAAAAAAATAAAATAAAATTTGTGTGATAGAGGTGGATGTGTGGAGAATGAAAGAGGGGGGGTGGCTGTGAAATAACTAGGTTGGGGAGTTCTATCATTAGTCTCAATTGTAGGTGACTAATATTAGTCACCTATCATTCTAACCGTTAGATTTAATGCATATAATCTTAGCCGTTTAATTTTTCTTAAAATTAAAAAATATTTTCTTAGTTTTCTTTAAGTATCCACCCATCCACACTATATCTTCAAAATTTAAACTCAAAAATAAAATGACAAATTTCAATAAATTGGTGAGTTTTTGTAATTTTTTTTTAATTTTCTTTATTCCTAAATAATGTAAGGAGTAAAATGACATCCATATTGCATATAGTTAATTATTTCTATAAATTTTTTATATTTTTTTCCTAAAGATACATTATATAACCATTAAAATTCTAAAAATATATTATAGTTATTAGATCTGAATTACATGACATAATTATTCATTTTAATTAACAAATTTATTTGTATTCATTAAATTATGTAAATATTTCATAAAAATACCTGCTTGAAAAATTAAATAAAGTCAATAATATATATTGATTTAAAGTTAAATATAAAATTATATCATTTAGTTATATGCTAATTGAATAATTAAAATTAATTTGTCCATAACTATGTATCTAAGATTAATAATAACATAAAGTATCTAAGATTATAATTAATTTGTCCATAACTATGTATCTAAGATTAATAATGTAAGGAGTAAAATGACATCCATATTGCATATAGTTAATTATTTCTATAAATTTTTTATATTTTTTTCCTAAAGATACATTATATAACCATTAAAATTCTAAAAATATATTATAGTTATTAGATCTGAATTACATGACATAATTATTCATTTTAATTAACAAATTTATTTGTATTCATTAAATTATGTAAATATTTCATAAAAATACCTGCTTGAAAAATTAAATAAAGTCAATAATATATATTGATTTAAAGTTAAATATAAAATTATATCATTTAGTTATATGCTAATTGAATAATTAAAATTAATTTGTCCATAACTATGTATCTAAGATTAATAATAACATAAAGTATCTAAGATTATAATATATTTATTTATATTAAGAAAAATTGATCACTAATCATGTCGTTAAATTTAACATGCATAAAGTATGTACTATATAAGTTGAATCAAAAAACGAGTGTTGTTCTATATGGATTATTATTATTATTTATTTTATGTTATCATTATTATTGATAGCATTTATTATAAAATATTATTATATAATTATATTTATCTCACATCATAATAATAATGTTGACTTAATAATTAGTTTACTTTTTAGTAAATACGTTAATTAAAAGGCATCTGGTGTAAATTTTCAATTAATTTTTTAATAAAATATTTTTGTCTAAAAATAATGAATTATAGTCTTAAAAATATTAAAGGATAAGATTAACTATTTTAGTAATATATAACTATAGGGACACATGGCATTATTTTAAGTTATAACTAATGTTAGTCACCTACAATTGGTAACTAACCATAGAATTTCTCAACTAGGTTTTGTAGTGAAGTTCACTCCAAATTGAGTTTCAAATACATGGAGCTTAATTATGGATTTTTGTGATTTACAAATATATTTGCAATAGTAACAATAAATTAAAAAATAGATAAATAATTATTCTATACACGCAACGTGCGCGCTCTTTACTAATATTTTAAAAAAATGGCAAAATTTGCAAAAATTCGACAGGTAACCTTTAATCATGTCTAAGTTTGTTTTTTCATAATTCGTACTAACTTTCGATTTTGCGCAAATTTAGAAATATTTTGATTGGAAAAATCTAAAACTCTTCTGAAGAATCTATACTATAATATTTTCATAGAAATTTTAATTTCACTAGCTCCTTCAAAATTAGATATAATTCTGGCTCTATATATCCCTAATGATCATCAGTAGTACTTTATATATATATCTACATTAATAATTTTGTTTTTTAATCATAGGGAATAGTTTTGGACAACCAAGAAATATCAGTCAAAAGATTATCCAAGGGCTCAGAGCAAGGCGACGTGGAGTTCAAAAACGAGGTTTCGTTAGCTGCTAGACTTCAACATAGGAATCTAGTGAGGCTGTTGGGTTTCAGTCTGAAAGAAACAGAGAGGCTTCTTGTATATGAATTCGTTCAGAATGCAAGTCTAGATCACTTTATATCAGGTAATATTTTCGTTATGCTAACATTGCATCAAAACAATATTTTGATTTATGGTGAATTAATTCATTCTAGAACCTTATTAGTTAAATCTAATTACATTTAGACCCCCTGCAATATACATCTAAATTCTCTGTACTTCAACTTCGTCTTATGAATTCTCCCTTTGGTCCACTTTGATTAGGGTTCTTACCTTTTCCCGTCAGATTTATAGAATATACAACCAACTTAACCCCCTGATTTCATAGTTTTTAAGTGATTAAATGCATGCCCTCATAGGGAAAAGTTTTCTGCCTGCTCCTTCATGAACTTTTAGTGAAAAAAGAATCTGCTAAATTAGTGTACACGAAAATGAATTTGTCCATCCATATATATAGGGGTAATTTGGTTCATATTCCATAAATCTGACGGAGAAACGGCAAGAACCATGATCAAAGTGGAGGAAAGTAAGTGTATTGTAAGACCTAATCAAAGTATAGGGGGTTTAGATGTAATTTTTCCAAGTGTAAGTGACATAAATGTAATTTGGACAAATATCGCGGGCCGGGGTCAAGATGTAATTCACCCAGCTTTTATATACTTCGTTTTCATAATTTCATGTATACGAGATTTAACATTCGAGAGATATGTTTAATGGAATTAATTTAGACCCAATCAGGCGCGAAAGTTTGGATTGGAACACACGTTACAAGATCATCACAGGCATAGCGAAGGGAATTCTTTATCTTCATGAAGATTCTCGTCTAAGGATCATACATCGCGATCTTAAAGTCAGTAATGTGCTGTTAGATGGAGAAATGAACCCTAAAATTGCAGACTTTTGGGATGGCGAGGATAGTCACGCAAGATGATCAAACTCATGAAAGTACCACGAGAATTGTTGGAACCTAGTAAGTCTACATAAAATAGGGATAATTACACAAACTCCTCTGAGTTTTGCTTAAAAATCCAAAAAACTAACTATTCAAACCTTACAAATATATCCCATGGTAAACTAAAGCCTTACAAATACCCCCTCGGGGAGGGTAAGTGTAAGGTTGCAAGGTGCGGATGCAGATGAAATCATAAAAGGCGCAAAACTCAAGGGGCCGGTTTTGTATAATTCACCTTATAAAATATTAGTTAGGTAAATCTGCAACATTATATTGGTCACTCAACTTTTATACTTTTAAACATTAATTCACCTCTTTAATTTCTGATGTCATCATTTTTCTAATTAATTTCGTTTGTACGCGCGTTTAATATTCCTACAACTTAGTCCAACTTTTTCTGAAATTTGATAAAGTTGCCGGAAATTAAATTACAAGCTTCGTTTGTTTTTTCCGGTGGCTGAAAATTGAACTAAAAATTAATGTTAATTTTTTTTAACCTAGACGAATTAAAAAAAATATATATATATACATTAGTACGTACTTATGATCTTAACTATGATCAATAATATTTCGGTAAGTAGTTGTTTTGTTTCATCAGTGGATATATGCCACCAGAATACGCTTTCCAGGGTCATTTCTCTGTCAAGTCAGATGTCTTCAGCTTCAGCGAGATACTCTTGGAAATTGTGAGTGGACAAAGACACAACCGTTTTCGAATTAATGGAGAGAATAATAATAATAATTATGAACACCTGTTAAGTTATGTTTGGAAGAATTGGCAGGTAACTTCAGAAAATTATGTGATAGATCCAAGTTTGAGGATTAATAATCCTGGTTTTCCAGATGACATATTGAGATGCATTCATATTGGTTTGTTATGCGTTCAAGAAAATGCAGCTGACAGACCGACAATGGCGACCGTTGTTGTCATGCTCAATAACTCGACTCTAACTCTTGCAATGCCCTCGAAACCTGCTTTCTTTATGCATGGAGATCATGGACACGATCATGTTTTGGAGATTAATTCATGACACATCAGAATCAATCTCCTGAACTTTCAAAAAATGAAGCCTCGCGCGATCACCGAGTTGTTTCCGCATTGATTTCCGGCTTTAATTTGCTTGCTGATTAATTAGGAAATTAATGGGATATATAAAACTGAATTAGATCAGTAAAGTTGACGTACCAAAACTTAATTATATATATGAATCTTGGGAAATCTTGTAATTGAAAATAGCTAGCTAGGGCAATAAATTTGATGATGGATCCCATTTGGGAACATATATGCATGTACAGTACCTGTAGTGTGGATGTAAATGAGGTGGGAAAATTATGATACCATTCATCATTAATATTAGTCCAGCCGGGCAGGCCAGGCCAGTTTTTCATTTCTTAATTTTTTGTCTTAATTATTACGTACCATTTCTGCATGCCTAAATCGATCCACAACAAAAAATAATAGTTCATTCGTTGTTAATTAATAAGAAAAGGTATGCATGTAATTAATAATGTTTTCACCTATATATGCATGTTTTTGGACCACATATATATATATATGGAAGAAGAATACTAACGGTCAGTAAATGGAACATATTGTTGGTTGTCCAATATGTTAATTAAAGGTTTAAAGCTATTCACACAAACTAGAGTAATGTATCAGATATATATAAATTAACATATAATATCAGAAAAGTACTAATTTTTCATGCGAAAAGTGTAATATTGTAGCAAGGGCAGACTAGAGGTTCTCGATTCTCATTTAGTACGTACGTACTTCTTCAATTATAGATCGAACACCGGACACAGAATCAAGACGATACAGCTGATTTTTTCAACATTCTGCATGCGCTATGATTTTTTTTTTTAGAAATTTACGTAAATCATAATGTATTTCACTATCTTTTACGTATCACAATATATATATACGGGTAATATACAAATTAAAAAAAATGAGAGATACATAAATTAAGCTGCTAAGATTGTATAATGACATCGATCTACTTATTAGAAGCAAACTCAATGAGCAAATCCACAAAAGCTTCAACAATAAAACTGTGATAAATTCTCCCATTCAACCTCAAATACCAGCGCAACAAATCCTCCAAACAATCCCAATTAATGCCGCTATTATCCTTCAACAATATCATTCCTAATTGGCTCTCCACCATTTCCTGCATGGATCTCTTGAAATCCAAATATGGATTTTCTGATTCCAACTCCAACGCCACACTTTCCTTAAACGGCCACAGGACTCCGTTAACAATACTTCTCGCTTCTTTCTGTACTAAAATCGAGCTCGTATCGGTTGGCTCGAAAATTAGCCTCTCTGACAATCTTACTCCGCTGATGATCCCAATCGGATTAAATGCCGATTGCTTATTATGATCCTGATCATGATGATCGATCACGAACACGATGTCGTCGTCGTTGCATGATCGGGAAGAAAGGGATTCGGGGGTCTTGCATGAGGGCCAATATTGCTTCTTCTTGAAAACGGCAGGGAATTTCATTTTTTTGAAGGTTTTCATGAGTGTTGTTGGATGAGATTTTGATCATGTGGGAAGGGTTTATGAGGGCTTTCAATGGTTGGTTCGTATTAATAGCTAGGAGGGTAGGGTGGGTGGGCGTAGGATTTGAGGAGTGGGGTGGGGAGGGGTGGAGATTGTAATTTGTAAATGTAGTGAGAAATATATATATATATATATAGCTAGGTGTATGGTGAAATGGACATCTCATGTGTGTATTTAATGGGGATTCCAAGAATTCTATGTACGTGAGTAAATGCAATCTCGCAAAATTAAAATGCAATAACGTACATTACAATTTTGTTTTTTTTTTTTTGTTTCTTGAAAAAGGATATATATAGCTCTCTTTTCATAAAATAATACATTTGGATAAAATTGTATAATTTTGATATTTCGTAATTTAGTCCTGTCGGTTTTCATGTAAGTTTCGATTTTTGCAATTTTTATCCTATTTCGGCGAAATTTTCTCAATTAATTATTAATATCATATATTCATAAATTCATAATTGACTCTAGTTTGATCAATATGACCCTATATATTAATTAAATTTTGGACACAAATTAATTATATATATTTGATTGCAGCGCTATTCATGAATTGACAAGACTTATCATTTATGAAAATTTAATATATATTACTATATGAAGTAAGATCGTTTTCTAATTTACTTGATTTACCTTGCTCTCACATTTTTGCACAAAAAACTTGGGGATATATATATATATATATATATATATATATATATATATATATATATATATATAATTAATGTGACAAAATTGAGTCAAGTCTCTTGCCATTTTTGTTGCTTTCTCTCAAAGTAAGAAGAAACTACGTCTACCAACCAATCACCTTCTAATATAGATATATGAGTACTACTCTGAATTTCGATGTATTTATAAAATATAAATCAATCTTTCATGTTTGAGAAATTACTATATAGTTTTTGAGATTTTAATAAATATGTAAATATTCAAAATTTACTCTTCCTTAGGGTTTCAATTTTTGTTGAAACTTTTGGAATTATTTAGTATTTTCCTTCCAGGTTCGAAAATGGTTTTTGGGCTTCCAAGTAAACAGAAGCCCATTTAAACTTGTGTTTACAACAGCCAGCCCATTAAGATGAACCGGAAAGGACTAATTTAAACCGGACGGTTCAGAAGCCCAACCTTTTCACTTCCCTAAGAAACTCTGTTTTTTTTTGTGCAAAAACTTCCCTAAGAAACTCATCGTCGTCCCTTTTCCTAAAAAACTTAGAAGAGAGAGAGACAGAGACAGAGGCAGAGAGTAAATGGCGTTGAGAGGTGTTTGGCAACTGAAAAAGCTGATCGTGAGTTTCTGCGATTGGGGCGGCAGTAGTAGAGGCATCAGGTGAATCATTGAAATTTTCATTTGTTTTAGTTTTGTTGAAATTAGCTGCGGGTATGGGTTTTCTGTAGTTAGTTCTTGAGAAATTGGAAGTAGGGGTTTTGTATACGAAAGAAAAGTGACGATTTTGGTCGAATTAGTAGGGAATTTAATACCTTAATCTGTATACAATGGAAGTATCACAGTATTCGTAATTGATTTTGAATATTTTAGGGAGGCAAAGTTTCGTAATGAGGACTAATAGGTTTGTGTATTTGGTTTAGGGCTTTTATGGAATCTGAACTGCCAGCTTTCAGAGAGAAGAATCCCCAGCTTGAAGTTGTCACTGAACTTAATCGCGGTTATCATCCCATTTTAAAGGGATTATATCGTAAGTACTCTCTCTCTCTCTCTCTCTCTCTGTGTAAAATATTTGATATTAAATACATGCATTTGGAATTTTATCTGTCATTTTGTGATGAATTTACTATGATCAAGACCAAGCATTAGAATCGAGATGATCAAATTCACAGCATTTGAATTTGTAAGGCCTAATTAGACTAAACGTTTCATGTTTCCATGATGAAGAATGATGAGATCCAACTTTAAATTAACTTTTACAAAAATCATGGTTTGTGGCTTCTGATATACATGAGAAGTGTTATTAACAAGCAAAATAAGAAGGGATGATTTTATTTATTTCTTTATTTATCTATTATGCAGAAAACAAAAATGAGAGAGTCGTCTGCGTCAAGAACATGGATCCAGAGGAAGTCCTCGCTTGTGCTACAAAACTAAGAAATTCACAAGGAAGAAAAGTGGTGAAGCTGAGGACGAGGCATGTAACTAAGCATCCTAGCGTTCAAGGGACATGGTCAACAGAGTTGAAGATGTGAGAAACAAACGAAAATTCTTGGTTTGAAGTTGTTCTATGTTTTGCTTCATTATGAGACACTAGGTGGATGAGAACTAGCTGCAGTCAATTTTGGAATGTTTAATGATCTTCAAACTGTGGAATCGTATTGTAATTCCTGCATGTTGTTTGGAATCTAGTTATGTTTGTTCAGGGAAACAAAGCTTTATGCTAATCTCTTTCTTGAATTAATTACAGCTACTTACCTTTTAAGATTGTTAAGTTATCATCCTCTTCTATAATTAGGCGAAAGTTCCTCTAAGTTGGTGCCTACAGACTCTAAACAATAGGACTTATGTGCTTTCTGCCCTTTTTCAGCACTTTGGGAGCGTGGGAAACCAATTTCTGTTTATTTAAGCTAGAAGCTAATTACACTCGAGAGCAACTTTTATTTTCAGGCTTTTAACTTCTAGTTTATTTTCATAAATAAGTGGAAGTTTGTTTAGAGTACCAAAAATGCTTCTCAACTCTTTTTTGCCAAATACTATACTATATCTTTTTTTACTCGTCACTTTTTTTCTCCAAACATGAGTCACTTTTACTATCCCATCTTTTTACAACTTTAGCTTCTCCAAAAGCAAAAGCTCTTTCGAACATACACTAAGTATGTCAAGTTTCTAATCTTGATTCTTCTCAGTTCTCAGGTTTTCTTTCGTGGTTGTACATAACATATGAACAATAGAATCCAAGAGTGTTTCTAATCTTGATTCTTCTCAGTTCTCAGGTTTTCTTTCATGGTTGTCCATAACATATGAACAATAGAATCCAAGAGACTTAAGGGAAGAGTGAAATAAATCACAGGAGAAATTACGAATTACAACAATTATATTACAATGACACAAGTTCTTCAATAATGAAGCATTTTCATAAGTGATAAGTGACGCTTAAGACACCAAGTCTGTGCAATTAGAACCCCCTTTTTTCTTTTTCCTAAATTTATTCAATAATCTCTTCAAAATCAAATGAATTTGAAGAATTGACAGAAAGCAACAACAATTAGTAGAATCCAAATGAGCAGTCAATAGTTGCCTGGTTTTGCCCCATTAATAGTTGGAGCAGCACCTCGAGCTGCCTTCACATAGGCAACATAATCATCATAAGTCATAGTAAACAGCGTGCTCTGATATCGTGTAAGTTGTATATTCCTTCTAAGTTGATCAGTTATGGTGCCATTGAAACCTGCCTTTCTTATCAATGAGTCAATTGCTTCATTCTTTGTCCAGCCTGACACAATAAAAAACAACTATTTATGTCACAAACTTAAAAAGAAGCAATAAATTAGAGATAATTACACTCACATACCCTGAAACTGTGAAAGATACCCTGCCAAAGGATTTTCATTACATCGATGCGCTAGTCTGATTTTATTTTTATTTTTTAAAAAGAAAAACCCAAGAACATAACATGAACGTGTTCTTTTCCATTAGTATTCTCTAATGTCAGTGTTCTTTTCCATTAGTATTCTCTAACATCGGTTAGAGTTTAGGATATGTTTCTGTAATTTTCCAAACCCCAGGGTATGTTTGAGTAATTAGGCCAAACTTTAGATTATGCGAGTGAAATTATCCCAATAAATTAATAAATCATTACAATGGAAGATTACCTTCATGAGCAGCAACTTCAGGCAAATAGGTTGCACTTCGCCTAGTATTATAGGCAGGATCAGTAAACTCAATAATAATTCCATGCTTTCCCACCTGAACAGAGGCACAATTATTCAATTTAACACAATGACAGTTAATTAAATCTTCATTAAGGACTGAAACTAGAAATAACTAACCTCCCAGTCGATGTAGTCATTAGCAGTTTCATAATTAACCAAGATGGAAACTGTACATTGCAAGTAGGGCAATTCTTTAGCTTGTATAGGGGGGAATCTGCGGTCCCTCAGAGCACTGAAATATTTACGGCAATGTAATTAACCATAAAATATAGGTTTAATGCCTCGAAAATAGTGAGCAGAAAGAAGTATTGTTTACAGTAAGTTTTTGGATTTGCAAACATTACCTTGTTAAAGCATAGTCTCTGAAGCCATTAACAATGCAACGAGCTTCAAGAGTTCCTATGCATCCACGCAAACGAGGCTCCCCACCATTGACATCTTTCTTCCAAGTCACGAACAATGGGCTGAAACAAAGAGTGTAACTTGGAAGTGGCATAAACCAAAATAACAAGAGAAAATCCGTTGTCACCAAGCACTTTTATTATTGAAAAATGGAAAGCCCGGTATGTTTGACATTTGGGTTCATAGTTCGAAAGAAAGGATTAGAAACAACCCGTAGAATTAGTTCAGAAGAGATTTTATAAAAAGGTTAACTGATTTCCGTGAAACTTTTTCTCCAAGAACGTGAAAGACATTATAACTAGAACTTGTGACATCCATTTCCAATTCCAAAGTTTTTGTGCCTCGAAAACGTGTAGCATTTTTGTGAAATTAAGTGAGTAACCTGTGAAGCACTAGCATCATTAGCATTCCATCAATGTCTACCATAACATCTACCAGACAAAGAGGACACAAGTAATTCCACTAATTAACGAACTAAGGGAAAACGAGAAAAATAAGACAGACTAGCAATTCTTTATTCTTCATCTAGACAGTAGAAAAAGGCAAAGTCTTTACAAATGCATAAACACGAAAACATCAGCCAAAAACACAAATATAAAACAAAACCCAGAAACTAAAAACTAAACCCAAAAACCTCAAAACCGAAAACAAAACTATACTCTCTCATGTCCAATCACATATAGCACATAAATTAAATGCAAATAAAGAAGCCGAATTTCCATACTGTTGACCCTCATCGAATGCAGGAGGAGGAGCTTCTTCGCCGCTGTAGTGCGCCACCAGTGTATCGAAGCAGTACACAACCATCTCTCTGTTCGCCGAAACCATTTTCTTTTCAAAAATAATAAGAAATCAATCGGTTGATATTTGATCGATCGGATTACGATCAATTGACGAGCAAAGAAGAGATTGTTGGGAACAAATTAGGGTTTGAAAGAGAGAGAGAGGAAATAATTTGGGTGATGAATGGAGATGGAGGAGTGAGGAGTTCACTTTCCTCCTAGAAGTTTGGTTCCGGCAATAATTGAGAGAGAAACGGTGGAAAAAGGAAATAGCTCTAGTCTTGATTAAACTATGTTTGGTTGGTTAAATTATTTATAATTTTTTTTATTAAAGAGGAATTATTTGGGTTGAGTGTATAAGAATTTTGGTGTATTCTCTGTGGTCTATAATGATGGGGTTCCGACTCCTTTATATAGATGTGTTTATAATCCAGATCATATTAGAGTTAGAATTTCTTATTATCTTAAATTTCTGTCCTCTAGGATTTTAAAATAGATTAGGGCTCTGTTTTGACTGAGTTTTTATATTAATGCAGATTTATTTATTAATTCTTATTAGGGATTAACCCAAATATTTTTTTAATAATTATTAGGTATTTTGTCATATTGAACTGAGCCCAAAATATCGAACAACATCAATCATTTTTAATGCTTTATCATTATATTCATATTTAAAGTTTAATGTAAAATTATTAATAATGACACACCACTAAATCAAAATCAAACTACGATATAATATAGATATTTTCACAGAACTTTCATTTGTATTTTACAAAATAGATAATTAAATTTGGGATAATAATTCTAAATTATTTTCTTTTATAAAAATATAAATAACTTCGTAACTAACGTATTTATTAAATATTTTTATTCTTTGAACAAAAATAAATAATAAGACTAAATAAAATTTTATTAATGTTTTGGTTAAATAAATCTTTAATTATAGTTGTCCTTTTTGTCTATTTCTTTCTCCATTGACCCGGTATACTCGAGCTTGCACCCGGTTCGCGAATAACTACTACAAACTCGAAAACTAATATATGCAGAAAATCAGAAATAAATCACCTGAACAGTACAATTGAAGACGAAAATGGCGTTGAGATCTGTCGTTTCCCGCACTGGATTGTGTCGTTTAATGGAAAGCAACTTCCGATCATCGGCGTCGAGCCTTCGGTATTTCAGCGATGGCAAAGATCGTGTTCTTAACGAAGAAGAGAAGGCCAGGGAAAATATTTACATTAAGGTAAACCAATTTGATTTATCTTTTATTGTTCTGAAAAATGCTTTTGATTGTAATTATTATATATAATTCCCATTTTGAAGAAAATGGAGAGGGAGAAGATGGAGAAACTGAAGAAGAAGACTAAGGAGCAAGAGATTGTTGATCAGGAGAAATCTGAAATGGTAAATATTATTTCTTCTTGACATAAACATTCAGATCTTTTAGTTGAATTTTTGGATGAATGTCAGTTTTGGTTTATTTCTATTTGATTTCTGAAAATGGAAGTAACCGGCCGGCCTCTTTAATTTTCCGATTTCATGGGGTTATTACAGTACTCATATAGATTTGGCCTAATTACGCATATATATTTTGAAGTTCGGAAAATTACAGCCTGCAGAACTGAACCCTATTTTGTTATCTTTTATGTAATCTTTTCTTTTACCAGACTGCAGAAGGAAGTCCTCATAAGAGCTGAACTTGGGCTGTCTACACTTGAGTTGGATTACTCAACTTTCTTGATCAATTTTAGCCTCCTAAGAAAAATAAATGTAATGAGCTCTTGCTTACACTTTAATATTTGTATAGAAACTTCTGGGATTTGTCATCATTTCCAAATGATTCTAATATAGAGTTGGTTTCACCAATGTTTTTGAAAAGCCATATTTTCCTTTTTGGCAAATTACATCTACCACCCCTGAGGTTTGAAATAATTACAATCTTGTCAATTTATTTTTGGAAATTACAAAAAAGTCCCTGATATTTCACTGTATTTCAAAAAAAACTCTATAACATATGTTGATTATTTGCATTTCTTGGCTTCATGTTGTATAGTTTCAGCTTTCAGCAAAGTTTTCGTAATAAAGTGAAACTTTTACAGGGAGTTTTTCGTAATTTCTAAAAACTAAGAGTACATTATGATGGCTCACTCCTTGTTAATACCATATGATGAACTAAACTATCAATATAACAGTTATTTCTACCAATATCTCCAAATATCTCTTTCATCTTCCTCGCATTCTCTCGCACTCCTCTTCCTTCTTCACAAACCATAGACAACCTGACTGAATCAGCCACCGAGTCACTCGTGAATGATCCATCACTGTCATCTCTCGGTATTTCCACTCCCACTTTCTTCTCTTCCAAAAGCCTCGCATTCAATCCCTGATCATTCATCACAGGAAACAGAATCAAAACTCGTCCATTAACAAGTGCCTCAGTCACCGAGTTCCACCCGCAGTGAGTCAAGAATCCCCCAACCGAGTCATGACTCAGTATCTTCACCTGTGGAGCCCATTTGTTGCAAACCATTCCCCTGTTGCTAACTCGGTCGCAGAACCCATCTGGAAGCAACTCGTAGTTTCTGTTTAACACCCATAAGAAAGGCAGCCCACATTGCTCTAATCCGAGAGCTAACTCGTGAGCTTCTTTCTGAGTCAATGTGGCTTCAGTTCCCAGTGCGACGTAGAGTAAGGAGTTCTCTTTTTGTTGGTCTAGCCAGTCTTTGATTTTCAGCCATTCTGGATTGCTGTTTGATTTGTCATCTTCGTCTTGGATTGGTAGAACGCCGACTGGGATAACGGGTTTCTTGTAGATTTGGCGAACGAGTTTGAACCACTCGGGCTCGAACTCAGTGCAGGATCTGAATATAACGATGTCACTCCCTTCAATTGACATGCCGAAACGGATTGAATCAGATGTGCCCGAGTCGTACTCGTTCCCATCCGCATCTATTTAAAAAAAAAAAAAACTCAACTTCCGCCTTATATTCAGTAATTAAAGAGTGATCCTTACCCAAAAAAAAAAAAAGTAATTAAAGAGTGATTATACCGCCGGGAAAAAGTGATTTCTACTGATTTTGCCGAAGCAGATAGAGGTTAGAATTTCCCGTTGTTACATAGAAAAACTAAAAATTTAGTGTCTTATAACTTTGAGCTACTTGTAACTTAAAAGCTCTTTCGTGAACTTAACAAGCATCTAACGTTTTCGTTTTCAAATGTTTTCAACTTTCATGATTATTTTTTCTAATATTTTCTTAAATTAAGCATTTCAAGAAGAAAAGTGAAAAAATCGATTGAAGATAATCTCAAAACGATCAAGTTTTTCTGAAACAAAACGGTTATATATCAATCAATTACACCGATATAATCAAATCAAGTTTGACCTACCTTTCTCCATATTCTTGGTCATCTCATGGAGGCGAAAAGCCATGCCGGTCCGAAACGGGACCCACTCCGGCACGACGGTATAATCCTCTGCAGACGACCTACTATGCTCTTGGCTCGTCAATGCCGAAGACGGGCCCAAAAAAGCCATGAAAGCCGCAGTAAATAGACTGAAAAAAGCCCTTGAAATCTCCAACTCTTTTGCCATTTTTGGCAGCCAATGAGAAGCATAATCATAGACAATCCAATCAGGTTTAGGACTTGTATTCTCAAGAAAATACCTTATAGAAGGCTCAAGCAAATCTAGTGCCACTTTTAGAAGTTGTTGCTTAACATGAGGTACATCCATGGATGATTCTGCATGGGGTGGCAAGAATTCAACTTCTGGCAAAGGTAAGCTTATGAGATTTATGAGATGGGATAAATTTTGCGGTACTTCTATGGATCTTTGAAGGTTTCTTGGTGTGGAAATGAAGGAGATTCTGTGGCCCTTTTCAGCTAAGGCTATGGAGAGATTCAAGAATGGTCTCAAATGGCCTATTGCCAGCCATGGGAACATCACAATGTGCAGAGTTTCGCTTTTGCCTTCTTCCATGGTGATACAGAAATGAGAAATGACTTGGGGAAATTTTGGAGTTATTTAAATTTATTACATGAATTTTGGAGAAAATAATGTTGTGGAATTATACATATTATCTTGATGAGGTCATGTAATGTGTTTTTTAGTTTACTTTTTCTAAGTAAAAGTTGGGTTTTTGTTTTCTTGAGGGCCCTTTGCTGTGCAAGTTGCAGTTGATTTTTTTTGGTGGGATTTCCTTATCCTAATGTTTAATTAATCATTGGTGGTGTTTGACAATTTTTTTTGGTCATATCCAATATGTTGAATGAGTCATTGTTACGTTCTTGATTTCGGCCAAAAAAAAAATTATACGTGTGTAAAGGTTGTTTGTACACGTGTTTTTCTTATTAATTTTCTGAAATTTTTTGAATAAGTGGATAGAAGAATGTTCGGTCATAATTGATACACTTAAACATTATTTCGTGACCCTCGACAATGGAAAATTATTAATTGAATCAAGTATTGAAATATTAAAAGGTAAATTACATATAAACCCTCCTACATTTAATCTAATTATACTTCGATTCTTTATATTTCGACTTGGTCTTATAAATTGCTCATTATGTTTGATTTAATTAAGATTCTTTTTGTTTCTCAATTATTTAGTGAGTAAAATGCTTAAATTATCCCGGCATAGGCAGAAGAAGAGGGTATCTGTAACGTTTTATTGTAATTATCCCAAGTTTTTATTTTTTTAAGAAACAATATTATCACAAATTACATCACCTTTATGTAAAGGGATGACTTTTCAAAAGTACAGAGTAAGTAGGATTTTCTCACTTTTAAGTTTTAACACTACTTTTTCTAACATGTTATTAATATGATCTACCATTTTGTAAGTGTTCTTTTTCAAAAGATTTAAGGTTATCCACATTCATAGAGTTGCAAAATTGACTCAGATTTGCATTATTATTACATCAGAGTCAATTTTGCTAGAGTGACTGAATCCAACAAAATCAAATGCACCACTAACAGAACATTTAAATCGAACTAAAATTCACATTAATATGTACAAACTTACCTACCAATCTTAAGCCCAAACTTCAACTAGATATCGTTTCTAAAATCTTATTTACAACTAAAATATAATCTTTACCAAACTGCTGCATCTAAAACTCCCCAAATCCTAACTAACAAACTAACCAACTAAAATCTCGAAACACTTGCAAATTAATTCACCAGTTAGCATCCCGGAAGCTGTCATATATACAAAGTATATAGCTCTTTTTCTTTTTTCTTTTTTCTAACCCTTCATCTAGGCATATGAAAACTAAAATTCTGAAAATCTGGCTGAATAGGAAGATTGGTGGGTGCAGGAACAGTCATATTATCCATGGCGGTTGTGATATCATGAATGCTCGACCTTTTTCTCTCTTTTTTACCCGAATTATGACGAAGAAAATACTTTTGAGCATGGCTAGCAACTTGTGTTGGAGTCCTTGTCACAACTACATTTCTTGATATGCTTCTCCAGTCACCTTTGCCGTACTGTTCGAGCCCACGTAGAAATAACCTGAGAAAACCGAAACGAAAATGAGTTGATTAGGAAGACACAGAAAGAGGGCTAATATCTTCTGCAATACCTTAAAGAGCTTAAGAAGCATTGTCCTACACTACAAAATCACAGTTCTCCCTCTTCATAGGGTTTTAGCGCAAAAAGTCAACATTTTCTTCATTTCACATCTAGTAAGCAATGTACTATAACAACTTGCAAAACAAAGTTATACTAGGATTAAAGTAACAGCTGGCTAAATCATTCATAAGACATTCACCCCTCGAGAAAAAGTTGAATTCAACTTTCGCTGCTTGATTTGCAATCTATGTATAGTTTTATACAGACACAAGCAAAACGTCGTTGAGGATTATCTTTATCCTTTCCAATACGGAGCAATATGTAAAAGCTTTTGTGAGATGGAAAGTTTTTCACAAAAACCCTAACCTTTTTTCCATGAAAAAGAAAATGTACCGAGTAAAAGAGCCCAAGAACAGCTCAACAACTCATTGCCAGTTATTTCTAATGAATTGTAATTTGTACATACAGAAAACCCTGTCTCTTGACGTTTCCAGTTTCAGTTTTTCACCATCAACAAATAGACTTGCAAACAAATTAATGAAGAAAACAAATTGGGATTTCATTTTCCAATACCTTTCAATAGGAACAAGATCATTTTCCTAATTCAAAAAAATAACGACAGCAAGGAATAAAATTCATAAAGATTGATGACCTCAAATTATTTAATGAACTGAGGACTGAAAGTTCGAAACTTTATTTATGGCCACTGAAAATAGAATCGGTAATTATTGCTTAGAAAAATCTTTTCTCAACCCGAAATCATTAAAGAAAACATTTACTAAAGCCAAGAATTTATTAAAATAGTTGAAATCAAGGCAATCAAGAATAATGAAAACTCCAAGCAAATGCGAAAAGGAATCGCATTTCATGTCAAAGAAAAACAAAATACATGAATAAATACCTGTGTTCTTCTTCTGTCCAAGGAGTTCCCTTTTTCCTTTCAACAGCTTCGGAGTGTCGCCCCCGATTACCAAAGGGTGATCCAAACGAGATTTGACCCGGTGTCCTCGCCCTAGGTTGCTCATCCCACCCAAGCGACTCATCTGAATAACTCGGCAGCTCAACCCGGCCTGAGTCAATCTCGGCAACATCATACAATAGAGCTTCATAATGTACTCTGACCTCATCCGGCGATTTACCGGGGAGAAAACCAGCGATTTTCCGCCAACGGTCGTCGATTCCTTCCGGAAATTCCACCAAAGCCTTCTCGAAAATCTTGTCTTCATGCCGACTCCATGTCGTCGGCGCAGAATTCGCCATCGCCAACGGCGTAGACCAATTGCCATCAATTCCGTACATATTTCATATACAAGGATATGCTACAAACAGTTTGATTAAGTCCCAAATTTATTTATAGTGAAATAAATTTCGTATCTTTGAGGTGAGGTTTTTCGCACTTCGCAGGGAATTTTGGGGGAGAGATTTTAGGGGATTTTATAAACAACAGAGATCTTTTTTGCGGAGTTTGTGAGAAGTAAAATACAAGGCAAAAGAAGCACGTTTTTAGTTCTAATTGGCGGAATTGGACCTTCATTCACTGCTCTCTCAAGGAAGCCAACTTCACTTTGACTTCTTCAGGTTTATACGACTCTTCGCTCTTTTTCCTCTTTTTTTTTCCTTAAGACATTAATATTTTCAGGGAATTATATTATTAAAAGACATAGTTATGATGAAAATAGATTGAGAATTTACCTTTTTATTCAATAATCATTTGAAATAATCATGGGCTATTCTTTTTGTTCGAAAATGCAAAAAAGGATAAATTCATAAAATAATAAAAGACTAGTCTTCCAAGTCAATAAAGCCATCTGGGAGAAGCTCCTAAATGGTGGTGGTAGCCTCGACAGTCAACTCGTGCCCCATTCGGGCCAATTCATCTGCTACCCTATTCTTCTTCGCCGAACATTCGCTAAACATGAACTCCACGGCATACGAAGTAGTCGTCTACAATCAAGGATAATCAGCTCCAACAGGTGATCCCAAACATGTCCCTCATTCACAAGATTATAGACAATCTCCGAATCCACTTTCACTTGAATTCGTGGGTACCTCCGCTCTCAAGCTAACGGTAATTCTTCACGAAGCCCAGTAACTCAGCCAACATGATCATAAACGACCTCAAATGCATTGAGAATCCAAATTATTATATATATATATATAAAAGTAATAGCAAAATTTCGAATAGTAATAATAATTAATATTTTCTATTATATTAAAGAAATAATGGGATTGGAATTTTGTGTTCACACTTAAATAATAATCTTTTAATTTTAATTGGTTAATGAATGGATAAATCTTAGTGAAATAAACCTCGACTGTGTAACCATATGAAAAGAAAGGTCGGCAAAAGTTTGAAATTTGAAGTGACCAATCAAATTACTGCACTAAGTGAGCTAAGAATCTTGTTCCCACTCTCAAAAGTCCTATGCATGTCTGTCTCTTAATTGCAACATTTTATATTCACAAATTCCAGGTTATCGTGTTCATATCATCGTATTTGTAGTCGTGCATTGTAGATTTTGAATTATGTAATATTTATTAAAAACAATGTATCAATCATTGCTCACTTTCTTCACATATTCAAGTTTTGAAAGATGTACTCTTCTAATTGTTACTCTAGTCAGATTTGTAAGAACTCCAATAGGCTTAGCCCATGTTTCTGCAATGGAGTCAAATCAAAGGTTGTACCAAAAATTGGATTTGAACAATATAAAAAAACAAACCAACACAAGCAAATATGTCATTCAACTTTTCGTCTAAAATGTAAAGAAATGACTAAAAATATCCCGTTATTAAATTTTATGGGACTAAAAAGTGAAATTTTCTCTTATATTATTAAGTGATGAGTTGGAAGATTTGAATTGAGTATGTGCAATGAACCGTGAAGTGGCGATGCGTGGGATGTCGGCAACCGCCTGCGCAGTGAGAGGTGGATTCTTGGCCTTATTGTTTGTTCAGCTGTCACTTTAAAAAAGCCGCCCCCAACCGCTACAATACAACCTGAGAACTACACAGCCGGTTTCCTAATTTATCTACGTGGGCACATAATATCCCACCACGTGTCCCGCATGAGTTAAAGTTACAAGAGACAAAATGTTTTGGATAAGATGGATTTGCCACGTCAATTTTTAGCAAAATAAAATAGTATTCAATTAACAGCCAACCACGTTTTTTCATCTACGCCTTTAAGTTAGTTCATAAGGGAAAAGGGGAAAATATTATAATAATGGTTTTTGTGGGGACTGAATATTATAATATTTTTATGCAATGTGTTAGTGTTTGGGGGAGATTTTGTATTATGAATAATAATTTAGTTTGTGGTGTTTTTGGACTTGAGTGGAATTAGGAAAGGATCTGGGGTTGTGGTCAAAACACCTCAAATTCATATGTTTTTATATCTTAGTGCATGTTGATGTGGCATACTCAAATGAGTGGATGCAATGATTTGGAATCATATTTAACTATTTTATTTTTAAATCATGGGTAATTTACTTTACACATTTGCTTTTATAGTAATGTTGTATGAGAAAAATATCTTCTTTTTTCCCATTCTAAGTATACATTCATAAGGGATTATTTGATCGATTCATATGTCACGATCTTAGTAGTCTCATAATCATGTGGATGAAGTTAAATCCCCTGCTGATTGGTCAACGACTCTAGTGGTCGTCGCTGATCCCGACCGTGAGGTCAAAATCATCAGTCATAGAAATGACCCTATTAGAGGATCGAGCGAAAGGTTTTCAGCATTTATTATATTTGGTAAGCTTTCATAACTGCTCCTATTGTACTCTCTTAATTTCACCCTTTTTACTAATACTGATTTGAGCGTCGGAGGTGCTATGCTGGAGACAACATTATCCGGTTAAGTAACCCCAGTGTTCCTGTGTTTCAGGTTGAAGTCGATCCCCCAATTACAAATTCAACTATTATGTTCGGACTCGTGGGTGACCCGATCCCCTTACCAAAAATCGACTTCATCATACATATTTTTATAATTTACCATCTAATTTTGTTTTTCGTAACAAACTGCCATCAACACTACGTGTATTTTATATTTTGTCATTTAAAATAAATTTTAGGTGGCTTCAGCCATCTTAAAATTACTCATATACAAGTCATGTGAATAATTTAAAAGTCATCTTTAACAATTCAAAGCATAAATATCCTTATTAGTGTAGAAAACGACCATTTTATGCTTTGAATTGCAATAAATTGTCTTTCAATTGTTTACATAAACGGGTTTTTCGGTGATTGAAATCATCCAAAATAGGTCCAATAATTTTGGATATCAAATATTGATTAAATGGGCTTTCCTTTTTAAAGATTGGGCCTGATCCAAATAACTATGGGCCAAAAAACTCTCGATAGTTTTACAAACTCAATATGCACAATCTCAAACCTATACGTATGAAAAGCCCAAACCCGATGGATTTGGAAAATGAAAATAAAAACTCTCATACTCTTTCTGCTTAGAGAAATAGTTGTTTGAGATTTGTATTTATTTTATATTGCAAACAATATACGTATAAAAATGTATAGGAATTCTTATTTATTTAGTTATAAACAAAAATTTCATTTATTAATATGCTTTTATTTTCCTTTTTTCTATCGAATGGGGCGTACGTATCTTCGAGTACTGTGTCTAAGGGAATATTTGGGAACTTTACTATTTTGGAGAGATAAAGTAGAAACTAAAGTTGTAAACAATTGAAATAGTACAAGCCGGGATGACTTCGAAAAAGAAAAAAAAAAAACTAAGAAGCACTTTTACTACTCTATTTATATTTTATAAAAATAACATTAAGCTAGAAGCTAAAGTGATAATCATGTATTTAGGCCTATAATTCAAGTTATTAATTAAATAAAATGGTGCTATCTTAGGTAGATATTAGTTAAATTTAGGTGACATTTGTCTCATTGAAAATTAGTCAAAATTATTCTATTGTGTGACTCATGCCCTCCAACCATGACATGACCAAAAAGATAACTGAAGTTTCTTTCAAAACGAATTTAGTTATATTTGTAACAGTTTTTTTAAAATAAATTAATATAGAATTGTGTGAAAAAATACAATTTTTCCTCCACCATAAATTGTAGATAAAAATGTAATCTTTAGTGGGAAAAAGCTGACAATTTTAGGTCCGATTAAGATAGATTTTATTCTGTATATAATACTTTGTAAGGAATACTTTGCTTTCTTAGGTCAGCGCCGTGGGATATGTAATAATACCTAACTAGCTTTTAATCCTACCTTACATCGGAAAATTAATTTATAATTATAAATTTAATATATTAATATTAATTATAGTTTATATATTAACAACTTGAATATATATCACAAATTTAACAAAAAAAAAATTATAAATTAATATATATATTCTTTACGTTGCACGGAAAAATCTATTTATAAAATATATATTATTAAATATATTGAATCATATTTTCTTATATACTTATTAACAATACATATAAATAATTAACTCATAATTTGAAACACACACCAAAATAATTCTTTTTATAAAATAATCATACTCTATATATATGCAAAACTCATTTTAAATATATAAAAATAGTAATATGATATGATTTTGTATTTGTAATAGAGGAAATATATTTATATATATAATTTTTTTAAAAGCATGCACACAATCAATATAAAAATATTAAAATAATAATTCAAATATAGAAAATATTTAATAATAGACCATATAAATAATTATTGGAATCTCTTATATACTTGATATTATTTTTTTGTTGAATAATTTATTATTAATTAACAATAATATTCATTTCATTATTGAAATTTTCTTTATGTTATGGCAATACTAATATTTATATGTAATAACTTAATAAATTTATTCACATTGAAATTAAATATAATTTTTCCACCACAAAATGGAAATGAAACACATGTATTTAAAGGTTTTTCTAAAAAAATCAACTATTTATTTATTTTATAATATTAAGGTAATAATAAAATTTAATTAAACTTTTCATTTTAAAAAATATACGTAGTAATATTTATGTGACCCCACAAATAATTAAAAGAAATTTTGAAAATACAATTATATGATAGATAAAAAGAATACAAAATAAAAAAAATATTAATTATAGAAGTAAATATTCTTTTACCCAAATATTGTTAATATTTTGTGAATTATAATTTTTCTATACTATGCTTTCATGTACAAATTGAATATTATATCTAAATTATAAATAGTTTTAAACTTCCCTTCAATCATATATATATATTTTTAGCACTTAAATGTAAAGTTCATAATAATTAGCAAAGCTTATTAAAATTTACTTAAAATTATTTCTTGAATGAAATTTTCAATTTCAATATTATATAAAGTAGTTATCTAATTCTATAATTAAATAGGAGTTATAATTTTTTTAATATAAACCAATATATGGAATGTCAATTAAATATATATGTAAGTTACAAAAATCATAATTAATGACTTAAGTATAGAAATAATCTACATGGCAAAATGGACTAATTTTAACTAATTCAACTTATTAACACATAAGCATATTTCCTAAAACATCTCACTCATTCATTTTCATATATATATATGATTAGTAATTACATCCTAAAAATATCCAAATTCATGATTTAAGACTAGTGATATAAATAAATTGAACTTAAATCAATTTTTAAATTTTTTAGTTTCAAGGTCAAACTCATAGAAAATTATCTACTGGAGGATCCTCTTACTTCTTAGAGTTCTATTTAGTTCTTTAAGTTTCCCTAAGATATCTGCTCACGCTTTTGTTCACGTTTAACATGATTGAAAGTTAGATCTCATGGCTTGCGCATCAAGTATTTATAATCATTGATAATGTTTCCCAATAGATATGTTGATGTATCCGTTGTCATTGATTAAATCCACCACTACTTTAGAGTGAACTTTTACCTTTATCCGTGGAATTCTTCTATCCCAAGTTGAACGGAGACCTTCCCGAAAACCGACAATTTCTGCAATTACAATTGAGCAATCCTCGAGTTTCATCAGAAAACCACTAATCCAAGCGTCCGAAAAACACCTCATGTAGCAACCGAATATTTAGCGTCGAAAACGCTACTATCTGTGTTCGATTTAGCCCAACCAACAACCATTTCCCCTGAGTTCGGAGGCCATACATTCATTCAAGTGAATCACCAGTTCTTTAATGGACTTGATGGCCTGTTTCTGGAGCACCAAATCACCCATACTTCAAAAAAGTACCTTGAATATGTTTAGAAGTCCAATCTTCATCACTAAGATTTGCTCCTCAAATATATAATGGCGTCGTCTTTTATGCATGGATACAAATATGACGATATAGATACAATACGGTTACTCAAAAAATTTTAATATTTACTATTATAGAGGTATTCGGATATGAATACTGGAAACAATATCTGACACGATACGATTTTACGATAGATTTTCTAGAATATTCGTCCATCATAACCCTACATATATAGTTTGTCTAGGTTTGACCTACATAAACACACCCCGTAATAGATATAATGATGATTCCATGTACTTGAGATCAAATGAGAAGAGACGAAAGGAAAAAAGAATCAATATTCCATTTTCTTATTTATCCCTAAACTGTTTAGTCAACTTAAAAATGCAGTATTCTTGAATAATTATTGGTGCAATTTGATAAAAAAAAAAGGTCAAAATTCCTATTTTCCAGCAAAAGGGGAGGAGGAAAATAAATTAAACTTGATAATCATAAGTTTTGAGGTTTTTTTTTTCCTGGTAAAGTTGGGATTATGTTGGAATAAGATCGGAATGATTTGATGCTCAATCACAACTAACAAGTGGAATTCAGTAAAAGGTCATCGGTTCTGCAACTTTCGACCTTTGTCATTCTAAAAAGTCAAATTTCAAATTTCCACATTGAGAGTATTATTTGGTGGTCATTGGTCATTGGGTCAAACTCCAACGGTTATATACATACATGTAATTAAAAATAGTAAATTCTACCCCAGAAAAAATGTAAAAATAGTAAATCCTTTTACGTTTATCATGGGCTGCCTGCCTCCAGACCCCCATCCCACCTCCACATCCAATCTTCCACAATAGAATTCCTAGCTTATTTTATTCATCTATTTATTATAATTTATAAGATTTATATTCATTCATAAACTCCAGTCAAAATGTCAAATTAAAACTCCAAAAGCTATACTCCCTCGTTTAGATCTCTATTTATAACCCTTAAGACAGAGTCTGATACACAACAGAGATAGGTTTCTGACATGCAGGTTTATCCATTTGTAAGGCAAAGAGAGTGGGAGGGCCGGATCGGAGATGATAAGAAGGGATAAGAAATATAATTATCATGGAATATTAAAAGCCAACCAAGAGTTCGACTCCCTATATTGTCGTGTACCGTGAGGGTCTTTAATTTTAAGTAAGTGATCTATAAGAACTTCTACCTCATGATCCTTCATCTGGGCGATGAGTCGTGTCCAAACCACTTAAACTTTATATATATATACCAAAAAAACTAATATTTTATTTACTTTTTTTCCTTCATCTGGGCTGACTCTCGAAATATCTTGGGGACAATAAGATTGGCAAGTGGGAGATTTGACAGAATCACTGTCCTTTCCAAATGGGACATCACCACTTATCACTATCCCATATTTTTTGGTTTCTCAATCAGTCAATTTCAATGATCCTTTGGGCTAGCTGGCCCAAATTATTTGGACCATTTTATTTAAATTTTCCTCTAATTTTCTTTTTTAATCCTTAAAATAAGCACACTACTTTCATGTTTAGAATTAAAAATATATTTGTCGAGAAAGCTATTGTCCTATACTCGCAAATATCTAAAACTATGTATACAATTTCAATTTGAAAATATAATTAAAAGGCAACATTCTAAGATTGAAATATTTGATAAAGTTTGTTTGACCCAACTTGCACCTCTAATTTTCATGGCTTATGTATTTATGGTGGCCCCTCAAAGTATAAAAAACAATAACAAATTAAGAAAAAAAAAACAATTACATAATTTAATAACAATTGAAAGTGCATTAATACTGTGATTAGAATTCTCACTTTGGATAAAGAGTAATTTTAAAATTTCTGTCTAGTTGTTCCACTCTTTAAGATACCTACAACGAAATGATTAGTCACTATTCTCGACAATGAATACACCTGATATTGTAATTAATTATAATATTTGATCCATTTTAAGTTAAAGTCGTAACGTATGAGGTATGACATATTTGGACATAGTAAAAATTTTTTTGGTAAAGTTTGGAGCAAGCTGGCTCTCATTATGGCACTTTAAACCTCACAACACTAAAATTAATATATATTAAATGTGCATTTTGTTTTTGTTATCTTTTTTAATCACAAAGTGTGGCGTTGAAAAGTTCCATACCTCAATTGAGTATTAATTGATTATAGATTTGGGGTGCATAAATTTGATCTTAATTCTTATGTAACTATGACATATCTAACTATATATGCTAAATATCCCATCTCGAAAATTCAACGATATGGTATTTAATATATGATGTTTGATAATTCTCACTATATTTTTTATATAGTATCAGATCAGATCGGTAAGACTATACCAATTTTTAATATAGTATTCGATCAGATTGGTACGACTATACCAACAATATTTAAATCACATTTATAATTCATGATAAGAAACGAGAGGGTTCCAAAACTTTTTTTTAATGTATACAATTTAATATTATAATCAAATAAAGTTCATGTACAATTCAATTAATTACAAGCATGTTAAATAATTCATCATACACGGAGATCATATATGCTATGAAACTATACAACTATTCACCAAACTACCACCGAAGACCGGTACTTCTACAGAAAACACCCAATCGTGAGATTCAAACCTATGACTTCGAGATCATGAAGCCTTCCAATATTTAGGTATATGAATAGTAAATATAAATCTCCCTAGATTTTTAATAAAACGATTGGTACTAAGTCAAAGTGCATTAAGATATTTTTAATGAAAGATTTTATTTTATTGCATTAATTAGATGTCCACGAAATCGAGGTATTATGTCCTTTTATTTTGTTATTTAGTACACTAACTTCCAAATCTTCATTTAGTTATGAAGTATTGCTGATCTCACTGCGATCCCAATCAACCTTTTTATTGTGAATTTGTCATTTACTTATTAGTGATACGATACCGGTACACAATTTTAATTAAATTCATTGTACTTTCCTAGTATATTAGATTCTTAATTTGTTAAAAATAAGAGGAAAAAAAAGTAGTACACTTTATTTAGAAAAACAGTTATTTTTAGTGCAATAGTTATAATTATTGATAATTATCGTAAATTTCGCATTGCATTATTCAACTCTTATACCAAACATAGTATTTCTTAGGGTAAATTATATCCGATTATAGTGTAGTTAGGGGTATTTATCAACCGATCTCTTTAATTTGTAAACCAATGATATAGTCATGAATTTTACAATAAATTACCAAAACTTCCTAAATTTCCGAAAATACTGAGACTTAGGTTTTCAATTAAGGTATTTTTAGGGCTATGTATTTGGAATTTGTTACACACTTATTGAAAGTTCAGAATCATATCGTTATTTTCAAACTAGAAATAACGATCAAATACCCTGAATGCAAGATAGTCAAATGTAATTTGCTATTTTTATTCACTTTTCTAGCCCTCTTACCAATTTTAGAATCATTTTTAAATTTCCAAATTAGAGAATAATATTATTGAACGTAACTTTGTTATTTAGAAAATTATTAAGAAAACTGTGAGCCCACATAAAAGTTCTCTTTTCTTTTTTTTTTTTTTTGTTATGAGAGGGAGTAAAGGCTCACATCTCAGAAAGAAGAACATCCGAAACCTCAACAGGCGGTTCGGACCAAACCTTACAAAAGCTATCGACTCTATGCCCTAGTTTAGCTAAAACATCCGCACAAGCGTTGCCTTCTCTTCTAGAGTGCTGAAAACGGACTTCCCACGGGTTGTGCAAAAGGGTCCGGCAATCTTTAATTATGTGCTCTAACGGGTGATTGATAACTTCATCCGTGTTGACAAGTTTGAAAACGACCTCAGAGTCAATTTCCACAACAATGCGTCGATACCTTCTATCCCATGCTAAATTGAGGCCTTCGCGAAGACCCAAGAGCTCTGCTACGGTGATCGATGCTTCTCCGATATTCAGAGAGAAACCCCATATCCAGTGCCCTTCCTCATCTCTGACTAAGCCGCCCGCTGCCGCCATTCCAGTGGATGAAAAGAAACTACCATCTGTGTTTAATTTGACCCACCCATTCTGAGGTTTGACCCAACTGATATGTTCTCTGCTTTTAACAGGTTTCTGCGGATTAGGCTTGAAAGCCTCAGCGCAGCCCATTACTATCTTCTTAATGCAATTAATGGACTCCTTCACATGAACTTCTTTCTGCTGGAAAATAAGATGGTTTCTTGCAAGCCAAAAATTCCACAAGGTAGCAATAAAAATATGATTCCAAGTGCAGTTAGGCAAAATTAAAAGTTCTCTTTCTCTTTGGTGCATGTTCAATGATCATAGGAAGAGAGTGAAAGTACAAATATAGTACATTCATAATTCATAAAAAGATGGAATTATCCCAAAAGACAATAATACTTTTTCATAATCATAATATTGCTTAGTTTGCACAAAATAAAATTAATGTAGTAATTAAATAGTGATAGTTTTTATATTAAATTTGTACCAATTGGCATTAAGAAGGTGACATGGTTTGATACAATACACCAAGTCACCAATTACCTTTAAACTTTGTGCTTCATTTTTTTTATATTTTCTCATCACTAGCTAGAGTAGTTGTTAAATGGGAATTTGCAAGTGGATTCTCACATATAGTGTCATATTTGTAATATATAGTATGAAATTTTAAGATAAGATTATAAATTATGTATAATATTCTAAATTAAGCAAAAGTAAATTTCTAGTTAATTAAGTATTTTTCATTTGAATTAAGCTTCGTCGAATATCTATACTATTATATAAAATAAAAAATATATCGTATAACTACAGTTGATCTCTCATTTATTTCGGTATCATATTTTTCTTATCTCATTTCTTTTATTATTGTATCATAATTTTCATAAATAGGTTATAAACAATTAATGTAGACTGCATAGTAGAAATAAATAATAAATATCTTATAATTATAATAAAATCATTATGTTGTTTTAATTTTTATTTAGCAAACAAATTGAATGTGCAATATTACTAGTAACTAATCATTAAATGATAAACCATAAACTTGATATATAATTAATAATTATGTTTGAGAAATATCAATTATATAATTACTCCAACACATTATTAACAAAAAATAAAAAGAAAAATCAATATGAATTGATTTTAATTTATTATTTTGATAATTCAATATGAATTATTTAATTCATATATATATATATATATATATATATATATATATTATTATTATTATTATTATTATTATTATTATGTATCTATATATACCCGTTTGCTCTCAGTCGCCATCTTCACATCCATAGACACATTCTTTCTTCAGAGAAAAACAGAGTGTGAGAAAGGGAAGAGAGAGTGACAATGGAAAGCCATTCCTCCTCTTTCTCCAGCTTCAAATCATACCTCCGAGCACTCTCCGACACCCCCCACCGCCTCTCTCGCCGCGCTTGCTCAGTCTCAACATCCTTCGAGGAAACGAGTCGTTCCCGAGTAAGGTCCGGTTCAACCATGAAACGTAGCCTCCGGTGGTATGACCTCATTGGATTTGGCGTCGGAGGGATGGTCGGCGCCGGAGTATTCGTCACCACCGGCCGAGCCGCCCGCAACTGCGCCGGACCCGCCGTCGTCCTTTCCTACGCCATTGCCGGTCTCTGCGCACTCCTCTCCGCCTTCTGCTACACCGAGTTCGCCGTCGACATGCCCGTTGCCGGCGGCGCCTTCAGCTACATCCGCGTCACATTTGGTGAGTTCCTCGCGTTTTTAACCGGCGCGAATCTGATTATCGACTACGTGTTGTCGAATGCGGCGGTGGCCAGGGGTTTCACTGCCTATTTGGGCACTGCTTTGGGTTTGTCAACACATTCCCAGCTGAGATTCACCATTGATGGCCTACCCAAAGGGTACAATGAAATGGACATAATTGCCGTTGTCGTGGTCCTACTCCTCACCCTCGTGATCTGCTACAGGTTTATACGCATTGTAATTCTTCTATTAAATAAATAATTAAT